>CM056721.1:17752367-19002367 GCA_029844215.1 Przewalskia tangutica
TATAACATTAATTCTCACATCATTAATAAACACGTAACCTCTAGGGATGCATTTATAGAATTTTATAAATAATCAACTAATAATTCAACAAATGCAAATTGCCATAATATTAATCATCATTAATATAAATATGAATGTGTATAAAGTACATTGTGTCCTAATACAGATTGTCTCTAGGACATACATATACTTTCAATCTCCCACTTGGCCTAGAGCCAATCACCAACATATCTAATATCCCTGTTCTCAAAATGACCATTATGCTTCACTAAGCTTAATAGTTTAGTAAACGGGTCTGCTAGATTATTGTCTGTGGGAATATAATCTATCTTGATATCTTCAGCTTCCACCATCTCTTTCAGGATGTGGTACTTTCTTGGTACATGTTTGTTTCTGTTTGTTGATCTTGGTTCCTTTGCTTGTGCAATTGCACCAGTGTTGTCACAACAAATAGTTATTGGACAACTATCACTCGGAGCAACCCCTAGTTCCTTCAGGAACTCATAAATCGCGACAGCTTCCTTAGCAGCTTCCGATCCAGCAATGTATTTCGCTTCAATAGTCGAGTCTGCAATAGTAGCCTGTTTGGAACTTTTCCAACTCACTGCTCCTCCGTTGAAAATGAACGTGTAACCAGACTGAGATTTGAAATCATCCGTCTGGAAACTAACATCGGTATACCCAGTGGCAACCATCTCATCAACTCCACCATAGACTAAGAAGTAATATTTAGTACGCCTGAGGTACTTGAGAATACTCTCGACTGCTTTCCAGTGTTCCTCGCCAGGATTCTGCTGGAAATTGCAAGTCATACTAAGTGCAAAGGCCACATCTGGCCTAGTACATGTCATGACATACATGATTGATCCTAAAGCCGAAGCATATGGAATCCTCTTCAAGCGCTCAAGTTCAATAGCATTAGAAGGGCAGCCCTTCTTCGATAACTCACGCTGACCCATCTGAAGACCGCTTTCTTGGAATTCTCCATTGAAAAGCATCTAAGCACTTTGTCTATGTAGATCGATCGTGACATTTCAACAATCTATTAGGTCTATCTCTATAGATCCTAATTCGCAGAATGTAGTAGGCTTCACCTAAATCCTTCATCATGAAGGTCTTGGACAACCAATCCTTAACTGACTGCATGAGGGTCTTATTATCTCCCATTATCAATATGTCATCAACATATATAACAATGAAGACAATACCCTCATCCTTGCGTTTGAAATAAACACAAGGATCCTCTTTGCTTCTGACAAAATCAAAAGATTTGATAGCATTGTCAAAGCAAATGTTTCAACTCCTAGAGGCTTGCTTAAGTCCATAAATAGACTTCTGTAGCCTGCACACAACATTTGGTCTGGACTCACATGAAAAATCCTCGGGTTGTTTCATATACACTTCCTCAATTAGATTACCATTGAGGAATACAGTTTTGACGTCCATCTGCCAAATGTCATAATCATAATGTGCAGCTATCGCAAGCAAAATTCGAATAGACTTTATCTTAGCCACCAGTGAAAAGGTTTCATCATAATTCACACCAGGACGCTGAGTAAAACCTTTAGCCACTAGTCTAACTTTATAAGTCCAACCTTGCGGATCAATCTTCTTGAAGACCCATTTGCATCCTATGGGTTTAACCCCATTTGGAAAATCAACCAAGTTCCACACCTGATTGATATACATAGATTCCATTTCGGATTTCATGGCTTCTTGTCATCTCTTCGAATCAATGTCTAGCATTACTTCGTTATAGGTTTTAAGCTCGTCATCATCTGGAATATCTAGTTCATTTTGTGTTTCCACAAGTAGTTTTAGTCTTTCCGGAGGGCGATGAGATCTAGTAGACCTACAGAGTTTATTGTCTCAGCCTCGATTCTGGTATGTTCGATCGAGTAGGTTCTTGTCTTGATCGATCCACCAACATTAGAGCTTTCAGAATATCTTTTCTTGTCTTTCCCGAATGGGAGGAAATGCAATCTGCACTTGCTTCCCAAGGTCTGTTTAAGATCTTGATTTCGCATTACTCGTAGCACTCCCACTGGTCGAAGGGGGTACCCTAAATACCCAATCTTCGCCAGAATCTCCCACTGAATCCTTGCATTCATTATTGGGCAAGGATTCAACCTCTTTGTTACCTTGTTCTTGAATTTCTTCAAGTTCTATCTCTGTGCAACTCTCATCCTTGTAGACATATTCATCTTCAAGGAAAGTTGCGTTCTTAGAAACAAATATCTTATGTTCTCCAGGAAGATAGAAATAGTATCCCTTAGTTTCCTTCGGATACCTAACAAAGTAACATTTCTCACTTTTAGATTCCAAATTATCAGTGATCAACTTCTTGACATATGCAGGACACCCCCAGGGCCTCATGTGTCTAAGTGATGACTTCTTGCCACATCATACCTCATATGGTGTCTTTTCGACTGATTTAGATGAAACTCTGTTTAGAACATATATTGAGGTCAAAATAGCGTATCCCCAAAGGTATGTAGGAAGAGCTGAAAAGTTTATCATGGAACGGACCATGTCAAGCAAGGTTCGATTTCTCATCTCAACACCATTCATCTGTGGTGTTCCAGGAGGTGTCCATTCGGAATGAACTCCATGAAGCTTTAAGTAGTCAAGAAATTCTTTACTTAAGTATTCACCCCCACGATCAGATCGGAGAGTCTTAATACTCTTTGAGAGCTGTTTCTCAACTTCACACTTAAACTCCTTAAACTTCTCAAAAGCCTCGGATTTGTGTCTCATAAGATACACATATTCAAACCTTTATAAGTCGTATGTGAAAGTGATGAAGTAAGAGAAACCCTCTCTAGCTTGAGTAAAAAATGGTCCACATACGTCCGTATGTACCAACTCAAGCACCTCCTTGACACGAATCCCCTTTTCAGAAAGAGGTTTAATGGTTATCTTACCTTTCAAACAGGATTCACAGTTACCATAAGATTGTAAGTCAAATGGTTCGAGGTAATTTAATTTCCTCAACCGTTCTATCTTTGTTTGATTGATATGACCAAGTCTGCAATGCCATAAGTAGGTAGAATTTCTTTCATTTAACTTAGCCCTTTTATTTTGTACATTGAAAATTTTCCTGTGGCAGTTTAATGTATACAATCCATTCACAAGAGATGCAATTCCATACACAACATTATCTAAAGTCAAAACAATATTGCCATTAGACGTGTTTGAGGAAAAACCCTCTGAATCAAGTACATGAATGAAATAATATTCATTGTTAAAGAAGGAACATAAAAACAATTGTACAAATGTGTTAGCCACAAACGGTATCAAGTACCCAGGAATGAGAATCATTTATAGATAGATTAATTTCAATTACAAGCATACCTTGCACATTAGCACCTGGTGCCATTCCTCCTCCTGGAGCAGTGCAATCATTTCTCCAATGCCCCTTCCTGTTGCAATTCATGCAAACATCCGATGCCGACAATTTCTTTTTCTTCTTCGCCCCTCCCTTGGGCTTCATTGCTGCTGTTGGAGCAATAGCTTTGACCTTCCCCTTCTGTTGTCCCTTACCTTTCGGTTTGGGGCGACTAGAGGAGCAACCATCAGAATAGGCTTGGTCTTAGAGGTCGAAGATTCAAAAGTCTTTAACATATTATGTAACTCCGGCAATGTCGCTTTAGTCCCATTCGTGTTATAATTAACAATGAAACTCTCAAATGACTTAGGAAGTGAGTGCGGGATGAGGGTGGTGGCGACTCTGTCATGAAACTTTATGTCTATAGAAGCTAACCTCTCAATCATCCTCAACACATGAGGTGAAACTTGGCCCCCTTCATTTAGCCTACACTTGAAAAGTTCTATGAGCAGGTCATACTCCATTGCTTGACTCTGCGAATCATAAAGACTCTTTAAATGGGCTAATATTTCGTTGGGCCTCATAGTTTCATGTTGTCTTTGCAATGTAGGTGACATAGAAGACAACATTAAGCATTGAGCTGAGGTGACATCTTTATAATGTTTCTTGTAAGCAACCTGGTCAAAAGTTGCATACTCTGCAGAGTCCTTCGTTGGAGCGATGGAGAATACTTTGTCCAATGTATACTCAATTTCTTCTTTTCTAAGGATAATTCTAACATTTCTTAGCCAGTCAATGAAGTTGGGTCCGGTGAGTCTGTTTGACTCCATGAGCATTTTCAACGAAAAGTTTGACATTTTTGAAGATCTGAAGATAATAGATAGAACAGGAAAATGCAATCAAAATTCATTCTCCTAAATTATACGCATTCATAATAAACTAATTTAACATGGCTTTTTGTTTAATTAGATCCCACTATTTTACATTCTTCTACGACCCCAAGGTAGAATACGGACCTAAATCAATATAAAGGTCATAATGGGTCAAGATCCAGACATATGTTATATCCGCGTTTGCTTTGGCTGATAACTTCAATAGCACACTATGGTAGGTCCTCAATCAATTGTAAAGCAACTCTACAACTCTTGGTTTGATTAAATATCTTTTATTTTAATCTTACGTCTTTAGACTAGTCCGACACTTTGGCCCCAAGATTCATCTAAACAAGCCAACTCCATTACACGACTGCGTTTAAATGCCTAAGTAAATTTAGCCTTTGCAAGCAAACACTTTGGTGTAAATACCTACAAAAGTTTATTATCTACTTTCATTTTAACACATCTATGAAAGGGCCTTGGTCCTCTTAGACTTAGAACAAATGTGTTAGCATAAATACCTTTATCGCCGAAAAGGACTTAGCACCCTAACAATTATAATGGACGACGCGTTATAATTAGACTTGTATTTAATGTTTGGGGAACATTTTTAGTTTTCGGGGATTCATTCAAGATCAACAATCAAGTCATACATCATATGACATCCTATCATGCAATTTCTAAACACAATTAGATGGAAAATCATCAAACCCAATAGACATGATAAAAGATGGTTTTAATCAAATACTGGGCGCCGTCTACCCATACAGTTACTGCGGTCATTTGAAATTAAACAATTACTGAACGCCGCCTAACCAGACAATAATTGTGGACGCTATGCTAATAATTTAAATGTTTCACATTTAATCACATATCACATTTGTATATTATTCAATAATATACTATTAATGATAACTATGAGTATATTCGTCTAAACTCTATAATCTATGTAAATGCCAAACAGTCCCTAAATATTTTCTGATTTTAAAATTCTGATTTTCGAGAATTCTGTAAATTTTTAGAATTTACACTTTAGTCCCTTAAGAATTTAAAATTCAATTCTGAACCCTTATAAATTCATAAAAATGCAATTCTAAACTTCAGAAAATATTTTCAAACTTCTGGGACCTATTTGCAATTTCAAGAACCTAAAATCAACTTTCAAAAAACTTTCTTTTAATTACAGATTTGCCCGAAAGGACCAAATCTGTTCGATTCAAAACTTTATTTTCAGAAACTGAAACTTCTAAAACCTCAGATTCAGAATCTGAAATTTTTAAGTCTCTGTTTCTGATTTTCATTTTTTTTAAAAAAAAAATTGTCCTCGGCACCGCGGTTCCAACAGGTGGCACCGCGGTGCATCTGAGGCAGTAAGCCACTAGAATCTGCAAATTAATTAGCACCGCGGTCCTAACAAGTGGCACCGCGGTGCCTCATAATTTTCGTCACAGGCACCGCGCGCTCGGGCGCAGATTGTCGAAATTAATTTTAAGCTTCGATTTAACAAAGACCGCGCTCTACGAACAGGATCGCGGTGCCTGCGCTTCATTCGGGCAAAGACCGCTGTTCCAATTGTGGAATCCCAGCGCCGCCATAAAATCCTAGCAGGCACCGCGATGCTCCATCATGGAACTGCGGTGCCTCTCCTCCAGAATCACAAAATCCGAAATTTCCGAACCACTAAAATTGGTTTAGGGCCAGATCTTTCAGATATATCACTTGTATTACCATCACCATTAAAATAATATGTTCATCGACCATCAAATCCATTTTTCTTCTCGTTCTTCGTTTCAATGCACCATGCTTTAAGCCGGATAACGCATTTCAACTTAGAAGAGTTATATATTGGATTGACTTGTTCGAATGCATAATTGCATTAACAGATCCGTTCACAAGGACCATGTGTTCTAAAGGTTTAGGGTTTTAAAACCTTTAAATACATAAAACATAGTTCTAAATAAATCATAACCCATATTATCATTAATATCATTACAAATCATACGAAACAACCTGGCTCTGATACCACTGTAGGTGTTTACATCGGGTTCGTACACGCACCGGAATTTGAAAATTTATGTTTCAAACCCGACGACGGTCGAACTGCAGTATGATATGTAATGTAATATATAAACACAAAGTAAATGTAAAACTTCGAACGAAGACTTACATCTTGGAAGCAGTCAACCAAGCAGTTGAATCTTCAATCTTTGTGTAGTCCGAGGGTGCACACACAAACGTCCCTCGATTTCTAAGTTCAGAGAACTGTGATGTAATTTGCTAAGTCAGGAATGCTAGAGATTCTGACAGAGCTTTAGAAGAGATTGACCTCTCTTAGGTTTTGCTGTGTTTGGAATGGGAGGTAAGCCTCCTATTTATAGTTGAGAATAGGAGCTTTAGGGTTTTAGTTGGACCAGGCCCAACCGAAACAGACTGGGAAAACATTCGGACTGTCAGGCCACGCCCTGGCACCGCGGTCCTCAGTAATAGGCACCGCGGTCCCATCCTATTTTCTGCCCATTTTCCCATTTTAATGTCCCGGTCATCAACCAAACATTTAGGTATAATCTCCTTCTAATTACATCTTTCAATCGACGGAACATTTTACTTAGTGTTACCCTTCAGGCCTTTACATATCGTCACTAATAACATTAGGATCTTCACTAACTCCTAGATCGCACAAGACGAACCCAATATGTAAAGTTTAGCTACACAAAATATGTGAACTGAACCTATATATGAGAAGATAAAATCCCTTCATTCATGACACACTCAATCAAGCTTAGGATCCGCTTGTCTATCCAAATGACTTGATTATTATAACTCATCTATATTAGTTGACAACAGACTACGTCACGCATATGTCCAATGCATTGGCCAATGACTTAGTCAACCTAATACCATATGAGTACCTGAGTGTTCACTCGAATATAAATTCAAGGAATGAATCATTTCTTGGCTCACATACCACCTTTAATCTACTTCGTAATGCACCCAAAACAAGCCGCGTCTCAACCTATAAGACATTTGAGCTTAGGACAGGATCAAAGTACATTACTCCGTAAACAAGATGATATTGACCTCAAGTCTAAGGACTTTTATATCCCACATGCCGATGACATTATAGACATATAACAAGTAATGCATCAGCAGGGTGTACCAATACTTCAACAAGTATCCATGTGTCCATCATGAGTTGTCATAACTCGTAGCAAGTGAGACATACTACATCCACTAAGGATATGATGCATACTACATGTCGACGTATCGCATATCATCGATATCCCAATTTCGATGATCATTAGTCGAAGTAATTTAAGAGTTACGTTATAACATTAATTCTCACATCATTAATAAACACGTAACCTCTAGGGATGCATTTATAGAATTTATAAACAATCAACTAATAATTTAACAAATGCAAATTGCCATAATATTAATCATCATTAATATAAATATGAATATGTATAAAGTACATTTTGTTCTAATACATATTATCTCTAGGACATACATATACTTTCATATAGTACATTAACATATTAGGTCACAGTCAACACAAGAGCTAAATTAAGTTGTACTATACCTAGATATTTGCACAAACATTAGGGTTTTAGTCTTTTAGACTTTAGGGAAAGAGAAAAATGTGCAAAGAATGGTAGAAAGCTCCTAAGCTAGAGTTAAAGGTTAGATCCTGAATTTAAGGTATGTGGCTTTTTACCTAAAGACTAATTGAAAAGGCCTATTGGTAGAAAACTAGAAATTTCTAAGAATTTTAGAGATTACTGTTTGTGCTGACATAACAATTTGTCATCATCCATACTTCTCCAAGAATGTAAGTAACTTGTAAAATTACTAGTTCAAAGAATTATTCAACCAAACCCCCCACAAAACCGAAAGCCCTATGTATTGACTAACATTTCACTTTTCACACACATACTCTTTTTAGAACACACCTTATTAAAAGCTAATACCATGCAACTTACTTCAGCTCCCTCAAATATATATACTAGCCATATCTTTTTCTCAATACAAACACATTCTCACACAAAATATATCAAGCAAGAGAAACTGTGAGAAGAAATTAAAGGGTCATGCTTGCCAAAAGAAGTATAATACTTTTATTGATCTTTGTGACGCTTTCAGCTATACAACAAGATGTTTTGGGAAGCCGCTACATTATGGAAGATAACGCACAAAGTCCTGTAGCTACTACAAGGTTCAGCCATATTGGAGATGAAGGTGGTTTTGTTGCATATGTCAATAGAGAAGTGCCCTCTTCTCCTGATCCCTTGCACAATAGGTGAGCAAAGAAGAGATAGTTGTACATATATAGATCAATGCAAAAGCTAGTGGATCATTAGGTGTGTATTCTTTATCGGCCAGCTATACTATTTGGTACTTGTTATCTCCTATCAGAACAAATCACGGTAGCTCAGTACTTATACAAATGAGAAGAAATCACCATTTATCGTATTTTGTTTCTGCTGGGATTTGAGTCCTACTTCCATAGCACTCATATCATCATTTAATTGACCACTAAATCAGAATTCGAGTATTTATATATTTTGTATGTTAGGAAAATGGAATGGTATGATAGAAGATGCTTCACAACCCCTTGCATGAAAGATAGAAACAAGAATTGCTCTGTAAGGGGTTGTGAAACATTGTCATTCTCATAATAATGGCCAAAAGACTATGGAGTTCTTTTTTGTTATTACTGTTTTTTATTCTTTGCTTCTTTGATATTTTGTAATAAACATCTCTGGAAATCCATAGAGATTTCGGTATGAGTTTTATATTCTTTTATTAGTTAAATTGTGAAACCTGCTTCCATTTCTCTATTGTGAAATCCCTTTATTGACTTCAAAATTAGAAACTAAATAATTGCCATTTTCTTCGTGAAAATAGGGCGGGTTAAATGAATGCTCTTCACCCATTAAGATTTTGACCGCCTGGCCCTATCTCGTTTAAACTTTGTCCAAAAAATGCTCATCTGCTCGCCATGCCTTGCCCCGCCCCGTTTGTGTTTTTTCATTCCTTTTAATATCTTAATATTTGAATTTCATTAATAGATAATATTTCGATTGGATTATAATACAATATTATGTATTAAGTTGAAATTGATTTTTAAAATTTATTTGGTATCAGTGAAATAAACTTTAGATAATTTAATTACTGTTTCAGATTTTATATGAATATCAATATGGACCAACAATATAAGAATATCTTACGTGGTCAACAATGTAATAGAGAGCTCATATTGATAATGCTCACTGAACAGTAGCTTATTACTTTCTTCTTTTCGTTTTATATGACTCTCGGATACAGAGTTCAAAATATTAATTCAACTTTAAGTCTGTTTCAATGCCTTCCTGAAATGATTGCTTTCATGTAAGTAGTTCTTCAAACCGCTTTTTGGAGAATCAATTAGGGTGTTTACTATAATTATAGAATTGTTTCTGAGAAACTGAAACAGTTTCCTGTTTGACCAACATTTATGCAAATTTACTAGAATATTCTTTTTAATAGATTTAAAACTATTTAAAATATTCTTTTCTATCATATTTTTCTAAAAATTTGTATATCTTTATAATTTAATAATTTTTTTAAAATTATTTAATAGCAACATTTAATCAATAAATAATATTATATTGTACATAAGAAATGTAACGACAATATGATAGTCAATGACTCAAATATGTCCAAACCTACGCCCGCCCTACCCACTACCCCACCCCATCCTCAAATTTCTATGTCATATTTTTTTACTTTTATAAAAAATATGAATTTTTTTCTTCCCCCTTACCCCCCCTACCCCCAATCCCAACTCATCCTCAAATTTCTATTTCATATTTTTTGTTGCTTTTATAAAAAATGATTGAAAATATGAAATTTTTTCTTACCCCCGCCCTACCCCTACCTCCACCCCATTGCCCCACCACATCCTCAAATTTCTATTTCATATTTTTTTGTTACTTTTATAAAAAAAAAATTAAAAAATATGAATTTTTTTTCTTACCCCCGCCCTACCCCCCACCCCACCCCATTGCCCTACCCAATCCTCAAATTTCTATTTCATATTTTTTGTTACTTTTATAAAAAAAAAATTAAAAAATATGATTTTTTTTCTTACCCCCGCCCTACCCCCTACCCCCACCCCACTACATTGCCCTACTCATCCTCAAATTTATATTTCATATTTTTTGTTACTTTTATAAAAAAAAATATTAAAAAATATGAATTTTTTTCTTACCCCCGCCCTACCCCTACCTCCCCCACCGCATTGTTCTACCCATTCATTTCTATTTCATATTTTTTGTTACTTTTATAAAAAAAAAATGATTTTTTTCTTACCTCACCCCACCTCATTGCCCTACCCATCCTCAAATTTCTATTTCATATTTTTTGTTACTTTTTATAAAAAAAAATGAATTTTTTTCTTACCCCCACCCTACCTCTATTCTCAAATTTATATTTTATATGGGAATATTATATGAGATTAAAGAAAATGGTAAATGAGTCCAAAAAAATTCAATGAATGAGCAAAATGAGCTTCTCCAGGAACACTTCTCCAGAAGCACCAAATTGGTGTTTCTGTTTCTCTTCCCATTTAGAAACACTTTTTGATTTCTGGAAAAGTATTTCTACTTCTGGAAAGAGAGTGTTTGGCCAAATAAGTGCAGAAGCTTGGTCAAACACCACCTTATGTACTTTTACAATTTTCTAAAGACAATTATTAAAGTTTATTTTGTATCACCAAAGTAGTATTTTTAAAATTTATTTGGTATAGTGTAGTAAACTTTAGAAA
Source organism: Przewalskia tangutica (assembly GCA_029844215.1). Lineage (NCBI taxonomy): Eukaryota > Viridiplantae > Streptophyta > Magnoliopsida > Solanales > Solanaceae > Przewalskia > Przewalskia tangutica. The sequence continues at coordinate 17,763,376 of CM056721.1, forward strand.
TTTGAATCTAAAAACCAAATAGAAGAAACATGATTTTTTTGAATTTCAATTGCAGAAATTCGTTGTTTTAGGGTTTTCTTCTCAGTTCTGCTAACATATGTTCATGTGAATCGGGCTGTCTACCGGTTCGTGTAAGTTGATACGGAATGAAAAATGATTTTTCATTAAGATCTAAAATTTTCTTCAAAACCCACCATCTGTCCTGCCCTATTATAATTTTTAACAAAACTAATTTTATTATGCCCCGCTCTGCCCTAATTGTCATCCCTAATTAACTTGAGTAATAATTGTAGTTGTGATTTCCATGGGGATGTGACTATAAGCTTGTAGAAAAAGATAACGTTATGCTCACGCGTTGAAATTATTCTCCTTGTAGGACCCTTTTATCACATGGATTAAGGACTAAAGTGGTTTAGTTTAGGACTTTAGGTCCTACCTTGAATTACTTCAAAAAGCAACTTTGAGTTTATTTCATTTTTCTCTCATTTCTAATGTTACTCCATTATATATATTGTTCATACATTTTTTATACCAAAATATACGAATTGTATATATACAATATTTTAATTAAAATTTGTGGGTCAATATACTCTTATTCGTTGGTCTACAAACATAGATACTGGGTTCGATCCCTAACAGAGTAAAAAAAAATTGATAGAAACTACGCATATTCGCGAAAAGGTACATAGAAACTATGTCTATTCGCGAAAAGGTACACAGAAACTATGACTTGTTCGCCATAGTTATATAGTACTAATTTGTAAGGCAAGTTTTCATAAAAATTATGTCCGGCATAGTTTCTATGTACCTTTTCGCGAATAGGCATAGTTTCTATCAAAACATTGTCTTGCGAAATTAGGTCATAAATTCGTTTCTTTTAATCAATATTAGAAGTATTTTCGGCCACTTTTTTATTACTTAAAGTACCGAAGGACAAAAATTGAAGACCTGCAATTTGAGAAGCAAAAATGGAAGACCATAGGGACATTTGTGCGAATTGACCGTTAAAAGAGGCGCCACAACAACGGGACGAGGTAACGTTATTAGGTATCATAGGATCTAGGAAGCATGACAAAAAAATGTTGGAAAACTAACCAAAATAAACCCCCAAAACAAAATAATTATCCACCCCATGCCTCTTCTAAATTATTACCAGCCGTACTTCCTCGCCCAAAACTATTTACCCGACATACCTCTTGCTCAAACCCCTTCCTCTGTGATACCATCACAGTATATTTATATATCATAATGATATCATGGACTAAGAAAAGGAATGAAGCAATTCTCCATGATACCATCTCAGTATATTTATATACCACGATGGTATCACGATCCTGAGGAGTGTCTCATTGAATGACTAATATATATGTATCTAAGACAATGGTATAATAGAGGATTTTTTCGAGAAAAAGTGTGTATTTTTTAAATAAACGAACATGATTATCCATGATATCATCTCAGTATATTTATATACCATGATGGTATTATGAAATTAAGAGAATGACAGTTTTTCATGATACCATCTCAATATATTTAGATATCATGTTGGTATCATAATTGGGGGCATCTCGAATAAATCATTTTAATTTTTTCTGGGTATGAAAGTAAGGAGGGTATGAGCGGGTAATTAATTTGGTTTGATGGGTCATAAACATTCTTTCCCCAAAAATGTTACATATTCCTTGCATGTGGTTCGGAACTCTTACTACCAGACCAAAGCTGTAGAGGTTAATTAACAATTATGTATCATTATATTCTCCTTATCTTTTGCCCAAATCAGCTTTCAGATTTTAATGATGCATCACCAGAGATGCCTCAGTTTAATAAGATGTCCGGGAAGAGAATGTAAAGCTACCACAATATGCAGGCTGTTTATTTTATCAATAAACCAAGGTCAATTTGTCACTGAGTGAGCTGATGAGTGATGGACTGAATTTCTAACAAGTGAATGTGAATATAAGCATTCACATGAACAATTTACAGAAATAAGATGTTAAACAAGTTAAAACCATTTTCGATGAATAAGTCACAAACTTACGAATTAGATTGAGAGAAAATGAACCGGCACCCACGGTCATTCCACCATAATGGGTAAAATAGTCGTGTGCTTTCTCATACTACTAACCAGTCCATTACTGTAAAATCCACGGATATTAAGTAAATCATTACTGACGATTCCATCTATAGTAGGGATCACAACAAAATGAAGGTTCAGAAAAGTTTAAATAATCATGCAATTAACATCTACAAATACAGCAATAGGAGTTCGAAAGCAATCTATCAACTTAAACAAAAAATGACACCAAGTGGGAGATAGCAATCTGCTTTTCTATGTCGATGACCCCACTTAAATAAACTGTTTTCTAATTCGTTTGTTACACTTCCAAAATTCAAAATTAGTTTGCCCTCATCTTCTTTCCCTTGTTCCTCCTGGGGCTCCTTATAAGGAGTGTCCAAAGTTCAAGAGAATACATGCATCAGCTCATTTCACAATGGAAGTTTTAAGTGTATAAGATTGGAAAGATTATCATGCCTTTTGACTTCTTTCCTTTACTTCTTTTGATGGAGGGGCTGGAAAGGCATGAATGTCTTCCCACCCATGTATGGCCGTAGAACTTCAGGAATCTCAACTCCATCCTCCCTCTGGTAGTTCTCAAGTATACAACACATGGTCCTCTCTGTCGCCGTGAGGGTGGAGTTCAATAAATGCACGTACTGCTTCGATTGCTCATTACCCTAAGGAAACAAGTATGTCATAGTAGATCAAGTTTGTGTGAAACAAAATATCTAAAACATTGGAAACTGAAGCTGAATTGCACTGTTCACTAACACTGAATGAAACCAGTGGAAGACAATAAATCAACAGTTATTGGCTTTAGTTTTCCACTAGAGATTTCTTCTTTTGAAGCCATACATGTTGAAGCAAGGGGCGGATACAATACCTTCTTCTGTCCAAACCGAATTTCCAATTTCCTCGACTGATAGTCTACGCAGTTTGAGCAGGACACAAGCTCTCTATAAGCCGATGATGCAGGGTACCATCCTTCCAGATCATACTTCTTTGCTGCTGCATCATTCAGTGCGCCAGAAACAATAGCCACAATTTGGTAAGGAATCCCTAGCTGTGAAAAAAGAAAGAGCCAGGTTTAGATTTACTTGCACCCAAGGTATGTCAAGACGAGTTTGAGATCAGCCTATGATAAACAATAGTAAATGCCTAGTATTATCTAATATTCAAAGACACAATGAACCAGAATCCATTCCTGAGCTGCAGAAGTTATATCAGCCTGATTTTTTTATCAGATAGTGGTATCAGAAATCTCAAAAGTATAAAGTTCTTTGGATATGTAATTCTCGGATTAAAAAGCTTACAAACAATCTAGATAAAACCAAAAGAATTAGACCCAATAGGTAGTGACCATAAACATGCCCAACGATAGCCACAATTTGGTAAGGAATCTTTAGCGATATAAAGGAAATCTATGTTTAGATTTTCTTGCACCCAGGGTATGTCAAGCCAAGTTTGAGATTAGTCTAATAATAGATAATATGACTAAACAATAGTAAAAGCCTATGATTTCCTTTTAACATTAAGAAGATGGATATAGCTTTGAGAGGAGACTTCCCAAAAGTTACTTGGAGGCTACTACTTGCAACAACCAGGGAGCCCCAAAATGGATATTCACACTGTACCTCATTATAAATAAGAAGCTCTATGCTAGAGACATGCTGTTAAAGTGGGGACTAATTGATAAGAACCAATACCCTTTATGTTGTTCTGCAGAGAAATCAGTTCTATTCTTCCTATGTCCTTATTCTGCTGCAATAGGAGAAGCTACTATTCTGGCAAGGCATCCATAGACCTCCTCTGAAATAGGAAGATGAAGTTAAGTGGATAATCAATTATGTGAACAAGAATAATGTTCATGATGAGATGTTTCGAATTGTTATGGCGCTGCTTTTGTTTATTATGTATGGCAAGAGAGGAATCACAAGCTGTGGTCTTACTTCTACACCAAAGCACTAGGGGCAACAAAAGGTCTCTTACCATCTACCTAAACCTTGGGGGGCAAAATAGGACATGTGCTAGTGGGAGGTTGGATCTGGTAGGTTTAGTCAAGCTGTGCACAAGTAGGTCCTGACTAAAAAAAACTACACAGCACAATAGATTCTGGGACTCTAGGACTCAGATATTCCAAAGAACTTCATTCTACAGTTGCCAGATCAGTTTGCAACTGAATTATTCATTACCGCTATAGCTTTAAGCACAAAATTGCAGAATTTAACAGAACAAGTCGCTTAAACAAACAATTTCGATGTCGAAGTAGCTAAATTAAGAATACTAGTATTTCAAGAAAAGAACTAATGGGCTAAATGTGATTGGTCTGCATCTGTGTGTTCACAGAGGTGAAAACCCAGACAGAGTGACATTCTGATTTATAGACAAATTGCTATATGTTAGTCTGAAGGGGTTTCACACGGAAGCTAGTGCTGCAGCAATCGAGTAACAGGTAAATTGTCACATTCCTACCCAGTAAATGATTGAGGTACGTTGGCGACTCGTTAAGCTATAAATATAAAAAGGTGTTTGTCCAATCAACATTGTTTAAGCAGCTTCAAAGCTTCAAAGATACTTCTAACAGTAGGCAACAACCTAGAAGATGGAAGAAAAAATAGGCCTACCTGCTGAAAGAATTCCTCCGAGTTTTTAATCATCTCCTCATGCATGTCCCAGGAGTCATTTCCATTTGGACTGGTCAAACAAAACTGTTCCACTTTCTCAAACTGGTGGACTCTAAAAATTCCAAGCGTGTCGCGGCCATGAGAACCAGCTTCCTTGCGGAAGCATGACGAATATCCAGCATACCTGGTGGATGGCTGAGATGTTAGTCCATAAAAGCCAACTAACAATAGAGGCAATAGAGGAGAGACTATTGGTGCCAGGTTGCGTTAAAATACCTTAACGGAAGCTGCGAAGGATGAATCCAGTCATCCAAATGATAAGCACACAGAGGTTGTTCAGCAGTGGCAATCAGATATTTGTCATCTCCTTCACCAGTGACCTGTCAAAACATAAGATAAGTGAGGTATGTCTTGCCACCAATAATTTCAAACTAGAAAGCATGAAATACCTGTCATCTTGTAAGAAAAACGTCAAGAATGTAAAGTTAATGTTCCCTTAAATTTCTCTTAAATCATCGGGGATAGGGAGCTTCTATGCCGATGTACTGTACAATTGTAAATAATTTTGGACTCTCTTGTCCAATTAATGAAATGAATTTACTCTGTCTTAACGAATTGGATTTGAACAAATATCTCTGGGCGACTGTCCTTTTAATCGATCGTGAGGGGGGTTCCACTTTATCTTTACTTCTTAACAAAATGCAGAGTTACTGTCATTAGTGAACAGTAAATCGGGGATTTTTTAATCTGACAGACTGAAAAGACCCTCTGAAATAAACTGACATTGTTTCAAAGGCCTTTTGCTGCAGTTACAGCAAACTAATTCATGGAATGAACTGCACTATGAGTGTCTATTAACTCCATTCAGCTCCAAGTACCAAAACATACGAGAGATTACCTTGTAAAGTTCTTCATCAAACTGAGCTAACTGAGCACATTTTGCCATAATATCTTTCCTCATGAAGAACGGAGTCTGCAATGGAGTATATTCCCTCTTCTCCAAGAAATCAAGAGCAAAATTAATCAACGCTTGATTAAGACGTACACCAGCCCCTTTCAGATAGTAACCTCTTCCTCCAGCAACATTTGCACCTGTATATTTCAGATATCTTTGCATTAACTTGCAAGTCATATACCAATGAAAAAAAGAATAGGAATTGAACAACAAAATTTTCAGAAAGGAAAAGGGTAAGAAAAACAATTTATCCTGAATATAGTGGGTTGACAGATAAAAGTAAAAAGGGCAGCCCGGTGCACTAAGCTCTCGCTATGCGCGGGGTCCGGGGAAGGACCGGGCCACAAGGGTTTGATGTACGCAGCATTACCTTGCATTTCTGCCAGAAGCTGTTTCCACGGCTTGAACCCATGACCTCCTGGTCACATAGGAGCAACTTTACCAGTTACTCCAAGGCTCCCCTTCAAGGTTTCAAGGTTGACAGATAAGTAACGGATGAGAAAAACAATTCCAGAACATAAAATAAGACCGTGCAGAATGCAATTGAAGAATGGGGAAAGGCAATATAAGAAAGGGAGACTCACGAGAGAGAGGGGGGGGGGGGGGGGAGAGCATCTCCGCAGTAGGCATCATGCTCTAAATAAGCAGACAACCAATAACTTCTTTATAAATTTATTTAATATTTAATACATGAAAAACTCTATCATGGTGTCTTTAAAGCAAAATGTCCTGCTTTCTAATACTCAGATATTTTGTCTTGGTAATGTTTTCTTGCAGGCAGATTCAGTATCAATTGATTTATTCCAGGCTTGTATTGGCAAGGGGAAGTATTTTGGCAAATGGATATAGAAATTCTAGGGATGTGAGAGCAAGAATGTCATGAATATTTAAATATTGGAATGTGGACATGTAGCACGCAGCTAGTACCTAATAAGCAATTTACTGTTTAGAATCCTTAATATCGACAAAATTTACTTCAAACTACCTGGTTTCCTCTTTCAGAACTTCCCAAAGGTATGCATGTCAATAGGGCGTTGAGAAAAAACGCAATGTGAAGTATTTAGCTTTCAGTATTAAGAATATTCTCCATGGTAACAGGATAACTCCTACTAGCATGTATACTAGCTATTGAGTCTATAATGTGGATTAGCTGGCGTGGAACTACCCACTGCTACCTAGTCCAGGGAAATTTCCTAGTCATTCATAATAACAAGCACAACCCATAAAACAAGTGCACTAAATAAATGTAAGATGCCCAGCCCCATAAGCTCAATATAGCTCTTACCCTTTGTTATGTCCGCAATTCCAAGAGCTTCAACAAGATCAACGTGATTTTTAAGACCCTTCTCAGTCCGCTTCTCTCCCCATGATCGAACGATAGCATTATTTGCCTACAAAATAATCTTTGCTTAAAAGAAAAGTTCTATTTTAAGCTCGTGTATGTCACTTAAAAGGCAACAAAAATCCACATACCTCATCATTACTAACTGGCACTGAATCGTGCACAAGATTACCAATGATTTCCAGCTTTGAATACAAAGCGGCTCGTGCCTCCTGTACTTCTGCCTCTTTCTTTGCAGTTAGTTGCTTGTTTTCTGCAGTGTCCTTAATTTTTTCACTGGCATCCCCACCAGACTTTATCAAAGAAAAAGAACATAATTCAGATTCAACTCCAACATTGAACTTGAGAAAAACATGCATGCTTGGTAATAAACGAAAAGCAAACAAAATCAGTTGCCGGTGAAAGAGGTAGATTTAAATGCACCGTATGCAAAAACAGAACTACTATGCCTAAATCCCAAACTAGTCAGGTTGGATATGTCCATTAGCTCTATTCAAACCAATTATCTAATATTAGCAGTCCACCTATTTGAGTTTCGCAGAGCCATAAGTCCTGATAAAGGAGGAGACTTGTGGTTGATAGACCATGAAGATCATTGTAATATCATCTCCTAAATTCATCATTCCTCCCCAGAATGAGGGACAGTCTATTTCTCAAAACAAGGAAAACACTTCTGCTTCTGACTAGGGAGCCTAAACTGTATCTCTTTCTTTTTTAGTACTGAAACTAATTTTTTATCCTGTTGCCATGTGACCAGGAGGTCACGGGTTCAAGCCGTAGAACATCCTCTTGCAGAAATGCAAGGTAAGATGCGTACAATAGACACTTGTGGTCTGGCCCTTCCCCAGCCTCCGCACATAGCGGGAGCTAAGTGCACCGGTCTGCCCTTTAAATTAATTTTTTTATCCTCCATAATTCTTTTCATAACAATAAAGAAGGTTCACAAATATTGGCTTTTACTTTCAGACGGTAATAATTACAAACGAAGTGTAGCATTGGACCTGGAATCAACAATATATAAACGACAGACTTACATAATACAACATATTATTCTACCATCTAATCATCTACGGCTTTCAGACTTTTCATTTGCCTAACCGGTACAGTGAAAAACATGTTTACACTTGCAAGTCATCAATTTCTTAGGTTCTCCTTTCAATTATGTCCAAAATACATAATGTGTTAAACTATAATCATCACGACGCATGTTAGGCATAAGTCATGTTAGTAGATATGCTGAACAAAATATGTGAAAAGAACATTTTGACAAGAAGAATAGGACAGACGAATTCAACAATTAAATAGAACACTCACAATTTTGAGCTTGGCAACTTCTTTGTTGATCTTGTTGAAATCTTTCCGTAAGTTATCAAGCTCAAACTGGCCTGAAATTTACATAAATCTTCATCAAAATCATGCCATTAATTTCCTCCACCAACATTTAGAAATTAATTCATTATCAATCTCTAATACTAAAAAAAGTTCATCAAAGCATTATCCTATTTGATAATGTTGTTATTAATCCTTACTATTTATATTTTTTTTATAATGATATTTTCATCACACACTACAAGCAGAAAGACACACAAGATAGAGATAAAACAAAGGGTGTGTTTGGTATGACTGACAATGTTTTCCTATTTTCTCTTATTTGGTTGCACTAAATATCTTGAAAAATATTTTCCTCAATAGGCGAAAACGTTTTCCGGATCAGTAAAAACTAAAAACACACCTAACACATCACCAGCCCATCCCTGCCCTATCCACCCCACCCTACCCACACCATCAGAAGTTGAACTCTGAATTGAAAAACCTCATGTTTGCTTTGAATATATGTAAATGCTCTTAAAACGCACCAAATGAATAGGAAAATCACGTATTTCCTCAAAAAAAAAATATATATTCAGTCAAACCAAACACACTCTAAGTGAATAGAGTTTTACTCAAAATGACAGGCATAATTTTACAGAGAAAGATCTAGCTAGTGAAAAAGAGAGAGAGATGAATTACGCTGACGCCATTCTTTGTCGAGTTGAATGACCTGATCGACGAGACTGACGTCAGCAAAACGACGACGTTGAGATTCACGAATGATTTCGGGATTGTGACCCTTGTCTTCTCTAAAGAGATTTATATCCAACATCTTCTCTGCCACCTTTCACAGAACTCAAATCAATGTGTAGAAAAAAATGGAAGGCGACGGCGACGGCGGAGGGTTTATGTTTTTGGCCTCCAACACCACTCGTGGCCCAATATAAAATTGAATTGTAAATGTAGTCTCTGTGTGATGGACGCAGAGACGGTGAGGCTTTGTAATTCAATTTCGTGTAATTACTAGGAATAATATATATATATATATATATATATATATATATATATATATATATATATATATATATATATATATATATATATATATAATTAATATTAACAAAAAATATGAAATAGAAATTTGAGTGTGGCGTAGGCCAATGGGGTGGGATGGGGGTATGGCGGGGTGTAAGAAAAAAAATTATATTTTTTATAAATTATTTATAAAAGTAAAAAAAATATAAAATTGAAATTTGAGAATGTGGTAGGTGGACGGATAGGGGAGTTAAGAAAAAAATTCATATTTTCAATCATTTTTTTTTATAAAAGTAACAAAAAATATGAAATTGAAATTTGATGATAGGGTAGGGGTATGGTGGGCGGTAGGGCAGGGGTAGGTGTGGATAGGATGGGGTACGTTTGGACATATTTGATTCATTGACTATCATATTGCCGTTACATTTCTTATGTACAATATAATATTTTTTTTTTGATTAAATGTTGCAATTAAATATTTTTTTTTTTTTTATTAAATTGTAAAGATATACTAATTTTTAGAAACATGAGATAGAAAATAATATTTTTAATAGTTTTAAATCTATTAAAAAGAATATTCTAGTAAATTTGCATAAATGTGAGTCAAACAGGAAACTGTTTCTGTTTCTCAGAAATACTAGGCCAAACACCCAAACAGATTCTCCAGAAACAGTTTTTACAAAACAATTTCTAAGAAACATACACTTTTTAGAAGCTTGGTCAAACAGACCCTAATATTGGTTTGATTATCACAACTCACAATGTAACAAGGAAAGAAAATAAAAAATAACAAATATCTATTTCTGCATGTTTATTTTTTTCGCTTCATTATTATTTTTTATTTATTATTATGGCTGTTTTTTTATTTTTACTCGAGCCAAAGTCTATTGGAAACAACATATCTACACATTAAAAGGTATGATTAATGTATGCGTACACTCTATCTTCTCTACACTCACACCGTGACGTTATACTAGGTACGTTGTTGATGTTGTTATATACTTATATTCCCTCTGGATAAAAAAAGAGTGTTCATTTAGCCATTTGCACATCTCTTAAGAAAATACTAACTTCTAGACAAAAATAGGTAATTTGACTAAACTATTCTTAGTTAAATAAATATTGATATTTGATCATTTAACACTTAATAAGGTTAAATCTGGAAAATAAGATTAATTCTTTTTTTGATTTGATAAGTGGACACTTTTTAAATCCAAAAAATAAAGACGAAGTTGACATTTTTTTTTATCCAAATAGAGTATATTCTAGGAGTGGCAGTGGAGCAGGCGTGATTGGGGAATTTGGGGATGAGGTGGGGGTCGGGATCGGGTCTTGGCGGGATTGACGACCCGGTATAGGCAGGACGAGAAGAGCTCTCGTCCCACATCCCGCCAGAAGAGGGGACGGGATTTGGAGGGACGGGTCTGATATGAGGATTTGGGGGGATTTTAATTTATTTTTTTAGACACTTAATTTAAAAAATATATATATATATAAACACTTAAATAATTCAAGTTGTCTCCCGCCAATGAGTGTATGTGCTCTCCTATTTGAAACCTTCCAGCAAAAAAAATTATTTCAGAAGCTTTTGATGACGCTTGAATATTCAACATATCTCGGGTCATCTTTGATAGTGTCGAAAATGTCTTCTCATTCTCCTTTCCAGTACTTCAGCAAATCTTCACGTCCATCTTCATTGACAATTGATTCGTACGGTACAACACCCTGCAAAACATAAACATCAAACTCGCTAATTTGTGAAGAACTTGAACCACTATACATTATATTTCTAAGGTCTGAATACTAGAAGCAGAAACAACATGTCTTTTATTAGTGTAATAAATCCTACCTAATAATATCTAATTAAATGTACTAATTGATTATACATAAATATAATAATAGTAATTAAAATATTACTAATTAATTTCTAACATAATATATATTAATATAATATATAAACATAATATTATAATTTATCACATCGAACACTCATGATGGGGCGTATAGGAGAATATTAAGCTTTTATTCTTAAATAAATCAAGTGAAAATCGTGAAATGAATATCACTGTCCTATCTGTTCTTTTCTTATGATGAACAAATACTCCGCTGAAGATACCTTTGCACTAAAAAATGAACATCAACACCGATATAACTATGTCATTGATGATGGATTGGTTGGTTGAGATACGATGCCTTAAATGACGATAATGTCATACCGCTGTGACCGATAATATAAACAAGAAGCTGATAGCATTCGATATACGCCGGCGCATTAATAGATCAAACGGCTAGGCTTGCGCGGTATTACGTAGTTATCGTGTTTGGAGCGTATCACCGTTGATGCTGCGGATAGGACGATATTACGATGGTATCGGAAACCAGAGGAGCAAGATATTAAATTATCGACGGCGGATCGGCCACCGTCTGGGCGTGGTCTGGTGCTGTGCTTGATTCGCGGAAGTATATGGAAGTGATCACGGCTTCCAAATGTAGAGTCACCGTAATATCAATGTCGCATGCACGCTGACGATATATAATCGCGAATCTTCATGTGCGACATGACATGCCTGCGATGCTTAATGCGTGTCACTGCGTACGTAAGATGTATTGTGCCGCCACTTAAAGCTCGCATGAAAATACTGGCTGATGATTAGCAAGCAGATCGATTTACGGAATCTCACGGTCGGCAATGTTCGGACATCGGCTGGGCGGAAGATGAATGATGACATTCAAAAGGTCTCGTGATTCCCGGTCATGCCCTTGATTTTCATTCAATACTGAGCCGCGCTGACTATCGTTCTCCGAAAGAAATAGAAATTCACCATGGACGAGAATATATGCTAAAGAAAGTAGTGAAGCCATAGTAAGTCGAATTCAGTGTGTCGAGATTTAGAATTGTTAGAATACATAAAGTACATGAAATAAATTAATAGGCATTATAAGTTGATAAATAAATATTATAATAGATTAGTGATTTAGGTAATTATCGGAAAAAATACAATTATCCGAAACCTGTAGCGTTTGTTGCAGAACTGCACAATGAAGTTTTATCAGCCAATAATTTTTTTAAGTATTGTCGGAACCATAATAGATGATTTTTAAGTAACGTGATAGTTTGGATAACGAATCTCTCAATTCAATCTCCATGAAGGCGGCGCATTCTCTGAAATTAAAAATGTATGTTTTGTTGGCCATGAGAGATCCGATCGATGGTTCTTGGTTTCCAGCCGTTTAATGGATATTTACATGCTCATTAATTAACAATTTTTATCCCTGATTTTGAACTTTCCATAATCAACAATATATACTTAATATAGCGTAAGGATAATATTATTATCATACTATATAATATTAATAAATAGGAATATACTATCCGTATAAATATATATATTCTAATAAAATATAATAATAATAATTATAATATATATATAATAAATATATTCTTATAATTAATACATAATATTATATATAATAACATTATATACATATATTATAACATAGAAAAAATTATTTATATATTTTACTTTCCTTCTACACATGAATTCATGAGATTTTTTTGATTTACAAGGTACTAATCTATCCTATTTTAATTAGTCCTATATGATAAAGTATACATTTCAATTATTTTATTTATTTTCTTTTAAGTATGCACTAGGATCTGACATTTTTCCATGATTGGATTTTAGTGAAATGGGTATTTTGGCATTAGGTTTGTAATTTTGGAGACTTGCGGTTATTTTGCAGTTTAGCGGAGCGGGGATTGAGCATATTGCAATTCTGGGGGTGTCAGGGGTGGGCCATGGTTCCGGTGCCGGCCTCGCAGTAGTTAGAGGTTGAACGCCATCGCCTGGTGGGTAAAGTGGGTTGGTGGGAGTTGGCGGCTTGGGCCGGTAGTGACCGTGTAAAGGTATGTTAGTGAGTCCGTGGCAGGAATGTAAAGGGATATTGGATCAGATGGCCAGTCCCGGCAGGCCCGATTTGAAAGTTGTATTTGTCCAGGAAAGAGAGTAGTGAGAAAGTAAAATTGTCATCCACGCGTTTTGATCGGTCGTTTAAAGGCAAACCTTGAGATGTTGTGACCTGGTGAATATAAAGGGAGACTGATAGACTTCGATGGAGGAAAATGAGGCATTTTTTTGTGATGGTGGTGGATGGAAATGGTATATAACGACGTCAAAAAACTATTGACATTGATAGATGGAACAGTGGGTAATCAATATGTTTTGTTTAAGTGGATTTTTCATGTTACGTATTTTTGAGCATTAACATTTAACATGATTGTTAAGTACGGTAGTGAATATGCAAATAGAGGGGAGCATAATGCGGTTTGATGTGTTCTCATTGATTTTGTGGATTTAATTTTGCGTTCGCGTTCTGTGGAAGATAAAGATTATTCTACTTAAAAATTTTTGAAAAACCGTTTATTTGGCCAAATCTAAAAAACGATGTATTAAAAATTTTCACCCATTGTTTGTATTTGAAGATAAAAATTCAATAATAGTAAGAGGAGAATAGTTTAATCTCTAAAATTTTCGAAATTGGGAAAAACAAATTCATGTTTTTAAATAAGTTGAAGTAACCAAAAATACTTAGAGATTCATTGAAAAGATCAAATAATAAAATCAAAAGAGATAAGAACAAGAAAAAAATAAATGAATATGAAGAGGAAGTCAAAAAAATGATAGTATAATTAAGAGCAATAAAATATCATGAGGCAAGAACCACTCACGAGAATGAGACAAACGTAATTAAATAACAAGTTTAAGTTTAAGAAAATAAAAGATTTTATTTATAAAAACAATCTGTTTCTCAGGATGTCTGTTTTATTGCATAATGAAAGTGGCAGGCAGCAAAAAAGTGGAAGAACTTTAATTTTGTATGCCAGTTATATATGGATGCTCATCCTTTCGTTCACGTTCATAGTTTGGAGCCTAGAAGTCATGAAAGTCATGTGCGGAAAAACCGATGCAATAGTTCTGTGAGAATTATTAACAGTAAACTTTTTAAAAAATAAAACACATTGAATTTGGGAGCATGCAGGACATTTTTAAATTAAGTGGCGGGTGTAGTGGTTACGATTGTTTTTCATTTTTGTAATGGTGAGGTATATGAGCATTTTATTTAATATTTGTTTAGGCCTTATATAATATAAATAATATTGTGTACCGGGGGCACACTCGCTAGTCTAATAGTGCCAGTTCCATCCATACAGTTCGAATCCAGAGATTGAGTCAGAGTGTGCGATTAAATCTGATGGATCAAGTTAGATGGGCGCTTGTTTGAATGCCTCTCTGCTGAGGGCGGAGAGCTGGCCCGCCCTCTTTTTGTCTTGCCCCAGGGCCAGCCTGCCCCTTTTGTCTTTTTTACGGGAACGTTGTTACTCGCCTGTCTTGTTTTCCCGGCCCGGGGACTCGCTCCTTCTTATTGGCTTTGGCCTTGGATCTCTTTCTTGGTTGGAGACATCTTCGGCTGGGGACGCGGGTCGGATCGCTACTTGCCTCGTTAGTTTGGGTTATGTGCCGCCACAGATTTATTTGGGCCGCCTGCACTTGCCGCCGCCGCCGCGCCGCGCTGCGCCGCGGCCGGCTGTGGTCTGCGATGCCGCCGGAGTGTTCTTCGCTGCCATTGCGCTGCCACCTCCCAGGTGCGCCTTGGCTCGCGCGCCACGACATATCCAGAATTACCTTTCAGATTTTATTCACATTTTTTTATTCTTTTATTTGTTATTTTTTCGCGCAAATATTTTACGTCGAAATGAATAATAATCACACCGGCGGAATGCGTTGAAGAAACTTATCGAGCTTGGGTCTTGTTCTTAGCATTAATCTTGCGATTAATCTTGCTTGATAATTACTTTGGCCATTTAAAGATTTGAGACTTTGAGTCACTATAGGTCTTATATACGCGCAGTAAACTCCGTGCAACTAAGCAAACAGAATAAATCGATTTTTAGCGGGCAATCGGAATCTCGATTGATCGCCAATTGCTTTGGGGGCACGTTAGGTGGTTGAAAGTCAAAGCGTTAATGAAAATCTGTGTAAGCAAAAATTCTTGTTCAATGAGAGCCTTGAGTTTTGATTATTTTGAAATCTCTCGTGCCTGCATGGCGCACCGCCATCCCAGTAGAATGCACGCAGCAGATTGTGCCGGCAATATAAATGGATATTGTAATCATAAATCAAATAATGGCCCACAATTCTTTGTCCGCCCTCCATATTTTGTTGTTGTTGAACTATTTGTTCGTTCATTTTTTATTTTGTTGGAATTATGATGAAGAACTAGCCCTACAACATATTTATTTTTGAACAACAACTCCTGCCACGTGAGTTTTCTTTTTACATCTCTGTGTTTTTGTGTATTAATGTGTGCATGTTGCATGAGAAGAAATTTTTGAAGAAGATTTTTGGACGGTATAATGACATAATGGAAAAAAAAAAAAAAAAAAAAAAAAAAAAATGGAAGACAAATTCGGTTGGTAGAGATGGTGAAGATTTGGAAGGGAAAATTTTATTTAAAATAGAATCTTAATAATCTTCAGATCTTCAAACAAGAACTCTATAGAAATGAAAATGTTCCATGATTATTTCCTCAATGATAAGAGAATATATATATATAATATAATATAATTGAGGAAAAAATCATATAATAATATTAATAAATAAACAATAAATAATTAATCCTACTATATAATATATTAGATTTAAATATAATATATAAATATTAATTAATTATATATCTAGAATATTCTAACATAATATTCTAACATAATATTACCAATTAATTACATTTAACAATTAGGTTGCAGTGAGTAGAAGAAGATGGTACATAAGCCGGTTGATTATTTGCACTTTGCTTTTGATAATATATTTGCATTCATTGTGTATGTTAGACATAACTTCTTCCTTATTTGGTTCGTTAGTTGATTCTTCAGTTGGGTCTGTTGGAAGTATTTCTAAGCTTTCATAAATCTTTTAACAAGTGTTTTACAATCGTCTACTTTAATAGTATGATTTAATACAACACCGATAAAATAAATAGTGAGAATAGAAAAAAAAATAGAGCTATATAAAATAACATAGATGAAATAGTATGATAATTAATCCCAGAAAATTCCTTAGTAGCTATAAAATATTTATCTAAACAAGTGATAAGTTCTAAAAATTTATCACAATTATCATCTACAAGCATATCTGTTGAATTTTTTATTATGCCCGTTAAATAATAATGTTACATGTCTTCTATACTCGTGAGCAACAAGTAGTTGATCATACAGAGAATTTCACTTAGTAGAAACTTCTTCTGAAATTTTTCTATAAGATAATCAAGAATCATGACAAGTTTTTTTATACTATATGCATCTTTGTATTTTATTACCTTTAAAAATAAAGTTTATAGCAAGTTGTACTTTATCAAGGATGTTTTAAAAAAGTTTTAGGTCATTCTTTACAACTAAGTTATAAATATGACATGCACATTTAACATGATTCGG
Source organism: Przewalskia tangutica (assembly GCA_029844215.1). Taxonomy (NCBI): domain Eukaryota; kingdom Viridiplantae; phylum Streptophyta; class Magnoliopsida; order Solanales; family Solanaceae; genus Przewalskia; species Przewalskia tangutica. The sequence continues at coordinate 17,780,191 of CM056721.1, forward strand.
GAAAAGATGGAGTAAATCGAGTTTTTAGAATATTTACATCATAATCATTAGAAGAAACATTATCTGATGTAATAGTTATAATTTTATTAGTAATTTCAATATTCACTAATTTCATGAATATTTCTTGAAATAAAAGCTCCAATGTGTTTTTCATTAATATATCTATATGCTAATGTATGCTTTTGCATAGACCAATTCTGATCTATCCAATGACATGTGATAGTTAAACAATCATTACCGTTAGTACTACGACATATATCAGAAGTGATAATCACTTTGCCATTAAAATGATACAATGCATAACGTAAATACGATTTCCCCCCGTCATCGGGTTAATTCGACCATGTACTTGGTCGAGGACACTATGTGAACCTTGCCCCGACTCAGAAGGCAATTGCACACCCATTTTTTCAGACAGATATTGGTTATACCTTGCTTTGTGAGTGTTTTCTACATGTCTCATTAAACCTCCCGTCCCACCTTGACCTTTTTCAGTTTTAAATTTATAAATTTTGCGACAAATTTTATACATAGCTTAGTTGATTATCAATGTCCATATCCAAAAAATCTCATGCAGCTGCTTTTAATTTTTGTTGTTTTTGGCCTCGACTCATACTAGTGGGTGCGTTATCTAATTATGTTGTAATTTATTTTCTAAATTAAAGTTCGGTTCAGATGTAGAATATGCCTCATGATCTAATGGTATATTAATATTAACATTTAAAAAATCAGTTTCATCTATATGAGTGAAATCATCGTAATTCGGATTACTAGAAGATGCACCCTTACCCCTAGGACCTCTACCAGAAAAACGTCCAATTCGTTCCATTATAATTATGTAAATAAATAATTAAAAATAATGAAATTAAGTAACAATAATAATTTAAAGAATGTATCAAACGCCGATGTAATGTCGACGTGTAATCGAAGTTGAAAATTGAAACTTTGCTCGATGCTCCTCAAGCTAGTTGTCAACTTCACTCCTAATTTTTGAACTTTGATAGAAAATAGCAAATCAAATATAATATTTAGTAGGCAATGTAGACTTGTAGAGAGAGAGAGAGATGGTAGGTGGTAGGAAGATTTGTGAGAAAAATGAAGAGAAAATGAGGTATTTATAGTTGACAAATAGGGTTAAAGTGTGAATATACTAACTTAGGGATTAAAAATAAATATTAAGGAGGTATATGGGTTTATGGGGAAATGACCGTTATAGTCGTTGCCAACGACTAAAATTGAAACTGGGTCGTTGTGCAACGACTATTTTTGCAAAGGGAAGGGGCGGGCGTCATGAGTTCAATCCACTACCGTAGTTGCTAATCCCGATTTTTTCGGGAGGCGGGTTTCGAATGGCGGCCGTCCCGACCCACTGGACACCCTTAGTATATTCAAGAAAAATATGTTTTAACATACCTAATAATTTATATTATCTACACCGTAGCTGCTAATCCCGATTTTTTTTCGAGGGCGAGGCGGGTTTCGGGATGGGCCGGGCGGGCCGTCCCGACCCACTGGACACCTTAGTATATTCAAGAAAAATATGTATCATACATACCTAATGATTTATATTATTTATAAAGGTGTATATTTGTTAAATATTAATTTTTAATTTTTGATAATTAATTTTTATTTTTAAACTTTAATCTAGCTGTATAATTATATTTGTAATTACACAATAATTACATTATAATTACGATGATCTAGTAATTACATCAATTTCAATTACCATGTAGCTTTTCAAACAAACTTTAGACTTTAGGATCCAACAGGCGAAAGAAGGATATTAAAAATCAAAGGATCCTTGGGCCAAATATGTTGGAGTGGACTCAAATAAGATTAACTCAACCTTAAAGTTCAATTAACTCGCTTAGCTAAACTATGACTTAAGGAAAGCCTTGAGTAGTTTGCTTTGTAGGAAAATAAACAAATTTGTGAGAGACAATTTTTTATATAACACATTTTGTGAGAGATAACCTTTTATTTTTTTTTAGCAATGTCAGACCTTAAAATTTTTTTTTTTTTGCGAAAGACAACCTTATAACGTAAAATAAAATTTTCTATTTAAAAACTAACACCCCTTATTTTAAAACCCAAAAATACCCCTTCTTCTATTCCTTTAATTTCAAATGCCCGCATTTTTCAAGAATTCATCTTCTCAAGAACCTTCCCATTCCTTTGTTCTTTCAAGACCCATTTCATTTTTTCTTCATCCTCTTCAAGACTCATTTCCCTCATTTCATTTTTTCTTAATACTCTTCAAGACTCATTTTCCCCGTTTCATTTTTTCTTCATCCATTCTTCTAATCGCGTTCAAGAAGGTTAGAAATTTTTAACTTTATGTGTTAGTCGATAGTTATATGATTCTAAGTCAATCGTCGACATAGAAATTTCTAATCGACAATGAACTCAATCGTCGACATAGATTTTTTTTTTACCAGAGTGTAAGGTTCTAAGTATCGATTTTTTCCAATTTCTTAAAAAAGAATTGCTCCATATATTTCGACGATGTCGACGACGATTGAGTTAGAAGGTTCTAAGTGACGACTTTGTTTGTTTTGTTGTTAGTTGTTGTATGTTCTATTTGTTCGAATTTATATTTTGACGATGTCGACGACGATTGAGTTAGAATTATAACTAATGTTGTTTTATATCTTGTGACAACATAATTTCAAGGTTCATATGGAAGCTATATCTTGTGACAACCAATTCTAGTCTTATGCACAATCTCAGCAAAAAATGGAGCAGCTTTGTCTTTGCTAACTTCTTCTTAAATGCCATCTTTGCGTAAAGAAAATGCTCTCTTTGAAATATTTAGGTCTATGTAATGTTCAACCATTATGGGTTGTTTGTAATTCCTGCTGGAAGGTCTATGGAATGTTCTCTTTCTACTTGGTTGTTTCATTAATTATTTTTCTTTCTTTTGATTGTAAAAATTATTCATCATTATAATGGTTGAATATACTCTAAGACCAGCAAGATAGGAGGGATTGCTAATTTTTTAAGGAAATAGAAGTATGATACATTTGAGGCAAAATACACAAAAAGAAGGAAAACTTTCACAACATTATAATGGTGCATTTGTGCACAACTGCATTGATTTTACAATGATTTTACACGCTCCATAAATTTATTGCTACTCAAGGCTATATTTCAACATAATACCAAGGCTCCATATACAAAAGCAATTCTTGATGATAAACTGGAAGCACATCTGCATACATAATGAATTGAAAGCACATCTGCATACATAATGAACTGAAAGCAATTCTTGCTACTCAAAGCTATATTTCAATGATTGTACACGCTACATTAACTTAGAGAAGCAAAAATAGTGGTAGCAGCCAAAGCAGGGCCTGGTTTTGTGCTTTTCTCAACCATAACCGTTGTAGTAGTTACAACAACAGGTACACCAACAACATCAGTCTCAGCATCAACAGTGTCAACACATGCATCAGGAAGGCCAACAACAGCTACATCTGCAGTACCATCCACCACCCCACTGCATCCTTCACAACATGATTGAATAAAAATAAGATCGAAGAGCACCAGAAATCTTCTCAAATTTCCAAGAAAAACTTCTTCATGGTGCCGATCTAAAAATAGTAAATTATAGAAATGAGTATGAAACGATGAGTGTATAATATTGATATAAAGTTTAGAACAATTGTGTTGTTTTAAAAGATGATGCAACAAAAAATGGTCGGAAGAATGATTGAAATTTTCCATCTTAAATTTTGTTAAGCATGAAGGACTTTAAATAGCCAACTTGAAAACAGAAAATCAACAGAATAAAATTCAAAAACCTATAATATCTCAACTAAACTTATCTAAATTTAAACAGATTAGAAGTATGCTCTAACTCAATCGTCGTCGACATCGTCGAAATATAAATTTGAACAAATGGAACAAACAACAACTAACAACAAAACAAATAAAGTCGTCACAATTGTCGAAATTCTGGGTTTGTAATGGGGTGATTCTTTTTTTAAGAAATTGGAAAAATCGATACTTAGAACCTTACACTCGGGTAAAAAAAAAATCTATGTCGACGATTGAGTTCACTGTTGATTAGAAATTTTTATGTTCGACGATTGACTTAGAACCATATAACTATCGATTAACACATAAAGTTAAGAAATTTCTAACCTTCTTGAACGCGATTAGAAGATTAGAAACTGTATCGACGTCTCCTATACCAGATTGGAAACTGTAGATTGGAAACTGTATCGACCCATTCACTTACTTGAATGCATCAGTTTTCGGGGAAGATGAAGAATCAGTGGATGAAGTCGCAGAAGCGAATTACAAGTTAAATGAGAAAAAACGAAATGGGGGAAATGAGTCTTGAAAAGGATGAAGAAAAAACGAAATGGGTCTTGAAAGAACAAAGGAATGAGAAGGTTCTTGAGAAGATGAATTCTTGAAGAATGCGGGCATTTGAAATTAAAGGAATAGAAGAAGGGGTATTTTTGGGTTTTGAAATAAGGGGTGTTAATTTTTTAACAGAAAATTTTATTTTTCGTTATAAGATTGTCTTTCGCATTTTTGTTTTTGTTTTAAGGTCTGACATTGCTAAAAAAATTAAAAGATTCTCTCGCAAAATGTGCTATATAAAAGGTTGTCTCTGACAAATTTGTCAGAAAAATACAACATTTACTTTAAAATGTTCACTCCTTGACATGCCCCTCAAAGCTTATATCTTTCACTTAAAAAACCCAACAAATACAACTAAATCCTGCAGGACCAATTCTATCGAGTACCGGTATTTAACATTTTACACCTCATTAACCATTGAAGAACAGAAATTAACAAAATCTCTCTTTAGTTTTCTCGACAACCCTACTTCTAATCTTATTGGATGTAACATAAAATTTCACCAATACATACAACTTATACACAAACAACTTAATGGTACAATGTGACCAGGTCACATGCCTTCTTCCTCCCCCCTTATTTGGGGAGAAAAGAAAGAACGATGACCTACTGATACAATGCTTTTACTACATATCCTGCAAGGAAAGACTGCCGAACAAAAATCAAGTAATCCTTATCTCACACCATCTCTCTACTACGTCTGTAATGTACCTCAAAGCCGTGCCTCTGCAATCAGTATCTTGATGTTCAGATCTTCATTTTTTTGTTCCAAAGCAAACTTTGTGCGCATAAAACTCTTCCAAATAATTCAAAGGCCAGAGCCCTGGAGAGCAGAGTATCTTCATTCCAGCCTCTGTAGAGCAATCTCCAGTTGACACGGTGCTAATCCAAGTTCCTTATCTCAGATTTAACACTTCGCGAAGTTGATATCAACGTTGATATTTTCTCACCATCCAATGATTAATTTAGGAAACTCTGGAGGCTCACTGCTTATAAGATTGGCCCACAGATTTGCAAGTGTGAGGAAATAATGCTCTCCATTCCAGTCGATAAGTTCCATCCCTGATTTTAGCATTGCAAGGGTAAATAATGTAAAGTGAAATTAGCATACCTCTTTTTTGAGATGTGAAATTAGCATACTTGCGATAACTAATATACATTGAGTGGAGGTTGATTCCCAAGGAATTAACAGAACCAAGCAGTTCAATGAGTTTTAATTAAATCTACACTCACCATCATAATAACGACAAAAGGACAATTAACAGCGTCTTGCGCAAGTTTCAGCATAGGACCTACACCTAATTCTTCAATCAGATAAGACTCACTTTAATTGTTTGTGAGATTTCCCAAATTTTGTTTCTTTCGTGATTTATTTATTTGTTTGTTCTTTTGATGAGTAAGATTTCATTGTTTGCACCAACAAAGTCCCAAAATGTGTGGCAACTATACTTTTGGTTCCCTTATAATTGCAGGATGTCCTAAAAGTCAGCAAAAATATTCTTTGTCATCTCTTCCAGTTAAATAGAGGAAACATACAACAATTCATAGATTCACAGATATGCCTCTAAAAACAAAATTTCAAAAGGATAACGCAGACTTACTACTGAATGCAACACTTGGCTGTGATTAGCTATTCATTTTTTCTAAATTCCTTTTTTAAGCTTCAATATCTTGTTATGCATCTCCAACTATAGGAGCCACTGCATTGTCATGACTACTACTCACACCATTTCTGTGGCTCCTGCTACTAACATGGCTTTGTCACAAGTACGGTAAGAGGTAGAATGATTCTTCACTATGAAAATTATGAACTTGTAGAATTTGTATACCTGGCAATACTTCCAAAGTTAGAAGCGACAGCCTACACACTTCTTTCTTAGCATAGAGATGCTTTTGAAGGGTAAGTGCATCAAGACCATGAATTAACTTGATAGAGTCCAGCAATGAAGCAACAGAACTCCCATCTCCCGAAGAAGAGTCTAACATACATGACAGAGCTTCTCCAAGACCCGAAGAGGACCATATAGTGTGACATTCGTCTAGCATGGAATGGATACTTGTACGCTGAGTAGAATCCAACCAAGTCCATGGTTTGCATAGTTTCACAGATGCTTCAAGCACTACAGTAACCCTATAGATCTCACCCAGGGCTCGGATGAATGCCCTTCCTGCATTTACCACAATAAGATACCGGAACTAAGAAATAGAATCTTTTCTACCAAACAATTTCAAGGAATTCCCTACTTTGGGAACATAAAATTTTCATTGCACCATTTTTACAGGGCCGTGTACAATAAGATTCAGATAATATACCTCTGGGGTGAGAGAACACATGACTCTGAGCATTCATTTCCAATATCTTCTTCCAGATACAGGAGCCATGTTGCAACTCTTGCGCACAGACAGAGATCATTTTATACCAGTTTGAAACATAAATTGTTTGCTCCTCCAAAGATCCCGACCTCAAAATTTTTAGCATCATTGTAGCATGTCTTATCAGATCCACTGTTGTTTCCAAATCATTTTCCACCTACTTACCAGAAAATCACATGTAAGTACAATAAACCAAAGCGTATTGTACACATGAATATACAAGCACAATATCCAAAAGGATGCCTTAGTTCATCGGGTCTATCCTGCACCCAAATTTACATATGGTAATGTGTTCATCTATTACCAAAAAACAAGTCATTTATGGATATTATTAGGAGGGCCGTGCAGGTCCAGTCTAGTCTACCTTTCGATCCACAAGGATCACGATCAAATGTAGTGCATTCTCTTCTTTTTATACAAAACATTTTTCTTTGATTAGAGGATTTGATTAAAAATGTCAGTATTGATTCGAAATTCAAAACCCAAAAGAGCCACACATTATTCCCTTGATTAGTAGGCATGGGCGCCGAGTCAAAGCTTCGTTACAATGCAATTGAGCCCAAGCTCAAGACCTTACTTTTTTCCCAACAAAAATGGAAGGGATTTACCAAGTTAAATTGTGATCAAATTGTGAGTTCAAGTTTATGATATCTCGATAAACACTTTTAGTTTTTATTCAAAAAGTTAAAAAGTCCATTTCAATAAAATTACAAGTTTGAATAGTATTTTATTTTTGAAAATTTCTTGAATATATTTAGAAAACTTAAAATCTAAAAAGCTTGTAATTTAGAAAACTTTAAGATACTTTTTTTTTTTAAAATGGAAAAAACCTTTAAGATTCTATTACTCCATCTGTCCCATTGCATGATACTTTTTCCTCCGTAGCATGTCCCAAAAAGAATAACACCTTTCTATATTTAGAAACAATTTAACTTTAGATTTCACATTTTCCCTTATTGAGATGATTTATAGCGCATAGAATGTCTATGGATTGTTTTTATACCACAAATTTCAAAAGTCTATAAATACCATCACATAAAATGGGATGAAGGGAGAAAAGGGAGAAATAAGTAACGTACTTGCTTAATTGTTAGTAAATTAAGAATTACATCTAAGCATATAGCAGTTAGAAAGTTAACTTTCTTTAGAATGGGGGGAAGGGGTAGAAGGCCATCAAACAAAAAAATCGCTCTAAGCATCAGGAAATAGAGAAAATGACATACCAATGATAGTCTCCTCGATAAATGGTATTCTGATTCAAGTATTTGAAATTTTGATTCCTGCAATTTCTCAATAAATGCACCCATACAAGCATTGTGAGATAAATGTCCTTCCAATTGGTCACCTTTGCACATAGCATTATCCTGGTCAAAATCCTTGCAAGCCTCCTATAAAATGAAAAAAAATCAGTGTCAAAAACCGAAAAAGATATTTTGCACATCATATAGAGGAAACAGTACATTCACACCTATGAACAGACTTTTTGTCTCAAAACTATTAGAAACAGAGAGCCACTGAAACCTAGTAAATCAAGGAGGCATATGAAGACATGAGATGGTGGAGAAAACAATTTCCAAAAGGACCTTAACCTACAATAATTTCTTGCCAACTGTACAGCTCTACAAGCGGATCAGTAGCCAGAAGTCCCATCCTTGAGTTCCCTGAATTGAAAAGGGCCCTTTTTTAGAAGATTCCGATCACCATGTCTAGTAGGCCTGATTGAAGAGCACCTTTTTCAACTCCTTGAAGATAAACATGTGGATCTCAATAAAGCAAAGAATGAAGAAAAACAACTCAAAGAGGGAGAGAAATTTGGAGAGCAGAGAACACTCTTTGATTCAAATTGGATGCATGTTTTCACTTTGGGCCCATACTAAACAAATGTCTACTTTCCAAGATCGAGTACCTAGGCTCTAGTATTATATTAGAAGCACGCCACGATATGACTAATTTATCATTTACGTTTTTTCTTCACCAACTAAAAGACATCGAAGGTTAACAAGGCAAATGAGACATGTTACCATCCTTAAAAAAACAAGGAAAATGAGATTTAAGCAACATAAACGTTACTGTGACAGTTAAACTGCAGCCAGAAAAAGTAGTCTCAGCTTATAGCTAAATGGAAGGCAACTACTAATAGTTTGATAAAATATAAACCAACTCGCATATGTAAGCAAGCGCACCCTCTTAGTGGGGAATTTATATGCAATATAAATTCCAGATTTCATCAATGAATAACTTTCTCCGTTAACAATAGGAAGTTCCATAATATAGTAACATGTTCTACATTTTCCCAAAACCTTTAGATCCTCGAGCATCGGCAGTAGAACATCTACACATCTCAAAAGTTGATAATCTCACAAATTGCAGGGGGGGGGGGGGGGGACTGAGCAAATGTTCATAATATACAGTAATATATGGACATAAATAAAAGACACAAACCTCAATTTCCTTATCAAGAGTCGAAATTTTTGCTTCCTCTACTTGAAGTCCATCAATGCTTCGAGCTCTCTGGAGGAGTATAATATAAACAAGTCAATGCACCACTACACAAATTCAGCTGGTTCTCTGTATGTGGAACTACAGATGAAAATTCAAAAAATATTACATCGAGATGGCGTTTAGCATGATAGCACAACTCATTCCTTAATTTAGAGTACAAATCCAAATAATCATCCAGAATGAGATTGGAAAAGCTTCTCTGTGGTGGATCCTCCAAAGTAAGAAGCGAAATATCATTATGTAGTCTTATTTGAGAAGAGCCGTCCTTAAACTCCCATTCACCATCATCCAAATCATCCTCACCATTCAACAAACTTGAATTTGAGACTGAATCTTGTGGACCGTCACTAATGCTATTTGGCACTTGAACAGAGTGAACAGGTGAGATCGGTTCAGCTTGGCTAAATAAATTTGAAATAAGATCATTAATGGAAATGTTTGAATCTGGACTTCTATTGTTCTTCGAATAAGAGGCATTATGGAGGACAAAATTATCTTCAGTATTAGAAGACCCATCGATCTCCAGCTCTTCATTACCAAATATAGACAGGGGAAGAGCCCCTTTATGATTCTCTAATTTTGACTCCTTCACCTGGATAATAATAATAATAAAGAACATGTAAGGAAAGGCTGGAAATAAGTTGCGTAAAAACTAGACTTACCTAAGTTCAAAACATAAAGAAGAAAAGCTCTACCAATCTTGGTAGATGATGCAGTTCTCTAATCTAAACTTGTTGCAGGCCCCATGGTTGTAGACTTGTAGGCATGAAAAAGACAAGTAACGAAGATTGGGACTTCTTATCAAAATTTTAGCACATTGCTTATACATTTAATGTGAAACAGAAATGCTATTATTGATAGGGGCAAAGAATTCACCATGACCAAAATGAACATGGAAGGAACAAACTATAATAAGGTCCAAATTGTTAAGCTAAGTTGGAAAGGCACAAAAATGAGAAGAAGATGCAAAAGGAACAACCTAAATGCTGAACAAAGACTTATCTTTAACAATGTCCAAAATATTAAGTTTCCTGTTTGGTCATGGATAGTTTTCACTTTTTTCCGGAATATTATTCTGGAAAACTGTTTGGCCATAGAATTGTTACAATTTTCCGGGAATTCAACTTCTTCAACTTGAATTCAAAAACAACTCCAATTTGTATTCATGTCCAAACACAACTCCATTTTCCAAATACCATTTTCAACTTGAAAAATACTACTTTTTGCAAATTTCACAATTCTCATGTCCAAACACCCACTAAGCAAAATTGAAATGAAAAACATGGAAAGAAGAGCCAAAAGAACCGAGTAAACACTAAAGACAGTTTTATTAAAAAGGTAAATACTAAACACAGCTATCTTCAACAAAGTCCAGATTTCTAACTAAACTTAACAAAATATATGAAAATAAAAGGAGGAAAAAGAGGAATTAATCCTTTTTCTAGAAATTTCTTTACAAAAGGGAATGCCATTAAATCAATCATTGACCTGGTCTTTATCATCAGATTCAGGAGCTTGGAGTTCAGAATGGGCAACATTATTCACCTTCCATTCTTCCTGCACAAAAAGATAAAAAGAACGGCCTGTAAAGCAAAAAATCCAATAGTGGCATACAATGTAAAATTGATCAATATGAAATTACCTCTAGTTTCAATCCAGAATCTGAAGATGCTGTTGTAAATTCCCCAAAATCCTCATCGGATTCAACACTCTCACCAACTGGATGAGGGTCCAGTGCACCATTACTCTCTTTTTGCTCACCTCTACCATCTGATGCTGAAATATACACGTTTTTAGATGCCATAGATGGTTCAATATCAAATCCAAACATATTGTCAGGATGAACAGTAGAAATTCCATTACATGTCGCAAATAGATCAATTGGTTGACTTGGCATGGAAAATAAATCGATAGAACTATTTAGACTATTGCCAAATCCAGAGGAATATGCCTGCATGTCACCAGCATGATGTGTCTTAGAATCAGATGTTGCCGATCCATTTGATGTTGCAAACAAGTCGACTGATCCATTCAATACATTATGAAAATTGAAAGAGAAGGCATTAGTTTCATGTTCCTTCGCCTCTGATGTAGCCTTCACACAGAAGGAACAAGATTAGTGAACCATAAACACCTTCATGTGTACAAACTAGCCAAAATAAGTTAAATAAGAACAAAAAAGGTAACCAACCAAGAAATCAACCAACTATTCCTTAATCTCAAACTAGATGGAGTCACATTATGAATCCTCCACGTCCACTACTGAATTCGGTCATATTTCATCCAAACACTAAATGGAGTTCTTTTCCCCCTGTACAATCTCTAACCAGGGGCGGGGTAAGGGGAAAATCCTGACAGACACATGCCCCAGTTTTAACAAATAAAGTAATCAACATAACAAAATTGCATAAATATACAAAATAATTACCAAAAGAGTAACATGAAACAGTGTAAGACACATAGCAAGCAGTTCTGTAACTGCACTGACCACCAAAATAATTACATCTTGATGTTGCAGTAATTGAACAATGGGGAACCAGAAAATAAACAACAACTGCCTGGAACTCCTGCGATGACTCCAATATCACATGTTCATAATATGAGCTTAAAATAGCGCAGAGAAGGTTTTCACACTAGTAACACAACATAACTTTTTTTTAGTTGTATTAGTGCACAACATAACTATTTTTTATCGTAAAAATGTCAAGTTTCACCTTAATGTTACCATCTCCAACTTCAGAAATTGAGTAAGCCTCCTTGAACTCCCAACAATCTTCATCGTCATCATTGTTGTCGTGAGCATCATCCAAATTTTCACTTGAGCCAACAGCATTGAAGTTTGAATTCAACCCACCAACATCGGTACTAGTATTTGACCTTTCAACAGTGGATCCAACTCCACCAAAATCAAAATTCCATCCACCAAAATTTGAACTTGATGCATTTGCAGAAGAACTAAAACCATTTGAATTCAGAACAAGACCGCCATTTTCAGTCTTGATCTGCTGAACCTGAACATTCAAGTTTGTTAAACCATCAAGACTCAATGTTCTATTCAATCCAGTCTGATTGGATTTCAAGCTATTAATATCCGCGTTCCCCACATTCGAACTCCTGACTGCTGATGAAGAACTTACACCAATTAAACCAACACCAATTCCCACATTCTGACCCTGATCATTCAAGATTGACGAAACATCCAAACTCGAAGTTCTACCTAATCCATTCTGATTGGATTTAGACATACCGAAATCCGGGCTCCACACACCAAAACTTGAACTTGTGAAATTTTCCGAAGAACTCGAAACATTTAACTCGAAAACAAGCCCAACACTTTTAGTGTTGATCTGTAGACCTTGATCATTCAAGCTTGTTACAGCATCTACACTCAAAGTTCTATTTAATCCATTCAGATTAGATTTGGACATAACAAAATTTGAGCTTGATATATTAGCAGAACTTAAATTACTCGAATGCGAAAAAAGACCCGAACTTTCTGATGCCCTGATCTGTTGACCCTCACCATTCAAACTCGCTATGTAGTTCAAACTTTGCACTCTACTAACACAAGGAGAACCCGAATTCGGATAGAACCCTGATCCATTTGACTGTAATCCAGACCTTTTTGAATTCGAATTAACACTATCCACCCCTACCAATTTATTGGAATTTGAAAATGACCCATAACCTAAATTAACATTAGATCCATTTCTTACATTAGTACTTGTATCTTTGTCTTCTTGTTCACCGAATAATGATAGTGGAAGAGCTCCAGAAGGTTTAACCCACATAGTTGTTTTCTTGATTTGTTCAGAGTTGGATTCGAAATCAACAGGGTCGAAGGGTTTGGATTGGGTGAGGTAAGGTGCATTGGATCCAGTAGGGTATTCGATGAAATCACCCCATTCATTATCATCATCATCACCACCATCATCATCAATTGATTTGGGTGGAGGAGTGAATTGAGTATTGGTGGTAAATGATGCGAAGGTGAAATCGCCGAAGCTCTCATTGTCGTACTCCGTCATAGTTTGATTGGACTCCGAAGAGCAGCGGTGGTCGGTGGTGTGCGGCGGTTTTTATGTCACCTTAATCCCCTCTGTACGAGGCTGTATGTTCCATTTTTGCGGTCTTAACCGCCCAACTCCGACTAGTTCTACTTCCCATACATTTTATATCTAACACCTAAACTACTTTGTCACGCGCTAATATTTCCTAATCTAATAAAATTGATATTTTAATTGATTTCATATTATGTGAAGATATTTAATGGATCATTACGCTTTTTAAAAGTAATTTTATTTGAAACTTATTTTTGTCTTAACATGAATATTTAAACCGTCAAATTACTTTATTAAAAAAAGGAAAAAAAGTCATATTTCTCCTCAAACTTAATAAAAATGATCATATTTGTCATTCGTTAAATTTTTGGATTAAATATGATCTTCCCATTATGAAAGTTGTTATATTTGTCAATTTTTAATAGAAATGACACGTGAACGTCACGTGGAAACACATCAGGTGAGACCCTGATCACCCTCGCTGCTTCTACTCCCTTTGTTCAACCCGCAATAAATAGAAAAGGTATAATAATGCTATGAATGACCCAATATCGAATACTGGTAATAATATCAGCAAACGAACGTTTCTGTGCTTCCAGACATGCTGAGCTGTAATTACAATTCATTTGATAACCTTTTTAGTCGATGAAATCGTAAAACTATACGATTCATCAGAAAAGGGCATAATAGTTACTTTTTTATGTATAATAGAATTATTAATTACTCGTTGGATTTCTTCCGACCAATCAGCTGCTCCGGTGACCGGAGCATCCAACCTCTCCCCCTATAAAATTTTCGGACCCCCTCCTATTTCATTTACCCCACTCATCCTAAAACCTACACCACATTAAAGGGTCAGCCTACATACCCATTTCTCATTTTGGAGATCCAACCCCTCCCCCTCTAGAATCAGATGTATCGGTGTCATTTTCCATGGCAAAGTCTTGAGGATGTCTATTGAGGTTAGCCAAGTTATTAAGTAAGGTTCCGCTGGATGGAGAAATTTAGATTTTAGATTTTAGATTTTCCGATGTAAGGTTCAGATTTACCGATTTAGAAATTTTATAATCTGAAGTTTTGGAATTACTGTACGTGCTCTCAAATACTTTGACTCATTTGATATGAATATAAGTAAAGGTTGACATAACATGTGATTAGGGTTTCTATTTCAGATCCATTTTTTCTTAGGTATATTCAAACAAGTGAAAATGATATGAATTGGGAAGACATGACCAATTGACCATATTGCTCCCATCCAAATAGGCCATAAAAGACAAAGAAGCATTGGTGTGAAAGAACATGGAGAAGGAAATGAATCTTTATTTTTTTTACAGTAACTTGCTTTTTTGTTCCTTCCATGTGATATCCGCGCTTGAAAAATAAGAGGAACATTGATCAATTCTAGCTTGTGTTCCCAGTCTCCCTTGATGTACCGAGGTTATTATAGAAATGTTTCCAGTCTTGACCTAAAATCTGTATTTTACGGTATGAATTGTGGTTTTCCGGTGAACTGGTGACGATGGGGTGGTTGGCCGCTCCGGTGACCGGAGCAGCTGGTGGTCGGATGAACAGAGGGAGTAGAAGCGGTGGGGAGGTGATGTGGCTGATGTGTGTCACGTGGCGTCCACGTGATATTTCTGTTAAAAATGAACAAATATAACAACTTTCAAAACGAGCATACTTGACCCCAAACTTTAACGGAGGACAAATATGATCATTTTTCTTAAGTTTGACAACAAATATAATCTTTTTCCCTTAAAAAAATACGACAACAACATATACAGTGAAATCTTACAATGTGGGGGTTTAGAGAGGGTAGATTGTATGCATAACTTACTTCTACCTTGATAATTAGAGAGGTTGTTTCCGAAAAATCATCGACTCAAGAAAAAGCATAAACACAAGCAAGAGAAATGGTCAGACTCGGACAATAAATTTAAAGCAGTATGAAAATAAGAGTAACAAAATCGAATAAATCATGGTAAATCATTTTGAAAAAATAGAACTAACTAACGCAAATAAATAAGATAAACAAAGTACACGAAAGATTATAGGGATGACAACGGATCAGATCTGGACCAAATGCTACTAGATTCAGGTCCAGATCCGTTTGTCACACCTGGATTCAGATCCATTGGTTCATAAAAATCATATCTAAATTCGGATTCATCGGATCCACCGGGTCCACGGATCGAATCTGGATCAACATGTAAAATGAGATTTTTTTACTCTATTTGCTAATTACTAATTTTTGCCAAATCGATTTTAAAAAAAATTGGTAAATTAGCCAAATCGAAATTTTTAAAAAGTACTATGATATATAGGGGTGCACAAAGGGTCAGGACCGGACCGGACCGAGGACCGAATCGGAGGATTATCCGGACCGAATTTCTCGGTCCGGTCCGGTCCGGTCTGGGTCATTTTCGGTCCGTCCGGTTTTCGACGAATGGACCGACTTGATCCCCAAATTTCGCCCCCCACCACCCCACATGGCCGGACGTATTGACATATGAAATATAGGTTGTAAATTGATCAAACTTTATACTGGCCATAACTTTGCGCTCGGACGTCCGCTTTACCTAAATTTTTTTGATTTCGCGTATTTTTCGACTGGGTGGCAAATCGCTACGCGGTTTGATTCCTCCGATTTCTCCAAAACGTCCATCTTGCCCCTCAATTTCTCTTTTCCCAAATCGTTACGTTTTCCAATTTTCAAATCTAAATATCTCGCGATTTACAATAGATTTCAACGTAAAAATTGCGTGTCACCGCGTCCGAGAATGTCAATTTAAGATTGTAAATTCAATTTTAAAAACTGCCCTAACCCGAATTCTAATTATATAATATTATATATTAGAAATTTATAAAATTAGGAATTATATATATTAGGAATTTATAAAATTATAAATTATATATATTATATATATTAGGAATTATATATATTATAAAAATAAAAATAAAATAAAAATAATTGTCAGACTTGATCAACTCGACCTGATTTAATTTAAAAACCGAATTTTTAAATCAAGGATCAAGACCTGATCAATTTCTGGCCGATTCCGACCAAATTTGTGCAAATTTCTAATGATATATATCAAATATTTTTAATTTTTAAATTCCAATGTAATATTAGACTTTTCGCACAATAAATTCTTTACATCAAATAGAAGAGTTTGTAATTTGGTAACATGAATGACAATATCGGCTTATACCTAATTGTTGCCAAATCAAAATAAAAAGTACTATAATATGTATCAATTTAAGCTCCATAAAGCCGAAGCACTATAACTCTTTATCTCCTATGAGAGCAAAAATATATACTAGACACTTGACGATCCCAAGCTTATGCTCTTTTCCATTAATTTCCTGAATAATGTGAGTCCATGAAATAATAATATTTTAGGTTATGGATATATTTAATAAAAAATGGATCCACGGGTCGGATCTGGACCGAATACGGATCTCAAATACAAGATTCAGATCCTATCCGTCAGAAACAGATTCGGGTTCGATCCGGATCCGCCGGGTCCAAATTTGAAGATCCATATCCTATAAAACGGATTCGAATCCGGACCGGGTCTAGAATCCACTGTCATCTCTATGAAAGAACATATAGCAGCAGAAATCAAAGGACAGAGACTATAAAATAATATTGCGCATACTAGTATGATAGGTTAAGCATGATTACAATAATAACACTACAACTACCCGTATGTAATCGTAAGTAGGACTACGCTCAACTACCTAATACCCTAATTCGTGTCCTCCACAACCCTCTATCTAAGGTTATGTCCTCAGTAAGTTGCACCTGCGTCATATCCCGTCTAATCACCTCTCCCCAATACTACTTCGGCCTACCTCTACCCCCTCATAAATCCGTCCATAGCCAACCTCTCACATCTCTGTACTGGGGCATTTGTGCCTCTCCTTGACCACACATCCATCTCAGTATCCTTATCTACGCAACTTTCATCTTTTGGATGTGCGAAGTCTTGATTGAACAACACTCCACCACATACAATATAGTCGGTCTAACCACCGCCCTATATAACTTGCCTTTAAGTTTTGGTGGCACCTTTTTATCGCATAAAACTCTAGATGCGAGCCTTCATTTCATCCACCTTGCACCAATACGATGTGTGACATCGTCATCAATCTCTCCATTCCTTTTGATAATAGACCCAAGAAATTTGAAACTTCTTTTCTTTGGAATGACCTGATTATCAAGCCTCACCTACACGCCTGACTCATGGTCGCTCCCGTTACTAAACTTGCACTCAAAGTATTTCTCTTGGTCCTACTCAGCCCGAATCCTTTAGACTCTAGAGTCTGTCTCCAAACCTCCAGTTTAGCATTCACTCCGTTGTGAGTCTCATCAATCAAGACTATGTCATCTGTGAATAACATACAACATAACACCTCCCATTGAATTTGTCGCGTCAGTCCATCCACCACCAAGACAAATAAAAATGGGCTAAGAGCTGATCCCTGGTGCAACCCCATCATCACTGGAAAGTGCTTCGAGTTTCCTCATAATGTCCGTACTCTGGTCTTGGATCCATCATACATATCATTGATCGCCCTAGTGTACGCCACATGTACACATCTAACCTCCAAACATATCCATAGAACCTCTCTATGGATTTTTTCGTATGCCTTCTCGAAGTCGATGAAAACCATATGTAAGTCTCTCTTTCTCTCCCTATAATGTTCCACCAACCTCCTAATAATACGAATGACTTCTGTATTCGAACACCCCGGCATAAATCCAAATTAGTTCTCGGAAATAGACACGTCTCTTCTCACCATCCCCTCCATGACCATTTCCCAAACTTTCATGGTGTGACTTAGCAGATTGATACCCCTATAGTTGTTGCAACTTTGGATGTCACATTTATTTTTATACAGAGAAATCATTGTACTCCACCTCCATTCTTCGGCATTCTTGCCGTCTTAAAAATGACATTAAACAACTCATTCAGTCACTCCAAAATTGCACTGTCTGCGTTCTTTCAAAATTCAACTAGATCTCATCAGGCCCGGTCGCTCGTCCCCAGTGCATCTTGCGAACAACACCCTTAACCTCCTCAACCTTAATACTCTACAATATCCAAAATCCCACTACCTTTCGGATTGCTCCAGATGTCTCAGCACAATGTGTCAATGTTCTTATCTCATTCTTCGTTCAAAAGTTTATGGAAGTAAGATGTGTGTCCTCCACCAGTACTTTTCCGTTAACGTCCTTGATGTACCTCACGTGATCCAAGTCATGAGTTCTCCTCTCCATCGCATTGGCTAGTTTGTACAACTTCTTATCCCCATTTTCCCTTTAATTTCACATACATGCGTTCAAAAGCCGCCGTTTTTGCCGCCGTAATCGCTAGCTTTGCCTCTTTCCTCGCCATCTTATATAATTCCATATTCGTCCACTTCTCCACCTCATTCTTGCTCTCTACCAATTTTGCATACGCCATTTTATTTGCTTCCACCTTCTCTTGAACTTTATCATTCCACCACTATTCACCTCGATGCACACCATGGCTACACCGAGATACCCCTAACACTTCTCTAGCTACCCCGAATGCTACTGACCGTCCTATACCACATACCAGTCACATCCCCAATATTCCCCCAAGCCCCTATGACCATCAACCTCTCCCCCATCTCTTATGCACTAGTCATGGTCAAACTCTCCCATTTGATCTTTAGCCTGATATCCATAACCCTCATCTTCTTCTCCATCTTGATATCAAAATCCATCACAAAAAACTTATGTCGGGTTGTAAGATACTCAATCGGAATAACCTTGCAGTATTTACAAAGACTGTTATCAACCTTCCTAAGGAGCAAAATGTCTATCTGAATCTTAGCCACCGAACTACGAAAAGTCACCAAGTGCTTCTCCTTCTTCATGAACCTTGAATTGGCTATCACCACCCCAAAAGCTTTAGTGAACTCCAAAAGTGAGACGTCTCCCCCGTTCTTGTCCCCGAGGCCAAAGCCTTCATGCACATCGCCATAACCCCCGGAAGTGACCCGATGTGTCCATTGAAATCCCCTCATACAAATAACTTCTCAGTGGGAGGTATACCTGCAATCAACTCATCCAAATCCTCCCAAAAGCGCATCTTCTCCTTCTCGTCCAAGCCCGCCTTCGACGCGTAAGCACTAATAATGTTCATAGTGAAACCTCCAACTACCAAACTTAATCGACATCATCCTGTTATTGACTCTCATAACCTTTACCACCTGATCCCTTAGCTGCTGTCTACTAAAATACCTACCCCATTCCTATACCTCGACCTACCCGTGAACCATAACTTATACCCGTCCACATCCTTAGCCTTAGGTCCTACCATTTGATCTCCTTGACACATGTTATATTACTCCTCCTCTTCTTAAGAATCTTAACTAGCTCTATGGACTTCCCCGTCAAAGTCCCAATATTTCAGGACCTATTCTCAGCCTAGCATCTCTCTTACCCCACTTACCCCTAACCCTCTATAAACATTCTTTTATTCAAAGATTAATGATGAAATAATCTCACCTAAAATGAGAGGTATGAAGTAAGAAAATCACTTATTCGATTGTAAATTCTTGATAAATTTTCACTTATTCATGTTCAATATAAATATTTATAGATAAAATTAGAATAAAAAACATAAAATTTGTCCTGATTAGAAAAAACTCTATCCATCTCTTCATTATGTATCATTCGAGAATCAGTAATTCTTAAATACTTTTAATATTACAAAGATTATGAGTTACTGAAAAAATTAATCTCTTGATTGTTTTTATTAATGAAAGACATATATATATATATATATATATATACAAGTTACAATAGGAGAATCATATTCCTACTTTACATCTAAATTCATATTCTATAAGGAGACTAACTATACACTTATGGTAATATTACAATCCTAATTAAGGTACAAGACTAATATGGACAATATACCAAATATACAATTTGTACTAGATTCCATTGGCCGGTGGGTGGTTATCGCTTAACACACCCCACATCATATCCAAGTCTTCAGACGAGACTGCATCTCTAAAATATTCAAAAAGAACAGAGGGGAGACTCTTTGTAAAAATGTCTGCAATCTGATATCTGGAAGAGACATGGCAGACGCGTACTTGTCCTTTAGTTACCTTCTCTCGAACAAAGTGAATATTCATCTCTATGTGTTTAGTCTGTTGGTCGAATCGGATTACCGTAAAGGTAGATGACACTTATATTATCACAATATACCAAAGTAGCCTTC
Organism: Przewalskia tangutica; assembly: GCA_029844215.1. Taxonomy (NCBI): domain Eukaryota; kingdom Viridiplantae; phylum Streptophyta; class Magnoliopsida; order Solanales; family Solanaceae; genus Przewalskia; species Przewalskia tangutica. Next base: position 17,800,772 of record CM056721.1, read on the forward strand.
TCAATAGACAATGCTTTCTAAAAGTAGATTTCAGAACCAACACGACTCAAAACCACATCTACCCTCGATACTCGGCTACCGTGACTTGAACATGAAAGCGTGGATTGATGTTTGGCAGACCATGAGACCAAGTTATTACCTAAAAACATGCAATATCCAGACGTAGACCGTCTGGTGTCAAGACAACCACCCCAATCAACATCTGTATACGACCAGTGTACGCGACGGCGATACAAATGCAAGTCATACTCAAGTGTTCCCTGAATGTACCTAAGAATGCGTTTGAGCGCATTCATATGTTTAACTCTAGGATCATGCATAAACAAACACACCTGATGTACGACATATGTAATATCAGGTCGTGTGAGCGCCGACATCTTGGGCGCGCTGCAAGACTACGATACGGTCGATCCTCATAGTGAGAGCGATTGCAAAGACTCCAACTGGGTTTAGTATCAATTGGAGTAGAAATGGACTTACGGGATGACATCTCAGCCCTCTCAATGATCTCTGTTGCATACTTTCTCTATGATAAGAACAATCTCCCTGCATGACGAGTTACAACAATCCCCAAAAAGTAACTCAATGGGCTCAAGTCCTTCATGACAAACTCATAACTGAGCATTGTCATAATAGACTTTCGCAAAGCATCAGAAGAGGCAGTCAAGATAATATCATCAACATATAATAGAATATAAGTCATGGAAGATCCCTGACGGTATATTAATAATGAGTTATCAGACCTGCTGTGAGAGAAACTCAAAGTCGAAACATAGTCAGCAAACCTCTTATACCATGCCCGTGGAGACTGCTTAAGCTCATACAATGACTTCCTCAATAAACATACATGATTAGGATATCTAGCATCCCTAAACCCCAAGGGCTGATGCATATACACTGTCTCATGAAGATCACCATGTAGGAAAGCATTTTTCACATCTAGCTGATGAATGAGCCATGATTTTGAAAGAGTCAAACTGAGCACAGTACGAATAGTAGCCGGCTTGACCACTGGGCTAAATGTCTCACCACAATCCCCGCCAGCCTGCTGAGTCTTACCATCACCTACAAGTCGAGCCTTATGCTTTGCAAACGAACCGTAAGAATTTTTCTTATGAGAAAAAATCCACATAGACCGAATAATATTAACATCAGATGGACGGGGTACCAACTCCCACGTCTTATTATCAATAAGAGCATTATATTCATCAGTCATGACAATTTTCCAATTAGGGTCATTTAAGGCAGACACATGATTACGGGGTAAGGGAGACTTAAGAACATTAGAATTAAAAAAAATATCTTTTTGGTTTAACAATTTCCCGCTGACTGCGAGTGATTGGACCATGACTTGGAGCTGGATGGTGTGAATTTTGGGAATTTTCGGGAGACGGATCGATCGCCACAGCGATGGCCCGCTTGTTGAATTTCGAAATTACCGCCGGCGCGCCGTGATCGCCGTGGTCGGTTCGCATACTGACGAACAATGTTCTTCGAATTTTGGCGTCGCAAGATCTCGCGAGTCGCGGCTGGCGACGGATTAAATCATCGTGACTATCGACGATCGCGCCGCGCACCTACTCCTGGGCGCGACGAGACAAATTGTGGGACAACTTAGAAAAATGACGGGGAATATATGGGGAGATATCATCATCCAAAAAATCGTACAAACTAGACATGAGTTGTTCTACTTTAGAAAAGGGAAATTGGGACTCATCAAAGATAATATGACGACTAATGATGATTTCTTTAGAAGACAAATCAAAGCATTTATAACCACATTTATTTGATGGATAACCCAAAAACACGCAAGGAGTAGAACGTGTCTGAAGTTTGTTGATTGTGGTGGATGAAAACAGTGGATAACATAAGCATCCAAAGACACTAAGATGAGAATACGAAGGAGTTTTATTGTATAGAACTTGAAGGGGGGATGAATATGTCAAACCTTTGGAAAGAAGAATGTTAAGAATAACGGTAGCCATTGGAGAGCATGATGCCAAAAATATGGGAGTACGAAATCATGAACCAAGAAAGTTCGGATAATATTATTAATGGTACGAATTTTGCGTCCGGCTTTCCCATTTTGTGAAGATGTATGAGGACAAAAAAATAAAAAATAATTTCATTATGAGCAACAAAATTCCCGAAACTCCCCATTGTCATATTATTTGCCATTATCACATTGGATATTCTTGATTTCTCATTCAAATTGGTTTTAATGAAAGCTCTAAATTTCTGGAAGATGAAAAAAACTTGAGATTTCTTCGCTGTTGGAAACGTCCATAAAAATTTAGAATAATCATCTAAAAATAGAATATAATAACGGTGACCCAAAGAACTAAGAACAAGAGATGTTCATAAATCGCTATGAATAATATCAAATGACATTGAAATAATAGAAGTAGAGGCGACAAATGACAACTTAACAATTTTTTCTAAGGAACATTATTGACAATTCGGAGTACTATGCGTACCCTTACATGAAATAAGTTTATTTTTATCTAAGACAGATAAAATAAACGGTCCTGGATGACATAGACGGGCATGCCATAAGGAAAAAGCAAGACCTGCAAAAGTGGAAGGCATGGATAGACGCGAGGAACCAAGACTTGGTGTGATTGGATAAGGATCCCCCTACAGTCACACCTCATGAGAGGACTCCCCGTCTTGAAATCTTTCACTATTAACCCAAACGGATCAAAATCAATAGGAATTCAAGACAAGTGGTGGATGAGGAGAGGACAAAGTTTTATGACCATAACCCTTAACTGAAATTGAATTGTCATTACCCACAATTATACCACGATTACTGCTCAAATTAGATTAAGACGAGAGAGTACATTGGTTAGATGTCATGTGGGTAGTGGCGCCGTTGTCCATGTACCAATTCAGATCTGGTTGAGTCATCCCAAGCGTGTGCATTGCTGCTTCAATGTCGGTCTGCGTGGGTCTCATTGCGCGATGGGCTTGAGGAGGGCGAGGCCCATGTATACCGGACTGCTGGGACTGCCCATTAGCTCTTGAAAGAAGTTGGTCGCGGCCAGATAATCGAGATCGCGACGCGGCGCTGTAATGCCGATCGCAGGCGGCGCCGTACCATCGCCATCGCCTGTGGGTCCACCGTGATCCTAATCGCCGCCGGTTGCCGTTGTTGCCGCCGTGATTTTTGCCATTATTTTTTCGATTTTGGCCCTTTTTACCACCACCATTGTTGCGATTGTGGCTCGAGTTGGTGGAACATGAAGGAGAAAATTTGGACTCAGTTGTCATGACGACAAGACTAGCCCCAATAGCGACATTCTTAGTCAATCCGGCTTCCTCCAATATAAGCATGGATATTCCGACAGGGGGTTACTCTGACGAATAACCTAAGCAACACCATTATAGGTCTCTGACAAGCCTGCAACCATCTGAAGAACAAGACAACTATTTCTCACAGGAGCACCCATATTGCAAAGTTGATCTGCCAAGTCCTTGAGTCGCTGACAATAAGAAGAAACGGTAGGAAAATTTTCCATAGCAACTTTAGAAAATTCCTCTTCATGGATAACAATGCGAGAATGACTGTTATCTTGGAAGATATCACACAATCGATTCCACGCCGCCATAGCTGTGGATTTGAGTTCCATAATCGTCTGTAAAAGGTCCAAGGAAATAGTGACATAGATCCATTGTAGAACCTTTGCATCAAGCATGACTCATAAATTTGGATCAACTGCTTTGATGGGCACAACCGCTGTAGTCGCCGTATCACCCTCCGTAGGAGGAGCTGGAGGGATGATGTGGTGAAGAACTTGATGTGTCATAGCATGAATCTTGAATAATTTCGCTCACGTCCCATATTGAACGTTCTCTAAATCAAGAACAATAGGAAGAACACTCTTGATCTTGATGTTGGAAATTGTGAGGGCAGTATGAAACATGTTTTTATCAGTCATGGTGAATACAATACAAGATTCGGAGAAGGGAATTTTGTGAGAGAATTTTTGAAAGAGAAGAGCCGCGACTTTGGGCACAAAACCGAGAGAAGGGTCGCAACTTTGGGCAAAAATCCGAGAATGAGAGAGAGAATTTGAGCGGAAGCAAGGTAAAGAGAACCTAGACTCTTGATACCATGAAATAATTAATCCCTTGATTATTTTTATTGCTGAAAGACATATATATGCAAGTTATAATAGGAGAATCATATTCCTACTTTACATCTAAATCCCTATTTTATAGGGAAACTAACTATACACTTATGGTAATATTACAATCCTAATTAAGGTACAAGACTAATATGGACAATATACCAAATATATTTGTACTAGAATTCCACGGGTGGGACCACGTGGTAGCTCTTGTTCTGATTACATTACTATTCAATAAATATTAGCAATAAACCGCATGGTAGCGAGTTGTGCTTAGAAGCGGGACCGCAAGGTCACGAGTTCGATCCCCGCATAAACCTTGGTTGTCACACACTGGCTTGCCAAGTGTGGTTTACATGGTCGACGTGGTTTGCGATCTGCGTCGATCGGGAGTTTACTGCGGCTTGCACTGAAAGAAAGAATGCGGTTCGCCTTCACAAAAAAAAAATATTAGCAATAAAAAGAAAATGATAGATCAAGGTACCACAGTAATAAGTATATACATTATAAAGTAACTCTGCAGTCCAAAAGTATTCCCTTTGTTTGTCTATCTTCCGTTTTAGTTTTTTTTTTCAACCCAAAAGTCCATCGTAATTGAATCTTGAAAATGATCAAATCTAAGAAAATAGGATAAATTAATCATGAGATATTCTTCTCATTTTCTAATTTTTAAGTTGCAAAAATAGTTTTGAAAACTGCCGACGCTATTACAACTCAATATTCATTGGCTGCTCAAAAGTTCATTGTGCGCACTCAATATTCCCCCTTTAATGCGATTTAGACGTAATATTCACCCTTGTACTGCACTATGTGGTCCCCCCTTTTCCTAAAGTTCCTACAACAAATATATTTCTCACAAGTTGTACAAATATGATATTCTTTCGTTATTAATTTACTTGATACGGTTCAAATTTAAAAAAAATACTTTAATACTCCATCCGTCTCAATTTAAATGATACATTTTTTTTGTATTCAGCCTCTGCTAAACTTCTGTATTCAGCCTCTGCTGAACTTTTAGAGACTGTGGGCTATTTTTTCGATTTCCATGATATAAGAGAAGACCCAAAGAATACCAAGTACCCAGTAATGGATCTTCTTGTGTTCAGACAAGAACCCCAATCAACATCACAGTAGGTAGTGACACTGTTATTGTCGTCTGTTGGCATAAACAGACCCAAGCCTGGTGTCTGTTTGAGATATCTTACCACTCGATGTGCAACCAGAAGGTGTGATGTTTTTGGACACTGCATAAATTGACTCAGGCACTGGACAACAAAGGATATATCAGGTCTTGAATTCGTCAAGTACAATAATCAGCTTATCAACCTTTGATAACTTGTTGGATCTTCCAGTGGTGGATCATCCTTCTTTGATGCATCCAGCTGAATGTGCTTATCATACTCAACAGAGGCCAGCTTACCATTAAGCTCCATAGGTGATCGAGCTGTCTTTCCTCCAGAAAAACCAAGATCAGAATCAATTCCAAGGTATATTTTCTCTGATGCATTACTATCCCACTATTGTTTCTTGCAAATTCAAAACCCAGAAAATGCCTTAGAGTTCCTAAATCTTTGATCTTAAAATTCTGCTGCAATGCTGCTTTTGTCTCCTGAATAAGTGTCTCATCATTGTCAGTGATGAGAAGATCATCCACATAGATAAGCACCACCACTATCGTATCACCAACTTTATTTGTAAGTAGAGAATAATCCAAGTGGCTTTGTACAAATCCAGAATTCTTCAAGACAGTGGTGAGTTTTATATTCCATTGCATAGAAGCCTGTTTTAAACCATATAATGACTTTACTAATCTGCATACCTTCCCTTGTTTGTGATCAAATCCTTGGGGGCAGATTCATGTAAAATTCTTCATTGAGGTCACCTTGTAAGAATGCATTGTATACTTCCATTTGATAGATGTACACCCTTGTAAGAAATAACCGAAATCATCGCTTTACAATCACCATCTTTGCAACTGGCGAGAGAGTGTCAAGATAATCAATTCCTTCTTTTTTATTATATCCCTTGGCCACTAGCCTTACTTTGAACCTTTTCACTTCACCATTAGCCTTGTACTTGATCTTGTAGACCCATTTGCAACCAATTGCCTTCTTGTGCTTAGGAATATCAGTGACTTCCCATGTGTTATTGTTCTCCAAGGCCTGCATTTCAAGCTTCATAGCATCTATCCACCTGGGATCCTTCACAGCTGTAGAATAAGAAGTTGGTTCCTGCTCAACTTCGATTTTGACAATGTAGCTCTGATATCTTGCACTCAATCCAACATAACTAAGATTATTGGCCATGGGATACGAGCAGTTCTGTCTACCTCCTGCACCACCTGTGTATGCTATCTGCACAAAGTCCTTCATCAATGCAGGTTGCTTTCTTCTTCTGTCTGACCTTCTCAATGGTGGCTCAGACTCAGGGGTGATATCATCATCTGATTGACTTGGGGATTGAGCACATTCTTCCTCTTGGAGCCTGTCCTCAACTGCTACAACATTTTGAGGATGTGGTGTAATATGATCTGGTGCTGCATCACTCTCGGGGCTTTGAAAGATATCATCAGCATTCTCCATCTCTACTTGTTGTGACTGGTCTGAGCTCAGATTATTACTCACATCAGATGACCTTTTTTGTTGGAAAGGAAATATGTCCTCATAGAATGCAACATCCCTGCTCACAAATAAACCATTGTTAGACAAGTTTAGTAGTTTATATCATTTCTGCCTGGAAGAGTAGCCAAGCAACACTGCCTTGATTGCTCTAGTATCAAATTTATCAGTCTTCACCAGATTAGTTGCGTAACAAAGACATCCAACAACTCTTAAGTGGGACAAGATTGGAGCCTTCTGATAGAGTCTTTCATAAGGGGAGATGTTCCCCAACATCACAGAGGGTAACCTGTTCATTATGTACACATCAGCTTCCACACAGTCTCCTCAAAATTTGACAGGTAAGCCACTCTGAAACTTGATAGCTCTTGCCAGCTCCAGGATGTGTCTGTGCCTTCTTTCCACTATACCATTCTACTATGGACTATAAGGACAGGAGCTTTGATGAATAATACCTAACTTTGTAAACAAATCTTTGCAAGAACTATTAATAAATTTTGAGCCATTATCAGATCTAACACACTTAATCTGTGTACCAAACTGTGTCTTAACCATCAAACAGAGTTCTTTACGCATAGTGGTAACATCAGATTTAATATGCAAAAGGAACACCCATGTCCACCTAGTAAAATCATCAACCACAATTAAGAAGTATCTCATTCCAGTGTAAGTGGGAACCTTATATGGTCCCCAGACATCAACATGTACTAAATCAAATGGAAGTACTGTCATACTTCTACTAGTTGGAAAATGCAGTCTTGTTTGTCTTGTCATGGGGCATACATTACAATGCTGAATAGTGAAGCTAGATTTATTAGTGAAAACACTTATTTTCCTAAGTACACTCATTGGAACATGTCCCAATCTCTTATGCCACAAATCAACCTTCAGTTCCTCTACTCTGACTTTGGTCATGTGTGCTTGTCCCATCATCAACATGGTCTTCACCCCTGTATTCCCTGCAGACTCCAACATATAGAGCCCATCCACTTCTCTATCAATCTTATTCACCTTCCCAGTGAAGAGATCCTGCAGCACAAAGAAATCAGGAAAGAATCTTGCACTACAATTCAATTCTTTAGTCAACTATGATACTGAAAGTAGATTGAACTGAAAACTGGGCACATAGCACATGTTTAATGAGGTCACCACCTTCTAATCTACATTCCCCATTCTGTGTAATTGAAGTCATTCCTCCAGTAGGTAGTTGTACATGTCCTGGTTTTTCTGTCAAATCAGGTTTCTCTATTATATTTCTATCCTTAACCATATGGTTAATGGCCCCTGAATCTACTATCCAAGGACTGTTTTTATCCTTAGTTTGAAAACATTTACCTGTCATGTGCACTTTAGCTGCAATTGCATGATCAACACCTGCTCATTTGTTTCGACTCATCATGGACATCATCATCTCCAGCTTGTATGGAGTGCAGGTTCTCAGCATATGCTGAAGCTACTCCTGTTGGTACCTAGAAAGTTGTTGAAGATGAGGTCGCTCTGCTTCGTAGACAATGCTCGTTCCGTACTTTACTTACGAGCTCCTGTAGTACTCACCCCTATCTCTAAAGGGGCTTATGCACTCCACTCGCTGTCTACTAAACGAGCGTTAGAGCGAGCTACTTCGCCTTCGCAGTACCTTTGACTGACCTCACCATCTGCATATCCACCCTGAACCACTCTATATTCCTGCACATACTGCTGATTCATTCCATTTCCTTCCATATATGGAGCTATAACTGTATTAGCCTTATTATTTCCTTTTAAATCTGAAGGATATCTGATCGGTGTATTTTATATACACCTTTTGAGTCATTTTTAGTTAGTATTTTACTCATTTCATTTATGTTTAGTATAGTATTAGGGTCGTTTTCCTTTCTTTTGTGTCACAGCGGTCAGAAATGGAGAAAAAGATATGAAATGAGCATAAATGAGATGGAATTACACACAAAGGGCGAGAAACGAAGTCTAAGTTTCGGAATTATAGAGAGATCGATTTAAGTCCGGACGAAAAAAGGACGACGAAACGGAATCCGCCAGAAAAACGTCACCGGCGCCGCGACGCCCAATGTGCTGAAAGTTCCGAAAGTTGCTGATTTTCAGCCGCGCGCTGATCACGCATGCATGACGCGGGATTTATGAAGTTCTGGGCCGAATTTGACATGTTTTCAGAGTCCTAAAGGGGTAACTTTTCCTACCTAAAGGGATAACTTTTCCTACCTAAAGGGATGATTTTTCCTACCTTAAAACCCTTACCTAAAAGGATTCTAATAACTTTTCCTACATACATAATCCTTAACCCTTCACCTAAAGGATTCTTGGTCTATAAATAGTCTCTAGATCATTAGAAGAATTCATTCTCCATTCCCCACCATTCACCATCCTACATTCCATCCACCATTTCATCTTGTAAATATTCCACAACACAATCCTTGGATGCTAGAAGGCTTGGAGACTCGTTCTTGAGTATTTTCTTTTCTTTCTTTTTGCTTTATTTATTTCAGTTCATGTATGGAGATTATGTTAGTTCTTAGCGTGACAATGGCTAGGAGCTAATTATTTTGTTAGGGATTTCCTTGTGATTCTCTTGAAACTCTTATTCATGAATTAATAAATTAGTTGATTTCTTCTTCACTTATTTAAAGATTTATTCAATAGTTGTTTTGATTGTTTGATAATTTATTGATCACTAATTATCATAATTCTTATGATTTCTAACCGAAATCCGAAAGGGGAGGTTGTGAATATGTTGTAGTTGGATAAACATAGGTTGAATTGTGGATGAAAATACCCCAATTACTTGTGTAGCATTAATAAGGTTTTTGTTCTTAATCCTCCTCTAGAGTCAACCTTATCACCGAAAGGTAGAAAGGTGTTGTACTGGGGTTGAGTGTTTATATAACCTTAACAGGAGTATAAAACGGCTTAGTAAACCTGCTATCTTAACGTAGAAGAAGAAGTCAGTCTAATTGTATTAAGGATTGAATAGAGTGGATAGTTGATGATCTTGGAAGCCCTAATTATCCATCATAACTGATTTAAATCAAAGTATTTTTATAATTAGTTTATTTTCTGCATTATTAGTTTAGAATTCCAATTCAATTGACGTTAACCAAATAGATACCATAGGATAGATAATCGGTACTTGAAAACCAGTCCTTGAGGACGATATTCGGTCTTACCTAGACTATATTACTTAACACGACACGTGCACTTGCGTAAGTGTGTGCATAAATCGCGCATCAATATCCTACAAGTTTGTAACATTTTTCTTTAACATGTCCTTGTTTTTTTGCAGTAATCACAGTAATACAAAAGCTTGTAACAACCTTCCATGTTGTGTCCCTTCATGTGACAATAATCACAGAATGCATTTTCATTGTACTTCTTAGGCTTGTTGTTGAATGAAACCTTGCTGGCCAGTGCTATATTATCAATATGATTGCCTCCCAGTGATGAGATATGTCTTTGACTCTCATCTTGTGCAATTAAGGCATAAGCCTGATTCACACTAGGTGTGGGTGACATTAGCAAGATATGACTCCTTGCTTGGTTATATCCATCATTTAACCCCATGAGAAACTCCAGAAGTCTCTGATTTCCCAGGTGTATTTCATATTCTGTAGGATTCGAGCATTCACATGTAGGAGGTGGTATGATCGAATCTATTTCATCCCATAGGTCTTTCATTCTAGAGTAATATTGAGAGATAGGTGATGCTCCATGGTTCAGCATTGTCAATTCCTTCATTGATATACTCTTAGAGATTGATTTTATCAAATCTCTCCTTTAAATCCTTCCAAACAGCAGTTGCACTGATCATGTATAGAATTTTACTTCGCAATTTTTTGTCGACATTCTTCATTAGCCATGACATTATCAATGCATTACACATATTCCATTGTCTAGTGTAAACAAGTCCATATGTGTCGCGTCTTATGGATCCATCGATAAATCCAATCTTATTCCTCGTCAATAGTGTTAATTGCATCGCCTTACTCCATAACGTATAATTTTTCATTCCAATCAGCTGGATCTCAACCTGTAATGCACCTATTGTATCTGATGCACTCAGGTAGAAATGATGATTGTGATCAATTATCTCCAGATTAGAAGTCGAACTCTCCTCTAGCACTACATTTGGTACTGATGTCGTATTTTCCATGAAGTTTCAATTTATACAGTGAAACGACTTCACACTAGCAGGAATCTCAAATCAAGAATACTGATGCAATACGGATCTATCACTGAGATAGATAGAGCAGAAATCTGAAATTGCGAAAGCAAATTGCGCGATATAGATCAATAAAACAGTAGATCGATCACAAACAACTACGGACACAGAAATATAACCTCAATTTCAATCGCAAGTTAAAAAAAATTTCAAACCTTACAAGTTGAATATCTCAATTTCCGTCCTCAATTTGAGGATCAATCACTGGATTCACCTTGCACGACTCTAATATCATGTTAGAACTCAGTATCGAGTTCAATTGTCCATCACTTGTCGATGGAACAGTGTTGCCGAGAAGAACAGAGAGAAGAACGAGAGTAAAGGAATATAGAGAAGATGACTTTTGTGCAAGCTTTTCAATATATCTCAAATCTGTGTCCTTACAAGTATTTATAGAAGAGAACTTTGCACTACCTAGCCTTACTTGAGCTAACAGCCCTTATTACAGAAATGACCATTTACTAAAGACTAAAATAAGACCAAAATACCAACTGTATATCAAGACTGAATATAACACTTATACCAATGTATATCGAGATCCTCAACAAAAACCCCTTGTCCCTAAATTGGAACAGGAGTAGTACGTATTTGAAATTATAGTTGTTCATCTTGTTTGGTCTAGCCTGTGTGTTTCTTGGACGACAATATAATTACACAACCAACCTTCGCAAAATTAATGATTCACTACTTCAGGTTAGAGTTGCAATTACACATTCGCAATTTAATTCAATCTAGAAAGAAATTGCTTAATTACCACATTACATTAAAAAGCACACGATGATTGATCTACTCATACCCCTGCAATACATACATATACATACCAGTCTTAGTAATGGGCATAATCAGCTAGGAACACACCTAACAACAAAAACATCAAATAATGACTCCGACCAAACACACAATTAATCAAACAAGTAGCTCCACTAGCAAAGCTTCCACCGACAGTATTCGTGGTCAAGACCAAGACAGTCCAATCATTTTCAGTGCCAACTCCAGCTCCAGTGTACTTAGAATTGTTAAGATACCTCGCATGCTGAGACTGAGTATAGTTCGTGAGCACGAGTGTCGCAACACGATCGTGGACACAAACCGGGAGGATAACGCCCTCCGTTGTTGTGTTAATGTCTATGTTGCACTTGTCTAAGAGTTTGGGGTACTGAGCAAATTGAGATGCCGGACCTGGGGTAATGCCGCCCCTGGGGCATGGTTGGTTTTCCATCTCGTCCGCGATTTCGTCGGCTAGGCAATCTGCTTTGTCGTGCTTTGTTAGGGCTGGTAAGTTGTGGGATTGCCGGTAACTGTTGATCCCCGAAAGGACGTGGCCTTCTTCATCTGCATCATGTCAATACAAATTGAAAACAAATTATTTGCATAAATCCCTGGACAGAGACGAATCTACATGTCAAGTCAGCAGATTCAGAGTGTTTATGATCTTAATACACACACACACACGGAATGCGTATATATGTATGTACACTAACTTATTTTTTTTAATTTTGCAGATATGCTTACATATAATTGGAGGGTTGAGCGTCCACCTGGTATTAAAATGTTGAATCAGTGTGTATAATGAGAACATTTTGCTAATATAGAGTAGACATCACATAACATATACTAGTATTAGATTTTCTGGGTTATGTGACTAGAGTAACACAATAGATATAGTTAGGCACTCAAAATTGTGGCAAAAATCAAAATTTGTTTCTAGCTAATTTATCATATATTATATCATTCCATATCCAATTTCTTGGAAATTAACTAAAAATTAATTAATTCATCAGCACCTTGTACAAAACTGAGCTAATGAGTTTAATTTTTATACACTAGTATATATATATATATATATATATATCTGCGACCCACGGAAGTCTTCTCACTTGGAATAGAGCTCACCAGAAAAAAGACAGGTTCAAGTACGAAGGCTATTCCGTGAGTTTAGACGGAAGCAAATATATATATATATATATATATATATATATATATATATATGATTGTAGAACACTATCACATCATTTGAAATGTAAATATAAGTAATTTTCACAATAAATGAAATCAATAACAAAAACGGTAGACAAGTAGATTAAATTACTCTCTAATTGTAATTTTTTTTATCACACTGTTAATTAGTTAGTGAATAGAAACTAAATACAAGGATTTAAGAGCCAAAATGAAGTGTGAGAGAGAGTGAGTGCACCATCGCAGTTCACCGGAGCCAAGATAAGGAGAGGTGCAAGCAGAAACAAAAGAGCAGCAGGAGGAACGCTAAGTGACGCCATTAATGTGTTTCTGATCAGAAATCACTTTATCAAATTTATCCTTTTTCTCCCAGTGGAATCTACCAAGATTTTCTGTTTGAAAATAGGAGTAGTACAATCACGAAACAAAGTTGTTGTAGAGTGGAGAGTTATCCAGATATAAGCCTAGTTTTCTAAAACCAGAGTCTATGAAAGGGTTCGAGTTTGAGTGCCGTATCGAAATTTGCATGTACATTACACGTTGCGAACATGCAAAGCAGCTGACGCATAAAGCAACCTCTTAAAGCACTCTAAACTTATATCTTAATGGCACCTGTTACTCGATCCATATTCCATATCATCTCTACATCCACCTAGCTAGATGTACGTTTTCTCCTTTAGTTTATCTAGAAGAAGGATAAGATCAGTATTGAGGTCATTCAGAAAGTTGTTTTAAAGTAATTTAATTTGCATATTACAATGGATCCTTATAACAAAAAAAGAAGAGAGAAATTGCAGAAAGGTGCCATTAATCAGAATTAATTTGTTAAAGACTAATTAACAATAGCGTTGTTATTGAAACACCGGTCATTTTCATGTTTTGATGGCTGATGAAAGAAAGGAATAATGGTGGAGTTTGGATTTCTTTCACTGATCGATTGGATGTGAATAAGTGATTGTTTGATAATGAGCATTTGTTTGTCGAACTGTGCGCTTGTATCTTTTGGTTAGCATGTGATTGAATGTAAATTCAGATTACAAAGCTAATGAACTGAACATTCTGATAACTGTTTAGAAGAAATCTTCAACCTGTGTTTATTGTCATATAGTTCTTTAGTTTAGAATTATGTATTTTAGTTTGATTTGAACATCGTTATAAAGAAGATTTTTTTTTATTTTAAATTAAAAAATATATAATATATTAAAATGCTTTTAAATCTTATTATTTTAAATATATTATATGAAAATTTAAAATTAAGAGTTGTTAAAATAAAAAAACAAACTAAAATGCGGAAAATGTGTTACAATGAAAGCACTAAAAGCAAATGGAAGCTAAGCTAGATTTGCATGCAACAATTGTACAAAAGGATCACTAAGTTTAATTTTTATTCACTAATATTACCTCTTCCATCGATATCTATCGGATAGGAGTGGAACCTATAGGGGAGGAATTTCGCTTCTTTTTTTGCCCCCAACAAATTAGATATTGTCTAACAATTTGTCCAACAAAACTCAATTCCATCAGAGGCGGGAAGACATTAATGTAACAATTGTTCAAGAGGTCGGCCAAACACCCTATGACGTGTCCGCTACATGCGGCTGAACAAGACACGTACCACGTACTACTTCCTCGATCTTTCCATTACTTTTCCACGTATATGTTTCTGCCTTGAGCTAGAGCTTTGTCTTCCACTTTTACAACTCACTTCCTTAACACTCAGCAGCTTTCTCCCTGCAGCTTCCTTAACTAAGACAAGATATCCGGTTAATATTATTGTGAGATCAATGGCGTCTGGTGGCCAAACATTCCCACCTCAGAAACAGGAAACTCAGCCTGGCAAAGAACATGCCATGGACCCTACTCCGCACCATTCTAGCCAGGATTATAAACCTGCCAACAAGCTTCGAGTAATTAATTCTCTTCCTAATGCCCTTTATTTATTACCTGCAACTCTGCAACTTCTATTATTATACGTACGAAAAAACATAGTCCTCCTGTTTCAATTTATGTCCGAGTTAATTTGATCAATTTTTTGAGCCAAATTAAGCTATAAGATCAATTCAATATTTTAGTTTAACTAAAAATTATATAAATTGCAATTTTTTTAATTTTTGATATGATAAAGTGTATTTTAAATTGTTGATTAAAGTTTATATAGTTTAAATCTAAAAACGAAAAGTCCCACAATGGCATTGGCATGTGTTCATGAACTATATTCATACTCCATTTCTCTCAATTTATACAAAAGTCAAAACACTTAATTTTGAATTCGGGTGAAGATTTTTAATTTTTAAAAATAAAATTTATATAATTAGAAATTACTCGAAAAGTAATACTAAATCAACATAGCTATGATGTAAAATATTCTTTAAAAAATTGACAACCAAATAGTAACACCTTCCTATGGGACGGAGGGAGTAGTTCATAATATCAAATTCGGAATTTGAATATTTCATTTTGGAGGTACTGATATATCATGCGTGTGAATGCTATTTCGTGGACTAGTTCAGTGAGTTCTGTTACATATGTACTCTATTCTGTTAATATGAAAATGAAAATAACATTTTACTGTTGTTTATCATATATATGAAGGGCAAGGTAGCACTGGTGACGGGAGGTGATTCTGGCATTGGACGAGCAGTCTGCCATTGCTTTGCGCTCGAGGGCGCAACTGTAGCCTTCACTTACGTTAAGTCTCAAGAAGAAAAAGATGCGCAAGATACCCTTGGATTGCTTAGGCAAGCCAAGGCGGCAGATGCAAAGGATCCAATGGCGGTACCAACAGACTTGGGATTCGACGACAACTGCAAGAAGGTGGTTGATGAGGTTGTGACTGCTTATGGTCGGATTGATATTCTGGTGAACAATGCTGCAGAGCAGTATGAGGCCAGCTCGGTCGAGGAGATCAATGAGGAAAGGCTTGAGAGAGTTTTTAGAACTAACATCTTCTCTTACTTCTTTGTCACTAGGTCAGTCGTGTTCTTTAGATAATTTTTACACTCCGTACTCAAAATTGGATTGATGACGTTTTGAGAGAATCAAAATGAATGTTTTGGGTGCAGGCATGCTTTGAAACACATGAGGGAAGGTAGCAGCATAATAAACACAACATCCTTGAATGCATACAAGGGGAATGCCAAGCTTCTTGACTACACAGCTACAAAGGGTGCAATTGTTGCATTTACTAGAGGACTTGCCCTTCAGCTTGTTGAGAGGGGCATACGCGTTAACGGTGTTGCCCCTGGTCCAATTTGGACACCATTGATTCCAGCTTCATTCACTGAAGAGGAATGTGCAAATTTTGGGAAACAAGTGCCAATGAAGAGGGCTGGTCAGCCTATAGAGGTGGCCCCATCGTATGTTTTCCTGGCTTCTTGCCCTGACTCCTCCTATATAACTGGCCAAGTCATCCACCCTAATGGTACGCTGAGCTTTTACATAGTCAAGTTGCTAATACTACTACGTTATCGTTAGATTTGAGTATGTGATCTGAAAGTTGTTTTGCTGGTTTTGCAGGTGGGACTATAGTCAACGCTTAAAGCCTCTTTTGGGAGCTTTTGTCGGTTTTCATGGAAAGCTATGCTCGGTCTTGTGTTAGTTTTAAATGTATTATGTTTTGTACTATGGTCTACAGTGGAGTGGCGTCAATAGAATAATACTCCACTCACTATGTTTAGAAATAGCAAGATACTCTCTTTTGTCTCTATCTGTGTCTCGGTTGTGGTTTCCCTTAAAACAAGGCTTCGCTACTCTTAAATATGGTCCGGAAGAAACCGATAGCAACCAAGTAGATAACAAAATGGGACAAATTAGACTAGTGAATAAGAGGAACCAAGAAGAAAACTTTGGAATTAGAATAAATTACTGTGTCCTTCCAAGCAAAACGAGGGATCTTCCCATTGCCATTTATATTTTTGTCAAAAGAAAGAGGGAAAAAACAATTTCTCCAAGACCAGAATTATAACAAGTGAGATGGCAGGGTCTTGATGTTCTTTAGATTGCGATAAGTAAGCGCACCTCCATGTCCACATTGAAGAGTGCAAAGATAGATCTCATGACAAATTACATTAGGAAGTGCCAATAAATGAAACCTCTGTGCCATTTCCACCAATTCCAGCAAGCAGGCACTGGAATCCGCATGTTTCTAAATCAGCTATCACTTGATCAACAACTATTCCTGATAGAACTGGTAATTGTTGGTTAAGGATAAAAATTAAAGAGACTACTATCAAAACAAGGAAATCCCGCACCAAATCTCATATAAAAATACATGACGTATAGCTGCAGAATTATGTAATTTCAGAAGAGATAAGAGATAGATATAACACTGTAAAATAGCTGCAGAATCATGCAATCTCAATTAATTAATGAATGCTTCCATGTGCATATGTCCTTTGTTCTAAGAAAAATGAAATGGAAAACTTGACAAACAGGGGGACACAGAGAAGATGTGAGAACGGTGAGCAGCAGAAAGCAAATATTCCCGACTCACTTGGTTAAGGCAAGGATTGCAGTTAATACTTTCAAATAAGATATAGGTTCCACAAGCTTTTTGCTTATGCCACCGTGAAGAAAATGCTAGTGATAAAGAATGTTGACCATCACCGTGTAGTACAAACACAGTTGACTCATAGTATCAAAAGTTGCATTTTTAGAGTAATTTTCAGGAACCTAAACTTTATGTGCATACATGAACTTCATTATCCATTATGATGAAGTGTTAAGTTATCACATGTGTGATAATTAACACATCCAGCGGTTTTCACGAACCACTGGCTTGTGTGTATGATGGAACTACACTTCCCTGTTGTTTGTAACCAGTGAAAGCTGCTTGTGCTTGACTGTGATGTAGAAGAGAAGGTGTTGGAAGAGGAGAAGAGAAGAAGTGAAGAAGACGAAGTCGCGTAGTTGAAATGTACGAAGAGAGAGAAGAATGTAAAAGAGAATGTGAAAATAGAATGTATTATTCTGTAAAAATGTTCAAGTCAAAGAATACATTGTAGAATACAGTATTTATAACCCCACTTTTGAATGTACCTAGACACTATTATGTGTACTCATATCAATTACAATGTATCTAGATATTTGTATTCCAAATCTAGATATTTTGTATTAGGATATTTTTATTATGCTATGTATGTATATCTATGTATTTATATCTTCTACACCCCCCCGCAAGCTAGGCATCATGAAGATGTTCTTCATTCCTAGCTTGGACTGAAGATGAGAATGTTGATGCCGACTAAGAGCCTTCGTCAAGATATCAGGCCGTTCATGAGATGGCAAAAAGAAAGTAGTCACTGTCCCTCGACTGATATGTTCCCGCACAAAATGACAGTCAATATCAATGTGTTTTGTACGCTCATGAAACACCGGATTAGCGGCAATCTGTATAGCAGATTTGCTATCTGTATAAACAGGGACTGATCCCTTTACGTCGACTCCAATCTCTCGATAAAGCCCAACCAGCCACGATTTCGCCTGCGCACGCAGCCAATGCTCGATATTCAGCTTCGGCAGAACTTTTCGACACTGTGTCCTGTTTCTTGGACCTCCATGAGACCAGTGATCCACCAAAGAAAACCATATAACCTGTTACAGATTTCCTGCTATTGATGCACGATGCCCAGTCGGAGTCGCAAAATACTCGCAGTTCCTGTGTACTGGAAGATTGCAGCAAAATCCCCAATCCTGGTTCCTTTTTGATGTATCGAACAAGTCGTAATGCTGCATCCGTGCTGGGGCTGGAGCTGCGTAAACCGCTCAACATTGAACTGGGAAGGCAATATCAGGTCGTGTGTTTGTTAAATATAACGACTTACCAATCACCCTCAGATATCTGAAGGTCTAAGAGTTGATCTGAATTACTCTGAGAAATAGACTCTGGAGTGTGCTGATCAAATTCAGTACTGGTGAATTTCATGTTCATATCCATAGGTGTGGATGCTGCCTTAGCTCCCGACAATCCCAACTCTGAAACTAACTCGAGTGCATACTTTCGTTGATTCATGAGTATCCCTTCACTATTCCTTGTAAACTCTATGCCAAGAAAGTATTTGAGTTCTCCTAAATCTTTAATCTTAAAAACTGATTTCAAGATTTCTTTCGTGGTCTGAATAAGGGACTGACTGGTACCTGTGATCAGCAGATCATCCACATAGACAAGGATGATTACAATATTGTCATTTTCAATCTTGGTGAATAGAGAATAATCCCGATGACTCTGTTTGAAACCTGAATCCAGCAATGCAGAGGTGAGTTTAATATTCCATTGTCGCGAAGCTTGTTTCAGTCCATATAGAGACTTCAGTAGCCTGCAGACCTGTTTCAGACCACAGTTTACAGTGAGACCCTCCGGAATTGCCATATAAACTTCTTCATATAAATCTCGCGCGAAGGCATTATACACATCCATTTGGTGTATCGGCGCTTTCTTTGCTGAATCGAGATCACCGACCATCTGTTGACATTTTGACGACAGGTGAAAAAGTTTCCTGATAGTCCAGTCCTTCTTTTTGATTATATCCCTTGGCTACCAGTCTTGCTTTATACCTTTCCACCTCTCCTGTCGCTTTATATTTGATCTTGTATACCCATCGACATCCTATGGCCTTCTTACCCTCTGGTAGGGACATCAGCTTCCAAGTACCATTGTCTTCCAAAGCTTGTAATTCAGCCTTCATGGCCTCTATCCACTTTGGATCCTTGATTGCCTCCTTATAACAATATGGCTCTGTGTTGGCTGAGATGTGAGCTATAAAAGTCTGGTATTTGGATGACAATCTGGAATAGTTCACTGCTGCAGATATGGAATAGAGACAGTTGGTCGACCCATGTTGAGTAACATAATCCTTATGCCATATAGGTGGTTTGCTGGGCCTTGATGATCTCCTACTGCATAAAGTTGGTACAGGTACTGGTGAATGAAGAATCTCAGCAGGTTCCTGCAAGGACCTGTCTGCACTGCCTGGAAGAGCATCTGAAGTCACAGGTAATGACCTAAGTGAGATATCTGGAGGAATTGCAACAGTCTGGTGGTGAACTAAGTCCTCAAAACAGAAATGCTCATGTGACTGGATAGGGGAATGCAGAACTTCATCATCAGTTCCTCCCTTATAAGGAAAAACATTTTCCATGAATACCACATCCCTACTCATGAACAATGAATCATTTTCCATGTCATACACCCTGTAACCTTCATGTAACACCATATCGAGGAACACTCCGGTAGCTCTTGGACTAAATTTATCCCGCTTCATCGATTAGTGGCAAAACACAGTGACCAAACACTCTTAAATGAGTAAGTGATGGTCTGTTTTGTACAACATCTCATGTGGTGCTCGCTGCACTGTAGAAGGGATCTGCTCAATACATCTGCTGCTCCTTCCACCAACAAGACCCAAAATGCACTCGTAGGCGGCTCGAAACTTCATGGCTCTTGCAGTTTCCAATATGTGTCTATGCTTCCTTTCTACTATGCCATTTTGTTGTGGTGAGTATGGACATGAGCTCTCATGAACTACACCATAATGAAGAAACATTTCCTTGCAACTTTGATTAAAGAATTCACTTCCATTATCCGATCTTACTCTGCAATTTACATTTTAAATTGAGTCCTGATTCTAACAAAGAAATCCCTCAATAATGTGCACACATCAGACTTTACCCTCATAAGAAATATCCATGTCCACCTTGAGAAGTCATCAACTATTGTTAGAAAATATTTCATTCCATCATATGTTTCAACTTTATAAGGACCCCATACATCAATATGTAGTAATTGAAAAGCACTAGTTGATCTACTAGTACTAATAGGAAATGGTACCCTTGTTTGTCTAGCCAAAGGACATATCTCACACTTATCTAAAAGAAAAAACTTATTCTTACTGAAGTATGGAATCCTTCTCAAAACACTCATAGGCACATGGCATAGCCTTTGATGCCAAACCACAACATCAACAGGTTGTGTTGCTCCCATACATTTCATCAAGTCCTCTTTATTCTGCAAATCCAAACAAACTGTGTACAGTCCATCCTCTTCATTCCCAATCCCCCTCACTTTCCCAGATGTGAGGTCCTGAAAAAGTCAGTAATGTGGAAAGAAAGATACACTACAATTCGCCTCGTTATTTTTGGCGAAAGTAGATTGAATTTGAAATTGGTATGCACAACACATTCTCAAGGATATCACCTTTTCCAAGCTTGTAATCCTACATGTGTCACCCAGCGAGTCTCCGGTTAGCGGACACCTCCCGTATTTTCGCCAAACGTATACTATGTAAGTGACTCTTTTTACCAACCATATGGTTAGTAGCCCGAGTTCACAATCCACTTTAAATCCTCGGTGTTAGAGGAATGAATACCGCGATTAGCCAATCCCATTCATCTACCGTTCTCATTCTTAGCCTGATTGACTTGGTGTCAATTGCATAACTGATGTTTGATCCTCCTGATTTGAACTCCAGCCTCCTGTAAACTGAGTCTTCTGTTGGTTCTTCCAGTGTCCTTGAGTATTCCTGCTAAAATCATCACAAGGAGAGTCATTATGCATTCTAACGTAAAGCTTTCTTATTCTTACTCTTAAAATTCTCTGGATAACCAATCACTATAGCGATCATCTTGCGTATCTGCTACGTGGCAGTAGTCACATTTCTTCAGTTTATTGCAATCTTGTCTAACATGGCCCTTTCCATGACAGAAATCACATTGAGCATTCGGATTATATGGCTTCTTCTGTGATTGAGTTCCACTTCCTCCACCTCACAGGCCCATTCTTGAGGTAAACATCACGAGGCGACTCGGTCGTCTCTGCGGCACCTACTGTTTCTGCCACTATTCTCGCTCTCCTCTTGATTCACATTGCATAGACTGGTTCAGGTTGGTATCTGCTGCATCATTAGAATCGGCTTTGCACGATTATACCGCCATTTAATCCCATCAGAATCAAGCATTCTCTGGTAATGCAAGTGAGTAACAAACTCATTAGACTTTGGACAACAAGAAGGTGGTGGCATGATAGAATCATACTCATCCCACAAGTCCTTGAGTCTAGTATAATACACTGATACTGGCAGTGTTCCCTGTCGAAGTGTGAAGATTTCCTTGTGCAACTGGAAGGCTCTAGCACTATTGACCTTATCAAATCTCTCCCTTAGTTCTTCCCAAATAGTGTGTGAGTCTGAGTTGAACAGCATACCACTAAATAGGCTCTTGCTTACATTTCCCATCAACCATGAAACAACTATAGCATTACACCTATCCCATAGCCTTCCCATATCTCCCTGGAATGCTTCCTTCCTTACAGTTCCATCTACAAAGCCTAGTTTATTCTTTCCCAGCAAAGCCAGTTTCATCGCCCTACTCCATAATGTGTAGTTGTCCATTCCATTTAGTATCACACCTACTGTCAGTGACCCTGGGGCATCAGATGGGAAAAGGTAGAGTGGATGGTTGTGGTCTATGTTTACTGTCACAGTAGTGGTTTCACTTGACAATACTTCACCAACAGTCTCCATTGTAAGACGAAATCTATTGTAGCAGATTTATCGCAGATAAATCCTCAATCCAAAAACAGAGAAAAAAAAAATCAGAATAAGAATCTCAATATCGCAAATCGCAAATCAATACTTCACGATTGCAGATCTAGTTTCCGATACACTTATCTGCTGCAAACCAGATTCGCAAAATCCTTAGAATCCAGTCAAGTTCAGAAAATAGCCGCATATACAGATTTCTTCACCAGATGCTTAGATTCCTCAAATTCCTTCATGCATGTGATAGGAATTTCCTCAATCTGCGTCATCGGTGTCTGTGGCTTTGGTACCATGTTAAGTTATCACATGTGTGATAATTAACACATCCAGCGGTTTTCACGAACCACTGGCTTGTGTGTATGATGGAACTACACTTCCCTGTTGTTTGTAACCAGTGAAAGCTGCTTGTGCTTGACTGTGATGTAGAAGAGAAGGTGTTGGAAGAGGAGAAGAGAAGAAGTGAAGAAGACGAAGTCGCGTAGTTGAAATGTACGAAGAGAGAGAAGAATGTAAAAGAGAATGTGAAAATAGAATGTATTATTCTGTAAAAATGTTCAAGTCAAAGAATACATTGTAGAATACAGTATTTATAACCCCACTTTTGAATGTACCTAGACACTATTATGTGTACTCATATCAATTACAATGTATCTAGATATTTGTATTCCAAATCTAGATATTTTGTATTAGGATATTTTTATTATGCTATGTATGTATATCTATGTATTTATATCTTCTACATGAAGTAGACACGTTAAGCAATGTATCTGATATCCAGTATCCCATCAGCCAATGCAGCTCATTTATGAACCCCAGGTAAAGCAGATGGAGTGTACAGGTAAATTGAAAATGATGAAAAGTTATTTCCTGCAATAATGTCTAACGCCAAAAATGTCAATAGCGAATAGAGATACCATATAAAAAGCACATTGTGAATAGAAAGCATTTATCAAAAGGAAAATAAATTGAAGGATACGGGTTGGTAGTAATGTCAGAACACAGCCTCCACCACCAGCTCCAGTTAATTTGGAAGATAGTTTGAACTTTAGAGTTGTTCGAAGAACAGTCTCTATAGAAGCTTGGCTAACACCCATGCACTGAAGCAATCCTTGGTTCATCTCCATCAACTCTGCCAGTTTTTCTTCTCTCAGTTATGGCAAGATCATATGAGACAGGTGATTGAATAATTGTAGCTAATTCACTACTGATAGAATCCACTGCAGTAAACACAGAAGCCATAGCAGTCGGATGCTTCAAGGTCCTTTCTGAGACACCAGATACCAATACCTTTGTATTTCTCCCAACCTTTGTGTTAGTTATCAGCATTTTAAACTTGATTATGTTTCCTGTATGTAAAGTTTATAGGTTGTGAAGTAATTAGAATCCTAACATAGAATATCTGAAAATTAAGAGTATTCTGAGTTTCTTAACCATAGAAGAAAAATCTACTATGGAAAATAATTTACATACAATTATTTACAGATACCTTGATGATAGGAGGAGCAGAAGGGCAAGTGACGATCCAAACCCCGCCTCCCAACAAAATTGGCACATAAAATGAGAAGAATGTATAAACACGCCAATGCACATGAGAGAAATTAACATTGTGATTTAGGAGCTTCCTAAGCATAGATCTTATATTGCCAAGCAGGCCTCAATTCTACAATAGCCCGTCTGTTCTAATTAGATAACCTTCAATAACAGCTCATTATTTTCATGAATAGAAAATTCAGATTCTCTAAAGGATGTAAAAGACTCATTCTAGGTTTTGCCAGACCAAATATAAACAGGACATATATGTAAAATTTAATTGGTAGAACTGCAAAAGAAGAGGAGAGAACCATTCTCGTCTTCCTGAAAACAAAAAGTTATAATAATTGAGCAACATAGAATATTAGAATATGCAAAGTGAAGTAGAAAAAAGGAAATTGCATTTCATTTTGTGAGTAGGTAATGATATGTTTATATTCACAATTAGCATCTCACAAATATTTGCATATTTTTATGTTGTGACTGGTAGAATATTTTTCATGCCGACTGTGCCCACTGACCGTAAAAATGAAATTTTCTATCTCCGCCGCTTCCATCATGTCTAAGTAACCGAGGACCAAAGTTGTTCGGACTCGGATGCGGGTGCCCGATACGGGTGTGGATCTAGAGGTCGAATCCTTCATGATCTAGATTTTAGGATTTGGGGATACGAATCCATGTATGGATACGAGTACGGGAATTTGGCAAAAATAATTCAAATATATAAAAATAGAGTTATAAAACCTAAATTATGAGATATTATGTGAAAAACCTGACGAGAAAATATTGATCGAGAAGAGAATCACCGAAGGAGATAAAAGGAAAAGGAGTGACATTGAAATTTCTATATACAAGGTATTCCATTTTCTTCAATTTCACCTTAGCTTTTGTTTTGATTAAAGAAATCATTGAATCTGGCCGAAATTTCTCCGTCAATTTTGGTCAAAGTACCCAAAATGGTTGACCAGATCGGGTACGGATCCCACACCCACACCCATGTTGTGTCGACACGGGTGCAGCACCGAAAGTGAAGAGTCCGAGCAACATAGCTGAGGACTCAAACAAGTGGAAAACCAACACAATTTAACTTGTACGGCAAGGTTTCTTCAATATATTGTGCCATGCAATATGAGTCCAAATCAAAATTTAATTATCTGTCAAAAGTTATCAGACCAATGTTCAGTGGACACCAGTCTTGTTTCAAGATACTTCCTCTATATCTTTACTTTTGCTTGGGGTGTGGACATGAGGAGGTTAACTTGTTTGCCTAAAATTACTACAGAAGATATAGATCTGTTAATATGGGAAGGAGCTTAATGTTTACATAGTCTCCATTTCTTGTTTGATTCTGTTCTGATGATGACAATTCCTCATTTTTGGCACCATAACAGATATAGCTTTCAAGCAAACAATGAAGAAGCCTTTTATCATAGACAATGTTTTAGACACCTCGGGAGATTTAAAGACCTATATAGAAGATAATACAAGTGTTGCTAACATTGTTATGATCCATATTTAAATGTCAACAATTCTTCATAGATCACTAAGGATACCTATAATTCATATCATGGTTCCAAAAGCATAATTACCAAAAAAAGAAAAGAAATTAAAGTGCAAAGGTTTGAAGTAGACGTTCTAGATGAATTTAACAAGCAAATTTTACAATACGGTGGGAGAATAGTAAACTATCTACTGGTCTAACATAGGGATAGGAATATTTTAACAAGCCTAAAGAATTCTTCTTGTGATTTTTTTGAAAAACGCAGTTCTCCTTAGATTAAGCTGTTATTCTGGAGTCATTTTAAGGCAACAAGACATATATAAACTCAAATGTCTTTTAGTGACTATGGTGATACTAATTATACTCTCAAGTATAATGTTTTATTTTGGGAAGCTTTAGTTAATCACGTGCTTATTCTTCTTACTGGCACCCATAAGTTCTTTAAGATATCTTCTTTTACTTTCATAAATGCTTGTTAACTCCCACATTCCTACCAATTTCTCACTTCTCAATCACAAATTAGCGTATTCACATTTTACCCGATTAAGCAAAAAGTTGAAGATATTTCCATGCATTGGTGCCCCTTAGCTTGACTGCAATGGTCTTTCATTGTTCTGTGATTGCTTAACATACCATAAAAGGAAAGCAGATATGGTAACTATGGCTATTGTCACATACCATACGTGCTCACTGTGTTGTCAATACCGGATGGCTTCCCATGAATAATTTTATCGCCCTCGAAAGACCATTTATTCAACAATTCCAGCTCATTCTCTCCAAATATTTGCCAACCTTGGTGGCTGAAATCCATAGTGACTGAATCTGACAAAGCAAGAATGGCTGTGGAGAGTGCAACACAAAAAGCTGCAGACGAGCCCAAGCCTGATCCCAGTGGAAGCTCAGAATTGACAACTACTTTTGCTGGTTTGCATCTAATAAGCCAATCAAAGATAAAGACAATGTGATAATATAAAATCTGATTTTAAAAAAATATCAAGTGGTCAAGTAAAGGAATAGAAGTTAATGCCCATGGATTGAGATGAACAGCCAAAGAAAAGCTGTGACACCAGCAGCAAGACCTATATTTGCCTCAGGAATGTTCTGCTCATCGACCAGAGAAGCAATTAATTTAAGAGTCTCCAGCGAGCATGAAGAAGGTGGAATCGGAGTTTCCAAATTTGGAAAAGCCTCTTTAATTCTTGCAACTGGCCAGGAAAATTCTAAGGACACATCTTAAGCTGGAGGCTTAATGTTTCGTCATTATCTATTTCTAAAAGAAATGAAGAAGAAAAGAAACATAATTTGTGAAAAAACTAAATGAAGAAACCCAGTAAACATATTAGGATTATAATGAAAAGGAAACAAGGTATACACGATTTTCTTTTTTTGCTCTTACAAAGAAAAATAATCTGCTTAGACTAGTAACAGTTGAATTTAAACAAATTTATCATATTTGACTGCTTTCTTGGTTATCCATTGTTTAGGATATATCTAGCATATGCGACAATCCTAGAGGTTAGTTTTAACTCCAGATAGATCTCATCTCGAACAATGAGCATACTACGGTAACATTTTCCAATCAGCCAGTCCCATTAACAACTAAAAGCCTAAAATTCAACCAGAATACATACACAGACACTTCATTATATAATTATACATTTTTTTTAGTAAACTCAACGTCTCTTAGGATGCCGTCGCTATGGAGAAAAATCCTTTTCCATGGAAAATCTTTTACTTTCTGGACATCCTATTTCAGTGTTTGATCAATTTATAAAGGTTTGCAACATAAGATAATCATACATGATGTAGGATAAAGTTTGAGGGTTGTGTTTTAACATACTTCTTGTCATTATAGCTAAGTATTACAAGTATTGGGATATTTCTGAAAAGGACAGAGTTGGAAAGCATAAAATTGAAACGCGTCTCTATCAACTATAGAGCCGGAATACTCTAACAAGGCACTGAAGTTCAAAATATTTCGACAATCAAGCAAAATAAAAGCTTCAAGGCGGAGCCAGCTTTTGAAGCTTATGGATTCCAGATTCTAGCTTTTTTTTAAAGTTATTGAGTTCTAAATTAATAATGTGAACATATTGAATGAATTTGTTAAGACAAATACAAAGTTTATATTAAAGTTGGGCTGAAGCCGTATGTAAAAGGCTAGCTCCGCCAATCAAGCGAGTAATTGATCTCGGAATTAAGAATTCAATTCGGAATCATAGGCAGGTAACTAGATTCAGAAATCATAATTAAATAAATAAATAAATGGAGTAGAATGTATAATACCAGCAGGAGTAGGGAAGCGAAGGGAGACGTAAGTATAGAGATCGATGGAGGCAGCAACGGCAGCTGATCCATGAACCACAGCATGTTCTCCAGCCAATATGATTTTCCCTGGGGCTCTGGCTCGAACCTCCATTTTCTCTCTCTCCGTTTTTCGTTGGTCCTGGATAGGTTGGATGGTTGAGAGTCAGAAGGATACTGCGGTTGGTTGCTGCTGCTGACTGCTCGAGTGTGCGCTACCTTGTTGGCCGAGAATTTGTAAAGGTTCATTCACATTTCCCCCCGT
The DNA here is from genome assembly GCA_029844215.1 of Przewalskia tangutica. Lineage (NCBI taxonomy): Eukaryota > Viridiplantae > Streptophyta > Magnoliopsida > Solanales > Solanaceae > Przewalskia > Przewalskia tangutica. The sequence goes on from CM056721.1 coordinate 17,828,843, forward strand.
TGCAATATCCTTATAATCGAAAATTCTGGAATTTGACAATTGGAACAACCGAAAATTAATTTTCAATTTGAGATTTTAATATTATCAATGTTTGAGTGTGTTTTTGATAAATTGTACGATTAATTTATCTTCATTAATAAAATCATGTATTGTTGTGTTTTAATATTATAATAATATTTGATAAGTGTCAAAATTAAATGAATATAAGTAATTTATAATTTTATTATTATATGTGTAATAATATGAATTACAAGAATAATATCATATATAAAATAGAAAATAAGATAGAATAAATATATATGGTGGAAGTATATGTATTGATGTGGATTAAAGAGAAAATAAATTATTTTCTGAAATATCCTCATACTGCGGAGTGTAGTAATAATTGGAGATATTTGATGATGTGACAGATGAATAATCTGATGTGGCATGAGATAAATATGATTTCAATTATCTCCGGAGATAGTCTAACTCTTTGACTATGACATCAGAATAATCATTATAATACAATGATAGCACCTGGTTCTCCTTTTAGCAATGATCTGTCTAGGGCTACTTTTAAAATTGTGTATTCTATAATAAGACCCCGTCTTCACTTCGTCCCTCTTCCATTTCATCCATTACCGGTAGTGCAATAGGCTGCTCGATTTGACACATCGTAGAACTATAAGAAATTAAAGTGAAAATATGAAACTATTGGTCTTTTTGTTAGAAGTATATTCACATGATGATCTTGTCGATCGTGGTTATCTGTTCATATGTAAATGGGATTCTTCTGTGTCCATGTTATCTTTCAGTCTTATCATATATGGTTAGTTGGAGGCCTTATCGGTCCAAGTTTCATATTTCAGGATTCGAATACTATAGTGGTATGCTCAGACCTTCGAGCACTGAGTGCCGACCACCCCCAAGACTTGGGTGTGACAATTAATTATATATAAGATTACTTAATTGAATAATAATTGAACATCAATCCAGTGACTTAATGAAGAATTAGATGTAGGTGAATGTAAATAACAAATGGTTGCTTGAATCTTGTTGTTTAATGTAAACAATTAGTGTATGTTTAAACAACCGCTGACTGTTTACTATAATTTACAAAAAAGGTGGGGTTCTTATGTAAACAACAAGTGATTGTCCGAGCAACTTCATGTTGTTTATCGTAAACAATCAGTATTTATATAAATAATTAATGGTTGTTTACTACTTATAATTTATAAAGTGTGATTCTTATGTAAACAGCCAGCGGTTGCTTAGGTAATTTTTGTTGTTTATTATAAAAAAACTAGAGTTTATTTAAACAACCACATATTTTTTAAACAACTTGTGGCTATGCTAGCACAATTTTCAAGTCTTAACAATCACAACTTTCATGTCTAAACCAGGATTCAGGCGCAGATGATCCTCATCGTTGGGTGGTGTGGGAGACTGATCACAAGTTCGAACCCCAACCAGAACGCCTACCGCCTTCTTGAGCATTCACACTGGCACAGTGTGGTTTAATCGATCGACGTGGTTTGCGGGTTATTGCGTCGATCCGGATTTACCTCGCAAGACTGAAAGAAGCAATGCGGGTTCCTTCGTCAACAAAAAACTTTCATGTCTAAACACCTACAGTTTTTTTTTTTATAAAAAAAATACAACAACAAAATAATTTTTGCTAATTTAAAGAGATGCATATGGACATGATTGGTCAGCTCTTTTTGTAAATGTATCTTAGAATTAGAACCTAAACTTGCAAAGGTTACATATGTAAACAACTATAAATTAATTAAATAACTCGTGGTTGATTATACACAGAATCTGAACTTCCAAAGGGTCCATGTGTAAACAAACATAGATTTTTTAAATAACTCGTGGTTGTTTCGTACACTGAATTTGAATTTGCACATGTGACATATGGAAACACTCATATTTTAAAGAAAATTTAAGGTTTGCTTATACACAAATCTGAACTAGCAAAAATTGCATGTATAAACTGTTGGAAATTTACTTGAAATTTAGTTTATCTTATTATTTATGACTCGAACAAATGAAATTGCGCACATCGAAAATATCGTTTCTACACACGTGCATTCATAGTGCCAAATATCGTAAATTTCATACGTAAGTGAATGTTTGAGACATAGAATGATGGACGGTTGTTGGTTAAATGACGAGTGTTTCACGTTGGTAATGAAGGAAGAAGTGTAAGATTGAAACGGGTCGGAAAAAGGGCCGCAACGCCACCGCGGGGCCGGGGCGATTGTTGTAAAACAATGGAGGATGTCGGGAACTATTACTAATGCTTCGAAAGAATAAACAATAACGAATTACAAACAACAGACTTGAAGTCTAACAAGAGTTGTGACAACAACAAGTTTTTGTGATCTTGATCTTTGTTCTTGAATCAGTCTTGGATCTTTGTGTCAATCGTCGACTTTGAATCTTGATAACCTGAAATCAAGAGACACTAAATCTGGTAGCGTTACAACTGTGCTGAGTCGAGTGATATTCACTCTGTCCTTAAGACAAGATTGCCTCGTATATATCCTTTTACGTTGATGGCAATTGTCTCCCAAGATAAAACAACATCAAACAAATGAGCAAATGAAACTCAAGTGATTACTAAAGAAGAACCTTTGAGTGTCAGCACCACGGCTCCAGTAGGCCAAAAGACCATCCAGCGCTGCGGTTCACAACTTGGGGCGCCGCGGCGCCCCGGCCCCGCGGTGGCGTCGCGGCCCTTTTTCCGAACCGTTTTAATCTTACACTTCGTACACTTCTTTCTTCATTTACCAACGTGAAACACTCGTCGTTTAACCAACAACCGTCCATCATTCTATGTCTCAAACATTTCACTTACGTACTAACATCTTTTTCACTAATGAAATTTACGATACTTGGCACTACGAGTGCACGTGTGTGGAAACGATGTTTCTGACGTGCGGGGTCCTATTTGTTCGAGTCATAAATAATGGGATAAATTTAATTCCACATTAGTAAATTTCCAACATAAACAACGACAGAGTTTTTAAACAACTCATTGTTGTTTATATACAGAACTTGAATTTGGACAGGTTGCAACTTGCACCTATAAACAAACCACATAATCTACTAAATAATTTTGAGATTGTTTATATACAGTCATGAACTTGCAAAGGTTTCATGTGTAAATAACCACATAAGTTTTAACAATTCATTATTAATTGTTTATATATTGAACCTGAACCTACAAAGATTTCATGTGTAAACAACCGCAAAATTTTTAAGAAACATACGGTTGTTTACATATAAAATTTCTGTCAGTTCCAAGTTCCATGTATAAATAGCCATGAGTTTTAAAAACTACGCATATACTATCCAGAACAATATAAACAACCACCAATTTCTTCAAAACTCATGATTGTTCATACATAAAACTTGAACTGGCACATATTTTATGTGTGAACAACAGCAGGTTTGTTAAACAAATTGTGGTTGTTTATACATGGAACATGTGTTGGTTCATGTTCTTTTTATAAACAACTACAAGGTTTGAATTTCGGATGTCAGTTTGGAGAAATCATATTATGATCAAAAGTTTGAGAAATCCATGTATTACAGGTTTTCTAACTATGAAGATGTTGAAATTCAATAGTCATATTTGTCCATTGGAAAGTTCAAATACCTTCTAGTATTCTGTTTGGCCAGTCGTAACTAAACATATGTCTTGTAAACTATACTTCCTTTTCTTTTTTTCCTGTGATTCTTTTCTAGTAAAAGCTTAAGTTTATCCCAGCTTTGATATAAATGGGAGGAGTCTTCCCAATCATTGATTAGAAGTCATTGCATAACTATACTAATTACACTAAGCAGGTTGTTGAGACTGTTTAATCCTCATGTAGGATTTGAGGAGGTAAAGCTACTACGGTCCCTTTTTCGTTTATTTTCATTTTTTGGTTATTAATATACAGGGTATAGGGGCGGATTAACCAAAAAAAACTTTCAGAATATTGTAGGCTTCATTATCAGTGAAGATTACAATAATTAGAATCAAGGAACCAGATCCTTAGCAGAAATGAAACATAACGAACTAACAAAAAACAGATCTCTTTGTTTGCCTTTGAAGTTCCATTCGACGTTGCTGCAGTTCACCAACTTGAGCCTTTAACATCTCAACCTCTTGTTTCATCACTTTTATTTCCTTCTGGGAGGAATTCATCCAACTCTTGCCTAGACTGTTGCTGACTTTCATTATGGTCTGTGACCTAGTTCTCTGGTAACTTGAACCATCTGAAGTTAGTAACCTTGTCATATTGACTTGTTCAACAAGTATAAATTGTGTCCTGATGTTATCTGACAGCCTAGCATTCTTCATTGCATGTGTTCGCGCTTCCTGTGATAGCTTATGGTACTCCATTTTTCTGCATATGCTGCTTCTTTCTTCGTCTGTTAGGTCAGGATGTTCCTGCAATTAACCATTTCATTTCCATTATACTGGAATCAAACTCTGAATCAATTTTTTGAGATTGGAAGAAAGAGGGAATGCATTATGCATACCTTGAGGTACATGTCTATTGACCTATATAGGTTGTCATCACAAATTCTTGCTTCTTTTGGCAATGCATTTACAAGAGAGGAAAAGCTTCTTGCTACAAGGTTCTCGTCCATCACAATGAGGGTGAGGTAGTCGTCTACTAGCCTCCCGACAACACATATTCTTGACTTGGGATTATTTGATGCAAGAGAGACATAAGCTTCTACCACGTGGACAACAATATCCACGTCGAAAAGAGTTGTGCTGTTTCTGATCAGAAGGTCTTTAGCACTACATTTTTCCAGCATGAGAGCTATTCTTGTCTTGAGCTGATCTTTTAACTTGGGATCAATATTCATAATTAGCCCAATCTTGAAAAGATGAAGCAGAAAATTGCTGGAAACTGAGTCTTCTTCAGCAGGAAGCATCCTTATCAAACATTCAGTTGTCACTCTGTGTAGCTGGATGGACAATTCTTGATCTTTGATTTCTCTTGTGAAACCGTGATCTGAGAAATCCACTTCTTTGTCCAGTGAGCTATACATGATCCCACAAGCTCTGGCTTAATCTTTCTCTTTTTTATCAATGAAATTACTTCGATAAAATGATCTATCCGGAGGGATGAAAAATCCTTGAAAAACCAATTGCCACACAACTTCACCAACTTGGTTGCATCATCTGCCATAACATTCACTAACACTTCATTGTCTTCTATACTACTCACTCTGGTCTCTGAGCAAGCTTTCCAAGAAATGGCTCCCGTGCAACGTTTGACAATGTGCAAGTCTTTAGACCACGAAGAAACTGATTCACAGCTTTTCAAGATCCTAAACGTATCTTTCCACGAAGAAAGGATTACATAGCTTAGGAAGGCCTCTGCTTTAGAAATTAGATTTCCTTGGTGAAGATCATCATTCATTTCCAAGAAATGAGCAGCACAATACAGTGGGGCGACATTTGAAGCTGTAGCTTTGATCTTCAGTCCATAGCAAAATTTCACTACCAATTCAAAGATTTTAGCCCCACCAGGAATTGTATCAATCTGAACTCTAGTATAGTTGTTCCCGTTCCTTTCGAATACCAATCTGTTTAGATATCCACTTCTTGAAATCATGGAGAGCTGAACGATGAAATGAATTACTTTAAAAAGGTTCCACAGAAAGCATACTTGAACTTCATACCACAAATTTAGTCAAAAATGGGAAAGATCAATAACATAAAAAGCAGAAAGCTAAAACATGGTGTGATTATGAACTTTATCTATTTGTGATTTTCCTCTCAATTAGAGAAATGGGCATTGTAGTTGTACCTTATGCAAGTGGAAGCTTTTGTCTCGAAGTTCTACTATCAAATCACTTAGTACTTTTGTTTGGACTAACCTGCACCGGTGTTGTTACATTCATTAGGATTAAAATTTAAATGAGTATCACTTAACACAAACAAAGAGAGGGATGTAACTCTACCAGTTCTTGTTTCTTCTTTCCACATATTCTGCTACCATACTGCCATTGGCTGGATAAATCACACAGTGATTTCTCCTCTCCACAAATATTGATCCACAAATTAGTGGATTTTCTTTCACCATATCTTCAGCACCTATACAAACCCTCTAATAATTTCCTGTATTCTGAACGGTGCATTTTGTTCTTCTTTGCAATATTATATAGTTGCATCACCATAATGTCCCTTTCATGCATTGAATTTAAGAGAGTGCTAATTACTTTAGAAGTAGGAACTGCTCTTATTTTGTGTCCTTTAGAAAACAATCATTTTCTTCCCAAAAGAATGTGTAATAGTGACTCGAAACACAAATTTGCATAATATCATAGTATTACACTAATCTGAGATCATCGGTACTTATGATGTCCTTTTATATTTCTCTAATGACCTTTTTCCACCTAAACTGAACTTCCATCTAATGGACTGCGTCAATAAATCTATCTGGGAAGATGAGAGATAAAGTTCAAGGTGTTAGGTTTAATGGTCCATGAACATTATATTCCACAACACTTTAATTTGTTCCAACAGACACATGAGTGGCAGTGATGTAACACAACGGTGTGGCCTAGTGGTAAATGAAGTAGAAAGAGAACCATGAGATCTCATATTCAAATTCCAACAGAGACAAAAACACTAGATAATTTCTTTTCATCTATTAATCTTGATGGACAGAGTTACCAAGTACTTGTACTGATAGGAGGTAACAAGTACTTCTGAAATTAGTCAAGGTGCGTGTAATCTGACATGAACACCGTGGTTATTAAAAAAAGAGTGGCAGTGATGTCAAAAGGCGGTGAAGTGTCCACACGCAGGTGGATGAGCCTGAATTGAATCTTTCATGTGCCTTAAAGTGACTATAGATAGCAAAATACAACTACTCTCCTTAATGGCTCAACTACTATTATTCCCCCAAATACTAACCAACCACAAAAAAAAAAGTGCAGGACATAGCAGTTATGAGTACATCTCGCACAGAGTATGACAGAAATTGAAATGTGGCATTTTGTTAGTAATATCATTGGTAAGTTTATGATATAGCAATAGTTCTGTTTACTAGAATCCAGAAGTTGAATTGATACTTCTTGTATATGAAAGAAGAAGGATACTACTACTATAAACTACTATAAAGAATCACATTATCACATTCAAAGACCTTGATTTTTCTCATTCTTCAATTCTGACAATGAATGATTATATGACCTTGAGAAGTTACAAATATATGCTTTAATGAGATTGTCGATTGCCAAAGATGTGGTAAAGAGTATTCCACGTGGTCAGTCAAGTTCTTTGTTTTCCTTCATTGATGAGGTTTGATATTTATGTTTGATGAGCATTATGGGCTCGTTTGGTAAGTCGCATTGGATCTTAATTTCGTTAATTTGATCAGTATTGAATTATCTTGAATTTGTATTAATATATAATAGACGATATTAGAGTATTAATATATAATGGATTGTATTTTTATTTTTAAGATACGATCAGGAGAACCACCTGCTAGATGGGTCTCAAAATAGCAATTGATCACCATTTTAGAAAAATACGATCAAAAACTTCCACCAAACGATGTCTTATTTTTGTTTCGATCTGATCAGAACATCTGACGTAACAAACGTGTCATATTCATGTTCAAAGGTAGTACACTTTCTTCTTTATTGGAATGTCAAAGATCGATCGTGACACAATAGATTAGTGTAGTATTTAGTATTAAGATAAATATTTTTTTAAGAAAGTATTCTCGAGGTTTCTAATTATATTAAAATCCACAAGTTTCTATCAAAATGGAAAAAGTAGGCATGTTACTGTCATAATTCCTTGACAAATATCCTACTCATTCAATCTAACTAGATAATCAACACTTGACTTTGTTATCAAAGCTATAGTGCCAAATATATTATAGAGACATCAAGTCCTATTCAACATCTTGCACAATTGCGCTAAATCACTACTTTTATAACTAATTAAAACTGATAAATGATCTCATAAAAGAACCTTTTTCTCACAAAACATTTTCTACCATACCAAAAACCACTATTTGTTAAATTTTCATAGATATTTTTCCCAATTGGTTGCTGCTCCCTATGAGCAAGTTTCCAATTTGGTGCAAACTGCCGGATATAAGAGTACCATAGCAAACCAATTAAACAACAAGGGCAAAATACTTGGTCTTTGGAACCCAATCTTTCCATTGGGTAAAAGTGGCCTAGTTTGGTTAGCCATGCCCTTAGTAAGTCCTAACAATGGGAAGAACAAGAAGCATACATACAAAAGCACTAAAACATGATGCAAAATAAGGGCTTAAAACTGCACAGAGGTCCTGGAATCAACAGCAGCATTGCTCCTAGTCTTCTCAAATTTGGCTTTTGCCTCCTACCATCTACAAGCAAAAAAGAGAATTAGTTTCAGGGAAAGACATATTTTTGTAATGGCGATTATGCATAATAATTACTTCAAAGAACAAAAACCAAAACAATATGAAGCTCAACATGAAACAATAAGTTCATAGTCCAAAATTATGCAATTGTTCATAGATCAAGAAGCAAAATGGTAAAATGACATAATCAGTTGTGTTATACTGGCCCAATATGATTAGCATAAGAAAGTGGTGAAGGGCATAGGCACAACTGACAGTTGCAATTCCACACTAAGTACTTTGGACCGAAAAGGTACTTACCAAGCTGATTGTTTTTATCTAAATACTACTTAAAGGACCTGTTGCCTTTTTTTCTTCACCACTCCTTCAAATATCCCATCAGATCCAAAAACACAATTTAAGTTTTGATGATCAATCGGGCCTGGAAGCTGGAACGAAACGGAAAATTCACCCGGTGGGCATAAGTTCTGAGTTTGCATCTTGAATACTATATTGTTCCTGCAAACCATGTTCTCGCCCGTCATGCTCACTCCTTTTATGAGAATTTTCCCATCTGGTCCAACATCGCAGCGAAAGACTTCTGTAACCACATAAACGGGAAGATCTCTTAATCACCAATTGGTTCATATGGATGCAGTTCGACATTCATTGACCACATAAAAAGAACAGATTTAATGATGGTCTAAGATCAGTTAAGAGGAAACATAGAAAACCCTTCTGTTGAAGCAAAACAAGAGCATCCAGGCGATATAAACAAAAACATGCATTGAAAGAAGCAAACATAATATTGATGTGAGATAAAAGAAGTTTTCATACGTTGAATATAACACATCCACATTAAGCTAAACATAAATGCGACACTGATGTATCAAAGAAGTATAGAGATCAAAGATATGACAAGATGGAGAGAAAATACATCCCCAAACGAATCTTGTTAGCAGACCCTGCCGGTCCTATGGTACTGACAAACACTCCAGTAGAGAGGCATTTCAAGGATAAAGCCAGTTTATCAAGGTAGGCATACTGAAACATCGCTTGAAAAAACAGAATGACAAAAAATAAGGTTCTATAGCTCATTGCATGGCTGAGAAGAAAGCATATGCAAGTAATATCTGGTCTTAAAAAGAAAGCATTTTTCGATCAGCGAAAAATCCGAGCACTCATCTGTATAGAAATGAAGGCGTACAGAGATTCTATGACTAACGATAACGAAGCCTTTGACCTTTGTATTCATTGGCCAAATCTTGTTCCATTCCACTCAAACTCAGTTTTGTTGGAACCTTCGCGGAAAAAGAAGAAATGAAACTCTTGATGATGAGATCTATATGTGTTTTTTGGATACCACTCATTACTTCATAATTTCATATTCAAGTTTCAGTATGAAATAAAGGTCTAGTATTTTGAGAAAAAAGTAGGGAAAAGGCATAAATACCCGCCTTGAACTATAGTTGGATTTTCAATTACACACTTTATCTTTGCATAAGTCCTATTACCCCCCTGAACAATTTTGGAATGTAATTAATACCACCTCAGTTGCTGAGCTGTCAACAAAGTTGAATGCACATCATTAAGGCACCTGAGAAGTGAATTTAGATCCCCAAAACTGCTCTTTGTTTGCCACGTGGAGTCAAAATGAGCTTATGTTTGACCCTCTTTGCGTAAACTTCATCTCCTCCAGCTGTTTGGCCGCCATTTTCGATACTTTGAAGCGGTAACTTCATAACAGTGGTTCTGAAATTGAACTTTGTTTGAAGAGGTAATATTACTTTAGTGTAAATTGTAGTCTTTATTATATGGATTTTACATTTTAAAGCTAAGGCTTCTAATTTAATTTCTTTCCCCAAATCTGTGTAGGACTAAACGGGAAAATGGGAAGGGTTTCGCCCGAGGAATTTTCCGGTGGTCTCAAAGTTTCTTGATGAGTTTTCCACTGCTTAGAAGCTCAGGTTGTTCGACGGGTCTTGCTGATTTGAGGAAATTTTCAGAAAAGGTTATTGGAAACCAGTAAGTGATTTAGGAGACAGAAAAGGAAGAGAGCATCATTGAAGGCATTCTCCGATAATCATCGCTAGCTCTTGCACAGTTCATTGCTCTTTTTATTAGAAGAGCTTGTGCTTTTCTTTTGGTTTGAAGTTCAATAATGTCAGATGAAGAAATATGAATAAGAAGATTTTCTAGCAATGAACTTGTATCACCGGTTACAAAATTTTAAAAGTAAAAACAGATTTTTTGAGAAATGTTGGAAAAATTTCGAAGAGGGGAAAGAGGCGAAGGACCTGTTTTTATTTTTCAGGTCATCGCGCGTGTATGCAACAAACAATAAATAAAATTGGACCTTGTTGACACGTCAGTGCCCTGGGTGGTATTGATTCCATTTCAAAATTGTTGAGGGGGGTAATAGGACCCCCCCCCCCCTAAAGTGTCTAACTGGAAATTTGACTATAATTCAGGGGGATATTTATGCATTTTCCCAGAAAAGGTAAGCTACACATTTTATCCAAGTAAGGTGGCGAATGACAGCACATTTGTCAGCACGATATTTATGCAATGCATCGACCAGTTATATTCATATACAGAACATGTGGTCACAGATAATAGGGATACTTGATGCATTAAAATATAAAATGGTAGTATGATGTAAGTGTTATAAGAAGATTTGGTGATTTGCTACTTAAGAAAATCTTACTCATATACAGCACTTACTTTCATCCCTTGCGACACCGGGGAGTGAAACACGAAACACATAGTTATCTTCAGATTCAGCAATATCAACTGATCCAATAAGTGGTCCAACTTTTCCCAACAAAGCTGGTCCAGTAACTGCAACTCCACCATTAGCATAATTTATGAGATTATCCCACTCCTCTTTGGCTGGACGAGCAGTGAAAAAAACCATCGCAGGCTGACTGCCAGCAGGCTGCTGAGAGATGATATGCTTAGATGATGAAGTCACATCAGCTTCAACTGAAACTGGACCAGCACTAATATCTGGTGATGATGAAGTATGGTAATTGTATGGTAGAGGAGGACCAGTATATGGCACACAACTAATGGGGGCCACATTAAGCGGTTCAGCATGAAGCGGAATCGGACCATTGTTTTCGCCATAATTCGGCAAAGAAGAGTGAGGTTCTCTGAAATGCATGATTAAAATGCGACATTAGTTTCCGTTACGATAATCACTAGTATCAAGAAAATACCTAACTTTACATATAAACATTTCGCTATCCATAGGACCTAAAACCAATGTAATAAGAACTTCACTGGAGTAAGCAAGTACAGTTCATATGATGCACAAGTAGGAAATGATTTCTTTAGATATTAAGAAAAAAAATATTTCCTACTTTAGCATTATATAATTATCAAAGCGCAGGAAATCATAACCACAAAATAAGACATTAAATTCATACAGATTTTGCATAAGAAAAGCTTCAGCATCCACAGATTAAGACATTATTTTTAATCTGGATGGAAAAAAGTGCCCAACAGTTTATCAGAGATCTACTTCACATGAAAATGTAATAACTCTGTTGTTCCTTGCAAGGGTGGCACCAGCCAGCTAGGGCACTCCCGTTTTCTCATTTAAAGAGAAGTCAAGGACACAAATGGGCATTAAAAACAGAAATTGACTTGTGCATATTTGCAAATGAGAAATAGCATGACAATTAGGGATGACTCCTCACCACAATTAAAATTGCTTAGAGGCTATCTTGCTCGGACTCGGGTGCGGGTACCCAATACGGGCGTAGATCTAGAGGTCGGATTTTCATCACATAAATTTTAGGATTCGGAGGGTATGGATCCGATGTGGATATGGGTGCTAGAATACGGCCAATAAATGTATAGATTTTCATCACATAGATTTTAGGATGCAGTCAAAGAACCCAAGGTAAGTTGACCAAATCCGGTGTGGATGCCACACCCATGTCGTGTCGACACAGGTGCGGCAGAAATTTTGAAGAGTCCGAGCAACTTATCTTGGAGGTGGAGAAAAATAAAAAAAGAGACAAACTTCAGTTTATCAGCAACAGATAGTTTCTATATCGCCAACAATAGTTTCTATACACACGAAGGCATCTATTTAATAGATGTCTCTTTTCGCGCCAATTCCATGTAAGATGAAGAAAAAACGTCTCTTTTCGTGCCAGTTCCATGTAAGATGAAGAAAAAACGTCTATTTTCGTGCCAGTTCCATGTAAGATGAAGAAATTTCTTCATCTTACATGGAACGGGCGCGAAAAGAGACGTCCTAGGCAGTTTCATTGTGAGCAATTAATTCTAGACAAGCAGACAATTCATTTCGGTACTCTTTCCCAATGCAGCAAAATACAAAGAACAAACCCAAGAAAAGACCAACAAACACTGAATCATCCACACATCCCTCAACAATTTTCACAAATAAAATGTCATTTCAAGAAAACCCTTCTATACACCTTAATAGCACAGAAAATCCACCTATTTCACACAACTATTGACAAAGATTTCATCTTTCCAGCAAACCCTTAAATGATCTTACTTAGATAATCTGTGAAAAACAACAGCATAGCTGTATTTACAAGATCTTGACCAGAAAATGGTTACTTTATGCATTACAAAAGTGTCCAAAAGCACTCAAAAAGCATGAAAATCAACACCTGAATTTGGTCTATTGATCGGTGTATTTTATATACACATTTTGAGTCATTTTTAGTTAGTATTTTACTCATTTCATTTATGTTTAGTATAGTATTAGGGTCGTTTTCCTTTCTTTTGTGTCACAGCGGGGAGAAATGGCGAAAAGGAGATGAAATGAGCATAAATGAAATGGAATTGCACACTAAAAGGGCCAAGAAATGAAGCCTAAGAAGTTTCGGAAAATATAGAAGAAATCAGACGAAGACCGGACGAACAAAGGACGAAGAAACGAAAAATCCGGAAGAATGCCGTCACCGGCCATGGCGCGACCAAGCCGTCCGGCTCTCTGATTTTAGCGCCGTGGCGCCATCGCGAACACGCCGACGCTGAATTCGAGTTTTGGGCGTGACACATTTTCAGGGTCCAAAAGGGATAACTTTTTCTACCTACAGGATTCCATAACTTTTTCTAAACCCTTTACCTAAAAGGATTCCATAACTTTTCCCACCTACATAATCCCTAACCCTTTACCTAAAGGATTCTTGGGCTATAAATAGTCTCTACATCATTAGAAGAATCAATCACCCATTCCATTCTCAATCATCCATCCTACATCCTCCATTCCATCCTATTCCATTCCATTCATCCACCATTCCATCTTGTAAATATTCCACAACACAATCCTTGGATGCTAGAAGGCTTGGAGACTTGTTCTTGAGTATTTTTCTTTTCTTTCTTTTGCTTTGTTTATTTCAGTTCATGTATGGAGATTATATTAGTTCTAGCGTGACTATGGCTAGGAGCTAATTACTTTATTATGGATTTTCTTGTGATTCTCTTGAAACTCTTATTCATGAATTAATACATTAGTTGATTTCTTCTTCACTTATTTAAGATTTATTCAATAGTTGTTTTGATTGCTTGATAATTAATTGATCACTAATTATCATAATCTATATGATTTCTAATCGAAAGCCGAAAGGGGAGATTGTGAATATGCTATAGTTGAATAAACATAGGTTTAAATCGTGGATGAAAGTACCCCGATACTTGTGTAGCTTAATAGGTCATTGCTCTTAATCCTCCTTTGTAGTCAATCTTATCACCGAAAGGTAGAAGGGTTCTCCATTGGGGTTGAGTGTTTATATTACCTTAACAGGAGTATAAAACGGTCTAGTTAACCTGCTATCTTAACGTAGAATAAGAAGTTAGTCTAATTGTATTAAAAATTGAATATAGTGGATAGTTGATGATCTTGAAAGCCCTAATTCTCCGTCATAACTGATTTAAATCAAAGTATTTTTATAATTAGTTTATTTCCTCCATTATTAGTTTAGAATTTCAACTCAATTAACGTTAACCAAATAGAAACTAAAGCATAGATAATCGGTACTTGAAAATCAGTCCCTGAAGATGATATTCGGTCTTACCTAGACTATATTACTTGTAACGATACGTGCACTTGCGTTTAGTGTGTGCATAAATCGCGCATCATCTATTCACAAAACAGCTAATTTGGGGTTTCTACTTTTACCATCTTATGTAAAAAAGGAAAGCTAAACTAATAAATTTTGCTATATAACAAATGAAAAATGTAGGGTGGTGATCTTTAAAAGTACCTCCAATGAGAATCCATCATAGAGCTGCTAGAAAAAAGATGGGAAAATCAACTTTGAGATATATCTGGCAACACCCAGATTCAAACAAGTCTACAACTCTGAAAATCTTGAGATATCTGGTAAAAATCAGGCAAAGCGCAAAACCCCAAACATGAAAATTTATTTGAATTGAAGTGTTTGAGTGTGCTGTGTGTTTTAAGGGTTTTTTACGAGTGTTGAAGGTCCCATGCTGGTGCTGACTTGGCTATTTCTTCAGGCTTTGTAGTGCTTTAAATTGAGCATAATTTCTAGTTTTATTTACGATGTTTTGAGTTTTTTATGTTTCAGTTTCATTCTTATGGTGTAGTCAACATTTAGAACTTCTTTTTATCATTGAACTAATATTTTTTTCCGCCCCATGTCCGATACTCACATTAGAGTTCGATTATATCTGAATTTACGTCGCATAGAGCCTCATTCGGGCAAGAATTTCATACCAATATTTTTCCATCGAACCCGAGACCTCTGATTAACGAAGGAGCAACCTCATCTGCTGCACCCCATCCTTTGATGTTAAAGTAATAATCTTTCATTATGTTCAAGAATAAAATTAAATCAAACTTTAACCCCCTCAAAAAAAACTAAACAATAAACAAATATATTGTTCTAGTGTTCTTGTTATTCTAATTAGAATATTACGTAGTTTTGATTTACTTTCTGTTAATAATTCTTTAAAGTAAGTATTTTTTCAAACGTTTCTTTCTTGAATGCTCTAACAGCTTCATCAACGTCTTGGTTTTGGAAAAATATATAATTTGGGGTCGGGATTGTTAGAAAAAGGGGTACGACAAAGAGTTTCTATTGACAAGGAAGTTTATGTTTGCAAAGACTCCTAGATTACTAAAGTCACTGCATTTTAACCTCATTGAATTATTGCTTCTGAAAATCTGAATTTTGGCTTGGTTGAAACAAAATTTCCTTCCTCGAAATCTTATTAAATAGAAATGGAGAATGAAATAACTAGAAAGGTTTGCCTTGGTATCATATTCATACCGTTGTATTAAATGATCCTGATCGATTACTTCTATTCATATGATGCATAAAGATTTGGTTGTTGGTTGGGTCAATTCGATGGCTCTATATGAATTAGCGGTTTTACATCTACTTGAAAAAAAATCTTATGAAGCTTCACTATTTTTTGGGATTGATTTTAGGTCTTTTCTGTGCTTTAGGTGGAAGGCCTCCTTCCAGAGAGTCAATATGGATGTGATCATAATGTATTAACTATTCTAACAAATAATATAAAAGAAGGAGGATTTTTAATGCGAGACTTAGAAACATATCTCTTTGTAGCATCAATACTAAGTACGATATGATTTGGGATTTTAGCAGGTCTATTGATAGGAATTAATTATTTCTCCGGGATGCGTTGATTTTATTCAGGAAGATTGAAAAAATCGATCGTTCACAATTCCTTGAAAAGTGAAGGATCAGTAATTCTTTTTTAAAAATCGAATGAATTCGTTCTTATACAAAAGTGTTAAATCTAATGAATATGGAATTCTATACTTGGAAGATGAGCAAATTGAATAGACTTTTTCGTTTGATTGATGTTAATGCTATTTTGACTCTTCCTTTTATCTACTACAGGTTCAATTAATAAGTTAACCTGACACTTTATAAAATCATGTAATTATGAGGTTAGATCGGGTTATCACATATAAAAAATTAAGCAAGCAAGAAAATACTAGTGATAATTTTGCACAATCTAGTGATCATGCTTTTCCTAAAGCTTTTTAAATTTTTCTGTAAAAAATAAACAACATTTTCTAAGAAGGTGTGTGCTAAATACCTTATCGGTAAATAATATAAATAGAAAAATAATGTATCACATGAGTAGTGTTTGTTAGAGATGTGGTTTTAGAAAATGAGATTGTGAAACATAAGCTTTTTAAGTGTCACCATTCTTAAAAAAAAACTTAAAAATAAGCCATGTTAATTGCAATGATCTTCACAATATTACCGACTTCTCTTTATGGTGGAATGATAAGATTAATATGACCAAAAAATATTCTAATTATGTTAGTGTTATGATTTTGACAATGATGATAATGAGACATATATGAAAGTTTAGGAGTGTTTGGTGTTTTAATAATGAATTAACTGACCCTTCAGATATAATAGTGACGAAACCTTTGAGTATATGGATTTCTTGAAATAGTGCTTACTGAGTTCTTAAATGGTAATTTAGAAGAGAATTATGTATATCAACTAATAGTGTTTGAAGACGAGATTTGTTTATTTGTTGATCCAGGGTTATAAGTTGAATCGAAGAAGGCAAACATTGATTTGGTTGCTATGGATAATAAGTGTATTTTGCTTTATGCCCATGGATATCAATTCAGCTCGTTGGGACGATTATGATTGCTGCAACGTTTGCGATTAGAAAAGTTATATAAAAAGCGATACAAAATAAATGGAGAAAACTTTATATCTTCTCTAATGCGAAAGGTGTAGTAGATATATTGAAGAAAAATGTGTGAATGTAACTTGTGAAAATATTTGAAACATTACTTCATATCTAGATCATGTTTTGTTTGCTTAAATTCCTAAAAGATTTAACGTTATTGTGCATAACTTAGATAAATTTTTAATTTCTCAGTTGCATAGATTTTCTTGGGAAAAAAATATTTTCAAGTTGGATTGTGAATGATGTTACACGCTCTTTTAAATATATTATGTCCTTCTTCTTTTTTGTTGACGAAGGAACTCGCAGTCGCTATTCTTCGAGTGCACACAGAGTAAACCCCGGACTGACGCAATAGCCTGCAAACCACGTCAGCCAATCAACCACACTTGGCAAACCATGTGTGACAGGCTCAACCAAGAAGGTTTATGTAGGGGATCGAACTCGTGATCTTGCGATCCCGCGCTCTACTACTACACCAACTTGGCTATCCTTGCGGATTATATTGTGTCCTTCTCAATGAATTAACAGATGAAGATTTCTGCTCATGAGAAAAATAGTGTTCTTGTTATGGTCTAGTGTCAATTTTGCCAACCCTTTTTCAAGCCATATTGCCATGATTGATAAATTTTAGGAACCATTAAATAAACACTTAGGCGTTAAAGAGTATCACACGAAATTGTTTGAACTTGAAAGCTGGTGATTCAATAAAAAACCCTCAAATAATATGAATTAATTTGGCTAAAGAAAACACTCTATTACAGAAAGTAAATCTATCTCTCTTATAAGGTAATAGATATTCTCGTTGAATTACATCTACTATTTTCATGTCTTAGGAATAAAAAAAGCCTTATTATTTGAATAAGAAGCCTTTAAAAATAAATGGTCGACTTGTTCATGACAAAATCAACTCTCTAATTAGTTTATCAATTAATCAACACTACTTGAAGCAAACTCCTTGATATATCTCAAATCAGACTATACAAAAAATATACTCCTATATGTATTTTTCAACTATTCACAAGGAAAATCATGTTTGCTTAAGGTTCTTTATAAGTTTTCAAAAACATAAATTTTATTATATGCTTAAGTTTTGGTGAAATTTTTTATTGGTGAAGATAATATTTATTGAATTAGTCTGTCTAGATAGATATAAGCTTAACAAATTTACTTATCCTGCTTAATTTTTGGTGGATGAAATTATTTATTGTAGTAATTTTTTTGCTGGTGGCATATATGATATATCTATTGAATTAGTTTAGGTAGATAAATCAATCTGAAGACCACCATTATATGAGTAAGATAAGAAAAAGATTTACCCGCAGGTAAGAATGTTAGTGCAGTAGAAGAGGCATGACCACACGCGAGTTCGATCTCGCATAAATCTCTTGGTTGAAATCACACGATACTACAACGTAGCACCTACCGACGTAGATGCGTGGTTATCACAGGCGCACTGCGTGCACGAAGTGTTCTTCGTCAACAAAAAAAAGATAAGAAAAAGATTTATTTTATAAATATTCTTTATTGTTATTTTACTCTTACTTTATTTTGATTATCCTATTTATAATTATGTTTTGTCTTCAATAGAGCTTCTCCGAAAATAGTGGTTCTACTCATTAAAAGTGAAGATAAGAGTGAAGATAACTTATGTGCACACTCTACGCTATCAGATCCCACGGTATGTAATTAACTTGAGTATGTTGTTGTTTTCGTCGGCGATTGGTCATGCAGTATTTTAATTCCATCCCTAAACGGATCTAGTACTCCTAGTTCATCTTCATTATACTAAACAAGAAAACGCGTTAATCAAAGGTACACAAATAGGCAGTGTTAAAAAAAGTGGGATCTTCAACTCCAATATTCTGGAATGGCATGGCCTTCAATTTTTGCTGCTTCAACTCCACTCTAATCTCACTGATCCTCATCATCACTATCATCTTCTTCTTCATCGTCCTCCCACTTCCCCAATATTCCCCAAATCCAATACCCAAATCACCACACAGGTCCATTCTTGAAAAAAAATCCAATCTTTTTGTATGCTTGCCTAGCAATTTCACTGAATCCAATGGAATCTTTAACTACTTTTCCATACACTATTGTCTCTTCCAAGAAAACCCATTTCTCTCCATACCCTTTTTCACCCTCAGTGTATTCTTACAGTTCTACATCCTTATCAAGACTGCCCAAGATTACTTTTCTCTTGTGGTTACCAAGCTTTCTAAACATCTTAGGTTGTCACCTTCAATGGGTGCAGTGACCCTTTTGGCTTTAGGTAATGGTGCACCTGATGTTTTTGCATCTGTGGCTGCAGTTAGGGGAGGTCAAGCAAGGACTGGGTTTGGTGCTATTCTTTCAGCAGGGACATTTGTTTCTGCTTTTGTGGTTGGGTTTGTGGCGATTTACGCGGCGCCTTTTACTGTTGATCCTGCTCCTTTTGTGAGGGATGTGTTGTTTTATTTGACTGCTGCCTTGTTTCTTTTTTATGTCTACTTAAGTGCTGAGATTTTCCTGTGGCAAGCTATTGGTTTTGTTGCTTTTTATCTGTTCTTTGTTGGATTTGTGTTTTGGATGGACTTAGGGATGAGTGGTGGGAAAGAGAAAGGGGTTAAGTTTGGAGGTGAAGTGAGTTTGGTTAGAAGTGATGAAGTTCATATAGGGATTGTTGAGTTGGATTCTGAAAAAGGCAAAGTTTTGGGAACTGTGGAAAATGGAAAGAAGCATACTACAGGTTCTTGGCAAGTTCTTGGAAAGGTATGTCCTAAATCTTGCTTGTTATGGTAATGCAAATTTAGTGAATTGTTCTGGTAATTGTATTGATATTTTGATAGATGATTTATTCAGCATCTTGAAATCAAGTTAGGGGGTTAAAATTTCTTAATTTTGTCGTCTGTGTCCTTTTCTGTATGCGTGCTGTGTTCTAATTATGAACAAAACAATTCGTATGCAATTCTTTAAGGACAAGATTGAACATTTGATGGACCAAAAAGACAAAAAGAATAAAATGAGGAACTGATGCGAGAGATAAGCAATGTATAGAAGATGAAGTACAGATAGTGGACTTCTTAGGAGTTTTGTAATTAATATTCTCCTTGTAAGCTCTTTTTTTAGAGGTGGCCATCATAGCCTTAATGCTGAGGAATACAAGTTATGAAGTTACCAGTTAAAAAAAAGGGCTAATAGGTTTGTCATCATTCCTCTTGTGTAGGAAACGATTTGGTTCTGTTGTGCATTGCTGTGAAATATTTGCAACCCAATTAAATTATCAAGATCAAACTGCAACCTTGTACTAGCTCTAAAGCCTTGATAGAGGAAATGTTTGAGTGGGTTAGAGTCTTGTATTATCAACATGACATAAACAATCCATCCTGTTATATAGCAATAAGAAAATATTGTTACTGTATGCTGTTTTATGTTACTTTACAAACTTTGTGGTATATGCTGCTCTCTACATTTTGAAGCACGTTTGATACATAGTGCGGATGATTGCTGAAAACTGGCCCCAGATTCTGTGCCATAATGATGCTGAATGTGTGTTGTCTTGACCGTCATGGTCTTGACAAACGATGGTGCAAAGCTAATTGGTTAGGCACTTCTAGCACCATCAAAAGTAAACCATCTGAGAATGGGAGCATTTTCAGGTTCAGAATAATTGAGTGGGGAAATTCAAAATGACTGTAGCCTAGATAGTGGTGAATTATGGAATTGGGAAGTTATCTAAATACTATTTGAGCTTCAGTGTTGAATTATGCAACAAAACCAGCTTTGGCATCAGTTCTGTGTTATTTCTTCAATCTTGGAGTGTACGAAGCCAGGATGTAACCACCGATTAAGTGGATAACTGAATAGAGCCATTATGGGATAGGGTCAAGGCAGGGCTACTCGTCATTGATGAGAAATAATGATTTTCCTACTTTCTGGGTTTCTGGAACTATATGATGGAAAGTATAGATGATTTTTCTCCTTTCTGGTTAGTGTTATCCTGCATCTTATGATGGAAAGTATAGATGATTTTCCTACTTTTTAGGTTTCTGGAACTTCCACAATTCATGTAGACAAGCAAATTCGTACTAGATATTTGAATGGTACATTGGAGGTTTTCGGGGTGTAAAGCTTTCCCTTTTTAGTAATTTCATGAAGGTGATTTTTCTTGTTGATGCATACAACAACATATGCCGTGAAGTGTTGGGTTGGGCATCTGGTGCTTCAATTTCCTTTGACATGCTTATTTTGTTGAGTTGACAGTAGAGTGGATCTGTTCAAGTATATACTATGGGAAGGTTAAAGAAAGGACCAGATATCCTCTCTTTTTTTGGTGTGTGTGTGTGCGGGGGTAAGGTTTCAAGCGATTCCTGTTTATTGGTCCTTAAGAGAATGACCCACCTTTCTCCTTCTCACCTTTCCGATATGTAATTTGGTCATGGTTTGATGTACATCAGTTGAATAATGATGAGTACATGTTCACTACACATTGTCGTTTTACTCACTTTTATAGTATAAATTCCTTTAAGCATGTCTGAGTGAAAGACAATCTAAAGGGTTAGTATCAATAGTCATTAGTGATTAGCTTCTCTAAACTGTCAAACAAATGATATTTGCCTGTTGAATTATCATATCAAGGAAGTGTAAAGCAAGAATTTAGTATTTGACATCAATCTATTTAGAGTGCACTTAACCTTCCTCAGTCAGAACTGCTTAATGAAAAAGATATAAGATAAGCGTAAACGATTAATAAAAGATGTAAGATAAGCGTAAATTATTAATAAAAAGATGTAAGATAAGCATAGATATATTTAATGATAAAATGAGCACCTATAGGCTTATCAATGACTGAACTCCTCTTATACTATTACTGAACTCACCCCCTTGTCACTTAAAAGGGTGAAGCCCCCAAAGTGACAATGGCCACTACATAGAGGATGGACGCCAAAGTGTGGAATGAACTGCATGTCCATGCTTTTCGAGTGAAAGGATGGAATTGAATAAGGGGCAAGCAACTGACATACAGAATAGCAGGCCTAAGAAATTGGACTGCACTCTGTTTTTTTAAAAAATTAAGCCATAAGAATATGAATGCGTTTGATGTGAAAATACGCTCTCAGCTTTCTGCTTACACCATGGAACTCTAGTATTTCTGTGCTTTGAAGCCTTTTAGGCGCTTCTTGGGATCCCTGGGCATCTTAACCAATTTATCTGCAAGCATGCCTATTTAGATTCAAATATTTGATCATCTAGGTTCTAGCTAGTTGTTTCTCATGGGCAGTTCTAGTCAAGGAGATTTGTTTCCTCGTTGGTTCGGAAGTATCATGCAGAGTGCTTGGTTGTCTATGTTAACTTTTGTATGTCAGCAAGCTTTCTAAAGAAACGTTTTTAGAGAAACTAGTTGCTTCTGCTTCTTCTTGCAGTCCATGTTGTTGATAAGATCATTCATGAAGAATCCACCAGGCACACACTAAATTCGTACTCCTATTTTATGAAGTTTGATGGTGTTGATAGCATCTCAGTTTTGTAGTAAGTAGCTATTATAATATCTTCATTTTGACATTCTAGCTTTTCTTTATTGACAGGTCTCACAAATCTGGGAACTTCCTGTCTCAATGCTCATTAGGCTCACTATACCACAGACTGCACCTTCTGAATGGAGTAGATTCTATCTATCTGCCAACATTGCTCTTTGCCCCCTCCTACTTCTGTTTTCCTGCAAGTCTCTCGTGCCACTAAATCATCCGATCTCTTTCCTAATCTCAGACACCCATTTTCCTCTTTGGTTCGTTGTACTTATCGCTAGTTGTTCTTTGGCTATTCTTCATTACACTGTTGAAAAGGAGGCCCCTAAAACTGAGCAAATGCCTGCAGTTGTTGTAGCATTTGTGATGAGTGTATTTTGGATCTCAACAGTTGCTGGGGAACTCCTCAACTGTCTTGCAGTTCTAGGAGAGCTCCTGAAGCTGCCGTCTGCCTTTCTTGGTTTAACGGTGCTTGCATGGGGAAACTCAGTTGGTGATCTTGTTGCAGACGTGGCTGTTGCAAGGGCTGGCCATCCAGCCATGGCCATGGCTGGATGTTTTGCTGGGCCAATGTTCAACATGCTTTTCGGGCTTGGAACTGCTTTGGTTATGCAGACAGCAAATGTATATCCAAAAGCTTACAAGCTTCATCTCCACGTCAGTATCGTGGTTGCTTTTATTTTCTTGCTATTGAGCTTGATGGGATCTCTGCTGTTAGTGACTTGGAATAGGTTCCGGGTGCCAAGATTCTGGGGATTTTGCCTAGTAGGACTTTACGTTGTTTTCATGATAATAAGCTTGGTCATTGCCAAGTTCTCTGCCTGAGTTTTGGAGAGACAGAAGTACTGAAAAGACGCCATGTGTAACACGTTGTTGAGCAATAACAGCCAATTGTCTGGAACCACGTGGGAGCAGCTGCTGGCAGTTATTAGCTGTGCATGCCTTGCTACGAAATTTGGAAATGGTTTTGCGTTGATAACCTTCATTCACAAAACCAGTTAAAGATCCTATTGAATCTCATGCAAGAATATAGCAATTCATTTTGTTTTCAGTTCATTGTTAGAGCGAGTAAAGTGAATTGGCACAAGTATCCATACTAGTGGTATCCAATATAAAATTTCTGGTCTACAAGAAGTTTCATGTAGGCCACTTCTTTTTTCTTGTGAAATTGAACAGAATTTTAGAGAAAAATGTTTAGCGAGCACATAATGAACTTCTAGTCTCTTGTACTTCTCATCTCATAAATATGTACTTCACCCTCCAGATGTTTAACCCCTTAGTCATGCAGAACTACGTTGATAATATCATATGTTGGGTCCCGGGGCTACGGAGGTTAAAGCAAGATTAAATTCACAATTAAAATGCTGAAACAGTTTCAAATGTTGCCTATAATGTTGGAACAACATTTGTGGCAACATTCTAATAAAAACAGAATAAACCTAACAGTATAAACCTTTGTAGAGTATAAATGCAGCGGAAAAGTAAAAGACAAAAGGTTTATATTTTCAAGGGTATATATTAATATATTCATTGATGGTCAATGACCAAAAAATTTGTATATATTATATACAATTACAAATGAATTTCTTTTTACAAATTGTGCAATACAAACAAAAAGAAATTACAAATAAAAAGGAAGTCGCAGATGACTTCACCTAAGTTAAAAAGTCTAAAAAGACAAATGTAACATCATCACTACAATTGCTTTACAATAAGCTTAATCTAGAATAGAGATATCAATTATAGTGTGGGACATATGTTGCTAAAAGACTTAGTCTAAAATGTTTGATTCAGATTTCTGAAGCGAAATCCCGAGAGCTCTCTTGGTAATTTTACATTGTTATTCTGGATGACAATACTCTGAAGTTCCTCCTCTATTTATAGTGTGGAACTTCCTTGAAATTCTCGCTGGTTGGTTGTGGAGATTGAGTAAAATGTGGCAGCAGTATTGACCGATTCATCCTCATGAAAATCCTCACGTTTTAGACTGAGTCTTCCTTTGCTTTATCTACACGTTTTGACTGAGTTTTCCACCACGTTTTAAACACAGCTTCATATTTAGCTTGCCTAGGGCATTTTTAACTCACAATAACAAATACTGTTTTGGCCGGAAGAATAGGCAAAATCGTTTCCAAAAAGATGTTGGGTGAGATGTTGCGGCAACATCGGAGACAACATCTGCAGGACAATGCGGAGGTTGCGCAACACTGCAGGCAACATCTGCAGAACACTGCAAGATGTTGTCCAGGCATAAAACCTGGTGTTGTCACAACACTCACACAACATCAACAATCTCCTCCTTTTTGCTTTTCTTCACAAAACTCCATACAAACCTAAAAAGCCTAGGATACGACTGATTGTAAATGTTTCCCTTAACATTCCAAACTCAGCAAGATTGTAGTCATGCTCCCCCTCAACTTGCAGTTTCAAGTATTGTATTGTAATTTGGGTTAGTAAGAACATATATTTGTCAGTCACAACATACATACAACATTGTTGTAAGTATCAAGAGACTAACATCCATACATCATCCACAAATAAAATATATGCAGATATATTTACATCCAAAAATAGAACTGTCTCATTGTCCACACATATCAATATCCATCAGCGTGAAGTAAGACAAAATCAGTTTAGAAGAAATGTTGGTCAAAATGTTGCATAATATTTGTCCCAACATATCTTTATACATGTATGTAGATATGTTGTTACACATGTTACAACACTAATTCCAACATTAACAATCTCCCCCTTTTTGTCTTTCTTCACAAAACCCACACATTAACCAAACATGAACAGTTCAGTTTCAACATCATCAATCTCCCCATTGCTCTTTATTCAGCAACAACATCATTGAGAAGCAGCACCGGTAGAATGTTGTCCCAACATCGCAGGCAACATCCTTATGTTCAGTAAGTAGTAGCAGTCTCCACTATATAGTAGAGCTTGTACAACTTCAGCTTCCTCCCCCTGCATAGAATAATATTTCCTCCCCTTTTTTGTGGAGAAAGCAGTATCATGAAATAGAGACAGTGTTGCCTAGATCGTTGATAACATTCCTGGCAACATCACAATTTCCTGCTTCACTCTTTCAGTTCAAGTCAATGTTTCTATCCTAGAGGAAGATGATTGTCCAGTTTACTGAGAGGTATTGAGCTTGAGTTATTTGTATTCGACGGATGGCTAATGTTCATTGGATGGAGTGGTATTTGACAGTTGTGTCGACATTGGAGAGGTATTCTATTGGTGAATATGTAGGAGGAGATTTTGAGAATTAATCAGGATAACAATTATCCATGATTGGAGTGTGAAATGATGAGTTCATCGGATAGATAGAAAACAACCCAAGGAGATGATTTTTTCCTTTTTTAAAAAATTTAAAACAATTTTTTTTCCCGGGAAAAACTCTTGAAATGACATGAAAAATAACAAACAAGAGAAGTATTATACACAAGACAACATTTCTTTAAACAACTCGCAATAATATTTTCCAAAAAGTAGGTAATGTAAATTAGAATTCTACACTCCTCAAATTAAGACATTAACGACATAAAATTGATTTTTGAATTTAAAAACAAAAACTTTCCAGTATTAAACGGGATTTGAGGTTAATGATTTTAATTTCAAAAATAAACATGAATAAATAAGGCATAATAAACAAAGGAAATTAATTTTCTGAAAGAACAATCAATATATTGGATCGTGATGTTGTTAGTAATGTTGGGGCAACATTTTGAGCAACACGTGTATTATGACACCACATGAACTTTTATATTTGGCATTAACACACATTTTATATATATTCCCTATGAGTTTGATCCCTGAACCAATGTAACATTTTTCATCGTGTCTTTAATCAAACTTAGTTGAACATATGCAGAATACTCTATATCTTAAAAAAATGAAAATAATCTTTGAGGTATTTTCAACCTTCTTTTAAGCACATGATACTCCTATACAATAGGAACGATACCAATTTAGAGCTTTGCTCTTTTATTTTTTATTTTCAACATTGTCAAATCTTTAGTCGAGGCTTTGTCTACCTTTGATACTCCATTTTTATGATATATATAAATAATTTATATACACCATCGCAGAGAACAATATCATCTCTCAGTTCTTGTTCTTGTAGCATCATACTTGAATGACCAAATGCATGCACAATACTGTTACATCGCCAAAGTATATTGACAAAACAATAAATATTGTCCAGAATGTTGTGCAACATTTCAAGCAACATCTACCAAAAATAGCCTTATTTAAAACACATATCAAGATATTTTTCTTTTTCAAACTAGAAATTCTCTCATGATCTAGAGTCTTGGTAAAAATGTCGTTTATCATATAAATAAGATTGTTGCCAAGGTAAACAATATCTTCTACTTGTATTCTTCTATCATTCACATCTCCAGCCCAATCCATGTCACTAAATCCTATTAAGTTAGGATAAGTGTCATCGGAATACCAAAATTTTCAACTCATATGTGCCAACAACATATCGATTAATATGTTTCACGGCATTTAAGTGGAATATTTTGGGACTTGCTTGAACACATACACACACAAATACACTAAACATAATGTTGGACGACTAGCAGTAAGATACAAAAGACTACCTATCATGGATTGGTACAATGTTGGGTCAACATCTTCGCCAACATCGTCTTTACATACCTTTTTGCGAGAAGTCCATTGGAGTTTTCATATGTTTAGTATTCTCCAATCCAAATCTTCTAACTAGATTCTTGGCGTATTTGGTTTGTGAGATGAAAGTTCAATCTTCACTTTGCTTTATCTGCAGGCCTAAGAAATAAGTTAGTTCCCCAATCATGCTCATCTCAAATGTTGATCACATAGCCTCGACAAAAAAGTCTTAAGGTACGACTGTGAGGTCGAGCCAAAAATTATGTCATTTCCATAAATTTGAGCAATGATAATATCTACACCATGACGTTTTGTAAATAAAGTTCTATCAGATTCATCACGGCTAAAATCAAAATCAAGTAGAAGTCTAATCAAACGATCATACCACACACAAGGAACTTGTTTTCACCCTATACGATTTTTTTTTTCTTGTATACATAATGTGGGTGGTGAGGATTCTCAAAACATAGACTTTCTTATCAAGAAAAACCATTTAGGAAGACACTTTTAACATCCATTTGGTATAAGATAATTTTTAGACAACAATCAATAGCAAGTGTAAGTCTAATTGATTCAATTTTATCTACAGGTGTAAAGGTTTCGTCATAGTCCATACCTTTAGCATGAGTATAATCTTGAGCAACTAGACGAGCTTTATTTTGAACTATAGTTCTCGATTAGTCTGACATATTTTTAAAGATCCATTTAGTTCCAATAACATTTGAATTGTTAAGACTTGAAACCGGATCTCAGACATCATTTCGAGAATGTTGCTCAAGCTCTTCTTGTATTGCTTGAATCCAAAAATCATCTTTTAGTATTTCCAAAATATTTTTGGTTATAAAGTAGATATGAAACAAGAAAGACTAACCTATTGATATATGGTAAACATACCTTATCATCTTTCGGTAGTTGATTGACTCTTTCTCTCTTGTTATAATTCCTTCACAAACTCCCCCTATCACCCGGTCTGAGGGACGATTCTTACTAATCCTTGATGGAGGGTATCTTCATACTTGATCTAGTATTTCAGTTCTGGACTCATCCTCCACCTTCGACCCTTGTGGTCTCTTCAGTTGATTCAGATGTTGCCTCTGATGTTGTGACAACATTTGGGACAACATCTGATTCTGCAGTTTGTTCTTTTTCTGCAGTTTGCTCTTTTCTCAGAATCGCAATCTTTGTTTCGATGACTTACATCATCGTGAAGATCACCAAAAATAACATTGACCAACTTTTGTATTGCCTTGATCTTCAGATTGTACATATGATATGCCTTACTGTTTTGTGAATAGCCAATAATCATTCATTTCTCATTCTTAGAGTCAAACTTCGCCAAATGATACCTGTCATTTAAGATTAACCAAATGCACCCAAAAGAGATATAAAAGTAACTCAATTATTATTTCAAAGGATGTCATTTTAGTACTTGGCCTTAGGTAGACTCTATTAGAGATGTGGTGTTTAAGGCTTCTGCCATAAAAAAACTTCTTTGACATTTGTTTAGAACTTAACATCCCTCTTCCATTTCTTGCAAGGTTTTGTTCGTCTTTTCTGCTACCCCATTCCACTGAGGAGTTTTGGGAGCATAAAATTCATGGAAAATCCCTTTCTTTTCACACATTTTGCAAAATAACGATTTTCAAAATTCTTTTCATGATCGGACCTAATCCAAAAATAGGAGAACAAAATAAATTCATAATTCTAGAGTGTAAAGCTTTAAACATATCAAAGGTTCATGATTTTTCGTTTGAAGAAATATCTCCATGTGTACCTAGAAAAATCATCCACAATAACAAAGAAATACCTCATGCCCGTAGGTTGTCTACTTCAATTGGATCCATTAGATCCACATGCAATAACTGAAAACAGAGAGACATATCTGAATGTTGTCCGTCGTGTTGGGCAACATTAAAGGCAACATGTGTTTGCTT
This sequence comes from Przewalskia tangutica, assembly GCA_029844215.1. Taxonomy (NCBI): domain Eukaryota; kingdom Viridiplantae; phylum Streptophyta; class Magnoliopsida; order Solanales; family Solanaceae; genus Przewalskia; species Przewalskia tangutica. Next base: position 17,857,976 of record CM056721.1, read on the forward strand.
ATCTTTCATACAAACTTCAGAGACTGTTTTACCTTGAGCTCATCATCACAAAGCTGACTTATGCTAAGAAGGTTAGCAACTAAGCCATCAACATTAAGTACATTCTTCAAGGCTGGTATATCAAGAACCATTCAGCGTTCTTTTACAAAAAATAACTTGATCTTACTCCCACCAAAAATCACGTAACCTCTATTGAACGACTCTTAATTCTTCATAAAATCTTTCGTACTCTTAATTATTTAATGCAGTAATATAGATATTACCAGTTAAGACCATTTTGGAAACCCAATCTCTCTTAAAATATTTTCTCATTGTCTGTTTAGAAATGTAGCTTCGAATGTTGTCTGAAATGTTTGGACAACATTTTAGACGACATTTTAGGCAACACCTTCTTCACATAATTTTGAAGTTTGAAGTAGTATGTCATTATATTTCCAAGAAAATTTAAGTAACTACCCACATACTTCAGATTATTCTTTGATTTAGACAAGACAATTTTTCCTTTAAAAAGATTTTCTCATTTTTATCAACGAAACTAGGATAAACAATTTTAAGAGATTTTTGATATCCAATACCTGCATATGAAGACTTACTGAAGTAAAGAATTTCATCCAATTTTAAGATCCTCGTGTTGAGCTTCTGGAAAGTGTACGGCAAAATCCAAATATTACACGAATCTTACCAAATTAGAGATCTTTTTTTGTAAGTGCTACCTCTCAATGGGTAATTGTGCCTTTTAAATCATGATTCTCACGAGTTAAAGATTTGACTTTTGAGTCACGTTGCTCAGATTCAATGATTAAAGCTTTACAAAGATTTTGTACATGCTTAATTATGTCATTTTAAGAGTCAACTTGATCCAATCATTGAGCCACACTAGTTGAAACAAAATCACTAAACAATTTACATCTGGAAAGTTAAAATATTCATACCTTAGAGATGTTCCCGCAGATGTTGTTGCTAATGTTTTCACAAATGTTGAGACAACATTGTCGATGACATCTTCGTTATCGGACAGAAACTGTTCGAAAACAGCAGCCATCATTGTTTGTGATTTTAGTTCTGGATGTCCTTCTTCATCATCACTAAGAAAAACTCACCGACTATTACCAAATTTCCAAGAGTGTTTGTACATTTATTAGCATAATGATTCCATCTTGAGCATGCATGTCCGATCTCAATTTGCTTGAGATCAATTGGTATGCTCCGAATTGAATTTCTTTAGGTACCTTTTTGTGTATTTGGAGAAAATCTAGTGGACTGATGATTAAAGATTTGACTTTGGTACTCTTTGGATTTAGATTTAAACCTATCATTGTTGATCTTTCTCACTGTCGAAATGAATTTTCGAGAGAGCAAGACAACATTAGCACCATCACAAACTTCTTCAATCGCACAAATCTTTATATTGAACTTCTCAGGAAGAGAACAGAGAGTTTTTACCACAAATTGGGTGTTGGTTAAATGAACACCAACCACTTGACATTTATTAGAAGTATGTTGGGCAGAATGTTGTCCAACATTATATGTTGTCACAAATGTTACGACATTAATTCCAACATTATAAATCTAAAAACGCCATTCAACTTTTCAAAATAGGATTTTACGTCTTCCGTTTCTTCCATCCTCAAAAGTTTCTTTTTCCATTGTAGCTCGCATTATTGGTTTCTTCCGCCGTCCATTTGGATTTGGGTGTAACAAAAATGTCACATTCATCATCCGGCGACTACATTGATACAACATACCCATGAGTTATAGATATCAATGCCCTGATATCAATTAATTTGATATGAGAACATAGACGATCCAATAGCCATAATTTGAACCAACGGAAAGTCTACCAATATTTTGGATTTTTCCGGATTCATAGCTTAGAATAATAGGACCAAACACTTATTGTGTCAAGTGTTGACTCTGATACCACTTATTGGGTCAGAAAAAAAAAAGAAGTCTTCACCTAAGTAAAAAGTTAGGGTCTAAAACACCCACTTACATTTTACAATAAGCTTAATATAGAAGAATAGAATAAATTGTAACACGAGACATAATGACAAAAGATTTTTAATAAAAATTATTTTTTGATTGATTTCGTTTGATTGAAATTTTCGTATTTTTTTTACATCCATTTTGAGATGATGATACTCATACTCCTCTTCCTATGTTATAGCGACTTTCTTCGGAAAAACGGTCGTCGCGAGGTGGAGGTAAAAAAAAATGTAAAAGTGACGACCGATTCATCCTCTTGAAAATCCTCAACTTCTTCCTAAAAATCCTCAGCTTCTTCCTAAAAATCCTCACGTTTTGGACTGAATCTTCCTTTTCTTTATCTACACTGAGTTTTCCACCACATTTTAAACACAGCTCCATATTCAGCTTGCCTAGAGCATTTTTAACTCACAGTAACTGATCGGTGTATTTTATATACACCTTTTGAGTCTGTTTTAGTTAGTCTTTTGTCCCATTTTGCACATATAAGTGTCGTATTAGGATAGTTTTTCTTTCTATTGAGTCAAAGTGGTTGAAATGGCCAAATGGCGGAAAAAGAGCAAAAAGAGGGCAAAAGAGATGCAAAGCAGAGAAAGTGGCGAACAGGCTAAAATCGAACCCAGTAGCGCGGCGCCTCACTGACAGCAGCGAGGCGGCGCCCATTATTCGAAGCGAAGACCTGGCATGGCTACCTCGAAGACGAAGCGGCGGCGCTAAACATCCGAGAGCTACAGAAGATCTGGCCGCGGCTCACCGAACAGCGAATGCTCGAGTACAAACACCGACGGATTGAGAACTTCCGGCGCTGGCTTCCATACATGGCCGCGGCGCCGACGCGGAAATTTTAGGTCTTTTGACGGATTTTTGGGTCAGGCCTGCAGGAAAAAGAAGGAGGCGTTTTTAAACCTATAAAAGGAGAACCCTAGGCAGTTTCAAAGAGTTCCCTTTCTGGCCAAACACAAGGTTTTCTTGCCTAGGAGATTGGAGACCTAAACATTAGTAATTTCTTTCCTTTCCTTTATTTATTTCAGTTTTTGCATGATGAACTTTGAATTAGTTCTTGTCATATTCATGGCTAGGAACTAATTCTCTTATAGGGCTTTCTATGTTGAATTCTTGAACCTTATGTTATAAAGTAATGCATGCTTATGGTTATTATTCTTATTGAGAGATCTATCCAATAATTGAGTTGAATTCTTGGTAGCTAATTGACAACTAGTTATCACTATATGATTTCTAATCGATTAAAAGGAGGATTGTGAATATCTTTGTAAGTTGGGTAGACGGTCTTGAATTGGGGATGAAAATACCTCAATTAGATTTGTAAGCGTTGATGAGGCTTAACAACCCTAATTTTGCGCATTGTGCGTGACCAACTAGGTTTTGTGCTTAATCCTCCTATAGAGTTACCCTTATCAACGAAAGTTAGGTAAGGAACAATCTTGGGGTTGAGTGTTTATATAACCCTAACGGGAGTATAAAGCGATTTAAGAAACCCGCTTTCTCCAAAGAAGAACACCATAAGTAATGCATTAACAAGTAACATAAGCGGATAGTAAGGATACATAGAAGCCCTATTCTCATCACATCTGAAGTAATTCTTTACATTTAAATAGCTTTTGAAATTCTTAGTTATAAACAACCAATCAAATATTAATTCGCCAAATAGATACTAGAAAATAGATCACTGGTACTTGAACCCTAATCCTAGAGGACGATATTCGGTCTTATCTAAGACTATACTACTTGATACGATAACGTGCACTTGCGTTTAAAGTGTGTGCATATTACGCGCATCAGTAACAAATACTGTTTTGGCCGGAAGAATAGACAAAATCATTTTCAAAGATGTTGGGTGAGATGTTGCGGCAACATCAAAGACGGACATTGCGGATGTTGCGCAACACTGCAGGCAACATCTGCAGAACACTGCAAGACGTTGTCCAGGCATAAAACCTAGTGTTGTCACAACACTCACACAACATCAACATCATATTCTTCAAAGCTTTTACCATGGTTGGAGAGTGAATCTGAATGCAAAATAATCCAGGAACAATGCTGAAAGGGCTTGCGGGAGGAGGGGGGGGGGGTGAGTAACCCTACAGTTAGGACAGATCAAAATATTCACCCCACATTACTACTACTATGAACATAGGCTGGGTTTAGAATTTGTACAGGTACTAGCCTTCTAATGAACAAAGCATTAATTTACCCTATTCCTAATTCCATTGAGATTTGTCTTTCTGCTTTCATTACGATGCCCTCAAGAATTCCATCAGTGCCAAAATTACCACAAAATTCTTGAGGGTCAACTGGGCCTGGCAGCTTGAAAGAGATGGTGAAATGTCCTGTTGGACATAGGTTCTGAGTTTGCATCTCGAATACTTGAGAGTATTTGCGGACAGTCCTGTCGCCAGTTGTTGTCATTCCCCTAATCAATACTTCACCATCACTCTCCACTTCACAAGTAAAATCTCCTGCGTTAACCATAAATTTTGAATAAATTAGTGATGAGAAATCATTGAGGTGACTAATAAAAGCGAAATCAGAACCATCAGAAGAATGAAGTACAATCAAGTAGCAACAGAACCAACCAGCAACACTGATGAGAATCATATGAAGTGCCGCCATATTGTAAAAGGATTTGGCAAATCAAGTATGTTGAAGAAAAAGTAAATGGAAATATTTAATATCATAATCATAACTTACTTTCATCTCTCTGTACTCCAGGGAGTGATACACGGAATAAGTAAGAATCCTCGCTCTCTCCAACATCCAAGAGTCCTAGAACTGGTCCTACGTTGCCCCTTGCTGCACTCCCAGTCACTGCAAATCCACTTTTAGTAGAAGCAACAATGTTACTTAGCTCCTCCTTAGAAGGGCGAGAAGGAAGGAAGACAATACTAAGTTCTAAGTCCTCAGAGTTGGTGTGCTTTGACGATGGACCCATAGAACCTTCCGCCAGAGGACTGACATCCTTAAAGAGACTACCAAAAGGAGTACCATCAAATTTTGTAGAGCTATCTGATGGTGCATCAGTAAACTGGCTGACACCATCATTCTTCAATAGACCACTAAAAAGTGTAGAATCAAATCGTCCATTGCGATCAGCTGTCATATTACTAAATGACCCACCACAAGCATCCTTCAAGAGACTACTAAAAGGTCTAGTGTCAAACTGTCCATTGCTCTCAGGTAGCATACCAGTAAATGGTTCATCACAAGCATCCTTCAATAAACTAGTAAAAGATGTGTTGTCAAATTGTTCATTGTCAAGTGGTATAGCATTAAATGGTTCACTACAACAAGGCATCTCCTTATATGGTACGCCACCACCAGCTAATGGTGGATATTGGAGGATATCTTCAGGCTTGGATAATTTCTTTTCTCCAACATTACTTAGAGCTTCATTATCAACATCGGTTTGTGACTTTGTGCTATCTTTGTCCATGATAAGATGTTCTAGACCAGTGAGCTTCTTGAACCTCTTAATGCTGTCTAGTTCAATAGAACTGGTATCAGGATCATTGATGAAAACAATGTTTGCAATAACATTATACACATCACAGCATAAATGGGGATGCAGGCTGGGAGGAAATAGATCACAAAACCGAGGATAAGCTGCCGGCTGTCCGCGGTAAAGAGTAGGAAGCTTTCCATGAAAGAACTGGTGAAGCCATGGTTGTGATAGGACAACAGAGGGATCTGCCTTTCTTAATGCATGATAGTAAACCCTTTCTACTTCTATGGTTCTTAGGCATGAACCGGCTATTTGATTGGAAGTGTATGGAGGTAGGCCTAGACCTTTTCTTTGTAAAACAGATTTTTTGGGATATTCTCCCTGGAGATCCGGTCCAAAATAGGTTCCAATGATGAAGTAAAGGAGGAAAAATTGATCATCTGTTGGCACCATTCCACTGAAGTTGTTCTCCATGCTTGGTGGAAAGAGTAAGAATTATGTGAATCTATCCCTCAGCCACTAACCTGTTTCCGATGAAATGAAGCAGAGAAAATAGTGCATCATAAGGCAGTAACATACCTTTTAGTTCAAAGCATGATTGAGACATATAACAAATGAAGACAGTAGTTGACAGCTCATGGAATGGAATCTTTAAATGAGCAGGGTAGAACCAAGTTTATATAGCATTATGGGATTTCAGAAGTCAGTCATAGAGAACTATGTCTTACAATCATAGGCATAGGAGTGGGAGGCGAGGAGAAGTTCTCTTAAAACTTAGAAGTAAGAAATAGAGGAGAGCCCGTTGGTACAACTTATTAAAAAGAGCTCATAGAAGTAGAGCTTATAGGAGTAGAGTTTTTTCAAGGTGTTTGGTTGTCAATCAAAAAAGCACTTTTGGCTTAAAAATCACAAAATGTATAAGCCATTTTGCCTCTTCTTCCAAAAGCCCAAATTTTGGGCTTTTGTAAGAAGAGGTAAAATAGCTTTTGGAAAGGCCAAAAGCTCTAGTGCTCTTTCAACCAAACACTCCAAAAAATTCCATAAGTGCTTTTGTTAAAAAAAGCACTTTTGGCCTTTCCAAAAGCCCAACCAAACGGGCACTAAAATGACAGTGCAACATCAACAAATTCGCTCATGATCAAGTTACAATCTGAGATCTATGACCATATTATGTTAACTATTCGTATTTCGTTCATTCCACCGGTATGCTCAGTTACCGCTAATTGTGATCTGTTTGCTTGAACCAAGGGGTCTTTCTATAGAAATCTCCACGAACAATCGTCGTTTTTTAATGATTTTTCCGCTTCTCACAGCTGCAACTATCTTGTATCTTCTAAATAAACCTCTTTATAGGAATTTCACTAGAGATGAAAACTTTTAGGCTGTCTTCTCTAGTTAGTCAGTTTCCATTGACAATAGATTACACTCCAGGATAGGAAATGAAGTACAGAATTAGTGGCTTGTTCACCTTCATAATCCACCCCTCTCAATTTACCAGTGATGGAAATTGGAAATCATTTGCTTAGAAGAAAGATTCTCACTTAATATGAAGTTACAATCATTAAAGTGATAGCATCAAAGCAAAAAAAGAAATGAATCAGTAACTTCAAAGGTACTATGAATCATAGTGGTAATGCAAGCCCAAAACTAGGTGGTTGCAGCTGCTAGTTTTATCCTTTCTTTTCTGCAATTGGTCCTGGAATTTAGTCTCTATCTGTGTAAGTTATATGATGGCCAATTTTATGAGCTTTTAACAAAATAGTGAATAGTGTGAGAACAGCTTCCTTTCCTGTCCTATAATACTTAAAAGCAAGATAAGATTTTAATGAATTAATTGTCCATAATTAAACATAATTACTTCCATTGGAGCAAAAAGATGAACAGAAATATCTCAAATGGCAAGTGACAATGGAAGTTTAGTATGCAAAACCTACATGCAACAACTCATTAATGAATCTTACATGCAAGAAGACTAAAACACATAATGGTACACATTAAAAAAAATCAGAGAAATTGACCCCAAAAAAAGGCACCAATTCAACTGTATAATTAGGGATATTATTAGACAAGAAACACTTCATTGATGTGGCCATTTGCATATAAAAAATGTAGATCAATACAACTGTTTTTTCTTGGTCTATTAAAATGAGAAATGTTTGTATGAGTTGTGAAACAGTAATTGAAGTGTAGAAACCATACCAATGGGTTCTCAGAGTGAAAGTTGAGCTGTTGTTTTGAATGTCTCATTAGTCTTTGCTATTAGTGAGCTAGAACCATACAAGAAAGCAAGGAATTTTTTAGCCACCAGTCATCCCATGCAGTGCCACGCGTCCTTTAGTCTACATTGATAATATAAGAATTATTACAGTAAATGATAATATAAAAAATATTATACAGTTAATTATATAAATAGATAATTATACGGTAAATAGTAATACGGGGATTATCATGTTCTATTGTATATATTTAAATTATTATACAAGTTATATGTACCAATACTAGTTTTATTGAAGTTTAATTTTCAATAAGTTATGCGGATTAGTCACGAAGATTAAATTTATATTAGTTATGCGAGATTATATTAGTATAATAAAGTTTTATATTGAAAATTATAAATATGTATCTGTAATATTTAATTATATTATAGTTGAATATTTTTATTAACTTCTTATTTATTATGTATTGTCAGTTCTAACTTGAGAAGATTATGGTAGGTCGATTCCTAACATATAATACTTAATTTATAATGAATTTTCATAATATATATTTCGGACGGTGAAGATTAACATAATCCTTCACAAGTTGCTTGAAATTGAAGTATATAGTAATTGTTGTGAACAAATTTCCTTTCCCTCGAGCCAAAACCCCCCTAAAGGGGATCCAATATCATCCCAAAACACCTAATAATTTTTTCAAAAAAACACTACTCGAAAAAGTTCTATTCCTAAAAATTCTACTCATATAAATTCTTTTTAATAAGTCGTATCAAACTGGCCCGTAGTATTGTTAAATTTCAAATGTCCAAAAAAAAAGAAGGTAAAAAACATGATTTGACTGGAGGAGGCGTCAAGTCTTAACCCTTAAACCTTCATCATATTTAAAGGCCCTTTCCCATACTGCACCCGAAATTGAAGAAATACTATCAGTTTTCATTGAGGGAAAAAAAAGATGCATTCATTTGGGTACAGAGCGAACGCTTTGTTAACATTAGCAATCACAATACTCGCTTTTATGTGTGCCTTTGCTTCTTTCTCCGACAATTTCAATCCTCTCACACCTACAGCCGAAGTTCAAGTACACCCTACTTTAATTCTTGTTTTTTTATTAATTATTTCTCTTTGTGTATTATGATTAGATCTGTCGTTTTTGTACAAGACCCATGTGTCTGATCACTTGATTTTGTATAGGTGTTGAATATCAATTGGTTCCAGAAGAAACCTGATGGGGACGATGAGGTATTTTCTTTACTGAATTAATATGTATTTGTGTGAGGTTTTTTATTTTCTTGGTTAATTTTTGTTGAGCTTGGTAAAGATTTAAGTTTTTAGCTTTAAAATTGGTATTCTGAGATTGGGAATTGGGGCAAAAATTGGTGGGTTCACTTTTCTTTTTGCTAGTTCCTATTTCAAACCCACTATATCGATCCTTGCTTCATGAATATGGGTACTGTTGGATTATTTGAGTAATCAGGTGTGATTCTATGTGACCTATATATGTATTCTTGGTTAAGTCTGTTTTTCATTGACAATCGAAAAATCTTCAGATTTTCTGTTTTGAGATAACTATAAAAATGTTCAATTTCAATAAATAAATAAATAACACATAAAATTGTGTAAACTGCATATATTTTTCCTAACTTGAATTACTTGCTGATCATTGGAGTATCAGTAACCTGTGTGTAATGTCTTCCCGTTGAGCCTTGTTTGACTATTTGTCAACTAGGCGAAGTTGTTTGGGCAAATACCTGACAAGAGTGGGTGTGAGCCTGCCTTCTAACTTCTGAGTAAGCTGGGGAAGTGGAGATGGACTATGATTTTGGCTGTTACTTTTCTTGAATCTCTTGAGGCCCTCTAGTTTTAGAAGCCCGGTAGAAGGGAGGATAGGGAACTTCTTATTCAATACACTTTATAAGTTGTTGCCTCTACTTGAAGAAGCCGTGGAAATCTCCGGTTACCTTTCTATAGTGCTCCCCTAGTTTCATTCTAACATGTATTGTATTTGTCCTTTTCACTTGTGTTTGCTGTTTTTTACCCATCTTGTTTCTTTGTATCATCATTCGTTGTCTTCTTCTCATGAGACCTCCATAAAGTACCTAAAATCTTATCAAATTCCTAAATTTATGTCATTCCATGCTAATAGTATCCTGGCTGCCTTTTCCTCGATGCATTTTGTGCTATAATCTGATTCTGGCCCCCTCTCTCTCTCTCTCTCTCTCTCAGTTCAATGCACCCACCACTGTAGGATTAGTTTTTTCCTAGAGCATCACTCCCTACGTCCAAATTCTAGACTGTTCCTGCCACCACTTCCTTTTCATTGTTTTCAAGTGCGGTTTCTTGTTTTTTTCTCCTTACCCTTCTCAACATCTCTTGAAGGCAAATGTCTTACCTAATCTATTCATTAATGATGCAGAAGAGAAAATATTGTGCTCTATCATTTGCTCTTCTGACCGTACCTGGTATAAATAGAGATTTACTGCCTTACCTGCTTTCTCCAAGTGTTCTATGTAACTTTTATTACCTTGATTGATTATGCAGTCAATCATCCTCTTTTGTGCTTTAGTTTTTCATCTGTATCCAGAATACACTCCCATATCTTCCAACTGCCTTTGGACCAAGTCAATAGTTCGAGACCGGAGGATATGACCCCCTTCCTTAGGTTGAGACACCTCCGTGACCTGACCCAATACTTGGAATCTGTAGCCTGGTCCGAAATCCCTATACTCATTAGGCCTTCATTGATAGGTTTTGCTTTCTCCCAAGGCTTCATTTTTATTTGAATGGATTATCATAGTTTGAGAGGAGGAAGCTGCATCTAAAGCTTTTCATCTTGGTCTTCTAGTGTAGTTTTGAATTTGAAGCCCAACCATACGCCATCACTCTAGGAATCTCTTAGTAGTTTGTCCAAGAGAAATCCTGTCCATTGTTAATTGCAACCCCTTTTCCCATATTCTAATTGTCTGACATTTCTATGACAACCGCGGAGAAATTACATCTGTACTCTGGCTCAACCTTATTCGTCATACGTCTATGACTTTCTTCAACTTTCCTCAAACAAGCATATACCGTTCGACTTCGTCTTGTCTCAGCATTAAATCCCTGATATTACCCTTGTTCGTTTCCAGCAGAGGATGTTACTTTGAGTGCACTTTGCATTTAATTCTAATGTCTTCTTCTCTATCTTCCTGAGAATTGTCAAGAGTACCCATTAGTTCCTGCCTGCCAAACTAAAGCGGATAACCAATTCTTGTTGGAAAAAGAGCATGGGGTATGTGCTGCCTGGAGAAACAATTTTAGATCTGTTAATAATTGAAATATCATAAAAGAACATGCTAGCATATGATATTGTATGTACCCTATATATCAGTTTATTTTTCTTTATCTTGTTGATCTGCTGAACTTGGTAGCTGCTCTCATGCTAAGCTTCGTAGTAACATCGTTGATTAAGTGGTTCTATGAACTTAATTTTTTAAATAAGTTTGACTATATCATGCATACTTTTCCTTTTATGCAGGTCAGTCTGACCTTGAACGTATCAGCAGACTTACAGTCATTGTTCACGTGGAATACTAAGCAGGTTTTCTCTCTACTCTATTTGCACCATAATTTGGATTTTACTCTTTCATCCCTATTACTTGGGTCTGATTTTCTTCTATGTAAGTGTACATATGAGAGTGTGGATGTCTCGGTGTTTATACATCTTATGTTCCACCAAGCTACTCTCTAGGACATAATACATGTACACTTTTCATCCCTGGCCTAAAACACTGGAGTTCCCTAGAGTGGAGAGGAAAGGTAGTCATATTTGATGTTGATGCCACTACTAACACTGGATTTTAGGATGTGGAAATTGGAAAATAGAAAGAAAAAAAGAATTTAATACAGAAATTTACCACATCGGTTTGCCGTAATGCTAAAACTATAGCGAATGCATCTATCGTCATTGATGCATAAATAAAGATACCAATTAGTAGTGATTGAATTCCTTCTATGGTTCCATATGAGAAACCAGTACGAATATAACCTACATGTCCAATATATAGCAATGTGAGATAGTAAAATCTGTGCCTTCTTGTACAACTTGATAAAGTTTTCCAATAAGTCAAATGGCCTGTTGCAGTATTTCCTCTTTCGCTCTGTATCTTTACTGAAAATTAACTGAATGACCTTAAAAAGAATTCTGCTGCAGTGCTTGTGAGAACGCTGGTTCTATTTAGTTCCTTCCCTTTTTATTTTCTTTGTAAACCAAATTTACATTTGGTGGACATGATTTAGAGTGTCTTTACTGCTTCACGATACCATTTTGTTGAATTCTGTCTAGCATGAACTTAGCATGTGTAACAAGAGACCGGAATAATTTAAAAAGAACCAGACTGACATGCTCTTGAGTTCTGGTGTGACAAGTGATTTTTTATGACTGCAATAAGTTTCCTAAATGTTCGAATTCAAATTTTCGTGGTTTTAACTTCAATCTCTTATGAGATGCTTTGGCATTGCTCGGTCAGATTGCCTTATACAGTTACTTTGAGCAAGTGTGCAATTCTAATTATGTTAAAATTTGCAGGTGTTTGTATTTTTGGCAGCTGAGTATGAAACTCCAAAGAATGCCCTAAATCAGGTCTATCTTTCATTGGTTTAGAACTCCATATAATTAATCTCTTCCTTATCTTGCATTTATTATTTAGACCTTATTTGATGTTTGTGTGGTCTCATAAATGTATTGCAATTATTTGCAACTGTCACTGAAAGTAAGTCTTAGCAGTATGTATCGGCATATCAGTCCTTTCCTTCTCCTTGTAAAATAACAGTCACGTACTTCGTCAGTGATATTATTTTCCTATTATAGTAAGTATGAGTTTATGTTTAGTTGATACCTCTTGGGACTGTCTTCTCCTACTTTGAGGAGCAGGCTGTAGAACCCCAAGGATATTCCCACCCCTTAATCTTTTAGGGACCTGCTTGAGAATTTGTTTTCCTTACCAGATGAGAGTTTGGTTTGATTTCTTCAACTGATTTGATTGTTTTACAAACAGATATCTTTGTGGGATGGTATTATCCCCACCAAGGAACACGCAAAATTTTTGATTCACACCACAAACAAGTATCGGTTTGTTGATCAGGTTAGTTTCTGAAGCGTTTTGCTTTATTCTTCTTTCTTGGTCTTCTCATGTTTTCATAAGTACCTTTTCCTTGTTGTAGGGAAGCAACCTCCGTGGTAAAGGTTTTAATCTAACAGTACATTGGCACGTTATGCCAAAGACCGGAAAAATGTCTGCAAACAAACTTGTGATGACTGGTTACCGCTTGCCAGAGTCATATAGATGATGAATTCTTTTTTCTGTGCAATTTATCTGTAACTTTAGCCTCCACTGATAGGAAGGGAAAATGTGCTTAAACGGGATGATGAGATGAATATGACAAATTTTGTCCCGGATAATGTTACAGATTGCTATTTATTGGCCTCAAATTCAGAAATTGGAACTCTAGACCTTTGATATCACCCGCTCTTTTCTGATTGTTTTGCTCGACTAAAACCATTATTATTTCCTTCTTCTCTGGGTTGGAGATCCTTGGTAGGCACTTGGACAATACTTGAGTCGATAAGAAGTATTTGAAGTTGAAACTGAAAAGAAGTTTGTGGAAGAAGATAGTAGCTTTTACTGAAATTTCCTACTGCAGGCGAATTTACGTGGGAGGCCTCAGTAAACATACATAGGTTTGGTGAAGTTGCCAAAGGCAGGTCATTATTCTCCTTACCATTTTCTGTGGCCTCATTTTACCTGGGGTAAAATATGTTGCGTTGAACTATTACTAGTGATTTATAGCTCGAACCTTGCATATAGTAAAAGCTAGAAGCTACTGCTATCTTTTATATTCTAAAGTTAGTCAAGTTATTTTTTAAGGCATAACTTTAGATCCTAAAGTTGGTTAAAGTGTTTTAAAGACATAATTTTAGATTTCAAAGTTAGTCAAGTTAGGCTTTATGACATAACTTTAAATTCCAAAGTTAGTCAAGTCCGGCCTTAAGACATACTTTATATTTCAAAGTTGCTCAACTTAGACCTTAGGGCTCGTTTGGTACGCTTTATTAGAGTGTACTGGATTGGACAAAATAATTAGTACATCGTTTGGTTGCAAATTTGTAAGGAATTGAACTGTACAAAAATTAAAAAATAATACACCCTTGCTTGCCATTTGAGATCCGCTCAATATGCGGGTCTCACCTAGACTGGACAAAAATTTCCATTTTCCCCCCTTCGTCTCTCCTCTCCCAAATTCTCAGCCTCAAAATCGCATAGAAATCAGCCCCAAATCGCACAGAATCAGGCCCAAATCGTCTCCCTAAAAATCAAAACTACCATATACATCTTACTATAACCAAATCGCACAGAATCAGCCCCAAATCGTCATAAATCACACCCAAAATCAAAACTACTATATCCATCTTACCATAACTAAATCGTACCAAATCATCCTCAAAGAACTCGTCGTCAACACCTTTAATCAGCTCCACATTTTGGCTTAATATCTGCAACAGATTCTTGGTTAACAAATGCGAGACAATATTCTTAAAGATGATAGTTTTAGCAATGAAATGTTCACTTCATCGCAGCTGTATATAAAGTGAGTCTATGTGCAACATATTATTTTAAGTGAATATCTTGTGGTCATGCTTATTGCTGTGACTATGTTTTGTTAACTAGATATGATAAATTATTTTTATAATCGAAAGACGTTACATATAACTAAGCTTTTGTATTGCTATATTTTGATAATTTGATTAAACATTTTTAGGGCTCGTAATGTATTTTTATTAGTTTTATAAAATCCATCTATTTAATATATTTTTTATAAATAGTCCAGTACAATGTATACACCAAACACAAGACAGTTGATAAATAATACAGTCCATTGTATCACCAAACATTGTACTGGACATAGTATATCTGATACAATACAATCGATCAAAGATAATACTGATCCGATCGGTCGCGTACCAAACAAGCCCTTAAAGTCTAATTTTATATTTCAAAGTTAGTCAAGTTAGGTCTTAACCTCAAGACATATGTTTTTTAAGTTTGTATTCTAAAGTGATGCCTTAAGGCATAGGTTGTTTTTGAAAAAAGGTAAATAAAGACCTTAGCCAAAAGCAAGGGATTCCCGGGGCCCGAACGAGAGCAGAGGCAGGCAGCAGGGCAGGTATTCTCAAAAAGAAAGAAAGGAAAACAGGCAGGGAGGTAAGAGCGACTAAGACTAAGTTATAGCAAGACAACATGAGTGTGAAAGCTAGCTCTTGAAAGCAGTGTGAGTTAGGCCCGAATCCAATCAATAAATGCAATTTGTTATCACGCAGTGCAACAGGCAAGAAATGAAATAGAAGAATTGTATGCCCACCGCGCCCGGGGATAGGTGCACGAACGACAACTCCAAACGCCACATATTCGTCGCCTACCTACCGTTTAGGTGACACCGGCGAGATCCAATGGTAAGGTAAGTTGTCGCGCTTCCACTCCATTTGCTGGTCTGAACTGAACTAGTTGACTTCGCCTAGATGTCATCTTTCCTTTTCTAGTTGAGTACTTCCTCATGTCAGATAGAAGCTTTTCAAAGCTTCCAGCACCTCGACCGAGAAAAAGATCTAAGGCTTCTTTGAAGAAAGTCAAGCAGGAATAGATGGAGGGTAGGAAAGAGCTTGAACGACATTTGGCAGCTCAATCCTCACGGTAATAATTATGCCAATTCTGCCTAAAAATCGCAAGAAGTTCTTTCGCTTAAAACGCCGTGCGACTCGGAGGACATAAGATTTCTTGGTCAAGCCAAAAAGATTGCCGACTGGATGTTCCTACCCCACCATGCCTGACGCTTTATCTTACCTTAAGAAGAAAGACCCTCTTGATTGATCAACGCGAGTGAACTGTGCTTAGATGGTTTTTCACCGAGGGGGTGGATCGAAGCGATTTCAGCGAAGAATTGAGACGCAAAACTGACATCGCCCAGTCGTGATAAGGTTTCAACAGCTTCTGCTTCACATTGTAACCTCTGATGAACAGTCGTAGCTTACCCGCCCCGGCAGGTGCCAGCAAGCTATGAGTTTGGCATAAAAGTCTGAGACCCTGAGACAGATATAGAAGGTGGGCCAGAAAGTTCCTCTCCCTTCGTGGTTTAATTGGAAAGCCCGGTTGACTCGCTGGACCAGGCCCACTTCACACGCGCACTGGTTCTTGAGGATGACTTCTTACACCCCGTCCACGTATTAAAAAGAAGATCCACTTTCGTCATAAGGCGTGGAATTAGACCAGCAGATTTTGTAACAACCGATTCGAGCACAACAGCCAAAGATCGGATTGGCGTGAAGGTGGGAAAAAAGAGAAAACTAAATAAACGGGAATTTGCGATTACTGGAACTAACCGAAGGACAAAGAAAGTAGTAGTATTCCACCCGGCAAAGCTAGAAAAGAAAGGACCTGAAAATTGGACCTTTCGTTTTCCGCATTACGGCTAAAAATCCACATTTACATTTTGTTTTCGAGATGGGTCGACGTACTGTGACTGACTCAAACCACTCTTGAGTAGCATGTCTTTTAGCAGGTAGCATTCCAATTGAAACTCAAGGAGATGGAACTAAACATGCTTAAAAGTTTTTATTGGGCAAAATTTGTAAGTGTATATAAAGGAACGTTTAATTTTTATATAAAAAGTAAAATAATCATCAAACTAAGGTTACCCTATTAACAAAAGTTGTAAGTGTAAATAATTAAACTTTTTTGCCTATAGGCAAAACTAGTTGAATTTTTATATAAAAAAATAAATTGAATAATTATCGAGCTAAGTTTGTCTTATTGAGAAAAACTTGTAAGTATATATAATGAGAAGTTTTCGTATAATCAAAATTCTCCATGTGGTTAATGTGATAATTTGCTGCTCTAAGATACAATTAATTGTGGTTAATGTGATAACATCTCTGCCTTTTCACCAAGAAAATGATTGCCAGAGAGCTTAACATATCAATAATTGTATGACTCATAAACTTGTGAATGACTTATTTGCTTTTGAGAGGCAAGCTACATTTATCAATAGGTGTAGAAATCCAGTAAATGTTCCCCGCATGAGCATAACTTAGTTGGTTCCAGGGTGGTAGATTGTCCCCAAGTAGGCAGGTTCGAGCCCTGGCAGCTGTAGTGTGGGGTTTCATTCCTCTTTTGTGGTTATGGCTTCTTGTGGGCAGCACTGTGTCTTCTACCTAGTGGGCCGGTGAGTCACCATAATTTACCTCCTCCATTAATCTCTGTCGGACCGGAGAGGTGGGGGCTCTGTGGACGAGGGATTTCGCCCTTTGTCCCCAAGAAATCCAGCAAATGCAAATGATAACATGCCTTATAATATCTCACAAAAGAAGTAAAGATGAGCTCCGGACTCAGAATTCAATTTTATATGCTAAAATAAGAACAATTGAAAAAATATCCAGCTCATACATCTATACTAAGAACAGCTGATAGATTATTTCATCCAATTGAAAAAAAATCAAATTCTACTTATATTGATTTCATCGTGTTTAGGTTGCTGATATTGAAATCCACCATTGTTGATACTTGAAGTTTCTCGGTATGAAATTTGAAGGAGGAGAGAGAAAAATTGGGGGAAGAAGATGAATTGAAGAAGGATCCCAAACTATGCGAGATGAGAGGAGTAGTTTCGTCCTAATATTATTGACTTAATATACCGAAAGGCAAAAATGAAAACATTCATATGTGAGGTGTAAAAATTAAATACTAGCCCATAATAAAGGCACTTGTGCGAATGACCTTAACTCTTTGGCCCAATACTAAAGGAAAATGGACATCACATGGTAGTCCACAAAACCTAGCCCAAAGCAACCTAACTCCTCCTCAGTCTGTTGAAATTGGAAGGGCATAGCTTATTAAACTAAACTACAAGAGTTGGTTTTCAATCCCTCAGTTGTTGACAAATTAAAATTTTAAGCGTAATTAAGTTAATTAGCTCCTCTGGTCCTAATTATTATGTTTGCTTCTGGCTTTGAAAAGCTCCTGTACATCTAAGAGTTATATTATGAGCGGCTTATCTTTAGTATTAGTACTTCTACTCTATGTTCTCCAGGAAAAACTTGATGTTATTACCAAGTAAAGCAATATTTATCCTCAATACCCAAATAAAACTTGTAAGAGTTTGTGATCCTTTACCTCACTAGGGGTGACAAATGAACGGATTGGACTGATTTAGAGTGATTAAAACATATTGCATTAATAAATGAATGTGTCATTGACCACTTAAAAGTTCTTGAGCTGAAATGAATTGACTAAAATGGTAAAAAAAGCAGGTCATAACGCAACACGTTCAATTTTTAGTAAATTTTAGCTTCTTTATTTGTTTTTAAAAAAAATATTTAAGTACCTAATAGATTTTTTCTTAATTATAACTATATATAACATATAAAATAAAACAAAACATTTTTTTGAATTTTTTTTTACAAGAATTTTACTGGGTCAATTTAAATTATATATCAGCCCAACTTTTAAAAAGACTGAAATGAGAGGGTCAAAATGAAGTGAATCAATAACTAGATGGGTCAATATTTCTATGAGATAATGTTGCCACCTCTATAACTAATAACAATTAAACATTTCACAGACCAACACTGGACATATTGATTAACGAAGGTTGCATGTGTTTTCATTAATTATCACGAAGACAAAGTAGAGCTTTGCATTTTTTAAGTACCAAGTTGCATTTTCGTTTGTAATTTGAGTTACGGATGTACACGAATAGTATACAACTATTACAAATGTGAGTTATAATTGTGATTACAAGGAAATGAGAAAGTAAGCAACAATAACTTTATTTACAAAATCTGGAAATAAGAACAAAGAAAATGGTTTGCTGAGTCGATTGATATTCAATTTGTCCTTAAGATAATATTGCCCCGTATAAATCCTTTAACGACTATTGGCAACTTGTCTCCCAAGATAAAACAACAACAAACAATTGAGCAAAGAATAACTCAAGTGTTTACTAAAAGAAGGGCCTTTTGAGTGTGTGGAAGAGTGCTAGAGAGGAAGAAGAACTTAGACAATTTCTGAAGTTTGGTGTGTTCATCAAATGAGCCAAAGGCTTCAATTTATAGTGTGATGAAGATGAATTTTCATCTAGCCAAGTAATGGCCTTCAATGCCATGTAATGACACTTAATATGGGGTTACAATTCAGCCAAATAATGGCTGAATTCAAGTGCAAAGTAATGGAGGTTTAATGCTCCAAAACCAACCCAAAAGTCAGAACTTTTCGTCTTCCGTCGAGCCTTCTGGAATCGAAGCACCACGGCCTTGCACAGGAGCGCCGCTTGCTCGGGAGGCGCGCGCCTTGCTCGAGGCGTCGCGCTTGCTCGGAGGCGTCGCGGCCTTGCTGGAGGCGCGCGCGCTTGCACAGGGCGCGTGGCGCCTCCAGAGTAACAACCGAATTAGTGTCGCGGTGTTCCAGCGCTGCGGCTCTGACGGTGAGGCGTCGCGACCCTTCGAGGCTCCGCGGCGTTTTCCGACTCGTTTCATCTTTTATACATCGTACACTTCTTCCAACGTGAGACATTTGTCATTTGCCCAATAAACGTCTATCATTTCATGTCTCAAACATTTCGTATACGTACCAATATCTCTTTCACTATGAAAAATTATGATCTTTGGTACAACGTGTGCACGTATGTCGAAACGATGTTTCCGACGTGCAGGGCCCCAATTGTTCGAGTCATAAATAATATGATTAACTTTATTCCACATTAATAAATTTTCAACAACAAGTGCTTCGAAAGGATAAACAATAATGAATTACAACAATTAACAATCTTGTAGTCAACAAGAGTTGTGGCTATAGTAAACTTGTGGGTTCTTGAACTTCGATCTTGAATGATTCTTGAGTCCGTCCTGAGTCTTCGTTCCAATTGCAACAAGTTCCTAGATCTTGATAGCCTGAAACCAAGAGACATTAAATCTGATAGTGTTACAATTTCGTTGATGAGACGAGTGATATTCACTTTGTCCTTAAGACATTATTGCCCAGTATATATTCTTTTATGATATGGGCAACTGTCTCTCAAGATAAAACAACAACTAACAAATGAGCAAAGGAAACTCAAGTGTTTCTCAAGAAGACTTTGAGTGTCTGAAAGAATGTTTAGAGAGGAAGAATTCGAAAAATCTGAATTATACAAGTGTGATGTCTATTCTTCAATTGAGTCGAAGCCTCAATTTATAGTTGTGTAAGAATGCTTCTTCAAGTGCCCATGTAATGGCCATTTAAGTCACCAAGTAATGCAGTCAAATAATGGCTGATTTATGGAGGAGAAACTGACATCTTAATGCCCCAAAATGTCCCCATAATCAGCCGAACTTTGGACTTCCGTTCGCACAGACACTGTCTCGTTAGCGCCACGGCTCCAGTGGCCAGAAGACCAACCAACGTCGTGGCCCTTAAGGTGGTGGCGCCTCGGCTCCCCGGATTCGCGGCCTTTTTCCGACTCGTTTCGATCTTACACTTCTTCATTCATTTACCAACGTGGAACACGTGTCATTTAACCAACGACCGTCCATCATTTCATGTCTCAAACATTTACTCACGTACCAATATCTCTTTCACTAATGAAATTTTACGATACTTGACACTACATGTGCACGTGTGTGGAAACGATGTTTTCGACGTGCGGGATTCCAATTGTTCGAGTCATAAATAATTGGGATCCCGACAGAGATTGATGAAGGAGGTAAATCATGGTGACACAGCGGCCCACTAGGTGATAGACACAGTATATGATGCCACAATGAGTCATCCCCGCAAGTCAACACTATCATACTTAAAAATAAACCTAAACACTTTCTTTAAAAAAAAATCGACCACAGATATCGAGAAAAAAGGAGGTCACCTTATTCAGGTGTAGAAAAAAGGGCAAGAACCAGTTGCTCATCTCTGAAGGCAAAAGTGGGGATTAGGTCATCATCAGATGAACCGGTGCTATCCGACCCCAGATATAGAGAAGAGGATGAAGACATGGTTTTTCTAGAAGAAGACGAGGAGTTTGGGAATGACCAAGAAAATTGAATGATAAACCTTGTGTGGAACGTCTCTCCTAAAATATGTCCTTTCTCTTAAGGATATGATTGACACTCTGTTGGGGTCTTTTCTCTTAAAATGTGCGACCAAGAAGCCATCAGAAACTTATGGAAGTCGAGACGTTTTTTGATAAGGAAAGAAGAGTGTTTTAAAAGACCATCGTTGCGTGCATTGGAGACGAGACAATTGAAGTGACATGCGTGACTGTTAGACTAAAACGATGACTATTTTTCGAATACATTAACTCTACAGTAACTGTTGACATCCAATTTTGACCAATCTTTTAGTCATTTCTTGCAATTTTAAGTAGTTTAGGACACCGCATTTTAATCAACATTTTTTACATAATATTCTATGTTTACTTCTTCGCAAAATGGCATTGCATCTTTTTATTTTAAATTAAGTATGATGTCTTTGTTAATATTATGTTTCTATTATTATTACACCGTCGTTTTATTCTAATAATGTTTGCATCTCTTAGAATAATTAATTGGCACCGCATTTTTACTCTTAATTAGTCATTAAACATTTTTTAAATATTGCATTTTATTATTATAGCGTCGACAATTTTTTGTTGATAATTTTGTACCTTTAAATAATTTTTCCTTTAAATAACTAATCTGTGTTGCATTTTTGTTAAACAAGTCCAGTCCGAGGCACAATCCGGATCAGTCCAGTCCGCCGAAAATCGAAGCCCAAACTGAGGCCCCAAAAATGAGGCTCAATACACTTTTCATCTATTTTCCCCCCAAAATACCAAATCTTAAACCTAAATATCTACCCTATAAATAAAACACTACCCCCCATTATAATAGGGAGGCAACCACAACTCTCCCAACACCCCCCACACCCTTTTTATTTTCAGAACATCCATTCCCTAACCTTTCTCTCCCGCCGCCGCTCTCCGTCGGAGCTCCAGGCTCCGGCGAACCCCCTTCAAACAACATCAATCAGCCGCCACATTAAAAAACCCTAATCACTTTTGTCCATTCCCAGTTTCCCATTCCCCTTCACCCCTTTCTCGTCGCGGCCCCAACCCCACCGGAGTTCGAAACTCCGGTGACACCTTCAAACGCAACGAACCCTCTAAACAACACTAACCAGCCGCACATCACACACCCTTATCTCTCTCACCCTCAAAACTGGCCATCGAACCGCTGCCGCCAATCATCGAGCTCGGTGCTCGGCGAACCAAAGACCCGTCACCACCGACTTCGCTTCCTCGTCGACCTAACACTCACTAACAACAACATCAGTAGCAGCCGCACAAGACCCATCTCCCTTATCCCCTCCAAACACACACACACACCAGTCTTCTCATTCCCGTCGACCACACCTCCGTCGACCGCTACTGATTTGTCGACTTGTTTCTCTCTTTTGGCATTATAAAGGCTTAGCCGGAGTTTTCCTGAAACTCCAGTGGTTTCCTTCGTTCGACTAATGACTTTGTTTTCTATATTTTTGTATGTACACGATCTGCTGACCTTTTGTCTCTTGGATTGATTTTCGCGTGATATTTCGTACCTGTCATCTGTGGCCTTATTTTCGAAATCTGTTATGTATTGTTGGACTGATTTTGGTTTGATTTGCTACTGATTTATGGCTATGCTGCCTTTGATTTTTGGCTATTTGTTGCTAAGGATTTTGGACTGGCTTTTCTGCTATTTCGCATACTGATTATGACACATATTTTGTTGGTTTACTGATTTGAATTGATACTACCCTTATTTTTGAGGCCTCCACAATTGCAAAGACGGAAAATAAAATAAATGAAGCTTTCTGGGCAATGATGATTTCTTCCACTTACACCGGATAATCAACATGCGCTTGCAGGGCGAATTCTCGCAGCCGCACTTGTTTAGAATGCCCCACTTTATTTTTTATATATATGAGTCCTCTATGTTTAAAACTATTACTGTTTTGGCGCAGATCTGAAAGTTTTATTTATTTTATTGTTTCTAGCGATATTGGCCGATGAAGGAATCTCCGTCTGATTTCCAAGGCCTCCCCTGTACGAAAGGCGGCTTTATTTTTGGTTTTACTTATTAGTTATTGTCATTGCTTTAAAATTATTTATTCTATTACTAACACTTTTAATAAGTGTTTATGCAGGTACCTGGAGATCATCTTGTGCAGAAGACCTAAAAATGGCTAAAAGATGTCCCGGAATTTTTATTCGATTTTAGCTTTATTATTTTGTATTGCATTCCATTGTAATTGTAAATTATGAAAACTGCTTGGAATATGTAGAATAAAAATTGCAATAAATAATTAACCTAGGTTTGAACGGATAACCGCAAGTTAGCGGATCTTAAAGGATGTCTAACTCCTTCCCTTTAGGATAATAAAGAACTCTGATCCAGAATCTCATTAATTTCGCAGACCATTAAATGGAGATTAATTGCAGTATTTTTATTGCAATAAATCAAGTGTCCTAATTCACTTAACTAATTAGGCGACTCCTCAAAATCAATATTATTGCTCCATCCATGAAACCGCGCCAAAGAGCAACGTTGCGGATACCGTTCAGACCTCGAGGTCAAAAACGGACTCGATAGTAACACTCGAGTTAATGTAGGGGGCAATTGTTAACACTAAAAAATAATTCAAGTGTTCAATCGAATTCACTGATAGCCGAACTATTCAGGAGCCGAATTTAATCCTAGCCCTCGACTACAAGAACTCATCGGCTACTAAAGCATCTTAGCCGAAGTCGTTAGTTAGAGGTACGACTGGAACCCACTCAAATGTGAACACATCAACGATCAAGTCAAAAGGGTTTCTAGACCCCTAAAAGTGGTAACGACCAACAACAGCTGAAAGCAGGGGTCATTATCCGAGCAATAAAAGTAGAGGGCGAGAAAATCGACACCACCTCCCCCATAGTCGGTTGTTGGACTTAGTAGGTTACTTGACGACTGACATGAGGGGCGCGTTTTATACAATTTCTTCTTCTTTTTTGTACTATAAATACTCAATTCTTTATACATATTAGACAGATTCAATAAAACAAACTAAAATTTATATATCTTTAATCCTTACTTTACCACTTTATCTTACTGTATTCTGTTTTCTTACCTCTTAGTTCGCTAGTACTACCGTCCTAACGTTTTCTGAAGTAGTTGGGGGAATCATTATTGAAAATTAGAGTGTGTTTCCAACCCGAATCGTTTGAGTTAAAAAATTAATTTATCTCCAATTCCAATTCGATAAGAACGTAGAATTCGGAGCGAGAACAATTAGCATCTTTAAATTAAACAAACGTAATAACTGAATTCGTCATTATTATCTGGACCAAATTGGTTTTCGAGATATGAAGCACCAGAATTACTTTGTAAAAAGTAGTAATAATAACTAGAGCAAAATATTCTTACAATTGCACTCTAAAGACAAGAATAATCCCTCATCATTTCATAACTAGACCAAAACAAAGGTCGCACCCCCAATTTTTAACAATTTACATAATACTACAACTGCCTGTATTCTCATCACTAAACATATGAGTAAAATTATCATGCCCCGGAGCTCCCATAGGCGGCCCGTAACCCATGGCGGGATGTGGCCGGGCGTACGTCATTGGATGAACACCATACGTATCATATCCGACGGGCCGCTGCTGGTTCATCATCACTTGTGCCATGTACTGTTGTTGTTGTTGGCTATAAGGGTTGCCGCCTTGGCCCATCGCCATCCCTGTGTATCCGCCACCACCGGCGGGTAGTCCTTGTGCTGCCTGCATATTCCCCATTTGGCCCATTGTATGGTTACCCATTGGGCCCATACTCATCATCCCATGAGGCCCTTGTTGCATACTGTTCATCATTAGGCCTCCATCCATCTTGCCACCATTTTTACCTCCAATATTGTTACCTTTACCATTTACCCCTCCATTTTTACCATCTGGTAGACCACCACCACCACCATTTTTACCACCACTTTGCATTTGATTCCCTCCTTTACCCTGTTTTCCTCCCTTATTGTTTTTACCATCATGATGATTTCCAGCCATACCCTTCATTTGTACAGGTATTTCAACCCCACCACCACCTTTCTTGCCATTTCCACCATTATTACCCATAACCCCACCCTTTAAATTCATCATCATTGCATTAAGCCCATGGGGGGGTCCATGACCACCACCCCCACCTCCCATAGCAGGCATCATTTTGGCTGGTGGACCAGCCAACTCATCATCAGATTCATCATCATCAAACTCATCCTCATCAGAACCAAATTCATCATCAAACTCGTCATCAAAATCATCCTCAGGCAAGTTAAACTTAACAGATTTTTGGTCCTTTGAATTAGGAACATTAGGCATCTTGAAATTATCCTTTGACCCTTTAAGGTTCTGCATCATCTGAAGAAACTGTTGGGCATTCCCCCCCTTTGGTTGCTCCTTATTTCCACCAGTACCACCACCCTTTTGAGATTTGTTGTCTTTTCCACCTTTGAAGTTGTCCATTTGCATGTTCATGAACTGGTTGTTCATCATATTGAAATTAGAACCTCCCTTTTGTGATCCTCCCCATAGCTCTGCATGTTTCCCTGATTTCACTAGCTTCTTTATCAGGGTTGCTGGAGCAACATTTCCAGTCACTGTTACTTTGCTTTGGTCTGAATCTATCTTCACTGTGTAAACTCCTGTTAAAAAATAATTAAATAATTTAGGAAAACAGAGACATCTTATCTAGGCCCCAAAGCAGGTGTTAATATGCCATATAAGTAATTGTTTAGAGTTTTAAGTTATACACATTTTTTACACGATTAGATCACCTTTACCGGTTATAGCAGGTACCATATATTTTACCAATCCCACATTTATAAAATAATTTAACTCATAGATATCTTTGAATGACCTGATAATGTTAAAAAATATATTGACAATGTATACATCTTAAACTCAGTTGTTTATTGGCAAGTTGGCTGCTAAATAATTCTAGTTTAACACACGGTGAAGTGTGACAGGGCATTGAAGTAATTAACACACCTTCAATCTTTTGCAATTTCTTTTTCACCTTCTGTTTGCAACCGTCACAGTGTATATTTACTTTAAGAACACAAGTCTGCAAGAAAAAAGATATCATAAGGTTCAAAACAGAAAAAAATAGTTCAAGAAATGGCTAGCTGGTTACAGCAAACAGGCCTAATTACCCGAAAAATTCAACAAAAGTAAGGACAGAGTAAGGCGGTCTCACATAATATAACGTAAGATATCAAGAAATCCAAAATAAAAAAACATGTATAGACTATATAGAGTACAACAGGCATAAAATATGAGTCTTGAGAACAATTCTAAAGGAAGACCGAGTCAATTAGAGGTTAAAACTTCTATTACTATTAGTGACAGTATGAAACTAGTGTTACATGCTACAATATGCGAACCTAAATGAAAGTAAATCCAAACATATAGTACTATAAGAGAGTGTGCAAGAAAGAAATTAGTCATACCTGAGTCTTCAACATTTCTTGTTTATTCATTATATCAACAGGTGCACAATATCAAGAAAACGCCCTCCAAGATTTCTTAAACTAACACATTCAAAGAAAGAAAGTTATCTTATACTACTAGTAGAGGGAGAGTAGTAGTTGAAAATAGGAGCTTTGAATGTTTGTTAGTAGCTGAGATTTGAAGAGGAAATAGGAGAGGAAGGCGGTCTAAGGAGAGTAAAACAAGGCGGTCTGTTTGTTTGATGGGGGTGCGTGCTGGTATAAGAAAATAAAGGGAGTGAGCTGTCACAGTAAAGAGCAATGTCGGCTTCATGTCAAAGAAGAGGTACACTATGCCTACTGTTCCTCTTACAACTTGGCCCTCTCTGCTTTATAGTCCATCCGTAACTTAATTTGATTTGACGAAAAATTTAAAAAATAAAAATTATTTTAAAGTTTTTATATAATTATAAATTATCTCTTTAATTATAAAATATAAAATTTAAAATTTAAAATTATATTACTATTAAATAATAAAATATATCATTCTTTTTTAGATTAATTAAAAAAATTAATCATATAAATGTTAACATAGAGAGTATATGATTAAGAGTGCACTGTTCCTTCTCCAGTTCTCCTTTTTATACATTACTTATAGTAATAATTTATTTTTATTTATATTTCATTTTAATTTATATGACTCTCTTTTTTAAGAGCAATTATTCCCTCTTTATATATTATTCTTTTTCTTCCAATCGTCTCAATTTAAGTATCTTAATTTGATTAGGCATGACGTTTAAGAAATAAAAGAAGATTTTTGAATTTTATGATGTGGATTCTTTAAATTTGTGCTCTAAAATTTGTCAAAACTTACTAAATATAAAAAATTATATTCTTTTTTTTTGACAAATCAAAAAGAAAAGATAAGGCACTTAACTTAAATTGAGACGGGGTGTATTTTGCTTATTTACTGTTTAAAAAGTTTCATCGATTGACCCTTTTTGAGTTGTTTAGAAAATAATCTTTTGTTTTGTAATATATGAACTTTTTTACTATGGTATAAAGATCATTTTGAGGAAATTTTAAAATTCCCAAGAGCTTGAAAATGGGCTCGCAAAAGGGAGTGAGCTGTGCGATGAACCTGGTGATATACTATCCAAGAATTCTCTTCTTTCTTTCCTTTCTATTCCTTTCCTCCGCACTATTTCAATCAAGCCGGTAGATTCTGATAATTATTATATCTAGCGCAATTATATCTAGCGCATTTGCACCTCTCTATATGTATGCGCTTTAGCCTTTTAGGCTTTCATTTTATACGGAAAGAGAAATAGATTCGTCTTGCTTATGTGATTGTTCATCGGATTAAGTGTGTGGTAGCTGCTTCTGACCGAATCGCTCTTAAATTATAAAAATGCCTTACACCACGATTTAAAATTTGAAAGTTACTTCAAATATAAAACGAAAAGCTAATATTTTATATGTAACATCGATCATTTCATATTTGAGTAAAACATAGATCTGAGTCTAAAATTTCCAATAAGATGATATTTTAAAAGTTATATTTACATAATTTTTAAAATAAAGATAAATTTAGAATGACGACCTAAAAAATATTTGTGTGAGTGAATCATTAAACACCTCAGTCTCAAATTATATATGACATTCTTTTTTAATATATATCAAAATAATATTAGTACTTTTCTATATTTATAAGAACACAATTTAAAATTTAATTTTATTATTAATGAAATAATTTATATCATACAAATGTTTAATACATTTTAAAAACTGTTTTTTCTTATATTTTGTGTTCAATTAAATACTATCATACAGATTAGGACGGTGAGAGCATATTTTTTGGGGGGTTACCATCGTTTTTAATGAGTTTTAGTTTTCTTGCCTTTTCTTTATGCCAGGTATATATGTGAACTAAGTGTTAGCTTTTGGGTATCTATTTTCGTGAAAATCAGAAAATTGACATGTTTGGCTGGCCAAAATCAATTTTGCCATTAATTTCAATTTGAATTTTATCATTTTTTTTATTACCCTCTTTAATTTTTATCGACAACTCTATCCACTTTCATTACTCTCTTTAAATATCTAAACATAATTAATAAAAAAAATCAAATATACAACTTTCATTATCCTCTTTAAATATCTAGAAATAATTACTAAAAAAACATTCAAATATACAACTTTCATTACCCTCTTTAAATATCTAGAAATAATTACTAAAAAAATTTAAATATACTACTCATGTTCTGTTTTGAGTATGCTATTGTTAATTTTAGGATATTTCTCGTACTTAGGAATGAGAATAGTGTACCTCACTTGGATTATTCTTCTCCTTCTTATATTATATTCTTTCAAATACTCTGAATATTATTAATATTTTAAATGCGGCAAAATGTGTTCTACAATTTTAACTGAAAACCGATTTCAATGTACTTTTAAAAATAACTATTAAGTATAATATTATTCCTTTTTCTATAATGTATTATTAGTACATGCAAAATTAGTATTGTAATAATGTTTAAATATTATTTGCACTTTAAATTAGTATTAGAATTCCACCTAATGAATTAAATTTGTCCGTTCTTTCGCCTATTAGGATCAAATATCCCCTTCACCTATTAATGTCTGTTTGGATTGGCTTCTAGGTACCCATAAGTGCTTTTGGTTATCCATTTCATGAAAATGGCAAAATTGACATGTTTGATTTGACTTTTCAGAAACTAAAATTTGTAGCTTCTGCCAGAAGTACTTCTACCATTTATTTCAATTTGAATTTTATCATTTCCTTTATTACTCTCTTTAATTTTTCATCAACAACTTTATCCGCCTTCATTACCCTTTTTAAATATCTAAAAATAATTGTTAAAAAATTAAATATACAACTTTCATTACCCTCTTTAAATATCTAGAAATAATTACTAAAAAAACATTCAAATATACAACTTTCATTACCCTCTTTAAATATCTAGAAACACTTACTAAAAAAAATTCAAATATACAACTTTCATTACCCTTTTAAATATGTAGAAATAATTACTAAAAAACATTCAAATATACAACTTTCATTACCCTCTTTAAATATCTAGAAATAATTACTAAAAAAAATTAAATATACTACCCATGTTCTGTGTTAATTAAAAAAAAATATATACTACTAAAGTTGACATTTGTTCATGTGTAATTGCAGATTGAAAATTTAAACTCTTCAAATATCCTAACGTTGTCCGATTATACGAGGATTATCCTTCTCCTTTTTCTATTGTCTTCTTTCAAATAGTCCGAATATTATTACTATAATAGTATTATAATAGTAATATTCGGGTGAGCGGGTTCAGATATCCTATCATTTTTAAACTATCCGGATCCTACCATGTAAAAGACCGTTCCTAAATTTACTATCCGGAACCTACCCGTAGCAATCATTACCCGAACCCTGCGGTTCCGGATAGGTTCCCGGGTACCCGTGCTCACCCCTCACCGTTCATGGCTTATCAACTGCATCACCATTCTTCGAATCTATCACTGACATTTGCTGCTCACCAACAGAAAATCTCTCACCATCCGATGAATTGAAATCGCCATCACAGACCTGAGGTTCCATTTACTGTTCTGCATGTCAACAATCTGCAAAGAAAAATAAATGTCCAGTGTTAGGAATGAATGATGATAAGTATAATTTTTTAATCAAAATAATAATTTAAATAAACCTTAAATTCATTGAAGGTTGTTTCTTGAGCGGTTGTAGAATATCAATCCAAATCGAGTGCGCGTCATCATAAAAATCACTAATGGCGTCTATAATGAACTTCATAGTTTATTGGCCTGAATTGAGCCTGCAATACAATAATTGAAATATAAAAAGTTAAATGGGGTGGGTTCATAAGGTCCGGGTATCGGTTACGGATTCGGGTATCCGGTCTCTATTTTCCGAAATCGGATCCGATATTTATCGGTTCCTAATTTTACTATCCGGAATCTATCCGTTATTCTAATATATCTACCTGGAACCTATCCGTTAGTGTCGGTTTCGATCGGGTATCTTGGTACCCTGTACCCGTGCTCACCCCTATATAATACATTATATTTTGAACAAACAAGAAATAAATATACCCAAGTTGAAGTATCAAATTTTTTATTTATTTTTAAAGAATTGCCTGAAGAGCGTCCCGGCTCCTCCTCCCAAGGGTCGCGGCTCCTTCGGCGTGAAAAATCACTAGAACTTAAGCGTCGCGACTCTGACTATACACAATTTTATCAGAAATAATGCAGAAATGGATATTGATTTTGATCTTTATGAAGATGATAGCACAATCATTCACAATGATGATTATTATACATCATCTAACTTGGATCAATCATATGTTTTTAATGTAGCTTCTTCATCAGAGATGGATCACGTTCGAGACTTAGTCCGCAATCACATTATAGAGTACATGCAAAATTTGTATTGTAATAATATTTAAATACTATTTGCACTTTAAATTATTATTGTAATAATATTCTACTAATATTTAAATACTATATAACACTTTAAATTCTATTATCTATTTGTAATTTTTATTTACATACTTTCATTTATTAGTAATTTTTATTTATATGTATTGACTAAATGTCAATTTTGGTAATTCTACATTCAAAAGCAATTTTGATCAAAACTATCCAAACATTATTTATTGATAACAATCACTTTTACATTGTTGCATCCAAACATAAATAACTTATGTCATAATCACTTCAGACAAAATCACTTATGTTAGAGTCCGGAAACATTTCTGTTCACCGCCAATCCAAACAAACCCTTAGAATTAGAAATGGTTAAAAAATGTTCATCCTTCAACCTATTTGATTAAACAAAAAAGGGTTAAATATACTTGTGTACTCTCGAAAAAGAGCTAAATATATCTCTCGTTATACTTGGGGCCTAAATATGTAATACCGTTATATTATTGGTTCAAATATACCCTTCCTCCGTTAAGTTTGTTTAAAATGGACATCCATTTCCATGTGACACTAATATTTGATGAAGTGAACGGACACATGACATGACATCTAAGCGCTCCTAACCAATTTTACCCTCCCCTCTATCTATTCTTCCACCCCTAAAATTTCTTTCCCCAAATCTCCATTGCCGCCATTATCGTCGCCAATGAATCGGGTCCTCCTGTCTTCATATATCAAAAATATAAAATTAAAGTTTATCCGTATTAACTAATTCTTTCAATAATGAATTGGATTAGTTACCTTTTCTTCAAATTAGTTTCCATACCTACTTGATATGTAGTATAATTTAATTCTAGACTACTCGTTTTGAAACTGCAGATATATATCTCTTTTCGTTTTTAGATCAGAAGCATCAGTTAACCATCAATTGTTGTAACAACAAGATTTACACGTAAAGATAAGCACAAAAGGCTTAATTTCAATTATTAAATTTAATAACGATATTGCAGTCAAATACAAATAAATAAATTCATACTTTGAACAGAAACTAATTGTAGAATGTAACATCAAGGAATGTCTTGATATTAATAAGTTGATATTGCAACCATATACATTTTTTAAGAAATATTTAAAATGTGGTTAGTAAGCATTAAACTAAATTGAAGAACACTAATAAAAGAAAGATACATAAAAATTAACATAAAATAACGCAAATATATTTTGACATAAGTCAGACGAGTCATGTGTCGGTGTGTTCTATGCAAAAATGCTAACTCATGACCAAAAATAATTTTTTTAGTCGTACATAAATTAATTAAAAGGGAGGTACAAATATTTTTATCGCTTTGTTTCGTTAAAGCAAAATGGGTTTTGTATTGTGTGGGTCATAGATGGGTCGGGTTTATTTGGGATTCCATCAAAATTTTATATGGATCGATAAATGAAGTTCACGTGTTTAGTTAAAATTCAATTAAATGTCATATGATTATGTCATTAATAGAGGACAATTTTAAGTTTGAAAATAATATTAGGAATAAATTTAATCAAATAGGTGAAAAGAGTGACATTTTAAAACCATTTTAATAGGTGAAGAACATTTTTTATCCCAAGGATAAATTTGATTCAATAGGTGGAAAAATGACATTTTAAAGCTATTTCTAATAGGTTAACGACATTTTGACCATTTTCCGATTGCACATTTTTCCTATAGTGACACTAGTACATTGTAACTTGAGTGGAATATAATTTTTAAAAATAGGAAAACAAAAAAAAAGGATGATAGAGCACTATAGAAATATCTTCTTAAATATAAAGGTAGATAAAATCATAAAATGGGCACCAAATCCAAAAACTAATCTCCATACCTTGTTTGATATGGACAAGCACTATGAGTCGATACATGAAAAAGAGTTTTAGGGTTGGTTTCGACAATCATATTGAAGTTTGACTATATGAATTTGCGTTGCGTAGGACTCAATGGAAAACATTTTCTGTTAAAGATTTTTCATACTCAAAACCTTTGGCTAATATAGAAATAATTTGATTTACTACACCACATTCTATGGTGATGATGATGATATATTTTTCTCTATGTTTGGACCTCCTTTCTTAATTTACCAAAAAATATTGCTCTTCTTTCCTTGAAAGCCTAACCCCGTGAAGAAAATTTTGTGTCTTTTTGCCTAATTGTCCCCTTTTGAAAACGCCACTTTATCTGTCAAAAATTAAAGAAGGTTTGAATGGTGCCAAAAAAGAACTACCCACTCACTTGGACAACTCACCCATTAACACCCAAAAATCTTTCTTTATTGAATATGTACTTTTTGAAACTATTGGTTGGTTTGTAAGATGGCTCCTAAAATCGTGATTTTGGAATGTTTCTTATTGTGATGTAGGGCACTATGTTGGGGAGAGATTTAATAATACTGATAAGTTTTGAACGGTTAATGGATCAAACAATCATGTAATTTTTTTTTTATCGTATTGAAGTTAAATTAGATTTTGAGTTAAGCTTAATAATGGGTTCATGATCTAACTAACTTTTTTGAACCAAACCCAAAATTAAGCCCAAGTTCTAAAATTTCTTTAGAAACATCATCACCTCTTTAAGTGTTTTAGAGAATTCTATTAGTTAATAATCTAGTTATTAAGGTAGAAAGTTCTAGAGGATATTTTGTAGTTTTGGAGCCTATAAATAGCTCATTCATCTCTCATTTGTAACAAGCAGAAAAGTTGAACAAGTGAAATAAAAACAAGTTCAAAGAAAAAATGTTCATCATAATTTCTCTTATTCTCACTAAGAGTCTTTCAAGTATTCTCTAAGTATTCTTCCATATTCTTCTTCATACTTAGAGGATTTATTCTCTTGATTTTTCTCGGGTTTCTCGGGTATTACGGTCTTGGGCTAGTGCTAAGCACTATCGCTGGTTTCTCTACATGGTATCAGAGTCATTCTAATCTTGTGCTCATCAAGATCGGGTTTAAGAGAACTCGGGATTACTCTAAGTATGGAATCAATGGGTCGTGTCGTTGGATTGAGAATGGAGATCTTAAACCAATCTAACTACCGGTTATGAAAGTCATGTATGGAGTCATACTTGGTGAGTGAGGACTGATGGGATGTCGTCGTCGGTAACAGCACAACACCACCAAATGGAGATGCTACAACAGCGAAAACGACAAAGGAGTGGACACGGAAGAATGCCAAGGCGGAGTTTGCTTTGAAGAGGTCAATAGTCTCGGGAGTATTTGAGCATATCTCAAGGTGTACATCCGCTAGTTCTATTTGGCAAGCGTTAGATCAATTGTTCAACAAGAAGAACGAGGCTCGGCTACAACTGTTAGAGAACGAGTTCGCGAATGCGAAGCAGGAGGAGTCTCTAATCTCAGGGTTTTTTATCAAGGTAAAGAATCTTTGCTCTTAGATTAATACTCTAAATCCGGAGGAGTCGATTTCGGAAGCTCGGTTGAAGCAGTATATTATTCATGGTCTACGACCCGAATATACACCGTTTGTTACTTCAGTTCAAGGATAGGCTACACAACCTTCCTTGGAGGAATTTGAAAACTTGCTAGCTTCGCAAGAATCACTAGCCATGCAAATGGCCGGAGTTAAAATCCATGATGATTCGGGAAGCGCTTTTGTAACTCGAAGGCAACAAAGCTTCAAAGCCAAACCCAGTGATGGTGGTGCAAAGAACAATGATGGACGGGAATGATCTTCTACTGGAGATAAGAAACGATTCAAGTGCTACCAGTGTGGGAAACTTGGGTATTTCAAAAGAGATTGTTGAGTCAAGCTGAAGGAAACAAATATGGCAGAATCAAAAGGTCATACTGAAGACGAAGAATGGGGAAAATGTTTCACGGTGGAGGCTGCATCTTCAGGTACATCTACAACTAAAAATCTTGGAAATGATAGGATTGTAGATTCTGGTTGTGTTAGGCGTATTTTGTATACGTTTTTTGAGTCATTTTTAGTTAGTATTTTCCCCATTTTTCGTTTAAATAAGTGTCGTGTAGGATCGTTTTTTCTTTCCTTTGAGTCACAGCGGTTCTAAATGGCAAAATGACAAAAAGAAGCTAAAAGTGGGCAGAAAAGGCAGGAAATGAGCTCCCGAAGCAAAAAAGACGAAAATTGGCAGATCAGGACGAAAGACCGCAGGACCGCGGTACGGATCGCAGGATCGCGGTACACCATCGAAGTCGCAGATTTCGCGACCGCGTGCCATTCTGCAGGACCGCGGTGTCGATGCGGGAATTTTCAATCCGAAATAGAATTGGCAAAGGGCAAAAGGGTCCAAGGCACACGTTTTTGACAACATAAATACACCCTTGAGACAGATTTTGGGGTATAACCTATCACATATCTCATAACACATAAGACATCACAACGCTTGGAGGCTACAATGAAGACCTAGTGCTAAGTAATTTTTCTTTTCTTTATTTCAATTCAGTATGTTGGATTTTGTATTAGTTCTTAGCATGTCTATGGCTAGGAGCTAAACACTTTATTAGGGCTTTCCTATTGAATCGCTTGAAACTCTATTTCATAAATTAATGCATTAGTTTGATTTCTTATTCACTTGATTAAAATTTATTCAATATTGGTATGAATGTTTGATAGTTAATTGATCACTAATTATAATAATTTATATGATTTCGAATCAAGAACCGAGATGAGAGATTTGGATATGCTATAATTGAATAGACATAGGTTAAAATCACGGACGAAAGTACCCCGATACTTGTGTATCATTATAGGTTATTGTTCTTAATCATCCTATGTGGTAAATCCTATCATAGAAATATAGAAGGGTTCTGCACTGGGGTTGAGCGATTATATATCCTAATCGGAATATAAGACAGACTAGTTAACCGCTATCTTAACGTAGAAGAAGAAGTCATTCTAGTTGCATTAAGGATTGAAATGAGTGGATAGTCGAGGATATTGGAAGCCCTAATTCCTTCATAACTGATTAAACCTCAACAATTTAGTTTACTTCTTGCAATTATTCTAGTAGTTAGATAAAAATCCAAATCAATTATCGTTTGCCAAATAAATAACCTAGAATAGATGTTCGGTAATTAGAAACCAGTCTCTGAGGACGATATTCAGTCTTACCAGACTATATTACTTGTAACGATACGTACACTTACGTGAGCAATTGAAAATCGGTCTAACAAGCTGTAGCTATCATATTACCGGAGATGAGAAGTTATTTTCTAGTCTTCAGTGTCATGGCGGGAAAGAAGCCATCATTACCGCGGACAATTCAATCCATTGCGCTGAGAAGGAAGGGACGGTTGTCATTGAAGGAGATGATGGAAGCCCAATCACTCTCAAGAATGTGTACCATATTCCTGGAGTAAGGAAGAATCATCTCTCTGTTGTAAATGCGGTGGACTCAGGTAATTACATTTCATTTGGCCCAAGAGACGTTAAATTCTTAAAAAATATTAAAGAGTTAAAGGCGGATGTGGTTCACACCGGAGCACGAGTTAAAGATTTATATGTTTTATCGACCTCAAATTCTTATGTTAAGAAGATGAGTACCAATGACAATGCCTTCATATGGCATGCTAGGCTTGGTCATATAAATATGACTAAGCTCAAAGTGATGGTGAATAAGGATTTGGTCAATGGGCTCCCAAAATTGAAGATTCAGGATGAAGAAATTTTTTGTGAAGGTTGTAAATATGGAAAATCACATAGACTTCCATTTGACAACTTCACTTCACGATGCAACGCTCCGTGGAAAAGATCCATAGTGATCTGAAGGGTTCGACGAGAACATCCTCCTATTCCGGGTCTCGATACATGTTGTTGTTTGTTGAGTATTTCTCACGGTACACTTGGGTATACTTTGTGAAGGAAAAATCAGAAGTATTCTCCAAATTTCAAAATTTCAAGGAGATGAATGCTCTCATGAAGAACAAAACTTGAGATTTGGTTCCGAAATCCAAGGATGTCCAACCCATCTCTTGTAATTGGGTGTATCGAACTAAGCGGAAAACGGATGGGAGCATTGACAAATTTAAGTCAAGGTTGGTTGTTCGAGGGTTCTCTCAGAAGTATGGAGAAGATTATGACGAAACTTTTAGTCCAGTGGCGAAGATGACTACGGTACGTTCACTTTTATCTTTAGCCTCAAGCTTTGCTGGAAGTTATGGCAACTAGATGTGAAGAATGTTTTTCTATACGGCGAGCTTGATAAGAATATCTTCATGGAGCAACCACTTGGTTTCAAATCACGAGAGCATCCTGACTATGTGTGCAAGCTTAAGAAGACTTTGTACGGATTAAAACAAGCTCCACGAGCCTGGTATGGAAAGCTTGCTCAATTCGTTCAGTTTTACAGTTATGTGCCATCAAATTCTGATCCGAGTCTATTCTTCAAGAAGAATGGAGGAGTCCACGTGGTAGTTCTTCTTTACGTGGATGATATGATAATCACCGGGAATGATGATGCTGAAATTGTTCGTCTACAAGAGGATATGTCGGTGAGGTTTGAGATGAAGAAGTTGGGTGAGTTGAATAACTTTCTTGGTTTGGAGGTTCGAAGCGAGGACAACGTTGCAGATATCTTCACCAAGTCATTACCAAAGGACAAATTCGAATTACTTCGCTCGAAGCTCAGGTTGGTTGACAAAATCAAATTTAAGGGGGAGTCTTGAAATTAAACTAGATTTTGGGTTAAGCTTAATTATGGGTTCATGATCCAACTAACCTTTTTGGACCAAACCCAAAATTAAGCCCAAGTTATAGAATTTCTCTAAAAGCATCATCACCTCTTTAAGTGTTCTAGAGAATTCTATTAGTTAATAATCTAGATATTATGGTAGAAAGTTCTAGAGATTAGGAGAAGGTTTGTAAGATATTTTATAGTTTTAGAGTATATAAATAGCTCCTTCCTCTCTCATTTGTAACAAGCATAAAAGTTGAATAAGTGAAATAAAAACAAGTTCAAAAAAAAATGTTCATCATAATTTCTCTTATTCTCACTAAGAGTCTTTTAAGTATTCTCTAGGTGTTCTTTCATATTCTTCTTCATACTTAGAGGATTTATTCTGTTGATTTTTTTTGAATTTTTCGGGTCCGGTCTTGGGCTAGTGCTAAGCAGTATCGCTGGTTTCTCTACAGTTTTGTTCTTCGTTATCAACTTCTTTTTCTACACTTGTTAAATTGGGGCTGTGTGTAAAAGAAGGGAGAAAGTGTTTGGTGTTCATCGCCTATTGAAGAAAACAATTAGGCAAAATTTGAATTAAAACGGAGTAACTTGAGGTTACGTTACTTCTTTGAGTTCTTTCTTTGATATATCCAACCTTCTACTTTCCTTTTCCATCTTTGACATAAAATTCAAACTCTTTTGACTTAAAAATCGAGATGTTGATGCACATTGAATTCAGTATTTTCAATGCAGAATATAAAATAATATGTAAAATTACAATAAATAGAAGGTATAGATCTATAGAAGATAATTACAAAATGATTATAATTCTACATAAAATAGAAGATATACAATTAATGAAAGAATATTTGAAAATATTTTATTGCACCGCCACAATCAAAGCGGGAGGTTCTCGAATATTGAGGCTGACTCAAAAATCATCAAATAGTATGCGCGGAAATTCTTTGGTAAAGATGTTGACAATCTGATATCTGAAAGGAACATGAAGGACACGAATTTGACCACGAGCCCCTTTTCGCGAACTAAATGAATGTTCATATCAATGTTTTTAGTGCGCTGATGTTGGACGGGATTATCGGAAAGATATATCGCACTAATATTATCGTAATAGACCAGTGTTGCCTTTTGAATCGGACAGTGAAACTCAAGTAGAAGGTTACAAATCCAACAAGAGACGACGTTGGCAACACCTCAGTATTATGCTTCTGCACTGGATCGGGAAAATGTTGCCTTAGAAAATTATATCTCCAGTCATTTTTCAGACGTTTATCACCAGTTATTCGTCAGCCATCCAAATCCACTTGATGCAACCAACGCACTACTAATCATGCCAAGCTAGCAACTAGCAAGGACCTTGAACCTCACCAACACCAGATTAAAAAACAACTTCGAGTTGATTACTTTAATTTAAGCGAGTTTGGAAATTAGTACCTCGATCGATCTTAACTTTATATTTTTGTTTTTCACTTTTTAAGTACTCAAAAAGTTCCAAATCAGTGGATCATTATGCCACCAAATTTGACTTTACTATGACGCACCATTAATTGAATAATTGTTGTTATCACAATTATGTAAGTACTGTTGTAGCTACTAGCATGGGTGCTAATCATGTTCACTTGCACTTCATTATTATAGCAGATAAGAAAGTGAAGGAGGGAGGCCCCGTAGTAGAGGACTGAAGAGACTAGAGAACAACATAGAGTTGAACTCCTTTTTTTGAATTTACAATAAAACCAAAGCAAAGAAAAAAGAAATGCCAGCTATTCTCACATCAATAATTGACACATTAGTAGTCCCCGGGTATAACTTGATGTCAAAGTAGGTGAACATAAAATTCAATTGGAGGTCTACTATGTGAGTTCGAATCCTGGTAGAAGCACTTTGTTCTCTTCTGGAATACGATCTTGTAAATTATATCATTTGCTCTGTTCTCAAACTCTGATTATTCAGGCACATTTCACGATTTATTGATAGTAGTGTTGAGGAACCGGTACTACTATCTTCAGAAATAGTCTGACTCTAGCATAAATATAAAAAAATTGAAAAATTAGTGTAGTAGCCATGTGCAAGAAAATAATATTTGACATAAAATATGATGGTACTTTTGGTACTTGAAAGGTCAGTGTCCTGCTCCTTCTTTTCCTGTGGGATCCGCCTTCTAATTTTTATTTTTTATGCAAAAGAATCTTTAAACAACATACACTATAATTGATAACAATGAACAAAAACTACGTGATAGAAGCATTCAAGATTTTAATGTGATAGGTTTAACCTTTAAACAAGTTATTTATTACTCTCTCTGTTTCAATTTAAATGACTTAATTTGATTTGACAGAAAATTTAAAAAATTAAATTAGACTTTTAAATCTTATGATTTTAAATTAAAGACGTACGAATTTTTTTAAAATTAGTGATCTTAAACTTATTTTGAATTTGAAAAATTTATTAAATATAAAAAGACACTCTTTTTAGAATAGAGTCACATACCAAAAAAATAAAACACTTAAATTGAGACTTATAAAGTAGCATTTTGTTGATTTTCATATAGAAATTAATATTTGGCATAAGAAATAAGAAATATGGTATGAACCAAAAATCAAGGAGGTAATGTTTGTGGACAAATGGTTTAGGAGAAGACGCGTCTATTGTCGGGGGACAGCCTCCCTGTTTGCCTCACTGTTGAGTGTTGACAGTGCCCACTTCACGCCTATCGTTTTGGATTAGGTTTTGTATCACTATCGGTATGGAATCTATTTTATTATTACATCCTCCATTTCATTTACTAATACACAATTTTGTCCAAGCCGACAGTTTCATGTTATATCTAATTTTGCCCAAGCACCAAGTTTTAAAAACAATAGAAAGAAAAACTCTCTAGATTAAATATTGGGGAAAGAAGTCAAATTTATCCTATACTGTTACGGAATTGAACCACTTAACTTTATTACCCATTATGGGATACTTTGATACGTCGCATTGATCAGTATAATCAGATCAGAATTATCTTGTATTAACCTGACTATATTAATATATAATTGACGGTATTATAGTATTAATATATAATGAATCGTATTTTTTTTAGTACAGTCCATGGAAGACTTAGATGAGTCTAAAAAATGACAATTACAGTGTACTATTTTTAGAAATAGTACAGTCCAGCCCGGCTGAAAACGTCCACCAAACACTATATTTATTTTTTGTCCAGTGCAGTCCAGCATAATACAACGTATCAAAAGTGCCCTATGCATTATGATCTAATTTTACTCGTATGCTAGAAAAAAAAGGCATAAAATTAAACTTTTTCCTCGAAGCATTTTGACACACAATCCACCCAATGCGTGTTGGAACTCCCTTGAGGTAAGGCAAACACAAGTTGATTTTTTAACTAGAAGTGTAATGAATATAACAAAACATAGCATAAAATAAAACTAGCCAATTTATAATATAGGGCAAGTTTGGGTGGACAGGTAACAAGCATGATTAACTTGACAACCTGTGCTTGTAACTAGACTGCTTACCCATCAGATATTTCGAGATGCATACAAACTATACCGGACACCCTGAAGAAGTATGTAATTATATCACAAAATAAGTGAGTTTACGTCAAAACTATTCACTGGTAACTCATGAAAGGATTATAATATTATGCACTTCAGCACAACTGGGCAATGTTAGATTAATGTGAAAGAAACGTTTGGTGAAATAAAGCACACGCATGCAAAATACAAAGTAGCAACCGTTATCAATAAAATTTCACCCATTCGTCGAATGAATGACTAACTTATCCCTTTAAGATTCCAAGTTCTCAATGGCTGTTACCCTTATCCAATAACAACCTACAAAAAGGATAAATATAAGGCTGGTATTCCTACATTACTGTTAAGAGTCCACGTCGGGAATGAAATGAGTACGTGAACTCTTTCTATGGAATTAGACAACCCTCACATTATAAGCTAACTTTTGGGGTTGAGTTAGGCCCAAGATCCATTCGGCCCCCCAAATTATATTCTCCACGCTCCAGTTAACGAGATCTGGGCGTGCGGAGAAATGTTAAGAGTCCCACATCGAAAATGGATTGAGAACATGAACTCCTTATATGGACTTGAACAATCTTCACCTTACAAGCTAGCTTTTGGGGTTGAGTTAGATCCAAAATCCATTATTTACAATTACACTATCCCAAATCCCATTATCATCTCTTATGTATCTTCTCCTAACCTTTGTAACAGGACTGGCATTTCAAATTCTTGGTCGAATATTAGTACGTATTAACAACACTACATAAATATTAAACTGTAGCGCCATCAAAGACAGCTTTAGAGAACCTTTGGTGAAAACGAAAACATTTTGGTTCTTCTCAATTGTCTTTTCCCACGCTAGTTATATTCTTTCCCAACTTTGACTCTGCAGTGGTATGTCCAAAGCATACTTTTAAGTTTTATCTCCTTTGGTGTCAAGAACATAAGAAACATGATCCACTGATACGTCAAGTTCAAACCTTGGGATCAGCTCACTGATTCCATCGACACTTTTGCTTTAACGTCATTCAAAATTGTCTCAGAAGAGAAGAGACCAATCCCAATTCCAATTCCAATTCAAATAGATTCCTTATACTTTCAGACAACATTTCAGCCTTTTGTCTTCTCAATATCCTACTAGAGTCAAAGCCTAGATTCTTCATGTGCTATTTCTTCTTTTTTCTCCACTTTACTTGTAGTACAAATATTCCCACCCCTTTTTCTCCATCACATATGAAAATGGGAAATGCAAAAGAAAATAAAAAGAGGAAAGACATTGGGGTCCTCATGCCATTTAATTCAAGAAATAAAGGCAAAACCGAAAGATAAGTCTAAATTTCCTTTCAGAAAAAGGTGAAAACGTTGGCGAATAACTTATATTATTCACACCGTATTATGTACAATCTCTGTTCTATACAATCACAGGCTGAATAGTAGACCAAAAACAACCTTGGACTTGTTACAATTCTGGCTGTCACAAGTCACAACATCCCGGCTTATGATGCCACTACAAAGCAGAAACGGGAAAAAATAGGTCAAGGTTTGAAAACAGAAGCAATAGATTGCTTCTTACATCAGTCATCATATACTGCATAAAATTTCCGTGTTCATAAGAAATGTTTAGACTAGTTTTGACGTCATTAAACAATTATTTTAAACTTTATGATCTAGGTGTACCTTCATTATTGACCTTAATCTCCAAAAGTTCCTCAATGGGTTGGCGGCATATAGGGAACTTATTTGATTGATGCCTCAGTTCTTTGGCGCACTCACCGCACAAACACTGCAAAATTGAAATAACAGAGTTAACGGACATCAAAGAGGAGAGAAATTGAGAATTTAAGAGAGGTCACAACTTCAAACCAGAGAACTTCCTGCTGGAAAACTGTAGTACTCACTTCGTTCTGTTGATTTACTATGTTATTTCTTTTTTATTTTATGCAAGGGCAATTTAAGAAGTTCGCACAGGAACTCAAAGGTGTGAACAAATGATATAACAAAGAATTCTCAAAAACTACATACATAGCTACATGAAGTCTATTTATTTTCCTTCTACTGAGAGGGGGGGGGGGGGGGGGGTTGAACATTGTTTATCCCCTCCCTCCCTCCCTCTCACTTATGCCACATAATGTATCAAAAAAGAAAGTTTTAACAAATTATTATCCTTGAATTATTTACCACTTTAAACATATTAGCCTATTAATAGTGAAATTCCTTTTAAGCTTTTTCAATTTGAAATAAACGAAGAGCTGAAACTTGATCAAGAAACATTTGGTAGTAATTTGACCCCACTAAAATTTTCTGGCCCTTATGCCCAACTCCAGCTCTGGAGGTCAATATTTTCCGCTATGTCAACCTCCAATAAAGACTGGATTCCAGTATTTTACTGGGAGTTCCAAGCCTGCCAAATTGCAACAACATTTATTCATTTGTTGTTATTAAATA
The DNA here is from genome assembly GCA_029844215.1 of Przewalskia tangutica. Taxonomy (NCBI): domain Eukaryota; kingdom Viridiplantae; phylum Streptophyta; class Magnoliopsida; order Solanales; family Solanaceae; genus Przewalskia; species Przewalskia tangutica. The sequence goes on from CM056721.1 coordinate 17,901,290, forward strand.
TTGAAGTAACATCTATAACCTAAGAGATTCATACAATTTTTTTTAATACTAGATGCAAGACAACAATGAGTGCATGTGCTTTGGTGCATACCAGAGACATCAGAAATGGCCATGTATTCTAAAAGTCTTCTATGTTATCAATATCCACTAAAACCTATAGCTCATAGTATGCACCTGTAAACTCCATCAGGAGAAGAGCCTTCAGTTTTTTTCTTTTTTCTTTTTAAGAGTTACGGCTTTACACGAGTGTAAAATCCAACGTTATTTCTCAACAGGTTACTCATAAAAGTACGGGCCAAGAATAATATGTACCAGATTCTCAAGACTTATCATATAATCGTACCTTGAGATATTGAAGAAGTAAAACAACTGGCAAAGTTAATGATCATACCATATGTCTACATGGCAAAACTGCCGTGTCTTTCGGCTGAGTCATGCAAATTACGCATTCTTTTCCTGTCTCCTCATCATTGACGTTAGTTTCATCCGAATTGTTGATCCCATAAATCTCTCGCAACTCATAGCGAACTCCTTCAACCCATAAAATCTGCTTGATCACCTTAACTTGAAAATGATCCTCATTATTCTTCACTAGCACAGCTTCAGTTATCTGTGAATGGGGAGACTTATCCGGTGATTGCCCATCATACTTCTCATCCGTTGGTGTAGATGGCAGACATGACTCTGCTGATATAACAAGTGGGAAAATTTCTTCTCCTTGGGTTGGCTTTGATAGGTCATTGACGTCAAAAAAGCCCAGGTCAATTCCTGTTCATGAAGGCTGGCAAAACTTTTGGCCTAGTCCTTTTTTAAATGGTACTTGAACAGGCTTGATTTTAGGATATACTGGATTGAATTTGCAGCTGGCCCCTTCCTTAGCAAAGTAGAAAATGGTGACACTGCAGTCAAAGAACAAAAGAAAATAAACTAATCTTATTCTTTCTTTTTGTCTAATAAATGTTAATCCATGAAACATCAAACGAGTGCCAACCTAAGATAGCATAGCACCAGCACCACTAATATAAGTAAGATGAAGCAATCATTGGAACCAAGAAACCAAGAGAGCATAATTTATAAATATTAAGTAAAAAGGTTTATGAACAATTTAGGCAAAATGACCCATTAATCATTATCCACCGAGTTTCGAACCGTATGCCACTCCCTCGGGGGTTTCTCGGTTATAAAAAAGAACACATGACATCATAATGCTTGAGAACTATGATATTATATGCAGGTACAATGAACAGGAACTTATTGCCCAAACCTCGATCAGAAATACTCATGCAAAATGCAAATTTCGCAGTTTTAGAAGAGGGGGATTTATAATCAGTTTCGTCAGACTCAATGAACTGATTCTTCACGGAAAATAAACAAAATTTACTCATTTCTATCACAAAGCCCCATCAAGAACAGGGAAAAACAAAAAAAGAGAAACTTCATTCCCCTATAAACCTTGAAAAGATAGCCATTTCCATTAACATGCTATTCAGTGACTCCAAAAAAAAGTAGTCAATTAAAAAGTCAGAGATCTGGCCCTGAAAAACTACTCCTACTTATTAAGTATTTGCTTCACACAATATGCTGAGGACTTACTACCGGGAATTGTGGATTCATCGAGCTTCTCATAGAAATACAAAAAATGTGCCAGATAGATCTTTTGGTGGGAGATGCCCTTTATTTTAGATAATGAATGCATTCCGTTACTACCAACCCAAACAAAGAAACCTCTTTGAGATATACGGTTTATAATTAATCAGAATAAAAAAAGCATGTTGACATCCACGTATCTGATCGTTAAAGAAGTGGCAGATCCAGAAGAACTGCCTAATGGAGCATCTATCTTTTGTGGTGTTTGTCCTGTAACAAGGGCTGTTAAAAAAACAAAGGAAACAAGGGCTGTCAAAAAACAAAGGAAACAATGGTTTTCTTATACAATAAAGCAGGCACATCTTACAAATTTTTTGATGAAGGTACATCTTGCAAACTTGAGTCAGATGTTTTTATGTGGTGCTAACAATTTAATAACTATCTTTCTAACCCCACCATATTTCAGTTTATGCTCCTACCTATTATCTTGATATACCAATATACAGTCTAATGAGGTTACTTTGAAATATTTACTCATGGGTGAGGCATGCTCTTCTATTCTGGTTCGTGGTTTTTCTTGGCTATATGGTTCATCCGGGGGAGAGATTGAGCTTCAAATAATCTCTTTAGACTACATGAAAACCAACCATATTAAGCATATCACTAATCTAACTTGCTTCAATGATCATCTTCAACTCACTGACATAATAACCTACCAAATAAATAAGCCTTAAGCAAAAGAAACTAAGGAAAGGAAATTGAGTTGATATAACCTCACTTGGTCAAGAAGAACATTGCAAATGCCAAAATTCCTAATCAAATTAGTTTTTCATTTGATCGTCCTTTGTATTCCTTTGAATCTAGTATTCATCGAGGGTTATTTTTGCTGCACTTCATCAAATTCGAGTAAAGAATAGCTGGTTGAGAAGACACCTTCACCCTGACAGAAAGCAGTATATGCCACTAACAAGATGCAATACAAAGGCTGATATTTTCCCATTGACCATATTAACTACGGAATTTCAACTTGACAACAACAAACAGTTAACTTTTTGATAATCAAAGACCAATCCATATTCATAGTTATCTAATATTTGTTTTGTATTTTTTTATTGAATTTCTTCATAACACTTCTACTTATTATGTACTCCCTATGTCCCAATTTATGTGACACGCTTTCCTTTTTAGTATATCCCACAAAGAATGTCACATTTCTATAAATATAAACAATTTAACTTTAAAATTCTCCTTTCACCCTTGATGAAATGATTTCTAGCCCCACAAATGTCCAAAGTTTGTTTTGGACCACAAATTCAAAAGTCCTCCTTTCTTTCTTAAACTTTGTGTCAAGTCAAATGGTGTCACATAAATTGAGACGAGGGAGTATTTGTTGACTTGGCACTGAGATAAGGCATAGAACTTCAACTAGTCTAAAATATCCTTAGATAACCTGAAGTTCGAGAGAAGTTTCATATAAAAAGGACAGCCAGGTGCACTAAGCTTCCGCAATGCGCGGGGTCCGGGAAAGGGCCGGACATACAAAAATTAATTTCTATGTAATTTGATATCTTCCAATCAAATCAAGATTATTTGGAGATAGGGACTCAAGAGGATACATACTATCTACCAGAAATCCACTTTCACGTAACAATTGGCAATATCGATGTACTAGTTCATTCCTTGGTATTGCTAAAAACGTTAGCAAGCTGAATTTAGCCATTTAAGATGACACAATTTCCCTGCCGGCATAGTAAATAATAGATTCCAATCTGTTGCAGCAAAATCACCTAAATTGGAAAGCTTGATGATATGTATTCCCTATTCCCCCAGTATAGAGTCAATCTCAGCCTAGAATTATTTTCAAAAGGAAATAGCCCAAGACTTGACCAAGAGTTCAGCTCAATGAGGCTCATCAAATTAGATAAGTCATTACTGTGGAGACCGTGACCTAAGAAATTTTATCTTCCAAAGTTATTGGCAAACCTTCAACGCAATCTCATGTATCTTTCCATGTTAGACAAAACAATGAAAAGACCTCCTCACAAATAACTCATAATACTTTCCATTAAACTTTCGTCAAGCCTTGGAATCGGGAATCTCACCACAACTACTACAATATCATTTCATTGATTGAATAAAACAGAAGAATTTGCGTCTAAATTCCTCTCTGATAAAATGTTAAATAACCAGTTGGATATGAACCAATCACACAAGGAACGCCGTAAAAAGTACATATACTGCAAGTTCCCATACAACGTTAAGCAAGTCCAATAGTAATTCTAACATTACAAGTAATCAAGTATTGCATGGTTATTGTTGATATACACAATAAAAACTCGGCCAGGTACTTCGGAAAGAAATGTGAATAACAGCAAGAAAGGAAATTGTTTATGCGATCCTAAGAGAGCATAGATGACTCAACATCACATATATTCCAGATTAAAGAAATTTGGCATTTAATTCCATGCTATTCTATTCAGACACATAGGACATATACTTGACTAGCAGTTGACTTTTTTCCAATAGTTCAAAACTATCAGGCTTACACATTCCATCGACACAATAAAATCGTTCTATCCCCGAGTTCTAAGGCTTTGTCCACCAAGGCTAGAATTATTAAGGGATCATAATTCTAATTGATACCACAACAATCCATCAAAACAAGTTAAGAAAAGCCAATTTAGAATCAACTACATAGCTCAATTGCATAATAATTAATTAAATAAATGACCAATTAAATCAAAGCAAAAAATATAAATAGGACACCAAGGAGAAACATTATCAAGTACCTTCCATCAACAAGTGCATCAAAAGTAAAAGAAACCAAATGGAAATCCTTTTTAAACTCATCAACTTGAACCTTTATAGTATCCTTATGAACATTAACATCATTCTTAATCTTCTTAGCATTTACATGATCCACATACGGCAACGGCGGTGGCGGTGGAGGCGGAGGACGAAACCCAGTCCATCCATTATTATTATTATTACTGTGTGGATGATGATAATAAGGAGGATAATGATTTTGATAAACTACAGGCCTAGTACCATAACTTGACTGACTAAAATTAAAATGGTAATAATTACTGACGCCCACATTGTGTGGTAGTAAAGGGTAAGGGTTTCGTGAAGGGGGTGGTGTTGGAGGGTAGGAGTAGGTTGGTGGTGGGGGTGGAGGAGGGTGGTGATGATGATTTTGTTGCGTGGATTTATTAAAATACAATTTTAATACTAATAAAGACTTTGTCAGAACAACACAGAGAAAAATCTAAATAGCGAAAAGTAGGCATTAAACTTATTAAAAAAGAGGTATGTGGCCAAGACTTATTCATGGTAAAGTCTATTTGATGTCACATAATCTAAGGCAATGAGTTGCTTTAACAAGTATGTGAAAAATATTGAAATCAATTGGACAAATCAATAAAAGTATGGTTGATAAAGGCCATGAATACTTCTTGGCCCCATTAAGCGAGCTTTTTCTATTTTATTATGAAGTGACATTAATAAGTTGACTATTTCAATATTTCACAATAAAATGTGTCGTGGAAAGCATAAATAGAATGCTTCTTGGAATAATTAGATCAGTGATGGCGCAAGTAAGTTACATGCTTCCTATTGGAGTTTGTATTGCACTAATTTATTGCCTACACTCTTAATCGTGTGCCAGCGAAATCAATTACATCTGTACCATAAGAGTTATGGAGTAATAGAAATCTCAAGTATTTTGTAAGACCTATGTGATGCACAACTTATGTGTATAATTTTTCTCTTGATATATTGTGCCTAAGAGGAAGTAAAAGTGTCTATATAAGACACTATAAATAAAAAATGAACCTAAATCGAGGTGCTTTCTCGGGCTCGTGAAGTGAACCAGGAATCGCCCCTATGAATATAGCTCCTTCCCTTAGTCATAGTTAGGTTAGGTCCACTTCTTTCAAAACATTACGTATTTTTGGAGCTACATCACAATGGAAGTGTAACTGAATTTGACTTAAGAAGTGTCACATCTATCCAACAAAGGATGAATTAATTTCTCGTCTAGATCAACCTTCTTCATCGGATACAAATGAAAGTGATTTTTGAAGCGACACTTATTTTAGATGGGAGTGAGATGAATCTTATTCCAAGTGGGAGCGAGATGAATAGGTCTGGTCCAAGTAGGAGTAAAAGCAATCTAAACGGGATCAATATGAGATTATATGAATCTCAGTCAAGATATAGTGCTCCTACAAGATGGAAATGAGCCAAGAATTAGCTCTTTTATGCCTTTCAAATAATAACGTGAATAAATATAATGAAAAAATAAATGGAGTTTAGGAGAATCAACCATGTTTAGGAACTAATTAATCTCCCAAAAGAACACAAAACTATGAAACCAAATGGTTCCAAAAGATAAACACAAGACTCCTAGCATAGTTGAGATATATGACTAGACCTGTTGCTATTGGAACAAAAGTGATTGACTAGGACGAGTCTTTCTCGCATGTTATGTGGATTTACCTCTATGAGCTTAATTCTGACTATTGTTGCTAGCTTGGATCTATAATTGCATCAAACAGATGTAAAGATCGTCTTCTCTCAACAGAGAACTTAGCGAATAATTAATTTGGAATAATTTAAGGATTTCATCCAAAAGGCCACAAACATATAGTTTGTAGACTTTTATAATCTTGTTATTGCCACAAACAATCTTTAAGGCAATGGTATATAAGTTTTTTTTTAGTGTAGTCAAATTTATCGACTTCACAATGATTCATAAGGGATCATTACGTTTATGCTAAAAAATTTGAGAGCAACTTTATACTTATGTCATTATATGCTGATGACATATTAATAGCTGGAAAATAATTTGGAGTATATACACAAGGTAAAGACCTTGTTATCGTTTCACTTGGAGATAAAAGATATGGGTAAAGATGTATTTATTCTCTAAATAAATATTTTGAGAAAATATTTTAAAAAATTGTTCTTTAAATGTTTAATCTTGCTAAATTGTGATAGTATAAAAAGAAACCTATTTTAGGGGTATCTTATATAATTCCTAAAATTAGAATCCCTATAATTTCTCCTAACTACTAATGATATCTGGCTAAAACCGGTTGAAAGGGTGTGGAAATTGATTAAAATGGATTATAAGAAAAAAGGTTTATTTTGAGTTTTAACTAATATGGGCGGTTAATTGAGTAAATTATCTCTATTTTTAATCCCTCATTTAACGTAATATACAGTAGATGTATATTCATTGGTTTAGCTTATGTTAAAAGCATAATCCAACAAATCCTTCATACAATAAGCCAACAGTAGATGTATATTCATTGGTTTAGCTTATGTTAAAAGCATAATCCAACAAATCCTTCATACAAGAAGCCAACAGTAGATGTATATTCATTGGTTTAGCTTATGTTAAAAGCATAATCCAACAAATCCTTCATACAAGAAGCCAACAGTAGATGTATATTCATTGGTTTAGCTTATGTTTAGCTTATCTGCACCAAATTATATCTGTTCCCATTCTTCTCCATATATCAACTCAAACAAATACACACAAAAAAAAAAAAAAATTGACTCCTTACTTCCTATCTCTCTATTGATGAACATGAAAGAGATCTCAATTAAACTAAAAACAGAAAATGAAATTGACTTCTCACTCTTCTTATTTCCTTTCTCACTCAGAAAAATAGCTACCTCTCACCTTTCTTTGATTAAAAATATGTTTCTGGGGTAGTTTTCATTTACAAGTCCAGATCAAAAGAGTAAGATTTGGACAAAAAGAATCTTGGGCTAGATAGGAGTTGGTTGACCTAGCAAAAAAGATTGAACTCTTTCACAGGTAACTATCAAATGCTTCTCAAACCCAATGGTTATTGCAGATTTTTATACTACTTAAATAGACTCATCAAATTCAATTAAAGAGTAATTTAAAAAGTATATCAACCTGGGAGCCATAGCATTTGGGATAATTGAGGATTTTGACTAAAAGATATTGGAATACACATCTATCATTCTTCATCTTCACAAAATAATGACAATGATCGATTAAAGAGCAATGGAGACTATGATGATTTTGATGTCGATGCTTTCAAAGTGAAGAAAGCTATGAAAATGACAACTGACACCAACCATGTGTCTTTAATTTTGTCGGAGAACATGGCAGATACATAGGTCAATTAATAATGCGCTGAGTACAAGTAATGAGGTATTTGGGCCTCAACAATGTCTCATGTGGAAAGGCAGAAGACAATTTCGTGGCCCAAGCTACAAATACAAATATACACACAGATATACACACAAATGTAGAAATCAATGATCCTATATAATTATACTCTAGATTGTATAGGTATACATACAAACAAAATTTGTTATAGTACAACAATAATGGGATAAGAATTTATTTTATTTATATTTACACCCTTAGGCCCTAGAATAAAATTGTATATATACATATATAAATGGTTCAATGAATACAAGGATTTTTTTTTCAATTTCATCTTCAATTTCTTTCATGGTATCAGAGCAATGAGGTCGATTCAAGCTTCTTTTCAACATCAAAATCATTTTCCTTCACCATTTCATCTTGATCATCAAACATGACTGGTGAAACTGGAAACACTACAGTCACACAAACTGGAAATGTTACTGCAGTAGATTCCAATAGCCCTTATCATATTCATACTTCAGACACGCTTGGGATGAGCCTTGTCAACTCAATCTTTCAGGAAGAGATATGTCATGATCTCTCTCTCTCTCTCAGCAAAGAAAACATTGGGATTCATCAACGGGGTTTGCAGAGCACCAGATTTAAAATCTTCAGAATTTTAGTAGTGAAACTATTGTAATGATATGGTAACTGCCTGTTTATTAAACTCGCTCTCTAAGGAGATTAGAGACAATGTCATTTTTTTCAAAAACAACCAAGGAACTCTAGAATAACATTGAACATAGATTTGGAAAGTCTAATGGGCAAAAACTCTTTCACTTGCAGAAAGAACTGAGTATGTTAGTTCAAAAATCCACAGATATATCAGGATATTTCACAAAGATCAAAAGAATCTGGGATGAATTGAATTATTTAAACTCGGATATAATATGCAACTACAATTGTATTTGTGAAGGAAAGAGGGAAACTAGCAAAATCTCTACATGATCAAAGATTGATATAATTTTTAATGAGATTGAATGATGTCTATGTTCGAGCAAGAGGAAACATTTTGATGATGAATCTTCTACCTGACTTAGACTATGCATATTCCCTTCTTTTACAAGATGAGAATCAAAAAGAAATTTATGCAAATGCACAGATTCTCAGTGATACATCATCATTCATAATTACAAACAAATGAATAAATGTTCAAAGACATGTAAGCCATGCTTACAGAAATGCATATCAAGCCCTAAAATCAGGAGGGTACACTCAAAAGCAAGGTAATGGACCATAAAAGTTTAAAGAAAAAAAAAAGCAAAATACAATCCAAAAATAGGGCATGTTGAGGATGATTGCTACAGGTTACATGATTTCCCTGAGGATTTTGTTTTCACAAATCAAAGAGGATACTAAGATGATGAGTTCAACAAACCAACAGGATATCAAAGTCAAATAAAAGCTAATGCAACAACATGAACTGATGAAAACCAAGGGACAAACATGAAGAAAAATGAAACTGAATGAGGAATCAACACTTCAACAAAGAACAATGCACAAAAATTGCAAACATCTTCAAACAATTACAAATGAGAAAAGCATGACCATCCAGTTCAGAAATCAATGCAAATGCAATTGTCGGTACAATTCTTATTCATGAACTTGTTTTCCAGTTTACAACACTAAAAACATAAATCATAGACTTAGGTACATCAGAATACATGTATTCTAATTCATCATTTTTACCTCTTTAATTGCACTTTCTAAGCCTATAAACATCACTTTGCCCGATTAAGTGTCACACATACATGAAGTGTACCTATTCAGTCCAATATCACTCTTAGAAATGTACTTTTTGTCCCTAATTTCAAATATAATCTGATTTTAGTCAATATGTTGTACATTCAATTTCAATGTTATATCTTTTTCACAGTTTCTAAGTGTCTATTGCAGGACCTTAAGAATTTGTCTAGTTAAACCTTTTTAATTTTCTAAAAGGAAAGTCATTCCAATCATGTAGGAAGTCTATCTCATTGTCCTATTTTTGCCTCAGCTATTTTCAATGTAAATCTTTGGCATGTAAGACTTGGGCATTTACCCTTTCCAGTAATGAAAAAAAACAGTTTCATTTCTTCCTTCTAATTTTTATATATGTGTGACATATGCTCCAAAGCAAGACAAACAAGAGACTCTTTCTTTATAAGACAAATCATATCCAAAAGAATTTTTGAATTAATACATATAGATTATTGGGGTCTATATAAGCATGCTACTCATGATGGTTACCAATACTTTTTCACTATAATTGATGATTTTAGTAGAAAAAAATAGATTTTCTCTTAACAACTAAGTCCAATGTTTTTCCTGTTCTAAGATTGTTCCTAAAGATGGTGGAAAGGCAATTTGAAGTGAAAGTGAAGAGCATTAGATCAGACAATGCTCTAGAATATTGTCTATAATTAGGAAGGGGTTCACAAGAAGCAGCTTACTTGGCTTATCAAGGTATATTGCACCAAATAATATGTACTGCTACCCCTCAACAGAATGAAGTGGTTGAGAGAAAGTATAGACACCTTTTGAAATTGGTCAGGGGACTATTGTTCTAATCTCGTGTTCCTATATCCCTTTGGGGAGAATGTATTCTAACTGTCACACACTTAATCAATAGATTGCCTACCAAAATTTTCAAGGGTAGAAATCCCTATCAAATATTTTTTAGAAGAAAGCTTAATTATGAAGCTCTTAAATCCTTTGATTGTCTATGTTATGCATCAACTCTGACACAAGGTAGAATCAAATTTGATGAGAGGGCCGAATCTTGTGTCTTCCTAGGTTATCCACAAGAACATAAAGGCTTCAAGCTATTGGATCTTCATTCTAAAGAATTTTCATTTTCATGAAAATATCTTTCCATTTTCTAGTGATCATAATTCACACCATTATCTCTTTCCTGCCACAAATCCTGCATCAAACATGGACACCGATTTTCCTAATTTCACAATTCCTCTCCAGCTATCCCAAATCAAAGGAAGTGGGTATGTTTTTCTTACACTTGAAGGATTTAGTAACACTAGTTTTGTTGGAGATTTAGGAAAATAAGATGCAAGGTGCTTAGAGACAAAAGTTTCAGGTCCTTCCTTTAATTCCACTGCCGCCCGTCAATCTGAGACAAACAACACCACTGTTAGATCCATTCGTCCGCCGACTATAGCCCTAAACCATAAGCCACCGTAGCACCTCTAATGCACCACATTTCATGCGGGCCTTATATTAGTATATAGAGTGTGTAGATGTTGTTCAATTTCAGTCGAGTGACAAGGGCAATCCTCTTGTTACAAATGGCATCAGAGCCAGATTCAACACCACCGAAGATGCAACTCTTGTACGACGATGTAAGGACGATCAAGACGAAACTGACGGTGTTCGCCGAAGACACTGACAAGAAATTCGAAATTCTAGAGCAAAAGCAAGAACGATTTCAATCACAACTGGATGAATGTCGCGAAACCAACAGAAGATTGGAGTTCATTATAGCAAATTTGAATCCGGGTCCATCGGGAGAATCGACGCAAAAACACACCAGCGACGACACATGCAAACACAGCGGGTATACTACCAGTACCAACGACACAGGAGTACGGCCAAACTTCAGGTACTAGAACCATTATCGACAACACACAAGTTGTTTATACTCCTTCGACATTTACGATAGGGAGAGGTTTCACCTTCCCTCCAACTGCTCCTTTATTCTCAAGCCCACCCCTCTATCGTAACCCTAACACCTCCAACATCCCCAAATATAACCCCAAATGTAACACTTCCCAATCCTGAAAGCAACAGTAACTATAGAACTTTTAAGCCTAAAATAAACTTTCCGGAATTTGATGGCACTAACCCCAGGAGCTGGCTTCGTAAATGTGAGAATGTTTTTGAATTGTATGACATAAATGAATAAGAGAAGCTTCACTATGCTTCGATTCATATCGGGGAAAAATCTGATGTATGATTTGATAGCTATATGATTAATAGTATGAGAGATATGACATGGTCGAAGTTCAGTAGTGAGGTGTGTAGGAGGTTTGGTAATATTAGACCACAAGATACTGTCGATGAGTTTAACAAAATAGTGCAGAATGGTACTGTCGATCAGTACCAAAACAAGTTTTAGGAGCTGATTGGATACATGACTATAATCAATCCCTTGCTGAATGAAATTCATTATGTGTCTAGCTTCATTAGTGGATTGAAGCCAGAACTGAAATCCCTAGTTAAAATGAGCAATCCCCTTACAGTTTTAGATGCCTATAAAACTGCTAAACTCTATGAAGAGTCCTTCAAGGCCCTCATTCCCTTTGCCATGCAGAAAAACCATCAAAATTATAACCAGAAACCTATGTTCACTCCTTATCCCAGAAATACTACACCTACTGTCTCTAAACACCCTCTCACACAACCAATTCCCATACCTAACTACCCTGCCCAAATAACCATACACAAAGTGCCTTACAAACCAAACACCTTACCCACCAAGTTAAAAAATCTCAGGGAACAGGGGCTATGCTACATGTGCAAGAAGATGTATTTTTCTGATCACCAATGTAAACAAAGAATTATGCACACTATGGAGGGAATACCAGTGGAGGAGGATGGTGAAAACCATGAGATGTTCATGGATGTGGCTGAAACTTTAGAGAAGACATGAGAGGAACAATGTGAGCATACTGAGGTATCAGTAAATGCTATAATGGGCTTAAGTTCTTCCAAGGGGAAGATATCAACTATCATGATCATAGGGTATGCTGGCAAAGTATCCATGACAGTTTTAATAGTCAGTGGGTCAACTCATTCCTTCATTGATCCTTACATTGTTAAGAGGTTAAGATTACCTATAAAACCTATGCAGAAGCCTATGAAGGTTTTTGTAGCCAATGGGCAGGAGATGAGTTGCCAACTAGAAAGTCCTATGTTCCACTGGAAAATGCAGAATGAGCCTTTCACTTTTAGACTCAGGCTAATGAAAGTGGGAGGATATGATATGATCTTGGGTATGGATTGGATAGACATGGTAGCACTTGTGATATTACACACCAGACCCCCATAGTTTGAGTTTCATGCTTGAAAGGAAGATGATTACATTATATGGAGAACAGGAAGAAATGAGCATAGCAACTATAAAATCTTGAAAAACTAAAAAGGATGTTGCATTGTGGTACTGGTGAAGTTATTGTTGAGGTAGCCATGGTTAAATTAGAGGTAGCAGATAAGGGTAAACACATTACACACCCTGACATTAACAGATTACTACAGAAGTTCCAACATCTATTCAAGGAGCCTACTGGATTGTCACCTAAAAGAGAATGTGATCACATGATTCACCTAATACCTGGAGCCCAACCATTCAACTTGAGACCCTATAGGTACTCTTATGATCAGAAGAATGTTATTGAGTCTATTGTGGCAGACATGATTAAAGATGATACTGTAGTGCCCAATCAGTCTTCATTTGCCTCCCTGCTTTATTAGTTAGGAAGAATGACTCATCTTGGAGACTATGTGTAGATTACATGAGGTTGAACCAACTGACTGTCAAGAATAAGTATACTATTCACATAATTGATGACTTACTGGATGAGTTGTGTGGTGCCAAATTATTCTCTAAAGTAGATCTGAGGGTTGGTTATCAACATGTCAGGATGCAAGAAGGAGAAAAGTACAAGACTGCATTCAGAACCCACCATGGACTTTGGGAGTTCAAGGTAATGCTCTTTGGTATAACCAATGCACCTACCACATTTCAATCCCTAATGAACTGTGTATTTAAGGAAATTCATCTTGGTGTTTTTTTATGACATACTAATTTATAGTAAGTCAATGGAGGATCACCTGTGTCACTTAGAATGTGTATTGAACCTATTGTGGAAACATCAACTATTTGTTAAGCTTAGTAAGTGTGAATTTGGGCAAACTCAAGTAGAGTATTTGAGACACATCATAAATGACAAGAGGGTGAGCACTGATCCTGGCAAGGTAATTGCAATGGTTGAATGGTCATACCCAAAGACAGTAAAAGAACTGAGGGGGTTCTTGGGATTGACAGATTATTATAGAAAATTTGTCAAAGGTTATGCACAAATTAGCAAACCTCTGACAAATCTACTAAAGAGAGGGGAATTCCAGTGGAACCTTGAAGCTACTACAACATTTGACCAGTTAAAAATAATTATGTCTAGTACACCTGTATTGGCACTTCCTGATTTCAACAAGCTCTTGATACTGGAAGTGGATTCTTGCAACAGAGGTATTGGAGTTGTTCTGATGCAGGACATGAGACCCTTGGCCTTTATGAGTCAGATGCGGAGTAAGAAACACCAAGAAATGTCTACTTATGAGAAGAAGTTGATAGCCTTATTACAAGTTGTGGATAGGTGGAGACATTACCTACACCCACACCATTTTATTATCAAAACAGACCATTTCAGCTTGAAGTTCTTGCAAGAGCAAAAGATAACCACATCTCTACAACACAAATGAGTGACCAAGCTTATGGGATTGAGTTTTGATATTCAATATAAGAAGGGAGCTGAGAACTTAGTGGCTGATGTTGACACCCAATTTTGTCCCTCTCTTCCCATTATTCATCCAAAATTAAACTATTTTTTAACATCGCAAAATAACTTTAATTTTAATAAATACATACATATCCATGCATAAATAAGAATTTTAATATTCTCAAAATAATCACTATTTATTGCTATTATTCACCTCTTTTACCATCATGACATTTTTCTCATAATCATAATTTTAATCCAATATCACAATATTCTATATTATTCTTAAATGACATCGCATTTTACATCAAGCATTAAAACATGTTCCAAAATATTATTATATTATTTATTATCACATTGACACTTTTATCCTTATAATTTATAATCTTATAAATCACTTTTCATTCCATAATCCATTATTAAAATAAAACACCTAAAAATACCCAATTTTCAGCCCAAACTTGTGGCCCAATTTCCATTAAAAATCTGCAGCCCATTTTCCTTTACCCCTAGAAACTGAGCCCAAAATTCGTCCTAGCCCACACCCAGAAGCCCACACTTTCTTAAATCTCCTAAAACCTAAAAGAAAATACCAAACAAAGCTAAAAACTCCTTTGTTCCGGAAGAGAAGCCATCCGCACCCGTCACTCTCATCCTCTCCATTTTTGAGTAATATCCAAAGCTCCTTTCCACCGCACACAACAAATGTCGTTCCATTTTCGTGTTAGGAATCACGTGAAGCCCCGCAAGCTGCCAACGTTCAACTTGAACGAGGTTATTTGACCAATTTCAAATTCTTAAAATCAGATCCCGCTCAATTTCAACCCTAGCAAAAGCTCCTCGTATAAATAATTAAATACTAAGCATTGAAGCTCATTTCTGGGATGGAATCTAGAAGCTGCCTCCCTTCTATTTGCAAACCCTAGATTATTTCTCATTTTTAGCCTTCAAGAACACAAGTTCAAGAAAAACATAAAATAAACTTTTCGGTCGCTGCATTATCCTTTTTAAAACCCTAAATACTTTTCATTTTCTTACTAAAGCTTTCAGAGATAAGTTTTAAAACAAATTTCGCTTCTGATTCGGTAAGTCGATTTGAACTTAAAGACCTCTCGCCTCAGTTCGCTGCACCCAAAAAATGTCCGTAAATTCAGTTTTCTTTCAGTACTATTTTTTTTTATGTGTTTTCTTATGTGATTCCCGTTAATTAGTCAAGTATTGGTTTAGATTTGTCTATATTACTATATTTATTAATGCTTAGATATACTGTTTAATTTCATCTACTTAATAATCTTAACCTGCATTTTGTTTGTTAAACCATGGAATAGGCTTTTATGTTGTATTGCTAATACTTTCTCTAATGAATGTGAGGTTGGATAGTTAAGTGCTTTCATTGACGTCTTGCTATTGTTTAATAAGTTACTGTCCTGTCTAATCGACCATTAATGTTTGAACATGCTATGTTAAATATTATATGATGGAGGTTGCTGCTTAGACATTGGTTTCTTGGCAATAATTTATGTTATAGAAAGTTAGCCTTAGGCTTAAACATGGTCTGTGTTTGAGGCATGTATTCATGCCCCTTTGTATGCCAAGACTATGTAAAATGAGGACCTGAACCATGACTATACACGATTATATACTTTTAGGGATTGAGATTTGTTTTAGCTTTTAGGATTAGAATGTGAATTATGTTCAAGTGCATGTCTAAGTGTGCCTAATGTGGGCTTGTATATCTTCTTCAAAATCTGCATTTAAGTATTTGGGTTTATTCTTTCTATTGCTTCCCTATTATTTTTGGGGCGAGGTGAGTTCCATTGTGTTATTATAAAAAAAAAGGCAGATACATCCAACCATCTTCATCTGACATTTCCTCCCTATGTTCTAAATACAAAGCAAAATATCGCCTACTCTCCCTCTATTCAAATTTGTAACTTTCTACTGCTTATGTGTTTAAATTTCAGTATTACTTACGTTACTCACTCTATATGTGACGAATCCTGGCCCCAATAGTATTTTGTCCTTCCATGAATTATTTGTTTATTTTAGTCATGTTTCAATACTAATTCTTTTCTTTTCTTTGTTTTACATGAAACACATCGGAGTAAATGAAGAGTCTCATTACGAGACTGAATGCAGCCGTGACGAAACAAAGATCCGCATCCATGTCCTTTGCATTCTCGACTTCGGAAATCTCAAAACAAATAAGGCGGGTTGACAATGTCATCCGCTTCAGTCGTCTCCCTTTACCCCTTAATTCTGTCATTTTATTTTCTTGTTATAATATATAATCTTGTACAAATATTAAAATGTGTAGAATAGGTAGATTTAAGACCAATAGATTAAAGGGGATGGTAGCTAAAAACTGAAATTTACTTTCATATCTCTAAAACATGCATTTTAATAATGCATTACAAGTGCATATTTTCATAAAACTTTAATTTTATACATGATCTATAATCTTCAAACAAACTGTTTTTCTTACTTTTAAATTTAACCTCATGCAAATTTATCAAAATACATAAATCTTTTAAATAAATATTTGCAACATTTTTTTTTAATTGTATGCTTTCCAAAACATGCATCTTTAAATAAATAATTAACCTAAGTTTGAATGGATAACCGCGATTTAGCGGATCTTAAAGGATGCCTAACTCATTCCCTTTAGGATAATAAAGAATATTTATCCTAGAATCTTATAATTTTCGCAGACCTTTAAAAATGGAGATCATTTGTAGCATTTTATGCTATATTTAGAAGTGTCCTAATTCATTAGACTAATTAGGTGGCGACTCCTTAAAACAATCCAGGAATCACCTATACATTGTACATCATTTCGACTCCGATTAAAATGGGGTGTGATAGCTGATGCTTTATCAGGAAAGACTATATTGCAGCAAGACAAGACCTCAAAGAGCAGCCCAATACAGTGTTCCATATTGACTCAGGTTCAGCCCAAATGAATTGAAGATATCTTGAATAGTTACAAAGGAGATGCAGAAGTACTTCAGGCCATAACATCACTAAGTACTAATGTCGACAAGGACACAAACCTCTCAATACAACAGGGTGTGTTAAGATATAAAAGCAAGGTAGGACATAATGGACCTCTTAGACACCAACTGGTTCTAACTATGCATCAGACAGGACTGGGGGACATTCAGGAGTGTGGGCCACTTACCAGAGGCTGAAATATATATTCTACTGGCCTTCAATGATTAATCAAGTTCATAGTGTGGTTAAGGAATGTGAAGTATGTCAAAGATGCAAGGATGAACAAGTAGCCTATCCTGGTTTGCTACAACCCCTACCAGTTCCTGAAGGGGCATGAGAACACATTTCCATGGACTTCATTGAAGGATTACCAAAATCTGAAGGAAAAGATACCATATTGGTGGTGGTGGATAGATATAGTAAGTATGCACATTTCACAGCCATTGCTCACCCATTCACAACCTCACATATAGCCAGAATCTTCCTAAACAACATCTACAAGCTACATGGATTGCCCAAGAGTATTGTATCAGACAGAGACAAGGTGTTCATCAGTCACTTTTGGAAGAAAATGTTTAAATTGTTGCAGTTTCAGCTTTGCTATAGCTCAGCCTATCATCCACAAACAGATGACCAAACAGAGAGACTCAATAGGTGCCTAGAAAACTATTTGAGATGCATATATGGACATAAACCCAAGGAGTGGAACAAATGGCTATCATTGACTGAATACTGGTACAACAACAACTACCATACCTTACTGAAAATGACTCCTTTCAAAATTTTGTATGGCTATGATCCTCCTCAAACTACTTTCGAACTTGTTGCTCAAGCTAGAGAAGACTCTGTGGATCAATTACTCAAGGAGAGACAACAGGTGACTAGAATCTTGAAGGAGAATTTGAATAATGCTCGTAATGAACGGTGAACGCATAAAAGCGAGGACGAAGCGGAGTTTGAAGGGTGATTGAGTGTTCTCAGAATGCACTTTACAAACATACTTCTGTGGCAATCAGGAGGAACCTCAAATTATCTTCCAAGTTTTATGGCCCTTATCAGATCATCCAGAGGATTGGATCAGTAGCATACAAGCCGTCATTACCTACAACTGCAAAGATACATCATGTGTTCCATATCTCCCAGCTTAAGAAGAAAATTGGTGCTCAAATTACACCTTCCATTGATCCTCCATTGTGCTCAGTCGAGGGACAGATCCTGACAGAACCAGTGGCAGTTTTGGATAGGAGGTTGATCAAGAAAGGGAACAAGGCAGTCACCCAAATCCTAATCCAGTGGGCTAATCTTTTACCAAAGGAAGCAACTTGGGAAGATTACCAATTCATTAAGTCGCAATTTCAAGAGGTTGCTGAATTTTGAAGAAGAGGTTGCTGAATTTAGAAGAAGAAGTTAAATTTGAAGAAGGATGGAATGTCATTGTGACCAGAATTGTTGTTATTTAAATTACCCCTTAAGTTGTTAAGTAGTATATTTAAGTTCAATAGTACATTTCAGTTTTTAAGTTCCACTTATATTATAATAGCCCCTTAAGTTTCAGTATAGTAAAGAGTCTGTAAAGCTTATAAGCCCATCTACTGTTCTATTGGAGGGCATCAATATACAAAACATTTCTCTCATCTTCTTCTTTCTCTCTTTTCCTTCTTCCTTTCTATTTCAGTCGAGTGACAAGGGCAATCCTCTTGTTACACAAAAAACAAGTTCCCTCCTCACTTCAATCAATTTTCCGAAAACTTTTTGAGTCACAAGTTTTGGATTTCCATATTCCTACAACAACTGTTGGTTTAATTAGTGAGAAAGATATTCCAAATTGGATAAGTACAACGACATTGATTGTGATATTATGGCGTATGGCATACTATGTAACTTGCATAATTGAAGAAGTGTCGCTCTCTATTTCTTCTCTAAGATTATGAAATGTATCACGAGATTATTTCCCATTTCATTTCCTTCCTACTTGTTAGCTCGGACGTCGAACCGAACATAGACGAGTCTAATCGAAGTTGACTGATTTTGTGACAATACTATTCGTACCAAATGATTACCTCAAATAAATGAAATTAAGACGTATCATTTATATAAAGGCTAAAAAATATTTAGAATATAAGTACAAAAAATAGTAATTAGCGTCCTTGACATGTTACCCATTCGGAACCAATCAGGTATTGAGTTTTTATGATCTCATTAAGGGTGTGTTCGGTATGTTTATTGTCTTGTTTATTCACGAGCCCAAATCTGTATTTAATTCTCTCTCTGGGTATGTTTTTCTTATTGAAATAAAGTATGAAATAGAGAGAGGCCCGGTAGATCCCTAATAAGCAGGTTGCCCTGAAATCCAAGGTATATTTTATTAACCTTAAATCAACACTAATTGCGTTTTCATATTGTGGTGCTTTAATTTTAAGTATTCCCCAGTCAACATGCAATTCTAGCAAGCACATCAATCACCCTATACCACAGGTAAACCAGTAGATGTCAATTTATCAATTTAATTTTTTTGCTCTAGTTATTTAATTTACTTTGGAGAAAAGGGTAAAGATGTTACCGTGTTAACGGGAGGTCACCAATTCAAGTCGTGAAAACATACTCTCATAAAAATACCATGAATGCGTACAATTTAATATACCGAACTACCTTTTTTTAGTTATATAATTTACTTGGTCGACTAATTTGGATTTACATTAAGTAGGCCTACTAAAGGAGATAAAGGCCAATAGGTTCTCTATTTTCAGGATACAAACTCTGAAACCAGTATTACAACCATCTTTACTACAAATTAAAAGAGATGCTAAAAAATATGGGCAGGCAGCAAGTTGATTATCAGCTAATAATTTGAGTCACAGAATGAGTTGAAATTGGGTGCTAGACCTTCCAAAAAGTTGTTTCTCTGAAAGCAAGACAAAGACTAGACCTCTATATACTAACAAAAGAAGGGACAGAACAAAGTACAGGAAACCATTATATATGAGTGTCATGTGGCCATTCTATGTAGGCCAATTAATATGACCTCCTATGAAGGCAAAATTTGAAGCAATCATCTTCATCATGTGGCTCTAAGTGCAACATCATGATCTACAAATCCAAAAAACAAATTCCATACTCTCATATTGCAGCCTCATAAGTCATAATTCTTTCCTCACACCAAAAAACTTCCATTTTCTCTGTTTTTTCTTTCTGTGATCATGGAAGATAACAATAATAACCATAGCCATCATCATTTGGAATCTCAAAGTCATAAAATCCACCAGCACAATGACATGCTCCCTTCAACATCTGTTCTCTTGATAATCATTCCAATCATAATTATAATCTTGCTTATTGCAATATCTCTTCTCATTGTGATGCTTAAGAGAATACAATCTGCGAAACACAATGGGATTTGTTCAAAAAGCAAAAGTGTCATCAACAATAGCAATTGTATGTTCATTGCTCACAGCACCATCAACATCCACTCCAGCCCAGGTAAGAATAACTTTGTACCATCCAGAGCTTTTATATTTTGATTTTAGAACATCTACCTTTACATGTAGAAGCGGATGTAATGTACAATCAACGGGTTCTACTAAACCAAGTATTTTTTACGCGAAGCATAGTTATACATGTGAAAAAATCACTAAGTTTCAACATATATTAGAATCTGAACCCATAATTACAAAAGTACATTTGGTTCAGTTGCAAGAACCTAAAAGCTGAACTCATCAAATTTAAATCCTGAATTAGACCGATTCTGTTTACATGCTCGCAAATGACTAACTTCTCCAAGTACGGTACTACACATGTTCACACACTAGCAAATGTTTCAAGATTAAGTATCAACCCAAAGTACAAATGTATTTATAACCAATATTGTTCAAATATGGAACCCCTCCCCACCAACACACGCATTTTTGTTCTTTTCTTGATTTTTTCTAATTTTTTGTGTATATGACATGGTGATGGGCAGAAGTAAAAGGTGGATGTTTGCTTGGACATGGAGGAGGTTCAGGGAGGATGCCACAATCTAAATTAAGAGGAGTTCAAGTATTTACATACAAGCAGCTGGAGATGTGCACTAACACATTTAGTGAGGCAAATGTAATAAGCAATGGAGATTATGGAGTTGTCTACAGAGGAATCCTCACTGATGGGACTGTGGCTGCAATTAAAGTTCTGCAGAGGGAAGACAAGCAATGGGAACGTTCATTTAGATTAGAGGTCTGTCACCACTTCATTTATTGTCTTCACTTTTCCCAATTCACACATTAATACAAGTTTTTTATTTGTCTATTTGCTTATTTATTGTGCTTTATGTGTGTGGGGTGGGTGCAGGTTTTAAACTATCATAACTTTAGCTCATATCCTGTATTTATGTTAAGTAATTCACTTAATATGTATAAATAATTTATCAAAAAAACTTAGTAGTAACTTTTTTGTTAAGAATCTAGAAACTCAAAAATTCAAAATACTAATTCTGCCTTGCTCTGTGTGTGCGGGGGGGGGGGGGGGGGTGTGTGTCTGGGGGGATAGTTACTTGCAAGAATTGTTGACTTAAGTCAAGTGGTTCGTGTGCTAAATTTTACAAAAGGTGTAGATTTAAAGTTCTGTGAAGATCATTAAAGGGTGAAATTTTTATTCCAAAAGGTGTCGAATTTTTTCCTTCTTTATTTTAAAAAGTCTAAATCCCTCAAAAGAGAAAAGAAAAATTTGGCAGCTTCCTGAGTAATTAAAGCATTTCAGGAATGTCAATTGTCAAGCCATCAGAACCATGTTTCTCAGGGCCAATGTCTAAATATCAGATGATTGCAAACAGCAAAAATAGAAAGATGGAATTATATGATTAATTACAAACACGAGTTTAGACTATAAAAGGGTTTTACCATTTTAGTTTTCTCATTCATGTTGCCTCAAGCTTTAATCTTAATTTTCATATAATATTAAAATGTAGCTACATTCATATAGCCGACCCTAACTTGCTTGTTGTCCTCTAATTTGGCAGGTGGATTTATTAAGTCGCTTACACTCTCCTTACTTGGTTGAACTTCTTGGCTACTGCGCTGACCAACATCACAGGCTCCTAATTTTTGAATATATGCCTAATGGTTCACTCCAACAGCATCTCCACAGCCAACATAATCAATCCAAGAACTCATTAAATTGGGGAGTTAGGTTGAGAATAGCCCTTGATTGTGCTAGAGCCTTGGAGGACCTGCACGAGCACACAACCCCATCAGTCATCCACAGAGACTTCAAGTGCAGTAATGTTCTACTTGATCAAGATTTCAGAGCAAAGGTGTCTGATTTTGGTTTAGCAAAAATTGGCTCAGACAAAATGAACGGTCTGATCTCAACGCGAGTATTAGGGACCACCGGATATTTGGCCCCAGAGTGAGTATAGTACTCCAATCATCTGTCAATTACATAATCATACTTGCTCAATGAATGAGAAATTACAAGACAATCTTGCACATGGGGAGGCTTCAGTTCCTGTCTTTAGCACATTGTCACTTTCTGTTATTTCTTCAGGACTTACAGCTGACACTAACTTATTTTCCTAAAATCTAAATCCACCAAATGTGGTCCTCTACAGTTCTGTTGTTCCAACCTACAACTAGCGTCGTCTTTAGATTTTGTGACCATTAACCAACTTGATTTCTCAAAACAGGTATGCTTCAACTGGCAAACTTACAACAAAATCAGATGTATACAGCTATGGTGTGGTTCTTCTAGAGCTCTTGACAGGCCGTGTACCAATCGATACAAAGCGGCCTCCTGGAGAACATGTGCTTGTCTCATGGGTCAGTAACTAATTATCCTACACAAATCCATACATTACACTATTAATGTATTTTAGCGAATTCTAGCAACTAATCTGCCTTAGACGACTACCGGTAATTATCTTTTAGGTGATATGATACTGTAACAACTTATTTATACTGTCAATGTATAGAAGTGAAACTATTATATCAACGGTTAAACTATTACAAAATTCAGGCATTTAAATGAAACGATGCCTAAATCGATTTCCTCTGTTTTTAGGCTCTCCCAAGATTAACAAACAGAGAAAAAGTAGTTGAAATGGTAGATCCAACATTAGAAGGCCAGTACACAAAGAAAGATCTAATCCAGGTGAAGATAAACTCTACTTTTTATCCTCATTGTTTCATTAACACAACACATAAATTACAATCTAATGATCTTGTTTCTTTGCCACTGTGCTTGTTAAACAGGTAGCTGCTATAGCAGCAATGTGTGTGCAAACAGAAGCAGATTATCGCCCCTTAATGACAGATGTTGTGCAATCCTTAGTACCTCTTGTGAAGACATACTCTTCTGCTTGTCCTTCCAATTCCTTCAGATGTAACCAAACTGTGAGCCCCAGGTCTTAGGAGCTACTATTCAGAAGCTTAAGTTGAGGTTCTCAACATTCCACATCTCATTTCCACAAAGTCATTTGATCACATATTGAACAATGACAATCTGTAACATATTTTTAAAGCAACAAGACCTATGTATTCAAGTAGTAGCACCCGAATTTTAGAAATGCTTCATTGTCTAGTGAATGATAACAAATAAACGCGATGGATAGAACATAATGAAGCTTACTTTCTATCTACTGAAACTCAACATCATAAAAGCTCTCTATTACAGTTGCAAAAGCTGCATAACTACTTCAATATTTTGTTATCAATATAACAATCTCGCGAATAGAATGTGAAATAAGCATGAAAATTGTATCATTGATGTGTAGACCAAGGAGAAGAAATCAGTGATCATATTAAAAATTACGGTAATGAAAATTAACATTGACATAGGTTTCTTGATTTAGAGTATAACAAAAAAGAAAAAAAAATTATAGTTGGTAAGAGAGTTGAAGGGAGGACAGCACTGTCATACATTGTTTGACCATGACCGCAACAAATAATGCAACAGTAGACATTCATAAAAGAGGCAAGACAAAAGAACATAGTACTATGATCAGAAAATCCGAAAATAGTTCATTATTGCAGTACTATCTTAATCCAGGGTGTCCATGTACATGAGCACTGTAGCACAAGTACGGATAGCAAACTATCGTAGGTGTTTACGTCGAGTTCGTACAAGCAGCGAAATTTGAAAATTTATGTTTCAAACCCGACGACAGTCGAACTGCAGTATTGATAAGTAATGAAAATACAAACACAAAGTAGTAATGTAAAACTTCAACAGAAGACTTACATTTTGTAGCAATCAGCCCACACGCAAACATCCCTCGATTTGTAAGTTCTAAAACTATGATGTAATTTGCTAAGTCAGGAATGCTAGGAATTCCGACAGAGCTCTAAAAGAGATTTACCTCTCTTAGGTTTTTGGTGTATCTAGAATGGGAGGTAAGCCCTCTATTTATAGTTGTAAACAGAGGCTTAGGATTTTCAATTTGGGCCCACAGAAAATCGATCGCAAAAATTCTGACCGCCAGATCCGCATGTGCACCGCGTCCCACTATAGAGCACCGCGGCCGCCGATGTTCTTCGCACCGCGTCCCGCCCTATTTTTCGCTTTTTCCCATTTTAATGTCCCGGTCATCAACCGAACATTTAGGTATAATCTCTTTCTAATTACATCTTTCAATCGACGGAACATTTGACTTAGTGTTACCCTTCAGGCTTTTACATATCGTCACTAATAACATTAGGATCTTCACTAACTCCTATATCGCTACTAAGACGAACCCAATATGTAAAGTTTAGCTACACAAAATATGTGAATCAACCTATATGTGAGAAGATAAAATTCCTTCATTCATGACACACTCAACTGCTTAGGATCCAAGTTGTCTATCCAAATGGTTTGATTATTATAACTCATCTATATTAGTTGACAACCTGACCATGTCACGTATACGCCCAATGATCGACAATGACTTAGTCAACCTAATACCATATGAAGTACTGAGTGTTCACTGAATATAAATTCAAGGAATGAATCCTTTCGCTCACATACCACCTTTAATCTACTTCAGAATGCACCCAAAACAAGCCGTGTCTCAACCTATAAGACATTTGAGCTAGGACAGATCAAAGTACATTACTCCGTAAACAAGATGATATTGACCTCAAGTCTAAAGATTTTTATCTCCACACGCCACGACATTATGTATATATATAACAAATAACGATCGAGGTGTGCATCAATACTTTAACAAGTATCCATGTGTCCATCATGAGTTGTCATAACTCATAGCAAGTGAGACATACTACATCCACTAAGGATATGATGCAGACCACATGTCGACGTATCACATATCATCGATATTCCAATTTCGATGATCATTAGTCGAGGTAATTTAAGAGTTACATTATAACATTAATTCTCACATCATTAATAAACACGTAACCTCTAGGGATGCATTTATAGAATTTTATAAATAATCAACTAATAATTTAACAAATGCAAATTGACATAATATTAATTATCATTAATATAAATATAAATGTGTATAAAGTATATTATATTCTAATACAGATTATCTCAGCGACATACATATACTTTTTCAACTATGACAATCATCAAAGTATCCTTAAACTGTAAAACATCTAACAATCATTTGGTACCCAAGGAAACTTTTGTAGAACTTTGTAACAAACGACAACTGGATTTACCCCCTTATAGGCTACAGAGGTAAGGAGAATATTAGAGGAGAAAGGTATTATCATGTCATCTCTTTATTCCAAATTCCCAATGTGACTATATTCTAAAATAAAATCAGACTACATTATTGCTTTTGTTAGAATTTAAATTTAAATATCAGATAGTACTAACTATACATTGTGATTTTCCTAATATTCAAACATTTATAATTTTAATATATTAGTCAAAATTCACTTAGTTTTACTTTTCACAATCAAAACTGACAAACATTTTTAGACATCGAGCTCTAGTCATAGTTCTTTCACACAATTTCAATTTGAAAATATAATTTTTATATACTCCATTTAAGGTGTATCATGTCCTGCTTCAGTGAGAGACTAGATATTCATATTTCTAGGAGTTGGAAAAGAAAAAAGAAATATCAAATGCAGCATTACTGTAGGGACTCAATGATTGTATAAGGTACACAAACAACTCTTTTTTCATCCACAGAAAATCTACACCTTGCAATATGATTCCACTGATATATGATAAAGTATATATCATGGCTAGGCATCTAATAATTCAGTAAATAAAAATAATCTTAAACTTTTAAATGATATCATATTCTACTTTCTAGTCTCATCTAAGCAGATGTATTAAAAATATTCTAACAGCTTAAATTTATAAATGTAATTGTCCCACACTTCAACAAATGACATGCTAAAGTAGACTTTTTATTGCTCTCCTTTAATTTATCATTGCATTAAGAGCTCTGAGTTTTGATAGAGCTCTGAGCTCTGAGACTTTTTATTGCTCTCCTTTAAGTTTCTGGGAGCGTACAACTGATCAATGAGACAAAATTCAATTCCCCAACATGCAGAATTTTTTCGTGCTTGCGGAAAATCAAGCTCACGCTGTCCATAAAAACATTGGCATCTTCCAACTTCAAAAGCAAAAAGATATGTCTTTTCCAATACTGAAATGATGATGCTTTTGTTAGAAAAGTACATTTAATTTTATCTCATTCAAAATATTCTCTTTGTACGTCTCCTATATAGTAATTGAGAAATTGAATTGAAATTCTTTATTTGTTTATAGTGCTAACATGGATTTAATTTGACGGAGAAGTGTTGCTTTATATGGAGTGTGTTTTACGATAATTGAGTTATTACGTAAATTTTCTTCAATTATATTTTCCTTTGGTGATGCTTTTTGAGGAATACATCCTTTGGTCCTGTCTGTTCCACAACAATACTACGACAACGTCTTTTCCTTGTTCGTTTTTGGTAAAAATATTATTTTGATAACTGAGAAATTCTCGAGGGCAAGTAATACATGATTTGAAATGTGCTAGAAAATAGTTCCGGTTCTCCGTCTAAATATCAGACTTATAATTTTGAACTCATGACGTATACCTAACCCACTCATCACATGTTCTTTATCACTAGACCAAAGTCGTGAGCTCAACATGATAGAATGAAGAAATCAGCTTCACCATCTCCGTCCTTACCAATTTCTCTCAAAAAGATCGAAGCAGAAAAAAGAATGAAAAGCTTTGGCCATTCTTAAGTCAATAATACAATCAAAATTGACTGAAGTCTATATTTCTAATTTCACTTTTCTCTATTTAGTGCTTTCTTCGCTTCTATTAACTAATTTAAATGTGAATTTGTGCCAGAAAACCCTATTTATTAGTATTCCCTATCATAAATAATTTCATTTCAATTATTCTAGTGCGCCGAATTATTTTTCCTTTTTTATAAATTACAAATATTTCATAGTAATGTTTTACATATTATTCTATTAATAATAATTAACGGTCAAAAAGTAACAATAAAATAAACAGAAATGTAAAACATCACTCTGAGTAACATTTTATCAAATTAATACTATGCAAATTAAAAGAGTACAACATGTTGCCTCGTTAAAAACCTCATAAGGAAAAATCCAGTGGGATAAAAACCTTACAAGGAAAAAAGAGTACAACAATATGCTCCCCTCAATCAAACATGGATAAAGCTTCTTCCAAGGTATCGAAGTTGGCGCATTCCGATACTTTGTATATGTTTCTTGAAAACTGAAGTTGGTAACGCCTTTGTGAATAGATCTGCCACATTTTCACTCGAACGAACATATTGGATGTCAAGCTCTTTGTTTCTTTCAAGTTCCTGAGTGAATGAGAAGAACTTTGGAGGAATGTGCTTGATTCTGTCACTTTTGATATAACCTTCTTTCATCTGAGTAACACATGCAACATTGTCTTTAAATAATATTGTTGGATCCTTATTGACTGGTAGTCCAGATGTTTCTTGAATATGTTGTGTTACAGACCTCAACCATCTACACTCTTTCTAGCTTCATGAAGGGCTATAATTTCATCATGATTTGAAGAAGTGGCCACGAGTGTCTGCTTTTGTGATATTCAATATATCGCAGTGTTTCCATATGTAAACACATATCCAGTCTGTGACTTAGCATTATGTGGATCCTATAGATAACCCGCATCTGTATAACCAAGCAAAATTGGTTCTATATTGTTAGGATAACACAAACCAAGATCATACGTACCTCGTAGATATCTGAATATATGTTTTAACCCTTTCCAATGTCTCTTTATAGGACATGAACTAAATCTTGCTAGTAGATTTACAGCAAAGGCTATATCAGGCCTTGTATAATTAGCAAGATACATGAGGGCTCCAATGACACTAAGGTACGGTACTTCAGAGCTAAGGTCCTCATCATTTTCTTCTTTTGGTCAGAATGGATCCTTTTCAACATTAAGAGTTCTACCCATCATTGGGGTACACAAAAGATTTGCTTTATCCATACTAAACCTTTTTAGTACTCTTTCTGTATAATTAGATTGATGTACCATTATTCCATTTTTAGTATACTCAATTTGCAAACCAAGGCAGAACTTTATTTTTCACAGATCTTTCATCTCAAATTCTTTTTTTAAGTAATTCATTGCTTCTTGAAATTCTTTATTAGTTTCAATGATATTTAAATCATCAACATAGACATCAATGATTACAAATCCAGATGTTGTTTTTCTTATGAATACACAAGGGCAAATAGGGTTATTCATATAGCCTTCTTTAAGAAAATATTCACTTAACCTATTATACCACATGCGTCCGGATTGTTTCAACCCATATAGGAATCTTTGCAATTTAATTGCATACATTTCTTTGGGGTTTGATACTTTAGGCATTTTAAATCCTTCCGGAACTTTCATATATATGTCACTATCGAGTGATCCATATAAATATGTTGTAACAACATCCATAAGATGCATATCCATATTATTAGATACTGATAGACCAATTAAATAACGAAAAGTAATGACATCCATAACGGGAGAGTATTGTCACGACCGCAATTCGACGCGTCTAATTGACGCCATTCGACTGGCCACTTAATCCATTTAATTCGAGATCTATAGAAATTTTGGCGCAAGACAACGTGCATCTACAACATATCCCCAAATAGGCGAGCAGCGCCGCTTTACACAACTAATCGACATATCTCAACGGGCTGGCAAATTAGGTCGCCACCAAATAACATCATGTAAACAAAGAAACAATCATAATAGGCAAGGCTGCCCCACTATACACGGGAACATCCCCAAAACAAGCACAATTATACAGCTAGCTCAATCGCATAAACGTTCTACACAAGTCCAAAATACATATGTCACCCACGACTGTCTACAGACCTCTAAGAGTATGACAATAACATAAGACGGGACAGGACCCCCATCGTGCCCATAAATATGTACAATCAAAATGGGAGAGGTTTTGTACCAAAATAATTGGCTCCGGAACAATGGAGCTCTCCAACAGCTGAATAGATGTCCTAGACTGGAGGGTCACCTATCTGAACACCGTAACTGCGGCATTTAACGCCGCCTAAAAAGGTCGACGATAGATGTACCAAGTATGTGAAACTGAAAAAGAATAATGTAATTGAAATCATAACAGTTCAACGTATAACAGGAGGCAAGTACGAAATCAACTTAACAGTAGTGCCTTATCAGAGGAGAGTAATGAAAATCAATTCTTACTTTTTCAAAATATGCAAGTCGTGCCAAAATCATGAACTCCTATCCTCGGGATATAATAACACGGGACTCGAACCCGTCTAGGTACATATATATCATGGGACTCGAACCCAAGTAAGTATGTATATATCATGGGACTCGAACCCAAGTAAGTATGTATATCGTGGGACTCGAACCCACGTAAGTATATGGAATAATATAATGTCATGGGACTCGAACCCGCATCATGGAGAGCTAATCCATGAAATAATAATAATCCGGGAGTTGAACCCGCTTGGGACTCGAACCCAAGTAATATAATAATAATAGCCGGGACTCGAACCCGGAACATATAATATAGTGTCGGCCCTCTATATGAGAGACTCGGTGAATGTTTAATAAGACTTGGAACGAGTAGATATCATGAGCAACTATATGCAAATAGAAATCATCTTTGACTTTCGATAATATCATCAAAATAAGCTCTTTACTGAAAATCATAGGCACTTGTCATAACAATTTTCCTTTAAAACTAACTTTGTAGAAAATCATGTACGTCCGCCGTACTTTTATTAAAATCATGTCAAATAAAAGTTTGTTTCACAAAATCATGCCAAAAGAAAGAAGGATAGTCTCACATACCTTATAGTCAAGCTAACCATCTCACTATTAGAATATGTCCCGTCTAATACTTCAACCTATAATAATAGCAATAGGTCTGTCAACTCTATGATTCCTAACGTAAGTTAAATTGAAAGACGACTCTCTTATTCTATAAAAATTCGGGCAGCACTTCTCCTGTTTATATGCATATCCACAATTTCAAACCAAGCCAGCAATACCAACAACAAGTCATAACTCAAAATATAACCACAATAATCTCAATATTCTATTTACGCCGTTAGTGCGCATACCTTCTCTTTATAATTATTCCATTTAACAACTTCAATAACCAAGGTAACTACTACATTTATTTCTCATGTTAGTCAATCATTTAGTTACGTTAGAATTATTCATGGGAGCAATCCAATCTTCTAGCAACGTCGCCAATTCAAGAATGTGAAATTAACACTTTCCTACTCTTTAATTCCTCCAAAATGTGTATAGGAAATTACCACAATACATATGCATGTTTATAGCTTAATTTCCAACATCATAGTCTTAACAAAGTAGCCCCTAATACGACACAACCACGTTCAATAATTCCACCAACCTTCCGGTCATCACACTTATTCAATTCCACACTTTTCTTAATTCTTAGAATCCGGTTTCATATTTCAATACTTCCACATTATCAACTACAACTTAGTTTCAAGATTTCTTTTCAATTCTCAACATGCAATTAGTGATAACACTCCAATCCAATGTACATAAAATAGTCTTCAAATTGGTCCAACAACATAATTCCATGACTCTTTAAAATTCAATTTCATATTTCAACATTCTTATATAAACAATTTACAACTTAATTCTCAATGTTTCCTTCAAATTGTAGCATGCAATTCTTATTCTCATTTCCTCTTAGTCTAAGTTTATTTCTAAACACAAATTCATCTCCTTAATTCTATTAATATGCATCTCACTTTAAATCATAAAAAAAGAATTTTTACCTTAAAACAATGTACCAAAAATCTGCTCAATGTATCAATATTTAGCCACTGATTTGGCCTAATTTTGGCTTCAATATCACACATCTTCAATTCTAAATCAACATGAAAGTGTTCTATATTGTTTATCCTTCGTTCATACCCATTTTCTTCCTTAAAATCTTGTCCAAAAACTGAAAATTTGGAACCCCAAAATCGGTCCAGCAACCGATTTCTTCACTGTTTTTGTTCAAGTTTTTGGGCTTCTAATTGTTAGATGGATTACTCTTGAAGAGCATAATAACATGACTTCATTTCTTGGCTAAGGGTAGTGTAATTTTCGGATAGGAATTTGAGAGGAAGAGATGAAATTGGTGTTTGAGAATAGAGTTGAAATTGGAATGAAAAAGGGTTTGAGTGTTTTAATTGAAAATCTGAAAATAGTCTTCAGGACTTACACTTTGGCCCTCTTTAATGCCCTTTTTGTTAAAAGCAACACCAAGTAATAAATCTTAACCCCCCTTCAATTAATCTCAACACTCGTTGCCTTAAATTCTTATCGTCGTATCTTACCTACCTTACTAATCCATAACGGAAATCATATATGTATATATGCCACCATTACTAAAGAATTTTCCGACGTCGCGTTCGTCATTATCAAAAATAAATTCGTATTAGCACGTAAAATATATTTAAATTCAAAAATTGGAATCTTAATCCTTAATGATGTTGTTAATCCTTGTCTTAACTTACGAGGTGTAACAAGTATGTTACCTCATAATCAATTTCGGATCTTTGAGATAATCCTTGTGCAACAAGGCGAGCCTTGTATCTTACAACCTCATTTTTCTCATTTCATTTTCTTACAAAGACTCACTTGTACCCAACATATTTCATATCTTCAGGTATAATGACAATGGGTCCAAACACATTTCGTTTTCTTAGAGACTTTAACTCAGTATCCATTGCATCTTTCCAACTTAGTCAATCGGGTCTACGTTGACATTCGATGACAGATCTGGGTTCAGGATCATCATTTTCATTCATCATTTCGCATGCAATTGAGAATGAAAATACCTCATCAATGTCCTTACATTTTTTGTTCCATAAATTTCCCGTATTAACATAGTTGATAGAGATTTCAAGATCGTTGTTACTTTCAGTTTCATTTTCAACGATCTCACTATCTTTATCATCTTTTTCTTCTTCGGGAGCACTCTCATTTATATTCATATTTTCTGCTCCTTTTCTTTTTCGGGAATTTTTATCTTTGGAACCAACAGGTCGGCCACGTTTTAGGCGTGCTTTAGATGTACTTGCCACATCATTTTGCTTCAGAATTTCAATCCGAGCAGGAGCATTAACAACTGGTATATGTGACTGTTGACATCCAATTTTGACCCTCCCGTCCAGTCATTAACTATAAAATTACACTAATTTTGCAGAATAATTCCTCATAATTTTATAATAAAATGCAGCAAATAAAAACATTAATACATGCATAAATAAGTTTTAATAATAGCGCCGCATTCTAAAACATAAAGCACTAATTAAATAGCACACCCGCATTTATTATGGTAGTTATTTTAAAACTCAAGCTTAGGCTAATAAAGCACCTAGATAATTTAATCACAACTTATTAATTTAATTTACCACAAATTAATTAATACACCTAAATTAACTCCTAAACACTAATACCCTAATTAATCACCCAGCCCAATACCCAAAGCCCAATACCCCTAAACCCTAATCACACCCTATTTTACCCACCATCCGTCTCTCCCTCCAGGACCTAACCTAAAACCACAGCCTACCCTATCTCCTATTTATCAACAAATAGCTACTGCACTCAATTAATTACCCCCATCCGTCACACCTTCCTCTCTCTCTATACACACACACAGCCTCTTTCCGTCGCTCCGCTGTCGCCACGTGAGTTCTATCTCCGGCGAACTACCCAACACGACACAGTAGCCCCAGCAATCCCGTCACGCCCCGTCGCCTTCCTCTCCTCTTCCTACACCCCCTTCACCCCATCCGCGATGCCCCACACCCTACCTCCAGCGTCGCCGATATCCTCTGCCCAACCACCACCACACATCACTTCAACCCATACCCCTAGACTACAACATCAGCCCTCCTCATCATCATCTCCCGTCGACCACTGTCACGCGAACCACCACTACACACCCGCTGTTCGCCAGCGAGCCCGTCGACCACCACCATCGCTGCCTGGGTTTGGTTCCATTTTTAGATTTATTGGCATATTTGTTATTTGGACTGATTTCCTTTATTTTTAAATCTCGCCGGAGTTTGAGTAACTCCGGCGGTCGTTGGTTACTGTTCCTATTTTTGGTTTGATTTGGAATGATTTCTTGTGTTCTGCCGGAGTTTTAAACCCATGGTTCTCGTTTTCCACGAATTGCTCCACTTGTAGCTATTCTCGGACCGATTTGGATATCACCGCCTTATTCTCATGAATCCGCTTGACTGCTTTTGATGTTTCTTTGGTTTCTTTGGGATGATTTTCGTGATAAGGATCGCTTCGACCATTGTGCTCTTTGTTTTGTTAAACTGATCGAACCATACTGCACTTGGTATTAAACTGACTTAGAACAAAACTACACTGTGGTGTTTACTGATCTTGAATAAGATACTATACTGATTTGGAACAAAAACTACATTTTGTATTTTTACTGATTTTGAACAAGATACTACATTTTGATATTTTACTCTTTCTGAACAAAGATACTACATTTTGGTTACTGATTTGAACAAGATACTATACTGATTTAGAACAAAACTACACTTGTTATTTACTGATTTTGAACAAGATACTACACTTGGTATTTTATTGATTTTGAACTTGATACTACACTGGCCAAAGAAGGATTTATCCGTCGATCCGAGGCCCTCCCGCGTGTTTAGACGGAATAGGTGGGCAAGGAGGAAAGTGAAAAAATATTGGACGAGAATGCATAGTATCGTTCACCAGGAGGCGAGTCGACCGCCACCGTGACGATATTGGCTTCTCATGTCTTAGTATTCTTGGCATAACACTAGCTGAGTTACACTATATAAAAAAATATATTTTTATAATATCTTCTACATATATATCTATACATATACATGCATTGTGTTTGTTTGGTAATTTATTAATTATTTACTAACTCTCTACTAAGT
The DNA here is from genome assembly GCA_029844215.1 of Przewalskia tangutica. NCBI lineage: Eukaryota > Viridiplantae > Streptophyta > Magnoliopsida > Solanales > Solanaceae > Przewalskia > Przewalskia tangutica. Next base: position 17,935,976 of record CM056721.1, read on the forward strand.
GTCTTCAGAAAATTTATAAGACTCTCAAAGTTAAAGCATTCGCATAAGATAAAAAGCGAAATGTTGCTAATTTCTATTTATTACATCTTTTATGATTATTTGCTTTTATTATTTATTAACTCTTCTACTAAGTGTCTTTGCAGATACTGAGGCACACTCAGTTAAAGCATTCGCATAAAAGCGAAATGTTGTTAATTTCTTCTCATTACATCTTCTATGATTATTTGCTGTTATTACCATCTTGTTAAATATGTATCTATTTTAAATATTTGCATGCCTAGTTTAAATATCTCTTGGTTAGTTTAATAATTAAAACACTTTTAGAATTATAGATTACATGTTAGCACAATAATATTAAACCTAAGTTTGAACGGACAATCAGATAATGATCCTTTAGATGCCTAACCCCTTCCCTTGAGGCTACGAATGAACCCTTACCTAGAATCTCTCATAGTTTCACAGACCTTTAAATGGAGATCATTAATTGCAGTATTTATTGCAATAAATCAAGTGTCCTAATTCACTATAATAATTAGGTGGCGACTCCTTAAAATGCATTTAGGAATCAACCATATGTAGTACTCCCGTTTTCAACTCCGGTTTAAAATGGGGCGTTACAGTGACTTTGTCACCCTTTTCACATCAGTAAATGCATCTGGCAGTTGATTAGCTAAACTTTGTAAGTGAACACTTTTCCTTAAATTTTCTTCCCACAATTTAATATGTGGGTCCAGATGTAATAAGGAAGGTACTTACCATTTTATATTCTTTTCCAACTGTTTATTTTCTCCTCCTAAGGTTGGGAAATTTTTCTCATCAAGATGACAATCCACAAAGTTTGCCTGAAAGACATCACCCGTTAGAGGTTCAAGATATCTGATAATAGAGGGTGTTTCATATCCAACATATATTCACAACCTTCTTTGAGGTCCCATCTTTGTTCTATGTTGTCATGACCCGACCCCGGGCCCGCAACTGGTGCCCCACCTGGGCACCCCCTCTATTACCCTCATATCACATATAAAACATAGGCCAATAAACAAACCGAAGAAACTGTATGAATAACAACAAGGCGAGTCGATGAGGCTACCGCTATATAAACAACGGGTACACTCCGACAAATACAGTTATACATCAGGCCAATAATAAATACAACTCTCATAAGACCAGCCCACATATGAATACAGACCTCTAAGAATTTGGACACCCAACTGTGACGGAACAGGGCCTCGCCATACCCCTGAATTTACAAAAACCTACCATACCAGAGATCCGTACCAAAAGATAAGCCTCCGGAGTAATGGAGCTTTTTCCCAAAAACTGAACAGAGATCCTAGGAGCAAGGATCACCAACATGTGTATCTACACCTGCGGCATGAAACACATCCCCCGGAGGAAAGGGGGTCAGTACGAAAGATGTACCAAGTATGTGAAACTGAAAGTACTGTAATGAAATCATAACAGTCCAAAATAAAACAGGAGACATGTATGATAACCAAAATAACAGTACAAATGTGCCTTAAGAAAGTAATGAGAGTCAATTCTTACCTTTTTCAAAATATGCAAGTCAAGCCAAAATCAGAGACTTCTGCCCTTAGAATATAATGTCACGGGACTCGAACCGGCACAAGTATAAATGATGTCATGGGACTCGAACCCACGCACTGTACAAATGGTAACCTGGGATTTGAACCCACATCATGGAGAACTAATCCATGGAATGATATGATGTCATGGGACTCGAACCCACCATACATCGCGATATGGTCCAAGGAATGATATGATGTCATGGGACTCGAACCCATCATACATCGAGAGATAGTCCATGGAATGATATGATGTCATGGGACTCGAACCCACCATACATCGATAATGTTACCGCCCCTTTTGTGAGGGACACGTTGATATAGGAATACAACACTTGCACGAAAGGCTATCATGAGCAAACATATGCAAGTTAAAATACTCTTTGACTCTCATTAAAACACGTAGAATGAACTATCATTTTATAAACTCAAGGCATTTTCATTTCATGTAAAATTAAGGACTTGAACCCCAAAAGTACTATGTACATCTATTCTTTATAAAAAGAATCATTTTATGCAATATTAGGGACTTGAACCCCAAAGTACTACATACACTCTTCACACAAATAATAATCAATAGGTGAAGATTTTTACTCTTCACTCAAATAATAAAGAAGAGATGAAGATTTTACTCTTCACACAAATAATAGTCAATAGGTGAAGATTTTTACTCTTCACTCAAATAATAAAGAAGAGATGAAGATTTTACTCTTCACGTAAATAATAGTCAATAGGTGAAGATTTTTACACTTCACACAAGTTAGTGTCAAATTTTATTTAGGTCCTTAATATAATCCATGGTCCAAATGTATCGTCAAGGTATTAGGATATAGTCCAATAGTACATAGGTAACCACAAGTCCAAAAATGTTGTCAAATAATGAAGCATGGTCCATCAATAGTTTATAGTCCAAAATGTCATTAAATAAGAAAAAATATCGATCTATATTTTGATGATAATCATAATGTATCATGCGCATTTAATGAGTCAAGTAATACTTTCATGCAATTAGTAAGTTCATTCATTCTCCTTTATATATAGACATTAAACAAGTACGTAGGTAGCAAAAAGTCCGAGAGTGTATTGTGCATGGCATTCACATAGTTTTAGGAATTACAAAATACATCTCATAACTTAAATTATTAACATTAATGATATACATTTTTAGATGGTTATGTAGCATACCTTAATTCAGAGATGTTGCTAATAAACCGATTATGGAATGCGATTGAGCCGGTAGAGTCTCTCGTGCTGATAACGTGTTATGAAATCGGATATTTGAACACCTCTAAGACAATATTTATGAACTAATATGATGATATAAAGTACTACTATAATTATATTAAAAGGTATAAGAAATGAGAAAGAGAAATAAAATGAGAGAGTTTCTTTTACTTTACAAGTGTAATCTTACTTCAACCAAAATGTGGTATTTATACTACAAAAGCTACTACTATTACATGCATGAAATAATAGAAATTACTATTTTAAATTGACATGTTAAAACACATATTAAAATATTTGACACATTAGCATGCTTCTAAAATTCACTCGAGGTGAATTTGACTTTCTCATAATATAAACTAATTTATTGTGCTTTCTCTCTCTTGTTGGTTCAAATGGACCCATTATTCAAGTGTCAAAAGATAATGAAGCCTAACACCTTTTGTTGGTTGTGCCTCTTAGGAGTTCAGATAAAAACAGAACTAAACAAACAACAAATTTGTGAACCATACAACATTTTAGCTCATCAAAAGTCACAATTATTAGCTCATCAACATTTTAGCTCATCAAAATATTTTTTAAACTTTTCAAACATAACTGTAACTGCATCTGTATATTTCACATTTGATTTTAAACCATAAAGTAAAGAGGAAATTTCAGCTATATGAGCTAAAGCATTACAAACTGTTGGGTAATAAGATCCTGAAAATTCAACAGTTGCAGTGTAAAATTTACGTAAATTTTTTAAAAGTTCACCAATTGATTTCCAATGTTCGTCGGTTAACATATACATCACGTTCTTACAATGCGCATTTGCAACATGTGTTATGGGGTCTTTATACTTATAACATTCATAATTCCACCGTGTAATAATCTCTTCTGACATGAATTTAGGTCTCTAATTAAATTGTTTACATTTTTCTTTAAATTCTATAATTCTATTTTTCCTATTATTACCCTGAATAACTCCAACAAATTTCTTTTGACAAGTTTTATTTGGTGAAAATAAATCAAGACCACTTTTAACAATTAAATTATAAATATGATAAGCACAACGAACATGAAATATATCGTAAGTGGTGGTTGTACTTCCGCTTTTAAAAGATCTACTACAGCAGATTATTAGATGCATTATCGAATGATACACAAAGTATTTTATTATAAAGATTATATTTTGGGCATAAAACAAATAGTTTCGCTTATATATTTTCCAAGATGACTTTGATCCTCGCCATACGCAAAAGCAATAATACGCTTTTTCCATTCTAAAATTTTCATCAATCCAATGACAAGTAATTGTTAAATAATCATAACCGCTCAACGATGTCCAATGTCCAAGTAAAACTAACGGGCATGGAAGGTTAGCAAACAAATATTGCAAGAAAATAACATAATCATTATGAAGTCTAAAAATATGGCTCTAGTAGTACTACGAGGAACACCTTTAAAAAAGGATTATATACTCTTTGAATATATGTAATTAAATATGAAGAAAGCAAAAGAAAAAGGCAAACAACCTCCGACAATCATTTTTGCTAATTCAACGATCTTTTGGATCGCATTTAGCCAACCCCGCTTAATGGATTAAGTTGTTGTTGACCAGGTTCTAAATTAGGACAAGATTCCATCAGGTCGTATGATCGAATTTTATATGTCTAGCTATAGCCCGCCCCCGCCACCACCCCGCCTTATGTTTATAAGTTCTCCACAAATATTACATTTAACTCTATCAAGCACTCACAACTTTATCATAAAAGAGCCACACTTTACTCCTTTTTCTTCACATCTGGTTCTGTAAGGAGGTCTACGACTCGACTACCACTAGCAGCATCAACATCGATGTAAGAACACTAAGAGTGTAGCAGTTCTTCTTCAAGTTCAACAATATTATCTAATTGAACGTTATCACATTCATTATCTTCTATTCCAAAATCTTCTTGCATTTGATCATAATCTATATTTTGATTAGATGATGAAGAACCCATGATTTTTTACCCTTTGAACTAGATTTACTACATAGATCCGACGCAATTCCCTTAAGAAAGACATTATAAAATATTTAAATAATCAACAAATAAATATGACAATTTAATAAAATAATTAGAGAATGAAACGAGTGTACTAAACTTGATTCGAATTCAATAAACTCAAGCTCAAGTCTCAAGTCTTGCTACTTTGAATTTGAAAACTAATAATAATAATAACTTGAAAATTGATAATAAAGATGATTAAGAGAGTATGAGAATAAGAGAATTGAGAGAAATGTTGTGTGATAAAAATGAAAAAAATGTAGAGAATTTATAGATTTTTTAAAGGGTAAAATGGAATTAAAATAAATAAATAAACAAAACAAAAATAATAAAAAGGGCTAACTGGCCGAACGACATTGCCATGCCCCGCCTCAAGCTTCCAGCCCAAATGGCCAAATGACTGGGCAATTTTTTTATTGTTTTTGTTACCGTCCGGTCCGGTTAACCGTAATGGAATCGGTTTTTAATCCAATACGGCTAAGCCGGGTTATCAGGGTTAAATAACTCAAGTGCGGGTTAGGTGACAATCCACTTAACCCAGATGTCTACCGGCCTAAGTCCGGTTAAACCACCGGGTCAACCGGTCCGGTTCCGGGTCAACCCGGACCGGTTGACAGGTATAGTTCAAATGGACCCATTATTCAAGTGTCAAAAGATAATGAAGCCTAACACCTTTTGTTGGTTGTGCCTCTTAGGAGTTCAGATAAAAACAGAACTAAACAAACAACAAATTTGTGAACCATACAACATTTTAGCTCATCAAAAGTCACAATTATTTGCAAACCTACCGCAGCTTTTTTTTTATTCAGCCAAAGAGTAGAAAGGACAATAATAAAAGGGGACCTAAATAACTGATAACGATATTTCAAGGTTATCTTGTCTTATGCAAAACCCATAATTGTTCGATGGAGTAGCTTTAGTTTTTGGGACCATGAATTATTGCCTATGGAGTTTGACAAATAAGGTAAACTTTGGTAGCTCACCTGTAAAATCAAAGTGGCAAAAAAATATCACTTTCTTTCCTGACTTTGTTAGAACAAAAAAGATTAATTAGTTAAACAATTTAAACATTATAGTTTGGTAGTGAATTAGCCTTTTTATTTACCTCGGAAACCTGAAGATGATGATTGATCATGAACTCTCAACCATGTGATACCTATCTAACTGATTCCCATAATTGTATTGATAAGGTAACCCATTTTGAAATTTTTGTTGTAAGAGCTAGTTTTCAGACCTTGTGGGCTGGAGCCGTCAATATGGGCAAGGCCCGTTGGGCCGACCCAGCCTTGCCCGTGATTTAATAGGGTTGGGCTAAAAAAATTGAAGCTCATTTAAGAATGAGACTTTTTAGTCCGGCCCAAAAAAGCCCACTAGCCTGTGGGCTTGAGCGATGATGAATTGAGTCGGCCCGTGGGTTTGAGTGACGCTGGGTATAAATATCATTACACCTATAATAAAAAAAAAATTATAGCATATTTTTTAAAAAAACAACAAACATTAAATTGAACGTCTGGGGTACTCTTTTGTGCCTAGGACTTATGCCTTAAACTTTAGGGTGTGCACCCAATGGATTTACACCTTTCATTGGCTTTCCGAAGCGTTTTTTGGTACGTCGCGCCTCAAAAATGTCTTTGAAAACATTGCTTGAGACTTGGTTAGCAAGTAATGACACCATGTGATATTGTTTTGTAAATATTACTAGCATCTTAAATTTGAATTTAAATTATAATAATTATCAAAAATATTTTTTAATAAAAAGTGGGTTGACCGGCCAAGCCCGCAACCCACGTAGTTATGAATTGGACTGACTATTTTAAGACCCATAAAAAAGATGGGTCAGTCCAGTCTGACCCGCCAAATTCTAAAGCCCGCATGGGCTAAGTTAAAATTGGGTTGGGCCAGCCCGTTTGGATAGTTCTAGATCTAGAGTGTGGGCAAGCAAAATATTGTTCTGATCGAAAAGTGTATTTATTCCTTACTGATTAAAAGGCAGGAATCCCACTAAAAAGTAGATCGAGGGATTTCGCCTTTTGCTCCCCAGATATGGAATATATTGGATATAATTAAAATTTCAAAACGATGTGCACAAATTCAACTTTACTATCCAAGGTAACACGCCTTGGCAATAATTCGAGAATATCTTATAGAAATTGTACTGAGTTACTGATGCACAAAAGTATATTTAAAAAATGTTGGAACATACGACCCATGTTGTAAACTGTTCATGGGGCATATGTTCCACTCATTAGGATATTAATCACATAAGGTATTTATATATATATATAACCGGTACACTAAACACCTGACGCGAGAATCGAAAAAGGGACGGACTATAATAATATAAACCGGTTCAATAATATGATGGCAAGTTCATACTTCAAGAAATATGATGTGTTAGATATTATCCATAAAAGCCTGCAGATGATCCGTTTTTTATAAATGGACTATAATTGTAATATGCATTTACAATAACTGATGTTCAAGAAGGGTGTGTTAGTGTCAATCTAGACTCATCAATGAATAAGCATAATAATATTAAAGTAATTCAAGATAACTTTAAATCAACAACAATAAGTACAATAAATACTTAAACACATACTAACTTGGTGTAGATAGAGGTCTGCTTGATGCAGTGCCCTAAGACAAAAATTCATCCCCACTTGTGTTAGTAGTTCTACGGACGTCTGCCTTGAGGATACAACTATCTAAGTGATAGTTCTAGCACAAAAACTTCACTTCTGACGAATTTACTATATGTGTTTTCAGAAATATTCTTGTGGGAAGAAGATGAAGATCAAGCAACAATCTTAGATCATTAATTGAGTTTTAATGATTGATTGTAATGTTATGTGTGTTGTATATCTTCTAACAAGTGATCAACATGTTTTATATAGCATAAAATTCGTCCATAAGCAGCCATTCATCAAAGGTTATGACTTTACATGAATAGAGGCAACTTTTGATTCAAATCTGAAAATTACCGTTGCGAAGAGCCGCGGCCCTTAGCCTTGGCGCCGCGGCTCTGCCCCATAGCGCTGATGCGCTGCGCTATAAAACCTGCCGAACTCTCTGAAGTTTTTGCGTCCTGGCGCTAAATTCCAGCATCGTGGCGCTGTGACGAGATTTTTCCACTGTTCAGGCGCCGCGACCCTGCTCGTGGGCACCGCGGCGCTGCGCCTAAAACTCACAACGCTTTTCCCGATCAATTGAATTCTTCTTATCCCAAACAAGCTCCAACAATACCCCGCATTTTCTATTTACACATCTAACAATACCTCACATGTGGATAGAAAATAAGATAAAGAGGAACTTATCCTTATTTCTGTAGAACGTGATATGACATGCATAAAAAATGGTGTCTTTTGGACTTGAACCATTCGTAGTGAGTACTTATCGGATCTACTTTATGAAATAGTGAACGTATGTCTTGAACTATTCACGTTTTGTAGTAAATCAAGACAACAAGTATCACACATATCATATCAACATATTTCAATTCTTACGGTTGTGTTCATTTCGGTCTTGAACAACTCCTTATTCATGATAATTTCTAGAGAACGTAGCCATATCGGTTCTCCCAGATGCGACCCCACATCAATCTCACATAGGTAATACTAAACAAGAATAGTCCGTACTATCCCATCATAATGGTTTTCAGTATTATTAAGAATAATGTAAATTCATCCCTTAAATCATCAACGGATAAACACACTTAGTACACCATAGGAATGAGCATATTTGTGTTTTATGCTCAGTGAGTCTTTCATAGCTAGTTGTCCTATTGAACTCAAACCAAAGGATCTTCAATTATGATATGTTAAGTTTCCACCAGTTAACGAGTCATTGTATTGACTTTAAGCCCATTTCTATCGATGTAAATATGACTTGTTCTCTTGTAAGGCCTTTTGTCAACGGGTCCGCTATATTGTCATTTGACTTTACATAATCAATGGAAATGATTTCATTCTTCAGCAAGCTTCGTATTGTATTACGACGTCGTCTTATATGCCTCGATTTGCCATTGTATATTTGATTCTTTGCCCTCGTCAGGGCAGCCATACAATCACAATGTATGTAAATGGCTGCCACAAGCTTTGTCCACAACGTAATACCTTCTAGAAAGTTTCTTAGTCATTCTGCCTCTTCGGCAGCTTTATCCAAGGCTACAAACTCTGCTTTCATAGTTGATCGCGTATTTACCGTTTGCTTTGATGATTTTCAAGATATCAACGTTCCACCAAGTGTAAATACATACCCACTTGTGGACTTACTTTCCGAATGGTTGAAAATCCAATTAGCATCACAATATCATTCTAACACGGGAGAATATTTTGTATAATGCAACTCATAGTTCATTGTATGCTTTAGATATCGTAGTTCCCTTATTAGTGAAACCCAATGATCATTTCCAGGATTATGTGAGTATCGACTAAGTCGACTCACTGCATATGCTAAGTCCGATCTCGTACAATTCATTATGTACATCAAGCTTTCAAGAACTTGTGTATACACCAATTGAGACACACTATCACCTTCATTTTTCTTGAGGTGACTAGCGGGATCAAATGGTGTAACAACCGGTCTATCATCATAGTGTCCAAATTTTCTAAGGACCTTCTCAACATAATGGAATTGAGTTAATATATAACCCTCAGAATTCATTTGAATTTTAATACCAAGAATGACATCCGCTATTCCCATATATTTCATATCGAAAGCGGTATGCAACATCTTCTTAGTTTGGTTAATCACATCCTTATTCGTTCCCATAATTAGCATATCATCCACATATAAGCATATAATGACACATGCATTCTTATTCTCTTTAATGTAGACACATTTGTCATATTCATTTATTTGAAAATCATTTGATAATAATGTATTATCAAACATTTCATGTCATTGATTTGGGGCTTGTTTAAATCCATATAAAGACTTAATCAATTTACAGACTTTCTTCTCTTGACCTTTCACAACAAACCCTTCGGGTTGTTCCATGTAATTTTTTCGTCTAATTCACCATTCAAGAATACAGTCTTCACATCCACTTGGTGTATTTCCAAATTGTGAATCGTTGCGATAGCAATTAACGTCCTTATAGACGTAATTCTAGTCACTGGTGAGTAAGTATCAAAAAAATCTACTCCTTCCTTTTGTCGAAATTATTTGGCTACTATACGAGCTTTGTATTTTTCTATAGTACTATCAGACCTTAGTTTCCGTTTGAAAATCCATTTATGACATATTGTTTTTTATCCCGGAGGAAGATCAACCAATTTCCATGTATTATTTTGTACAATGGATTCTACCTCACTTTGGATAGCCTCCTTCCAATAAGGTGCTTCAGATGATTCCATAGCAGCCCTATATGTTTGAGGTTCTCCTTCAACGGAAAAGGTCATAAAGTCTGGTCCAAAATTTTTGACGACTTTTTCACGTTTACTTCTCCTTGGTTCAGAATTTTCTTTTTGAACGGAGGAAGTATGATTTTCATCATTTTGGTTTGACTTATCTTGAGGCAGTGTCCTCTTCTTATTATTAGAAAATATCCTTGTTTTTGTAAGGAAAAATCTCCTCAAAGAATTCTGTTTCGGCAGATTCCATTAGTGTGTTTTTGTGAATACCTTCAACGTCGGAATGATACACCAAAAACTTATACGCTGCACTATTATTGGCATGACCAATATATATGCAATCCACCATTTTTTGTCCAAGTTTAGTTCTCTTTGGTAAGGGAACTTGAACTTTTGATAGGCAACCCACACTTTCATTCTTTTTAAAGTAGGCAATCTTCCTTTCCACAATTCATAAGGAGATTGATCACTTTTCTTTTGAGGAATCTTATTCAAAATCATATTCGCAGTAATTAATGTCTCACTCCATAGACTAAGGGGTGCCCCAAACTAATCAACATCGAATTTATCATATTCTTACTTTCGGCAACTCCATTTTATTTTGGAGTATATGGCGCAGTGATTTGATGAACTATACCATGAGTAGAACAAAATTCATTGAACTCATTTGATTGATATTCACCACATCTGTCTGACCTTAGAATTTTGATTCTTTTGTCAAGTTGATTTTCCACTTCTGCTTTGTATGTTTTAAACATGTTCAAAGCCTCATCTTTGGTATGTATTAAGTATACATAAAAATATTTACTGCAATCATCGAAAAATGATATATAATAATTTTTTCCTCCACGAGACGAAGTTGCTTGGTAATCACACAAATCACTATGAATTAAATCAAGCACTTCATTTGATTTCTCTTCAGATTTATGAGGATGATTTGCATATTTTGATTCTATGCAAACCTCATATTTAGTCATTTTATTCATAGAACAATTTGACAACATGTCTATCTTTACCATTCTTTGTAAAGAACGATAATTAACATGGCCTAAGCGAAAATGTCATAAAGAAGGGGAATCAACCATATACATAGAAGTAGTGCTAACGCCTGTATTTTCATTAATAATGACAACTGCCTAAGTAGGTACAATACTTAGTTTGAAGAGTCTCTCACTGAGGTAACCCTTTCCTACATACACCCCACCTTTGGTGAGTATAAATTTTTCAGACTCTATTATAATTTTGAAGTCTTAGTTACTAAGAACAGGCTCAGAAATTAAGTTCTTACAAATTTCAAGCACGTGCAACACATTTGTGAGCACAAGATCATTTCAAAAAGTGAGCCTCAAAGTCACATTCCCTTTCCCTTCTACCTTCACAGCAACGGCATTTTCCACGAACAGTGGTTTTCCATCCTTGATGGCTTGGTAAGATTAAAACATGTTCTTTTCTGAACATACATGCATTGTAGCACCCGTGTCCATCCACCAATCGGTTGAATTTGTAATCAGATTTGCTTGAGCAGCCACAATCTCAATGAATTGGTTCTTAGTTTCAGCCCGGTTGGTATGGTTGACATTACTCGAACCTCCAACACCACCACCTTGACTCTTGCGAAGGCGACAATCTTTTGTTTTGTGCCCAAGTTTGCCATATACCTAACAAAGTCCTGGTTGTGGTTTCTTGAATGCATTGTTCCTTTGTGGGGCGAGTGCATTCCTCCCGGTTACAAAAGATGGCTTGGCACCAACAAATTTGCCCTTGCCTTTCTGAAACTTGGATTTGGAAGCATTGCCTTATACCATGTTGGCATTAGGCTCAAATGAAACAACATCAACCCTTTCATTCTTTCGGTTGTCCTCTTCAACACGAATTTTCAGAACCAGTTGCTCAAAACTCATTTTCCCCGTTAGATGCTTCAAATAAACTTTAAAATCCTTCCAAGAGGGAGGTAATTTTTCAATAATAGCACCAACAAGGAAATATTGGTTAAGGCACATACCTTCAACCTCTAGTTCATGAACAATGACTTGGAGTTCCTCCATTTGCTTGACAACAGCCTTTGCATCGCTCATCTTGAAGTTGAGAAACTTTCGACGATTTAACTTCAAACAAGCAACTTCGCTTTGTACTTGTTCTCCAACGTCGCCATAACTCCGTCGATCCGAACGTGGAGTATATATCATAGAGAGTATCATCCAAGGCGTTGATAATGTAGTTCTTGCAAAGGAACTCTTGGCTCTACCAAGTCTCAATAGCCTTCAGCCTTTCGGCTCTCTCCGCATCAGTAGGAACACTCTCCCCTTCTCCTTCCAGCAATTCCGTTGGAGCCTCAACAGTCAATACATTTGCCACATAAAGAGTGGTCAAATTAAACAACATCTTTTGTGTCAGCGTTTGAAATCAGAACCCTTGAATTTTCCGGGTTTCTCAACATGGTTTTTCACCATTGATGATCCAAATTGATCCATTTTTGCAAATCAGGAAAAAATATTCTCTGAAAAGTTTTGCAAACTCAACAATGTCAGAAAAACGGATTTTTTAAAATTTTTGTCTTAGATTGTTAGTGTCAATCTAGACTCATCAATGAATAAGCACAATAATATTAAAGTAATTCAAGATAACTTTAAATCAACAACAATAAGTACAACAAATACTTAAACACATACTAACTTGGTGTAGATAGAGGTCTGCTTGATGCAGTGTCCTAAGACAAAAATCCATCCCCACTTGTGTTGTAATTCTACGGACGTTTGCCTTGAGGATACAACTATCTAAGTGAGAGTTCTAGCACAAGAACTTCACTTCTGGCGAATTTACGATATGTGTTTTCAAAAATATTCTTGTGAGAAGAAGATGAAGATCAAACAACAATCTTAGATCATTAATTGAGTTTTAATGATTGATTGTAATGTTATGTGTGTTGTATATCTTCTAAATCAACATGCTTTATATAGCATAAAATTCGTCCATAAGCAGTCATTCATCAAAGGTTATGACTTTACATGAAGAGAGACAACTTTTGGTTCAAATTTGAAAATTACCGTTGCGAAGCGCCGCGGCTCTGCCCCATAGCGCCGAGGCGCTATAAAACCTGCAGAGCTCTCTGAAGTTTTGACGTTGTGGCGCTGTCGACGGGATTTTTCCACTGTTCAGGCGCTGCGGCCCTGCGCCTAAAACTCGCAACGCTTTTTCCGATCACTTGAATTCTTCTTATCCCAAACAAATTCCAACAAAGTGACATTCTTAACTAATGTAATTATATCTAATTGCAATAAATTTCACAATGCCTTTATTTATATGACTTCGATATAAAAGATCAGACAATGCCATAACATGATTACTAATTATTCGGGTGTTACAGTAATAAGAACTTGCGGTAGTAATGGAAATAAAGACCATTAAATTTTAGAGCAAGGAATATGAATGAATGGAGGAGTTTGATATATTTTTTCTTGTACAATAAAAAATAGAGAAGTAGGAGAAACTGTCAAAAAAACATTTCTTAAGAAAATATATAAAGATATCAATTTGTTTTTTTTGATTTCTTAAAATGTTGAAGTTTGAAAAAAATATGTACCTTTTTTTTTAATTATAAATAACAATATCTTTATCTAATATATATTCAATATATGTGTATCTAAATCAAGATTTTTAAATATTTTTTGAGATTTCTCCTTGCATAAAAAAATGCAAAATAGAAATATACAACAAAAGAAATTATATCCACTTAGTCGTTTTTTGAGCAAAATGAGGAGAAAATATATTAGAGGTTTTTGAGCAAAATGAGGAGGGAAAAGTTTAAAAAAAAAGTAGAAAAAAAAAATCTTGATCATAGAGAGATGTCATATAGAATTGTATATTCCTAGGTTTATGGAGTACACAGATTGTCCATGGAAAACTTGATATTCGATGCAGATGTGCCTTAAATATAATAATATAAGTTCTGTAAAAACCTTTTCACTTACGTCGATTAATTTTAAACAAAATCTACTGATACATTAACTAATAAACCAAACCTAGTTGTCAAAATCAGTTACGAAATCAATATCCTAGGTCTTCTCTGGGCCGTTCTTATACTTTTAAGGGTCCGGTGTGAGAAATAAAAAGAGATATTTTTTTATTCACATGATAAATTAAAATTAATTAATTAAACATGATAAATTTAAATTAACTAATTAATCAATATTTTCAAATTCAGTACAATAAATTATAATGCTACGAAAGAGATACTTTAATGTCATTACATGAAAGATTTATAAGAAAAACTATCATTACATTAATATAGAAAATTGATATCCTTGCATTTTTATCTGCAAAATCATCAAGCAATCTTTCATAATCAAGAATGTCTGGACAAATCTATCTAATGCCCCTCTTTCAGATTTGATGAACTCTTCTTTGTGTCTTCTTTTTTTACGTTTTTAATGTTCAGACGGATATTTTCGGGTATGAGGTATTTGTAATACTCCTATTGAAACAAAAAGACAACCCAAATTTAATGTAATCATGTAAAATACAAGTCATTCATTACATATATTACCAATAAAGATAATGTAAAATCTAAGCTAAACAGTTAATTTAATGTAATACTGAAAACCCTAAATTAAATATAATATTAAAATTTGAGAAATTTGAAATCCTAAGCAAAATGGAATAAATATTGATGCAATCAATTCATGTTAATAGTGAACTAGAGCAAAATAATTCTCAAAACAATAACTTACCAAAAAGATTTTTACTTGGAAGTTGAAACTTCTACAATAATTAACGGAGAAACTTTTTTTTTGATTCTATTTGTGGTGTTTTTAAAGAGGAAGGGGGACATGTTACTGATTGGGTTGGGGACTTGAAAACCCAATAAATATTTATTTATTTTTGTTTAAAGAGAGAGGTGTGCCTGTTTTTTTTGTTTAAAGATGGAGGAAGACATTCGGGCCGATAACTTGTAACTTGGGCCTAAATTTATTTAAAGAGGGAGGGGGGGCCTATTTTTTGTGTTTTAAAAAAAAATCTTTTGGGTTGGGGGACTTGTTACTGATTGGGTTGGGGACTTGAAAACCCAATAAATATTTATTTATTTTTGTTTAAGGAGAGAGGTGTGCCTATTTTTTGTTTAAAGATGGAGGAAGACATTCGGGCCGATAACTTGGGCCTAAATTTATTTAAAGAGGGAGGGGGAGCCTATTTTTTGTGTTTTAAAAAAAATCTTTTGCGCTACTCATTGGATTCAAACACACGATCTCTCATTAGTGAATGACTTTTGGAAGGGCCCCTCAACCGCTAAGCTACAGATCTCACTGATAAGATTATAGACATTTATAATACATATCTTAATATTTGAAACATATAAAATAAAAAGAAAAATTATGAGGCAGAGACCCTGCCGGCCGGGGACCTGTGCGGCGGCACCACCTTAACCGCCCCAGGAACGATCCTGCTTCTCTCAAATATATATGTGGGCACAAGACTTTGACTAAACTAAACACCATTATTATAAAGTTATGGAAAAGTTTATTCTAAATTCTACTAGTAAAATAAAGTTTAAGACCAGTAATGTTATTAAAAGAGATCACAATCCTCGAGCACTTAAATGCATCTAATCATAATCCTCTTTCGAATTTGAACCAGTCTTACCTTATCACAGCACAATAAGAAATCACTATCAATCCTTGTATGAATATTTTAATCAATTGTATTCTTCCCAAATATATAATAAATATACCACAATTACAAACATAATCTAAGGATATTACAAACATATTCTAGGGATATGATAGGATAAGATAAGGCTAAGATTAGACTAATTTATCTAGGGAATATCTATCTATCATATTTACTAATAGTATGTGGATGGTAATGTGTAAAACAGAAAAATAACAACAACAAATTGTAATAAAACTTGGAAATAATCAAATAGAAGGGCTTGCTGAGTCGACTAAATTCTTGATCTATCCTTAAGATAATATTGCCCCGTATATCCTTTCAACGGTTGTAATGACAACTTATCTACCAAGATAAAACAACAATCAAATAAATGAGCAAAGGGAACCCAAGTGTTTGCTTTGAAAGAAAAATCTTTGAGTGTTTTGTGATTGCAAGAGAGGAAAAAGTATTTCAGATTTTCAAGTGGTTTGCAAATGAGCCTAAGGCCTCATTTTATAGTGTCGTGAAGATGACTTTCCAACTATCCATGTAATGGCCTTGAATGACCATGTAATGACCTTGATTATGAAGTGTTAATTCAGCCAAATAATGGCTGAATTCATTTGGGAAGTAATGGAGGTTTAATGCCTCAAAACCAGCCCAAAAGTCATGTCTTTTCGTCCCGTCGCAGCCTCTGGACTATCGGCGCCCAAACTTCAGAGAGTTGGCACCATGGCCCTGCAGGGAGGCGCCATGGCGCCCAAACTTCAGAGAGTTGGCGTCGTGGCCCTGCAGTTTGGCGCTGTGGCGCCAAAACTTCAGAGAGTTGGCGTCGCGTCGATTCATGACTCGTTTCATCTTTAAACACACTGTACACTTCTTCCTTCATTTACCAACGTGAAACCTACGTCATTTGGCCAATAACCGTCTATTACCTTACGTCTCGAACAATTCGTATACGTACCAATATCTCTTCCATTTAAGGAAATTATGATCATTGACATTGTATGTACACGTGTGTGAAAACAACGTTTCCGACGTGTGGGGCCCCTAATGTTCGATTCGTAATTAAATAGGATTAACTTTATTTCACGTTTAATAAATATTTTCAACAATATACACACCTTATTTAAGTGTATATCACGATTTTGAGCATATTATTTAGTGTATATATTCTGTATTAATTAGTCTTATACACTTACCATAATTATAGAATTTTTGATGAATATTGACCGTGATATACACTTAAAGTGTATATCACAGTCAATATTCATTGTCTATCATTTACATTATGCTATTATTAATTATAATTATTGCTAGATAATCATAATTAATATTTTAATAATTATACATTATTATATCAATCATCTTGAACAACAGAGATAAAGAAAAAGGAAGGCAATTTAGTATTCTTTTTCCTTTGATTTTTTTCCTTTTTCCAAAATTGCATTAGACAATGAAATCAAGAAAAAGAAATACACATACTTACGTCACTAGAGGACATTGTCCAATAAGGAAAAATTTAATTCACAAGTGACTTTTTGGTTACATCAGCTATTTTTTTTTGTTACAAAAATGGTAGTGAGTGGACTATCATTTCGAGTCGATCGCTGTTTACGAAAAGCTCTTTTCAAGAGATTCTCTACAGCGGAGGGGGTCGAATCCTTGACCTTTATGTGGTTCTAGCCAGATTTTATCCACTAGACCAAACCCTATTGGGCACGTTTGGTACGATGTATTACGCTGGACTGCACTGAACAAAAAAATAATATAGCGTTTGGTGAGCGTTTTCAGCCGCACTGTACTGTACTATTTCTAAAAATAGTACACTTCAACTGTCATTTTTGGAACTCATCTAGTAGATGGATTTTTCTTGTACTGTACTAAAAAAATAAAGTTCATTATATATTAATATTCTAATACCGTCCATTATTAATACAGTTCAGTCCATTATAATATAATACATGTAAAATTATATAGTTTAGTGCGACGTACCAAACCAGCCTATTGGATGTTCCATCAGCTATAGATATGCACAAAATCTCTAAAACATTTATATAACAAAAAAATTAAAACAAAAATGTTTTTCTAGTTTCTAGTAAACCAGTAAAATTCTTGAAAGTCAACTTTCGGCTGTTATACCTTGCCTTAATTTTCAAGTTGGGGGCCCAACATATCATGAAAAAGACGCTCCCTCACCATTGCCGACTCCAGATAATAACGGTTTACCCGAACCGGACTAAGTATTAAACTGGCGGTCGAGCCGTGTCAGCTGACATCAAAGAGGTTTCATCTCCTTTTGGTTCCAAGCATTTAAACGACGGCAATTTAACGATGGATTTCACACTTCCCGATGTGGACCCCTCTCTAGCTTCAGCTCCAACTCTTGGTGACTTAATCGATGAGCCTCTTGAAAAGAATGGCGGGGCCATGGTAAAAACCCACCGGTCCGATTTCGCTTCCGGTTCAGACCGATCAATCCTCTTATTAGACCTACCGCCCCTACTGCTTTCTCCTGTTCCGGTTCGGTACCCTTTTCTTGAGCTTGTGTTTCTTGGTAACGTGCCTTCAAAGCTTTTAGCCCGGTTTAATAAAGCCCGGTTCATTACCTCTTTACGAACACCATCGGGTAATCTTAAAGTGTACCGGTCCAAATTTTCACCCGGTAGTACTAGTGAGTGACCAGTCGAGTGTGACCTGAACTTACTGAACATCCTTGGTTTTATAGAAATTGATCTTGGTGCCCGAACCGGCACGTTGAAACTCAAGTTTCTCTTCACTCCCGGTTTAACTGAACCGCCATCTTCTTGCTTCTGAAACCGGTTCAGCACGTTAAAGCTTAAATTCCTCTTCACTGACGATCTAACAGAACCTTCTTCTTCTTGTTGTTCTTGTTGTTGCTGTACTTGTTCTATATGTATCGAAACTTCGTCATTTTGTTGTTGATTCTCAATTCCAGGTTCATCTCGGTTCAACTGAGGAACTTGAACCGGCGGTTCACCAGGTTGAGGGTTAAGATTAGCTCGACAAACCGGGCAAGTATCATGTGATTGAAGCCAAGCATCAATACACTCAGGATGAAACACGTGATCACACCTAGGTATTAAACGCAGCGTTTCATCATCTTCAAATTCATTCAAGCAAACAGCACACTCCAAAGCTCCTTTACCAATCTGATGATCTTTCACTTCAGCATAAGTAAAAGTAGGAAAAGTCTCAATAACCGATGCGTCAAGTCCACGCGCCGCAGCAGCACGCCGGCGTATGGAGAGAGCACGGCGGACGCTGCGGGTCATGGTGGATGACTGAGTACAGTGTCGGATGTAAATAGAGAAAGCGGCCATGAAAAAAAGTGCAGCAATTAAAACAATCATGATAATTGCTAAAGGGGGACTAAGCTTTGTATATTGAAACTCGTTAGCAGTAGTTGGTTGTTGTGCCAACACTGCTTTGGGAATTAAACGACATGAAAATAAGAACACAAAGAGAACATAACCAAGAACTGAGGATTCTTGCTTTTTAAAATTACCCATGTATATGGAGGGTAAGGACCGAGGAAGTTAATATGTGATGCTTATATATAAGCTTTAATTTAAATAATATTGAAATGAACTATTCTTCAATTCGTGGGTGCGGGGGTAGAGGGGGAACCTAGTTGGGAGAGAATTGAAAAGGCAGCTTCTTGAAGAAATAAATAATAGGTAGATTTGTCATTTGTGTATAAAGAGAGAAGATTGGGTGATGATGTGACATTTGTACAAACTAGAACTTCTCTTGTAATAAAGCGATAATGATAGCATCTTGTACCTGAATCGATAACTCACTTTTTATAAGTATGGAGGAAGAGATTGAGGCTCACATTTACCCACATGAGAATCTACTAAAATCTCACACATTGGTGAGTATATCACCTAGGGAAAGATCAGGTCCTTAAGAATGTGCTATGTATCCCAGAATTCAGGTTCAACCTCATGTCAGTTTCAAAAGTGACAAGAGAATTGCACTGTAGTGTTTCATTTTTTTCTATATGCTGTGTGTTTCAGAATCTCTCATCTGGGAAGGTGAGAGCGATTGGTAGTGAGAAGGAAGGACTGTATATACTCAATGTGGATACACAAAATAAAGGAGCTGAAATAAAGAAATGTCTGGCAGCAGTGCAGCAATTTGACACAGTTACTTGACATCACAGGTTATGTGATGTACTTGTAGATGTAATGAATAAATTTCATGTTTTAGAAATGATAAGTTGGTCTTGCAGAAGTGTGAGGTGTGTCCATTAGCTAGACAAACTAGAGTACCATTTCCAGTAAACAGTAGTAGAAAGACATGACCATTCCAATTGATACACATGGATGTATGGGGCCTTATAAGGTTGAGACATATGATGGAATGAAATACTTTTTGACTATTGTGGATGATTACTCTAGATGGACTTGAATATTTTTACTTAGATTGAAATCAGATATGTTTACACTATTAAAGCACTTATTTACTGATACATACACAGTTTGGTGTGAAGATAAAAGGGGTGAGATCAGACAATGGGAAGGAATTTCTTAATCAGAATTGCAGGGAGTTATTTCAGTCTTATGGTATAACACATGAAAAATCTTATCCATATACACCACAACAAAATGGTGTTGTGGATAAGAAAATATAGACATCTTCTTAAAGTAGCCACAGCCATAAAATTTCAAGCTAACTTACCTGATAGATTCTGGGGTTTCTGTGTTGAAAATGCTGCCTATGTCATTAATAGAATACCTTTTCAGTAACAGGAGATAAATCTTCTTATGAACTGTTATATAATAAAGTACCTTCTCTGTTGCATCTAAGAGTAATAGGTTGTCTGTATTTTGCCACTGTTTTAAATAACACTGATAAATTCAGTCCCAGAGCAGTGAAATCTGTTCTTCTTGGTTATGGGACTTCACATAAAGGATATAAACTAAACAACATGGAAAATGAGACAATTTTATGAGTAGAGATGTGGTATTCATTGAATCAATCTTTCCTTTCCAAAATGATACTGAGGACATGTCTGGTTTCATGAGATCCCATGAACATTTCTGCTATGATGATCTGGTGTGTCCACCAAATATAGAAATGAATGGTGCATCCATGGAGGATGCATGTGGGAACATAAACAGTGACAATGCCACTAGCACAAACACTGATGATCTTCTTGCAATAATCAGTTCACCACAACAACTTGTAGACTTGCAACATGAAGAAGCTCCATCTGCCATCGGAAGGTCTACAAGAGCCAGACCTCCTATATGGCACATAGATTATGTCACCAAGCATGGTAACACAAATTATTTGTATTCTATATCTACTGAAATTGACTACACAGGTCTCTCATCTATGTATCAGGAATTTGTGGCAAAAGTTTCAGTTGATACTGAGTCTTGTAGCTACTCAGATGTTGTAGTAGATATGAGATGGGTAAAAGCAATTAAGAATGAAATCCAAGCCTTAGAAGACAACAAGACATGGGTACTGGTTAATCTTCCAAAAAGGAAAGAAGGCCATTGGGTGTAGATGAGTATACAAGATAAAATACAAAGCATCAGGAGAAATAGAAAGATTCAAAGCAAGGCTGGTCGCAAAAGGATACAATTAGGGTCTGGATTACTAGGAGACATTTTCACTTGTGGTCAAAATGACCACTGTGAGGGCAGTAATATCTGTAGCAGCAGCTCAAAATTGGAACATTCACCAGATGGATGTGTATAATGTCTTTTTGCAGGGAGACCTTTATGAGAAAGTATATATGACACTTCCAGAGAGCTTCAACACTGCTGGACAACAAAAAAAGGTGTGCAAACTAGTGAAGTCCCTGTATGGTCTGAAGTAAGCTTCCAGGCAGTGGAACATCAAGCTCACCTCAACATTAATCACCTCTGGATTTACACAGAGTCACATGGATTACTCCTTATTTACCAGACATGAGGGTAAAGGCAAGATAGTGGTAGTCCTTGTCTATGTTGATGATCTCCTCATCACTGAAAATGACATGACTCTTATACAACACACTAAGGACACACTTCAGTCATCTTTTAAAATCAAAGACGTGGGAGAACATAGATACTTTCTTGGTATAGAATTTGCAATGAGCTCCCAAGGTATACTTATGCACCAAAGAAAGTACTCTTTGGAGCTAATATCAGATATGAGACAAGCAGGGGCCAAAAGTGTATCCTCACCCATGGAGATGAACCAAAAGCTTACAACTATACAATATGACCAGTCTATCACTTCAGCAGCTGCGGCTCTGGACACTATCTCAGGTAATATAGCATCACCTCAGACATATGATGAGTTGATGGGATCCCAGTATCTATAAGAGGCTGATTGGAAGGTTACTATACCTTACGAATACTAGGCCTGATATTTTATTTGCTGTGCAATGTTTAAGCCAGTTAATGCAACCCCCTAAAACCTCCAACATGGAAGTTGGTCTGAGATTAGTAAAATACATCAAACACTTACCAGATTCTAGGGTTCTTATGTCTGCTTGTAGCACTGCTCAGATTCAAGTATTTTGTGATGCTGATTGGAGGTCGTGTGTCAATAGTAGAAGGTCTATCACTGGTTATATTGTGAAGTATGGACATTCACCTGTGTCTTGAAAGTCTAAGAAATATGTCATTGTGTCCAGGAGCTCAGCAGAAGCAGAATATAGAGCCTTAGCAGCCTCAGTTGGAGAGAAAGTTTGGATTACAGGTCTGTACAAGGAGATTGGTATAAACATTTAGATATCAGCAGCAGTCTTCACTGATAACAAATATGCACTCCATATTGCTGCTAATCTTGTTTCCACGAACGAACCAAACATATTGACATTGATTGTCATTTCATCATAGAGAAGATTCAGGAAGGACTTGTTTCTGTTGCTTATTTGTCCTATGCAGACCATCCTGCTGACTTACCTACCAAAGCCCTTGACATTGCTCATCACATTCGAATGATATCCAAACTAGGCATGAAGAACATCTTCATATCTCCTAACTTGAGGGGGATGTGGAAATAATAGAGAAGTGTGTAAGGGTATCATGAGGGAGCATGTAGACTACCATTTATTATTGAAGTAGTTATGGTAGTTAGAGACTTAATGAGTTAGTTAAGTAGTTAGTCAAAGTTTATTAAATTGGTCAAAGTCAGTTATTAGATATTTTGTAATATTAGATATTTTGTATAGATGTGTAGGAGTGTATATATATACACCAACATAACGATGTAAAGCCTCAATTGACATATACAAGATATTTTCTTTCTCTTTCTCCACATGAGTTCTCTCTCGTCTCTCTCTCACATCTGAGCTATCTCTCTCGTTCCTTTCTCATTTTGTCCTGCTCGATCTCAGCTTCTGCTTCAGCAGATTCAACACTTTCAACTTTGCGATATAGAGTAGATATACCTTTCGTTAAAAGAGTGGTGCATATATACCCTTGTCGTTATACAAATAGTGCAAATATACCCTTTGCTAACGGAATAATTTTACAAAATTATTTAGCTTATTTTTTAATTAAAATATCACGTGACTTTTAAAAAAAAGTCTACCCATTTTTTCTAGTAGACTTATTTTTTGAAGGCAATTTCCTGGTGATTCGGGTTTGGTTCGTTTAAAAAAATGGGTAGATTTTGTTTAAAGTCATTAAGATTTTTTTTAAACGAACCAGACGTAACCCATCAGAAAAAATGATTACCGCATGAATTTAAAAAAAATAAGTCTACTAAAAGAATAGGTCGACTTATTTTTTAAAGCCTCGTGACATTTTTAAATTAAAAAATAAACTATATAACTTTCTTTTCCATATGATGCCGTTAAGGGGTATATTTGCACACACCTTTGCCCTAAATAAGTTAAGGTTGCGTAAACTAAACTTAATGCGGTGAGAACTTTTCCTAGTGGATGAAGTTATCCTAATTTTTTATCCCCGAGGATGTGGACTTCATATGTTAAACTATTTTATAGAAGTTGATGGTCCGTTTTTGTTATAGAACTTAGCAAGTAAGATGATGTAGAATATGTTTGTGGAATAAGTAAGGATGATGACTCTCAATATCAGGATTGATCAAATAATGTTTTGCTTGCAAATGGACAAAATATAAAAGTCTGAATCCGCAAGCCAGGAAGCATGAGTTTGATTAGCAACAATGACAAATAAACTAAAGTTTGAAGTTTATAGGTATAGAAAGAAAATTAGAGATCTAGACAGAAGATGCTTAGACCTTCAGATATTTAGGATTTTTATCACCTTTTTAAAGCATTTCTATGTGATGTATTAACATTAGCAGTTACATAGACAATGTTGGTATTTTGGAAAGTTCAGATTTAATTTCATAAGGGCTTCTAAGAGTTATGTATTTAGAGTTCTCTAGTAATCTTCTCAAAGTGCTCTCTTTTGGCAAGACAAGGCTACAACAATTTCCCTAATATATTAAGATTTTGTTTGCGTTTTCCTTTTCTTGACAAATCTGATATTTGATCTCTTAATCCTGCTTGTTTATTTTAGGTTTTTGACTTCTTGCATCTCCTCTGGGGCATATATCCTACTAATATGTACTCTTTTCCATTGTGTCAAAGAGTTGCATAGATTACATTCATGTTTGTAAACATAAGCTTTATGGTATAAACTTAACAATATAATGTGTTGTACAAAAGTAACATGATCTCCTACTTACATTTCTGTATATATCTGGCACTCTCTAAAGAAAGAGAAGGAACTCGTGGCCTAGCACATTCCCCTATTTAGTAACTGTAAATGTGTATATTATAGAAACAATTGTATTCCTACCCATAATTAGAATATTTTCATATATTGTGTAAATATAATTATGGGTAGGGATATAATTGTTTCTATAATAAGTGCCATGGATGGTGCCCCAGTCTCTAATCCTACTATGTATAGGAGCCTTGCAAGTGCACTTCAGTATCTCACCTTCACCAGGCCAGACATATCTTATGTTGTTCAGCAGGTGTGCTTATTCATGCATGCCCCAAGAGAGTCTCATTTCACTACTCTTAAGCGTATCATTCGATACATTAAGGGTACTCTTGATTATGGTTTGCACCTATACCCCTCTGCACCAAACAAGTTGCTTTCATATACGGATGCAGATTGGGCAGGATGTCCGAACACGCGACGCTCCACCTCCGACTTTTGTGTTTTTTTAGGGGATAATATGATTTCTTGGTCTGCCATCTATTACTGTTAGAACTTCGGTGGTTGCGTCAGGCATCTATTGTGTACTGTGATAACATCTCTGCCAACTATCTGTCTCATAATCCGGTTCAACATCAGTGAACCAAGCACATTGAGATAGACCTACACTTTGTTCGTGAGAAAGTTGCACTAGGTAATGTCAGAGTGTTACATGTTCCATCATCCTATCAGTATGCAGATATATTTACCAAAGGATTTCTCAGACAGTTATTTCTTGACTTCAGATCCAGTCTCAGCGTCCGGCCTCCTCCCGCTCCGACTGAGCGGGTGTGTAAACGTGTATATTATAGAAACAATTGTATCCATACCCATAATTAGAATATTTCCATATATTGTGTAAATATAATTATGGTAAGCCTAAAATTCCTCTTTTGTACAAGCTTAGTACTCTATATATATTTTGATATTAATGAGAAGACTCCCTAAGGGAGATTAATATCATCTTACAGTAACAGTAAATATGTGTTGATTTACACTGAAGCCAGTATTTTTTTGACTTTTGAATCCAGTGACCTGTTTTGCGCCTCGATCAAGTATTCTTAATCTATACACTCTAGATCAGGGGCGGATTTAGTGGGAGTGTTAACACCCTCGGTAAAAAATTACAGTGTATATATAAGATATATTTTATGTGTTTGTGTACGTATATTAACTTTTGAACACCCTACACAAATGCAAAATGTTAGCTCAAGTGGTCTAGGGTGTTCAAAATTATCTCTAACATCCTAGGTTTGATTCTCAATAACAACATTATTTTTATATTTAGTTGTTTTTTTCCGAACACCTGAATAAAATTCCCGGATCCACCAATAGTAGGCCAATTAGAAGATGAAGTTGTAGATTGGCAACACTTAAAAGGCAGAAGTGAAGTTACAGAGAAATAGTATTTTCCTTTTCTACTTTGGACCATGTCTTTTATTAGACAGTGCATTACTGAGATGATCCATAATTTGCTGCATTTTCTCTCTGATTACTCAGTTTTGCTCTTCTCATTTGAAGGTTATTACTGACTTACTAAGCTTGTGTACCTTGTGAAGGTACTGAAGTTCTTCTCTCAACTTTCACAAATTAGCTAAACTATGAATTTCTGTAACCATCATTGACATAGTTGGTCATATTTGACAAGTGGAATATATTATTTTAGTCCCCAGTTTTACTACATGTTATTAAAATCGAAAGGATCTTTGTGCTAGCGATCGATGCACCATTGCCTACTACGTAATGACTCATTCAGAAACTACTTAAACATCAATTTCCCTGTACATAACTTGTCTTGTTTATTGATAGATTTAGGCAATACAACTGCAGAGACTGGACAAGAGTATTTTTCTTTTGTTTGGGTATATTATGGACTATAATGAAATGGCAAATACTTAGGTGGATCAATGAGGTTGATATTCATTGTGTAACAGTCATGTAACAGTAACAAATAACAGAGGAAAAAACAAAGGGAAACAACTTTATTTCATATGCATACTTATGCATCAGGCTTAGGACTTAGAAATATAAGGTTTT
This sequence comes from Przewalskia tangutica, assembly GCA_029844215.1. Lineage (NCBI taxonomy): Eukaryota > Viridiplantae > Streptophyta > Magnoliopsida > Solanales > Solanaceae > Przewalskia > Przewalskia tangutica. The sequence goes on from CM056721.1 coordinate 17,962,564, forward strand.
GCAATCAAGAACAAATCATTTTTCCTCCCAGCTGTTGCCCCAAAAGTCTCAGTCATATCAAGTTCATTTGTTTCAATTCCATCAAGGAGTTTCCAGTCAAAATGATATAGCAGCTTAGCTAGTGGAAGTTCAACATTTGCAATTCCAAATAATGTCCCTGGACATATCCTTCTGCCAGCTCCAAATGGTATGTACTCAAGATTAGTCCCTTTGAAATCAAAAGCAGAATCCTGGAATCTTTCTGGTTCAAAATATTCAGCATTTTTCCAGTGCTCTGGATGTCTACTTATTGCCCATGCATTGATAATGACTTTAGTTTTTGGTGGTATGTCATAGCCACCGATCTCACATTTCTCTCTAGCTTCTCTTGGTAGTAACAAAGGTACTGGCGGATGCATTCGTAGCGTCTCTTTGATAATTAACTTCATATATTCTAGCTGTTGAAGTTCTGATTCTGTAATTTTACTTTTCCCTTCAAGTACCTTTCTCACCTCAGCTTGTGCCTTTTCCATCACTTGTGGATTCTTCATCATTTCTGAAATTGCCCACTCTAAAACTGTGGATGATGTGTCTGTTCCCCCTATAAACATTTCCTGAATGTGCACAGCCATGAGAAGAATAAGCTTTTAGTTGAAGTAAAATAAGCTGATGTTAATCAGCAGTTATTCAAATTCAGGCAAGATGGTAAAATAAGGAGACAACATGTAGATTTAGATCATCGATACAATAATATTGACGAAGCCATAAAGTTAAGAATGACTTTAATATTCAAACATTCTGCTGTAAAGTAATGCTTAAGTCCATTTTCATGAATAAATCCATGTTTTGACTCCCTTTTGGAGAGCATATATTCTATCCTGACATCAAGTATATGTTTTTTCGGATTGAAATTACTTTTCACATTGAGGCAGAGAATAATATGATCTTCAAAAAAGATTGTTCTGTAAACTGAAACACCTAAGATTTATCCATAGTTCAGCCTATCCTTTAAGTGGATGTTGACTAGCCTACTGATTGTTCAGAAAAAGGTTGGTCGACAGTCAGTAAATGGGTGAAAACTATGAAAGACCAAAGTTCAAATTTTAGGAGAAACGCTAGGTGATTTCTTACCTTATGTCTAAGACTCGGAGAACAGAATTCAGGTACTAGTGAAATGGCCGATGTGCCCACAAGTTGGTCAGAATATCCATTATCTAAAAATAAAAAGGAAAAGGAATGCATAAAGTTGGAAAAAATACCAAAATGACAGCTTTAATAGTGTTTCTTGAGATGGGAATTTCAAGATCACCACTTTCTTGAACCCTAAGTAGGACATCAACCAGATCTTCCTTGTGCAACATGTTACTGCTCATCTGTCTCCTATTTGCCATATGCTCTTCTATTATGTCCCCAAGAATTTTATCAACCTTCTGGTGTACTTTCTCAAGTGCAGTCTTCACTCCACTTAACGTGTGAAGAATCTTGAAAGAAGGAAATATATCTGGTATATCAAAACCTCCAGCCAACTCTGTAATTATTTTCATAGCTGCAATAAACTCATCTTTGTGCTTGCATTTCTTACCAAAGGCTGCCCTTGCAGTTATATTATTCGTCATCGAAAATATCATTTTGCTAATATCAACAGGAACTTGTGGTGGTGTCAAAGATATGGCTTCAATAAGATTATCTACTTCCTCTTCCCTAATTGATTCAAACGATTGAACGCGCTTTGTGCTTAACAGCTCCAAGACACAAATTTTTCTAAGTTGTCTCCAGATAGGTCCATAAGGAGAAAATGAAACGCTGGGACTATTGTTACCTAAAATCTCCGAAGCAAGAAGTTGTGGCCTATTAGCAAAGATTAAGTCATGGGTTTTTGTTACCTCTTTTGCAACTTGAGGTGATGACACAACAACTGCAGAAATTTCACCAAGTTGTAGGTGCATGATGGGACCATATATCTTTGCCAAGTTTCTCAAACTATGGTGTGGCAATGAACTAGATAACTGGTGCAAGTTCCCAATAAATGGAAGCTTTTTAGGGCCTGGAGGGGATTTACTCTGAATCTTGGACATTTTACATAGCTTCACAGCTATGATTACAAATAAAAGAAAGGCAATAAGCATAGGAAAAGTTGGGAATTGAAGCTCCATTACCATAGAAGGAGATCAAAGATCAGTATTGGATGTGTTTACTGTCAAGTATTAGCTTGCCTTTTTGTTGTATTCTTATTTAAGAAAGTTCTGAATGAGATTGAACCTTAGATTTATTTGTTCCTTGTTGAATGAAGACATTGATGTTTTGACTGGACCAGGACCAGTTCATCTAAAAATTTATCACAATAACAAACAAAAAACAATTATCACAAGAAGACACATCAACCTTTATTTAATATGATTGTCAGCTTCTGCTGTTCAATTGTCAAAGAAGTAATCGCTGGTCAAAATTGTTAAACGTCCTATTTTGTTATTTTAAGTAGTATAGTATTGCAACTTGTTGTAATTATCAGTTAAAATTGAAGTGAAAAGATCCACATAAACTCAATAATTAATGTGTATATATAAGTCGCTTATCTTGCCTTAATTTGGTGTCAACACTTCATAGGCAATTAATTAATCTATTCAAAGTTCCAGTCCACAGAGAAAGATACCACAAGTTTTTATCGATGATGTACACACCATTCGATAATGGCCAAGTAAACAAGTTAAATAAATTGGATGCCTTTTGTCCATTTTCATATCCTATATTCTATTTTGAATTGTCCTAAAAAATAAAAATACTATTCATTAGTTCCTCCGTTGCAAAGTACTAGTCCAATATGACTGCCTAGAGTCAAACAAACAAAACTTTGACTAGTATATTTAAATGTGTTATGTCATCATCCAGAAATGGAAAACAACACTTCGCATTGTTTTTCATTTTGTTTTCTAAGACTAAAAGCCGGTTGATGAATGGTTTACTTTACAAGTCGAAGAAGTCAAAGTTATTTTTTGCTTACTAGAGTTGCTAATTTTCTTGGAGCATTTCATGAGCTTACTCTAACATATTTTCTGAAAGTATATATATGTCCTACAGATAATTTGTATTAGGATATAATATACTTTATACATATTTATATTTATATTAATGATGATTAATATTATGACAATTTGCATTTGTTGAATTATTAGTTGATTGTTTATAAAATTTTATAAATGCATTCCTACAGGTTATGTGTTTATTAATGATGTGAAAATTAATGTTATAACGTACCTCTTAAATTACCTCGACTAATGATCATCGAAATTGGAATATCGATGATATGCGATACGTCGACATGTGGTCTGCATCATATCCTTAGTGGATGTAGTATGTCTCACTTGCTACGAGTTATGACAACTCATGATGGACACATGGATACTTGTTGAAGTATTGATACACCCTGCTGATGCATTATTTGTTATATGTCTATAATGTCATCGGCATGTGAGAGATAAAAGTCCTTAGACTTTAGGTCAATATCATCTTGTTTACGGAGTAATGTACTTTGATCCTGTCCTAAGCTCAAATGCCTTACAGGTTGAGACGCGGCTTGTTTTGGGTGCATTACGAAGTAGATTAAAGGTGGTATGTGAGCCAAGAAAGGATTCATTCCTTGAATTTATATTCGAGTGAACACTCATGTACTCATATGGTATTAGGTTGACTAAGTCATTGACGATCATTAGACATATACGTAGCGTACGGTCTGTTGTCAACTAATATAGATGTGTTATAATAATCAAGCCATTTGGATAGACACTTGACAGATCTTAAGCTTGATTGAGTGTGTCATGAATGAAGAGATTTTATCTTCTCACATATAGGTTCAGTTCACATATTTTGTGTAGCTAAACTTTACATATTGGGTTCGTCTTCCGGCGTAGTCTAGGAGTTCTGTGAAGATCCTAATGTTATTAGTGACGATATGTAAAGGCATGAAGGATAACACTAAGTCAAATGTTCCGTCGATTGAAGGATGTAATTAGAAAGAGATTATACCTAAATATTCGGTTGATGATCGGGACATTAAAATGGGAAGTGGGCAAAAAATAGGACGGGACCGCGGTGCCTTGATTCAGATCGCGGTTAAGAACATGCAAGACCGCGGTGCCTCTTCGAGATCCGCGGTGCGAGCGTGGTCCGGCAATCCAATTTTGCGATCTGCTTCGGTTGGTCCGTCCAACTAAAACCCTAAAACTCATATTCTCAACTATAAATAAGAGGCTTATCTCCCATTCCAAACATATACAAAACCTAAGAGAGGTCAATATCTTCTAAAGCTCTGTCAGAATCCCTAGCATTCCTGACTTAGCAATTACATCAAAGTTCTATAACTTGCAAATCGAGAGACGTTTGCGTGTGCACCCTCGGACTACACAAAGTTTCAGAAGATTCAACTGCTTGGCTGATTGCTTCGACAATGTAAGTCTTCTGTCAAAGTTTTATATTATTTTTTTTGTTTGTATTTTTCATTACTTATCATACTGCAGTTCGACCGTCGTTGGGTTTGAAACATAAATTTTCAAATTTCGCTTCGTGTACGAACCCGACGTAAACACCTATATTTTCCCAACAACAATTTCTGGCGATAATCATTATATATCGAAGGAGAGCTAATGTTGATAATGTATAAATTTGTGCCAACTATTTTTTCGAGAGGTGAGGCATTATGTCCCCATCTCCATGTCTTTATGAATTTTTAGTTATAGACAAACAAATAGTCATGTCTTAACCCCAACATCATAATGGTGGCCTCTTCATTTTAAAAAATGTGTGAATTTCAAGAAATAATCTAGATTGATCAAAATCAAGTTAAGTCATAAAATTTAACCTTCTGCTTGCCTTCCTCACTAATTTTATCCATAAATAAAATATACATGTACGAGTCCTCACTTTTTTAGCGTTTGGTAGCTCTTTCCGAGTTCGGTGCACTAAGCTCCCGCTATGCATCGGATTTAGATTAATTTGTTAGCTCTTCCATAACTAAAGTAAATGAATACATACTCAAAACATGTTGAAATATATTTGTGTTGTGGGCCTTATATTTATTTTGTCCTATTACTAAGTGGGAGTGACCTCGGTGGAGGATAAGATGCGGGAAGCGATGTTGAAATGGTTCGGACATGTGCAGAGGAGAGACACAAATGTCACATTGCGGAGGTGTGAGAGGTTGGTTATGGACGAGTTCAGAAGGGGTAGAGGTAGGCCGAAGAAGTATTGAGAGAGTGATTAGACATGATATGACGCATGTGCGACTTACTGAGGACATGACCTTAGATAAGAGTTTGTGGAGGACACAAATTAGGGTTGAAGGGCAGTAGATAGTCGAGTGTTGTCCTACTCACACCCACAAAATGATAGTTGTAGTGTGAGTAATGTAGGCCCGATTAGCTCATCACACTTATAGGCGCAATATTGCTTTATATTCCATGTAGTTTGATTTCTGCGGCTATGTGCTCCCTAGTGTACTTTGTTTATATTATTTATTTGCGTTAGCTACTGCTTCCTTTTGGCAGAATGCGCTACCATGGTGTATTCGATTTTTGTTACCAACATTTTCATATAGCTTTAATTTCTTGTCTTTTATCTTGCTAAGCAATGTTTGCTTTGATTGTGATTATGTTATGTTTTGAGCCGAGGATCTTTCGAAAACAGCCGCTATAGTTAAGAGAATTCAATTAATTTAACTATTCATTTATGTTTTTTTTATCAAGTTAATTCTACAATTATGGAGTACTTTAATATTTTTCTACTACTTACAAACATCTTGAACAATGTGCCTAATATAAGATACAAATTTAAGGATCAGTACCCATAAAACTTAAGCACATATGTGCATTAAATAACGCTGACTCACAAACTAACAATTTTATATCATATTTTATCTTTTTTTTATGTCCGAAAAAACATTATATTATATTCCCTCAGTTCATTTTTACCTGTTCACAATGAATTTTGCACACCTCTTAAAAAATAATAAATGAATTACATAATTTACTATGATATCTGTAGTAATTAATGTATAATTTTAATAGACTTGAAAAATAATTTGACATGAGTAATTAATGCTAAAGGCAAAATAGGAAAAAAATTCTCTTGATATGTTAAAGTGGATAAATAAAAGTATAATATATATTTATTAGAGTGGACAAATAAATATGAACGGAGGTAGTATTGTCACGACCCGACCCCGGGCCCGCGACTGATGCCCTACCTGAGCACCCTTACAGGTATACATCAGAGATAACCAGCGGAATATAAATAAAGCTCATAGACATGCAGTAATGTGAAATAAGAACCAGACTAGCCGATAAGACCACCTTCCTGCATATATACATAACAAAGGGATACATCTTTTACAAGTCCAACCCACAAAACATGACTACAGACCTCTAAGAGTTTGGACCCTATCTATGACGGGACAGGGCTGATCGGTGTATTTTATATACACATTTTGAGTCATTTTTAGTTAGTATTTTACTCATTTCATTTATGTTTAGTATAGTATTAGGGTCGTTTTCCTTTCTTTTGTGTCACAGCGGTCAGAAATGAAGAAATGACGAAAAGGAGATGAAATTAGCATAAATGAGATGGAATTGCACACTAAAAGGGCCAAGAAATGAAGCCTAAGAAGTTCCGGGAAATATAGAAGAAATCAGGCGAAGACCGGACGAACAAAGGATGAAGAAACGAAAAATCCGGAAGAATGCCGTCACCGGCGCCGACCTCTGAATTTTCTGAAACGCCTCTGAGTTTTGGGCCGAATTTGACACGTTTTCAGAGTCCAAAAGGGATAACTTTTCCTACCTACATATTCCTTAACCCTTTACCTAAAGGATTCCATAACTTTTCCTAAACCCTTTACCTAAAAGGATTCCATAACCTTTCCTACCTACATAATCCCTAACCTTTTACCTAAAGGATTCTTGGGCTATAAATAGTCTCTACATCATTAGAAGAATACCATCCTACATTCCATCCCACACTTGACAAATTCCATTCTCCATCCACCATTCCATCTTGTAAATATTCCACAACACAATCCTTGGATGCTAGAAGGCTTGGAGACTTGTTCTTGAGTATTTTTCTTTTCTTTCTTTTGCTTTGTTTATTTCAGTTCATGTATGGAGATTATATTAGTTCTTAGCGTGACTATGGCTAGGAGCTAATTACTTTGTTAGGGATTTTCTTGTGATTCTCTTGAAACTCTTATTCATGAAGTAATAAATTAGTTGATTTCTTCTTCACTTGTTTAAGATTTATTCAATAGTTGTTTTGATTGCTTGATAATTAATTGATCACTAGTTATCATCACTTATATGAGTTCTAATCGAAATCCGAAAGGGGAGATTGTGAATATGTTATAGTTGAATAAACATAGGTTTAAATCGTGGACGAAAATACCCCGATACTTGTGTAGCGTAATAGGTTATTGCTCTTAATCCTCCTTTGTAGTCAATCTTGTCACCGAAAGGTAGAAGGGTTCTCCATTGGGGTTGAGTGTTTATATTACCTTAACAGGGGTATAAAACGGTCTAGTTAACCTGCTATCTTAACGTAGAAGAAGAAGTTAGTCTAATTGTATTAAGGATTGAATAGAGTGGATAGTTGATGATCTTGGAAGCCCTAATTCGCCATCATAACTGATTTAAATCAAAGTATTTTCATAATTAGTTTATTTCCTGCATTATTAGTCTAGAATTCCAACTCAATTAACGTTAACCAAATAGAAACTAAAGCATAGATAATCGGTACTTGAAAACCAGTCCCTGAGGACGATATTCGGTCTTACCTAGACTATATTACTTGTCACGACACGTGCACTTGCGTTTAGTGTGTGCATAAATAGCGCATCAAGGGCCCCGTCATACCCCTGAATGTACATAAATCTACAACCACAGGGATCCGTACCAAAAGGTAAGCCTCCGGAGTAATGGAGCCTCCCAAAAGCTGAACAGTGATCCTAAGAGTGAGGATCGGAACTGTTTACCTCTACACCGCGGCATGAACGCAACCTCCGAGAAAGGGGTCGACAAACATGTACCAAGTATATGAAACTGAAAGTACTGTAATGAAATCATATAGTCTAAAATAAAACTGGAGACATGTATGATAACCAAATTAACAGTACACCGTGCCTTACTAATAATGAGAGTAAATAAGAGTAAACCTTAATGTTTAAAAATAGAAAGCTTATGATCAAACTAGGGCCACCCGCCCATAGTATCATTATGCAATCCTACTTCTGGGACTATTTCACCCGCATAGGCCTTGTGGATCCGCATGAGACAATTTACCTCGCATGAGACTATTTCACCCGCATAGGACTATTTCACCCGCATGGATCCTGTGGGCCCGCAATGAGCATATACGCCATATTCGCATCGTGGGGAGCAAATCCACGAAAATGCAAAATGCAACATGACCCGGGGATTGACCCAGTAATAAATAATATAACACTAGCACTAACGGCCATCATGAACAACATATGCAAGTTAACAATCTTTAACTCTCATTAATTAAACTTAAGGCACTATCATGTAAAATTCGGGAATTTAACCCCAAAGTACTACGTGTCGCGCCCGTTTTTTCAACCGGAGTCGGAAACGGGATTACTGCTGCATGGTTGGATTCCTGAAATGCATTTTTTAAGGAGTCGCCACCTAATTATTATAGTGAATTAGGACACTGAAAATGTAGCATAAAATACTACGAATGATCTCCATTTTTTAAGGTCTGCGAAAGCTATGTGAGATTCTAGGTAAGGGTTCTTTATTATCCTAAAGGGAAGGGATTAGGCACCCTAAAGGATCCGCTAACTTGCGGTTGTCCGTTCAAACTTAGGTTAAAAAATTATTGTGCTAACATGCAATCTACAATTCTAAAGGTGTTCCACAATTATTAAACTAACTAAGAGATATTTAAACTAGGCATGCAGATATTAAAAAATATATATATATTTAACAGGATTGTAACGAGAGCAAAAATCATATAAGAGGGAATGAAGAGAACTTAGCGGCATTTCATTTTTATTTTCCTTTTCTGCGCAGACTTTAACTTTGGGATGCGTCTCCGGGTACCTTCCCAATGTCAATAAAGCAGCCTTAAAGTGCAGCCGAACAACAACAATACTACCTCAGAAAGGCAGTGACAATGGACCAAGAAATATATCAAGTAAATCATCAAAGGGCTGCAGCATTCTGGTTTATGCAGCCGGAAACTGGTTCAACAATAACCATTTAAGTTCCTTGAAATGCGATGTCGATTCCAGTTGCAATCTTTGGGACATTTCCATAGCATTTGTCTGTTTGAGACTCCCGGATCACACAATGGAAGTGAAGAATGAATATCCAGGAACAAAGAGGCTTTTAACAAGATAATATCAAACCAAGATGTCTTGTTCCTTGGAAGTATCATAACTTAGTTTAAATTTTACAAAAAATAAGTTAAGGTGACAAAAGAACTAAGTTTAAGCTATCAAAACAGTTACAGTATACAAAAACCAAATTCTCTAGAAATTGCACAGTAAAAGAAGGTGAGGATTAGAAATCTGGGAGCTTATGATTAAGATGGAACTTAATAATCAACTATGATATAATTTCCAGATAAGTGGGAGTATCAATTCAACATACCACAACTTTAAGAAAGGAATTTTAAAACTGATTATAAACGTTAAACTAGATCTCACTCTTGAAAGACAAGGAAACAAAGAGGGCTACCACCATCCATATTCCGAATGCCGCAATAAGATCAAAAGGTTTCTAGAACCTTAGGCATGGCAAGCTATCGGGGAGGCTAAATGGTCAATACCAAAAATGCAACCAACAGGCCGCAAATTCGATACAAAACTTAGTCCGAAACAGCCCATATATCAGCCCGAAATGCAGCAACACAGTCCCAAATAATGCGCTAAAACAGTCCCACAAATTAATGCCAAAACAGTCCCCAAGTTAATGCCAAAACAGTCCCCAAGTTGCAGCAACACAGTCCTTAAAATGCAGTAAAATCATCCCTTAAAATGCAATAAAAACAGCCTTCAAAATGCAGCTAAAACAACCTTAAAACGCAGCAAAATCATCCCTTAAAATGCAGTAAAAACAGCCTTCAAACTGTCCTTAGCATGCAACAACGAATCATTCTAGAAACGAGATGTCAAAGTGAAGTAATTAAAGTGACTTAGGTAAGTAAATACAAAATCAACCAATAAATGAATACAATACCAAAAGAGAGAGAGTGGGGGATCAGAGAAAGGCGAGGCAAAAACGGGCCCAATGCGATTTTACTTTACCTCATTTCACCTTGTATATGATCGAATCTCTTAACATTCTTAGGACAAAACGAAAAGCATTTTTTTTTTAAAATGGTTTGTTTCCCATTTTTAAAGTAGTGTAAAGCTAACAACAGATGATTCATTCTTCATTTTTTTTTGAGGAATGTTAGAGCTAAAAAAAATGGTTTGTTTTCCATTTTTAAAGTAGCGTAAAGCTTAACAACAAATGATTCATTCTTCATTTTTTTTTTTTTGAGGAATGTTAGAGCTAAAAAAAATGGTTTGTTTTCCATTTTTTAAAGAAGTGTAAAGTATATCGAAGATGTTTCTTTTTTAAGAAAATTAATGCAAGTAGTCAAAGTCCTTAGAACGTTTAAAAGAATGACCAATCAAGTTTGAAAATGAGGAAGTAGTATTGCTTTACTTTTGGTAAAGATATGTGATTCATTCAAGAAGTCATAGCCTGCCGTTGGCATCATATCCCACATACCTGGCGCCCCGCGTGGGGTGACGACTTCTTCTTGAGCTCTACCTTGCACATTGACTCCATTGAAGTCATGTTTGACCTTCAAACGTCGGCACTCGATTGCAGTGTACATGTAAAAATATTTAAACGCGGTGAGAGTATGTGCATTCTAAATACTTGATTGAAGGAAGTAAAATCAAAAAGTGTAAATTTTATTATGTTTCCTTTAAATAAAGAGAGTGAATTAGAAATAAAAAGTTAGCCAAAGAGCAAAGTCTATTCAGTCGTCTACTGAACTCCACAAGACTCCAGAGAACATACATCAGCAAAAGAAGGAAAGTTTGTCATGCCAAGAGTTTGATGCCTTTTTTTTTTAAAAACGGATTCATTATCAAATGGTATTAACATACTCAATGCAAGGATAATGAATTATGAAATATGATCAAAACTTTGTTTCTAGGCTACATCTTTTAAGAATAAATTCATATAATACTTCCAATAAAACGGCAAGAACAATATGCTACAAGCTCTGGGAATAATTTTTCAATAATATAAAAAAAAAGTGTAACCTCAATCCTTAGGTTAGAATATTAGCACTACATTGACCCAAATAATAACAACTTTTCTGCACTTCATATATATGCTTTCCAAGCATTACTAATTGCATAATTTAAAGCATTCCAAAGCAGTAAGTGACATTTTAGCAGCAAGTCACTTTGTACAATAACCATTACATATGAAAACTATAAATCTATTGAGTTGTATTCATTTCAGATTTCTACAAAATTATCAACTCAAGAGATAATTAACAAGGACCAAGGAGTATATTCATATTAAAGTTAGATCAATAAACTATCATCAGAAGTGTAAATCCAATAATGTGAGCCATAGTAATGATTATTTCTTCTAACAAAATAAAAGGGACAGGCAAGACCAAGTGCACTGTAGTTCTTTTCAAATAAGGGCAAGGCAGCAAAATTTATATAAAAATAGCCATAATTTCAGAGCAAAGCCGCTAACACAACCACATGCACAAGGCAGGTGAGGTCACCAAAGGACAAATACAAACTAGCAATAGTAGCCAAGAGTCAAAAAGGCCATAAAATTACACCATGACACACTCCAACATATGCAAAGAAAATAATTTGACCGGAATTGAAATGGAGAGAAACAACCTGTGAGATTGAATCGCTTCCCCCGCCCTGGGGTTTTTATATGTCTTCATCATCACCTCTTGTCAAGCAGCGAGCGAGACTTCTCCGGGGCAGCGAACTTTTGTCGAACAGTGACAGGGCGAACCTTTGCCATTTCGTGAGCTGGACAAAGATGGTGACACGGCGGCGGTTCGCTCAGACCTGCAGGCAGTGTAAAGGGTTGATGGTGTTATGGTCGTACCATTTCTTGGTGGTTTAAAGGATGGAATAGTTGGGAGAAATCTGTAGTGTTTCTCAGCCCAGACCCCTTCCGCTCTCTCCTGCTGTTGTGGCCCTCTTTTATTGTCTAATCTAGGTTACCTATAATAAAGAAAAAAAGAGCCGTTGGTGGAGAAAGAGCCGTTGGTGGAGGAAGGGGAAAAAAGCCATTGGAGAGGTACTGGTTTGGGCTTCGGTTTTTGGCGGACTGGATTGATAAAATGCAAAACAGGTTAATTATTTAAAAGAAAAATTATTTAAAAAGATGTAAAATTATAAAAATGCAAATGCCGATGCAATAATAATAAAATACAATATTTAGACAAATGTTTAATGTCTAATTAAAATTAAAGCGGGATGTCAATTAATTATTTAAAGAGATGCAAAATATTATTATAATAGAAACATAACAAAACATAATGCTTAAATTAAAATAAAAAGATGCAATGTCATTTTGTGAATAAATAAACATTGAATATTATGTAAAAATATGCCAAATAAGGATAAAAATGTAGTGTGCTAAAATACTTAAAATTGCACAAAATATGCGAAAAACGGGTCAAAATTGACTGTCAACACTACGTACTTCTATTCCTTTAAAAAGAACCCTTTTCATATAAAAGCCACAAGATACCAACACCCGTAGTATCAAGACATGTCTATTTTTCAAATCAAGTTACTACACATTTAGAAATTCATTTCTAGGCTTTGAAATCAAGTAACTTCTACTTTCCAAACTCAAGTAACCTATACCTTTAAATCAAGTTACTTATACTCTTTAAGTCAAGTATCGTATACTTTCAAAATCAAATCATTTATTCTCTTTTAAATCATTCAAGTAAACCACTCTTTTAACTTTCCATAAAGTCGTTATAACTAACTTCTCATAAAACCATTATAACACTTTATGTTTTTAGAAAACTAAGGCATTTACATCCTTTAAAAACCAAGTGAGTTTAACTTTCCAACTCAACCAAACTTGTACCCTTTTAAATCAAATCAATGGTATCAAAATGAAACCGAATTCATTTAAGACATGTACGTCAACCGTACTATACATTTATAAGAATCATGCTCAAGAAGATAGGGAAAGTTCCACATACCTCTTCGGCTTAATCCACCCGCTAAGTTGAATACGCCGCACGTAGAATGTCAACCTATAATAACCATAATACGTCTATCAACTTCTAGCTTTCTAAGGTAGAAAAATACTAAGTATAAAGTCTTTTATTCTACGGAAAATTGGACAACACTTTCCCTGTTTCTACGTACTTTTCCACATTTTTCAAGGCCCGAAATCAATAACCAATACGCCACATTTAAGGCACAACCAACCAAACAACAATACAACATATAGTCCTTTTTCAATTCTTCAATCCAAGTCGTTACTCCAACATGTTAATACGTCATAACAATTATAACAACTAAATTCCCTTTCTTGTATAACATGTGACGATTATAACTAACAGTCAAATTGATTAACAACTTCAATGGCTAGCATGCCATATTTCGGTATTCACCCTCCAAATTCCCCAACACTTATAAATCTTTATTCCTTATAGCACAAGCTCATTTATCAACTACTATAACATGTAATCTTCAATTACATTAGGAAGACAAAGATCATTACCTCAATAAGCCCAAATATAATTCAAGATTAAAAGTCGATCCTTAGCAACTTTAGCTCTTTTCTTTTACGTTCCAATCCACTCCAAGCAACTCTTAGAAGTTCATAACCAACTTCTCTTCAAATACCAACTCAAAATATGAAGAACACCTTAGGGTTTCAAGGTGCGACTAGCGGATTAACGTAGTATTTCTGGGATTTAAGAGGTTGTTTATGCTTAGTATACCACTAGGGATCCTTGGTTTGAGTATGGGGATTTATCAACAACATTTGAAGAATTTTCTTGTTCTTCAACGAGCTTGGCCGAGAGCCCTCTCTAGTGTGCATAAGTTTTCTTGAAAATTTTCTAAGTGTTAAAATCTTGCACTAGTATGGATATATAATGAAACCAAGGGTTAAGATTAAAACAAATGTGTGGCCAAGATTGAGATCAACAAATATCTTAAGTCAACTTGGCCACTTGACCCTCCCTTTCTCGCCCAAACATGGTCATGTGGGGGGGGGGGGTGTGACACGTGTCACCCTTCTATTGGTCCTATTGGTCCAAAATATTTTATCTCTCCATAATTCTAATAAATTCCATAAGTCTCAAATACCAAATTTGAGAACCAAACTCCAATTATTAAACCTTTTTCCTTCACGAGGTTCGGAATATTTTCCGTTGGAAAAAGTAATCTTTCTTTCGTTTCAAACTTAAAGTCGTTTTTTTCTCACGTAGGTCCTTATAAACATGTCCTAGAACTACGGGGTGTAACAAGTATTATGATAACAAAAAATTGGGGATCTTAGAGCCCGTTTGGATGAACTTATAACTTTTGACTTATAAGCAAAAATTCATAAGTTAGGAATTCTAGCTTAGCTTTTGACTTATTTTTGTTAGTATTTTGATTTAAAAATAAGTGTTTAAAAATATTTTTTTATTTTATTCAAACATTACAAAGTGCTTCAAAGCTATTTTGGCTTAAAAACACTTGAAACAAGTTAATCCAAACAGATTCTTAGTAGTTTAGTTGGTTGTGTGAATAGTAATGTGTAGAACGGAAAAATAACAACAACAACTATTTGTTAGAAATCTGAAAATGATCAAGTATGAGGGCTTGCTGAGTCGACCAAATTCTTGATCTATCCTTAAGGTAATATTGCCCCGTATATCCTTTCAACGGTTGTAATGACAACTTATCTCTCAAGATAAAACAACAATCAAACAAATGAGCAAAGGGAACTCAAGTGTTTGCTTTGGAAGAAAGATCTTTGAGTGTTTGTGATTACAAGAGAGGAAGACAATTTTAGAGAATTGTTGAGTGTAAGATGTCAAGTGTTTTTCCAAATGAGCCTTGTATCACATTTTATAGTGTGTAGATGATGACCCTCCAAATGGCTAAGTAATGGCCATGAATGCCATGTTAATGCCTTGAATTTGGAGTTACAATTCAGCCAAGTAATGGTTGAATTCATGAGCAAAATAATGGAGAGTAAATACTCCAAAGTCAGCCCAAAAATCAGTTTGTAATTCAACTCCAACGGATTGAAAGCGATCGAGTCGCGGCGCCCGATTCGATAACTCATTGGGCTGAACGCCAATTAGTCGCGACCGCCGGGTGGTAGCGCGGCCCTTCAATTCCAGTGAGTTACTGGAATTGAAACGTCAATTAGAGCCGCGGCCCTTCGGAAGAGGATCCGCGACCCTTCAAGCGTCGCGGCCCTTACATGGAGGAGATGCGGCCCTTCTCGGTTTCGTGGTGATTTCTGATTCACTTCATCTTTACACATTATAAACTTCTTCCTTCATTTACCAACGTGAAATCATTCGTCATTTGGCCAATAACCGTCTATTACCTTACGTCTCAAACAATTCGTATACGTACCAATATCTCTTCCATTAAGGAAATTTTTATCATTGGCACTACGTGTGCACGTGTGTGGAAACATGGTTTCCTACATGCGGGACCCCAATTGTTCGATTAATAATTAATAGGATTTACTTTATTTCACATTTAATAAATATTTCCAACAATCCCTTCTTGGAAGAGATTTTGGTGCACGCACATGGTGTCTTTCTAGCAATCACTTGGAGGAACGATGCTGCATCCGGAGAGGTAGCCGGAGTTTTGAACCTTCCATAGTAGAATACCATCGGACATATTTACTGCGCGGTGAACGTGATGTCTTGAACCGTCAGTGTTTAGTATATGTCAAGACAATGGTACCAACACAACACCTTTCCTACTCAATCTTTCTAGTGTTTTGTCCATCGTGGGTCATGGACACCTTTCCTACTCAATCTTTCTAGTGTTTACTGTTTTCACTGTTGAAACATAGCCATGTTTGGATCTTATTGCAATTTGATCTACTTCTTCTATGTTTGCACAATCTCAAATGAGTTGACTTTTATCTGCTGAAAAAGTTTTCAAGATTTCATTTAGTTTTGCAAGTGTTATCACTTTCTTCTTCTTCATTACACATATTTTCACAAACTTAAGCAAGGTTCCAGTGCAGATACGATGGCCACTGAAGTTAGATAATTCCAATTACAAATACTTATCATTGTTATCAAATTCATCTTTGATGTCAACTTGTAGGGGAGATTAAAATTGGGCTCATTAGATTTTACTTGTTACTAAGTGTCAACTACTCAGAATTGAGGCCTCGCATTCCAGAACTTGCCCATTCCATTGCTCAAGAGTTGGATGTCAATGTTTCACAGGTAGTTGATTTTATTGTGATAATTTTGGCAGAACCTCTTTTTTCTCTTTTGATAAGTAACACCTTTATGTAATTATTGAGGAGCTGCATATATTTTGGCATAAATAGAATATGTCTGAGATTTATTCTTTCTAGGAGGATCTAGGATGCTCTGCTATAGTAGTAGTCCAAATTAGACTGAGAAGTAAGAGTTTGTAATTGAAGTTTGTTATGGATGGGGTGGGGGCCGGGAGAGGGTTTGAATAGGTAAATTCTCTTCCCGTTGAGCGTTAAGAAGCAAGTTTTGACTAATACTACATAATAGCACAAAATATGGCTATGCAGAACTAGAGGTTGTGAAGTTTGTTTTAAGAAAACCTTTTTATTTGAATGGTATAGCTTCGTTCAGAAAAACTTCAAAACTTGAGCTTCAGAAGCTTACCTTGTCTTGTAGCACCATAGCACAAAAAATGGCTATGCAGAACTAGCGGTTGTGAAGTTTAAGAAAACCTTTTTATTTGTATGGTATAGCTTGGTTCAGAAAAACTTCAAAACTTGAGCTTCAGAAAGCTTACCTTATCTTGTAGCATTGCAATTTTAATAAGAACCTCTGAGTTTGTTTATGTTACTCAACTGGTTTTGAGTTTTAACTTTGTTACATGTCATATGACAGTCATCTATGCATCAACCTCAAGCAATGTTGGGGAAGCTAGATGTAACCATCGGTTAGAAGATTCATCAAGGATTGACTATTTTTATGATGATCCTAACCTATGACAACTCAACTCTTTTATCCAGATTGCACTAACTATGATTTCAAGTAGGTTGAGTTAACTTTCTTACACATGATGTTGTTACTTACCTTGCAGATTCGCTTAATGAACTTTTCAACAAAGGGAAATGATTCCCTCACTAAATGGGCCATCTTTCCAGCAGGATCTACAGACTATATGCCAAATGCCACTGCAATGGTGACTTCGCATTCTAGAATATTTATCTTTTGATGAAGAATGTGTATTTATTCATGATATCTGTATGCAGGAAATAATAGGCAGGTTGGCTGAACATCATCCCCATCTACAGGATTCCTTTGGAAGTTATAAATTGTTCGACTGGGGCATTTAACCTCCACCAAAAAGGTATACAAGCAATTACTGCTGCCCCTTTCGCTAATTCCTCAGCTTGTAAGCCCCTTACAGTACTTTATCCTCTTTTTTCTCTTGCCCGCCATTCCTTTTTCATGATAGTTTCATCTTTTTCGTGGCCTTGCGTGCTGCGTTAATAGTATGATATCGTATCCTTGATTTGACATGGTTTTAATATTTTAGGAAGCTTTGGCCGCGAAATTACTTGGTCCTAGTGGTACCATTTTTAGTTGTTTTGATAATTGGACTATCAGCTCCTGTTGGTTGGTTAATTTGGAGGCGAAGGCAAGGACCTGCTCTTCCTTATGAACCAGTTGGAAGTGTTGAAACTGTTACTCATGAGCAAGAACTGCAGCCGCTAAAATGAAAGTAATTATTTGCCTCGGGTGGCTCATGGTAAAAAGGAATTTTTGAAGTTAAATTTTTGACCTTTTATAGAGACAGATTTAAGATCTGAACTTTATGAGTTCGAGTTTGGTATTCTACCACGGCCCATTTGATTACTGGGTTTGAAATCCTTTATTTGTACTTATTTTGTAAAAAATTTAACATATATACAGTGCCTTGGTAAAGTTATTGGGTTCAGATGAACCCATAACATATACACTACGGATACATCCTGATCTTTTAACCTCAATAACAGGTTGCCAAACATTGTCAAAGTGAAGAATTACACTGGTCTTAGATGTCAGTATCACTTTCATTTGTCAATGTTTTAGATTAACAAAAATTGGGTTGCCATTGCTGTTAGACACACTGCCTCAATGTCTCTCTTTGAACAAGCTAGATGAGTTGGCTGGTCGAGAAGGTTAGTTTACACTTCAATGAAGTTGGGAAGTTAAATCCGCCTGATTGGTGTTATTCATGTCAGTTTATGCGCACACAAATTATTCCATCTGGTACCTGTATTATTTTACCAGCTTAAATACATCACAACTCTGTTATGAGAACTTAGGTAGACATAACGAACGAATCGACACTTAGTCTAGTATAGTCTAGCTCACGTGGATTTGTCCACGTAAAGTGATCTTCCAATTGCACTTGCAATCGGAAAGAACCCCTGTTTTGCAGAGACACTTACTGGAAGATCTAAAATTTCAATTCATATGGGAGCTAAAGTAGATTCAGTTTCTTTTTGTCAAACCAAGGTGTCCATCACGATGTAATGAATTTGTCTGCCCTACTTCTTGGTCTCCAATTTTCGTGTAATGAATTTGTCTTGACATATTTACTCTTAGAAAGTTCCTCTCTAAGGTAGAAGTCTCCTTTGAGGGCAACACTTTATTTTCTTCTACAAACCAATACACTGAACTACGAATTTACAGCTTATCACGATCATATTGACTCGTAAACATGAGGAAAAAAAGATTCATTCGTTTCTAACCCAGCAACCCAAGTCTAATTAATTGTAGAAAGTCATGCACCTAAGTCCTAAGAACATATTCCCATAACTCAAATTCCACACAAAAAAAGCTCAAAATGGAGTGCCAAGGAAACTGTTAAAATCACACTTAATTACCGCATTACATGCATAATCAGTAACGTAACCCATCTTCTTTTACATAAAAAGTGTTATACCACAAGTCCAATGCATTTCCCATCAGATTACTTAGACCAAGTTACATGTAAAAGAGTAATTGCTTTCACGCACGGCGAAACGCTGCCGAAACAGTTTCCGACCATGTCTTTCAGCAGAGAAAGATGTAGACTAGGAAGAGTAAAAGCAGTACTTTTTGGGTTACATCCTTCTTCTCGACGACTGTTTGAAATAGTCTGTCAAAATCCTTAAATTCCTTAAGATTATTAAAAAAAACAGGTTTTAGAAGTGGGGAGAAGCAATCCGATTTTGATAGAGTAATTTCTGTCCTTAAGAATTTAAGCCTCCCACTTCGTTGTTGTAGGGATGGTGGAAGAATTCCTCCAGAATTTACAAAGCAAAATTCAAGTTTCAGCAATTAACTTAAATTTCTCACAAGAACAGAATGTTGTGATTTGTAGTGAAAGTGAAAGAAAGAGAAATCTGATTCATTTGTTTTATTTTGGGAGATGTAACTGTCAATGTTAAGAAAAGAATGATACCGATCCCCCCATTAAAGGAAATAAAAAACGGCAAGAGCCGCTAAATATATAAGGCTCAAAAGAGAAGAGCATGACCCGTAAGTGAAAACAGAGGCTTAGAATCCCAAGAAAGGGATATTCAGAATTAGTAAATGAAGGTATATGAGGTCGGAGGAGCCGTCAGTGGAAACAAACTTTTATAGTATAAAATGTTCTTAGAGCCTGGAGTTTTAACTTCCCCGGTAAGTGATCACAACTTTCAGAAAGCAACCTGTTAAATTCTGTGAGAAGATGAAGATCGAGAAGGGAAGCAGATGAAAGGACGATGAAGAACGAGAAGGAAGCAGACGAGATATTTTTGGGAGCCCAAACTGGCTCTTCTGTATTTTCTATTAAGAATACAATATACAATCCCCTATTTATAATAACTATCTAAACTTGCAAATATGACCTTGCAGAAATAACCACTTACTAACATACCACTTACTAACATACCACTTACTAACATATGTTGTATACTAATGATATACAGTGAACTCTTAATATCTAACTACCTAACCACATATATACACAATGTATATATGTGGTATATCTCAACACAACTCAAATGAAAATTAATGCCGAAAAGGTCCAGCATAAAGCGAATCAAGTTAAAAGTCTAGGGATGCTTGGAAAAGGGATCCAAGCAATTGAGTACGCACTCAGAATTGACACTGTCAGAATGAAAATGGATATGAGAATAAGAGGGATGATGGTGGATAGTTAAAAATACCCAAGATTCTATAAAGGTATGTGAGAATGACATTGCTAAAAGTATATTACTAAGGGATGTTAACCAAGATTCCGAATACAGTGATTTAAGTATAAGTATATCTAAGTAGGAAAGTACGTCAACAACTATCGTTTGGTATGTCGTTGAATAAAAAGAGAACCAAGGCTATACCCCAAAATGGAACTTAAGGCCAGATATGCAAGGAACTCCTGGATAAAAGTTAAGATAAATCAATGCATTACAATGCACATGTTTAGAATGGATTAGGGAACGAATACGTTTATGCTAAAAAGGCGGTTGGGAAGCCAAGAAGGCATGCAGACCCAAGCAGTGGCGAAGCCAGGATTTTGGTTTAGGGGGGGCTATTTATATTTAAACATAATTAAAATATATTATTAAAGAAATTAATATGTATTAAAAATCATGACAATCACAGATTCAACAATGACCACGACGAATTTTCATTTTCTGAAACGTATCTATGATATCTTCATTATCAACTTCAGCAAATACGTCTTTCTCAATATAGGTAACCATGCTTTCATTCAACCATTAATCTCCCATTCTGTTTCGTAATTTATTCTTCACAATCTTCATGGTTCCGAGGTTGACAAGGCCCTTTTATAGCATATGCTCTTCGAACTTCATCTCAAATGTTAGGATCGTAATCTAGGATCCGAATTCGTAATCCAGAAGGAAGAACGGGTAACTCGATTTCAATGCGACTTTGTTTAGAGCTATCAACATTGTTCTTCTCCAAAGTAGACAATGACTCCAAAGTTGGTTTTCTCTTAGTTATGTATTTATTCATAACTGTTAAAATTAAATAAATCAATAAAGAGACTTAAATAAAATTAATTTTACAATTACATAAATATAAACCCTAAAACCCAAAATCCACCCTATAAAATCAAATATGTATACATCTACCCACAAAATAAATAACCAATGCAAACAGATCAATAGTCTAAGAAAAATTAAAAAATAAAGAATGTACCCAAAATAACATAATCCATTATATGTATAGTTTTTTTTAGCATTCTCCAACACATACCTTGAAAAAGACCGATTGATTTCTTTGACAGGGGCGTATATGTTGTCTCTGTTACTGTATTTAATGTGCTTTCTCTTACCCAGAAAATATCAGGTCAGCGGTTCTAGAAACAAAGGCATCAAAAGAGAATAAAGGATGTCAATTAAAAACTATTTAATGCCTTTTGGGTTTTAGGGTCTAAAAAAACGTGAGGGCAAGCCTGGGCCAGTGGGCCTAATATCTATAAATATATTACTTAATAGTATAGTTTTTTTTTTAATTTTGAGGGGGAGCCCGGGCCCCCCTAGCTCCGGGGTGGCTACGCCCTTGGACCCAAGACTTAAAGTTGACACGGGTGAGTACGCATTAGTAGTACGATATCATCGTTAATAACCATAAAGACCTCCAGTACCCTTCTACCCTTCTAGGCGATAGTAATCAGGCTATCCATTTTTAGTTGTAATGTCTAATGGGAAAGTGACACATGGATAATCAAGTTTTGAGCTATTTTTACCTTCACACGCATCAAGAAATTAACTACACTTTCCATTCCAGGTCATCACTTAGAGGCTATTAGTTTCACACTGAACAAGAATATGAGGATAAAAGGTCGTCCGTAAAATTAGTGTGTGTGATTTTTCCAAAATAAATTTAGGGGGCAGCTTATGTCTTTTCCCTTATCATAGAGAGCTTGCAACATAATCATGGTTTATGTTGTTCTTGATCCCTCTTTCGAATACAAGTATTCCGTGACTTTTATATCTAAATTACGTTCTTACTATCGTTTCTTACGTTTATGATAGGAAAATAACATTTTGTTGCCACTCTTATGACATTCGGTGTTCTAATGACAATTTTCATGAACCCTTGAGCAATTTGAGACAATTCAACATCAAGAAGAATAGATAAGCTAACACAACGAACTTGGACATTGATTATAAACTGTCACGAGAAGACGTTCCAATGACATTCCTCTAGGAGATATGAAGACGAGGTGACTACATTATTACATGAAAAGTTTCGTGTAAATGGAAGAACATCCCTTGTCCAGTTCTGTATTCGACATCTGAGAATTCCAAACATAAGAATTGATTATAGATCAATGCAAAACCACCATACCGTCTTTAACCACAAACTAATAAAAAGAGGCATTGGAGAAGGGGCGGGAACAGTTTTGCAGAAAAAGCCTGAGGACTAACTCTTGTTTTCCGAAACAATTGACGATAGATTACCAAGGAGCTTTAATAACCAAAACTCAGAGAATGAACAATGGTAAGTTGAAGACGGGAACCTGGAAACTGTGTTTAGCTCTTTTGATAGGTTGGTATAGCCACTCTTGATTCTTCTGCCAGCTTCTTGTAAGCATTTTGCAATCTCTGCGTTATAGGTCCCACTCGACCATCACCAACTATACGTCCATCAATTTGGACAACGACAACATTCAGTATCTGCACGTCAACGGCAAGATTCAGACTCTAGCTTAGAGAATTGGAACACTTCGAGTGATGATAGTGAATTCCTCTCTTTATCGATCATTATCAGCTGGAAGACCATAATAATCAAGGGGTTTAATTATAACCCACAGAGTAAAAATAATGTACTTTGACAGGCCAAAATTGTGGAATTATAACCCACAGACTCAAAACCCAAGCAAAGGCTCTACGGATGCTAAAAGAAACAATATATAGCCTCAAACATACTAATTCAATGGATAAAGGAAACTGTTGCAGTTCTGCATGACTGAGTCAGTCACATAACACTAAAGTTTTAAATCAATCAAAGACTTAACATACCGGGCTCAGTTCCCCCATAGTACCTGTTGTCCATACCTGCATGCACAATGAACTTGTAAAAGTTGTTGGTGTATTTATGAAGAATAAGTATCGAAATAAGTGATATTACCCCTAAATCCTCTTTTTAACTATTTGTATTTATAGTTACACTAGTTTTGGCTCAGAGATGCACAATAAAGAGGTTTTCACCTGATTTTTATATTACAACAACAACATAACCAGTGAAATCCCACAATGTGGGGTCTGAGGAGGGTAGAGTGTAGGAAGACCTTACCTCTACCTTGGTAGGTAGAGCGGTTGTTTCTGAGAGACCCTCGGCTCACGACAGAGCATAAGCACAAGTAAAGCAATAACAAAAGCAAAGCAAGAAAAACGGTCAGACCCGGTCATAATTTTTTTTATAGCAATATGAAAATGCTGATTTTTATATTCAAAACCAAATATCCTATGAAACTGCAAACAAGAAAGGGCCAAAGGCCCACAAGCTTCCTCAATATGGCAGTGTTGTGATGGTATGTGCAATGATGGATTATCAGGGCTTACCCCAAATGTTATTGCATTAATGCTGTTCTATTCAACGCTTACCCCAAATGTTATTGCATTAATGCTGTTCTATTCAACTGTTGTACAGATGTAGTAGGTGCCTAAAAAAGGCTTTCAAGTTAAAAAGTAAAGTTTGTTAGGAACAGTTTCTGCAAACAATAGCTCAGGGCCTATCGGAGTAAGGTCTGCGTACGACCCCACTTGTAGGATTACACTGGGTATGTCGTTGTTGGTTTCTACAGTCAATGGAGTAGGTTGAGTTGTGTGATGAGAAGTATACATACACTAAGTGCTCCCTAAAACTATATTCAAGCAATGTGCAATTACTTCCAACTGTGTTAAAATCCTTCATTTGATTCATTTCTTAGGCAGCTACCTTAGACACATTATAGGCAATGATAATCCACAACTCAACTGTGTGGAGCAAATCTTCAAAAGAAAAGATGTTACTAGGTAATTCTTGCAACAAATTTCCTAGGTTTGTCAAAGAACAAATCAACAAACTCATAGTTAAGAGTATACACCTCATCAGCAGTGTGAAATTCTGATAAGCTAATTCGTCGCTCCTCTAAAGCTAAACTTTCCTTCAGCACAAGCTCCATGACCTGCAAAATGGGTTGTTGATCATCAAGCAGATAACTCTACAAATGTATTACTTCATCAAAGACTAAATGCATTGTTATTTAGACCCATGCCACTCGGGCTGCATTTGTGACAATTAGTACTAATAAATACATTGGATGGTTGCCAACAAAACGATTTTTATCCAACAGTCATCTTAAAATAAATCGGGAAAGTATACCAAGAATCCACCACTAAGATATCGTCATATCATAAGTTGGTTGGCAGCAAGCAGATACTACTTCCTGAAGCAGGCTTCAGAACAAACTATTATGTAATGTGGACTAACATGGTAAACTATTTTTGGTTTACTTGGTGGTAAATTGGAAATAAGATAGTTTAGACAAAAACTAATTTTATAAATGCTAACTGCACTAACATAACTGAGCACCTTAAAGAAAAGAAAAGTTTAGCATGACAATGCATGATCCATACTGTTTGTTTGAAGAGGGGGGGGGGGGGGTGGAGATAGAGAAGACACAATTTTGAAAAGAAAGATCTAATATCAAATGAGAAATATTCTAAACGTTACCGTTGCTCTTGTTATGCCAGGAAGGCAATAATCAGCATGAGGTGTTACCACCCCGCCCTTTCTTCACTAAGAACTGCAAAGGGTAAAAACAAAATTTATATTAAAGAGAGGAAATTGACCAGAAACTCAAGATTTGATGGTTGGTAACAAAGCAAAATATATGTTTGAACCATTACAATGAACTAAATGACAACAGAATTGTATGAGAACGCTTTTGGTTTTGTGGTTATGCCACCAAAAGCAGGCAGAAAGTAAAGAAGAAAAGGAGAATCTGTAGGAAGGTACATGCAATGAGCTTCCCTAAACTGCCCCTTGCCTCCTGAGGGATATAGATTGGTAACCTCAGAGAGAAAGGAACTATAGGAGGTGAATGAGCTTACTATATTTGTAGCATTAGTTTCTGACACATAGCCACCTTTATCAAGCATGATGGCATCATCAGCCCCAGCATTATTTCCTTCTATCTGCACCAGATGAGATATTGCTATCAAATACAGCCAGGTAATCATACAGTGTGGTAGTGCAACAAAGACAAGAAGCAACTGCAATTTCTAAGGAATGTACCCCAGTGTGGTAGTTTGACAAAGACAAGAAACAACTGCAATTTCCAAGGAATGTCCCCCTCCCCCTAACAATGTCCTTCAGCAAACAGGAGTTGCCTCACATAGTATAATGATCAAAGTGTTAAATTGTCAAGAAATAGTTAACGACCAGCTTTATTTTTAATCAAGTAAAAGTATTTTCACTCATAAACATTGCCACAACGGCCGTATACATAGTTAACGACCAGCTATCAAACCATAGAACAATTCTTCCATCATCCCAGTTAATGTGACAGAACTTCACTGTTGAGGTGAGGCTAACTTTTTACATACCATGATATTTTTGATTGACATTTAAACATTTCGTAATCTTTTATAGGGAGTGAGATAAACATTTCATGTACTTCCAGCTTTCCAACTGAGCCAACAAAATTTTAGCTGGATAACCAATCAATTTGACTCCAAAAGTGAAATTGCTATAATTTCTTAATATAAAGTATTTAAAATGCATAAGGTGAAATAAGAATCTGCAAGCAGATATAAAACGAAGCACTGTCAATATGAATTTCGGGATCACAATTACGACTTCCTCACAATAGAAAGATTGAAATACTCAAAGCATTGATCTGCACAGCTCAAACTCTGAAGAGAAAAAATACCTTCGCAAGAATGTTGTTGAGAAGGTTGTTATGGTGAATCTTCGAATCCAGACTCTGCAAAGGAAACAAGAAGTTATGATTTAAAACAAGAGGTACCCCAAAAACAGATTTTTTTAACAGTGGTCAAAGGCTCAGAGTAACATGAACTTCAATGATTTTCCCCTTAAAAAATAGTTCAAGTTATTATATATCGCCTTCCTCAATCTTCGGTTTTAAGATGGTAGCAACAGCAAAGAGAGTTATTCCACATCATTCGCTAGGAATCATAGATCACTTAGAAACCTTAACGAGGATATAATATAAATCACGAATAGAAATTACAATCCTTGGCCAATGTTGAAAATATAATCAAGTAAATAAAAAGTGTGCTCTTTCTAACAACTTAAGCTTTTAAATGTATGGTCACACACTTCAATATGGTAAAGGTCCTGTGATTGAATCTCATTGCCACCCATTATCAAAAAGAATTTTCATGTGCTTGGCCAATGAAAAAAAGAATCAGACCCGCACGTGAGGAGGCGTGTTGAGAATATAGTGAGGAGGCGTGTTGAGAATATAATTAAGTAAATAAAAAGTGTGTTCTCTAACAGTTTAAACTTTTAGATGAGATGGTCACATACTTCAATAGCCAACATCATCGTGTGGGGTTATGGACATGGTCGGGAAGGAAGAACATTAAATCACAGCTTCAGTCTCAGCAACACGCCATCATCCTTAGTTGGACTCAGTATCAACTTTGTTCTAAAGGTACTATAGAACAGGGTATAGTACCCACATGATAAATATAGCATGATTTTAAAAGTAGCTGAAGTCTTAATGAGTTAATGGAAAAGCCTGACGATGGAACTTGGCAAACGGGTACACACATGATGGAGATAAGGTTTAGATAAACTAAAAACCGAGGAGAGTAACACGATGTCAGATTCTCTACCCTGATTTTCTTTTTCTGTAATTTCAGGCTAACTAAAGTTCCTCAGGAAACCTCAACATAATCATGTTTTATGATGGTTATCTCGACTGTAGCTGACAAAATATCAAGTTGTTACCATTTTAAGACATGATCACTATTAACAAGCACTGTAACATTACATCAAGTTAACGACCAATGAGAGGATGAACAACTAACTCCATTAGGGAAAACAAGAAGCACAAAAACCGCATATTTCTAAATTATAAGAGACAAACAACTGAGGGTAAAAATTGTTTCACCAGATATAGAGCCCTGATATTTGCACTTGAAAGATTCTACTCAGTAGAAATCTGATTCTGGTTATTTTTAAAGAACCAGCTACTTTAACTAATTAAGAAATGTAAAAAAATCTGGTGTAAGAAACATCATATAATCAAATTGCAACTATATGATACAGGGTTTTATAAAAACACTCGAGTCCTGTCCTAAAGTTTCAGTAAACCCTCCCCCTCCCTGCAGTAAAACAAACAAAGGATCAGGGTTATCAACAAAACCACAACATTCCCTTAAAAGATGCTCTGATCACTTGTATAAAAACCTTTAGATGAATGGAAATTGATTTAAAAGCAATTAGTATATCTTACATTTGGTGAATTACGACGAGTGGTTGCCGTTACTAACGTTACGCCCTTCTCATTTTCATAGACTGGGGGTTTCCATTCCGCAAGAACTTCAAAAAAGGGTATAATAAAATTATGAGAAAGGGGGATGGACAAATTAGAGTTTAGCTACACCAGTAAAGTGCAGAAAGCGGACATTTAGTATTTTAAGTACAGAGAGAGAGATAGTTTTTATTGTCATTTGGAAAGCGCAGGCCGAGTCTCTCATGTTGGGTCATGATCCATACGTGTAAGGATCTTATTATAATAAGAATAAGGAGGAACCAGTAGCAAGAACTTTCTACCCGTAAGTTCTACCATGCCTATACCAGTACGTTAGTTATACTTAGACCAATACAAAAAACGGCCCGATTTAACGCCTGTCGCCTACGCCTAACCTCGGCTTAACGGCATGTCGGCAGATGAAGACACTCTGTACGGCAAGGCGTATAACCTACCCAAGTATGAACATAATATAACCTACAGTGATATGAACTGCTAAATCTGAGTTTACTATCTTCCTTACTAATTCATATTATCTCAGAGCATCCTAGACAGTATAGGGTTTTAGCCTATCATTAGGCTTCAAACATGCATAAGCAGAATATAAAATAATTAAGGGAAGGGAGGTATACCGAACTTGTAGCCAAGAGAGAGATGTTGAGCAAACTCCAATGTTATTAATTCAAAAAGGAAAATTTACAAGTGCTCGATTTTCTGATGTTTTTCTAAATGAATGAGAATCCCCTTTTATAGATGAAGACGGACTCCAAAACATTTTACAATCCGTAAAATAAATAGTAAAGGGCATCTTAATAATTACAAAATGCCAAAATACTTTGCGGAAAGTAAATTACAATAGTACGAAAAGTAAAACTACTTTAACAAAAGAAGATAGCGACATGAGCATCTTCTGAAAAACAAAATAATAAAATAAATCTGTCGGCCGAATATGACCGTGGGGTCTGAATGTGACCTTCGTTGTCTTCTTTTATCCATTATTGATGATAATGGGGTCCTTCACTCTGTCATCTTCTCTTTTCCACGTGAAGCTTTGTCTTCTTGTCGGGCTTTGGCCTCTTCTGCTTTTGCTCTGACAGACTCAATTAATCCGTCGAATAGATCCTTGGTGGATGGCTGGTAGGAATAGTCTTCCAGTGGTTGCAAGTCTTGGAATAGACTGTCGTCTTGGGCTTCTTTCATGGATGCCGTTGATGTCTCTGAATAGGGACTTTCGTCGATCTTTGTGGCAAAGTTTTTCACAAAGTCTGCCTTTATTTTTTCAAGATAGACAGTCATTATTTCCTCTTCTGAAATATGAGGATCTTTTATTCTAATATCATTTTTAAATTTTGAAAAGAATGAGGAATTGTCCTCTTTTTTGATATGAGAAATGGTTCTCAAACTTTTTAGTAAAGAAGAGCAATTTCTTCTATTCCCAATCATAGGTTTGGGCTGGATTTTCCGGATTTTTATCTAATAATTTAGACCAGAATTTACAAAGAAATTTTCTTTTAAGACATAATATGCCTTGTGAGTTCCTCTCTGCTTCGGGAATCCATTTCCAGCTCCATGGGGTTCCAGTTTGCATAAAGAACATCATTGATGCAGATCCCTCTACATAGTCGGAAGGGTTTTCGGGAGTGATACAGGGAGATAACTGTATCCATTCCTTATAATAATTCATATAAGGGGCTGACAATATCTGAATTTCAGGGCCAATAGTATTCCACCATGGAAAAATCCATCCTGGTAGTAATTTACCATTCTGACTGTTCTTAAAAATCTCGGGGTTTAATTTAACCCACCATGTATGACCATGCTTCTTGTTTTCATAATAAAAAATATGGGTGAATGCATCAATATAATCATAATAATTAAATGCAAATTTGATATTAGTTCTTGGAATAATTAGTTACTTCGATCTGAATGGGCTAATTCCCCATTCATAGGGAGAAATGATTTTCTTTAGATAGAACTTTAAATAGCTCTTTTCTACTCCTGGTTTATGGTCAGGGTATGAAGTAATATCAGCAGTGGATGTTGCCGTAAGGATATATTCATAATACATCCTGTTTTTCCCTTCTTTGTAGGGATGGTAGAAATTTTCTACATATCAATTCATCAGAATCCATGGGTCATTTAGATAGTTTTTATCTTCATGTCCTAATAGGAGAATAGTCTCCTCATGTGGTCGAACCAAATATTGGTTTCGATCTTCTCTATCTTGTATGAGTTTTTGGGCATATGAGCCCTGTTGGCTGGAAGAACTATAGTCTACCAGTTTGGCCATTGAAGGAATAGTCCTCGGGTCCGTTCTTCCTCTGCCTCGACTTCTACCTCTAGTAGGTCTTGTCCATTCTGGACGCATTTTTAATCCTGTAAAAATTCGCGAGTAAGAAAGTGAATTATCTTCACCTTTAATATATTGAATTTCAAAATCGAATGGGGCTAAATGTGTCTGCCATCTTGCAAACATTTGTTTAGAAACATCATGTTTAAAGTCTTTCTGAAACATGAATTTTGCTGCATTGCAGTCTGTCCTGATTAAGAACTTGGTGTTGTAGAGGTCGTCTTGGAATTTCAAGACACATTTTACTATAGCAAGAATTTCTTTAGCTATAGTGGCGTGGTTCTTTTGACTATTAGTCCATTTTCCGGAATTATATCTAACAAGATATTCTTGTTTGGTTTGGGGATTTATTTGTTTCAAAATTCCTCCATAACCAATGTCAGAAGCATCTGTTTCGATAATCTTCCCCCAATTTGAGTTAGCAAGCATTAGACATGGCAAAGCCTGCACCTTAGTTTTTATCTTTTTGATTGCTTCAGTATGGACATTGGTCCAAGGACTGGCAGATTTTTTTAGCCTGTCATATAAAATAGCTGCATCAATAGATAATTTTTTATAATAGGGAGCAATATAATTAAGGCTTCCTAAGAATCTCTGTAATTGAGTTCTGTCAAGAATCTCATCAGAGAATTTAGAAGCAAATTCAATACTCCCGTAAATAGGAATAATATTTCCTTTTTCAATTTTATGTCCTAGAAATCTAATTTTCGTTTGGAAAATATTCATTTTTGGTTTGGAGATAACTAGACCATTTGAAATGACAATTTTTTTGAAAATATCAAGATGCTTAATATGATCTTGAACTGTTTTAGAATAGACTAATATGTCATCAATGTAAACAATGATAAAACCACTAAAAGGGGTAAAGATGTCATTCATGACATGTTGAAATTGAGATGGAGCATTTTTCAAACCGAAAGGCATAACATTCCATTCGTAATGGCCAAATGGAACAGTAAAGGCAATTTTATACCTGTCAGGTTCATCAACCTGTATCTGCCAAAAACCTGATTTTTAATCAAATTTTGAGAATATGTTAGATTGGTATAACCTATCTAATAAATCTTTTTTTATTGGGGATTAGATATCTAATCCACTTTAAAACTTTGTTTAAATGTTTGTAATCGATAACCAATCTTGGAATCCCACGTTCTTGCTCAGCATGTTTATTCACATAGAACGCAGTGCAACTCCATGGGGAGTTTGAGGGGCGAATTAACTTCTTATCCATTAAAGAAGCTATTTCCTTTTTACATATTTCTAGATATTCCATGTTCATCTGGCAAGGCCTTGCCTTGGTAGGAATGTTTTCTTCCCGAAAGTCTTCCTCATAGGGTAGTCCAACAATGTGTTTCTTTCTATTCCAGAAGGCTGTAGGTAGATCATTGCAAATAGAAGAAGCAAAGTCATGTTCTATGCTTTTGATCTTATCCTGTAATTTAGGATTAGTAAGCTGGTCACAAATTTTGTGAATCATCAACTCCTGTTGTAGATAATCCAAGTGTTGTTTCATATTTTGGACTATGTTAACGAAACTAATTGTTTTTTGGGATGTAATCCAGGGAAAGGTTATAGGTTTTCCATCAAAGGTTCGTGTAAGGCCTTTTTCATCAGTATTGGTGATGGGCATTAGTCCATTAATAAATGGGATGCCTAAGATAATATCATTGGATAGGTTCTTGACTAATATGAAGGTTTGTTCAATGCATGTTTTGTTCTGGCAAATGAATGCACTAGGTAATTTGTAGAAAACGTCGAAATTGCTTCCATCTGCACTGGATACTCTACGGGTAGTTTTGGTAAAGTATTTAGTAGGGATCTGCCCCTGAGTCAATCAAAGTCGGGACATTCTTGAGGATGGCATTGCCATGGATAAGTAGGTTTATCTCAGTAATCCACCTTTGTCGCATGACTAGAGTACCTATGAAGTCATCAGGTAGGCTGGAAGTGATAGGCTGGCTGATGATAGGAGTATGTCCTACTTGTTCGGAGATGTCCGGGGTTTTCTCAGAATATGAGATAGTTTCTAAGAGGGTAACTCGGTTTTCTAAACTGCCGTATTTGCCATGCATCTGAGTTATCTCTCTTCTGAGATTCATAATCTCTTCTTTTAATTCCTGAGTTGTAATAGGATCTTTGGAGTTCCTTTTCTTTTGTAACTCAGTGAGTAACTCAGAGAAATTGTACGGAGGATCAATACGAGTCTTGATCTTGATAGGAGTTTTGTCTTTCTCATGTGCTTTGAGCAATGCGTCAATGATTTTAGCCTTATGGGCTTCATCGAAAAATTCTTTAAGAAGATCGTTAATTTCTTCTCCATTGATGACGCTTATGTTGAAACTGGAGAACTGAGCTTGGAGTTTATAAAACTCATCGTCAGTGTCATCATTATCTTTGATGTTTTGACATTTATCCTTGGTACAGCAAGGAGTCTCTTTCTCCGAGGAAGATGAATAGGGGTCATCTGAATGTGTACCCATGGTATCTTCTGAATCATAGGACTCATCTAAATCTACCATAATCTTTTTTAGAGCATTCTTGATGCTCTCATCAATGTCAAGATTATTAATCTTATTGATCTTTTTACACCGATTGGCGTAATGACCTTTTTCACCACATGCGAAGCATGTAGGTTCTTTCTTAGGTCTTTTGTTATCCCTCTTCCTTGTTGCACTATGGACTCTTCTTTTAGCTGCTTTCTTTTTGTAAGAGTCTGATTGGAATCTAGAATAATCTTTGTATGGCTTGAAAGGCTTAGCCCCAGCTTTTTTCTTCCTTGGATTTTGAGAAGAACTTGGTCCGTCCATGGCGAACTGTTGACAGAATGCTCCTAATTGAGCTTTTTTCGTCAAATTCTGTTTCTTCATCTGCCTTTGCAGTTTTAGGTCATTGCATAGGTTTAAACCTTCATCTGTGCAACGTCCAATGAGCTGTCCATAGGAATAATCCTCCCATTGAATTTGTGAACTATCATTAATCTTGAGAGTCCTTTCGGCGAAGAGTGATGGGAGACCATCAATGAATCTGGCTTTCCAGAAGCTACTACTGGCTTCAGGGAGATTATAAACCCTACTAAGGAAAACATCTTTGTACCATCTAAAAGAGGTAAGGGTTGGACAACTGTGATTTTGAAGCAGTGTCCTGATGTTATCATAG
This sequence comes from Przewalskia tangutica, assembly GCA_029844215.1. Lineage (NCBI taxonomy): Eukaryota > Viridiplantae > Streptophyta > Magnoliopsida > Solanales > Solanaceae > Przewalskia > Przewalskia tangutica. Next base: position 17,995,797 of record CM056721.1, read on the forward strand.
TTGGTAGAATAATTACCAGTGAATTGATCTAAAATGGTTAGAACAAGTGTATAAACCGCATTGGATTTTTGCTCAGTCCCTTCCTGTTTGACTGAATTAGTAATTGAGGCTTTTTGCTCAGTAGTGAGATAATTATCCCACCAGGCCTCGAGGCCTCAGTAAATCCTACAACAATCATCTGCATGATGTTAACCTCTGATTGCTTGTTGTTGTGGGCTCTGCCAGCTGCGGCGTACATGAGCATCTTGTGGCCAGTTTTGAAGATAAGATTATCTCCAGCTCCATCAATGTTCCATTCGACAATCTCAGTGTCAGTGTATGATGCAGCATCAGGCTTGAATCCAGTTTCCTCTACCAGGACATCAACAGGCGTTGGCCTGGGATAATAATAATTATCCCGGGTACATTTGGGATTCCATCCTGTCTTTTTGACAGCAGAATATGTGCTTCTTCGGGAGTCTCGGAATCGTTGGTGGTAATGACGCCAACAATATTTTTGGAGGTAGACTCTTTCTCCGGTGAAATTTTCATTTTATCACGAAATTGTGATAATAGATTTTCAAGATCTGTTTTGTCTTTTGACAGGTTTATCCCATCCATGGATGGAGACGGCCGGATGTTGGCACGAGTTTCTACAGGTTTAGGAGGCTGTTTATCAACGACAATCCTTTGCTCTTCAATAAGACTATGGAGTCTACTGACCTTATTCTGTAATAAAGTCATTTGTTCAAAAAGAATCTTAAGACCAATATTGGTGTGGTTGTTCTGTCTGAACAGATCATTCAAATAATTGTTGACACCCAATTTTGACCCTCCCGTCCAGTCATTAACTATAAAATTACACTAATTCTCCACAATAACTTTAAAACAATTTGATAATAATAAAATACAGCAATAATACATTAATACAGGCATAAATAAACAATTTAATAATGGCACCGCGTCTTACGCAGAATATTAAGCACTTAGAGTCCCGCGCCCATATTTATTAATTTTAAGCCCTGTCATAATTCTTAATAATAAATAATAAATACATAAAATAATAATCTAACACACGCGTTTTAATAATAGTATTCATAAAAGAATTAAGAAGTCCTAATTTTTATTTGACAAGTCTTAATAACGACATCACATTATAAACATTAAACACTAATTAAATAGCACACCCGCATTTATTATTATAATAATTTAAATTCAAACTTAGACTAATAAAACACCTAAATAATTTAATCACAATTTAAATAATTTAATTTATCATTAATTAATACACCTTAATTTAAACTTATTAATAACACTAACTACCCTAATACCATTAACCCGCGGCCCAATTACCCTCAGCCCCAATTAATACCGTCAGCCCATTTTCTTTTAAGCCCACACGCCCCCTGCCCTTTATACCTTACCCACAGAAGCCCAACACCCCTTTTTCCATCGTCTCTCCCACAAAACCAGCAGCCCCTAACCTAGAAAAACCTAGAACCCACCGCACCTTACCCTCGCGTCCCCATCGCCGCCAAGACCCTAGCCGAGATTCTCGCCTGAGAATCCGGCGACTTTCCTTTCTCTTACCAGTACCATTCAAAATCGTTACATGCAATATTTACTTTCCAAAATTACACTCGAGAAAGCTTACAAGATCAGTACTAAATCGCACGAATCAAGCACCAAATATTAGTCCAAAATCAGCCTTTAAGGTTTACCAAACTTAGAACCCAAAGGAGGGCTATAAAAAGGCACATGCAATAGAACGAAAAGGGCATCAGTCGAGCACAGTTAAGAACCCAATCAGCAGACATCGTTAGGGAAGCAGCAAGAACAGAGTTAAAACAAAAAGCATTTCGTTTTCGCAATACTACTCAGGAACCAGGTAAAAGTTTCATTCCTCTTTCAATCACATCGCAATAACCCGTCGAGTGGACCGACGACTTGATACGCTGCCTCGGTTCGCTGCCCGGAGAAGGTAAATCCATCACCCTTTCACTCTTAGACTTCATTTGATCGATGGGTAAAATATGTATTCTTGCGCGACTGCTTAAGCCCGCGTTAATTTGATATCGATGACTGATTGTGCTTGCTGAATCATTGTTAAACTTGTTTGTCGCAACTGCGGTTATAATCCAGCGTCGAAACCATTTAAATAAGAAGGAACATATCTCTGTTTCTAGTTACACATATGCTGAATTTGCTCGCTCAAAATTCTTATGTTCCAGATCTTATGAACACATCACATTCTGTATGTTAGGTTCAGAATCAGATTCGAAGAATAAGCTAAATTCCATTTAAAATCAGTTAGGAACACTCGTGGTTTAGAAATGATTCATAGCAGTCGCAAATGTGGATGTTAAGAAGATATAACTTGTTCAGGCCAGGATCCTGTCACAAACTAGGCAAAAATTGAGTCTAACTAACAAAAAATGGATCTAAAATCTGTCTTAGCACGCATTTTATGAATCCTGTTAGTCCAACTCTAAACAAAGTAATTTTATGTTTGACTATGTCTGTATATTGTGTCCTATGTATGCCATACTAGTATCATGTATATCTTTCATATTCGATAGGTTATTGAGTGTATCATGTCTGTAAGTTTAAAACTGGTCGAGAACAACTCGGGGTCCTTCAACACTGTCTTGAATAGCTATTTAGTTCGTATGATGCTGGTTTGGGGTCTGTCGTGTTATATCCCCTGTTTGCATCTCGCCTTCAGTTTGTAATTCTATCATATGTAGGATTAATTGGTCTTTCTTTGAAACTGAAAATGTCACGCTTTGGGGCTTATCTCTGTCTCTGCCTACTGCTTACATCTGACTAGAGTATTTACAGCATATTTGAGTACTTACTGCAGCAGGTCTGCAGGATATACTGTAACTGCATCACATCATGTTTATCTTAAAAACTGGTTAGTGAACAAATATGCATATCTAAGTGTTTAAATGTCACGATGTCAATTGTCCTGGTAGGGTTAACTGGTGTCTCGTATGTCCTGTTTATAGGCTGGAAATTGAATCTTTTAGCTCATATATTTGCATGATAGTTTGCCTAATGTCTGTCCCCTCATGCTTTTGCCTGATTACCTGTTTAAATAAGTGTATGTTGTGGATGTCAATGTATCTTCCCTTTCCCTGTCATGCCTTATACGCAAAACCAATCGATGTTAGATAGTCCCTAAACCAATGGTCTTAGACAGAAACCATGCTAGACTCAATATGATTGGACTGTTTACTGTTTGTTGGGTCAGAACTACTGGAATTTGCAGTATCTAGGAGCATCCCCAGTCGAAACGAACCTGCTTTGTAATCTGTTCACCTGAATATCTAGCCTCGAACCTGTCCTGCCCCTGTATGTTTAAAGGAATTCATTCTAAAAATGGTGTATACTGTGTACATATACGCAAGAGTATATCAAATATACTCCATGTATATCACCCTTGTAGTTGGCTTTTCTTGGTGTTCGTGATCAGTTTTAAGTCCATGATTATGCTGGGGTTACTAGGCTATGTGTGGGTATTAAATTCACACACTTATGGAGAATCTGAAATCTCCTCGTTTAGGCCTGCTTCGTAAATTTGCTGCAGCCTGTCTATGGCCCAAGTGCACAGTTTTCTTCTTCTAAACTAACATGCCGGGTCGGCTGGCCCTTCGAGCAGTGAACTGCATGCACATTAACTTCATTTATTAATGTTTTGTTGTTGAGCATATACTAATCCTTATCTTCCTTTGTTTTACATGAAATGCATTGGAGCGAAACGAAGAGTCTCATGGCGAGACTCATCACAAGCTACGACAAATGAAGACCCGCATCTTATGTGCTGCATCCATCTCGCGTAGGAAATTCCAAACTGCGACGAAGGACATCGCCATTCTTCGAGTCATCCTTATTTAATTCATATCCTTTCCTCATTCATTTGTTGTAATTATTTGCCTAACATTTACTCTAACATTAATATATTTAGAATAGTTCGAGCTTGGGTCGTCCTCAGTAAGGAGTTTAACATTAGAAATTTACCTGCCTCTCTAAGTAAACCATTTTAACTTAAGTTATAACTAAACCATTTAGTCGCATAATTACTTATGTAGTCTAGATATTATTGTCATTTAAACTTGCATAACTAATCATGTAGCTATGACATTATTCTTAACCCATTTGCTACAAAATCTATATAGAAGTCTTATTTTTATGTATACTAAGGAACCCCCTTAAGCATGTGGGATACTAATCAAGGTAGGCAAATGTATACATTTAGTCAATAAGTCCACTTTGCATGACATATTTTTCATAAATAATATAGGGCATGCTTTAAACTCTATATGTGTTTTACATCACTAATCTTATTAATCTTTTTGCCAAAAAATACTTTCTATTAAATATCTTTCAAACATGCATTCTTAGCAATAAATAATTAACCCTAGGTTTGAACGGACAACCGCAAGTTAGCGGATCCTTTAGGGTGCCTAACCCCTTCCCTTTAGGATAATAAAGAACCCTTAACCAGAATCTCATTAAGTTTAGCAGACCATTAAATGGAGTTAATGCTGACTTTAATCAGTTAGTATTTAGGTGTCCTAATTCACCAAATTAATTAGGTGGCGACTCCGCGAACCCTTTAGCATTTTTGCACTTTTAGCACCTTTTACCTTAAAATTAATCCCTTAGCACCTTTTTAAACTTTTAACATCTTTTTAACTATTCTAGCACTTTATTATTTATTTTCTAACACAATTCTTAAGCAGGGTTCGCTTTTGGAAAATGTCGCGGTCGAAATCGGGCGCGACAATAATCATATTGCATTCCCCATCCAGGAGAACCTTGAATTAGTTTCATGTAGGGCTGGGCCCTAAGGTCATTGCCACTATCATCCCTTTTTAATGAAAAGGGTTCATCAGGAGGATATATGTTTTTAAGGACTTTCTTAGTGTCTAAATGTCATTGTCTTTCAATAACATTTATATTAAGTAAAGCATAATCACTAACAAACCAATTAACAAAATGTTTAAAAGTTTGTTTTTCTTGCAAATCGTCGTAAAATTGTTTACCAATAGACTTGCGTTCATCAGGAGTGAATAACTCAAGAAACCATTTTCGAAAAGGAGCATAGTCCTCATTATTCCAAAATTCTTTAGAAATAATTTTTCTTAAATATAATTGTATTCAGTATTACAGTTATCAGGCTTCAACAGTAATCTGATTCTCAACTTTTTCCTCCCGTGAGATTTCTGAGGGGGTGGTGATTTTATAAAAATTTTCATCTACCTGAGAGGTTGAAGCTCTAGCAGTAGACGTTTCAGGTCTGTCATCTAAAGGAGATAAAAAATAATGAGATGACAAAGAGCCACCTAATCTAGGTGAATTCTTACTGAACTGAAGACGAATATTGCCATCAGTAGTTTGGATTACTTGCGCAATCCTTGAATCTATCCTTGATTGAAAAGGGATAGCCTTCTCAATTAGCCAATCCTCAGGATAATCAATTTCATCCCAGCTTATAGGTCTCCTAGTAGTAATTTTAGACATTTTGGCTAGATTAGTCTCAATAGACTGTTTGTCTATTCCTTTTGTCATCCATAATCCTATAGTTTGGATTCATGGTATCTAACACCCGGAAATAGATACGATAACAGATATACATAACTTCTGTTTCAGGCATGTAATTATACCCATTAGCTTTAACATATAAAGTTCAGGCATGCAATATATTTGGATCAGACAAAGATAAAGTAAGGTTTGGTCTGACATTGAAATATACTGGGTCATAAGCTAAACTTGACTGCATAACACTCATAAGAGATTGTTTCCAGTTAAGGTTCCTAGCATCTCTTAGGACAGTCATAAAGCTTTCAGGCAAGCCTTCTAAGGTTAACGGTTTAAAAGCAATTTGTACTAAACCTATATGCAGAAATTTGTAATGCATCTTTTGATATCATTGTCAGAAAATAACTGAATAGTTTTTTCTTGATTATCCATTTGGACCGACTCTTCGATAGTCTTAATAACATGACGATTTCGAAGGTTTTCAAATATGCCGAAATTATAAATTTCTTTTGTGGCTACAAATGGAATAGTTCATTTGTTAAGAGCATCAAGTTGCTGAGGAAGTTCATACTCTTCCTTTCTAGCATTCTTAATAGTATGCTTATAATTTTAAAAAATATTCATTTTAAAATGAATACTGTCTAAGGATACTCTTAAATAGTATGACTCTGATACCACAATAAGACCTGATACGTAGGTCTGTAAGGATCTTATTATAATAAGAATAAGGAGGAAACCAGTAGCAAGAACTTTCTACCCGTAAGTTCTACCATGCCTATACCAGTACGTTAGTTATACTTAGACTAATACAAAAAACGGCCCGATTTAACGCCTGTCGCCACGCTAACCTCGCTTAACGCACGTGCATTGAAGACACTCAGACGCAAGGCGTATAACCTACCCAAGTATGAACATGATATAACCTACAGTGATATGAACTGCTAAATCTGGGTTTACTATCTTCCTTTCAAACACATTGTTACATATCTGAAAATATGTAAAAAGGAAATAACTTTTTTAATGGATAAGAAGTTAATTCGCCCCTCAAACTCCCCATGGAGTTGCACTGCGTTTTATGTGAATAAACATGTTGAGCAAGAACGTGGGATTCCAAGATTGGTTATCAATTACAAAACCTTTAAACAAAGTTTTAAAGTGGATTAGGTATCCAATCCCCAATAAAAAAAAATTATTAGATAGGTTATACCAATCTAACATATTCTCAAAATTTGATTTAAAATCAGGTTTTTGGCAGATACAGGTTGATGAACCTGACAGGTATAAAACTGCCTTTACTGTTCCATTTGGCCATTACGAATGGAATGTTATGCCTTTCGGTTTGAAAAATGCTCCATCCGAATTTCAACATGTCATGAATGACATCTTTACCCCTTTTAGTGGTTTTATCATTGTTTACATTGATGACATATTAGTCTATTCTAAAACAGTTCAAGATCATATTAAGCATCTTGATATTTTCAAAAAAATTGTCATTTCAAATGGTCTAGTTATCTCCAAACCAAAAATGAATATTTTCCAAACGAAAATTAAATTTCTAGGACATAACATTGAAAAAAGAAATATTATTCCTATTTACAGGAGTATTGAATTTGCTTCTAAATTCCCTGATGAGATTCTTGACAGAACTCAATTACAGAGATTCTTAGGAAGCCTTAATTATATTGCTCCCTATTATAAAAAAATTATCTATTGATGCAGCTGTTTTATATGACAGGCTAAAGAAATCTGCCAGTCCTTGGACCAATGTCCATACTGAAGCAATCAAAAAGATAAAAATTAAGGTGCAGGCTTTGCCATGTCTAATGCTTGCTAACCCAAATTGGGGGAAGATTGTCGAAACAGATGCTTCTGACATTGGTTATGGAGGAATTTTGAAACAAATAAATCCCCAAACCAAACAAGAATATCTGGTTAGATATAATTCCGAAAAATTGACTAATAGTCAAAAGAACTACGCCACTATAGCTAAAGAAATTCTTGCTATAGTAAAATGTGTCTTGAAATTCCAAGATGACCTCTACAACACCAAGTTCTTAATCAGGACAAACTGCAATGCAGCAAATTCATGTTTCAGAAAGACTTTAAACATGATGTTTCTAAACAAATGTTTGCAAGATGGCAGGCACATTTAGCCCCATTCGATTTTGAAATTCAATATATTAAAGGTGAAGATAATTCACTTCCTGACTTTCTTACTCGCGAATTTTTACAGGATTAAAAATGCGTCCAGAATGGACAAGACCTACTAGAGGTAGAAGCCAAGGCTCAGGACGAGGCAGAGGAAGAACGGACCCGAGGACTATTCCTTCAAGGGCCAAACTGGTAGACGATAGTTCTTCCAGCCAACAGGGCTCATATGCCTAAAAACTCATACAAGATGGAGAAGATCGAAACCAATATTTGGTTCGACCACATGAGGAGACTATTCTCCTATTAGGACATGAAGATAAAAACTATCTAAATGACCCATGGATTCTGATGAATCGATATGTAGAAAATTTCTACCATCCCTACAAAGAAGGGAAAAACAGGATGTATTATGAATATATCCTTACGGCAACATCCACTGCTGATATTACTTCACACCCTGACCATAAACCAGGAGTAGAAAAGAGCTATTCAACGTTCTATCTAAAAAATCATTTCTCCCTATGAATAGGGAATTAGCCCATTCAGATCGAAGGAACTAATTATTCCAAGAACTGATATCAAATTTGCATTTAATTATTATGATTATATTGATGCATTCACCCATGTTTTTTATTATGAAAACAAGAAGCATGGTCATACATGGTAGGTTAAATTAAACCCCGAGATTTTTAAGAACAGTCAGAAAGGTAAATTACTACCAGGATGGATTTTCCCATGGTGGAATATTATTGGCCCTGAAATTCAGATATTGTCAGCCCCTTATACGAATTATTATAAGGAATGGATACAGTTATCTCCATGTATCACTCCCGAAAACCCTTCCGACTATGTAGAAGGATCTGCATCAATGATGTTCTTTATGCAAACCGGAACCCCATGGATCTGGAAATGGATTCCCGAAGCAGGGAGGAACTCACAAGACATATTATGTCTTAAAAGAAAATTTCTTTGCAAATTCTGGTCTAAATTATTAGATAAAAATCCGGAAAATCCAGCCCAAACCTATGGTTGGGAAATAGAAGAAAATTGCTCTTCTTTACTAAAAATTTGAGAACCATTTCTCATATCAAAAAAGAGGACAATTCCTCATTCTTTTCAAAATTTAAAAATGATATTAAAATAAAAGATCCTCATATTTCAGAAGAGGAAATAATGACTGCCCATCTTGAAAAAATAAATGCAGACTTTGTAAAAAACTTTACCACAAAGATTGACGAAAGTCCCTATTCAGAGACATCAACGACATCCATGAAAGAAGCCCAAGACGACAGTCTATTCCAAGACTCGCAACCACTGGAAGACTATTCCTACCAGCCATCCACCAAGGATCTATTCGACGGATTAATTGAGTCTGTCAGAGCAAATGCAGAAGAGGCCAAAGCCCGACAAGAAGACAAAGCTTCACGTGGAAAAGAGAAGATGACAGAGTGAAGAACCCCATTATCATCAATAATGAATGAAAGAAGACAAAGAAGGTCACATTCAGACCCCACGGTCATATTCGGCCGACAGATTTATTTTATTATTTTGTTTTTCAGAAGTTGCTCATGTCGCTATCTTCTTTTGTTAAAGTAGTTTACTTTTCGTACTATTGTAATTTACTTTTCGCAAAGTATTTTGACATTTTGTAATTATTAAGATGCCCTTTACTATTTATTTTACGGATTGTAAAATGTTTTGGAGTCCGCCTTCATCTATAAAAGGGATTCTCATTCATTTAGAAAAACATCAGAAAATCGAGCACTTGTAAATTTTCCTTTGAATTAATAACATTGGAGTTTGCTCAACATCTCTCTCTTGACTACAAGTTCGGTATACCTCACTTCCCTTAATTATTTTATATTCTGCTTATGCATGTTTGAAGCCTAATGATAGGCTAAAACCCTATATTGTCTAGGATGCTCTGAGATAATATGAATTAGTAAGGAAGATAGTAAACCCAGATTTAGCAGTTCATATCACTGTAGGTTATATCATGTTCATACTTGGGTAGGTTATACGCCTTGCCGTACAGAGTGCCCTTATCTGCCGACATGCCGTTAAGCCGAGGTTAGACGTAGGCGACAGACGTTAAATCGGGCCGTTTTTTGTATTGGTCTAAGTATAACTAACGTACTGGTATAGGCATGGTAGAACTTACGGGTAGAAAGTTCTTGCTACTGGTTTCCTCCTTATTCTTATTATAATAAGATCCTTGCACTACGATCGTCTTATCAGGTATCAGAGTCATACTATTAAGAGTATTCTTAGACAGTATTCATTTTAAAATGAATATTTTTAAAAATTATAAGCATACTATTAAGAATGCTAGAAAGGAAGAGTATGAACTTCCTCAGCAGCTTGATGCTCTTAACAAATGGATTATTCCATTTGTAGCCACAAAAGAAATTTATAATTTCGGCATATTTGAAAACCTTCGAAATCGTCATGTTATTAAGACTATCGAAGAGTCGGTCCAAATGGATAATCAAGAAAAAACTATTCAGTTATTTTCTGACAATGATATCGAAAGGTATCAAAAGATGCATTACAAATTTCTGCATAGAGGTTTAGTACAAATTGCTTTTAAACCATTAACCTTAAAAGGCTTGCCTGAAAGCTTTATGAATGTCCTAAGAGATGCTAGGAACCTTAACTGGAAACAATCTCTTATGAGTGCTATGCAGTCAAGTTTAGCCTATGGCCCAGTATATTTCAATGTCAGACCAAACTTTACTTTATCTTTGTCTGATCCAAATATATTGCATGCCTTAACTTTATATGTTAAAGCTAATGGGTATAATTACATGCCTGAAATATAAGTTATGTGTATCTGTTATCGTATCTATTTCCGGGTGTTAGATACCATGAATCCAAACTGTAGGATTATGGATGACAAAAGGAATAGACAAACACTCTTGATTGAGACTAATCTAGCTAAAAGGTCTAAAATTACTACTAGGAGACCTATAAGCTGGGATGAAATTGATTATCCTGAGGATTGGCTAATTGAGAAGGCTATCCCCGTTCAATCAAGGATAGATTCAAGAATTGCGCAAGTAATCCAAACTACTGATGGCAATATCCGTCTTCAGTTCAGTAAGAATTCACCTAGATTAGGTGGCTCTTTGTCATCACATTATTTTTTATCTCATTTAGATGACAGACCTGAAACGTCTACTGCTAGAGCTTCAACCTCTCAGGTAGATGAAAGTTTTTATAAAATCACCACCCCCTCAGAAATCTCTCGGGAGGAAAAGGTTGACAAAATCAAGGTTGAGAATCAGATTCCTGTTGAAGCCTCGACTGATAACAGTAATACTGAATACAATTATATTTAAGAAAAATTATTTCTAAAGAATTTTGTAATAATGAGGACTATGCTCCTTTTCGAAAATGGTTTCTTGAGTTATTCACTCCTGATGAACGCAAGTCTATTGGTAAACAATTTTACGACGATTTGCAAGAAAAACAAACTTTTAAACATTTTGTTAATTGGTTTGTTAGTGATTATGCTTTACTTAATATACATGTTATTGAAAGACAATGACATTTAGACACTAAGAAGATCCTTAAAAACATATATCCTCCTGATGAACCCTTTTCATTAAAAAGGGGTGATAGTGGCAAAGACCTTAGGGCCCAGCCCTACATGAAACTAATTCAAGGTTCTCCTGGATGGGGAATGCAATATGATCATTTGAATGATCTGTTCAGACAGAACAACCACACCAATATTGGTCTTAAGATTCTTTTTGAACAAATGACTTTATTACAGAATAAGGTCAGTAGACTCCATAGTCTTATTGAAGAGTAAAGGATTGTCGTTGATAAACAGCCTCCTAAACCTCTAGAAACTCGTGCCAACATCCAGCCATCTCCATCCATGGATGGGATAAACTTGTCAAAAGACAAAACAGATCTTGAAAATCTATTATCACAATTTCGTGATAAAATGAAAATTTCACCAGAGAAAGAGTCTACCTCCAAAAATATTGTTGGCGTCATTACCACCAACGATTCCGAGACTCTCGAAGAAGCACATATTCTGCTGTCAAAAGGACAGGATGGAATCCCAAATGTACCCGGGATAGTTATTATTATCCCAGGCCAACGCCTGTTGATGTCCTAGTAGAGGAAACTGGATTCAAGCCTGATGTTGCATCATACACTGGCACTGAGATTGTCGAATGGAACATTGATGGAGCTGGAGATAATCTAATCTTCAAAACTGGCCACAAGATGCTCATGTACGCCGCAGCTGGCAGAGCCCACAACAACAAGCAATCAGAGGTTAACATCATGCAGACGATTGTTGTAGGATTTACAGGACAGCTCAAGGCCTGGTGGGATAATTATCTCACTACTGAGCAAAAAGCCTCAATTACTAATTCAGTCAAACAGGAAGGGACTGAGCAAAAATCCAATGCGGTTTATACACTTGTTCTAACCATTTTAGATCAATTCACTGGTAATTATTCTACCAACTATGATAACATCAGGACACTGCTTCAAAATCACAGTTGTCCAACCCTTACCTCTTTTAGATGGTACAAAGATGTTTTCCTTAGTAGGGTTTATAATCTCCCTGAAGCTAGTAGTAGCTTCTGGAAAGCCAGATTCATTGATGGTCTCCCATCACTCTTCGCCGAAAGGACTCTCAAGATTAATGATAGTTCACAAATTCAATGGGAGGAATATTCCTATGGACAACTCATTGGACGTTGCACAGATGAAGGTTTAAACCTATGCAATGACCTAAAACTGCAAAGGCAGCTGAAGAAACATAATTTGACGGAAAAAGCTCAATTAGGAGAATTCTGTCAATAGTTCGCCATGGACGGACCAAGCTCTTCTCAAAATCCAAGGAAGAAAAAAGCTGGGGCTAAGCCTTTCAAGCCATACAAAGATTATTCCAGATTCCAATCAGACTGTTACAAAAATAAAGCAGCTAAAAAAGAAGAGTCCATAGTGCAACAAGAAAGAGGGATAACAAAATACCTAAGAAAGAACGTACATGCTTCGCATGTGGTGAAAAAGATCATTACGCCAATTGGTGTAAAAAGAAAAAGATCAATAAGATTAATAATCTTGACATTGATGAGAGCATCAAGAATGCTCTTAAAAAGATTATGGTAGATTCAGATGAGTCCTATGATTCAGAAGATACCATGGGTACACATTCAGATGACCCCTATTCATCTTCCTCGGAGGAAGAGACTCCTTGTTGTACCAAGGATAAATGTCAAAACATCAAAGATAATGATGACACTAACGATGAGTTTTATAAACTCCAAGCTCAGTTCTCCAGTTTCAACATAAGCGTCATCAATGGAGAAGAAATTAATGATCTTCTTAAAGAATTTCCCGATGAAGCCCATAAGGCTAAAATCATTGACGCATTGCTCAAAGCACAAGAGAAAGACAAAATTCCTATCAAGATCAAGACTCGTATTGATCCTCCGTACAATTTCTCGGAGTTACTCACTGAGTTACAAAAGAAAAGGAACTCCAAAGATCCAATTACAACTCACAGGAATTAAAAGAAGAGATTTTGAATCTCAGAAGAGAGATAACTCAGATGCATGGCAAATACGGCAGTTTAGAAAACCGAGTTACCCTCTTAGAAACTATCTCATATTCTGAGAAAACCCCGGACATCTCCGAACAAGTAGGACATACTCCTATCATCAGCCAGCGTAGCACTTCCAGCCTACCTGATGACTTCATAGGTACTCTAGTCATGCGACAAAGGTGGATTACTGAGATAAACCTACTTATCCATGGCAATGCCATCCTCAAGAATGTCCCGACTTTGATTGACTCAGGGGCAAATCTCAATTGCATCAGGGAAGGATTAATCCCTACTAAATACTTTACCAAAACTACCCGTAGAGTATACGGTGCAGATGGAAGCAATTTCGACGTTTCCTACAAATTACCTAGTGCATTCATTTGCCAGAACAAAACTTGCATTGAACAAACCTTCATATTAGTCAAGAACCTATTCAATGATATTATCTTAGGCATCCCTTTTATTAATGGACTAATGCCCATCACCAATACTGATGAAAAAGGCCTTACAGGAACCTTTGATGGAAAACCTATAACCTTTCCCTGGATTACATCCCAAAAAACAATTAGTTTTGTTAACATAGTCCAAAATAAGAAACAACACTTGGATTATCTACAACAGGAGTTGATGATTCACAAAATTTGTGACTAGCTTACTAATCCTAAATTACAGGATAAGATCAAAAGCATAGAACATGACTTTGCTTCTTCTATTTGCAATGATCTACCAACAGCCTTCTGGAATAGAAAGAAACACATTGTTGGACTACCCTATGAGAAAGACTTTCGGGAAGAAAACATTCCTACCAAGGCAAGGCTTCAAACATGTGGTATCAAGAAAAATTATAGTTTAGCTACACCAGTAAAGTGCAGAAAGCGGACATTTAGTATTTTAATGTATTTTCTTGTACTCCCTCCGTCCCAATTTATATGACACTTTCTTTTTTTTAGTCGGTCCCAAAAAGAATGACACATTTCTATATTTAGTAACAATTCAACTTTAAATTTACTTTTATACCCTTAATGAAATGATTTCAAGCCACACAAATTTCTATGGGTTGTTTTAGACCACAAGTTTCAAAAGTATTTCTTTATTTCTTAAATTTTGTGCCAAGTCAAAGACTTCATATATAATGGGACGGAGGGAGTAATTTTTTTGACAAAGGAAAATTCAAGATGGTTCTAATCTATTTCCTTTGGTATATCTATTTTTCTATTTTTAGACTATTCATCACCAAGTACAGAGAGATAGATAGTGTGTTTGTATGTGTGAGAGAGAGCGAGAGACACAGAGAGAGATAGTGTGTGTGTGAGAAAGAGGGATAGAGAGAGCACAGAGAAAAACGCAGTCCAGGAAAAAGGTTTGCTGACTAGTTTGCTGTGTTCTTAATTCCGACAAGTTCAGGCAACTATAACTTGGATACAGAACTCTTAAACAATAGTTTTTTTTATCTTAAAACAATTTTCATTACAAGACAACAGTGTAGGCTGAACCCTGACGTTGTTCATGCAGAGGGACAATGAAAGAGTTTAAGAAGTAGGCATTCAAATTTAAAAAGAAATCGAAGGCACCTTACCAATTAAAGTACATCCATAACGATTGAATGCTGAGCTCATTCCTGAGGTTACCTAATGAAAAGAACATGACAAAACCAAAGGGCGAGAGTGAAAAGAGGACTACAATTAAAAACATGATATGACTTATAGTCCAGGCACGAGTTTAATCGGATATCCAATATAACCACTGAATACGAGAATAGAATGCGTAATAGCAGTCCTTAAGATTACTTTTTTGCCACGTGTCAAAGTTAGTCGGATATGTGCATTATCAAACATTCCATTTCTTAAAAGAGTCTTGAAAATAGCTCCTTTCACCTGCATATTCTTGCATTAAGTCACAAGTTCAAAAAAGAAAAATACTATGTTTTGCAATGTAGAAATCAAAAGCTTAGAGGACCGAGTCCGAAACAGGGAATTGCCACAACATTTTACCTCTTCGCGAGTTGGTACATTGCTGAAAGCTAGTGCTTTTGCAGAGTCGAACAGCCTGCCAAAAGGCAACTAAAAAGTAATTTAGTGAAGGATGGATCTAGGAGCTGCCAAATATCATGCATAGCCCAAATGAAGCTGTTTTTCTTTTTCCTTCTTTATTTTTATTATTATTTTTTTGACGCTGTTATCCGTCACACGTATTCGTCAGATAATAGTGAATGAAGAGGATGAAGTGGTTGGCCATCTTTTCAAAACGGGTTTGGGTTAATGGGTCAGGTTGTGAGTGGACCAATAAATTCATGCCACAGATTTAAATTTAAAAGTCCACATATTCCACATCAGATTCTGTTAAAAAGAGGGGAATTTTAAGCTTAAATTTAAGGTTAAGGCAATTATGGCCCAATAGGTGGAACCGTGGAAGGAGGGTAAATTTAAATCATTTCAAATACGTCAGGGGCACTTTTGACCCTTTTCCGTTTAACATATATGAGACACAATCCACATCTAGTTGTTGTAACTTACCTATCCAAATGCTCCTCAAGCTTAAATACCTTACCACAGTACACTCGAAGCCCCTCCCAAACTGCATCACCACCTTGGACAATTGAATCAAATACTGAAACCTAGAAAATGTCTAACAGTGATCAGAAATAGAGAGCTAGTTGACAGGAGGGCAGAAAGAAGAGAAATTTTCCAAATATCATTCTCGGTAGACTACATTTTACCTTGGCAGTCTCACGGGGCACAATCTCATCACCAACCCATGCTAGCAGTTTCTCATTAGCAGGAACAGGAAGACTAGGATGATGTACAGTTGAGTTCAGGTAATAAGAAGAAGATTGCCTTGCATGACGCTTAAGCATGTTGTAAAAAGGTTGGCTTTGCTCCAGCAAATCATACAATGATGTTGGAAATGGCTGAAGAGTTTTAGAAGGAAAAACTATGACCAAATGTCTTTCATGTGATATTTAGAATGTTGCAGGAAAGAAGCAAGCTGCCAGCAAAATCGAAACAATTTAAGACTGAGTAACAGGTTCAAATTTCATGGGATTAATTTTACACAGAGACGCATCATGTCGCGGTGCACATGCAAAAACAACAGATGATTGGTAGGCATGGAACATGAAAGAGACTTTGTTTCAAATTCACTCAGCGCAATACATCCCCGTCCATCAGAAGAATATATGAGCTGTGGGCTAGTAATCCAGGAAAAATCATATGCAATCATACTTGGACAAGCTGAAGTAAGGAGGCAAGTGTAAAAAAAAAAGTGTCCCTCTTCTTTATTTTGTAACCTAACGGCACTAAAGATGAGTTTCTAAATATCACTATAATACCCTGTTTAATCATTAAAATATTTGCATAACCAAATAGCAATTAACCAAAGATCTGTGAACCGTATACCGTAGGGTATTTCTTTGCTGGAGCAAAGCCTGTTGATTTATGCACACTTTTATACCACCATGGTGCCCAGATGCCATCAAATGGTTTTGGTCCAGCTTCCCACCTGAAAACACAAACTCAACATTGGTTTTCTCTTCTTCTTTTTTTTGGTGTGAATATACAAGTTATCAAAAATTTAAAATACCATTTTGATTAGATTAATACAAAGCCAGAGGGGAGGGAAGTCTGTCCATGCTGTATGTTCCTCCATGAATACAGTCATAGGAGCCAGAGGGAATGGTAATGTGGCAAAGTTTGGTTTCCTGCTTCCCCGTCTTCCATGCACAATAGATTTCTTCGTTGACCCCCAACCATATGATTTATTCATATCCTTTTCTGATTTAATGTTTTTTTTCTTTTTTTTCTTTTTAGGAACTTCCATCTTTCTTCTAACATCCCGCCCCAACAAACTATCACGTCTATTTTTCAGTGTTCATAAAAGATCACCTTTCAAGAATCATTAAAAAGAATAAAACTAGCCATGATATGGAAGTATAATACGATTGGATAATATAAACAATCTTCTGACTAATGGCACATGACTGATTGTGCACAATATGTGTAGAATACTGTGACAGATTGTATTTCCTTTATTAGTGCATAATTAGCTGTATATTAGTAGTTATTTACAGCTGTACATTAGCTTGTTATTTACAGCTCTATACTCCTATAATTTAGGAGTCATTCTTGGTCCAACGAGTCATCTCTTTTCTTTCAACTCTTCCTTATCGTTTCTATGGCACAAATGGTGAATCCAAGTGATACTATCATTCCTGCTGATAACACCAACCATCTGGTTCAATTTAACCCAAGTTCCCCTAAAGCTTAATGGTCCAATGAATTGTCATTTGGAAAGCGCAGGCCGAGTCTCTCATGTTGGGTCATGATCTATACTTCTATCTAGACGGATCCATGACAGTACCGCCAAAAACTGTTACCGTCAACAATTCAGCAGTGCCCAATCCCAAGTACAAGATCTGGTTCCGTCAGGACCAGTTGATTCGCAATGCCTTAATGGCATCGGTTGATCCGACGATCACCTCTGCAATCACAAAAACTTCCATCTCGAAGCAAACGTGGGACACACTGCATACATGTATGCAAACAAATCACATACAAGGGTCTTCAGTCTCCGAAACTCTTTGGCTACAATGACAAGAAAATCTTGAAGTATGACATAGTACTTGCGTGAGATCCGGAATGTTGCTAATGAACTTGCAACGACTGGAGCTCCTATTTTTGATGACGAACTTGCAGTCAAAATACTCAGCGGTCTAGGACATGAGTATGATTCAATTGCAGCAGTTATCCAAGCACGAGATACACCCATCACCAAATTGGCGACCAACGGTCTCTCAACAAAATCGTCTAGTTTGTCAGCTATGTGGTCGAACTGGGCATACTGCCAATGTATGTCGTACATGCTCCCACAATCACTTGGAAGCCCGAGCAAACTTTATTTCCATGCCTTGGATTGTTGACTCAGGAGCATCGCATCATGTGACCGTTGATACTCAGAATCTGCAACGTCCAGATGACTACACTGGTACTGAGGATATTTCCATGGGTAATGGTAACAAAATCCCTATAACTCACACTGGTCATGTTCAATTAAATGCTTTAAACAAAAAGTTTCAACTTTCTAATACTTTGTGTGCACCAGATATCAAATCTAACTGTTACACCTCGTAAGTTAAGACTAGGATTAAGAACGTCATTAAGGTTAATATTCGGATAATGGATATAAGATATAATTATACAAGCTACGAACACGCCAATGAGTATTTAAATGATAAGTTATTTAGATTTCTCTTTTGAGGATTATTACATATTGTGGGAATTACGACTTGGAGAATACGAAACCTTATGGAATTCCCGGGAATTAAAAGATACGAGAATAAGAAATTAAGGCAATGGGAATTTAGATTAAAAATATGTGAGATTGATTTAGTTAAATAGACACTTAGAGGGGCAAAGTGTGACATCTAAAGGGGCTAAAGTGTAGTGTTTAAAATCTGAAAATGAGAATTTAAATGACCCTAATTAGCTCATTTTCACTTAGCAACAAATCAGATTTTCTCCTCCCTTCTCTCCCTACCTTGCTCGAATTTCTTCCCCTTTCCTAGCAAGAGAAATTAAGTTCCTACTCCATCTTAGTAGACTAAATCATCCCACACAAAATTTCCAAACCAAAAGCACACAATAGAGGGGGGAAATCTGGCAAAACAGTGGGCAATTAACGCCACTGCTGCCGATTTCCAGCCCCAATTTTTCGAAATTTGGGGATAAATTTTGAAGGAAAACATGCATAAATGATGGGTTAACATTATGGGGTTCATGCATGTTGGATTTGGAGTTGAAAAGGTGAAGAATTAGTGAAGAAAAATCAATTAAACGACGGGAAAAGAGGGCTGGACAGTGAGCAGATTTTCGGACTGTTTTGGACGAATTCGAGGTATACAATTCTTCTTTTATAGTTTAAATGAAATTGCATGTTGTTGTCCAAAACAGTCCGAAAATCTGCTCACTGTCCAGCCCTCTTTTCCCGTCGTTTAATCGATTTTTCTTCACTAATTCTTCACCTTTTCAACTCGCGACTTAGGGACTGTTTTAGGGGCTGAATTGGTGGTGTAATAATGCTGGGGATTTCATCGAGAATATGCATAAACAATGTGGTAATTGGTTACGCAAGTCCTAAAGGAATCAAAGTGTAAGAAAATGTAGAAAAGCTCCGCATTTCCCTCTCATTGTTAACTAAAGTGTGAGTTGTTCTCATGGACTATTCTTTAATACAGATTAAGGGTTGGAATGACATGAAATAAATATATAAATTCCCTTGGTCATTGAAGTTGATAAATTGAATGTTTAAATAATTTTGACTACATATGGAAATGGTAGTGGTCATTAGTTTAATTTGGATTGTTGGATTGAATTGGATTGTTGGTTGGATTTGAATTGTTGGTTGATTTGGATTATTGGTAAAATTGTGGATACGCACATAAACAAAGGAAATGCTGCCCAAATTTTTATAGGAATAAGGGAGCCATTATTCATATAACTTACATTAGAAATCATGGAATTGACGAGCGTATCATTCCTTGTTATAGGTTGACATACTAGACGAGACATGTCTTAGCATTTAGTTGATTTGCTCGCTTAAAAGGTATGTGAGACTATTCTTTCTTTGGCATGATTTTGTGAAAATCCTTTTTCCCTATTTTTGGCACGACCTTGTGAAAAACTTTCATTTGACTTGATTTTAATAAAAGTACGGCGGACGTACATGATTTTCTACGGAGTTAGTTTTAAAGGAAAATTGTTATGACAAGTGCCTATGATTTCAGTAAAGAGTGTATTATGATGATATTATCGAAAGTCAAAGATGATTTCAAATTGCATATAGTTGCTCATGATATCTATTCGTGCCGAGTCCTATTACACATTCACTGAGTCTCTCACATAGAGGGCCGGCACTACATAGTATGTTCCGGGTTCGAGTCCCGGCTATTATTATTATATTACTTGGGTTCGAGTCCCAAGCGGGTTCAACTCCCGATTTATTATTATTCCATGGATTAGCTCTCCATGATGCGGGTTCGAGTCCCATGACATTATATTATTCCATATATTTACGTGGGTTCGAGTCCCACGATATACATGCTTACTTGAGTTCGAGTCCCATGATATATATGTACCTAGACGGGTTCGAGTCCCGTGCTATTATATCCTGAGGATAGAAGTTCATGATTTTGGCCTGACTTGCATATTTTGAAAAGGGAAGAACTGATTTTCATTACTCTCATTTGATGGAGTACAGTTAAGTTGAATTCTTACTCGTCTACTGATTTACGTTGAACTGTTATGATTTCTAGTACAGTATTTTCCAGTTCCACATACTTGGTACATCTATCGTACTGACCTCCTTTTCCCGAGTGCGTTCATGTACGCGAGTTCAGTGTTGAATAGGTGACCGCCCGATCTAGATTTACATGCAGCGGTTGGAGAGCTCCTTTGTTCGAGCGGCTATTTTGTGCAGACCTTTATCTTTCAGACTTATGCATATTTTGGGCACGACGGGGTCTGTCCGTCATATGTCGATATTACACTCTTAAGTGCAGCGATTGTGGGTTGGGCGTTTGTACCTTGTTTTGGTTTTGATGTTGTTATACCTGTGTTGGGGCGTTCGGTTATACTTGTTGTTATCTAGTGGCGGCACGCTTGCTTATTTTGATTATTCCTTTGTGTACATAATGTTGGTTGGTGGCAGCCTAGTCGGCTAGCCCATTATGATCGTTGTTCTGTTGTTGATTTGACAGCCTTGTCGGCTCGCCCATTTTAGGGAGATGTTGTAAAAGTAGTGTTGTGCTGCCGAAATTTCTATAGATCTCTGTATTAGATGGATTAAGAGTGACATGTCAGTAATGACGTCCAATTAGGACGTTTAGTCGCGGCCCGTCGGGTCGGGTCGTGACACTAACCTTATATCTATGTCTCAATTTTGCAAAGATAATCTGACATCCATGTAAATTTTTTCCTTTGATTTTCTTGTGAAGGGTCTGATCACGGGGGCGGTGTTGGCACGAGGCCAAAATAAACAAGAACTTTACAAGTGGCCTGCTGGAGGCTCCCGATGCAATTTGAACTATCAATCTTATATGGTAGAATCTCAGCAATCATGGCATAGAAAATTAGGACATCCAAATAAAAGAGTGCTTAAAACACTCTCACAAAAGTTTTCAATTCTAGTTTCAAATTTCGAAAATTTTGATTATTGTAATTCCTGCTCTTCTAATAAAAGCCATCGGCAACCTTTTTCTCAGAACACTCTAGTGAGTAAAAAGCCTTTACAAATTCTTTTCAGTGATTTTTGGGGGCCGTCACCTGTTTTGTCAATTGACAAAAAAATATATTATGTAATTTTTGTTGATCAGTTTACAAAATACATTTGGCTATACATGCTTAAAAATAAAAATGAGGTTCAAGCAATTTTTTCTAAATTTAAACCCTTGTTGAAAATTATTTTCATACAAAAATACTCTTCGTTTACACTGATGGCGGTGGTGAATTTGAAGGCCTCAAGTCATTCCTTCATACCAATGACATTAAGCACCTTGTATCACCTCCATACACACCACAACGAGTAGCCATGGCTGAACGTAGACACAGACATATCATTGAAACAGCAAAAATCATTTTACACCAAGCATCCATGCCTCCAATTTTTTGGTCATTTGCTTGTCAGCAAGCCACATTCTTCATTAACAGACTGTCCACCCGCACACTTAACTATGATTCTCCATACCAACGATTATTTGGAGAAATTCCAAATTATCAATCCATTCGTACTTTGGGTGCCTCTGTTATCCATGGCTTAAATTGTATGCCAAACACAAATTAGAACCTAGGTCCACTCCTTGTGTATACTTGGGCTATTCTAATACCCATCACAGCCATCAGTGTTATGATCCTGTTTCACAAAAGATATATATCTCACGAGATGTTTTTTATGAAAATAAATTTCCCTTTTCTGATATATTTTCATCCTTAAAAGATAAAAAAAATTGAAGTTAGAGTGGGATATCCTGTGCAAATAGTCGAATGACTCCAATGTAAAATTTGTGCCTCCAACGTATTATGAGATTCCACTGCCAATTAAGGTCGCTCCAAAGTTGTCGGCAATTTCTCCTGCAGGTCCATCTTCAAGTCCGTCTCTAGCAGCAGCACCAACTCCTGCCACCGTCTCAGATTCCTCCACACAACCGCCAGTTGCACCAATACATTCTGATGTTGTTCCACCTACAACCCAACCACTTATTCAGTATCAACGCCGAAATCGGCACCCAGACCACCCAAACTACTACTACAACCCCTGCATCTATATCAACCTCACACCCCCCTCCTCAACCCTCCATGTCCCTACGCCCATCCCATATCCCAATCTTCACCAATCATCTACCACAACTATCCCACATACCCAAGACCCTCCATTCACCGACATGTTACTCGCTCACAGAACAATATCACCAAACCCAAGCAAGTATTTGATTATCTTGCAGTTGCTTCTACCAAGCCACGTCCCACCACTTATAACCAAGCCAAAAAGAGTGCACACGGGAGAGAAGACATGAAACTTGAGTTTGAGGCATTGATGAACAACAGGACGTGGGAGCTCGTACCGCCATCCTCTTCTCAAAATGTCATTGATTGCAAAGGGCTCTATCGTATCAAAACCAAACCAGATGGAAGTGTGGACAGGTACAAAGCTCAGCTGGTTGCAAAGGGTTGTACACAACGACTGGGTGTGGATTATCACTCTACATTTAGTCCAGTGATAAAACCTGTTGCTGTTCGACTCATTTTGTCGCTTGCAGTTCAGAACAATTGGCATTTGCACCAATTGGATGTGTAACACATTTCTTCAAGGACACCTAGTTGAAGATGTTTATATGCGTCAACCTCCTGGGTATACTCATCCTGTTTTTCCTCATTATGTGTGCAAGTTAAAGAAAGCAATTTATGGACTTAAGCAGGCTCCTCGAGCCTGGTACTCTGAGTTAAAGCAATTCTTGGTTCAGATTGGCTTTCAAAAGTCTAACTCTGACTCCTCTCTATTTATTCGTCATCAAAATAGAGTGTTGGTCTATATTCTTGTATACGTTGATGACATAATTATCACTGGGTCCAGCTCTGATGTTATCAAGAAAGCTATACATGTTCTTTCAGCCAGATTCTCTCTCAAAGACCTTGGAC
The DNA here is from genome assembly GCA_029844215.1 of Przewalskia tangutica. NCBI lineage: Eukaryota > Viridiplantae > Streptophyta > Magnoliopsida > Solanales > Solanaceae > Przewalskia > Przewalskia tangutica. The sequence continues at coordinate 18,019,233 of CM056721.1, forward strand.
AACTGCACTTTTTTTGGGTATTGAGGTTCTCCGCACAAAAGAAGGGACTGTTCTTTCTCAGGCCAAGTATGTTTCTGATATTCTTTCTACACCATAACATGTCTGAATGTAAGCCTGTTCAAACACACTTGAGTTCCACTGCTTCACTATCCTTAAAGGATGATACACCTCCTGCGGATGCCACTTTGTATCGTCAAGTAGTTGGTAAGCTTCAATATCTGTCGTTTACCAGACCAGATATAAGCTTCGCAGTATAACAAATTATCTCAATTCATGCATGCTCCTACTCAAACACACTGGTCTTCTGTTAAGTGATTTCTGCGGTACCTCCAACAAACCAAAAATTATGGCTTACTGATATCAAGCAAGAAATGTCCTGGGTTGTTTATGTATTCAGATGTTGATTGGGCCGGGGACATTAATGACAGGACTTCCACTTCTAGCGATATCCTGTACCTTGGTGCAAATCCTATTCGTTGGTCATCCAAGAAGCAACACACTGTTGCGCACTCCTCAACGGAAGCAGAGTATCGTGCAGTAGCTTCTGCACTTGCTGAGGTCAATTGGGTTCAAAAGCTTCTTGTAGAACTGCATGCGCAGTTGCCTACTCCACCCATAATCTATCGTGATAATGTTGGTGCCACCTATTACCTATCTTTGTCAAAATCTGGTATTACACAGTAGGATGAAACACATTGAAGTCGATTTTCACTTTGTTAGAGATCAAGTGCAGCGAAAACAGGTGCTTGTTCAGCATTTACATGCTGCTGATCAGCTTGCAGACACGCTTACAAAGCCTTTACCTCGTCTACTTTTTCATCAACAGCTGTCCAAGTTAAAGGTTATTGATCCCACCTTCAACTTTCAGGGGCATAATGGCACATGATTGATTGTGCAGAATATGTGTAGAATATTGTGACTGATTTGTGTTTCCTTTATTAGTGCATAATTAGTTGTATATTAGTAGTTATTTACAGCTGGACATTAGCTTGTTATTTACAGCTCTATACTCCTATATTATTTAGGAGTCATTCTTGGTCTATCGATTGTATATAAAGTGTTCTGCACATAATGAATAATAGACAAGACAGTATATTCTTCCTCTCTTGAACCTTTACTGACAAGTAACACTATCGACCAAAAAGACTACCACCTCCTTGTGAAGCTTCCCCGCACCCAAATCTCCCTGAAAATAAAACTTATTCCCCACCTCCTGCACAGTACATCTTCACATCCATCTTACAAAAGTATGTGTAGGGTTCATGTTACACCTCGTATGTTAAGACAAAGATTTAGAACGTCATTAAGGATTGGGATTTCCAATTTTCGAAATTACAAATATTCTACGTGCTAATACGGATTAATTTTTGACAATGACGAATGTGACGCCGGAAATCTCTTTAGAAATGGTGGTGTAAATAAACATATATATTTTTTTTCCGTTAAGTTAGTAAGGTATATAAGGTGCGATGATAAGAAATTAAGGCAATGGGAAATTAGATTAAAAGAAGTGGGATTGGTTTAGTTAAATAAATACTTAGAGGGGGCAAAGTGTGGCATTTAAGGGGGCTAAGTGTATAAAAAAAAAATCTGAAATCTGAAATTCCTAAATAACTATCCACTAAGTTCTTTTCTTCCACAAACAAGAACACACTTATTTCTTTCCTCTCCTTTCTCCCCCCCTAGTTAATCGAAAATCTCCATTCCTTTGCAAGAAAATTTAGCTTGTTACTCCATCTTCTTGGGTTAAATTGTCCCACCATTTTAAAGCCAAATATTGCACCAAAACAGTGGGGAAAACGTCCCACTGCTGGCAGATTTTAGGGCTGTGGTTTCTTAAGTTTTTGGACAAATTTTGTGAAGGAAAATATGTATAAATGTTGGGTTATTATAGTAGAAGTGTTGCATGTCATTTTGGGTTGAAAGAAGAGAAGAATTTGGGCGAAAAATCGACGAAAAGAGGCTGAAAAATCGCTGGGCAGTGGGCAGATTTTCGGGACTGTTTTGGACAGATTTTTAGTCAAATTTGGAAGGGAATATCTCCTAGCATATTAGGAGTTTTTGGGTGTTTCAAAAGCCTAAAATGAAGTTCGTCGAGTCTAGTTTCCAACGCAACAAACCGCTCGTCGATAGAACACTGGAGTAGAGAGTTATCGACGTTACAAGTTCAGCTGACGAAGCAGTGGCTAAAAATCTGGACAGTCACGTTTTTTGGGACTGTTTTGGTAAAATTTTAAGGTATGAAATTCTTCTTCTATTGGTGAAAATGTATCCCTTTTACTTGATATTTGATAGATTAATTGATATTATAGTTAGGAGAATTATCCATGTCAAAGAAGAAAGGGAAAGAAGACAATGCATGTGAATGAGAGGTCGAAACCGATTTAGAACCTATTCTTGGCGTACGTTGAAATTGAGTAATTGTGTTGGTATGTTATTACTAATTGCATGTGAAAATTTAGATGAAACCTTGATGTTTAAAGTTAAAGTTGTTAATTGAAGTTGTTGGAAGATTAATTGGAAAGTAAGGAATTTTGGAAAAGCTTTGAAATTGAAATAGGTGTTGGCCGAAAGGTCGATGAATTTTTTTGAACGTAATAGGGACGTATTACAGGCTGAATTTGGTGTTTAAAATAAGTTACCTATACATGCCTCGAAAGGATTAAAGTGTAGAAAGATGTTAATTTTATATTCTGGAATAAGGTGGATTGTTGGTTTGAATTGGATTGTTGGTTTAAATTGGATTGTTGGTTTGATTGGATCGTAGTTGGAGTTGAATTGTTGGTTGATTTGGATTATTGGAAAATTGTGGATACGCACATAAACAAAGGAAATGCTGCCCAATTTTTTTTTGTAGAAATAAGGGAGCCTTTAAGCATATAACTTACATTAGGAATCATAGAATTGATGAGCATGTTGTTCCTTATCATAGGTTGAAATACTAGACGAGGAATACCTTAATACCAAGCTGATTAGTTCGCCTAAGAGGTATGTGAGACTATCCTTTCCTTCTTTGGCATGATTTTATGAAAATCTTTCTTCCTTCCTTTGGCATGATTTTAATGAAAGTACGGCGGACGTACGTGATTCCTTCAAAGGCTAGTTTTAATCAAATAATGATTCATGATAAGTTAGTGTCTTGACTTTCCAAAAGATGATATGTGATACGCTAAGCGCCTTGACTTTCTAAAAGATGACTTAAATGATATATGATATGATAATGCCTTTTTCTTATTCCATTGAGAGTCAAACGATAATCTAAGTTATATATGGTTGCTCATGATATTCTGCTCGTGCCAAGTGTTATATTGATAATTCCATCGAGTCCCTCATTACAGGGCCGAGACATGTTATATTGATAATTTCATCGAGTCCCTCATTCTGGTAGAGACATGTTATATTGATAATTCCATCGAGTCCTCATTCTGACCGAGACATGTTATATTGATAATTCCATCGAGTCCTCATTCTGGTAGAGACATGTTATATTGATAATTCCATCGAGTCCTCATTCTGGTAGACATGTTGTATTGATAATTCCATCGAGTCCTCATTCTGGTAGAGACATGTTATACATATATACTGATATCATCGAGTCCTCATTCTGGTAGAGACACGTTATACATACATATATATATATCTGAGATATCATCGAGTCCTCCTTAGAGGCCGAGACACGTTATCTGATTCTGAGGCAGGTATATTGACATGATGATTTTATGGTAGTCATTCATGGGTTCTTATATGACTCTCATTTTATAGATACTGATTGACTCTCTATTTTACTTGTACGATTATGGCCTCATTTTGATATTTCATGTTTTACATACTCGGTACATTATTTCGTCGACCCGCTCCCTGGTTTGCGTTAAATGCCGCAGTACGTGTGTTCGTTTGGTGACCCTCCGATCTAGGTTCTACTCATTGTTGGGAAGCTCGCGATCGAGCTTGTCGTTTTGGTACAAAATCTCTTTTAGACTTATGCATATTTTGGGCACGACGGGGTCTGTCCGTCGTATGTCGATATTACACTCTTGAAGTGCATGAAGCGATTGTGGGTTGGATGTTTGTACTTTGTTTTGGGTTTGATGTCATTATCTAGTAGCGACCTTGCGCTTGCGTGTTTTGATTTATGTCTTTGTGCGCGTGATGTGGTTGGTGGCGGCTGATCGGCTAGCCTATTATGGTATTGTTTTGTTGTTTTGGCGACGCCTTCGGCTCGCCGTTTTAGGGATATGTTGTAAAAGCGGCGTTGTCTTTGCGAAATTTATGTGAACATCGTATTAAATGGATTAAGAGTGGCCAGTCGATGTGGCGTCAATTAGGACGTTAATCGCGGCCCGTCGGGTCGTGACAGTTCAAATCTGTTCTTTTTTTGTGTGTTGTCTGGGTAAGGTTCAAATATAAGCAGAGATAAAAGCATTAGGTGATTTATTTTCATTTGTCTAAGCCTTGGAGGCTGAGTCACCAGGTGTTTGTGTTGGCGGGAGGTACCCGGTGGAATAGTCGAGGTGTGTATAAGCTACCACGGACAACATCATTGTCAAAGAAATAAGTCTGGTTAGGTTTGTCACCAGCATTCTCCACTATATGACCATTGCGATGCTTGCAGAAATCCAGGACCGCTTAATTCAACCTCAAAAGCTAGCACATGAGGTGAGGATTGCCCGACACCATAAAAGAGACAAACAACTCAACAATTTAACATCCCCGCACGCCCAGTCCTGCATAACTCAACCCCAACATTGGGACACGTAATAACAGGGATGGGTCGGGCTCTGATACATGTTAATAAATGGACGTTGGGTCTAACTCAACTCCAAAAGCTAGCTCATAAGGGGATGATTTCCCAAGACCGTATAAGGATAACACAACTTATTCAATCAATCAATGTGAGACTTAACATACGCAGAATTGGACAACTAGAACAACATATTATGGGGTCCCAACAAGCTTGGGACCATATAAGGATAGTTGCAGTTGTTTAACTCCAGAGAGATGATTTTTTCTGATAAGGTAACCTAATTCCATCAATATGGAAAAATTTCTGCATACCAAAAAGTAGAGTTTACACAAAAATATGGCTCTCTAGAAAGTATAGTAAATCTTCTAGGCTGGTAACTCCAGATAGATTATTATCAACAACTTGTTAAAAGTTCTAATGCGAACTTAGCTTACCTGAGCATTGAATCTTGAAATGGAATGTCCAGGTCTTCACAAAGACCACGCAGGGCCGCCTGCAGAAAGACAATTAGCAGCAACCTTCTTAAAAATGTTAAGTTGTGTAACTCTATAAGCAACTAGACATGTAATCAAGGCATTCAACTGTGCAATCATTCCTCATGTAAAAGTTGGGGAAGGTACTCTACCCCTCTTTTATTTTTCCCCTTCTCTTTCAGTTGGCATAACAGACCGCCATGCTTAAAACAAGATGAACCAAGGAAGTGAGGGGAAAAGTTGGACCAGATAAAGGAGACTGGCCAAATGAGAGCAGAAACACAAATTAGGCCCTAAGCTTATTATAATGAAAACACATCATAAGTTGTGTTACCAAATAAGCCTATAGCTTAAGAATTTACATTCACAACAGTTCTTTTTTCTTACAATTAAGGTTTTTGTGTTACTCCAATAGTGTTCTTATTCATAAATACCTATGTATCTACACAGCGAAGGGAATATACCACTGAATGCAGTGGTAAAATGACTGAGCAGCCACAATGAAGTAGTGACTAGACCCTAATGAGCACCCATCTATATGAACTAAACCATGTACGAAAATATCTGTACTGGCAACTTTGTAAGTCAGTGCAAAGAAATTAATCAGTTATTACATGTTACTGCACGACTAATATAGCTGTGATTGAAACCTTAATTTCAGTAATTTGGGCATTACTGGCAAAGGACCTTCTTTCTAGTACCTAACTTTGTCAACATTCCCAAATAGAATCAGAAGAATCAACACACATACATTTGATAAACCAGTAACGAACTACTGCTACTGGGACAACAAACCTCAGGATTTTCTCGAAGATCTGCAGCATCAATAATTGGTGGGGGTCTTCCTATTTCAGATAGCTCGCTGTATATGGAGACCAGCTCTGCCAACCCCAGCTCAAAAAAGGACAGAGGTACAACCTTGTCAAAGGATGGCTACCCACATAGCATATGAAAGTTAAATTAGTTAGAAGAAGAAAAAGAATTTTTAAATAAAATAGAAAATGAAAAAATAATAAAATATTAAATAGAGCAGAGAAATATAATATGAGCTATGTCACGTAGTTAATAAAATCTGCTGCTAATGATGTATCAGTGTGGAGATTTTGCACTAATATGGTTATTTGTATAGTAAGAAAAGAACAAAATAGCAGACTGGGTAAATTAGGAACCTATAACCAACCATCAGTAACAAGACTTCAACTAAAATTTACCAAGATATCAAGGGGATTCCTTATCAGTATGAAGTGCTTTCCTTTTTTCATCAATTCATTTGTCAAACCTGGCACACGTTGTTTGGCTATGTGCTGCAAGAAGAAAGGTATAGTGAGAAAAATTCAATAATAATCTAATTACAAATCTCTATCACCAAAACTGCCTGGAGATATTAATAAAGGGAAAAACTATAATTTTCTGCTTTTGTAATGTTGCTGTCCAAATCCTGTTTCTCCTTTTAAAGGATAGAAGCGTAAATTAATATTCTTTCCTTTCTAGCTCAAACCATCTTCAAATAACGTCTTTTCAACGATAGTACCACAAATGTCGCATAGCAAAGCAGTGCCTAATACACCGGCAACTCCCATCATATGAAAGGGGTTCAAGGCCTATGGGTAAAGACTACTACTAAACAATTAACCTGAATGAGCTGTCTACATCAATATGTAATGCTCGAAGCCTATCAAACACCAAAGACTTGAACTCATTGTTTGACCCACAGTGTTAAATGTTTGGCTGCAGCTATCTAGACAACTTGTTGGGTCTTCATTTTATTCATCAGAAAACTCAAACCAAAGTTTTCAAGCAATAGAGGATATTCCTATATAATTATTAGCTACTTCGTATAGAGTTTCTGGCATAAGGGTGGGTTTTTTACCATATAAAAAGACTTTGAGACGTTCTGATTTTTTTTTAATTTTAAATGTGATATAAATTTAGATAGAATAATAAAGGTGCTTCATCCATTGTTGTTGAACCAAGTTTACTATTAATGGACAACATAGCTACTAGATCAGAAAGTTGCTTAGCCACGTACTTCACTTGTCATATAAAATCCAATCATCTCAATTGCTTGCTTTTGTTTCACGCTAAATTTGTAAGATGCTTTATTGCTTCTATTAGACCATCTCCGGCGAGCGAGAATTGAAATCACATTATCATATGTCACATCATTAAATATTTTTATTTATCACGTACATTTCACGGCAGGAGATATTTCATAAAATAATTTATTTTCTCTTTCCTCCATATCAATACATATAACCCACCATATATATTTATTTTATCTCATTTTTCTATTTTGTATATGATATTATTCTCACACTAAAACATTGATAATATTAAAATCACAAATTAAAAATTAATTATCAGTTGTTCCAAATTTTTGTCAAATTTCAAACTTTTCGGTTATACGGGTATTGCATACCAAAATTAGTTGGCATCATATATGACATTTGAAAATTGGATGACATATTTTGAGAATTTTGTGGACGTTGAATATTGAGATTTTATAGTTGGTTAGGAAATATAAAATTTGGAGGAAGATTAAAATTTTGATTAGGGTCCATATTAAAAAAAATAGCAAATAATTTGGAAGAAGATAAAAATTTGGAGAAAATAGCCAAAATATTTCGGTGTCAAAATAAAGTAAACTTAGTCTCTTTTTATAGATCTTGAAAAATAAAAAAAAATGGTTTTTTTTTTTAATTCGGTCAAATTATTAATCAAAAATAGTTAAATTTCTGACAGTCAAACTGACACATGGCGTTGCAGAAGACATTGTCTCCTTCTCGTTCTCCCGCAGGAGACATTGTCTCCACGTGACAAGATTATCTCCTATATATTCAGTAATTCGCAATTATTTTCACGTCAACATGTCATGTAATTATCATTATCGGGGATAATGTCCCCGGCCGGAGATGGTCTTAGACATCAGATCAGATAATGTCAAGTATTAAATTAGTAAATATTTTTTTAAGTTATCTTGATATATCTTACTCCAACGGAATCATACCGACCAGGCGACCCACCAAAGATTGTGGTGGTGACAAATTATCTTCATTAATTAATTAAAGATCTTGATTTCAAATTATGAAAATTAATATTCTCATTAGTGAAATTTCTCAACATGAATTTGTATTAATTGTTGAAAATCATATGAAAAATATTTGAAATTCTCATAACTTGAGTCATATCAAAGGCACTATCATTTTCACCTATAAAGGTGTATAAGGACATTTCTATCCCGGGATTCAATAAGGATAAAGTTGTACTAAATTTTATCGCAAGACTATTTATCCGTGTCCAACCTACCCAAGAGCTCAGCTCTGAATCTTGTTGCAAAATGTGTCTAGTGCTCACTGCTCAGCAGGTGCTTGTTGAAATGTTTCTTCGGAATTGACCTGAGGCAATATTACTTTCCTTTTTGACTTCTTATAATGCTATGCTTTTGAGAACGTTACATGAATATGCATTAGTACATTCTTTATCTACTTGCTGCACTAGAAGTTTTAAACTGTATATTTGGATGGACTTTTCAGTCAAAAATCATGCAAGAGCCATTTTACTTTGACTTAGCCGATAATAGGTGTTATCAAGTTTGTTATCGCTATTCACCGAGCGATTGCTTACAGCTATAACGCAGAAAGAAAGATTGCATTTTTACCCTTCTATCTAATATGAAGCAAGAAGGGGAGCATTGCCGTTTACGGATAAAGTTATTGTCATGTGACCAGGTCACAGATTCGAGCCGTAGAAACAACATCTTGCAGAAATGCAGGGTAAGACGGCATACAACAGATCACCCTTGTGGTCCGGCCCTTCCCCGGACCCTACGCATATCGGGAATTTAGTGCACCAAATTGCCCTTTATCTAATATGAAACAACTAATATGAATCATGAAAGGTTAACAAACACTAATAATTCACAGTGGAAACAATTAGAAGTAAAAGTGAGCAGCATGATGCAAAGAAGTATTACATGTTGTGAACTTAATGACTGCCTCTTGATTTCCCTGTTGCCTTTTCCCAAGATGCTACACTACTGCTCTTACTAGTTCTCCTATTTTGATCTTTCTGCTGAAATGTCCTTAAAATTAATCTGTCAATTGTTGTGTTGTATGATTGGTTCCATCTTTTAGATAACAAAAGTGGTAAAAAGATGATCCCAACGCCAACAACGAATCCCAATATAGCGCTTACATAAATCTCCGTCCTTGAAATGAATTTGTCCTCTTCAAGTTCTGGCTCTGAAGGTGCCATTGCTGAACTATTTTTGCAAGTTCTATTTAGGGGAAACCCGCATAGCCCCTTGTTTCCTATGAAAGCACTTTCAAAGGTTTGAATTTGGTTGCCTCGTGGAATCATTCCAACCAATTCATTATATGATAAGTTTAAGAAGGAAAGAAATGTGAGGCTAGCAAGCTTTTCTGGAATATTTCCACCTAACTTGTTGAATGAGAGGTCCAGTGATCCCAATTCCTTCAAATTTCCAATTTCTGGAGGGATTCGACCTGTGAGATTGTTGTGTGAAATATTGAGAAGATAAAAGTGATTTGAGATCTCCAACTGTCTCTGGTATGTTCCTCACAAAATTATTACTTGAAAAATCAATGGAGGTGAAGACGAGAAGGATCTTTGTCAGTTCAACATCTTGTCCTTTAAGAGAAACAGTGACTCTGTCCTGATAGTATACTGACCTAACAAATTGAGACTCAAAATGCAAGATATCAGAGCGTGAATGTGTTAAAGATGGGTCAACCATCATTGCTTTTAGCTCCAAGAATAAACCTCCGGGGATAACACCTCCTAAATTGTTGGAAGCTAGGTCCATGATTTGAAGAGCTGTCCAGTTGGAACTGATCACTCGTGAGCAATCAATGTTCACATGGAAACCATTGAAGCGTAATACAAGTACACGAAGATCTGATATGTTCCTCAACCAGCAGGGGAAAGTATCCTTGATCTTGTTGTTTCCGAGATTTAATACCTTTAGCCTTGTGCAGTTGGACAAAGAACGAGGAAGTACACCTGTTAAGAGATTGTAACTGAGGTCAAGGCTCTTTAACTCACAATTATGAGAAGAAATGTCAGGTATATTTCCTGTGAGATTGTTCTTTCCCAAGTTCAGTACTTTCAGTGTGCTGCTCTTTTCTGCTAAAGGTGGTATTGTGCCATCCAAGCTATTGTTAGACAAGTCAAGTACTTCAAGAAGCTGGAGTTGCATATCGAAGAAGGGATACTGCCAACAATTTTGTTGTTTGCAATTGAGAGAAACCAAGCAGTTCTGAGATAATTACCAAAGTCAGGCGGTATCAGAGTAGCAAAGTTATTGCTGGAGAAGTCAATATATGTAGCTGCTCTTGGTGGTAATGGAATAACCCCAGTGAGCAGATTTGAATGCACATCAAGGAAATTCAGAAAGCCAAAGGTTCTTGAAAATGCGTGAATTGATTGAAGGAAAGATTCAGAAAACGGAGAAGTCCATTGTTGATTTCCACCAACCAGTTTGGTATTTCACCAGTAAGATGGTTGTTTGAGAGATCTAACATCGACAACTTCGATTGATTCTTGAGGAAGGAAACATTTTGCAGATTGCATGACGCCAACATGAAACAATTCAGCTGGGGTAGCAAGGCAAAGTCCGATTCGCTTATATTTGTATCAACTGATAAACTGTTGTGGGACAGATCAAGACTTACAAGTTTATTGAGCTTTGTGAACTTCTTCAACTGCACAGTGCCATTGCAATTGTTGGATGAAAGTGAAAGACCAAAAAGACCACGTAGCTCAAATAAAAACTCAGGTATTGGCCCTTCCAATTTGTTGGCACTCAAGTCAAGATCTTTTAGTGGAGAAATCACATTTTGCAATTCAGTTATTTGGCCAGAAAACTAGTTCTTGGACAGATATAAACCTGAAAGTGAGGGTAGGTAAAACAATGATGCTGGAATGAGCCCAGAAATTGAGTTGTTACTCAAGTCAAGATTCTCAAATCCTTCCAGTCGGATTATATTCCTGTTAATTTATTTCTAGCAGAGTTTATAGAAGTGAGGTTTTTGGACAGCTTAAAAAATGGAAATGAACCAGAGAAGCTATTCCAGTTGAAATCTAGATGAACAAGCTGGGTTAGATTTTCCATAGAAGTTGGAATTGGACCTGTAAAATTACAAGCTTTAAGTTCAACATGAGACAACATGTTGAGGTTCCCTATGGACTCGGGTAAAGTTCCTGAAAATTTTGTACGACTAAGCACCAGCGTTTGTAGAGATCCATTTGAAGGAAATTCAGGTAAAGAACCCCCAAGCATCAAATTAACTGATAAGTCAATTGTCTGCGGAGTTGGTACCTGGAATATCTTCTGAGTTGCTTCTCCTACCAAGTTGCAGAAACTTAGAGTCAAGACTGTTAGATTGGTGAAGTCTGCAAAAAACTCCGGAATTGGAGCAGATAAGTTGTTCCCATCAAGACGGATAACAGAGAGAAACTTAAGATTTGCTAACGGGTTGATACTGCCTGAGAACGATTCATCAGTAAGGTCAAGACCAATAACTCGGCCTGCATCATTGCAAGTGACACCCTGCCATTGACAGTAATCAATTCTCTGATTCCACTTCACCAGCTTGGTGGATACTTCAGGAGCTGCAGCTGCAGCAATAAATTCTTCTGATCCTGAAGACACTTGCTGGAATTAGCTGCCATTACATCACGCATTTTACGGCAGATAGAGAGTAGTAGGATCAAGAAAATCTGGGAAAACATTTGACTTCTCATTTGGACTTGGACTGTCAACAGGAGAAGTAAAGTTGAAGCTTCTACAGATCTGAAACGTATAAACAACAGGATTCATTTGTCGATTTAGCTGCTTTTGTATTATATTTGGCTAACAGGTCAATTATTTGCCTCTTTTTAAGATAGTGGCGCCAACCAATCACGGTAGAACAAGATGATTAATTTAGTTATTTTAATTACGAGGACACCGTGTGTCTACCATATTATGAAGTTCAATTTATTTTGGAATTGATAGCCAGTGGCCTACACGACGGTTTTACACAGGATGTTACTTAATTTTGATTGATTAATTGACATGTGAAATTATCTCGTGAGAAAGTTGTATTCCCATCTTTCTTATTCCTTTTTGGGTGACAACGTGTTACAAGTATATCTTCTAACAAACAAAACATCGACAAAAAATATATATGCATAAACTGTGAAAAACCCAACATTGTTATTTGAACAACATCCTTAGTTTGTAGTTGTACTACTTGACATTTCATATACCAACCTTATAATTACGGTATTCTCTCCTTTTATTTTGAAATTTAACATTGTGTAGTTTTCTTTCGTAATATGAGTAACTTTTTACTTTATTTTCTCCTACATGTACTAAAATTCAAACCTTAATTTTCTACTCAATTCACATTTCTGGAAAGAGACAGAAGTTCTGGTAATTTTATGAAGCCCATCTGAATAATCTAAGTTAGATTTGCACAATGTGTTTGATATTGCTAAAAATGGAGTATTTTACAGTGCTAGTGTTTCTTAGAACATCCACGTATAAGAAATGTACACTAAATTGTACTATAAGATTTGCGTATGACCATTTCTTCTTTTTATTTTGTTCTTTTGACATCTTTGGAATTAATTAATAACATGTGTTAGAATCGAAACCTACATCTTCAATGTACATATAGTATTGCTTCAATTTCCTTGCAAACTATGCAACTTGCAAGCACCTAACTATGAGACGTGGAGTCACAGTTGGAATGCTTCGTTTTTAAAGTTTATTATAATAAGTAGTAAGTAGTCCAAGTGTTCTAATTTATATGACACATTTTATTAGTCAGTTTAAAAAAATGACATATTTTTTTATTTGGTAATAACTGAAATGTAAAATTTTACATTTAAACACACAAATATTTTTGATTTATTTGAAACCACATCATTCAAAAAAAAAAAATTGCTTAAACTTCGCGTCCGGTCACCTAACCAAATGCTCCAAATCTTTTAAACACACACCAAAGGCGTTTCTGCTCAGTGGTATCCCAAGCTTCTTCTTTTTCTTTTTTTTGGCGGGAAAACATTCATAGCTCGTTGATCAAATACATATATACATAGACCGATTCGATCGTTGATCAGCTTAACAATGTCTAACATGAAAGTTTGCGTGCTATTTAGACCTCTTAATTCGAAGGAACTATCTGAGTTCGGCGATGCTGTCTCTGTTCAAGGAATTAACTCTGAGTCCTTCATTATCAAGGTTCTCAAGCTCAAATTTCTATTATCATGTACTGATTTTGTTGTTAATTTTCAAATCAAATTTGAAGTCGTGTATGTATTGCGAAAACTTGGAAGTGTACTGTTAAATCTTCGCATTTACTGATTTTGTTTAATTTATTGTATAGGATGAAAATGAGCAGGAATTTGACTTTAGCTTTGACAGAGTATTCTATCAAGGATCTGAACAAGCTGATATGTATGAATTTCTAGCTCTACATATAGTTCAAGGTACAATCGAATTTCGTGAGAGTTATTATAAAAAGTGAATTAGTTTTAAATTCGTTTTTTTTTTTTTTTGATAGTTCAGGTTTTTAGGCTTGCGTCTGACTACTTCACTGGCATTACCCAAAGAGGTAATAACACCGGTCCTTCAACACTATTACCAGTAAATCGCGGGATGTGCTCCGGTGACCAGTTTCTTGGAGCGTACAACTGATCAATGAGACAAGGTCCAATCCCAACATGCAGAGTTTCTTATGGCGCCCAGACTTTGCCACTGGACTATGCCCCGGAGGACTAAATTCGATTCTTCTTTCACTTTGAATATTGGTTGTTTGATTGATGGTGAAAATAGGTGCCCTAGATGCAATAAATGGTACGCTTATCACTTATGGGCAGGTAAATGTTTGATTATTACATCCTTTTAGCATTTTTAATAGGCATAATACATAAACATGCTTTCAAACTTGGCCTCAGCTTACAAGTATGTTGTGCACAAGTAGGCACTTCAACTTGTCTCCACTTTGTCAGTTGAATACTCCAACTTACAAAATGATCATCTAAACACCTCCAAAATTTATGTGTCACGTCAGCACTTGTGTTTTACGTGTTCAACTTTATACAAGTTGAGGTGCCTACTTGTGCACACCCAAAGTTGAAGAACAGGGGTGAGCAAACTACTAAGTATTAAGCTGCCTGAACCCGCTCTGGCCTAGAATTCTTAACTATTGTCATCTGAGGCCAAGTTTGATGATTTGTTTATGTATTATGCCTTTTTAATATGTGATTGAAGGAACAACCGTAGAAAGATAAGAATGGAGATTATATTCAATTCCTAGTTCATAGTTGTTAGTGATTGTCTGTTTGTAGGATTAAAATTCCTCTTATTTTTTCCCGTTATTTTCGTATTTGTCTATGGTTTATTCATTTGGTTCTTTAGACATATAGCATGGAGGTAAAATGATTTTACAACATTCATAATTCTGTGATATATGAAATTATTACTTAGTTCATTGTTGACTCTGTTGGCTTTAGGGACCAAGCATTGTGGATTGTGAAAGCAAGAAGAAAGGACTATTGCAGAGAGTGGTGGATGGGCTTTTTGAGGCCATACTGAATTCAGAGAAACCAAACAAATATACGATCAAATTATCAATGGTGACAATCTATTAATTTGGATGTTGTTGGAAATGCCAATGATATATATAGTAAATGTCAATGATATACACACTGTTATACTCTGTTATATTCAGCTCTTATAGCTCTTATAGTGTTTACATTTCTAGCCTAGCCTAGTTTGTTTCATAAGGACATTTGGCGCAAATGCCCATAGTATAAATAGATGAATTTTGTAATACTTGTGGCTTAATCAGAAAAACTGAAAGTTCTCGCATCTCTCTCTCTTCCTCTCGTCTTCTTCATTTCAGTTCTTCACCTGATTCACTGTGCATCAACAGTGCTGGGCTCACATGCAGATCGATTTCTCTTGATCCTCGGTTTCTATCATGGTATCAGAGCCTGTTAGAGGCATCGATCTGTACAGACGACAACAGAAATCGTAAAATCGTAAGACTTCCATTTTTCTGATTCACGAAGGTACGATTCGTTTTTCTTCGACTAAGGTGTTCGATCTGTTAGTAGAGTTTGCTATTTGATTGGAAATTATGGAAAACACATCAGCAGTTCCTTCTATGATTATAGACGAAAGTTCGACTTCTGATTGTGAAATAATCGATCATAATCATCCTCTGTACCTGAGTGCGTGAGAACCACAACAGCGCTACTGAGTTGACATCGATTAACGGGAATGAGAACTACACGCTGTGGAAGCGAGCTATCACGATTGTGTTTGTGAAGAATAAAATTGGATTCATAGATGGATCTGCGGCGTGATACGTATGGATCTGCATCTGACGATGGGATAGATGTAATGCCTTGGTAATGTCGTGGATTATGAGAAATGTTGATAAAAATCTTCTTAGTGGAATTCTATATCGGTCCAGTGCAGTAGCTGTCTGGAAGGATCTAAAGGAGAGATTCGACAAAATCAATCTCTCTCGAGTATATCAATTGAAAAATGAGTTATCGATGTTGAACCAGAGGACATCATCAGTCGCACAATATTATTCCAGAATGAAGGATTTGTGGGACGAGATAGACTCGATTATACCACCTCTGCACTGCGAGTGTTCAAATCCAGAAAGTACATTAATCATCTAAGCAACGAGAGACTATTGGAGTTCGCATGGGGTGAGCAGCGGATATAATCAAGCTAGGAGTCACATCTTGTTGATGTCTCCCACACCAAGTGTGAACCAAGCCTATGCCATGGTGGCACAGGATGAAAGTCAGAAGCACATTTCTTCCTTAGGGAATTCTGTAGAGAGCATGGCACTAGCAAGTAAAGCCTCATTTAATAGCAATAGAAAATATAATACGTATGCCTATTGTGATCATTGTCGTATGAAGGGACACAACAAGGAAGGCTAATGTAGCTGTGGTTCCACAAATGGAAGCAAATGGATATGTTCAACAAAGATATGAAGGCAGCAGTTCCCAGTTGTCAACATACCAACAAGATCAACTTCAACATATGATAAGGACTTGCACACCAGATAAGCTACAACAAATGATGGTTGTTTTGTCTCAGGAGAACAGGACAGGTACAGACCATACTGTAACTGCGAAAGTGCATATGGCAGGTAAGTATGATCACATTGAAGACAATAGTAGATATCGCTGGATAGTAGATTCAGGTGCTACTAACCATATGGTCAAAGACAGAAAAATGATAGAAATTGCTGACTCTTCAGAAAATCCAGGACATGTGCAGCTACCTACTGGGGACATTGCTCCAATTTCACAAACTGGGAAGTGTAGACTGACAGGAGGTGATTTAATAAACCATGTACTTTGTGTGCCAAGTTTTCAATTCAACCTACTTTCAGTATCCAAGTTAACTAGGGAATTGAATTGTAGTGCAAGATTTTTCCCTGATTTCTTTGTCCTACATGATCTCTTCATTGGGAAGGTGAAGGAGATTAGTAGAGAAGTGGATGGTCTATATGTCTTTGGAGGCGGAGAAGCGAGCAGGTTGGTGAGGCGAGCCTGCACATGACAAAGATTAGTCGGAGGATCAAAGCGGTTTATGGCATAAAAGACTAGGGCATGCTCCTATGAGTGTCCTTAGGAAGATAAAGTTTTTTAGTAACAATAAGTCTAGCTTTAACATTCCACATTGTGATGTATGCCCTATGGCAAGACAAACTAGATTACCATTTCGGCTAGTAGCGATGAAGACATCTCCATTTGGTACATTACGTTGATGTTTGGGGACCATATAGAGTTCCACATATCTGGAATGAGATATTTTTAAGCGTAGTTGATGACTTTACGGATGGACTGGATTTATCTTTTACATATTAAATCAGATGTGCCATCTATGCTTAAAGATTTATGTGTGATGATTAAGACACAATATGGTGTACTTGTCAAGTCCATCAGATCTGATAATGGATCAGAGTTCATTACCAACACATGTAGAGATTTGTTTGCTAGATTGGGAATTGTTCATCAAAGGTCTTGTCCTTATAGCCCTCAACAGAATGGACTAGTTGAGATGAGGCATAGACACATCTTAGAGCTGGCAAGGGCTATCAAGTTTCAAAGTTACCTACCAAATAGATACTGGGGGGATTGTGTAGAAATTTGCGGGGTATATCATGAATAGGTTTTCTTTGTAATATTGGGAAACATTTCACCTTATGAAAGGCTATATGGGAAGGCTCCAGTTTTGTCCCATATGAGGGTCATTGGTTGCCTTTGCTATGCAACAAACTTACTACAGACAGACAAATTTGATACTAGGGCAATAAAGGCAGTGCTACTTGGATACTCTTCCAAGCATAAAGGATACAAACTGTTGAATTTATCTAACAACACTCTCTTTGTAAGCAGAGATGTCACCTTCCATGAAGACATATTTCCTTTCGGAAAAGCAGATACAGGCGATCATCTGATAGCGTTCCACAGTTGAAGGCGATGATGATGAAAATATTTTTCAAAGATTCATCGAAATCTTGAAGTTGCGGACCGATTGTTGACACCCGATTTTGACCCTCGTCGGCCATTAACCATAAAATTACACTAATTTTGTAAAATATCTTTTAGGATTTTTTATAATAAAATACAACAATAAAACATTAAATACAGGCATAAATAATTAATTTAATAATGACATCGCGTCTTACGTAGAGTTTTAAGCACTTAGAGTCCCTCGCCCGCATTAATTAACTTTAAGCTTTGTCGTAATTCTTAAATAATTAATAAATGCATAAAATAAATAATTTAGCGATAACGTCGTGTCAGGTAGCATAGCCGCATTTATTAGTAATCATTGGTAACTTTAAAATCAATTTTAATCTAATACATGCATTTAATAGCGTCGCATTTATAAAAGCTTTAAACAATTCTTAAAAATCATATTTGCATTTAGCATTTAAATAATTCAATCTAAGCTCATTTTAATTTTAATTTAACTTCGCAATAATGCATAACAATAAGATTTTAAATAATAGCGTCGCATTCTAAAGTATTGAGCATTAATTAAATAGCACGCGCGTTTATTTATTATAACAATTAGATTAATGAAGCACCTAATTAGTTTAATCACGTGTGTTAATTTAGGTTATCACTAATTAATTAATACACTTGCCTAGAATTAATTAGCTAATTAATTAACTAGCCTAAAACTAATTAAACTAATTAAAACTCTTAATACTAATACCACAATTGATTCTACCCATTACCCGACCTTTATACTAATACTACCCGGCCCAGCGGCCACCCATGGCTTGACTCACTACCGCTTTAATCGTCCAGCGGCCGAACAAAACTTGTTCCTTCACTTTATTTCATCCGCCCAAAGCCGTAACTTCATCTCCTCGCCTAAACCAACAAACCCTAAACCTAAAGACATCCCATGGCGCGCGCATTCCCGATTTACCACAAACATAATCCTCAAATCTTCCTCAATTACTAATATTAACTTACCATAAACTTACGATTCGAATTTCTTACGAACCAAACCAAAATCTCTCGACTTCGCCATTACATACTTACCATTTACATCATATAACAATATTACACCAAACCGCGTCCAAATTCGTACGAAAATCAGTCCCTAGATGGTAACAAATCTTCATCCTCAATCTCGCCAAGATTCGTACAAATCGCACAAAATCAGCCTTTATTACTTACCAAACTTAGACCCAAATCGTAGCTATAAATACTGAACCACTATGCATGCAATAGGCATCGCTGAGGAGACTCAGAAATCAGGAGGCACCCAAAACCAATAGGCAGTCTAATTCTGAGAGAGCTCAAGAGGGAGTCAGAAAACAAGTGGCGAACACAAGTATAACAGCGTCGGATCAGGGATTCAATCGAAAGCAATAGCAACGCTAAGTCAAGAAACCAGCAAGTTAAGCCTCCCTTCGCTTTCACTCGCAAAACCGAAACGTCAGTGGTAGGCGACTTGATACGCCGATTCGATTATTGTCAGGAGAAGGTAAATTCGACTCCTCTCGATTTGATCCATTCTTGTATTTATGCGCGTATTTGTATCAAATATGTGTTAGATGATGAATATGATGTTGAAAATTGTAGGATGTGTATGACTCAATGCTACCCGAATAGTTTGTTATTTCGATGGTTGTTTGGTTTTCGATTAGCTGCGTTACGATAATGATTCAAATTCAAGACGTTGTTAACATTCATTATTATGGTCGAGCCTATTAAGTCACTGTGCAATATGTTTCAAATAGATATATGACGTATTGTGTGGTGCTATTGCTACTTGAATCATTTGTATACAAGTATGTTGCCTATTGATTTGGTCTTTTACATGTTATGAGTTTATTTGAGGAGTAGCACCTTTTAGCTTCTTCATGAACTTATATACATGTGAATTTGATTTAGTCATATGCCTATGTGATTGAGAATATAGTATGAGAATGTTTAGTTCTGAGTCTTTACTAATATGCATATAGATCTATATTTTTATAAATTTAGTATGAAAAGAAGCTTTATGAGTGATGTCGCTGGACCTTGTGTGAGTATACTAAATCATGTTTCATATAGAATGCTATTTGTATAGGTTAAATTATTGTGTACCTCTTCTCTTCTACATCTTTGTTTCTTACACATTTTTACGAGCCAAAATTGTCCTTTCTATTCCAAATTTCCTTAAATGGCTACCAATTCACTTTGTCTATTTTGATACGATTTTTTCCTCTTGTTATCATATAATATCCCTCAAGCCTTTCTTAGTTTACATAATCGATTATCTTTGTTTAGCGAGCATGAAAATGTTTTGAGTCAACATTAACTTGACTCTTCGAATCATTTTATGACTGAAGAGCCTGGATACCCTGTCTGTCCATCTTACTGGTTCTAGATTTAATATAATACCCAATTCTTTAGTTTTATTAAGACTCCTCCAGCATTGTGTTAGGAGCTCTGCAGCCTATGTGAATTTGTTGGTATTTGTCAAAGTCGCTTTTGTCAGAACTAGTATAGTCATCCCTTCTTTCCTTTTATAACTTGATGGGTTGCACAAGATTTGTTGTTATAAACAAGTTTAGTTAATCGAATGTTATATCTTCAAGGAATATTATGTATATTAGCCTCCTTCTGAGATGTTTAATTTATTTGTGTCCTGCTTGTCTTCTCTTGGATATGTTGCATCTAGGATAATATCTCTTAATGAATATATAAGGTACGTATGTATGGTTGTACACATATCTGCTTCTCATTTGTTCAGCACTGGTTTGCTTCCCTGCATAAATGAGTGTGTAATGTCTCTGGCTTTAATTATAATTTGAAAATTCTGGATTTTCCAGTTAGTTTAAAGAAATTGGTACCTGTTTCATGTTGGAATGAATGAATTCGATATTTGGCTTATCTTGAGTTGTATTCTCAGATCTGTTTTTATCAATCCAGTGAGCTTAGAAGTATATTAGTAAGCCTTATGTATATTTTGGTATGTGGTTCATATCTCTTGCAGGATGTTTACTTAGCTTTCCAGTTTTCATAGTAGCATATCTCTTATAGGATGTTTACCTGTTTTATTTTTTTTACTAATGTATCAAATAACAATTGAATCATACATGTATTTTGAGTTTACGTGATTAGTTATTTAGCCTTTGATAAGAAAAGAATACTTTACTAATTCTTATCTTTTCTTATACTTTTACATGAAATGCACCGGAGCAACGAAGAGTCTCATAGCGGGACTCATTGTGGCAAACGCGAAGACCCACATCTACATGCATTTATCCTCGCATCAGAAATTCTAAGCTAAAGGCGAAATGACTTCGCCATTCCTCGAGTAGTCTTATCATTTTCTACCCTGCCCCCATTCATTTATTTGTTGTAAATTATATGTCTAACGCTACATTAATTAGTAGGATATTCACAATAGTTAAACCTTGAACCAATAGACTATGAAGTAGCTTGACATTAGAAATTTGCTTCCCCCCCTTTAAAGTTAATTATTTTAGCTTGTTTGAGTTATAATCAAACTATTTAGTAAGCCTCCACTCGCATAATTATTTAGGTAGTCGAAGCATTATTAGTTACTAAATCCTAACATGAGAAAAATCATTTTTTTTATAAACTCCTAGTAGCACTCACATAAAAAAAAAAAAAAATTATTATTTCACTAGATCGTTAACCTTCGCATAATACACATTGTCATACCCTATAAGCATATATTTTGTCATACTAGTACCTCTATATTATACTTTATAAGATAAATTTCGTACGTTTTTTTATCTATTACTTCATAAATGCATGTTTTCAACTAGAACTAACTTTATATATTTTCTTATATTTTTCAAAAATACATCTTTTACTTACAAATATCTTTTGCTCACATACTTTCAAAACATGCAACAATAATTAACCCTAGGTTTGAACGGACAACCGCAAGTTAGCGGATCCTTTAGGGTGCCTAACCCCTTCCCTTTAGGATAATAAAGAACACTTACCCAGAATCTCATTAAGTTTAACAGACCATAAAAATGGAGTTAGTGTTGACTTTAACCTAGTTGACATTTAGGTGTCCTAATTCACCCAATTAATTAGGTGGCGACTCCGCGAACCCTTAGCATTCTAGCGACCCTTTAGCACTTTTAGCACCCTTTAGCTAAAAATTAATCTTTTAGCAACCCTTTTAAATTTTAGTATTCTTTTAACATTTAACCCTTTTATTTATTTTTCTAACATTTTTTCTAACACTTTTTATTCAAACAGGGCTCGCTATTCATTTAGAAAATGCCGCGGCCGAAAATGGGCGCGACAGAAATGGCGACTCCGCTGGGGAATTTAGGTTCTTAACCACAACAGATCTAGGATAATTATTTGGCAATTACTTTGGCATTTAATTTTTGTGTGTTGTATTTTGTTTTATTTATTTTTGATTGCTACCTGCTTTACTGCTTTCCTTAAACTGGCATTCCGCTCATATTTCTTCCACTCTGGAAAATTCACACAATCACACACTACATGCGAGGTGCGCTGGGTGCATCAGCAAAATGCTTTCTTCAAAATCCAAATTTAGGAGAGTTGGTAATATACGTGGAGTGCGGCCTAACAGGTGGCGTAGCCTTCTCACTCGAGTTGTCCGCTCTGGATCCTTGCATATAGAAAAGCCAAATCTTTTCAACTTAGGATAGAGCTATACCACCCTTCATACTAAGTCATACATGCATTTACCTTAGGTGGGTCGGTCCTGGTATCGACGCACAATTAGGAGAGCCCAATTGTCGAAGGGTTTCTCACGACCCAACGACCAACAACATATTATGTGCTAAGTTATATTTATGGACGAATACGAGACCAACGTGACATTCTAAAATTGGGAAATTTTGCATTTTTACTGTTTATGTATAGGATGAGCGATATTCCAACAATCCCGAGGTCGAATGGTAGCGGTGTTAGCAAAGCTAAAGGTTTGGTGGGAGAATTTCGGCAAAGATAAAATGATTATCGAAGCAAATTAGGTTGTCTCACGGCTTTGTTTGACATCGCTCGGATCAACACATAGTTAGGGCCTTAATCCGATTCGGATCGGATAAAGCGGTGTTCGATTGAGACTTGAACTCACCCGCGTTGGAGAGATCAACTACTTACTTACCAAGACAGAGGGCAAATCATCCCTTATAATCAATCTGGACAGAGATTCTTGCATTACATGGGCCTAAAAAACACAAAGGAACTCCGTTGCTTCGAGAACAATTGGGTTTCCCTAGATTATCTGCGAGAGATATGGTCGCCAAGATAGCTATCGATCATTCGAAAGGAGTTTTCTTGCGATTTGGGACAATGGAAAACTAGACGACATACCGCATTCACCGTTGCTCTATTAGGCACTCTAGTGTTTCCTCGAACATGGACGGATCGATCTTGCATATGTTACGTGACCGGATGGTTTTGAAGGCATTAATGGCACGCAACTTACTTTGGTTCCCATGATTCTAGCTGAGATATTTCGAGCTCTAGGAAAATGCAAGCGAAGGGAAACCAATTTCTTCGAGGGATGCAATCTCATCTTACAGATGTGGGCCATGGAACACTTTTATCGTGATCGAATATGATGGACATTTGTTTTAGCAATGATTATAGGATTGTAAGTTTTTACGACGGGATGAAGCGGTTTGTTTCACGTCGGTACTGAGATTGGTATGAATTTACGGCATCCCGCACTAGACCAAGTGCAATGGGTACCATCGCTATCCGTATCAACAAAGCCTATGTAAGGAGCAAGGCCGTTATTACATCGAGCTCATCGGATTAAGGGGACTTGACCATATGCTCCGTTGCGTGTACTCCGCTTGATTTGGTCAGAGCGAGTAATCCCGCTCAATCGGACATGAAGGATTCAGAGGTCGATTTGGGGCAAATTGCACTTTCCCGAGAAGAAGCAAATCCTTGAAGAATGGACCAACGTTGAGAAAATAGATGTCAAATACGAACAAGCAGGAGGTGCGCTGAATCATGCATGGTTCAAGGAAGATTGTAGCGATCCAAGCCCCAAAGGCAAGCAAGGTTTCGAGGATATCGACATGACCAATTGGGTAAAAGTGTGCGATTAGGGAACAACACCGTTTCCGAGAGGTGGGACCAACTTCAAAACATCATGCAATATTTGAAAGATGCGGGAAGGGCCTAGCAACACCACCGCCACATTCGCCAACAAAGACAATATAACATTAGGAACAGATCTTTAGTTTTAACATTTCATTGTTGCAATTTAATTATTTTCAGTCCCAATAAAAGCATTTCTCCGATGGCTCGGACCAATCCATCATTATCGCATATATGACGTTTAGGCCTACCTCTGGCAAAAAGAGGCCCCCCCCTTGCATATTAGGAAACGTTTGGATGTGTTGTGTGCAATATATCTGCTACATAATTGCAAATTATGTTCTTATGCTAACGCTGTTTGTTGCATTTTTAGAAAGATTTATCATCTTCCCCAAAGGTCGGTTCGTATTTGACTCAACAATGTCGGAGCATCCACACTTCACCAGATCCAAGGCAAGAAATGACGATATGACTGGCTCAGGGGCGTCTGAGCCGAATGGTTTGGGAATTGTTCCTGTCAGCGAAACAGAAACTTCAGAAGGGAGGAATATCACCAGTCAGGAAGAATGTATTGCTCAGCTGCTGCAACAGATTGCTGATATGCAGGTTGAGATGGAAAGGCTACGGAATCTGACCAACCTATCCATCAGTTTGAATACCCCTATGCCAGAGCAAAGGGCCACTATCCATGAACCACCTGGATCGACCTCCACCACCACATATCCCCCAAAACTCCCCACAAAGGCCGCCAGTTACCGACCCAATCGCCCCTCGCCCGGCCAATCATCAACCTCACCTTCAAAATGATCCTCCTACTGCCCATGTACCTCCGCCTCCGCCTAATCACTTCACAATAATCATCCCTAATCGCCAAGCCAACGGTGCCCACGCACCATACCCACTACCGGCCCAAGAAACCACCTGACAACTTACACAACGAAACCCAACCTTTTACCGTCCCGCGCCGCGAAGTGGATCATTACGAAGAAATGGAAAGGAAGTCCGAGCCAAAATGGGCGATGGCGTGGCCGAGAGATTCACGGCTGAAAGAAGCGGTTCGTGGCATGCGATCGGATAAAGGTCACGAAGGACTAGATTATGAAGATCTTTGCATGCGTCGGATGTGGGCGCGATGGGATATAAGGTGCGAAGTTCGATTTATTTGATGGAAGGAAATCCTCGTGCACACTTGAGATCA
Organism: Przewalskia tangutica; assembly: GCA_029844215.1. Classification (NCBI taxonomy): domain Eukaryota; kingdom Viridiplantae; phylum Streptophyta; class Magnoliopsida; order Solanales; family Solanaceae; genus Przewalskia; species Przewalskia tangutica. The sequence continues at coordinate 18,044,287 of CM056721.1, forward strand.
TATTGCGACAAGTTAATCGGGGTAGGAAGAACCCACGGTCATCATGAAGTTGTTCATTCAAGCTTAACCGCGAGGCAATAGATGGTACACTAGCCGAGATCGCGTAAATGGCATAGTTGGAATGCATTAGCCCAAGACTTTGTGGAAGCGGTTCGGATTCAACACGAAACCGGTGTGGGCGAGTTCTATCTAATGAAGTTGGAAAAGAAATCTACGGAGACTTTCGCGAGTACGCCATGAGGTGGCGTTGAGAGCGACAAAGGTACAACCACGTGGTGGAGAGTGAGATGACCACACTATTTGTACAATCTTTGAAGGATCTGACCTATTATGAGCGGATGATAAGCGCCATGGGCGAAATTTTGCAGAGGTCGTCGAATGGGTGACCGTAGAAGAAGGTATTAAACCGGCGGGATTACGAATGCGGCGGCGTTGCGAGCAACGATAAGGCGATTCATCGGGGGCGATCGAAGTACTTGAGGAAGAAGAGCGATTTCCCTTCCATGTTTGTACAAACGCAAACCCAAGCATTCATAACATACGTAACCACCTATCAAACCCGTACTACCACACCAAGCGACAAAACTTTACACCTCACTATACACTGCGCTTCTACCACCTGCGGCCCATATATAACGCTTCCCAAGCACCCATTTATCGGCCGCGTCAACCGCCCATCAAGCCCGCCAACAACATGAGCACCCATGCGCCCGGACGAATCACGAATTTTGAAGGAAAACCATCCGAACCCGCACTCACCGGGTGAACCCATACCGGATATACGAAAAATGCGGTGCGGGTTTGATCCACGATTCGGGGAGGATTCCACCTATCCCAAGATGGTATGATGAGAATAAGCGTTGTGCGTATCACTCGATAGCCGGGCATGACACTGAAGTTGCTACACCTCGGGGACAAAATCGAAGAGTTGATCAAAGAAGTAATGTCTGGTGAAGGATCACGCTGACGTGCATGATAATCCCTTGCCAAACCACGGCAACGCCTAATGTGCTTGATAGCCGCTTGATGAGGAATACAACTTGGAGGAACCATCCGACCAGTTCGAAGTGAGGAAGAGTCGAACCTTACGCTACGTCGCCACCAATCCTCGAAAGCGATATTTGAGTTGGAAAGGGCACGCCGAGACATAAAGGTTCAATCACGATTATTCAGCGCGGAAGGGCCACCGATCAAGATGGATCGCGGAGAAAGTGGGAAGCGGGTCATAGAAGTCACCGCGGGTATAACCAGTCGGGAGGTATTACACACCTATAGAGGCAGCGAGGAGGCACCGCAAAGAAGCCCGTGTGGTGAAGTCGAGGAATTTTGGAGGAAGATGCCACTAAAAGTATTCCGTCGTAGAGCGATTAAAGAAAACCTCGGCGATATTTCTCTACTTTCATTGTTAATGCATTACGCCTCACACTGCATTGATGGAGGTGTTGAAGGATGCATACGTTCGGAGTACAATGACGGGAACTTGGCGGCTTTGGTCGGACAGTACTAGAGGCGCGAATCACCTTTCACGATGATGAGTTACCCGGAGGCGTCGGACACAACCTTGCATTGAATATCACCATCCAAGTCGCAGACAAGATTGTTTCAACGATCTTGATTGATGGAGGCTCAGCCGTCAACATTTGTCCCATGACGACACTGTTGAAATTGGGGGCAGACTGTAAGGAAATTCGTGAAAGTCATATCAGAGTCAAAGGTTTCGACGGAGTCCATAGGGGAGTCGAAGGCGTGATGGACCTCACACTGCGGATCGGACCTGCATAATTCGTTGTGGAATTTCAAATATTGGATATTGCTACATGTTACAACCTGTTGATAGGAAGGTCGTGGATCCGTAACGAGTGCGATCCGCCCACCTTGCATCGATGCAAAGTTTATATGGAATCACGGTGAAGTGGTAGTATTTGGAGATAAGAAGGAAGCATCAACACGATTATGCAATCCTCGTCATAAAAGACGTGAAAGCGATCGGATGGTTCGTTTTTCATATTAATGAGATCCAGAGAGCAAGTAGGGTCCGACCATGGCACCGCCACGTTCTCCGAGAATGGTGGCCAGGAAATGCTAAGAAATGGATACGAGCCCGGAGGTCTTGGAGTCGGTATGAAGGGGATCACGAGCCTATCGGTTGTTCGGAAAGAGACACTTTTGGTTTGGGGTACCACCACGAAGGATTTGGTGACCACGAACCTCGGAAGAAGGATACATTCCTCACTGCGCCCATTCCGCCTCGAGTCGATCATTCGTCAAAGCCTACACCATCGGATGCCGAGAAGATGACCGGATGATCTTGCGGTAGGGTTCGAGAATCTGTTCATAGGTGATGATGAGGCGATTGTTGCATGATCGCAGGAGATCACGAGGAGCTCACGTTTGGGATGCAGAGCATGGATCTGACTGAATAATTGGACTTGCACCACGTCTGGCCGTCAGAAGCTTGGTAGAATTTATGATTAGTTCTAGCGGTGTGACCTTTTATCTAGAAAGAAAGCAGACATGCATTTATGATTCTTAATATGTTTTAATCTCGCAATTTACTTTCATCATAAATTCCGTGACATTTTGCGACTTTTAAAAGATTTTGTTGGTGTTAAAATTAAATTCTTTAAGCATTTTTCTTTCATGATCATATTAATAAACACGTTGATAACGCGAATATGACATGTAATGAGACCAACGAACAAAGTTCAAATGACGAGCATAACCAGGAACAAGAGGAATGTCCGCAATCGAACTTAGCCAAGAAATGGAAAACTTTGAGAATAGGCCTAAACCAAATTTGGAAGAAAGCGAGTTAATAAACTTAGGCGATGAGGAACCGTGAAAGAGACTAGAGTCGGCCACCTAAACGTCGCATGAAGAAAGAATTAATTGAGCTCAAACAAGACAATCGATGTGTTTGCTTGGTCATATGAGGACATGCCAGTTTGAGTACGCACATCGCCGCAGCGTGCTACCTATTGAACCATCTTGTTTCCCAGTAAAACAAAGGCGAGAAAGATCAAACCGTATATGAGTTTGAAGGTCAAAGAAGAGGTGTCTAAACAGTGAGGCAAAGGTAATTCGAGTTGCAAAGTATCCTACTTGGTTAGCAAATATCGCGGTGAAAGAAGAAAGATGGAAAGGTCCGAGTCTGCGTGGATTACAGAGACCTCAACAGAGCCAGCCAAGGATGACTTTCCTCTTCCAAACATCCATATACTCATCGATAATTGTGCGAAGCATGAACTACGATCGTCGATCGCTTGCCTATCATCGATCCTCACGGCGTAAGAGACGCAGAAAAGACAAGATTCACTACCCCGCGTGGTGTACTATTATCGAGTTATGCCGCTCGGTCTCAAGAACGCAGGCGCCACCTACATGAGAGCCATGACCACCATCTTCCACGACATGATTCATAAAGAAATTGAGGTCTATGTGGACGACGTCATCATCAAATCGCGAAAAGCGGAGGACCATTCGGCAAACTTGAAGAAATTTTTCCAGCGACTAAGACAAGATAACTTGAAGTCAACTCGCAAAGTGCGATTCGCGTTCCCGCAGGAAGCTATTGGGTTTTATAGTGAGCAGAGGGATTGAGCTAGACTTCGAAAATAAAAGCCATCCAAGAGTTACCTCCAAAAGTAAAAAGGACGTGATGAGTTTCCTCGTCGCCTCAACTACATCAGAGTTCATAGCCCGCCACCGTGATATGCGAGCCGATATTCAAATTATTGAAAAGGATGCAGCTACGGTGGACAACAGATCGCAACAAAGGCTTTGACGTAATCAAAGAATACCTTTCTAATCCGCCGATTCTAGTACCTCCGTAACCGAGACCTTTGCTACTCTATTTGTCTGCTAGAAAATGCTGGATGCGTGTTGGGCAACACGATGAAACAGGAAAAGGAATGGCCATATACTATTTGAGTAAGAAGTTCACGGCATACGGCTCGTTACACTCTGCCGAACGCATTTGTCGCGATTAACTGGTCGCCCAAGTTCGTGCACTATCTATCGGATACAATACTTATCTTATTTCAAGGATGGATCCGCTTAAGTATATCCTTCAGAAGCCCATGCCCACCGGAAAACTAGCGAAATGGCAAATTATGTTGAGCGAGTTTGACATCGTCTACGTCACGCAGAGAGCCGTAAAAGGACAGGCATTAGCTGATCATCTTGCCGAACCCATCGATGATGAGTACGAGCCCTTCGAACCTATTTTCTGATGAAGAGGTATTGTTTGTCGGAGAAGATATCTCGGAGGATTACCCGCCGAGGATGTTTTTCATGGAGCGGCAAATTTCAAAGTCGGCATTGGAGCGCTTTGGTTTTGAAACAGTCAAGATTATCCGATTTCCAAGCTCAGATTTCCATGCACCAACAATATGGCGGAATATGAAGCTTGCATATTGGGGCTCCGAATGGCCATAGATATGGACATACAAGAGTTGCTGGTCATAGGCGATTCAGACTTACTGATCCATCAGTGCAAAGTGAATGGGCAACCAAGAATATGAAGATACTTCCTACCTATTTTGCGTGAAGGAATTACGTAAGAGGTTCATCCACATAGAATTTAGGCATGTTCCCGTGATCCGTAACGAAGCCGATGCATTGGCAACCTTATCCTCCATGATCCAAAGATCCTGACAAGAATTACATCGATCCAATCACGGTGAGTGTGGCCGGAGCAAACGCTTATTGCTCCCATATAGACGAAGAAACAGACGCAATCCATGGTACCATGACATCAAAAGGTACCTCAAAGCGAGAATATCCGTATGCATAACCAACATCCGTAAGAAGACACTTCGAGACTAGCAAATCATTTCTTTTGAATGGGAAATTGTGTACCGGGACTCGATCCGGGCCTATTGAGATGTGGTCGATGCTCAAGAGCAGCAAGCTAGTAGAAGAGATACACGAGGACGCGCGGACCTCATACGAATCCGCTTCACTTTGGCGAAAAGATTCTGCGATGAAAGGGTTATTTTTGATGACGATGGAAACAGATTGTATCCGCTGGTGCGTAAATGTCGGCAATGCCGATTCACGGAGATTTGATTCGAGTGCCTCAAGTGAGCTTAATGTGACGAGTTCTCTCGCCATTCGCACTTGGGGCATGGATGTCATCGACCCATCGAACCCGTTGCTCAAACGCACGCATTCATCCTCGTAGCAATTGACTATTTCACTAAATGGGTAGGCGCCATCACACAAATCGATGATTTAAAAGGTGGTCGACTTCGTCGCAACAACATCATTTGCCGATTTGGGGTTCCCGAATCAATTGTAATCGATAACGGAACCAATCTCAACGGAATTTGACGCGAGATATGTGGAAATTTCAAGATCACTCACCGTAATTCCACTCCGTACCGACCTCAGATGAATGGAGCAGTAGAGGCAGCCAACAAGAACATCAAGAGGATATTGCGCAAAATGATCAGCAACTACAAACATTGGCATGAGAATTTGCCTTTTGCACTTTTGGGTTATCGCACCACAATCCGAACTTCTACCGGCAACGCCATATCTTTGGTGTATGGAATGGCCGTGCTACCAGCAGAGGTGGAAATACCATCGTTGAGAATCATCCAAGCGAGTTAGCCGAGCGAAGCCGAGTGGATACAAGATCGTTATGAGCAGTTGATGTTGATTGACGAGAAAAGGTTGAATGCAGTCTGTCATGGGCAGCTATATCAAAGCAGAATGGCTAGAGCTTTTAACAAGAAAGTAAGGCCAAGGTTATTCAAACCGGGACAATTGGTTTTGAAACGCATATTTCCGAATCAAATCGAAGCTAAAGGAAAGTTCGCACTAATCGCGCGGCCCCATACGGTCCATCGAGTATTAAGTGGAGGGCCCTAATCTTGGCCGAGATGGATGGCGAGGTATGGCCCAAGGCTATCAACGCAGATGCAAAGAGATATTACGCCTAGAGTATTTATCTTCCGTAATCCCCTTTATATTGTAAAAGTCGCATTCTGCTGATACGACAGAGCCCATATAGGTCTCGCCGCTGCAAATCAAATGCCCTTTACTTGTAATCAACCACGCTACGACTGATTCCTCGGCGGATACGTAGGCGCCATATCGCCGGTCCCACTTTTTAGAATTTTACCCAATTCGCTTGAATGAACTACGCCATGACCCGATTCTCTCTGGATACGAGCGCCTAAATCGGCTTCGGTCACACCGTTAGGAATCTCCCCATTTGTCTACAGGCAACAAAAGGGGTTTGGGTTATTCCAAAGGCGATATGAGCAATTCATCACGAAGTTAAGTTCCGCCCGCGTGACACATAATTGAGACAGCTTTGCGCACCAGGAAGAAGGCAATAACAAGGATTCCAAAAGATGTTCGTTTGGTCGAAATACATGTCATATTCGGCAAATTAGACGAGGCTTTTACATTTTTACGCATGTCATATAAATGTTTATTTCTAAAAAACGTTTTGTGCATACTTCATGGAAACATTTCATTTTTGGAAAATGCTTTTGGTGCACTACTAAACATCTCAAAGAGGTCGATGGGTCAGAAACCCAAACAAAGCGCACGCGGACATCAAGGGACAAGGCGGCAAAGTCAGATACGAATCGACCCCCCCCCCCAAAAACTCACAAATTTTCTTTGAGCGCAGGTTTTTTTTTCATGTTAACAGAAGCAGAAAGCGCAATAGCCAAAGCAGAAAATACGGCGAAAAAGTTTCTTCATATTGGCGGAAGCAGCAAAAAGCAGCAGCAGAAGGGGGCAACAACAATCCACAATCCAAAGTTCAAAACGCACGACAAAGTCTAGCACACCGGCGTGGGCATAAAGTCAAATTTGCGACCAAGGCATCGCACCCAACGAAGGCATCAGGGCAATTCGTCAGCTGCGACATCTAGCATATCCGTGCAAGGACAATATCTCAGTATTCATCTGGAGTATCAGGGACGACATCTCTACCCATAAAAGTGCACATATCCTATATGCTTATCATTTTGTTTAAACAGGTATGCACTAACGTTTTCTCAAGCTCAGCTTGCAGGAGCATTTATTCTACAGGAGCAGCAGCGCTACGTCCAGACAACGACGTTACCAGCATTGTGTCCAGGCAACGACACCATCAGCATTGCGTCTACGCAACGACGCCAAGAAGAACACGCCCAGTAACGACGTATTCAAAGATCGTGTCCAGTAACGACACCTCAAGATTGCGTTTACGCAACGACGCCGCGGGCAACATGTCCAGTAACGACATTATCCGTGCAGGTCTGTGCAACGACATCATCAGCATTGCGTCTACGCAACGACGCCAGCAGCAACACGTCCAGGCAACGACGTTATGAGCATTGTGTCCAGGCAACGACACCATCAGCATTGCGTCTACGCAACGACGCCAGCAGCAACACGTCCAGGCAACGACGTCATCAGCATTACGTCTACACAACGACGCCCGCAACATTATGTCCAGGCAACGACATCATCAGCATTGCGTCTACGCAACGACGCCAGCAGCAACACGTCCAGGCAACGACGTTATGAGCATTGTGTCCAGGCAACGACACCATCAGCATTGCGTCTACACAACGACGCCAGCAACATTATGTCCAGGCAACGACATCATCGCGATGTGCGTACGCAACGACGCCAAGAAGAACACGCCCGCATAACGACGTTATCAGCATTGTGTCCAGGCAACGACACCATCAGCATTGCGTCTACGCAACGACGCCAGCAGCAACACGTCCAGGCAACGACGTTATCAGCACAACAAGTCTGAAAACGACGCCATCATCAGCATATCACACAGGGACGATTTCTATACTCCCGGAATTGCATTTCTTACGCATGCTTTAATATTCTACCTTAGCAGTTATGCACTAACTCCTTCTTGAGCTTTAGTACACAGGGACAATTGCAGCAAGGACAACATACCCGCGTTCACAATCGCAACACGTCTGTGCAAGGACGAAAATCACAGCATTCGCAACATCGCATCAACACAACAGACATCGCGTTTTGCAGGATAACCTTTTCTATTCACAGTTACATTGTTTTTAAAATTATTTTGCCTTAGCAGTTATGCACTAACCGTTTGTTCAAGTCTTAGCATGCAGCAGCAGGAGCACAACGTGGATTTTCTCTTACAGCGAACCGGGGCAATTTGTTGGGGGGCCAACCTTCCCAACGATCGCGTAGCGGCCTCAGCGTCCCACTCGCTCCACATCACCATAGAACCCAAGACCACAAGCCATGCAAAGACACCCGTGTTCAAGCCGCTTATATTCTTTTACTTTTTGCACATAGCTTGGTGTCATCATAACTCGACACTGGGACATCTTTAAGTCCGCGTTAGCCCGCCTTGGTGTTTTGACCACGGTAGCCCAGTGTCGTCATAACTCGACACTGGGACAGTTTTAAGTCCACGTTAGCCGCCTTGGTGTTTAGACCATGGTATCCCAGTGTCGTCATAACTCGACACTGGGGCTTTTTGATTTTTCGCGTGGCTTGTCTACCGCCAAAGATTTTGCAAATCGAAGATCGAGACAAAATTGGCATGAGTCAACGCGTCTTTGTCCGAAGATTCTTCCATCATCTCCATACAAAGAGGGACATCTGTTGACACCCAATTTTGACCCTCCCGTCCAGCCATTAACCATAAAATTACACTAATTTTGTAAAATATCTTTTAGGATTTTTTATAATAAAATACAACAATAAAACATTAAATACAGGCATAAATAATTAATTTAATAATGACATCGCGTCTTACGTAGAGTTTTAAGCACTTAGAGTCCCTCGCCCGCATTAATTAACTTTAAGCTTTGTCGTAATTCTTAAATAATTAATAAATGCATAAAATAAATAATTTAGCGATAACGTCGTGTCAGGTAGCATAGCCGCATTTATTAGTAATCATTGGTAACTTTAAAATCAATTTTAATCTAATACATGCATTTAATAGCGTCGCATTTATAAAAGCTTTAAACAATTCTTAAAAATCATATTTGCATTTAGCATTTAAATAATTCAATCTAAGCTCATTTTAATTTTAATTTAACTTCGCAATAATGCATAACAATAAGATTTTAAATAATAGCGTCGCATTCTAAAGTATTGAGCATTAATTAAATAGCACGCCCGCATTTATTTATTATAACAATTAGATTAATGAAGCACCTAATTAGTTTAATCACATGTGTTAATTTAGGTTATCACTAATTAATTAATACACTTGCCTAGAATTAATTAGCTAATTAATTAACTAGCCTAAAAACTAATTAAACTAATTAAAACTCTTAATACTAATACCCCTAATTGATTCTACCCATTACCCAGCCCTTTATACTAATACTACCCAGCCCACTTCGCGCAGCCCACCCGCAAGCCCAACTCCCTACCCTTTAATCGTCCAACAGCCCAGAACAAAACTTGTTCCCCTTCAGCCCTTATTTCATCCGCCCAAAGCCCCTTAACTTCATCTCCCTCGCCTAAACCAACAAACCCTAAACCTAAAGACATCCCACAAAGCCGCCGCTGCCTTCCCGATTTACCACAAACATAATCCCTCAAATCTTCCTCAATTACTAATATTAACTTACCATAAACTTACCAATTCGAATTTCTTACCAGAACCAAACCAAAAATCTCGCCCAACTCACCATTACATACTTACCATTTACATCATATAACAATATTACACCAAACCGCGTCCAAATTCGTACGAAAATCAGTCCCTAGATGGTAACAAATCTTCATCCTCAATCTCGCCAAGATTCGTACAAATCGCACAAAATCAGCCTTTATTACTTACCAAACTTAGACCCAAATCGTAGCTATAAATACTGAACCACTATGCATTTAAGGCATCGCCGGTGAGACTCAGAAATCAGGAGGCACCCAAAACCAATAGGCAGTCTAATTCTGAGAGAGCTCAAGAGGGAGTCAGAAAACAAGTGGCGAACACAAGTATAACACAGCATCCAGATCCGGGGATTCAATCAGAAAGCAATAGCAAACGCTAAGTCAAGAAACCAGCAAGTTAAGCCTCCCCTTCTGTTTCACCTCGCAAAACCGAAACCCGTCGAGTGGGCCGACGACTTGATACGCTGCCCCGATTCGCTGTCCGGAGAAGGTAAATTCGACTCCCTCTCGATTTCAGTCCATTCTTGTATTTCTGTGCGTATTTGTATCAAATATGTGTTAGATGATGAATATGATGTTGAAAATTGTAGGATGTGTATGACTCAATGCTACCCGAATAGTTTGTTATTTCGATGGTTGTTTGGTTTTCGATTAGCTGCGTTACGATAATGATTCAAATTCAAGACGTTGTTAACATTCATTATTATGGTCGAGCCTATTAAGTCACTGTGCAATATGTTTCAAATAGATATATGACGTATTGTGTGGTGCTATTGCTACTTGAATCATTTGTATACAAGTATGTTGCCTATTGATTTGGTCTTTTACATGTTATGAGTTTATTTGAGGAGTAGCACCTTTTAGCTTCTTCATGAACTTATATACATGTGAATTTGATTTAGTCATATGCCTATGTGATTGAGAATATAGTATGAGAATGTTTAGTTCTGAGTCTTTACTAATATGCATATAGATCTATATTTTTATAAATTTAGTATGAAAAGAAGCTTTATGAGTGATGTCGCTGGACCTTGTGTGAGTATACTAAATCATGTTTCATATAGAATGCTATTTGTATAGGTTAAATTATTGTGTACCTCTTCTCTTCTACATGCTGTTTCTTACACATTTTTCTGAGCCAAAATTGTCCACTGTTCTATTCCAAATTTCCTTAAATGGCTACCAATTCACTTTGTCTATTTTGATACGATTTTTTCCTCTTGTTATCATATAATATCCCTCAAGCCTTTCTTAGTTTACATAATCAGTATGCTGTTTAACTGAGCATGAAAATGTTTTGAGTCAACATTAACTTGACTCTTCGAATCATTTTATGACTGAAGAGCCTGGATACCCTGTCTTTCCATCTTACTGGTTCTAGATTTAATATAATACCCAATTCTTTAGTTTTATTAAGACTCCTCCAGCATTGTGTTAGGAGCTCTGCAGCCTATGTGAATTTGTTGGTATTTGTCAAAGTCGCTTTTTGTCAGAACTAGTATAGTCATCACTTCTTTCCTTTATAACTTGATGGGTTGCACAAGATTTGTTGTTATAAACAAGTTTAGTTAATCGAATGTTATATCTTCAAGGAATATTATGTATATTAGCCTCCTTCTGAGATGTTTAATTTATTTGTGTCCTGCTTGTCTTCTCTTGGATATGTTGCATCTAGGATAATATCTCTTAATGAATATATAAGGTACGTATGTATGGTTGTACACATATCTGCTTCTCATTTGTTCAGCACTGGTTTGCTTCCCTGCATAAATGAGTGTGTAATGTCTCTGGCTTTAATTATAATTTGAAAATTCTGGATTTTCCAGTTAGTTTAAAGAAATTGGTACCTGTTTCATGTTGGAATGAATGAATTCGATATTTGGCTTATCTTGAGTTGTATTCTCAGATCTGTTTTTATCAATCCAGTGAGCTTAGAAGTATATTAGTAAGCCTTATGTATATTTTGGTATGTGGTTCATATCTCTTGCAGGATGTTTACTTAGCTTTCCAGTTTTCATAGTAGCATATCTCTTATAGGATGTTTACCTGTTTTTTTTTTTTTTTACTAATGTATCAAATAACAATTGAATCATACATGTATTTTGAGTTTACGTGATTAGTTATTTAGCCTTTGATAAGAAAAGAATACTTTACTAATTCTTATCTTTTCTTATACTTTTACATGAAATGCACCGGAGCAACGAAGAGTCTCATAGCGGGACTCATTGTGGCAAACGCGAAGACCCACATCTACATGCATTTATCCTCGCATCAGAAATTCTAAGCTAAAGGCGAAATGACTTCGCCATTCCTCGAGTAGTCTTATCATTTTCTACCCTGCCCCCATTCATTTATTTGTTGTAAATTATATGTCTAACGCTACATTAATTAGTAGGATATTCACAATAGTTAAACCTTGAACCAATAGACTATGAAGTAGCTTGACATTAGAAATTTGCTTCCCCCCCTTTAAAGTTAATTATTTTAGCTTGTTTGAGTTATAATCAAACTATTTAGTAAGCCTCCACTCGCATAATTATTTAGTAAGCCTCCACTCGCATAATTATTTAGGTAGTCGAAGCATTATTAGTTACTAAATCCTAACATGAGAAAAATCATTTTTTTTTTATAAACTCCTAGTAGCACTCACATAAAAAAAAAAAAAATTATTATTTCACTGGATCGTTAACCTTCGCATAATACACATTGTCATACCCTATAAGCATATGTTTTGTCATACTAGTACCTCTATATTATACTTTATAAGATAAATTTCGTACGTTTTTTTTTATCTATTACTTCATAAATGCATGTTTTCAACTAGAACTAACTTTATATATTTTCTTATATTTTTCAAAAATACATCTTTTACTTACAAATATCTTTTGCTCACATACTTTCAAAACATGCATTCTTAGCAACAATAATTAACCCTAGGTTTGAACGGACAACCGCAAGTTAGCGGATCCTTTAGGGTGCCTAACCCCTTCCCTTTAGGATAATAAAGAACACTTACCCAGAATCTCATTAAGTTTAACAGACCATAAAAATGGAGTTAGTGTTGACTTTAACCTAGTTGACATTTAGGTGTCCTAATTCACCCAATTAATTAGGTGGCGACTCCGCGAACCCTTAGCATTCTAGCGACCCTTTAGCACTTTTAGCACCCTTTAGCTAAAAATTAATCTTTTAGCAACCCTTTTAAATTTTAGTATTCTTTTAACATTTAACCCTTTTATTTATTTTTCTAACATTTTTTCTAACACTTTTTATTCAAACAGGGCTCGCTATTCATTTAGAAAATGCCGCGGCCGAAAATGGGCGCGACACCAGTTTCAACAAGTTGAAGCTGATGGTGATAGAAGCATTTCCCTGCATCCATCCGGCATACGGTTACGATCGCCCGGCGAAGGAAGGTCGATGGAGCTGATGGCTACACTGCTGTTGAGATTGACCCTGAACCTGAGGCTGAGTCATCCTTGAGAAGATCAGATAGGAGCAGAAAACAACCCACATGGATGAAGGATTTTTATCCAACATACAGGCATGGAGGTGGACCAAGGAGCAGGCAATGTTTATATCCTATGTCCAATAATCTCACTTACACTGGATTGACTGCCAGATATCAGAGTTACATTGCTAAGATGGGGGTTGAGCAGGAGCCAACATCATATTCTGCAGCAGTTCAGGATGTCAGATGGGTGGATGCCATGAAGGCTGAGATGAAGGCACTAGAGGACAACAATACTTGGGAAGTTACTGATCTTCCCAAGTACAAGAAAGCCATTGGATGCAAGTGGGTCTATAAGATCAAATACAAAGCTGATGGTGAGATAGAAAGATTCAAAGCAAGATTGGTGGCTAAGGGGTACAATCAAAAGGAAGGAGTTGATTATCAAGACACCTTTTCACCTGTAGCAAAAATGGTCACGCAGCGATAGTAATCTCGCCGCTTCTGCAGGTTGGGACATATATCAAATGGATGTCCACAATGCATTTCTCCAAGGTGACCTTAATGAGGAAGTGTATATGAACATGCCACGCGCTTTGATGATAAGCAAGGAAGAGTCTGCAGGCTGATCAAATCTCTATATGGCTTAAAACAAGCCTCTAGGCAATGGAATATTAAGCTTACTACTGCCCTGAAAAACTCAGGTTTTGTTCAAAGTCAGTTAGACTATTCACTTCTCACAAAAAAGGTGGGGGATAGAATAGTGCTAGTACTCATCTATGTGGATGACCTTATCATTACTGGGAATGATAGGGATCTTATTCAATGCACTGGCGCATCACTTCAGCAGAACTTCAAGATCAAGGACTTGGGAACTTTGAGATATTTCCTAGGCTTTGAGTTTGCTCGAAATGCTAGTGGAATAGTTATGCATCAAAGGAAATACACTATAGAGCTGATTTCTGATCTTGGCCTATCTGGAGGAAAACCAGCAAAAACTCCTATAGAGCTTAATGTCAAGTTGACATCTGCTGTTTATGACCAGTGTGTTCCTGCTCCTGATGGCACATCTCAGAGTAAGGATACATTACTGGCAGATCCAGCAAGCTATCAGAGGCTTATTGGGAGGCTATTATACCTGACAAATACCAGACTTGACATATCTTTTGCTGTCCAGTGCTTGAGTCAGTTTCTTCAAGAGTCCAAAAACATCTCATCTTATGGCACCACATCGTGTGGTTAGGTACCTGAAACAAGCACTGTGTCCGGCATTTTTATGCGTGAGAGACAACCGCCTCGCGACTGTGTGATCTTGATTGGGCATCATGTCTCAATACAATGAGGTCCATCACAAAGTTATTTAGTGTTCTTCGTTCATCCTCATTTCGTGGAAGTCAAGCGACTACGCTTTCGGTGAGCTCACCGGTGAGTATAAGCTTTAGCATCGCGATTGCGGAGGTGGTGTGGCTCACAGGACTATTTGCTGAATTGTCTGTTTACCTTCAGCCTTCCATACCAGTGTACAGCGACAGTAAATCTGCACTGCAGATTGCAGCTAATCCAGTCTTCCATGAGAGAACCAAACACATTGATATTGACTGTCATTTCATCCGAGAGAAAATCCAACAGGGGCTGATACACACTGCTCATTTGCCCACAGCGGAGCAGCCAGCAGATGCACTCACAAAGGGACTTACTCAGGGTCGGCATGACTATCTATTGTCCAAGCTAGGACTTAAAAATCTGTTTTTTGATCCTAGCTTGAGGGGGCGTGTTGGAAATACCAATGATATACATAGTAAATGTCAATGATATACACACTGTTATACTCTGTTATATTCAGCTCTTATAGCTCTTATAGTGTTTACATTTCTAGCCTAGCCTAGTTTGTTTTATAAGGGAATTTGGCGCAAATGACCCATAGTATAAATAGATGAATTTTGTAATACTTGTGGCTTAATCAGAAAAACTGAAAGTTCGCGCATCTCTCTCTCTTCCTCTCGTCTTCTTCATTTCAGTTCTTCACCTGGTTCACTGTGCATCAACAGTGCTGGGCTCACATGCAGATCGATTTCTCTTGATCCTCGGTTTCTATCAGATGTTATTGTTATTGATTTAGACCTTTTATATGGCTAGTGCTATGTTTCTTTAATCTCTTAGTTATCAAGGAAGAAAAAGCTAGTTTAAGGAAATTTCTTACTCTTACAGGTAGAGATCTACATGGAGAAAGTAAGGTTTGTATCACTTATCAGCACTTGTACCCAAGGAAATTTTCGTGATCCATATCTATTGCTTTAACTCAATATTTCTTTATTCATAAGCATGCCCTTAAGTTATCAATTTCTCTCGGGGATCTCTTTGATTTATCAAAGGACGATATACAGATAAAAGAGAGTAAAGTACATGGCATAATTCTAAATGGAGCAACAGAAGTAAGGCTCATCAGCACCCATTCTTTCACGTTTTTCCTCAAATTGTTATACTGTTTTAGTTTTCAAGCATGCAATATGCTCAATATAACCTGGTATTGTCTGATTGGATTTACGCTGGATTATATTCATTAGTCCTGTAGTTTCCCACTTGCATAAATTTAAGTACTCACAATCTACCAACCAAAACAGCTAGCTGTCTTGATATGTTGGAAGCCTGACTTGGCGTAAGTGCTGAACTTTTTGACTTTCAGAAACAACAAAATTTACGCGAAAAAATCAACTTGTCCTTGATTCACAACTCAAATGCTATATATCTGTTTCTAAATTTATTTTAGTTTTCCTTGGAAATTTCTAAAGCCTTCAGAATCTTAAATTGTTTTCCAGGTAGCTATATCCAACTCTGCAGAAGCATTGCAAAGCTTATCTGTAAGGGAAAATGAGACAATGCGTTTCCATATGAGGCATTTTATATATTTTGGCTCTGATATGGCTATTCATGTTGTAGACTGGGATACCTAATAGAGCAGTCGGAGAAACACGTATCCTTAGCCTCTACCTGTGCATCTTGTTTACAAAATTTCTTCCTTCTACATTTCTATTCTGTTTATTCTTTGTTAAAATATTTTAACTAGTCCAGAATGAATATGTCGAGCAGCAGAAGCCATTGCCTCTACATATTTACTGTCCACCAGGATCTAACAAAGGACAAAAGGTAGAATCTCTCAATGAGTTTGAAACTTGAAGGATCTATCCTGAATATTTGAATTTCCAAGCAGGAGCAAATTTGGAAAGCTGATACTCGTAGACTTGGCGGGGTCAGAAAAAGTTGAGAAGACTGGAGCTGAAGGTAAAATTCTTGAAGAAGCAAAGACGGTCAATCAGTCCCTCACATCACTTGGGAAAGTGATAAATGCTATGACTAGCAGCACTCCAGGAAAACCAACTCATATTCCTTATCGTGATTCTAAGCTCACTCGGATCCTACAAGATGCTCTTGTTAGTTTCACTTCCTAAACTCCATGTTCTGCATACTTCCAGCCTACTTGACGACCATCTCCATTATGTTTCGCAGGGTGGATACTCTCAGACTGCATTACTTTTCTGTTGCTCTCCAAGTCCTTCCAATTCTTCAGAGAGCCTCTCTACCCTGCGATTTGGTGCTAGGTATGTAAAATAGTTTTATCTGAACTTGTTGTCATAAGAGTCAATAAGGAAATAATGAGGAACATAATGCACAAAAGGAAATAGAGAAATTTTGTAAAGACCCCTATTAGCTCTATACATTTTTGGAAATTAGGGATTTCATTTTAGTATACTCTCACTAGGGTGACTTCTTTAATTTTATTTCCTTATTGGGATCTCATAAGCTATAGATTCATGGTGCCATTATAATTTCTTCTCGTTTTGATCTCCCTCCCATTTACTTTCCACCAATGTGTACTCATTTGGTTTACTTTGTATCAAACAATCATGTCTAGCTTGCAATATTTCTGCATCTAGGGAACTTCAATTTTCATTGACTGGATATGATACTGTGATTGATCAGTGAGTCTAGGAAGTGAAGCATGAATCTGTTAATTCTTAATGATGTTTAAACCAGGATTCCACCATTAATTACAGCAATAAGCTCTACCTGTGATTCTCTCTGTGGAATGCAGAACTTCTTTAGTTGTGTAAGGTGTGCTTTCATTAAAGCTACAAATATACCAGATATATTAAAATCAAAATGATTATTCAAAACTTAAAATATGTATGTTTTTCTGAAAGCTTACCATGTCAATTGCTATTTGGTGCTGGCCGATACATGTAAAGTACCTGCTATTTGATGTGTTACATACCAGTAAGGAAATTTAAGTTCTAGTTTCTCTCCTTTCAAGCAGAGCAAAGCATATAAAGGCATCAGTACATAATAGTTGCAAGGAAGATCTAGACAATAACAAGGATGTGACTGTCTATACCAATGTAGATGAGTCCAGGGAGAGGATATTGGCCAATGTCTGATTTGCTAGGTTCATGTAATTTAAGATATCCTCAGTTACTGTACTATAAGCTAATCATCTCTTTTGCATAGCTGAGAGAGAGAATGACTGCCGAATATGTTCAATTGCTTGAGGAATTATTTGTACTGGAGGGGATTTTCTTTGATCCCAATTCAGTTGAGGAGATGGAAGCCGCGTATAAAGATTCTACATCAAGGACAATCTCATCATTTCGTAAAGCAGTGGAAGAGTTAAGTACAGTTTTGGAGAAAGTAAGAAATACATACATCTGAATTCACTGATATAATTAGGGTTCTATACAATTTGATTTCACTGCTTTACCTTTCATTTGCTCTTTTGTTTCAGAAAATAGTAAAATAGTAATAGGATAATTGAGCTTCGCCAGAAGTTCTTGGCATTAAATGCTCTTCGGCATCAAGCTCGATATCAATACTGCTGGAATACCTAGGAAGAATTTTTCCAGAAAGATTATGTACTCAGCAAAGGCTTCATGAAGTAGGTTAGGAAGGAATTCTGCGAACATTTTTCGAGTTCCAACACTTTCTGGGAGAAGATTCTTCTGCTGGATTTTTTAAAGAATGAAAAGCTCTCCAACTACACCTAAAGAAAGTCGAATTTGGGAAAATTAGAGAAAAATATATGATTACCATGTATACGTTAGAATATTCTAGAATAGTATCATAGTATCATTAATATAATATTGTGTGAATATCCTATATTAATGTAGTATCTCTTCATATATGGTAGGTAATTATTGTATAGGGAATATTTCTAGGATTATACTAGGAAGACTTATTCTTCCTAGTCATTGTAATTAGTGTATATATTCTTACCTAATGGAAGAAGGAAACTTGAGGAAAATAATCTCAAAGTCTTACATGGTATGGTATCAGGAGTTTAAGGAAAGATCCAAATTTTCTCTCCAAATTTTCGACATAGGCTACTCCTTGGCCGAAATTGTTCTTCAATTTTCTTTAATTTTTCTTGTTTTATCTCTCCATTGTTGAACAACCTTCATCTCACCCAAAATATATCTGAATCTAAATCCTCGTTTCATCCCGCTCTAACCATTTCAAACATTAAGACACATGTTTCTGTTAAACTGGAGATAGAAACCGTGCATTATGCTTCATGGGCAGAATTGTTTAAAATATGTTGTAGGGCTCACAAAGTCCTTCATCATATCATTCCACCAAAAGATGGGAAGGGAAAGGAACCTACTGACATGCATAAAGACTTCAGGATACGCTGATGTCACGCCTCGCTGATTTATGCAACAATTTCCAAGGACTTGTTGCACACCATAATAGAGCCGGATTCAACAGCCATGGCGACGTGGGATCGCTTGAGAGATATCTTTCAAGATAATCAAAACTCTCGCCAAGTTAATCGAACAGAATTCTCCACCGCTGATACGATGCATTTTTCCAATGTTTCAAAGATATTGTCAACGCCAAAGTGTCGGCGATCGCTTAAGAATGCTTCACCTACGCATTACTGTGAAGAGAGGCTTCCTTTCTAGCGGCTAGTGTTGCAATGGTCATTGGTCTCATCAAGATAATGAGTAGAACTCTCATCCGT
The DNA here is from genome assembly GCA_029844215.1 of Przewalskia tangutica. Taxonomy (NCBI): domain Eukaryota; kingdom Viridiplantae; phylum Streptophyta; class Magnoliopsida; order Solanales; family Solanaceae; genus Przewalskia; species Przewalskia tangutica. The sequence continues at coordinate 18,063,390 of CM056721.1, forward strand.
CAAAGTAACCATTTAGCACAATTCTATCAAGCAAGATCCATGTTTGTACTTGAAGAGTCCGCTTGATGAAAAGGCCTCAACTACGTCAAATTCCGCCTTTCCGCCACCCTTCAACGATGGTAATTTTTGATCCTCTCACCAAAATAAGTGGACAAAATGACGTAATAATAATAAAAATAAGGGTGGCAATAGTGGAAATAACAGCGGAGGACATCTGACCCGCCAAGCGGCGAATGGCGCACCACCAACTCCGCGTGGAAAGTGGCATCGAGTGGCGTAATCCGGCGGAGGTAGACATCGCGCAAAGCCACCGGCCCAAAGAAATCAGTAGTCCGCGTTGGCGCTCAGCCGCCGACACAACATCGCCCAAATGGGCCTCGCAAGGTCGTAATCCAAACGGGCCTCGGCGAATGCGCAGAACGGGCCTCACCCGGCCAGCCCACAGCATATTTTTCAATGATCCACCAAGCGGTGGACTTGACCTCACCACCCATGGTACGAGGCCCACTTAATCGTGGCCCATCAACAGATATTGAGTCCGCCATGCACACTCTTGGACTCAATCCACCAGATTCAAATTGGTACATGGACTCCGAGGCAACGTCACACATGACATCCTCCCAAGGTAATTTCGCGTCCTATTTTAATTTGAGTAATGATAGTGGTATAATTGTCGGAAATGGTCATTCAATTCCAATCAAAGGGTATGGTTCTACTACATTGTCATCACCTAACCCTGTCTCTAAATAATGTCCTACATGCTCCAAAACTAATCAAAAACTTGTATCTGTTAGGAAGTTTACAACTGATAATTGGGTATTTGTTAATTTTGACCCCTTTGAATTTTCCGTGCGTGATTTTCAGACGGGGAGGCTTCTCATGAGATGTGATAGCAAGAGGGAGCTCTATCCAATAAACTTACCTAATCATCAATTCAAGTTTCATTCTACTTTTGCAGCTTTGGCACCATCCTTATGGCACCAACGTTTGGGACCTCCGGGGGAGGATGTTTTAGCTTCTCTTAAACAAAATAATTTTATTTCTTGTACCTAGACTCGGAATTTGAATAAGTGTCATTTTTGTGCACTTGGTAAACATGTGAAATTGTCATTTATTGCTTCTACTTCTTGCACTCTTATGCCTTTCGATATTATGCATTGTGATATTTGTACTTCTCCCGTTTTGAGTTCTTCTGGTCATAGATATTATTTGCTTATCCTTGATGATTATTCTAATTATCTATGGACATTCCCTCTATCAAAGAAATCACAAGTGGTTTCCACATTTATCACTTTTAGGGCATTCATCAAAACTCAATTTGAACGGGAGATTAAAAGTATTCAATGTGACAATGGGGGGAATTTGACAATAATCAGTTTTGGGATTTTTTTCAAAACAAATGGTTTAAATTTTCGTCTATCTTGTCCTCACACCTTCACAAAATGGGAAGGCAGAACGCAAAATTAGAATCATCAATAATATTGTTAGAACATCTCTTGCTCATGCATCCATACCCCCCCATCTTTTGGCATTATGCACTTCAAATGGCGACATATATGTTGAATATTCTTTCTCATAAACACATGTCTTACCAAGCTCCACTAAAAATGATTTACTTACGAGAGCCTTCATATCATCATCTAAGAGTTTTTGGTTGTCTTTGCTACCCACTTTTTCCATCCACCACAATCACAAAACTACAAAACTACAAGCCTGATCCACTCCATGCGTTTTCTTGGGATACCCTACCAATCATCGTGGTTACCTATGTTATGATATTTCTTCAAAAAGAATGTTTGTAAGTCGCCACGTCATTTTTTATGAAACAATTTTTCCCTTTGCTAAAATACATGAAACCGAGACCCATATCATTTTTTGGATGATGATAAGCTTTCGTATCTAACACATTTTATTCACAGTCCGGGACCCGCAGGTACACAAATAGTGGCCCCACTAGACCGTGGACCAAGAAACAACATCGACTAAATCGCCAGCAGCTGGCTTGGCGACTCGACCAGTGGCCACATCGCCCAGCAGATGGGCCAGCCTCCAACTTCTCCACGCCCACCGCCACCACACCCTCTCGGCCACACACTCGACGTAAGCAAGGCCCGCACCATCAGATCCTTCGCCAGCCAAGGCGCCCATCGCCATGCCTCCCGTCCGATCACCCGTAGTCAACATGGTATTGTTAAACCAAATACAGCCTACACACACAAATTTCTAAATCATCTTTGCCTCGTAACCCAGTGTCTTCTCTCAAAGACCTGAATTGGAAAATGGCCATGAATATCATGGTCTAATTAAAAATAGGACATGGGATTTAGTACGTCGTCCATCTAATGCTAATATTATTCGGTCTATGTGGATTTTTAGCCATAAAGAAAAATCTGATGGTTCTTTTGAGCGGCATAAGATCCGTCTTGTAGGTGATGGAAAGACCCAGCAGGTTGGCATCGATTATGGGGAGACGTTCAATCCAGTGGTCAAACCAGCTACCATCAGAACAGTTCTAAGTCTGTCACTCTCAAAAGGATAGTCACTTCATCAACTGGATGTCAAAAATGTCTTTCTTCATGGTCATCTGAATGAGACAATTTACATGCACCAACCTTTGGGGTACAGAGATCCTGCTTATCCCAATCATGTGTGTTTGCTGAACAAATCATTATATGGCCTCAAACAAGCCCCAAGGCTTGGTATAAGCGGTTTGCAGATTTTGTGTCACACATGGGTTTTACTCACATCCGTTCTGACAATTCTCTGTTTATTTATCGTCAGGGTAATAACACTGCTTATCTTCTTTTATATGTGGATGATATCATTCTTACAACATCTTCAGACTCCCTACGCAAGAATATCATGTCTCAGCTTGGTTCCGAATTTGCTATGAAAGATCTTGGTCCACTGCACTATTTTCTAGGCATTGTTGTGACACGGCATGCATGTGGGTTATTCCTCTCCCAAAAGAAGTATGCATCTGAGATTGTGGAACGAGCGGGTATGTCCTCATGCAAACCTTAGGCAACTCAGGTAGACATAAAGTCGAAGTTGAGTGTCAGATCCGTAAACCTCACGATCCTACATTATACCACACCGACCTGAGCGCCAAAGATCTCACATTCACCAGGCCAGATATTACTTATGCAGTACACCAAGTGTGTCTATTCATGCATAATCCGATGGAAGAACATATGCATGCCCTCAAACGCATTCTGCGGTATATTCAGGGTACTCTGGAGTATGGATTACATCTATATCCTTCTTCTATCACCAAACTTGTCACTTACATAGATGCAGACTGGGCAGGGTGTCCGGACACCAGACGCTCCACCTCCGGCTATTGCGTCTTTCTTGGTGATAATTTGATCTCTTAGTCTTCTAAAAGACAACCCACAGTATCACGCTCGAGTGCTAAAGCGGAATACCGTGCGGTTGTCAATGTGGTACTGACTCTTGCTGGATTCAGAATCTTTTACTTGAGCTTCATTGCCCTATTCTGACAGCTACTACGGTATACTGTGATAACATTAGTGCAATCTATCTATAAGGGAATCCAATCCATCATCAACGCACTAAGAGTGCGTTTGGTTCACGCAGGGTAAACGGAATGGAATCCAGTAAGGGAATGGAATGGAAAGGAAAGGAATTACCCTGATTGTCCCTACATGTTTGGTTCTGGGTGGTTCGGGGTCGGGGGTGGTCCGAGTGGTCCAGGGTCCGGGTTGGGGAAAGGGAATCCAAATACCTAGGGAGTTGGGGGAATCAAGGAAAGGGAATGAAAGTGGAAAAGGGGTAAAGGGAATGAAAAAATAAGGTCAAACAAACAACAACAAAGGAAATTTCATTCCTCCATTCCCTTTTCCTTTCCTGTTTACCCCAAACCAAACGCCCCCTAAACATATGAGTTAGATATTCATTTTGTCGGTGAAAAAGTGACTCGCGGACAAGTGTGAGTGTTACATGTTCCTACGCGACATCAGATTGTTGATATCTTCACAAAAGGACTTCCGCTGATATTATTTGAAGAATTTTGGGACAATCTGCCGGCCTCCAGCTTCGACTGCGGGGAGTGTTAGAATATTATGTTAGAATATTCTAGAATAGTATCATTAATATAATATTGTGTGAATATCCTATATTAATGTAGTATCTCTTCATATATGGTAGGTAATTATTGTATAGGGAATATTCCTAGGATTATACTAAGGAAGACTTATTCTTCCTAGTCATTGTAATTAGTGTATATATGCTTACCTAATGGAAGAAGGAAACTTGAGGAAAATAATCTCAAAGTCTTACAGTATAGACGTATAATATCCTTCACATTTTTACCTTCCCTGCTTTTCTAAAATTCCAGCAAAAGATTGATGTTACAGTTTACGATCCACATACGGTCTTAGTTAACATTATCAATTGGATGGAACTAATGTACTATAGAACGAACAACAAAAATAGGTAAAAAATATGATTGACCAAAAAAAGGTAAGAGCCAATATGATTAGAATTCTACTTTAGATCACTGACCGAGTGAGGAGTCCAAAACCCAAAAGCTTTTTCCACTCAATCACATTGTCTATACGAGATGAGTTTTCCTAATGGTATATAGAGCTTCACTTTGATTGTGCCGTGTGAATCATTTTACAGATAAAGTGGGAGAATGCAGCTCTTAAGGCCAGCTTGAAAGCTTCTGAAGAGTTTTATCAACATCAACTCGAAAGAAGGTCGCTCTGCTTGATTTTCTGATTGTAATAATGGACCTTCATTTTTAAAGACAGCACTAAGACATGAATATTGTATTCGATGGAGTATTAGGTTTTGCCATCTGATGCTTTTAATCAGTCACAAAGGTAGTAGGTTTTTTGTCTTCTTGTTGACATAGCACAAAATGAATTAAACCTTGCAAAGTGTTTCTAAAGGTAAGAGCTATTCGATCTTCCGTTTGGTTGGTGACTGGTTTCCCCAACCAAGAAACGTGATTTTGATATTAGTTCGCAGAAACGAGGTGGCGTTAGAAGTTTTCCGTTTTATGAAACTAAAAAAATAAACTGTCTTGGTGTTTCATTTGAACAGTTTTGCAAAAGTTGAATGAATAAAGAATTGAACATAACGCCACCTTAGATTGATGCACTTACATTTTTAGACATGTAAAGGAAGCCTTAAAAGTTTGCAATCGTGGAAGCAAGTTCCAATTTTGCTTGCAGAAAGGAATTGAAGTATTTTGGCCCCATTTGCCTTCTGAGATTTCCAATTTTCACAGTACTCAAAATTTGTTTCCAAGCAATATTTTCTTTTAGCAAAAGATGCCCTTGTTCTTAGCTTTTGTGTCGTTTGACACTGAGATTAATGATGCAATTTTTAAAGGTATAGCCAATGTTTTCCAGAATAGTTGAGCAGCTATTATGATCTTGAAAGCATAAGATTCATTAGATTTGTAAACCACACATGGATCGACATGATCTAATAGTTTCAAGTCCTTGAACCAGGGTAGTTTAAGACCATGAAATTTCTTTTTCTAAGTTTTATCTATTAACTTGACTTTTATTGTTGTGTTTAATGTGTTGTTTTTTCCAATTTAACCATCCGATATCCAATGTCCACTGGCTCGACTAATCCGAAATCGCATCAGGTAAGTCTAATAAGGGGTAAAATGCTCCCTATCGAAAGTTATTCAAATTTTGTGGCGGATAACCTAATAAGGGGTAAAGCACCCCAATCGAAAGGTCCTTGAATTTTAGGACTCGAACCGTAGATTAACAATGAAGAAATCACAACCATCCACCACATCTCTCTTGTATTATATGTAGAAGGTATATAAATGTAAACTAACTCGAAAAATAGAATACCACAACATATTCAGTGAAGTCTCACAACGTGGGGTCTGAGGAGGGTAGAGTGTACGCAGACTTACCTCTACCTTGATAGGTAGAGCGGTTGTTTCCGAGAGACCCTCGGCTCAAGACAAAGTATAAGCACAAGCAAAGCAAGAAAATAAGTCATGCTAGCGCATTCCGAAAAATAGAATAACACTAATAAAAAAAATAGCCCATCGCACTAAGTTTTCGCTATGCGCGGGGTTTAGACAAATATATTGTATGCATGGACGTTAGGGATACCAATCATTTGAGCTAATATCGAATTAAATAAGCATAGATTACATGAGTAGACTTATTTTAATAGTATACTAAAACATGTTTGACCTGCCCACCTAATGTTCTTATTCTTCATTATTTTCTCAATTCAGATGCACCTACTAAATGTTTAAGATTAGAAATATTACACTTCGGAAGCCCATAAAAAAGGTAACGACAATACTATTCATATATACACGTTGAAGACAAGCAACTTTCACATGTACATGTCTGACACTCTGACCAAGATTAAGTTAAACATGATATCAGAAATGAATGCACAAAAATTCTAAAATGTTAGTGTCGCAAAACCATATTGCATAATTTTTCTCAGCCGAGTTATATTATCAGTGGTTAGAGAAAATAACATAGAAAGGGACAACTTTTACCTGATTGATTACAAGGAAACTATCCTAATCAATCTGTTTTCCTTAATTAGAAACACTTCAAATCATAGCATCAATTATCTTGAAGGATATGAAAGTAATTGAACAACAACCAATTCATAATCTTTTAGCCTTTCCCACATCTCAAAGACAACTTGAAATTGAAGCGAAAACCAACCAGATCTTATTTAAGAGGATGAAAATGCCTACATTTCTGTCAAAAGGGCAAAAAGACATGGCTTCTTCAACCACTTGTTTCCTCCATATTCTTGCCCTCTTCTTCATCTGCTTGCCACTGGCCAATACTATAGATTTCAATTACCCTGCAGTATTCAACTTTGGTGATTCAAATTCTGATACCGGAGGCCTTGTAGCTGGCGTTGGTGATCGCTTGGAGCCACCCAATGGGCAAAAGTATTTCAAGAATCCATCTGGGAGGTTTTGTGATGGCCGACTAATCATCGATTTCTTGAGTAAAACTTCCCACTTGAATGTCTCATTTTTTTTATCTTTTGGGAGGCCTATTGGTTTCAGTATTCTGGTGTTCTTTTTTCTTATGCATTTTTGTTGCAGTGGATGCAATGGACCTGCCATTCTTGAACTCCTATTTAGACTCCATTGCTGCACCAAGTTTCAGAAAAGGAGCTAACTTTGCAGCTGCTGGTTCAACCATACTTCCTGCCACTGCATCATCTGTTAGCCCTTTTTCATTTGGGATTCAAGTTGCTCAATTTTTCAGGTTCAAGAATCGGGTTCTCGAAGTTCAAGCTAAGTGTAAGTTTGATCATGTTGCTCCTTTTACTTAACCATCAGAATCCTATATCATGTGAGATTTTATTGATTTTCTTTGCAGCCAGGAAATATGACAAGTATGTTCCAGCTCAAGATTTTTTCCAGAAAGGTCTTTATATGTTTGACATAGGCCAGAATGATCTTGCTGGTGGACTTTACTCCAAGACATTGGATCAAATTCTAGCTTCAATTCCAACTATTCTTTCAGAATTTGAAGATGGTGTCAAGGTCAATTCTTAAAACAGAAAATTATGCAGAACTCCTGTATTGGTTATCAAATGAAGTTCTAAACTTATTTCTGCTTCTTTTGTGACATCACAGAGATTGTATGACCTAGGGGCCAGGAATTTCTGGGTTCATAACACAGGTCCTTTGGGGTGCTTAGGTCAGAATATAGCCAAATTTGGAACTGATGCATCAAAGTTGGATGAGCTAGGATGTGTTAGCTCACATAATCAAGCTGCAAAAATTTTGAACCTGCAGCTTTACGCCCTTTGCAAGAAGCTTCAGGGTCAGTATTCAGATGCAAATATCACTCATGTTGATATTTTCACCATCAAGTCTAATCTGATAGCAAATTATTCCAAATATGGTAAGTTACTAAGTTTATTTACTCGCAATGCTAAAAAAGAAGACTATAACATGCTATTTCTTTGGATTTTAGAATTCATGAGAAATAAAGTGAAATTGTTAAATGCAGCTGCAAAATCATACTTTTGCCATCATGACAACTTAATGGCACAATACATAACACATGCCCTCAAGTTTGGCCTCAGCTGACAAGTATGTCCTTCAATTTTGGGTGTGCACAAGTAGGCACCTCAACTTGTATAAAGTTGAACACGTAACCACAAATGCTGACGTGACACTGACATGACTCATAAATTTTAAGGTGTCTAGATGATCATTTTGTAAGTTGGAGTGTTCAACTGATAAAGTGGAGACAAGTTGAGGTGTCTACTTGTGCGCACACAAAGTTGGAGGGCATACTTGTCAGCTGATGCCAAATTTGAGGGCATGTTTATGTATTATGCCTAACTTAATTATACTTCAACTTTGAGGAAATTAAACCAGGACAAGAGTTTCCACAAAGTGCACTCATTAAGTTGTATAAGGAAAAAAAATATAATATTTGGTATTTTGCTTTTTGAATCTTGCAGGATTTGAGCAGCCACTAATGGCTTGCTGTGGATATGGAGGACCTCCACTTAACTATGACAGCAGGATTGCCTGTGGTCAGACAAAGGTGTTGGATGGAAACAATGTCACGGCAAAAGCATGCAATGACAGTAGTGAATATATCAATTGGGATGGAATTCACTACACAGAAACTGCAAACCAGTTTGTTGTGTCACAAATTCTCACCGGAAAATACTCTGATCCACCCTTTGCAGACAAGATGCCTTTCCTTCTTAAACTAAAGTTCTGAGGAACGAACATGCTTGTCACTGTTTTATTCCCTGTATAATTTTATAATCTAATTTCGTAATGAAATTCATTACTTTCATGGATTCCTGAAAATATAGAACAACTTATGGATCATGTCATGAAAAGTACCACCAAATCCCCCTTTACATTATCAGCGATGCAACAGGAAAGTTTCTCTACTTCTTATAAAAAGGAATGGTAATATCTGTTACGTTAGGGGAGGTCCAAACATTTCATTTTATCCGTTTTAAATTTCTCATAAATCAGTCATTTCCGAATGGACCATTTTGTACAAGATAATATACATGCTTACTCAAGTCTCAGGAAAATGTAACCTTCCAGAATAAGACAGTTCACTTCTTTGAAACATATGCATAGTATTGAGCCATAGGAACAACGAAAGCAATCACTAACAATCCACCAACCACAAGTGTGAATTGTCCTCTTTTCTCATCTGTTTCCTCTCTGGATTTGAAGTTGGACTCTCTTTTGTTATCCTTGACTTGGGGGCCACCAGGATCAGGAAGGCCATCAATGGCAGCAACAAGACGTCTGGCAGTGCTGAAAACTGCTTCATTGTACTTCTCTTCAGTAGCCAAGACTACAAATATTGAAACCAATAGCCCCATCATCAGAAACAAGAGCATTAGGGTACAATTTTCACTATGAAACAAAAGAAAATTGCTCTGGAGTCACTAATTCTTCTATATCTACAGAATCAAGTTGTATAGACAGAATAGTTTATCAATATAGTCATCTACACAGAGAAAAAGCATGTGGCAGTTGATAGTTCTGTGTGAACTTTCCCAAATTTGGGTTTTCCCAAAAATACTAATCCATGCATCTGAACCCCGTTTTTCTTGATTAAGAGACTTTTCATACCAACTTTAGCACTAAGAATGAAATTTAGATGCTGTAATTTTATCAATAGATAAATTATTGGACGAAACCTCGAGCCTGGGGTTTAACCTATCCTCGAGAAATAGACAATTTAAAAGAAAATTCTCCAAAAAAAAGTACATTTCTTCCGGTTTATTGCAAGTATGAATTACTAGTATCCCTTTTCTCCACATAGAGAGATCTTCCACTTTCTTCCTTTTAACTCTTTGCAAGATTGCCTCTTAAAAATGTACTGCAAGTTTATGAGTATACTTAAAAAGCCCCAAGGACCAACGAAAGAGGGAAGTTAAAGAATGAAGCGGTGAAAGCTCACGAAGTAAAGAGCAGCAGCAAGCGACGACTTCTCAACCCCCAAATCTTTCACAACACAAACCGTAAGGATACTAATTAACCCTACCAATAATGAGGAGTTAAAACAACAAGAGTGGTATGATCTCTTAGCCACTAAGCTGTCAGCATCCTTTTTCATTGTACATTTTTCAAACAAAAACAACGACTAGAGGATCAAATTCACTCTTCAAAAAGCTACTCATCTCATACCTTCCGGTTGTCTCATATGAGTGGAATCTAGCTACTCAGACTTGCTTTCAAGCCACTAGTTAGTCTTTTAGCCTTTATTAGCAGCACTGGTAATTAGTTGTTATACAACATAACTATCAAAATTGATACCTGGACCTTTGTACTTTATGTTTTATTTGGCCATGATATTCAAGATTATGAAGGGGAATTCTCCAGCAAACCTTCAAGTCAAAGACTTTCAACCTTCTCGGTGCTTTAATTGGGCTGCAAAACTATCTTAATGCACACATACCTAGCAGGTGCGTGTATAGAAAGATTCCTTGAAAAGGAAAATTTGATACAATGATGAGATGTAATGACAAAATAGCAGGAAGCAAATCCTGCTACTGTAGAATACGCTCCTCAGCAATGTTTAAAAGAAGAAAAAAAGACTAAGGAGAAACGGATCTGTTTTTGTTACTTTCGTGCTTACATGTCATATCCTTCCTACTAGAATAATAATTCAAATGATACTGTTTCTTTCTACATCACTAGCTTCTCTTGGACCAGCAGATATGCTTGTTAAACAATTTTTATTGCATGAACTGAATAACTAAGAAAAAAATCCTCATTCCTCCATTAGATTGGCTCAATATACTAAGTGAACTCTTTTACAGTTTGTGTTTTTAGGTCCAGTTTGTAACTTCATAGATATGACAAGGAGACAGCTTTTCTAGCAGCTAAGACCTAATTATTCGAAAATCATGCATTTATCAACTCACTAAATTGCTTACGTGCCATTGTTAGTGTTGATGAAGAGCATTAGACTTTTCTAACCTAGTACAATCTATGAAAAGTAATATTCATTAATATACTATTTCTCTGTACTATACTTCATGTACTTACCGAGGTTGTTATTCTTACTTCTTGCCAATGTTCTCAATAATCCGTTCAGTTGGAAATCAACCTCAACGACAAATTAATCAACGTGCCCAAACAATAACTTACTGAAAGGAAGTACTGCCTACCTGGAAGGTTCTCTGAGACGGTAGCATCAAGAACAGTATCTCCAACAGCCTTTACAAAATCAGGACCACCAGTTATGGCGCCTTCCTTTTGACTTGTAACGAGCACAACTATACCCTTGTCATTTCCTTGTTCAACACTTGGGTACCACTTTTCCAAAACGGTGTCAGCATACTCAAAAGCATCAGCTTTGCTCTACAAACCATAGAATTTATCATTTTGATTACTTTCCTTCCTCAATATATGACAAATTCATTATTCCCTTCTCCTACTCTTGTTATTGGAAAAGGGGGATTGTAGTTTATAGGTTGAGGCCTCTCTCAGCAATTAAGTTTCACCATAAAGAGCTAATCAAGTAGAAAAGCATCTTAAAGATTGAAACTTTTCTTCACAGCGACCTAATAGATCTTATGAGATGAATAACAAAAACCCAAAATACCAATCATAGTCTATTAAAAATTTACAAAACAAGGATTTACAAAAACCTAGTTTAAGAGCATATCAAGTAGAAAAGCACCATAAAGATTGAAACTTTTCTTCTCAATAACTAAAACACATAATACCAATCATAGTCTATTAAAATTTGATCATTGAGGCTTCTGATGAAAAGATAAAGAAAGCCAAGAAAAATTACAGTGAGCTTGCGGACAGTGATGATATTAATGTGGAACCCTTTTCTGTTCTCCACATCAGACAACAATGCCTTCAAATCAGACTTTGTCACCCTGCTAAGCACATTAGCATCATCAACAACATATGAGTCTTTTGGAGGACCTTCATTCAAAACATCAAATTCAGATGCCAATGCAGAACCAGAAGACACAACTGGACATAAATTGAGGGCTAAAGAAATAGCTAGAACAGCTAGTCCTTGCTGGACATGAGAAACCCAATTTTTGGGTACTGAAAAAGAATCTTTTTCAATCTGGGAATGCTGTTTTTTTAGGCTGCAACAAATTGGCTTAACTGAATTTGATCTGGGTAAGTGATGAAGGGAAAGGAAAGGCTTTGAAAGGGAAGTTTTGGGGTTGAAGAGAGGAGAAAGGGGAGGAGAGAGAATGGTTTCCATGGGAGGGAAGGTGGAATTAAAGAGATTAGAAATGGTGAGATAAGAGAGAGAAGATTGTGAACATGAGGGAGTTCTTGATTTTGTTGTTCACAGTGACAGTGGCTCTCTGTTTCTGTTTTTTCTCATTCATATTTCCGGTGGTTTGTGTTGTGTGCTGTCTCCTTCATGGGTTGTGGCTGAATCTTGATCTGTATGGATAACGTTTTTCTCAGCCATGAGAAACACAATGGCATGGTCGTCTTTCGTCGTATTAAGCTCCACAATGTTTATCCCGCATAAACTATGTAAAATTTGGTGAATTGCTTTATTAGTAATAGAAAGCGAAATAAAAAAAGTGAAATAGCAATAGTATGTTAGCAAACTTGTACTACAATCACACCTCTCTATAAATTCTTTATAATAATATTTCACTAATATTCTACATAATCGATTTTTCATGTTATATTTAACTTTCGTATAATAGCATTCTACTTATAACATAGTGACATTCATTGTAGCGCTACACTCTTTGTAAATGTAAGACCTCGTACCATTAGAGTGAGTATTTTTCATGATTCAGGGGTTAAAGACCAAGTGAAAAATGTTAGAATTAGAAGTTTGACAAAATCAACATTCTTCAATTTTACGTCCAGAAATACGAAACGTAAAATGTCTTACGGGTCGTAAAATATATCGTAGAATTTTCCCAGAAATCCAAGTCACTATTTAAGAATTACGAGGAGTGTTACGGGCCGTATAAGTTTTACGGACCGTAAAGTTCACCGTAAAATATTTTACGAACCGTATAAAGCCACCTTAAAACCCCAACGACTGAACAATATATATTCGCGATTTTCAGTCTTTTTATTTCATTCTCCATTCTCTCAAGCCTTAGCACGAAGTTCTTATCCTCTCACCATCCTCATAACTCAAGGTAAGTCATTTTCATGTATTTTCACGCGATTCTAACCAAGTATACTCAAAATCTAAGCGAAGTCATTGATTCTTCACCTAGGGTTTTCAAGAAACCATCTCAAGGGATTAAAGTTCAAACTTTTGGAAATTCGTTATCGAGTTCGAATTTTTATTATAAAATTATGAGCAAATAAGGTATGTAGAGCTTCAATTCACGTGTGAAATTGTTATTGTTCTTCCCTACGCCACGTTCATCCATGAAAACATGAAATTTCATAGGTTTAGGATTTTTGCTCAAGTTAATGATGACCCTAAATACATGTACAATTATATATCATGCTTATATCACATTTTCGTTAATTATATGTATGATATGTCATTATGGTTGTCATGAATCCATATGTAATTCATGAATGCTCATAACATCAATTCCATGAGTTTTCAAGCATGAAATACGAATTATTTACGAACTACCATTGTTTAACTTAATGAATTCTTCATGACTTTTCATGTCCTATGAAAACTATATACATGTTATATTGTATCCACAAATCATGTTTATAAGTTATGTTTATAAAATTTATGGGTTTACAAACTAATTGTATTCATGTTCATATTTTGGGAGTTGCATAAATTACCGAGAAAGTTTAATACATGAAACAACGTATGTCAACGTAGGATAAGGATCGTTCGGTCCAGTTAGGACGAATTCTTTATGTTACCCTTTGCGGGTTATTGGATCCATTCATATCATGTTCATGTCTCGTACCTGTATAAAGTACGGGATGACTTAGCTGATTGTGCAAAAATCAAACGCCACATTCTCACGTAGTGGTTACATGTCAATTATACTAAGCTCTCCCACTTAAACTGATTTATTATGTTTTATATTATATTCATATCAGATATTATACATGTTCATGCTCAGGTTACAGTTTCAGTCCCTATTATTTCATGTGCATGTTTATTCATTCAGTTGCTTTACATACGGTACAATTCAAATATACTTACGTCCATTTTGCCAGGGGCCTGCACTTCACGATACAGATACGGAGTTTCAGGACGACGAAACAGTTCGCTAGGATTGCTACCATCTCAACTATTGGTGAGCCCCATCTCATTCGGGGTGTTAGTCTATTTATTTTACATATCAGATTATGCAGAAAAAGTATGTCAGGGCCTTGTCCTGGTAAACATTTTTAGCAGTCAGACTCATGATCAGAGGTTTCATAGACTAATTTAGCATGTCATGTCAGTCACCAAGACTTATTATGTTTTCAGATGTTTCCACTATATATTTCATACCATATTTACAATATTTAGTTTTACATGTTTTAAATCATTATTATTGCATGTTTTGATGTCCATGTTGACTCAACAAGTCATGTGGTTCGCTCGTTCACATGCAGTCAGGCACCAAGTGTCGTGTTTCGTTCAGACCATGGTTCAGGGCGTTACAGTAAAATTACCTCTATATAACTGTCATACTCTAATATTATGTAATAATATTTTGTATAAAAATAAAATATTAAAATATTTATGTTAAACTGTTAGACAACCTTCAATGTAAAACTATTGAATTCCCTTTTGCGGAAAGTTTGGACATTCTTCGACAATTCAACCTACAATTATAGAATTCTTACGTCAAACTTGAAATATTTAAATTTTCAATTAATTTTAAATGCATATGTTTCTTAGATTTTAATTCTTTATCGGTATGATACAATTAGTTATGGATTTATCAGTAATTTATTAGTCTTTTCATTTTTTAATTTATGAGATATGAAAATCAATTGAGATTTTAAAATTAACAAGTATATTATTTTCGTTTATAACATAATAAATACAGAAAAATAATTATATGTATACTTTTGTTTATAACAGCTAAATGAGATCAAATATCAAATGACAATATACATATATAACAACACATAGCAGTCATGAAATTTTCGGACAAACACTGTCATTATAGAGATATTTAACTGTATTTCTAATATTTATTTAATAATGTGTGTAATATGAACAAGAACACCTAAAGATTAAAAAAAACTCTCAATGTAATCATTCGCACCTCTCACGTTATTATTCAACTATTATTTTTTGCATAGCTAATCCGTGAACCAAGCGACTTAAGATCTCTTTTTTCCTTTTTCCTTTGTCTTCTAATCCCTTAAGTTCTATTTTTTTAATTATAATGTCAGAATTACATTAAGATTTTGATATAGTATTATTTCGCTAAGAACAACAAAATCTTCCTTGTTTAATCCCAAAGAAAAAAAATACAAGCAAGCTTGTTCTATCAAATGACATGCGCTAACGAATGTCATGAAAACATTTGCTGATTTTATTATCAAATTAATTAAAAATAATTTCTACATACTTCACAGAGATGGGTTTAAGGCGATATCAGACGCTTCGAAACATGCATATGTACTCTGAATGCAACTTTGATACATAGTTGGTGTGTCTATCTTTGTCATGGGCTATTTAATTGATTCACTCTTTCTGACGTCAAAGTAAAGACTAGTTTGACATATTTCTTCCTTTGGTCTTACAAGACAGGCTCTCAAGAATGAGATCAAGCAACGAGAATACTGTCTACTGGGAGCTAATTGAACCAATTGTTAAAGTCCGAACTCTGCGAGCTCGATTGGCAAGTACCAAACCTTAACCATGCTTAAGATTGTAACTTCCTTGATTTGCATGTGTAGGAACATTAAATAACTACCATGACACTAGGTGGAGGTTACCTTTTTCATGTGATGGATATGGTCTACATTTTTCATCTTTCTATTTGGTTTGTCAGGAGCAAAGTCTTTTCTACTGCCCTTTTATAAATTCTCTTCCTCGGGGTCTGATGGCCACTTTTTCATGTGATGGATATGATCTACATTTTTGGTCTCTCTGATTTGGTTTGTCAGGAGCAAAGTCTTTTCTGTTGACCCTTCATAAATTCTCTTCCTGGGTTGGTTTTGGTAATTGTCTTTCTTGGAGAAACCATATTCAATGGGGTCAATAATGAGTTTCATCAGGGTCTTAAAATGGTGTATTAGAGCTTCTAGTAATATTTTTAGCTTTTTACCAATCTTACTGCCTATATCTTTTCTTAAAATGAGGTTGCCATGCAATTGATTGGGGAGAGTGCTAGTTTAACTGGGATCTATTTGGATATTGGAAGTTTGTTTTGGAATTGCTTTCCTACTCAGTTTTCCATATCATGATACTATATGACTTGGATTTCTTCTTGCCTTTTTAGGCAAAGGCGAACTGTAGAGAGCTCATTATGTCAAAGATAATGTGAACTGAAAGCTCTTTACTCTCTGCTGTTAAATTGTTATCCTTCGCCTCCACTCAATCTCCCCCCCCCCCCCCCCCAATATTGAGAAATATAACATTAAATGGAACCTCCATGTAAGAAGAAAGAAAAAGGAATTTCATTCTCCCTTAGATTTTCTCTCCACCAAGTGATTATTCGTGTGAGTTTTGGCTATTATACTTTTACCCCTTCTTAGTTTTGCAATGATAGAACATATGTAGCTGCTTCTTTTGCAGATTGGTGTTGATCGAAATGATCTGAGTAAGGTGTTCATACAGCTTACCCTTGAGTTTCTGTCTAAGCAGGTAAACTGGCCAGTAATTTGAATGTTTTTCGACTGTACATTTTGAGTTCATTTGATGTTGATGCTTGCTCCCGTCAATGGTGTTGTTGCTGTTTCAACTATTCGGCATCTCATGACGTAATGCTTGATTCGGTTGTAACACTTGACATCCAAACCTGTTGATATGACCAGATATCTGCATAATTTGTCTATATGACCACACCTTTAATTTGTACTTGCCGCTCTACCTACCTCGGTAGAGGTAAGGTCTGTGTACACTCTACCCTCCCCAGACTCCACGTGTTGGGATTTTACTGGGTATGTTGTTGTTGTTGTTACTTTCTCATGTTTTATTAGTTTAAAGGTACGCCATTTAGTTTCCAAGAGTGCATCAGGGTTTACATTTAACATTTAAAATTTTAAAAACCAACACATCTGTTGTTGTAATGCAGTTGAGTTATTAGAAATGACGGTCCTGTGTTGATATTAAGCTATTCTTGCAGAAGTTTGAGGCATATGATGGGAAAGGAGCTGTTGTCTCGGGAGATAAAAATAAGGAGGCATGTGATAGAGATTCTGTACAATTCATTCTTGCAAATGCCAATGTCATTGACTGAATTAGCCATCAGACATCACTGTGAAGAAAGTCACTCTTCCACACTCCAAAATTGATGAATGCTTAATCAAAATTTGTTATTTAGTCTAGATAATGGCTCCATGTCTTACAAATATTTATCTGGTTTATTAACATATGGATTGGGATGCCAGAAGCATTACCTTGCAAGCCTCTTAAAAACTTTCAATATAAAAAAAAAACAGCATTCCTGATTGCATCTAGTAATTAAAGGGATGCTAAGTTACCACAGAAATACAATGAGACCCTACAAGGTCTAATATTTGGTATTCTGAAAATTATAAATTTCCACCATCATAGTAGTTATCTTAGTGAAGCATTTTAGCAGCAAGTACAACTATGTGACTGCCTATTCAATAGTAGTAGGAAGCACTATTTTCTCATTTGTTTTTCAATCCAGGTCTTGGTACGTGATATGTGGGTTTTTGAGAAGCCTCTCTTCCACCCTGGAGCATACAGTCCATGTGGACGAATCAAAGTTTAGACAAACTGTTGTGAAGAGGGAAGGATATTCTTCAATTTTGTAATATGCTAGAATTTGTAACTTATCCAACATAGACACTACATGTCTTTGTTTCTCTCAAGCTAACTATTTGGGGCTTCCTCTGGTGTTGAAGAGTACTTTCGTGTGCTTTATTTTATCGTCCGTTCAGAAAATTTCCTTTTAGACTTGTTTAGCTGCCATTTTATGAGTCAATAAGCAGGTGCAGTCCTGAATAATTGTTCTTAAAAGAAAACCTATAAAGATGTAACTCTAGTTTTTTGGAATTGTTTTAAAGGTTGTCAGTGTGATTTAAGGGAATATCTCTCTTTTGACTTGGTGAAAATTGTGTAAAAAGAAGTATATTCACTTGCTTCATCGCTTGGTAAATGGTAATCCATTTTGGTTTCATTCTCTTTATTCATGTGCTCTGATCAATTAGTACTTCATTGTTCTAAAGTATTGTACTTAAGTTAAAGCTGAACAAACCCCTTAATCATCTTTATTAGTTTTCTGCGTTGATTTGGCTTCATATTCTCAAGCTGGATTGACAATCAGAGCCCCTCTTCTCGATAATCATTTGCTCTTAGACTCAAGTTAGAAAGAGGCAAGGAATAAAACCATGATGCCCTGTGAGAATTAGCTTTATGGAGAGGAAAAATAAGATGCTATATGGCTTTGGATTTGGTTTTGCTCTCAAGAAAAGAAAAGGAACATTGCTTGCAGCTGTTGCTTGTCTGTGGCAGAAAGAATCTAATGCTACAGCAGTCTAAAAGCCTGCATTATTTTTTCAATTTCCTTTCTGAAAGTAAACCAAGAAATGGACCAAGGAGAAAACAAGATCCAGCCAGACCAAGGAGAAAACAAGATCCAGCTCTTTGGCATGTTTAATGAGTTCTTGTGTTATGTCATATCTTTTGGATGCCCTGTGTGTTACAGCCTATCCATCTGTCGATGTCTATTTAACTTGTTCAAGGATACTGCTGCTGAAATAGCAGGTCGAATCTACATGATCACGAGTTTGGATTTGTCTTGGCGCAATGGCTTCCTTATTGTCAACAGGCTTTATGAATTTCTTGTGCAGAGCCTTGCTGCTGAAGCTATCAAGCCTGTAACTTTGGGTGATATGAGTCAATCCCGATCTAATCCAGATAATGAAAATCACTCAAGCAATGAACATGTTATGCATTCTGAAGATTCGAGTTCTCGTGTAGTTCCCAAGTTAGAAGAAGCTGTAGTTGAAGATGATTCAGTCCTTAAAAATGGAGAAAATGATCTTTCTCAGGAAACTAGTGAAGAGAATGAAGGTGACAAGATTGTTGAGGAAGAAGCCCCTGAACCATCAGTAGGAACTCAAAATAAAGCTCCAAAGAAGATGGTTAGCATAAATGACAATGTGGAAGAGATTTATTTCAGTAAGAAGAAGAAGAAGAAATCAACTGAGAAAGTGCCTTCCATCAAAGAGCAAATAAAAGAAGACCTAAAACCATTGAAATCAATTCTCAAGGTTGGTTCCAATGTAACTCAAAATTGGGATGAGAAATAGTAAATTCATAGGTGAAAAAAAATTACTACTAGTAAATTTATAATGCATTCTTCTCGTGGAATAGAGAACAAATGCTTGTTAATGGCGTACATTGCGTTAGGGACATGAAATAAGTTCACTAATTAATTAAATTAAATATGCAGTTATTTTGTTTACTAAAAGATAAAATTAAATGATGAAATAATCATTTCTAATTGTTTTCTGGGAAGATGGTTTCATCTCGTAAGATAGAATTTTCTGCGGCTCTACCTCTCTAGTACGTATGTAATTGACAATGCCTCATTCATATAGGTTGGTTCAAACATCAAACTCGTCCGATAGATATACAACTACAACATACTCAGTAAAATTTCATAAGTGAGTATGCGAAATGTAGTGTGTATTTCAAAGCTGTTTTCGATAGATCGTTCAAGTAAAAATATTTCAAAGCTTTGAAAAAAGAAAACAATGGAAGTGAAGAAATAATGATAAAAATACTAAAAAAACATGACAAAGCATTCTTAAAATCTAGATATTTCTCAACGTTAAAAAAACACTGGACACTCATTCTAAGATCTATTTCACACAGGACAATCTCGATTTGAGTCAAACTTGCTAGTATCTTCACAAAAAAAAAACAGATTCTGAAAATTTGCCAAACAAACTAATAATGACATACAATTTATAATCTTTTTTTGATACACAATAAATTGGAACACATCCCCGCTTCCTACCCCCTACCCCCACCCCCAACCAATAGAAAGTTTCCTACTCATTCATTAGTCAAGTACAAGTATCTCCTCCTAGTTTTATGTTTACTTTGTCATAAATATAGATAGTTTTCTAGAAAATTTACCTATTTCTTGATGTCAGCAGTGACATCTTGTCATGTAGAGTGGATTAATACATACTTAATTTCTATCAATTTACGTGACATTTTTTGCTTTTTAAGTTAATTTAATTAAATTTTAAAATTAAATTAGATTAGATTAATTCAATATTTTAATATTAAAATTTATATATTTAAAAATTACATAAAAATAATTTAATAAAAAAATATAAAATATTATTGGTGCAGTTTGAATTTTAATAATTATTTTGGATGACTTCATAATAGCATCTTCTTTTTCGATCGGTCACATAATTAAAAAAAAAACAAAGATGCCACCCACTTTCTTCAAATCGGAAACTCAAGACAAGATTCTCTTCCCTTTAGAAGCCACTTAGGAAATGTTAAAATGGGCAGCGCTTATTCTTGTCCATCAATCTTACAAAGCACCACTACTTGCTTAGCACCCTCTCCTTTTCAATCCCAAGAATCACAATCAAACTCTTTAAATTTCTGCTCAGCTACTACATTCTTGGAACCCCATTTCCATAAATCTTCCAAGATTCTCATACCCAAATCCCCATTTTCAGTAATCTCTCCATTGAAGTGTGCCAAAGTGCATAAAATGCAGACCCAAGTGGAACATTCTGTGAAACCCATTGTTGATCCTCATGGTATTGACTCAAAATTGCTGCAGAAACTTGCTTATGATGCCCTTGTCTGGTGCTCTATGAATGGTCTTCTTGTTGGTGATAGGAATTCAGAGGTTAGTCTTGAAAGTATTTATGTTCTAGAGACAATCATTATTAGAGACAAATATACTTGAACACATTCGTATTATTAATAAGATTAATATATTTATGACATTTGCAATTATTGAATTAGTATTTGATTGTTTGTAATTATTCATTAATGTGCATCCCTTGAGCTTACATTGTCATTAATAGAGTGAGATATTGATGACAGAGCGTACTCTCAAAGTAGTCTCGACTAATGATCATCGAGAATGAGATATATATGTTATAAGTCGACATGTAGTCTGCATCACATTCTTGGAGAATGTAGTATGTCTCACCTGCTACAAGTAATGGTTACTAGTGATGGACACATGGATACTTTTGAAAAGTATTGGTATACCCTGCTGATAAATTATTTGTCATACATGTCTAGAGTGTTATTAGCGTGTGAGAGATAAAGGTCCTTCGACTTGAGGTCAATACACACCTTGTTTACAGTGTAATGTACTTTGACCATGTCCTAAGCTTAAACTCCTTATAGGATAAGATACGGCTTGTGTTGGTACATTATGATGTAAACTAAGGTGGTATTTGAGCCAATAATAGGATTCATTCCTCGATTGAATATTCGAGAGAGCAATCAACTTCTCAGTGATATTAGGTCGACTAAGTCATTGGCCAGTGCAAGAGACATATTTAGAATATGGTCTAGTTGTCGACTAATATAGATGAGATAAAGTGATCAAGCCATTTAGATAGACACATGACAAATCCTAAGCTTGATCGAGTGTGTCGCGAATGAAATGAATTTATCATCTCACATAAAGGTTATGTTTGCTGGATTCATGTAAACGTACTTCACATATTGAATTTGTCGTACGACGCAATCTAGGAGTTCCGTATGGACCTTAATTAGATTAATGTCAAACTTTGCTATTGTCACTATTGGTACCTGACCCCGGCCTATAGGGTCACACTATTCGACTCTTCGATCTAAGGGTATATTGAGAAAGTATTAAATATTCGATTTGGAATCGAGATATTTAAATTGATAATAACTATGGGATAATTTCTATTTGATGGAAATTATTTAATTAAGTCAAAATTGGATTTTGGATTTAATTAAACGTGTTGAATATATATTAACGAAACAGAACATAAGGAGCCGCGGTGCCGACCCGGCAGTGGGCCCAGTCAGACTGGCCCATTGCATCTTGGTTTTGGGTCAGATTTAGGACCCAACCCTAAACTGATTTCTTGACCTAATCTCTCCTATATAAACAACACAAACTCATAAGTTTTGTACACTTATTCTATTAAACAAATTCTAGACTTAGAATTTAGAATAAAATTCTCTCAAACCTCTGCCTAGATTTCCCGGCTTTCTCGACGGAGTTTTTTCTAGTAATGGTTACTAGTGATGGACACATGGATACTTTTGAAAAGTATTGGTATACCCTGCTGATAAATTATTTGTCATACATGTCTAGAGTGTTATTAGCGTGTGAGAGATAAAGGTCCTTCGACTTGAGGTCAATACACACCTTGTTTACAGTGTAATGTACTTTGACCATGTCCTAAGCTTAAACTCCTTATAGGATAAGATACGGCTTGTGTTGGTACATTATGATGTAAACTAAGGTGGTATTTGAGCCAATAATAGGATTCATTCCTCGATTGAATATTCGAGAGAGCAATCAACTTCTCTGTGATATTAGGTCGACTAAGTCATTGGCGCCGCAAGAGACATATTTAGAATACGGTCCAGTTGTCGACTAATATAGATGAGATAAAGTGATCAAGCCATTTAGATGTATTACACGACAAATCTTAAGCTTGATCGAGTGTGTCGCGAATGAAATGAATTTATCATCTCACATAAAGGTTATGTTTGCTGGATTCATGTAAACGTACTTCACATATTGAATTTGTCGTACGACGCAATCTAGGAGTTCCGTATGGACCTTAATTAGATTAATGTCAAACTTTGCTATTGTCACTATTGGTACCTGACCCCGGCCTATAGGGTCACACTATTCGACTCTTCGATCTAAGGGTATATTGAGAAAGTATTAAATATTCGATTTGGAATCGAGATATTTAAATTGATAATAACTATGGGATAATTTCTATTTGATGGAAATTATTTAATTAAGTCAAAATTGGATTTTGGATTTAATTAAACGTGTTGAATATATATTAACGAAACAGAACATAAGGAGCCGCGGTGCCGACCCGGCAGTGGGCCCAGTCAGACTGGCCCATTGCATCTTGGTTTTGGGTCAGATTTAGGGCCCAACCCTAAACTGATTTCTTGACCTAATCTCTCCTATATAAACAACACAAACTCATAAGTTTTGTACACTTATTCTATTAAACAAATTCTAGACTTAGAATTTAGAATAAAATTCTCTCAAACCTCTGCCTAGATTTCCCGGCTTTCTTGACGGAGAAATACACTAAAGCATAGTGCTTGCAATCGAAGGGACATTCGCGTGTACTCCCTAAGTAAAGATTCCAGATTAACAACCTGTAAGTATTATTGTTTAATTCTTTACAGGTTTCAATTGTTATATAACCATACCAGGCGAAATTGTTGGGCAAGTAAAATAAAATTTTAAACTCCGCTTCCGCTGTGCATTATTTAGATGTTTTGAACCCAACAAAACCCTACAGTGGTATCAAAGCCCAGATTGGTTCAATGGTTATATAACAATTGAATAGAATAATAATATGGGTTAAACATAAAATTGATTTCAAACTGAATTAAAACAAAGCTTCTTGAAATCCTACAATCTTGACTGAAAAGTTAACCTTTTAATATCACCCTAAATTATAAACTATGCTAAATCGAGGAATTCTTTTCATTCTAACTCGGACTAAGCCGAAGTGCAGATAACCGGTTCATTGCGAACATGGTGCACGACAAAGAACATGTAGGAATGAATGATGGTCGATATGTGCGTTATTGATAATAGTGGATAATGATAAAGGATCCGTGATCTGATCCCTAAATTGAATTTAGGGTTTGGACGATTTTCTTTCAAGAAAATCAACATTGAAACATTCTGTCAGGACGTCGGCGTCGCGACCTTATGGTAGGGCGCCTCGTTGCTTGCTACGGTTTCATGGCGGCGTCGCAGCTCCATGGTGGAGCGCCGTGACGCCTGTTACGGTGACAGAGAGGAGCCGCGGCTCCTGTTCGAAATCCGTGTTTAAAAACTTTGTTTTAAAATTACGACTTCTCGACAATAAGCGCCGCGACTCACGCGAGCGCCACGACGCTAATTCATTCGCGAAAAGGCTTGCTTCACCGCACCGCTACGATGATTTGAGCCGCGACGCCACCTGTCCAGAAAATAAAAAATTTCAGAGTTCAAAATGTTTAACCCACGATTATTATTATATAGTATATTATTTGATAAGTATACTGTCTATGTGCTAAACGTCAACATGTTTGCCATTTAAATCACTAGAATAGCGTCCACAAATAATTATTTGGGTAGACGCCCAGTATGTGTTTAAACCGCTTAATATCATGCTTGGGAAGGCGATACCCAATATGTGCTTAAATGACTTTGTATGATAGTTAAGATGCTTTATTTGATAAAGCATGCTAGAGTTGATCTTGGTTAAAATCCTAATCAGTCTATTAAGAAAGAAAATAGAGCAAATTCTTCATGCGAAAAGGAAAAGGATCAGTCCAGTACGGGTCACTTTATCCGGATGTAACAGTGTAGTAGCAACTGCAGACGAGGTCGGCATGAGACGTCGGTTCTTATATCAAATCTGTTCCTATCTAACGGAACGATATTGGATCAAATGACAAAGACTTCTCAAACTCAAGCATTTACTTTTTTAGTTAGAGACCAACGTCTTAGGGCTAAAGTGGGATCCACTCAAGGACCTACTAGTTTAGGTAAATATCTAATGCGTTCCCCAACCGGAGGAGTTATTTTTGGAGGAGAAACTATGTGTTTTTGGGATCTGCGTGCTCTATGGTTAAAGCATCTAAGGGGTCCAAATGGGTTAGACTTGAGTAGGTTGAAAAAAGACATACAACCTTGGAAGGAACGACGTTCTGCGGAATATGACTCATGCTCCTTTAGGTTCTTTAAATTCCGTGGGCGGTGTAGCTACCGAGATCAATGCAGTCAATTATGTCTCTCCTAGAAGTTGGTTAGCTACCTTTCATTTTGTTATAGGATTCTTCTTCTTCGTAGGTCATTTGTGGCACGCGGGAAGGGCTCGCATGTGCAAAGGATTTGAAAAAGGAATTGATCGTGACTTTGAACATGTTCTTTCCATGACCCCTCTTAATTGAGATGAGACAGGAGATCCAATGCTTGAATGAAGTACAAATCACTTTGATTCAATCATACATCTTGGAATCAACTTAAGTATTCATTTATATATATATTTTTTCAACTCATTTTATCTAATTTATATCTAATCTATTTTTTTGGCTTGGCTAGGATTAAAATGTTCCCCAAGATTTAATAAAAGTCTGATTTAAAATGAACACGTCGTCCGTTATAATTGATTGTAGTGCAAAAACCTTTTTGGCGAGATGAGTATTTATGCCACATCATTTGCTCTAAGTCTACGAGGACTCAGACTCTTTCATAGATGCATGTTAAATGTAGAAGTGGGTGATAAACCTTCATGAGTATTTACACCACAGTTTTTGCTCTATAATACAAAGCTCACTTAGATACATAATTGCAGTCGCATAACGGGGTTGACTTGTTATGCTGTCTTGGCGCCACAGCGTCGGACAAGCCGAGGGACGCATATCGTTTGTTTAGAAAATTCAATCAAACAAGAGTTACAAATTGTTTGTAATTGGTTTGGAGACCTACCAGGTTGTGCTGTTGAAGTTATCAACCACAACAAACGCGGAGATAGCATGAACCTGGATCTTGACCCATTAAGACCATATTTGATATGAGTCCGTATTTTTCCATACGGTCGAATAGTATGTTACAATAGTGGGAGTCAATTAAACTAAAAGCCATGTTAATTAGTTAACGAATGTGTTCAATTGAAATTATATTAGAGTTTAATTTCAAGTCTATCTATTTCTTCAGTATATACAAAATGTCGAATATGTCGCTGAAAATGTTGGTCAAGACAAACAAATTGACTTGAGCCAATTACCCTGATTGGTTGAGAAATCAGCGGTTGGTGTTAAGACTAGAAAGGATTGAGTATGTGTTAAACACAGTGTTCCCCACAGTCCCATTCTGCTCAGTATGCCCTGTTCGACAAGGTGGCTTATCAGAAACATCTCAACGATGCTACCTCGACACAATGTGTAATGTTGTCCTTCATGACTATGGAGTTACAGAGGCAACATGAAAACATAGGCCCCAACGAAATGCTAGAACACTTGAAGAGTCTCTATGACTCACAGTCTCAAACAATGGAGTATGATCTGTTGAGAGACCTTTTCAAGTGTAAGCTGAACGAAGGGGGTCAAGTGTCAGCACATGTTCTGAAGATGATTGAGTTAATAGAAAGATTGGTTTTGATTGGAACGAAGCTGCCTGTAAATGTCTCTGTCAAATGCTGAATTCGCTTCCTGGTTCATTTGAAAATTTCATTGTGAACTTTAATATGAATGGGACCAAGGAGAGTCTTCCAGAGCTTCACAACATGTTGAAGACCTTTGAATCATCTACCTCTAAAGGCTAGCAAGTTCAAACCCAAGGTAAGAACATGTAGAAGAAGAAGAAGGGTAAGACAGTTGCTGCACCCACAATTTTGAAACCTAGAGGAGGTGTTCAGAAGAAGGCAAAGGTAGCTGCAGATGTGTGCCTTAACTGCAAGAAGAAGGGGCACTGGAAGAAGGACTGCACAGCTATAGGAGGAGGCAAAGCACTAGGTGCTTCTAGCTCTACTTGACAAGGTATGTTTGTCATTGAAATAAATATGTCTATAAGTAACTCTCACTGCCGGGTATTAGATACCGCTTGTGGCTCACACATTTGTAATAATGTGCAGGGTACAACAAAAAGGTTGAACTATGGGAGGTAAACTTGCGCGTTGGAAATGGAGCACGAGTAGATGCTGAACGCGTGGGAACTTATAGACTAGATTTACCTTCAGACTTTTGTTTAGAACTAAATAATTGTTATTTTGTTCCCTCGTTGACGAGGAATATTATTTATATCCTAGTGTTAGACATTGAGGGGTTTTCCTCATTTATTGCCAATGACAGTTACGTACTGTCTTTTAATGGTTTTGTTTGTGGAAATGCTCCGCTTGTGGATGGTTTATATGTTCTAAACTGTAGTCGTGAAATTTTCAATGTACAAAATAAACGAGCTAAGATAAGTAATTCAAGAAATCTCACCTACTTATGGCACTGTAGACTTGGTCACATCAATGAATCAAGGATAGCAAGATTAAGGAAGTTAGATTACCTGGAACCATTTGACTTAGAGTCCTATGGTAACTGTGAATCTTGCTTGAGAGGAAAGATGACCAACAAGCCACTTTCTAGGAAAGGTGTGCGAGCCAAAGCCTTTGAGAAATTCAAGGAGTACAAGTCAAAAGTAGAGAAGCAACTTGAAACAAGTATCAAGACCCTTCGATCAGATCGAGGAGGTGAATACTTAAGTAAAGAATTTTGACATTAAGCTTAACGAGTCCAATCACAATGGACACCTCCTGGAACGCCACAAATGAATGGTGTTGCTGAAAGGAGAAATCAAACCCTATTAGATATGGTTAGATCCATGATGAGTTTTTCAGCTCTATCAACATACCTTTGGGGATATGCATTACAAAACTCAATTTACATTTTGAACAGGGTTCCTTCAAATTCAGTAGAGAAAACTCCATATGAGATATGGAATGACAAGAAGTCAACACTTAAACACATGCGATCCTTGGGTGCCCTGCATATGTAAAGAAGATGCTTACTGACAAGTTGAAATCTAAAAGTGAGAAATATTATTTTGTGGGTATCCAAAAGAAACTAAGGGATACTATTTCTATCTTCTGGAGAACATAAGGTCATTGTTTCCAGAAATGCAACTTTCTTTGAAGAAGATTATGTCTACAAGGAACAGAGTTGCAATGAGATAAAACTTGGAGAAATTCAAGAACCACAAGATAACACAGAAGTTGAATCCTTGTCAAATGACCTAGACAAGGATTCAGTGGGAGTATTTGGTGAAGATTGGGTACTTAGAGTACGCCCTTCAGCCAGTGGGAGTGCTGTGAGAGATAATGCAGAAATGCAAGACTCTCATACACAACCAATGGAAGATGATACAATGGTTGTACATCATTCTATTCAGGAAATACATGAAAATGACATTCCTGAAAGCTCTCAAGGTGGTGGATTGTTCAGCACACAAAAACCTTCTCACAATCAGAATGCAACAAACACTGAAACACAGAATAATCAACTCCGTAGGACCACTAGGACTCATCGTCCGCCTGAAAGGCTTAGTCTCCTTGTTGAAACACACAATGAGATAGATATTCCTGATGACGATAAACCTACAACCTATAACGAAGCTATGTTAGACATTGATTCGCAGAAATGGCAGAAAGCCATGAAATCTGAGATGAACTCGATGTACATCAATCAGGTTTGGAACTTGGTTTATTTGCCAACAGGGGTTAGACCCATAAGATGCAAATGAGTCTTTAAGAAGAAGATTGATGCATATGGCAGAGTACAGACTTATAAGGCAATATTGATGGCTAAAGGTTATAATCAACTACCCCGGTCGATCACGATGAAACCTTTTCATCTGTTGCAAAAATTAAGTCCATTCGAATTTTGCTTGCAATAGCCACATACTATGATTATGACATTTGACAAATGGATGTTAAAACAACTTTCCTCAATGGTAACCTAATTGAGGAGGCGTATATGATACAAACTGAGGGTTTTACGTCCAAGACTAAGCCCAAAGCAGTATGCAAGCTACAGAAGTCCATTTATGGACTTAAGCAAGCCTCAAGGAGTTGGAATATTTGCTTTGACAAAGCAGTCAAATCGTTTGACTTTGTTAGAAGCAAAGAAGATCCTTGCGTTTATAGTAAGCGCAATGAAGGGAGTATTGTCTTCATTGTTATATATGTAGATGACATATTAATAATGAGAGACAATAACACTCTGCATCTGTCGATCGAGGAATGGTTATCGATTACGCCGTGATGAAGGATTTGGGTGAAGCTGCTACATTCTTAGAATTAGGATCTATCTGAGATAGACCTAATAGATTGTTGAAATACATCACGATCCATATACATAGACAAAGTGTTAAGACGATTCTCTATGGAAAACTCCAAGAAGGGAGATCTACCTATGGGTCAAGGCATCAAGTTATCATAGAAGGATAGTCCTTCTATTGTTGCAGAACTTGAACGCATGAAGAGAATCACATATGCTTCAGCTATAGGATCAATCATGTATGCCATGACCTGCACGAGGTCAGATATGGCCTATGCACTTAGTATGACTTGCAAATTCCAGCAGAATCCTGGAGAAGAACACTGGAAAGCAAGAGTATTCTTAGGTATCTTAGACGAACTAAAGAATATTTCTTAGTCTATGGTGGACAAGAGAAGCTACTGGCTACTGGGTATACTGATGCTAGCTTCCAGACAGATCTTGATGACTTCAAGTCTCAGTTTGGATATACCTTCATTTTCAATGGTGGAGCAGTGAGTTGGAAAAGTTCCAAACAAGCAACAACTACTGATTCGACAACTGAAGCCGAGTACATTGCTGGATCGGAAACTAGTAAAGAAGCTGTCGTGATATCTGAGTTCCTGAAGGAACTAGGGGTTGTTCCAAGTGCCAATTGTCCAATAACGATTTATTGTGACAACACTGGTGTGATTGCGCAAGCTAAGGAGCCAAGATCAACAAACAGAAACAAGCATGTACCAAGAAAATACCACATACTCATGGAGATGGTGGAAACTGAAGAAATAAGATTAGACTATGTTTCCACATATGATAATCTAGCTGACCCATTTATTAAACCATTAAACTTAGTTAAGCATAATGGTCATTTTGAAAACATGGGTATTAAACGATGCTAGCTTAGATTAGACTATGTTCATACATTGGAGATTGACTCTAGGCCAAGTGGAAGATTGAAAGTATGTATGTCCTAGAGACAATCATTATTAGAGACAAATGTACTTGAACACATTCGTATTATTAATAAGATTAATATATTTATGGCATTTGCAATTATTGAATTATTATTTGATTGTTTATAATTATTCATTAATGTGCATCTCTTGAGCTTATATTGTCATTAATAGAGTGAGATATTGATGATAGAGCGTAACTCTCAAAGTAGCCTCGACTAATGATCATCGAGAATGAGATATCGATGATATGTAATAAGTCGACATGTGGGATACATCACATTCTTGGAGAATGTAGTATGTCTCACCTGCCACTAGTAATGGTTACTAGTGATGGACACATGGATACTTTCAGAAAGTATTGGTATACCCTGCTGATAAACTATTTGTCATACATGTCTAGAGTGTTATTAGCGTGTGGAAGATAAATGTCCTTTGACTTGAGGTCAATACGCACTTTGTTTACAGAGTAATGTACTTTGACTCTGTCCTAAGCTTAAACTCCTTATAGGATAAGATACGGCTTGTGTTGGTACATTATGATGTAAACTAAGGTGATAGTTGAGCCAAGAATATGATTCATTCCTCGATTGGATATTCGAGAGAGCACTCAACTTCTCAGTGATATTAGGTCGACTAAGTCATTGACCAATGCAAGAGACACATTCAGAATATGGTCTAGTTGTCGACTAAAATAGATGAGATAAAGTGATCAAGCCATTTAGATAGACACATGATAAATCCTAAGTTTGATCGAGTGTGTCGCAAATGAAAGAAATTTATCATCTCACATAAAGGTATGTTTGTTGGATTCATGTAAACGTACTTCACATATTGAGTTTGTCGTACGACGTAGTCTAGGAGTTCCGTATGGACCTTAATTGGATTAGTGTCAATATATGAAGGCCTATAGGGTCACACTATGTCGATTGTCTCTTTGATCTAAGGGTGTATTGAGAAAATATTAAATATTCAATTTGGAATCGAGATATTTAAATTGATAATAACTGTGAGATAATTTCTAATTGATGGAAATTATTTAATTAAGTCAAAATTGGATATAATTAAACGTGCTGAATATAGATTAACGAAACGGAACGTAAGGAGCCGCATCTCCTACTAGGCTGAGCCGGGGCGCCGACCCGGCAGTGGGCCCAGTCAGACTGGCCACTGCATCTCGGTTTTGGGTCAGGTTTAGGGCCCAACCCTAAGCTGATTTCTTGTCCTAATCTCTCCTATATAAACAACACTAACCCATAAGTTTTATACACTTATTCTATTAAACAAATTCTAGACTTAGAATTTGGAATAAAATTCTCTCAAACCTCTGTCAAGATTTCCTGGCTTTCTTGACAAAGGAATACACTTCAACATAATGCTTGCATTCGAAGGGACATTCGCGTGTACTCCCTAAGTAAAGATTCCAGATTAACAACCTGTAAGTATTATTGTGTAAGTCTTTACATGTTTCAATTGTCATATAACCATACAAGACGGAAATGTTGGGCAAGTAAAATAAAATTTTAAACTTCTGCTGTGCATTATTTAAATGTTTTGAACCCAACAAAACCCTACAAGTCTATGTGTCAATAGAAACTTTATTTGTTTCCTTTTGGTACATCACAGAGAAATAAGTTTATAACCCCCTCTATCCCAAATTAGTTGTCATTTTTGCTTTTTGAGAGTCAAACTACGTGAACTACTTTGACCAACATTTTAAAATGTGGTCTTTATCAAATTGACATGAAAAAGTTAGCAACTTGTAGTACTTATAGTATAGTTTTTGAATATCTGAATTTTAATTATAAAACATTGAGCTCATCTAATCTGATTTAGTTCCAAAAATTAGTCAACTTGGCTCTCGAGAAGTGAAACATGACAACTAATTTGGGACGGAGGGAGTATTACTGAATTATCTGTGAGAAGCTCGGGTTTTGTTGATTTTGTGTACCATTTGATTAAAGTTTGGTGCTTTATTTTCCTTTTCTCCTTTGTTCATCAAGAAGGTTGTTAGGTGTTCTTGCTTTCATGTGATATTTGTGTTTTTTTGACATTTGAAGAGGTCGGGAACTGTTCCTGGTGTTGATATGGTTCATGCTCCAGTTGCTTTGTTACCAATGTCATTTCCTGAAAGTCATTGGAAGCAAGCTTGTGAAGTTGCTCCTATTTTCAATGAACTCGTCGATCGTGTGAGTCAGGATGGAGAATTTCTGCAGCAATCACTCTCTAGGTTGGTGATTTTTCACCTTGTTTGCACATAATAACTTCTGTGTTTACTGTGCATTTGAAACATGTACTGGAACAGAATGCACAATTCTCTAGTAAGTTGGAAGAGATGATGGTAGTTCCTTTAGTGCCCGTTTGGTTGAGCTTATGGGAAGCTCACAAGTGCTTATTTTTTAAAATAAGCACTTCTGAATTTTTTTAGATGTGTTTGGTTGAAAAAGGAGTAGAGCTTATGGGTGCCATAAGCACTTATTCCATAAGCCTAAAATTTGGGCTTATGGGAGTAGAGCTTCTTTTGGCCTAACAACTTTTTTGTTTTTTATACAAAAGCATTTTTTTATTGGCAACCAAACACCTAACAACTTTTTGATAAAAGCTCTACTTGAAAAAACTCTACTTCTATAAGCTCTACTCCTATAAGCTCTTTTTAATAAGCTGTACCAAACGGGGTTTTATGAAACTTTTAATGCACATTTTCTGCAGGAGCTCTTGTGTACAATGGTGGTAACTTGTCTCTGATACTTTAGCCCAGTTGATCTAAAATTGATCTCATTTGACTCAACTTACATCGTCCCCCTGCCCCACACAAACCGCATCCATGTCCTGTTACTTGAATGGTTTGCTGCATTAACTACTGCTGACATGTCAAGAATGAAACTCTTTTTTTATTCTTCCTCCTATAGTGTCATGCTTACTTTATATCAAATTTCTTCCTTCAACAATTTTGATGTAACAAAAGTTCCTTTTCTTCATTTGTTGTTGTTGACTAGTTGGTGTCATTGTTATTATGTTATTACTGTTTCTTGAATAGAGTGTGTCTGCCTTTTAGTGTACACTATTAGGGCTTTACTACCTGTCTAATCTTACAGAGAGAATTATACATACTGAGCTACCTACATAAAAAAAATACTCCTGTGCCATTGATGTCTATGGGAATAGAAGATCTTTTGACATCACAAATTTCATTAATTTTAGTGATAGATTGTTGCTTTTGGAAGTCCACAGACATGTGAATATGTACCTATGAAAATAAGTAATCATTGAATGATCAATTTTACTCCATAACTTTCTGAAAATCAGTATAACATCATATAGAACTTCTTTCAAGTATTGATTAAATACCACTGAAGACAGCCTCCATTTAATGATCATTTGATGGATGCAGTTTCAAGTAGGAAAACCATTCTTAGGTTTGTTGTATTTTCTCAAATCGATCCTAACTGAACTTCTAATTCGCTTTGGGTACATTACATACATCATTAATGTACATATTTTCTGGATCAGAGACAGAATTTTATGAACACATCAGGCATGACCTTTTATTTTTACGTCACATTACTACATTAGCCATGACCTTTATCTGCTTTTATACTTGCAGGACGAAAAAAGCTGATCCTTTCACCTCCAGACTACTAGAAATCCACTCCAAAATGTTAGAAATCAACAAGATAGAGGTACATCCTGATAATGCATACAATTTTAATTTCGTGATGTGTGTGTACTGCATTTATCAGCTCTGTATATAATGGCATTTATTTTCTACCGTTCAATCATTTTCTGACTTGTTCTGTCATTTTAGGTTGATACATGATTTTGGTATGGCTAATACATGATATCATTGACTCCTTTATCATTGAGCTTGGTGTTACTCAATTTGCTTTCTAGTAAAAAGTTTCTCCTTATTGCTTCAGATGTTGCTATATTTGATCATCAGGAATGGAAAAGTTGTTCTTTATTTCTTCATCTCCAATTGTTATAAGAAGGGAATCGTTATTCATTTATGTGCCTAAGTCTACTTATATTAGTTGTTAGAAGGAGTACTTTATTGTTTCTTGGTATAGGAGACGATTCCCATTTAATATGACATTGATGTAGGAAATACGCTTGGGGTTGCATCGCTCAGACTATATGCTGGATGAGCAAACTAAATTACTTCTGCAAATAGAGCTTAACACAATTTCATCATCATTTTCGGGGCTAAGTTGTCTAGTCAGCGAGCTTCACAGGTAAAAATAGTCTATGCTGTAGTAAAGCTTTCATTTTTGACATAATGAATTGCATTCCAATGTCTTGTAAAAAAAATGCAAAAAACTTGAGCGAGTAACAAAAACTTTTAAGGGTTCTGAAAAGAACAGCTAATGATATCTGCAGTACTATGGTTGGTCAATGGTGTGTTGTTATAAGACTAACTCACATTGGTTCTCACAATCCAGAACTTCTATTGTAATTTTATCAAGTTATTTCTTGGTTTTTTGTTTTATGATGACATCTTCACTATACATGTGTGGATATTGAAAAAATAACTTCAGATCGTAAAACATCTAGCTCTTTCTCCTCTAAAGCTGGATATTAACTGTCATTTGCAGGAGCTTGCTTCAACAATATAGAGAAGACATTGCATTAGATCCTAACAGAATTCCCACAAACAATGCTGCAAATCAATTTGCTGAAGCATTGGCTAAAGCTTGGAATGAATATGGTGATCCAAGGTCGATTTGATTTTAGATATGTTTTGTTTAATGCTAGAAAGTAAGGTCTTTGAAGTTGTACTAACTTAAATACATATTGCAGGGCTGTCATTCTGTTTGTGGTTCAAGCTGAAGAACGCAACATGTATGACCAGCATTGGCTTTCTGCTTCATTGAGAGAAAGATATCCTACTTTAAATGATAAATGTGGATTTAATGTACATATCATGAATCTAATAAAAGGAAGATAGCCATATTTAAGACACTTAAGATCATGTTGGTCTGAAGTATAAAAAATGCAGACTGTGTAGTACATATGAGATGGTTTTTGCTTGTCAATTCTCCTGAAGGTATTTCCTTAGCTTATAACACACATCAAGTTACAACTATCAGAAAGACACTGGCTGAAATTGATGCACTCGGCGAGCTTCAACAAGATGGTACCCTTGTAGTGTATGTAACTTTCCTAACAAAATACTGTGTTAAAGCTGTTAAATTTGCAGTTTCTGTATGTGAAGCTTAAAAGATTTAGGATTGCAGAGATGGTCAAACTGTGGCAGTCATTTATTTTAGAGCTGGCTATGCACCAAGTGACTATCACTCAGAATCTGTAAGATAACTTCTATACTGCTTGACAATGTGGTTTATGCAACTACTGGCTTACTTTTAAATTCCTATGCTCAATGTGCAATAACTTCAGTATTTGCTGACATTAGAGGCGGATACCTTCTATACAGTCACAATTTTGTGTACATGGCTTGATTTGTTTGATCAATGCATCTGTTGGTATCTTTATGGATCACAATCTCATGCCATTTAACATTTTTTATCGAGATCCTAGTACCTAAAGCAAAAAAAGGAATAAGCAATACCTTATTAAAGAAAAAGGAAGAAACAATTCCAAGGGGGAATTTGTCTGGTATAAACAGTGGGCATTGTAGCCAGGGGGAGGATGGAACAGGTTATCTATCTATTTTATCAGGTATACTGTATACGTTATATGCTTACCGAGGACATGACCCTTGAAAGGAAGGTGTGGAGGTCGTGTATCAGGGTAGAGGGTTAGTAGGTTTCCACGAGGATTTCTTTTCTGTACTAGGAGATCTCTATTACGATTTGATTGTTTCATTACTTCATTTATCTTTATTATATTGTTGCTATTACTGCCTATTAGAATTGTTATCTTTGCATCTTTTCTTGTGCCGGGGGTCTATCGGAAACAGCCTCCCGACCTTCACAAGGTAGGGGTAGGTCTGCGTACACTCTACCCTCCCCAGACCCCCACTTGGTGGGTTATACTGGATATGTTGTTACTGTATACGTTATATCAGAATTGCTTAGATAGGGAGGGTGTGGGCAAAATAGGAACACACAATTGGAGATGAAAGAGAAATAAGCACATGATTTTGGGTGGAAGCGAAAGGGATGTTTAGCACTGACCAGTCGCTGAGGGGTAGTCAGTTGTAGTTTTCAGACCCCAAAGTAAGAGTATCCTATTTCATACGCTTATGTTGAGATCTCTATGTTTTTGACACGGCATGGGGGTACATTATAAACAAATTTAATGAACTCCTGATTTAAGGCAATGCATTCTTCTGGTAATTTAAATACAAGCAACCAATTGAAATGTAAGCGTTTGGACGCCTAACTCAGGGTAATGAGTCCTGATCATTTTCACTTGACAGTTAAAAGGCAGTCTTTGGTTCTTTTAGTTAGTCTTATGGATATCTACCCTTCTCCAAAATCTTTTGAAGCATCTCTAACGTGTCCCAATAGAGAGATCTTCCGTGTATTATTGCATCTTGTTGTGATCTCCACTTAGATATACACTTCCCAATCAGCTATCGTCTTTGCTTGATCCGTTTTATGCAATTTATTGCAGGAGTGGAGAGCTAGGCTTCTGATGGAGCAGTCACGTGCAGTCAAGTGCCCTTCAATTTCCTATCATTTAGCTGGCACCAAGAAGATTCAGCAAGAGCTTGCAAAGCCCAATGTACTTGAAAGGTAAAAGTTCACCTCAAGCTGTGTGTCGTGTGATTCAGTAATAAGTAAACTTAGTGTCTTGATAAGCTCAAAGGCTGTCTAAATCAAGTGTTTAAATCTGAGTGGATTATGATTTGGGATATTCCCTCGTCCTCCCTATAGCAGGGTTTTGGAAAGCATAACTCAATGCACTTAGTTCTTTATAAACTGATTGTGATGAATAATGCCATTCTGTTTTCTCCTTCCCTCTGGAGAAAAAAAGAAATAAAAAGGTAAATGCCTGAATTAATGTGATATAAACACCCAGACAGAGTCATAATGTATACGATTATGCAGTCATTGAGAAATTAACATTTCCTATACTCTATCTATGATTTGTTAAATGTACATCCTTGTTTATGAGCAGGTTTCTAGAAAACAAAGATGACATTGCCAAACTACGGAAATGCTTTGCAGGGTTGTGGAGCTTGGATGAATCCGACACTGTCAAGGATGCAATTGAGAGGCCTGGATTGTATGTTATGAAACCACAACGAGAAGGAGGAGGTCTTGCTCGAAAGTGCTTTTGTCTATATTGTAATTTACAAATCAAAATCTCTGATACTTCATCTTCTCACCTAAGGAAACAATATCTACGGGGAGGATGTGAAAGAAGCTCTTCTGAAACTGCAAAAAGAAGGCACTGGAAGTGATGCAGCTTACATACTAATGCAGAGGATTTTTCCAAACATTTCTCACTCGATACTAATGCGAGAAGGCATCCCTCATAACGAACAAACCATATCAGAACTTGGGGTATACGGTTCCTATTTAAGGTATTGAATATGTAAATGAAAAAAAAGGAACTGCCAGAAAGGAGAAACATTGAAACAACTTTTACCACTGAGCCACTTTCTGTTCCCTGCTTTCAGCTTATGTTTGATCTATAATGTTAAATAGGATGCGTATTATTTGGATAACAGATGGGCAAAGAGTGTTGACTTTTTCTTGTAACACAGTTTTAAAATCATTGTTGCCATCTTACATCTTGTGCTGGTATGTACATAATATGCAGGAACAAAAATGAAGTTCTAATCAACGAACAGGCTGGTTACTTGATGCGAACAAAGGTCTCTTCGTCGAATGAGGGTGGGGTTGCAGCTGGTTTTGCAGTTTTGGACAGTATATACTTGGTTTGATGGAATTGGCTTGCACGTTAACCTTGTAACAAGAATTGGATGCGGAATCTTGACAAGTCAAGTCGTTTCCTACATTATGATGGAACCCCATGGTTTTAGCTTTCTTGTTTTACATTATATTATATGTTTCTTGTTTATTATCTTAAATACATAGAGGTCCATATTTTTTTCTGAAGGAAGTGGGACACAAGCTTGATAGTTGGTCCAAAGTTCTTGCTTCCCAATTCAGTGTTTGGAGTCTTTGTTACCCCAAGAGGTTTACTTCTCTGCTAGAAACAGTACTAAATTTGAGCAGATGATCTGTTGCTCATTACTCGTGTAATTCACATTTGTTGGTACTACCAAGGTTGCTCATCCGCATTTCCGTTTTCCCTTCTGCTTTATGATCTTATTAAGATGTGCAAAATCCGCATTGCTCGATGTATCATCTAATTTATATTATGGATAATTCAGACTTTGCAGTTTTCTGATTGTTAAAGCATGCAAATTTTACCAAAAAAACACATTTACGTTTTATTTTTTCCTAGTCTTCCATTAAAAGCTATGAATGGCTGCAAGAACTAGTTTTAAGGAACTGATTACCTGAACTTGTTATTAATTTACTATGATTAAGTAATCAACTGATGTGAGAAAATGTAATTAACTATGGTTAGTGATAAATATAGATTACGATGCATATGTTGGATATAAATATAAAATTACAAGGAAATGAGAAAGCAACAACAACAACAAATATGTTGAATAAGAAATCTGGAAATAAACAAAGAAAATGGTCTTACTGAGTCGATTGAAGTTTCAATCTATTCTTAAGATAATATTGTCCCGTATATTCCTTTAACGGTGGTATGACAACTTATCTTTTAAGATAAAACAACAATCAAACTAATGAGTAAAGGAGACTCAAGAGTTCGCTTATGAGAAGAAAGATCTTTGAGTGTTTGATTGCAAGAGAGGAAGAACAATTTCAGAAAATTGTCAAGTATAGAATGTATTTTGTGTGTTTTCCAAATGAGAACAAGACATCATTTTATAGTGTTGGGAAGATGACCTTCCACATACCAAGTAGTGGCCTTGAATTGCCATGAATTAGACTTGATTGTGGAGTTACAATTCAGCCAAATAATAGCCGAATTCATGAGCAAAATAATGGAGCTTTAATGTTCCAAAGTCAACCCAAAAATCACCTTTAATTCTCTTCCAACGTTTCGAATCGCCGCAGCTGCGCGAAACAGCGCCACGATGCCGGAACTTCAGAGAGTTCCAGGCACCGCGGCTCTGAGGAGGTGGCGCCGCGGCGCCGAGGCTGTTCCTGCGGCGTCGCGGCCTGTTTCCGACTAGTTTCGACATTCACACTTTGTACACATCTTCCTTCATTTACCAACATGAAACCAACGTCATTTGGTCGATAACCGTCTATTACCTTACGTCTCAAACAATTCGTATACGTATCAATATCTCTTCCATTTAAGGAAATTATGATCTTTTGCACTAAATGTGCACGTGTGTGGAAACAACGTTTCCGACGTGCGAGACCCCAATTATTCGATTCATAATTAAATAGGATTAACTTTATTTCACGTTTAATAAATATTTCCAAAAATTCCCTCTTGGAAGAGATTTTGGCGCACGACATGGTGCCTTTCTAGCAATCATCCGACGGATCGACATTGCATCTGGAAATGTATCCGTAGCCTTGAACCTTCCATAGTAGAATACCATCGGACATATTTACTGCGCGGTGAACATGATGTCTTGAACCGTCAGTGTTTAGTATATGCCAAGATAATGATATCAACACAACATCTTTCCTTACTCTATCTTTTTTGTACGTTTTGTCCGTCGTGTGCCGTGGACACACTTTGATTCTTAAGTGCGTTCATTTGAGGCGGT
This sequence comes from Przewalskia tangutica, assembly GCA_029844215.1. Taxonomy (NCBI): domain Eukaryota; kingdom Viridiplantae; phylum Streptophyta; class Magnoliopsida; order Solanales; family Solanaceae; genus Przewalskia; species Przewalskia tangutica. The sequence goes on from CM056721.1 coordinate 18,103,193, forward strand.
CTGTCCTCGCACTTAAATAGGTGGTCTCCTACAAGATATCCTGCAATACCACGCTGCACGAGCGTTAGGAACCATTAAAACTTTCCCCAACCTAACCTCAATTATTGAGGATCATTAAAGGTTTGGAAACTTATCCTTTACCCCTCTACAAGTAGCACTTTTTGTCTATCACGGGAATGACCTTGGATTATGTTTCTTAATAAGAAAAACATTATCCGAAGTGCTCTTGCTTCGATCGAAGCGCTCAACTGAACCTTTACAGTTTAGTTTTCCCATTGAACCTTATTCTTGGTATCTCCAGTCTGTAAGGTTGGGTGTCCACTATATTGGTTCTTATTGATTGGGTTTTAAGCCCATTCACCTAGACAGGCAGTTCATCTGATCTCTGGGTATTTCCTTCGTCAAGGGATCTGCTATGTTTTACTTAGATTTTATGTAATCAATGGAAATAACACCTGAGGTGATCAGCTGCCTAACTGACTCATGTCTCCGTCGAATATGACGAGACTTGCCGTTGTATATCGAACTTCGTGCTCTTCCATGAGCCAACTGACTGTCGCAGTGGATCATTACAGAAGACACGGGTTATCCCAACATGGGACATCCTCTAGAAAACCTTGAAGCCACTCAACTTCTTCTCCCGCTTTGTCTAAAGCGATAAATTCCGACTCCATCGTGGATCGGGCAATAAGTGTTTGCCTAGAGGATTTCCAAGACATAGCTCCACCACCGATTGTAAAAATATATCCGCTGGTGGACTTGATGTCATCGCTATCAGATATCCAGTTTGCATCACTGTGCCCATCTAGTACAGCTGGATATCTCGAATAGTGCAACCCGAAATTTTGCGTGAACTTCAGGAACCGTAGTACCCTATTCAGTGCTTTCCACTGATCCTCACTTGGATTACGGGTGAACCTAGCCAATTTATTGACTGCATGAGCGATATCAGGTCGATTGCAGTTTGTGATATACATCAGACTCCCAATCACCTGTGTGTATCGCTCCTAGCGTACGAGTGCGCCAAGATGCCTGTCAATATTTTGACTTTTATCCAATGGTGTCGTTACTGGTGAACTGTCGAACATCTCAAATTTCTTCAGCACATCTTCGATGTAGTGATATTGAGACAAGACCAGTCTATTAGATGTCTTAGAGATCTTGATCCCTAATATAACATCTGCGACACCCATATCTTTCATTTCGAAACATTGTTTTAACATGTTCTTAGTCTCTAGGATTGTCCTAGGACTGCTACCTGTGATCAACAGTGTTATACCCCGTAGTTCTGACCCTACGTATGAGAGCGTACGAAAGTATGTAAGACTTAAAATTTTTAAGGATAGGTTGACGGATTGTTCCGGACGGGTTTTAGTCAACTTTGAGGCGGGTTATGACCCGGTACATTGAGAGTTCCTAAGTGTTTCAAAGGCCTAGGGCGTAGTTCGTTGAGTCTGGATTCCAACACAACCAACCGTTCGTCGATAGGACGTCGGAGTAGAAAGTTATGAGAGTTACAAGTTCGGCGTGATCGGACATAAATGCGTTTCGGACTAAGCGCGAGGGCGGCGCCGGATGCAGGGCCGCGACGCCTAATCGGCGGGGTCGCTGAAGTTGCAGCGCCGGGATGCGGTCGCGCCGAAAGTTCAGAGAGGCTGCGGAGGTTTCAGCGCCGCGGCGCCGAGGCGGGAAATTTGGGCGGAAAAACTTAGAAAATCTGATTTTTGTTTTAAAAGAGACCATGGGAGGGTGACAAGTGTCCCCCCCCATCTGATTTTCTACAGATGCAATATATTGACCAAGGCTTGGTCATTTTCTATCTTTTCATCTTCACTCTCTCTCTCAGTTGCTCCTTCTCTCTAAACTTCCAGCCCTCTCTCTAAAACCCCAAGAGAAATTCTTAGCCTAAGGAAAATCTGAAATTAAGGGCAAGAAGGAAGTTGGTGGCTAACTTAAAAGTGTTATTGTGGTGGTATTCTTGGAGGAAAGGCTAGCGGTGTTGGAATAAGCTTGGCTAAAACTTTAAGGTAATGATTCTTCCTTTAGATTTAGTTTATAGTGTTGCGCATGTTAAGAAGAAAGAACTTGTGGTAGTGAATAATGCTCTTAGAATCATTGCATGCTAGAAATGTGGTTTGGATATGAAAAATGGGTTAAGAGGAGATTATGAGCATGTTGTAGCCTAAAAACTACCTTAGAATTGTTAAGTGAATTGTTGTAAACTTATGGGTAGAATGGGTATTTGGGTGTGTAATCCCCTTTAAAATGTTGGATTGTTGAACCTTAAATGTGGTGTTTGGATGATAAATTCTACTTGAGAAAGGTGGCAAAGTGAGTAGAAACAAAGGAAATGCCGCCCAATTTTCCATAGAATTTAGTGGCTTTGAGTTTAGATTATTCTACATTGAAATTAGAGGTTAATAAACGTATCATGGTTATTTTAGGTTGACATATTACTCATGTAGTTTGGACTTAGCAAGTGGATTGATCAAAAGGTATGTGAAGCTTTCCTATCCTTCGAGCATGAGTATTTGTATCTATGTAGTACGGTAGACGACAAGATTTAGTATTCCTACTTGTTTAAGTATATATAAAGACTTGTTTCGCTTTTGAGAAGTATAAGTCCTCGTTAAGGGAAAAGTATGATTTTACAAAAGTATAGAGTACTTGGTGTGAAAGTATTGAGTATTGAATTATTCTAAAGATAAGTGGCTTGAAGTATTTTTGGAAGCTGTGTAGAATTGTTTGAAGTATAAGTCTTTTGGTTTGTAAAAGAACAAAATGGTTTATAATGAGTTATAACGGCTTTATGGGAAGTTAGTTATAACGGCCTTGTGAAAGGATAAGAAGGTCTTAATTTCTAAAGTATAAAGATAGTATAACGGCTTTATGGGAAGTTAGTTATATTAGCTTTATGAAAGGATAACAAGAAGAGATTTACTCTAAGTAAGATAAGCAAGGACAAATGATTTGATTTATGAAAGGCAAATTGATTTTAAGGCATCAATTGCCCAAAGGTTTTATACATGAAAAAGAGTCACTTTTGAAAGAGTTGAAGTATGTAGTACTTTGGGATTAAATTCTGCTTTTCTTTTATTAAAGATATGATTAAGTGCCTTAACTAAAATGAGAGGGTATATGAACAAGACTAATAAGAAGTTATAAGTTTCTTAACTTATTTATGATTATGATATGATAATTTGAGCTAGGGTAAGAGTATATCCGGCGGGCAAGCCCCAAGATCGTTATACCACCTACCCAGTGGTAAGAGTATGTCCGGCGGGCAAGCCCCAAGATCGCCATACCACCTCCTTCGGTGTAAGAGTATGTCCGGCGGGCCACCCCAAGATCGCCATACCATCCGCTTCAGCAAGAGTATATCCGGCGGGCAGATCCGAGATCGTTATACCATCCGCACAAAGATAAGAGTATATCCGGCGGGCAAGCCCCAAGATCGTTATACCATCTGCTCCAAGATAAGAGTATATCCGGCGAGTACAATTCCCAAGATCGTTATACCACCTACCTGTGGTAAGAGTATATCCGGCGGGCAAGCCCCAAGATCGCCATACCACCTCCTTCAGCAAGAGTATGTCCGGCGGGCAGATCCGAGATCGTTATACCATCCGCACCAAAGATAAGAGTATATCCGGCGGGCAAGCCCCAAGATCGTTATACCATCCGCTCCAAGATAAGAGTATATCCGGCGAGTACACCCCCAAGATCGTTATACCATCCGCTTGGTAAGAGTATATCCGGCGGGTAAGTCCCCAAGATCGTTATACCACTGCTCAGTGGACTTGCTACCCACGACGCGAGAATACCTCACGCGAGTCCTTATGGGCTTACGCGGTGAAATAGTCCCACGCGGGCGGTAGTCTTATGCGAGGAATACCTCACGCGGTTCACGAGACCCACGCGGGTGAAATAGTCCCGCGAGTAGGATTGCTTATCGATACTACGGCGAGGACCTCGCTTTGATCACGAGCCTCCTATTTTTATGCAAAGACTATATACATATGCTTGTTACTCTCATTGTTAGTAAGGCACAAGAAAAGGTAAGTTGATTTCATCCATGACCCAACATTTTATTTTCGGACTTATGATTTCATTACGATTTTCGCCACACACTTGGTACTGTTGCATCGACCTCCTTCGGGCTGCGTTCACGCCGCAGTTGAGATACGTAGCTTCTGGTCCGCACTCTTAGGATCACTGCTCATTTCTGAAAGCTCCATCCTCCGAGGCTTTGTCTTTTGGTATGATTCTCGAGGTTATAGACTTTTGTACATTCGTGGTATGGCGTGGCCCTGTCCGCCACTTGTTATTCCTGAGGTCCGTAGTCACGTTTGTGGTTTGGGTTGTAAGAATAAAGTTGTCTTGTTCACCATCGGTTAAGTTATTTTATGAAAGCGGCCTTATCGGCCATAGTGATGTTTACCTTATACGATTTGTTTTATGTATGTTCATTGCTATTCTCCGCATATACCGGCGTGGTACCTGGCGGTACTAGTCGCGCCGGTGGTCGTGACAAAAGTGGTATCGAGCGATTAGTCCTCGGAAAGTGTCTACGCACCGGTCTAGCAGTAGTCTTGATTATCGGTGTGTCGCGCACCACATCTATAATCGTGAGGTCGCATGACATTTAGGATTGGTTTCCATCCTTCTCTTTAAGATCGCAAGCAGAGTTGTCATAATAGGTTGAGTCCTCTCGACCTATCCTTGTGTAATGATTATGCCTCCACGGCGACTGTGAGCCCGAGCAAGGCAAAGCAGTGAGTCGCTAGGGCACGCAGAGAGTTACCAGACTTCGCACGCACGATGCACGAGGTAAGAGCTGGTCACGAGTTCACGCCGGCAGTTGTTCAAGGCGAGCCGAGCCAGCCGCTTCAGAGGTCCGCACCGAGCCTCCGATTCACACCGGCGGAGTATAGGGATTACGGAGAGCGGATCGGGTTGTTGACTAGCATTGTGGCGGCGGCAAAGACCGCCAGGGCCGTGGCTCACCCTAGTCCGGCGCTTTAAGGATTCGGATTTTCTGAGTTGTGATCCACCCGAGTTCTATGGGTCGAGGTCTGAGGAGGATCCTCAGGAGTTTATTCGACAGGTGCGACGGACTACGCAGGTGCTTAGGGCCTCGGAGACGGTGTCCGTTGTGTTAGCTTCTTACCGGTTACGCGATATTGCGTTGAACTGGTTTGAGTCATGGGTGTTGACGAGAGGTGAGGATGCTCTTCCAGCTGTTTGGGAGGAGTTCACAGAGGCGTTCCTAGACCACTTCTTGCCTCCTGAGGTGAGGAGAGCCCGCGTAGATAGGTTCTTGACCTTGAGACAGGACGGGAGGACTATCAGGGAGTACAGCCTGGAGTTCGACTCCTTGGCCAGATTTGCGCACACCATAGTAGCCGACATGGCAGACAGGGTTCATCGATATGTGATGGGGTTAGACCGTCACATGATTACTGCATGCTTGGGGGTGGCTCTTCAGCCAGGGATGGATATTGCCAGGATGCAGGCATACGCACAGGGGATTGAGGACAGAGAGAGGCAGGATCAACTAGATTTAGGCCAACCCAAGAGGGCCAGGACAGCAGGATCTCAGGGCGGTTTTCAAGGCGGACCGCCTCAGCAGCAGGCTAGTTATGCGCCTCAGCCAGTACGGAGTACTCCACCACGCCTTCGTGACGTCGAGATTCGGAGCAGTCGTGGCCCGGGGTTCATGTTTTCGGGAGAGTAGGGGTGTTAGTCGCGAGGCCACCTCTACCTCGGTGTAGTCGATGTGGTAGGACCCATTATGGAGTGTCGTGGTAGTTTGGGTAATTGTTATACATGCGACGGCAGGCCATTATGCGAGAACCGTCCACCGTGGATAGCGCGATGTAGAGATTCAGCCTTCGGATCGATGGTCGTTCATCGCCTTCTTTTGTTATGCGTCGTGCGAGGCGGGATCATGATTAGACGCAACGGAGAATGCGAAGCAATAGTTACAGTACATCTTTGACCCTTTAGAGATTAGTATGTGTGATAGGATTATTGTATGATTTAGTGTTATGAGCAGGATATTGAGACTATGTACCTATCGCCGAATAAGTTGGTAGATACGAACGCACTGCATTAGCCGTGAACGAGAGTAAGTGGTAATGGGTCATAAGTTGGATTCGTTTTCCTGTTTGAGTTATGAGGAATGATTGAGCGTGTGCAATATCTTATGGTCACAAGTGGCATAGTAAGGTCCTATTAAGCGTGAAGTCCGAGGATGTATCGAGGAATAGTAGATTGGCTCCAAAGGAACATTCGGGGACGAATGTTTCTAAGGGGGGGAGAATGTTATACCCCGTAGTTCTGACCCTACGTATGAGAGCGTACGAAAGTATGTAAGACTTAAAATTTTTAAGGATAGGTTGACGGATTGTTCCGGACGGGTTTTAGTCAACTTTGAGGCGGGTTATGACCCGGTACATTGAGAGTTCCTAAGTGTTTCAAAGGCCTAGGGCGTAGTTCGTTGAGTCTGGATTCCAACGCAACCAACCGTTCGTCGATAGGACGTCGGAGTAGAAAGTTATGAGAGTTACAAGTTCGGGCGCTGTGATCAGAAATGCGTTTCGGACTAAGCGGCGAGTGGCGGCGCCGGATGCGAGCATGGCGCCTAATGTACTGAGGGGGTCGCTGAAGTTGCAGCGCCGCGGCGCCGGGTGCAGGGCCGCGGCGCCGAAAGTTCAGAGAGGCTGCGGAGGTTTCATTGGCACATGGCCGTGGCGCGCGGCGCGAGGCGGAAATTTGGGCGGAAAAACTTAGAAAATCAGATTTTTGTTTTAAAAGAGACCATGGGAGGGTGACAAGTGTCCCCCCCCATATGATGTTATGTTGCTTGTAAAATATGGACCCAGGCTGTGTCATTTTCTCTCTGATCATCTTCACACTCTCTCTCAAGTTGCTCCCCTTCTCTCTAAACTTCCAAATTTCTCTCTAAAACCCCAAGAGAAATTCTTAGCCTAAGGAAAATCTGAAATTAAGGGCAAGGAAGTTGGTGGCTAACTTAAAAGTGTTATTGTGGTGGTATTCTTGGAGGAAAGGCTAGCAAGTGTTGGAATAAGCTTGGCTAAAACTTTAAGGTAATGATTCTTCCTTTAGATTTAGTTTATAGTGTTGCATGTTAAGAAGAAAGAACTTGTGGTAGTGAATAATGCTCTTAGAATCATTGCATGCTAGAAATGTGGTTTGGATATGAAAAATGGGTTAAGAGGAGATTATGAGCATGTTGTAGCCTAAAAACTACCTTAGAATTGTTAAGTGAATTGTTGTAAACTTATGGGCGTGAATGGGTATTTGGGTGTGTAATCCCTTTAAAATGTTGGATTGTTGAACCTTAAATGTGGTGTTTGGATGATAAATTCGGCTTGAGAAAGGTGGCAAAGTGAGTAGAAACAAAGGAAATGCCGCCAATTTTCCATAGAATTTAGTGGCTTTGAGTTTAGATTATTCTACATTGAAATTAGAGGTTAATAAACGTATCATGGTTATTTTAGGTTGACATATTACTTGCGGTAGTTTGGACTTAGCAAGTGGATTGATCAAAAAGGTATGTGAAGCTTTCCTATCCTTTGAGCATGAGTATTTGTATCTATGTAGTACGGTAGACGTACAAGATTTAGTATTCCTACTTGTTTAAGTATATATAAAGACTTGTTTCGTTTTGAGAAGTATAAGTCCCTTGGTTAAGGGAAAAGTATGATTTTACAAAAGTATAGAGTACTTGGTGTGAAAGTATTGAGTATTGAATTATTCTAAAGATAAGTGGCTTGAAGTATTTTTGGAGTCGTGTAGAATTGTTTGAAGTATAAGTCTTTTGGTTTGTAAAAGAACAAAATGGTTTATAAGGAGTTATAACGGCTTTATGGGAAGTTAGTTATAACGGCCTTGTGAAAGGATAAGAAGGTCTTAATTTCTAAAGTATAAAGATAGTATAACGGCTTTATGGGAAGTTAGTTATATTAGCTTTATGAAAGGATAACAAGAAGAGATTTACTCTAAGTAAGATAAGCAAGGACAAATGATTTGATTTATGAAAGGCAAATTGATTTTAAGGCATCAATTGCCCAAAGGTTTTATACATGAAAAAGAGTCACTTTTGAAAGAGTTGAAGTATGTAGTACTTTGGGATTAAATTCCCGGTTTTCTTTTATTAAAGATATGATTAAGTGCCTTAACTAAAATGAGAGGGTATATGAACAAGACTAATAAGAAGTTATAAGTTTCTTAACTTATTTATGATTATGATATGATAACAGTTTGAGCTAGGGTAAGAGTATATCCGGCGGCAAGCCCCAAGATCGTTATACCACCTACCTGTGGTAAGAGTATGTCGGCGGGCAAGCCCCAAGATCGCCATACCACCTCCTTCAGCAAAGAGTATGTCCGGCGGGCCACCCCAAGATCGTCATACCATCCGCTTCAGCAAAGAGTATATCCGGCGGCGATCCGAGATCGTTATACCATCCGCACCAGATAAGAGTATATCCGGCGGGCAAGCCCCAAGATCGTTATACCATCCGCTCAAAGATAAGAGTATATCCGGCGAGTACTGTCCCAAGATCGTTATACCATCCGCTTCGTGGTAAGAGTATATCCGGCGGTAAGTCCCCAAGATCGTTATACCACTGCCCGTGGACTTGCTACCCACGACGCGAGGAATACCTCACGCGAGTCCTTATGGGCTTACGCGGGTGAAATAGTCCCACGCGGGCGGTACAAATTTATGCGATGAATACCTCACGCGGTTCACGAGACCCACGCGGGTGAAATAGTCCCGCGAGTAGGATTGCTTATTGATACTACTGCGAGGACCTGCTTTGATCACGAGCCTCCTATTTTTACGCGACTATATACATATGCTTGTTACTCATCATTAGTAAGGCACAAGAAAAGGTAAGTTGATTTCATCCATGACCCTTTATTTTCGCACTTATGATTTCATTACTGATTTTCGCCACACACTTGGTACAGTTATCGACCTCCTTCGGGCCGCGTTCATGCCGCAGTTGAGATACGTAGCTACCGTCCGCACTCTAGGATCACTGCTCATTTCTCGAAAGCTCCATCCTCCGAGGCTTTGTCTTTTGGTATGATTCCCGAGGTTATAGACTTTTGTACATTCAGGGTATGGCGGGCCTGTCCCGCCACGATTGTTATTCCTGAGGTGCGTAGTCACGTTTGTGGTTTGGGTGTAAGAATAAAGTTGTCGCTTTCACCATCGGTTAAGTTATTTTATGAAAGGCGCCTTATCGGCCATAGTGATGTTTACCTTATACAGATTTGTTTTATGTATGTTCCGCTGCTATTCTCTGGCATATACCTGACAGGGTACCCCGGAAGGGTACTAGTCGCGGCCCCGGGGTCGGGTCGTGACAAACAGTCATCTACATAAAGGCACATTATGACGAACGAATCGACATTTCCTTTCATGTAAACACATTTGTCACATTTATTAATGGTAAACCCTTTTGATAGTAGGGTACTATCAGATTTCTCGTGCCATTGTTTAGGGGCCTGTTTCAGCACGTACAACGATTTGACAAGCCGAAAAACTTTTGTCTCTTGTCCTGGAACCACATACCCTTCGGGTTGATCCATATATATTTCTTCTTCCAAATCACCATTCAGGAAGGCTGTCTTGACATCCATTTTATGTATTTCAAGATCCCGCAAGGCGGCGATGGCTATGAACATATGTATGGATGTCATTCTAGACACTGGATCGTATGTGTCGAAGTAGTCAAGGCCCTCCTTTTGGCGATAGCCCTTGACTACCAACCTAGCTTTGTATTTGTCGATAGAACCATCTGCCTTTAACTTCCTTTTGAGGATCCATTTACAACCCAAAGGTTTGTGTCCTGGAGGAAGGTCAGCCAATTTCCAGGTGTGGTTGTGCAGGATGGACTCTAATTCACTTTCTATAGCTTCCTTCTAGAGCGGTGCTTCTGGAGATAACAATGCTTCAGTGATTGTCCGTGGTTCGTCCTGAACCAAATAAGTTTCATAGTCTGGACCGAATGACTTGTCCTTTCGGGCCTTTTTGCTTCGTCTTGGTTCCATCTTTGAATCTTCCAAGTCCTGATAATCTGGAATACTGAATTCCTGATCGTCAACCACTTTAGAATTTACGAGATCTGAACCTTTCGGATCTAGGTAGTCAGCGACTCCTAGATCCTCAGAGTTTGTTCATAACTTCGTTTGTGAGATGTTGTGTTCTTGTCCTTATATGGAAACGTGTCTTCAAAGAACCACACGTTCCTTTATTCCAAGATCGTATTCTCATAAATGTCCGGTACATTCGACTTATGCACTAGAAAGCGATAAGCACTACTGTTATTGGCATATCTGATGAATATGCAATCCACAGTCTTAGGTCCAATCTTGACCTGCTTTGGCATATGTACTTTTACCTTGGCCATACAACCCCATACCTTTAAATATTTGTAGGTAAGTTTCTTTCCTTTCCATAGCTCGTATGGAGTTTTGTCCTTACCTTTGTGTGGGACTCTATTAAGAATCTTATTTGCTGTGAGAACAACGTCTCAACACATGTGTTGGGGAAGACCTGAGTTTATGAGAAAAACATTCATCATTTCCTTCAGTGTTCGGTTCTTGCGTTCAGCCAGACTATTTGATTGATGTGAGTAAGGAGCCATCGTTTGATGAACTATACCCGATTGGGTATAAAATTCTTCAAAGGGTGCTACATATTCTCCCCCTCTATCACTACAGATTGTTTTAATTCGTCTGCTTAGTTGATTCTCAACTTCTGCTTTGTAGCGTTTGAATGTTTCAAAGGCTTCATCTTTACTTTTTAGTAAATAAAGGTAACAAAATTTTGTGCCATCATCTATGAAAGTCACAAAGTACTTGTTTCACCTCTTGTTCGAGCGAATTTCAAATCACATATATCAGTATGTATAAGTTCTAGAGTAGAGGTTTCCCTTTCGATGGATCTAAAGGGATTCTTGGACAATTTTGCCTCTACGCATACCTCACACTTACGTTGCGGATTTATGTCGATAGGCGGCAATAATTCCAACTTTACCAATCTTTGGATAGATTGATAGTTAACATGTACTAATCTCTGATGCCATAAATTAGATGACCCGATCAAGTAAGCGAAAGGCTCAATTTTATTGATAGTTGAAACATAAGACATTACCTGTACAACATTAACCTTAAAGGGGTCTTCACAGACGAAGCCCCTTCCTACAAATGTTTCATTTTTAGTGATTACAAATTTGTTAGCTTCTAACAGTAGCCTAAAACCAGCATTTACTAACACAAGTCCATAAATTAAATTTCTTCGAATTTCTGGAACATGCATCACTTCCTTCAGAGTCAGCTCTTTTCCGGACGTCGTCTTCAGGACTACCTTTCCTACCCCCAGCACTTCGGAAGAAGAATTGTTTCCCATGAATATTAGCGATTTTACACACGCTTAACGCAAGTGTACGTATCGTTCACAAGTAATATAGTCTGATAAGATCGAATATCGTCCACAGAGACTGGTTATCAAATACCGTTTATCTAAACTTTGGTTTCTATTTGGCAATCGATAAATTATTTGGATTTTTACCTAAGAATTAAAACTAAGTACAGAAAATAAACGAAAGGTGAAAATACTTTGGTTTACATCAGTTATGATGGAAATAGGGCTTCCAATATCCTCAATTATCCACTATTTTCAATCCCTAATGCAACTAGAATGACTTATTCTTCTACGTTAAGATAACGGCTAACTAGACTGTCTTATATTTCGATTAAGATATATAATCACTCAACCCCAGTGCATAACCCTTCTATATTTCTATGATAGGATTTACTACATAGGAGGATTAAGAACAATAACCTATAATGCTACACAAGTATCGGGGTACTTTCGTCCGCGATTTTAACCTATGTCTATTCAATTACAACATATCCAAATCTCTCCTCTCGGTTCTTGATTCGAAATCATATAGATTATGATAATTAATGGCCAGTTAACTATCAAGCATTCACACCAATATTGAATAAATCTTAATCAAGTGAAGAAGAAATCAAACTACTCATTAATTCATGAAAACGAGTTTCAAGCGATTCAAAATGAAAGCCCTAATTAAGTAATTAACTCCTAAACATTGTCATGTCAAGAACTAATACAACCAACATAAACTGAAATAAATAAAAGGAAAGAACAAGAACTTGAACCAAGATTGTCCCCAATCTTGTGTTGTAGCCTCCTCCTTAGTCTCCCCAAAGTAGAATAGAGAATATGTACAAGATGGAAAATTGTAGAATGAAGGATGTCCCTCTAGGTCAGGGTTTTAGGGATTATATAGTTGGGAAAGTTGCCCTTTTGGACCCTGAAAACGTGTCAACGCGTCGGCGCCACGGCCCTGCAGGCTGGCGCCACGGCGCCGAAAATACTGCAACGTTTCAAACTTTCAGGGGAATTAGCGTCGCAGCGCTGCTGGCAGGCGCCGCGGCGCCGTTATCCTTTTTTTGTCTGGACTTCGTCTGATTTTCTTCTATACATCCCGGGACTTCTTAGGCTTCATATCTTGGTCCTTTTAGTGTGCAATTTCACCTCAATTAAGCTCATTTCATCTTCTTTTTGCTATTTTTCCATTTTGGACCGCTGTGACTCAAAAGAAAGAAAAACGACCATAATACTATACTAAACACAAACGAAATGAGTAAAATACTAACTAAAAATGACTCAAAAGGTGTATACAAAATACGCCTAACAAACACCCCCAAACTTAACCTTTACTCGCCCTCGAGTAAAGCACTAAACAATAACAAAAACAAAAACAAAGACTCTATGAAATGGATCAAATAACTATAGCAATGCTTCTTCAAAATCATGGATGAAATATGGGATAATATGTTAGAACATATATACCATGAATAACCATTAATCTAGAATTTCAAGTTAGATATTTCGCAAATTCACTTAGATCATGGTCAATGGAAATGCAAACACCTAACCTATGCATGTCAATTTCATTCTATCTTTCCCAAAATGCTATAGACCTGTTTACTTGCTATTCTCCACTAATCATAGACATACACATTAAAGATCATCAGGACTTTCAAGGGTTGTAATGTAGGCTTAGGCAGGGGTAGGTAAAAGTAGGCATTTAGGCTCAAGTACGTATCATAAGCATTTTTCATTCAACTCCTTTTTCCTTCTTTTTGATTCTCTTTTTAGTCTCATACCTATTTCCTCTTTTTTTATTTCGAGAGAATGAAACACATTTATAAATAACAAGCACCCCCAAACTTAGGCTTTTACATCTTTTTCATTGGGGTGCATCAATTTTTTTTCCACTCTCTTTTCGTATTTTTTCACACTTCTTCATCTTTTCGTATTTTTTCACACTTTTTCATCCCAATTTTTTCAATTATTACTTTTGACACAACAAAATAATCATAGGGTGTCAAAGAAAGATATTATTTTAGGCTCAAAGGGGTTGACTAAGGATACAATAGGTAATGAATGATCAGAAGGGCTGTCAAATAAATGTCTGAATCATATCCCTAAACATGTACGTCTTAACTATTTCGTCTCAAATAACAAGCAAACAGATTTTCTAGATATTTTTCATCTTTTCTTTCCATAACTGACACACAAAGGCTAAGCACAAATATCCCAAAGAATTAGATGTCAGGAATTTTTGGCATATCTAACTTAAGCAAACAGATTTTTTCTTTCAATTTCATTACATTATCCCACTTTATCCACTCAATGTCTTTAGCAACTACAACATGCTTGATCCATAAAAAAAATTATGACTCAAAAACACATCAAACAAAAGGCAACAAAAGACTCAAAACCAAAACCAAAAACAAAATATAAGACACCCCCCAAACTTAATCGACACATTGTCCCCAATGTGTGAATACTAAAAATGAAGGACACTTACTGACACAACACATCGGTCATAACAGAGATTTGAGAGGATATTCTTGAAATTGCACAGGCCTGAGACTTTCTGAATTTCTGGCGCCGCGGCCATGCATGTTGGCACTGCTGCCAATTTATCCTATTTTCAGCGTTTTTGTCCCTTTTTCCGCTTTGGGTTAGTCCCTTGTCCACCTGCCATCTAAAAATATAAGGCAAAAACCAAGACCGTGAGACTATTCAAGATAAAATAAAATAAACTAAAACAAAAATTAAAATAACATAATTAATAAATATTGGGTTGCCTCCCAACAAGCGTTGTCTTTAACGTCTTTTAGCCGGACGCAATTAATCCTTACTAGTGCCTGGTGGATCCTTCTGCGAATGGCTTGCAATCCTAATAGTTATTTTTGCCGGCCTCACTTCACCTACACCATTTCTATAGAACACAGAAAAGGGTAGTACTTTTACGTTTGTCCCCAAATCGCCGAATACTTGCTTGCGTTCAAAATTCCCTATAGTGCAGGGAATAATGAAACTCCTTGGATCTCTAGACTTTTGGGGGTTCTCTTTAGGGTATGAACTTTCTGTTTGAGGGTCATCAAAGACATCTGGTGGTGTTTCTTCTGCAATGGGTACAACAAAAAGGAACTCCGAGGAATCCAAAAAGGTGAAAATTGGATTTCAGTAGCCCATTCTTTCTCTACACCAATCACCACTCTCAATTCTTCAACAACTTGGTGTGGTTCAGGCTCCTCACTTTGCTTACCACTTCCCACAATGGTGTCGCTAGGCAGACTTTCTTGAGGTGTATTGATCATCGTATCCATCAGCTGCCCTATTTGTGTCTCCAAATTCTTGACGGACACCCTGATCTCAGCCATAAACTGAGCCTGGCAATTGGTGAGCCTGAGTATGGCTGCCTGCAACTCATTTCTATCTTCCTGTGGAACCTGTGGGTTAGGTTGTTGTTGATGATTCCACTGCCCCTGATAGTAGTAGTAGTCCATTTTTTTTCAACTTTACCTACAAAATAAGAAAAACAACAAAAAGTGATAAAAGGATGCTCGCAGAACAAGTTAGAAACTTGTTTCTGGAGCAACCAAATTAGAAATAAAATAACATAATCAAATATATACAAACCAAATTAGAAATAAGATTAGATAATTCGATATTGAAAGTACGCCAGTCCCCGGCAACGGCGCCAAATACTTGTTAGCGATTTTCCACACGCTTAACGCAAGTGTCCGTATCGTTCACAAGTAATATAGTCTGGTAAGACCGAATATCGTCCACAGAGATTGGTTATCAAGTACCGGTTATCTAAACTTTGGTTTCTATTTGGCAATCGATAAATTGTTTGGATTATTATCTAAAAATTAAAACTAAGTGCAGAAAATAAACTAAAGATGAAAATACTTTGGTTTAAATCAGTTATGATGGAAATAGGGCTTCTAATATCCTCAACTATCCACTCTTTTCAATCTCTAATGCAACTAGAATGACTTCTTCTTCTACGTTAAGATAGCGGCTAACTAGACTGTCTTATATTCCGATTAAGATATATAATCACTCAACCCCAGTGCAAAACCTTTCTATATTTTTATGATAGGATTTACTACATAGGAGGATTAAGAACAATATCCTATAATGCTACACAAGTATCGGAATACTTTCGTCCGCGATTTTAACCTATGTCTATTCAATTACAACATATCCAAATCTCTCCTCTCGGTTCTTGATTCGAAATCATATAGATTATGATAATTAATGGCCAGTTAACTATCAAGCATTCACACCAATATTGAATAAATCTTAATCAAGTGAAGAAAAAATCAAACTACTGCATTAATTCATGAAAACGAGTTTCAAGCGATTCAAAAGAAAAGCCCTAATTAAGTAATTAGCTCCTAAACATTGTCATGTCAAGAACTAATACAAACCAACATAAACTGAAATAAATAAAAGGAAAGAACAAGAACTTGAACCAAGGTTGTCTCCAATCTTGTGTTGTAGCCTCATCCTTAGCCTCCCCAAAGTAGAATAGAGAATATGTACAAGATGGAAGATTGTAGAATGAAGGATGTCCCTCTAGGTCAGGGTTTTAGGGATTATATAGTTGGGAAAAGTTGTCCTTTTGGACCCTGAAAACGTGTCAAATTCGGCCCAGAATCGGAAAAATCCCGCGTCGGCGCCGAAAATACTGCAACATTTCAGACTTTCAGGGGAATTAGCGCCGTGGCGCCGACATCCTTTTTTCGTCCGGACTTCGTCTGATTTTCTTCTATACTTCCCGGGACTTCTTAGGCTTCATATCTTGGCTCTTTTAGTGTGCAATTCCACCTCAATTAAGCTTATTTCATCTTCTTTTTGTCATTTCTCCATTTTGAACCGTTGTGACTCAAAAGAAAGAAAAACTACCATAATACTATACTAAACACAAACGAAATGAGTAAAATATTAACTAAAAATGACTCAAAAAGTTTATACAAAATACGCCTAACAATGAACATTTTCTTGTTTGTGACTGGTGTATAAGTGGAGAAGGTGTTTCTATTGGAACAAATGTGACGGGTAGCACCTGTGTCCAACCACCATTGCACCGGATTCTCAACGAGGTTGGCTTCTAGTACCACCGCTGAGAATTCTCCAATCATATTGTCTAAGAACGTGTCTTCGACAATGTTTGCCTTAGTCTTGCCTTTGGCCTTCTCTTGTTTGAGCTTGCGGCAGTCTTTGGCCATGTGACCAACTTTACCACAGTGATTGCAATCCTTACGGACCACCTTCACGTCGTCATAGACATGAATACCTTGGTTCCCTCCCGCCATATTACTAGGCTGAGGGTACACGTCTTCTCCAACTAGTGGAGGGTCTTTGGTTAGAAAATGTGATATTCCCATAACTGTTAGGAAGAGTAACATAGAAGCAAAGATGTTTGGAGCATCTTGAGCAGCGAGGTTGAAGACACAGGGAATACCTTGAGTGGTGTTCGAATATCCAGCGTTGATTTAATCTTCAGCAGACATTGTTGTTGTTGAAAGCAACGAATATTATCTTAAGCTTGTTGGATATAAATATAAAATTACAAGGAAATGGGAAAGCAACAACAACAACAAATATGTTGAATAAGAAATCTGGAAATAAACAAAGAAAATGGTATTGTTGAGTCGATTGAAGTTTCAATCTATCCTTAAGATAATATTGCCCCGTATATTCCTTTAACGGTGGTATGTCAACTTATCTCCCAAGATAAAACAGCAATCAAACTAATGAGTAAAGGAGACTTAAGAGTTCGCTTATGAGAAGAAAGATCTTTGAGTGTTTGATTGCAAGAGATGAAGAACAATTTTCAGAAAATTGTCAAGTATAGAATGTATTTTGTGTGTTTTCCAAATGAGCCCAAGACATCATTTTATAGTGTTGGGAAGATGACCTTCCACATACCAAGTAATGGCCTTGAATTGCCATGAATTAGACTTGATTGTGGAGTTACAATTCAGCAAAATAATGGAGGTTTAATGCTCCAAAGTCAGCCCAAAAATCACCTTTAATTCTCTTCCAACGCTCGAATCGGCAGCGCGGCCGTAACTTCGAGAGTTTGGTAGCCGCGCGCCGCGACTCGAGAGGTGGCGCCGAGGTCGTTTCTCGCGCGTCGCGATCGCTTCCGACTAGTTTCGACATTCACACTTTGTACACATCTTCCTTCATTTACCAACGTGAAACCAACATCATTTGATCCATAACCGTATATTACATTACGTCTCAAACAATTCGTATACGTACCAATATCTCTTCCATTTAAGGAAATTATTATCATTGGCACTATATGTGCACGTGTGTGGAAACAACGTTTTCGACGTGCGTGGCCCCAATTATTCGATTCATAATTAAATAGAATTAATTTTATTTCACGTTTAATAAATATTTCCAACTTATTGAATTGGGATTACACAGTAAGTTTTTCCACCAAATTTATCTGATTACTGGACTCTCAAGAGCACATGTACTCGTGAGTCGTGACATGACAGCAAGATGACCAAAATTGGCAGGTAACATGAGAAATCAAATGCTGTCACAAACCAAAATAATTTGTGTCAATTCCTCAAGGAAATTCAGCACATCAACTCCCTCATTTGCAAGTATGAGCTAGAAATGAGATAATAGTGCATTAGCTCGGGATTACAGGTACGCTGATCTAAATTGAAAACCACGCATCTGTTCACAATGATGTTTACTGTTATAACATAAAACTTGGAAAACGTCCACGAAATTGTTAACTGAAATCAACACAATCTGAAGCATATGGAATGAAATCCTAGACAGACCAAAAGCAAAAACCATATTCACAAAATGGGTGTACAAGGAAAGAGGCATATAAGTGCATGTCTATTCTAATTCTAACAGAGACGAAAATGGTTGATTTTCCTGGAATAAACTCTCCACTAGTCCTTCCAGCCAAACTCAATGGCTCGAGTCTCCCACAGTGCAGAGAGCTTGCGCTCCTCTGCCAATGCAGCTTCAGCCTTTTCCCTACCTCCCTCGCATGTATCTATCCCTATGTTGCACTTCTCTGATTCTTTTTGGTAATGCGAAGATGCTCTTTTGGCGCTCATAATTAGAGCCTTGGTGCGTTCCAAAACATCATCAGTAACATTTTTCTGCAAGTTAATCTCCTCCGCTAGTAAAGTAGCAATGTCCTTCTTCATCTCTTCATTCATCTGAGGATCATCTTTACCACAGTCTGCATCGCAAAAATTCAATGATTAGAAGCAGCATTTTAAACCAATTTTTTTTTTTTTTAGAAAAGCAGCAGCTTAAACCAAGTTAAACCTCTCCTCCTAACTTTTTTCATATATGATGTGCAGCAGCTACCTACTTAACTGCATACAGCACAATGTTGTGAAAGACATATGCCCACTAAACTGATCATAAAATTCAAGGCAATATAATTAGATGGCAGAAAAATGCTATATTAATCAGACAAAAATTGAGGAAGAGAGTGAAAGGATGGCTCTTTCTGGAATTGCAGGTCACTTTCTCTTCTTTACTTTCAGTGTTCTAGACAGTTCTTCAAAACTTAAGCGGATGTTACACACTCAGTTTGTCCACAACATCTCAGTTCTGTTTTTTTCCCGAATAAGAAGTGCTCTGTTCTTAGTTGTTACTAGTGCAATCAGGATTTAGACACTGGAAAAATAAAAAGATGGATTAGGTTTCAGTCAATTGCTGGATTAGTGTATGTCACTTTATATAACATCACCATACGCAAAGTTATTCGAGACCTGCCGGATGCTTGAGCCAAGAGATTTAATCATTTCTCCAACATTTCACCTTCATAGAATAACTTTTAAACAGGAAACAGTTAAACACTCTCAATTTTGTAGGGTATTACTTGTATAACTTTACACCTTATGGTTTTTCAGGCGCTAAATGAAGCAGTGAACTAACCTGCCAATGAGCTATTTAAGATATCTGCAAAATAACACATAAATAGGAGATAAGAATCAGCAGAAAAGAGGGAAAAAGGAACAATTAAAGACAGCATAAAAGATGTCAATTCTGAATTGTAAGATAAAATTATTTCCAAAAGGTATGCTGCTTTTCCAACATCAAACAGCAAGAGAAAAGAGGAACTACTAGGTAAAGATATAGCTTAAAATTTTCTTATACCAGACAAAAGAAGACAAGATGATTTAAATATCCTGCATGTTGATTTTTTTTTTGAGATTGATAACATAATCCTGCATGTTGATTTAAAAACTAAAAAACTATTTTTACTTGAAAAGAAACTTCCTAAAGGTATTGCATAGCAGTATATATTTGAATAGTATGATATACTGATGGAAGTATCATCCTGTTTATTAAACAATCCTCCTCCTCTTCAAAATAACCTCTAGTCTTAATGATTTGGACGGCATTCAGTCTCCTCCAGTCAGGCTAAACATATAAATTATTTCAGCAAACTATTAGACAAACTCTTTCTTGGACCCTCTTATGCCGCTTTTTGCAGATGCAAATTCATCAAAAAGCTCTTATTCTTAAAAAATCTTGTCTGCCATAAAGAATTTCTCCCATGTGCCAGAAACATATATTTCAAGGTCTAAATACAATAAGGGTCGGTCAGTACTCTGAATAAGTTCAATAAAATGCTCTGTTACCACCAATGCCAACAATGACAGGCATCTATAGCTTAGATAAGTCATCCATCTACAGTTCAAGATGAGAGTTTGGAACTGCGGCTATTGATTTTTGTACCAGGACAATATAGTCTTTAAATATATAACGCAATTCACTCCTTTGTGTTACTTCTGTCATGAATATTCTCTTGCCACACTCAATAGGAACATATGGACTTAGAAAAGACTTTGTGGTTAGAAACATGTATATGGCTATGCATTTATTCAAACAAATATAGAGCTATTTAAATAAAATATATATTGAGCTGGAATGGATGGTTGTGTCTATTACCAGTTCTTACTCCAGTGGTACTCCAGAGGTTTTCCAGTCACAAATTCCTTTCATTCTTTACTATTTTGATTTCAATAGCTTTCTCTTCTTCAATTTTTTCATCATAGCTTTTTACTCTTGTATTTTCCAAACCTGTTTTGAAGATGCTTTTCTCGAGCAAAGGGTCTTATCGGAAACAACCTCTCTACCTTACCAAAGGTAGGGGGGTCTGTATACACCCCACTTATGGGATCGGGTACGTTGTTGTTATATAATAGTTCATTATCCACCTTCTATAAGTGGTAAAAATGTTATAAAAATTGAGGATTCCGCCAGTTTTCTCAATTGGTTAATACTTAATAGAAAATAGGATCATAATTCACCAATATTGATGACAAGCACCCCCATGAAGGCTATATCTAGAGAAGATGTCACTTGTTACATAAAACTGAAACACATTGTTCATACATAGATTAAAGGTTTAGCAGGTACAAGCAAGACCTTAAACAATATTATCACTTCTTTCTGAAGCAGAAACTCAATTTTAAATTAGGATCAAATTAGGCAACATAAGTACACAAACTATACAATTTTGGTTCATTCAAAAGTATTGTGGTAGATAAACAAGATTTAGCATCCAAAAGAAAGATGAACTAACCTATAGGGGAGAACATGGGATCCACCTCACAATCACAGAAACATGGAGGACATGAAGCCAACAAAGCCTTAGAATGCTTCAATCTTGTTGGTCTCACCATGTAAACAACCAAAAACAAACCCACCACAACTAAAACAAATCTCACAGTCCCACGACTAGATGACCTATGGTCTGATGGGTAAGCCATAAAAATGCCCCTAAAACACACACCAAAAAAGTTCCAAAACACCAACTGTCAGTACAAAACAAACCAAATATCAATTCCCAAATAAAATCAAAAGAAAACAACAAAAAAACAAATCTTTAAAAACCCCAATTTCAAGATTTCACACATTTTCCATACCTGAGTCAAAAAGATCAAACCTTTATTATAATCTTTAACTCAAACTCAATCATTTGAGCAAATAACACAACCCCACTTAACAAAATGAGTGTATATCTAAAATGCCTTGCAACCCACCAAATAAAAAGACTATATAAGGACTAGTGAGTAGTATTCAAAACTCTTAAGCAAATATTTGGGTTTGGTGTTATGAGTGATTAGGGAAAGTAAAAGTGACACAGATCCCAATTATAAGGGGGTGGTTTTACAGATGCAACATTTGTAGAAGAGTTGTAAAGAGAGAAAATAGGAGGTATTAGGTAGTGAAGAAGAACAAGTCTTTCTTGATCTTTAATGTTGTAAAGGTTGTAGTATTTGATCATGATTCAAACACTACTACAATGGATGTGTTTTAGTGCTAATCACAATTGAATTAAAGTTAAATCAAAAGCCGGGAAATAGAGTGGGACTAGTATATTAGTATTATTATTGAGTGGACCAATCAATCTGCCACATGTGTTGTCATTTACTGTTTCTGATTTTGCTACATGGCCCCAAATATGTAAGTAATTACTCACTCACCCTAGATTATTATTATTGAGTGGACCAATCAATCCTTGTATTGTGCTGCGAATAAAACATGTTGCTCAACACTAGTGAAAATTAGTCGGTACTAGAGAGGTTTCAATGCGGTTATATAGAATGTTTGGTGTTAAGAGTTTCATCTCGGTAATGAAATTAGAATATAGACTCTGATTTGGACAATTCTTACCCTATAAACTAGCGTTTGGATTAAATTAGGTTCAAGATCTAACATTTGGTTCAACTTTTAAAATTTATTTTAAAAAATTATCAAAAGTATTTTTTATGAAAAATATTTTTGAAGTGTAGTATTTTATTTTTGACTAATTAATTTGACAATAATTTTTTGCCAATAATATTAGAACAATAATCTGTGCAAGGTCAAAGTTCCATAAATGTTTTGGGAAAAATTATTTTTTTAGTTTATGAAAAATTAGAATAAATTTATACCTTCAACCAAATAAAGTAGTATAAATTTAATCTCAAACTTTATCCTCGATATCTCATCTTATCCCATCAAACTTGATGCTATTTTATACCAACTTCCAAGTGAGATAAATTAGTCAGGATAGTTTAGTCCGCGAACGAAATGATCTTATTATTTTCCTAATAACTTGATCGAACACCTTAAAATTTTAAATTTAAGCATTTTTAACTTTTTAAAAACTTGGTCAAATATGCTTTTAGCACTCGTTTGACATAAAAAAATTGTACAAGAAATAAAAGACATTAAAAGAAAAGGAGAAATTGAGTATAACTATAGTGAAATATAACTACCTAAACTGCCACAGCCCACAGGTGTTGTCATTTACTGTTTCTAATTTTGCTACATGGCCTCAAATTTGTAAGTAATTATTCACTCGCCGTATTTTCTTTTATTTATCAAAAAAACACTAGGGATTATTCAATTCGAAAAGGAAATTTAGAACATAGAAATATCCTTGTATTGTGCTGCTGAGAATTTCATGAACAACCCATACATCAGTTTAACAGATCAAGTGCACCTCTACTGAATAGAAGTAGGTCATCAGCAAAACTTAATTGGACAATATGCATTCTCTCACATTTAGGATGGTAATTAAAATCAGGGATATGTTCTAGTTGCTTCAAGAGTCTAGTGAGATATTCCATAGCCAACACAAACAGAAAAGGGGATAGGGATCACTCTGTCTCAACCCTTTTTTGCTAGGAAAGGAGGACTAGGTTGACCATTGATGAGAATAGAATATGACACAATGTTAATACACTGATATATTCACCCTACAAACTTTTCAGGGAATTGTAGATGAGTTAAAATCTGCTTAAGATACTCCCATTCTACAGAATCATAAACCTACTTCATGTCCACTTTTAACATACATCTAGGGGACACATTCTTCCTTCTATAGCCCTAGATCAGCTCATTACTTAAGATAATGTAATCATTTATCAACCTACCTGGGAGTCTGGGACAAAGGCAGACTGGTTCCTATCTATCAGCCCATCCATCACAGTTTGTAATCTATTAGTAAACACTTTTGAGATGAGCTTATATAATAGAGTATAACAGGAAATAGGTCTATACTCAAAAAATTTAGTTGGTGAGCAGTCTTGGGAATCAAAGTCACTGTAGTACAATTAATAGCTCTATGGATTATGCCTGTTGAGAAGAAGTCCAATACAACATCTATTATTTCCTCTCCCACTATTGTCCAGGTCCTCTTGAAGAAGAAAGCATTAAAATCATCACATCCTGGGGCCTTTCATCACTAATGCACTTCAAAGCAAACTCCACCTCCTGTCTTGAAACTTCCTCTATCAAATTCAATTACTGTGTTCTATTCAGAGTTGTCCCATCTCTCATGATTAAAGGATTAACAGCAGGTAGTTGAGTAGCACATGACCCCAATAGTTGTTTATAGAAAGTTAGAAACCCAAAATTTCAGCCTCAATATCATCTCTATGAGTAACTACTGTCCCAGCTGAAGTGCATAAGCTGGTTATTTTATTCTGTGCAATCCTGCTCCTCAAACTAGCATTAAAATAAGTTGTATTCCCATCTCCAAGCTTAAGCCACTGGGCCCTTGACTTCTGTCTGACTATACTTTCCTCTATTGTCAATCACTTCTCCAGATTCAACTTGATCTCTTTCTCAGTATCAATTAGACCTTGAGGTTGCCCTGCTTGTCTCATAGAGCTTTGGATATCTTGTAGTTGTTGCCTGTAGAGTTTGATTCTATCATCTACAACTCAAAATTCAGAGATATTCAAAAGTTTTACAGCTTGTTTCACATCCTTCAATTTTTGCCAGATACCTGACATTTTATAAGCCCTCTGCCTCTTATTCCATGCTTCTTGAACTATCACTTAGAATGACACATGGTTTGCTAGATGGTTTAGAAATTTGAAAGGCCTTGGTCCTCTTTGTTCCTACTGACTCAATGTAATGCTCAGAGGGGAGTGATCAGAACACCCTGAATCCATTAGCAACACTTCCAATAAAGGCATATCCAACATCCTTCTAGCATTAACTAGGGCCCAGTCAATGCTACTATAAGTATGGCCATTTGTCCAGGTGTACTCCCTCCCACTGTACTTCATGATAGTCAAACCTGTATCTATTTAGATAAGCTTCTTCAATGGTTCCTTTTAACTGCGTATCTTTTTGCCTTCCACCAAAGTATGGATTGAAATGAATGGTTTCAGCTTATTTAAAACATAAAAATGCCATGCATCATCTTCTCTACTTATGTGTGTTTCTTCACTTTTAGTATAGGCTAATAATTTATCGTCTCATAAGCAACAGCTTCAACATTCTTTGTGGTCACAGTCCCAAATGAGAAGTGAAATGTTTTCCCATCTTTTCTTGATCCTACTACTCTCTATCTGCTGTAGTACAATTGGTGCAATGGCAGCTAATTCCAGCAAGTGTATTCAGGATCAAAAGATGTTGCTCCTGCAGCTCAGGAATAACCTTACTTATGGTTCTGAGTTATCCACCTATCTGGTGAAGTGGAACGAGACGATTGACTGCTGTGAATGGCAGGGTGTCACTTGCAATGGTGTAGGCCAAGTTGTTGGTCTTGACCTTACCCATGAATGGTTCTCAGGCAGTATCTATCCATTAGCAAATCTAAATTTCTCTCTGTTGTCCGTCTCGACGAGAACAATTTATCTGCTCCACTTCCAGAGTTCTTTGCTGACTTCTCCAATCTAACTGTCTTGAGTCTAAGATCCTGCAACTTGATAGGAGAAGTACCTAAGAAAATATTCCTGGTACCAACTCTGCAGACAATTGACTTATCAGACAACTTTATGCTTGAGGGTACTTTACCTGAATTTCCTTCAAATGGATCTCTACAAAGTCTGTTTCTTAGCTATACAGAATTCTCAGGAAGTTTACCAAAGTCCATTGGGAACCTTAGGATGTTATCACATGTTTCATTTTGGAGTTGCAATTTTACAGGTCCAATACCATCTTCTATTGAAAATCTTACCCATCTTGTTTCTGTGGATTTCGCACACAGTGGTTTCAATGGTGCGATTCTATCTTTTAGGATGTCCAAACTCACTTATGCAAACTTTGGAAGAAATCTTTTCACAGGTGAGATAATATCATCCAACTGGTATGGCTTAGAGAATCTTGAAACTCTTGACTTCAGTGACAATTCAATTTCTGGGCTTATTCCGCCATCATTCTTTTCCCTACCATCATTGACAGATTTACGTCTGAACGACCACAATTTTATGGTCACATAAAGGAATTAGAGAATGTGACTTCTCCACTAACAAATCTAGACTTGAGTGGCAACAACATAGCTGGGCCATTAACTGACTTTTTCTTTCAGCTGCACAATCTTTCGCTTCTTTCACTCTCATTCAACATTTTCAGTGGCACTGTGCAGTTGCATAAGTTTACAAAACTTAAGCAGCCTGCCAATCTTGATCTGTCAAACAACCATATCAGAGGTGAAATACCAAACTGGATATGGGAAATTTTCGACAGAGGGAGTCAATGAATCTATCTCTAAATCACTTCACACATTTGCAATTACCTTATAGATTTGGCTTTCTAAATTCCTTGGATTTACATCCAAACCTGCTTACCGGGGAAGTTCCATTACCACCGCCTACAGAACTATATGTGGACTTGTCTAGTAATAAATTTTACGGTTTTATCTCACCTGATTTCAGCAATTACCTCTCCAATGCCTCGTTCTTCTCAGTTGCACACAACAAAATCAGTGGTACTATCCCTTCTTCAATATGCAATGCGATCAATCTTGAAGTACTCGACTTGTCCAGCAATAGTTTGAAGGGCAGTATTCCAGCATGCTTAGCTGAACAAAGCCTGACAGTACTTCACCTTGGAGGAAACAATCTCACAGGTAATATGCCTGGAAACTTTTCTGAGGATTGTCGCTTGGAGACAATAGATCTAAGCCATAATCACTTGGAAGGGAAGATTCCTCGGTCTTTATCCAATTGCAGCAATCTAAAGGTGTTAAATATGGGGAGCAACAAGATAGGTGAAACCTTTCCCTGCTGGCTGAGAAGGTTGGTGTTACGCTTCAATAATTTCCATGGCAGCAGTGATTGCTCTGGGGTCAATTACACTTGGCCTACTCTCCAAATCATCGGCCTAGCTTCCAATAATTTTAGTGGAATCCTGCCAAGAAACTTATTTTTGGAGCGGAAGCTCTGAAGGTTGATTCAGCACATTCACGCTGCACGCATTGATCACCTGTATGTTGCCGATAGTTTTTTTTTTTTTTTGGAGATGATTCAAGAGCACAAGTAGACATTTACTATCAGGACTTGGTCACTATTACTAAGGGACAAGAAATGTCCGTGCCAAAGATTTTGCTTACCTTCAACTCAATTGACTTTTCGAACAACAGTTTTGTTGGAGGCATACCTGAGACAGTTGGAGAACTCAAATCGCGTTACCTTCTAAATTTGTCGCACAATGCTCTCACTGGCCAAATCCCACCTGCAATTGGAAGTTTGAAGGAATTGGGATCACTTGACCTCTCACTCAACAAGTTAGATGGGTGTATGCCCGAGAAGCTTTCAGGCATCCCACATCTTTCCTTCTTAAATTTATCGTAAAATGAACTTGTTGGAACGATCCCTGGAGGCAACCAAATGCAAACCTTTGATGACAAATCATTTATGGGAAACAAGGGACTGTGTGGCGTCCAACTTAACAAAGCCTGCAATAATCACAGAGAACAAGTACCTCTGCTGCCTGCCGCATCTGAAGACGAGCAATCTTTTAACCGACATCTATGCAGGGGCTGCATTAGGCTTTGCAGTGGGTATGGCAGTCATATTTCTACCACTCTTGGTTTCCAGCGGATGGAGATAATGTTACAACAAGCTGGTTGATGGACTAATTCTCTGGGTGTTTAGCAATGTTGATGTAAAGAAAGGACGTCGTACTAGCATTGGTAAAATATATTGGAAAAAGAAAGCAGGAAAATCCCACCGCCAAGTTCCACGTTTGCTCAGATGATTGAAGGGTTCATTCTTGTTCTAATTTAAAGTGTATTACTGCACTAACTTTGTATCAAATGCAAGTTTCTAGACTTAGTTTATGGTAGTTAGGCTTTTGCCGAAAACCAATGTAATTCAGCGTTCATCTGGAGTTCCTCCATTTCTAATTACAATTATTTCAACCCCGGCCATCATAGATATTACTTAGTTAGGTGACCAAACATCTCTATGGTATGGCTAGGGCCATGAAAAACTTACTAATGATAAATTAATTTGGACACTTTGAGCGTTAACCCTAATGAAATATATCATACATTGGGTAGTTTTATCTTACAAGTTGGAGCTCCTTTACCAGTGGTGTCACTTAGAGTTCATGATTGTTCTTGATATCATCATTCAATCGCTTCAGCATATTGAACTAGGATCTTGAAACAAAATTTATTAGCTTACAGATACGCCAACAGAGAGACATTACAGAGAGGGACATTAAGTAGTTAACAATCTTATTGATTATAATAAAACTAACTAGTAGGGATGTCCAACAACTTAACTAGTTAGTTTACACATACACCTTAAAAAAGGACTAGTAGTTAGATAATAGTGCTCTCTTCATCTGAATCTTCTGCAAAACAATCCATGAAAGGATATACATCACAAGTTCCCTGCCTATTAACCCTTGTAGGACCATAAGCTCTACATTTCTGATTCTCTATCATATCAAGGGAAAGTCCCCATTCTTGAAGTTTCTTGTCATCATGATGAAATGCTAGGCTGTATTCTCCTCCCTTACCTAATTGCAGAACTTGAAATTCACTGGTTTTTATCCTGTTAAGGTCCTCAAATTGTTCAATGGTCCAGTCAAACCATTTCATGAGGAAGATGCGACTGCTCAGTCCATGGGTAACAATGATGATGTTGGTCTCTTGAGAAGGATCCTGACAGAATTTCTTCATTTCTATGTCCCTCCTTAAACTTTCAACAAAACCTGCACATTATTATATGAGTTTAAGTTCTATATTTACGTAATCATCTGATCATTAATAAGGTAATTACAATTGAATCTCTATGATAAGTATCGATGGGTAGTCTGGTACAAAATAGTAATAAATCTACTATCATATGTTAAATTATATTAATACTGTAACCAATCATACACTGGTAGTATATGCATCTTAAAAGCTTCTTTTACTACCATCTTCTGATTTTACTTCCTTATTTTTGTTGTTTTTTCATAACTTTTCTTAATGAGGTAGCGGGGGACAGTGGCCCTTCTAACCATGTGAATTGTTGAAAAGTTAAACAGATTATTCAGTTTGCTTCAATTTACGTGACATTCTTTTATTTTTAGTCAGTCTCATACCTTTCTATATTTAATAATAATTGAACCTTAAACTTCTTATTTTAGTAACAATAAGGACAGAACTTACTTGAAATACGATCATAAACTTCAGCCCCAGTTTCACCACCAGGAAATCTATAATAAAACCTGCCATATGTTAATCGTTCCTCCTTAATCTTTTGTATACCAGCAGGATCATGATAGTTGCCAAAGCTCAATTCCCTCATCCTGTATTCTTCCTTAACACCCATCACTCTCCTCTTTGGAAACGATCCGCCCATCTCTCTCAATGTCCTTCTCGTTCGCTCTGCAGGCGAAACATAAAAGAAAACCTTCCAGTTATTATTAGCATTTTCAGAAACAAGTTTCTTAATAATGGTTCCAGTTTGCGTGGCCTGCTCAATCCCTTTTTGGGTCAGTTCAATCATGTGATTTGGAGTTGTTCCGTAGACATTGATGTCAGCATTTGCTAAACATTCGCCGTGACGCACTAGGATTATGCGTTTGGGCCAATGTGTAGTGTTGGTGGTGTTGTGAGTGCCATTGGTTTGCATTTTTCCAGTTGACATGTTGTTCCCCGGATGAAAGCAAGGAAAGGAGGGAAAAACCACTCTCTTGACTATAAGGAAAGAGAGGAGTGAAAGTTGCTCGAGCGAATGCGAGAGGAGTTAAGGAAAGGACATTTGAGCAGATACAAAAGGGAATAAATAGTAGAAAGTCTAGTAATGAAGATACTATTGTTGTTTATGTTATTTGAGTGATATATCACGCAGGAAGTTCAGGTTGTACATATAGCTACAACTTGGACTGAGCATGGGAGACTTGGAAAACTTAAATTATACGCTGAGTGCAAGTTCAATGCACGAACTGCGGTCTATTTTTAGTACAATGAACAATTAAAAATGAAAATCTATTTTTAGTATAGTAGACAAGTAAAAGTGAACGGGGGAAGTATTTATATAAAATTAGTTAGCTTAGCTATGTGATAGGAGATATAAATAGTTGGAAGTTAATGAAGAGAGCAGCTCCATTCCGAAAAATATCCAGTTCCTTCTTCCTCATTTATCATTCCTTCTCTCGATAATCTTAAAGTTGGATTAGTTTAAACAGAATAAAAAATGTTACATAAATTGAGATAGAGAGTAATACTTTATGTCCAACAAAATAACGTAATAAGCATATTGCAAAAACATATCAGGTTACAACACTTTTAAATATGCAGCAACTCCTCATAGAAAATTCTCAGTTTAACTAACACTTCATTTTATCTCATATTATACGTTAAGACATTCTCCTGCATTTCCATATATTTGTTGCATTTATATATTTGTGAACGCGTATTCATTTTTCATATTTATATATAGGTGAACATGTATTCATCTTTCATATTTGTTGCGGCGTGCAACCCGATCCATTCTATTTACGTATTTGTGAACACGTATTCACTTTACGTTTTGTTGCGGTGTGCAACCGATCCATTATGTTTACGTATTTGTGAACGCATATTCACTTTACGTTTTGTTGCGGCGTGCAACCCGATCCATTATGTTTATGTATTTGTGAACGCGTATTCACTTTACGTTTTGTTGCGGCGTGCAACCCGATCTATTATATATTTATATATTTATGTGAACACGTATTCACTTATCATATTTTTCAGAAGATCAAATAAATAATATTCTCTTTCCCAACATTCTGTCATTCATACTTGTAACGATTATAACTTTTCAACCATAACTCCAACTAAGGTGTTTCTTAAGCTGAAACCAAGGTAATACGGGGATCTTCCACTGTATCAAATTTCATTTAAAACTACTTTGGGTAACTAGCACAAACTCATCCTCAAAACAGCCACATGAAATTTGTTTCGGCAGAATTTTTATTAAACATGACCAAATCTTAAATTAGTCATAACTCCTAATGCGTAAACCCGTTCGAGCCCCATAAAATCTCAAAACGACGAGAACAGAGATCTACACATCTCCATGTGAACCATCCTTTCATATTCTGTACCATTTGGTACTGTTTTACACTTTTATTCGCTGCCCTTCCTAGATCTCGATAGATCCGAGGCAGAAACTTTAAACAATGATAACTCTCAATTCATAAGTCGGATAGACCTCCGTAAGGTCTAAAAATGTCCACAACAGAGAGATATAGAACTTTAATTTAACACAAATTTTCATATTTCTCACGGATTTGTACAGTTTTACGTTTCAACGTCCTGCCCTTCTGGATTCCGATGAACCTGAGGCGGCAACTTCAAACTACAATAACTCTCAACTCGTAAGTCCGTTTTAACCCCTATTTATCTATATCTGTCTGTAACAGAGAGATTTACAACCATGTAAATTTTTATATAATTCTAATAAGTAAAACTCAATAAAAACAGTCCGTAATTTTGCCTTTCCGAATTTCGGCCAAATCTAAGGCAAGAACTTTGAACTATGATAACTTTTAAACCGTATGTCCATTTTACCTCATTTTTGGTTCTATATGATCATAATAGCGAGGTGTACCATTCTTTCTAATTTCATCAAATTCCAACAATTATAACTCAGTGAAACCAGTTCGTAAAGTTCATGATGCAACTAGTTGTCTAAACAATCAAAAGCTCATTATTTATTTTCAACACTCAATTCTTATTCTAACATGTATTGAACTTAAAATAAAGGATGTTACCAAGAATTTCTGAGCGAGAAAACTCACCTTGTAAGCATGGAAAAGATTATTGTTCGGTTGCTACAAGTGATCCTTGCTCCCTAGTATTTTGATTCTTGTTCTTCTTGCCCTCTTGTTTTTTTTCCAGATTTTTCCTCTTCTTGTTCACTTGTTTTTTTATGATTTTCAAATCTTTATGCTATGTACTTTATTTGTGTATAAGTATAATGTATAAGTGGAAATGGTTGTATAACTTATGGGAGGGGGAAGGCCAAGGGTGGAGGGGAATTAAAGGGGAGGGGGACGTGCAAAATGGTGCCCCTTAATGCGATTACTACTTTCTTTTTAATTACTACATTCTTTAATCTTCAGCACACTAACTTCAGCACATGTTACTTATTTTTATTATTTTCTTTTCTTTTATATCTTATTTTTTTCTTTTTAAAACCAACCAGAATAATGTGATTACTACTTTCTTTTCAACTACTACTTTCTTTAATCTTCAGCACACTAACTTCAGCACATGTTACTTATTTTTATTATTTTCTTTTCTTTTATATATTATTTTTTTTCTTTTTAAAATCAACCAGAAGCTATTTTTTTGTTCCGGATTTTACATTCTCCTCCCCTTAAGCAACATTCTTCCTCGAATGTGAATAAGGTCGTAACATAATCACATAGACATATATAGATTTTTTTCTTATTTAAAATAAAAGAAATTTTCTGGATTTTACATTTTCTCCTCCTTAAGCAACATTCGTCCTCGAATGTGAATAAGGTCGTAATATAATCACATAGACACATAATTATTATTGTTATTGTAACAATAATTTGAAACTTCACATTCTCCCTTCCTTAAGAAGCATTCGTCCTCGAATGAGAATATGGTTGTAACACATGCATATAGACATGCAAATGACACACATATGAAGTACTATGTAACACCTTTTTTTTTTTACCTTAGTCAAATAGGAATTGATATTTGACTTTCATCGCATCTTCAGCTTCTCATGTGGCTTCCTCTGTGGAGTGATTCCTCCATAGGACTTTCACGCAAGCAATATCTTTATTTCTAAGGCGTTGAACCTTTCTATCAAGTATTTCTACCGGAGCCTCTTCATAATGAAGCTCTTTATTAAGAACTATCTCCTGGGGGAGGATGATGTGACTAGAATCGTGCAAGTATTTTCGTAACATTGACACAAGAAACACCGGATGCACTGCTTCCAGCTCTTGTGGAAGTGCTAGTTCGTAAGCCACATTCCCCACTCTTCGCAAGATCTCATATGGCCCAATAAACATTGGGCTCAATTTCCCTTTCTTACCAAAGCGCATCACTCCCTTCATTGGAAACACTTTTAAAAATACTTTCTCCCCCTCTTGAAATTCAAGATCTCTTTTCCGATGATCCTCATAGGACTTATGACGGCTATGAGCTGTTTTGATCCGCTCCAGAATCATCTGTACCTAATCATTTATTTCCTGAATGACTTCAGGTCCGAACAGTTGCGTCTCACCCACCTCGAACCATCCAAGTGGAGATCTACATTTTCGTCCATATAATGCTTCAAACGGGGACATTTGTATGCTGGAGTGAAAACTATTGTTGTAGGCGAACTCAATTAGACATAGATGGTCCAACCAGCTTCCCTGAAAATCTAACACACAAGATCGCAACATGTCCTCAAGTGTTTGAATTGTTAGCTCGACTTGCCCATCTTTGCGGGTGGAAAGTCGTGCTTAACTTAACTTTTGTCGAGACCTGTGGAAACTTTGCCAAAAGTGTGAGGTGAGCTGGGAACCCTATCTGAAATAATTTGTAATGGAATCGTGTAACGCACAATCTCCTTCAAATAAATCTGCGGCGTATTGTGGTGCGCGTCGTAGTATTGACCGGTAAGAAATGGGGTGACTTTGTAAGCGATCAACAATCACCCAAATAGAATCATACCGCTTCTCGAGTTTTGGTGGGCCGATTACAAAATCCATATGAATTGCCTCTCATTTCCATATGGGGACTCCAATGTCTGAAGTAATTGTCGATTTTTGATGTTCGACTTTCACTGTGACATATAAGACACCTCGACAAACTCCATGGCGTCTTTCTTCATCCCATCCCACGATGGTGGCTTGAGGTCCTGATACATTTTTGTTGACCCTGGATGAATGGAATATCTTGTGTTGTGACCCTCATCTAAGATCTTCCTCCTTAGATCCTTTACCTTAGGAACACACAACTTACCCTTATACCAAAGGGTTCCGTCATTATCTCCCAATGTAAACTATGAAGGTTTTCCCTGTTGAATCCTCTCCCGAAATCCAACAAACTCCGTATCCTCAAACTGACTTTCTTTTATTTCTGAAGCTAAGGCAGACTGCGAGGTATCATGTACCACCACCCTACCTTCACCGATCTCGATTAAACTAACCAGGTTTCCCGATCTTTGTACCTCACGAACAATACCCTCTTTTGTATTGCCAAATGGACCAAGCTGCCCGTTGATCTCCCATCGAGTCGTCGACCACCACGTTAGCTTTCCCGGGATGGTAAAGAATACTAAGGTCATAATCCTTAAGCAACTCTAACCATCTTCTTTGTGAGATTCAAATCCTTGGCGTGGTTATGTCACGCAAACTCTTATGATCTGTAAATATGTCCACATGCACACCATATAAATAACGTCTCCATATTCGTAAGGCAAACACCATGACCAATTCCAAGTCATGAGTTAGGTAATTCTTCTCATGTATCTTCAATTGTCTAGATGTATATCTGATAACCTTTCCAAAGCGCATCAAGACACATCCTAACCCAACTCTGAGAGGCATCGCGATAGAATGTGAACCCTTCTTGTCCGGATGGTAAGGTTAGGGGCAGTGCGATGGTCAACAATTCCTTTAGTTTACGAAAACTTGCTTCACATGCTTCGACCACCGGTACTTAACCGCTTATTGAGTCAACCAGTCGAGGAGCGTGAGACTAGAAAAACCTTTACGAATCTTCTATAATACCCGGCCAAACCCGAAACTTCTAACCTCTTTCGTAGTGGTCGGTTTGGCGATTCTTCATTCTTCTATCTTAGGGTCTACCATAATTCCATCCCTTGACACAACATGACCCAAAAGCTACCTTTTCCAACCAAAATTCACACTTTGAAAATTTAGCATATAGTTTCTCTGTTTTAAGACTTGAAACACTACCTCGGATCTCTTCATGTTCTTGACACTCTTCTTACTGTAAATTAGGATATCATCTATGAACACAATCACGAACAAATCTAAGAATGGTTCGAAGATTCTGTTCATTAAATCCATAAAAGCCGCTGGGGCATTAGTTAACCCAAAAGATATGACCAAGAACTCATAATGGTCGTATCGGGTTCTAAAGGGTGTTTTGGATATATCATCTGGATTTATTTCCAGCTGATGATATCCCGAACAGAGGTCAATCTTGGAAAAATAGCTAGCTCCTTGAAGTTGGTCAAAAAGATCATCGATTCTTGGTAATGGGTATCGGTTCTTGATCGTGACCTTATTGAGTTGCCAATAATCTATGCACATTCGGAGTGATCCATTTTTTTTCTTCACAAAAGGACTGGTGCACCCCAGGGGGAAACACTAGGCCTTATAAAACCTTTATCCAGAAGGTCCTTCAGTTGTTCTTTTAACTCTCTCAATTCAGCTGGGGCCATTCGATATGGAGGAATAGAAATAGGTCCTGTACCCGGAATTAACTCTATAGTAAACTCCACTTCTCTATCCGGAGGAAGGCCTGGAAAATCTTCAGGAAAAACCTCCGGAAAATTTCGACCAATAGGAACATAATTCACTGCTGGGGATTATTTTTGGGTTTCCACTATATTAGCCAGATATGTGTACTCCACTCTGTGACTTTTCAATAACTTTTGAGCCCCAAGGTAGGAAATAAACTGACCTGAGGATATTCCAATCCTACCCCTTATAACAACTTCTGATTCTCCGAAAAAAGTTAATCTCACTATCTTTCGCCGACAATCCAACATGGCGTAACATGCGAAATGACAGTCCATACCCGAAATGGCGTCGAAGTCTACCATATCAAGTAGTACTAGGTTCACCATTGTTCCTTCCATTCACTTCTAATGGAAAATTATTTACCAGAGAGGCCCCAATTGAGGCCCTGCGGTGTCATAACCTCAAAAGGTTCACTTAAATAAGAAGGTTCTATGTGTAAATTCTTAGCAAAGCCCATTGACACATATGAAAATGTAGAGCCGGGATCATATAATATAAATGTAGGAATACTCGAGACCAACAAAATACTTGTGACCACCGCATTAGATGCTTCTGCCTCATTCCTCTGGGGCAAAAGCGTAGAGCCGGTTAGAATTGTTGGATTGTTGACCTCTCTGACTCAGGCGGGGTTGGTTTCCCGGATTTCCCCTATAGGCAGTTGTGGTTGCTTCTGACCTCCCCTGAATAGATTGAGTTTGGGTCCTCTTTTTGCAATCTCTGGCATAGTGGCCTGACTCTCCACGGTTATAACATGCCTTCGTTAAGAGACGACATTCTCCAGTGTGTTTCCTTTGACAAATCTTACAAATCGGTTTGTCACCTCCTGTGTTAGGGTTGGTGGCCTTGTCCTTGCTACCTTGGTAATTAAACCAACTGTGCCCCTTAGGCTTGAAATAAGGCGCCAGCGATTGGTTCGATCTGAATATCCCTTACTAAACTCCTGCTTCTGATTTTGACTTTGATAAAATGATCCTGACGTCCGAAATCTCTTCTGCGAATATTCTCTTTTTGCTTTAGCGAAACCTTCTACCCTCAAAGCCATATCGACAATCTGAAGATAAGTTCGATCGTTGGGTAACTCCACCACCTTCTCTGCTATGTTCGGGTTTAAACCCTCAACAAATCGCTTGACTTTCTCCCTTTTGTAGGGACGACATGTGTGTTGTATGCCGATAACCTCACGAACTGTGTACCATATTCTTGTACACTGCGGTCACCTTGCTTCAACTGTTCAAACTCCGTCGAGCGCATCGCGCGGCGTATTAGGCATGAATTTCTCAATGGATTCCGCTCTGAACCCTCCCCAAGTCATTGGTGGTGACATCGAGGGACGATTTTTCCTAAAATTCCTCCACCACACCCCTGCATTATCCACTAGTCGTACGCCTACCAAGTTGACGCCCTGCGTCTCCACACATCCCAATGTGAACATTAAGTCTTCGACTTCATCGAGGTATACTATCGGGTCGGCCTTGGGGTCCTTTCCTGAGTAAAGTGGTTCTCTTCTCCTCATAAAATTTGCCCATAGCCTATCAGGTACTTCTTGAGCTTCTACACTGCCGATGCGTGGTGCGATCATGATCGGTCCACTGGGCGTGCAGTTCAGTTGGGGCTATGTGACAGACAGTGCGGGCGGAATCATGTGTGGAACTGCAGTTGTCATTAACTCTATGAGTCTATCTAGTTTTTGTCCCACCGTTTCTTGGGCCATTTGACTCTCGTTCTCTCCGACATTTTCTCCGACATTTTCTCCGCTTCCTTCAGACACCACTACGTCAACTGGAGGTACATGAGCTTCGTGATGAACCTCCTCTTGAGCCCCCGGGATTTGTGAATTCACCATTTTCTATGAAGACAAACACACTCATATTTTAGAAGACGGAATGTCTACTCTAGCTCTTAAAATTTTCTTATAGTTCATAAACATGCAACACCTGAGAAAGCATATTAACTAAACAATAATGACAACTCATAACTTGCATTAATAATGCTTCATTCCTCATATTTGAAAATATTTCATGACATTACAATACATCAGAGTATGTCATTCTATGCCATTCCCTATAGCTCTCTTACTTGAACATGCACCTACTACAACACGTTCTAAAGGGCTTAACCGCATAATTCGCTTATTCTGCCGATTGGCATTCAACTCCCTGTGAACCTTCTTCCTTGCTTCTATTTCCATTTCGTTCATTCTTTCCCTTACTACTATTACCTGAAATAGAAATTTGGTCAAGGAATCTTCTGTAACATCTCCTCTTAGTATCTTTGCCCCTCTGAATGAGGATCGGAATTTTTCCGGGACAAAGTTGAATATTATCTGTAATATGACTCCAATCGGAAAGTTGAAGAAGGTTGGGTCGTAGGAACGCCTCTTATGTCTACTCCTAAGCAAATACGCACAAAGTACGATTGTGTCGCCCATATACTCGTTAAAATCATCTCTCGAGTTCATCTTACGACGCATGAATTCCTTCTGAGCTTGCATTTCCTTTGCCTGTTCCTCGAGTACTTCCATCTTTGTTGGAACTCGCCTTATAATCACCATCTACACAACAATTATTGGTCAGTATAACGTTGTACAATCTTCTTCCTAACCCGCATGAAAGAGGTAGTACAAGAATCAAGTCTTGAAAAAGACTCAAGATAGGCACGAGAGGAGTATGAAAGAAGGAAAACTTTAGGATGTTATTCCGTTCACTTATTACTAAGGTGGCGCGCACACCGTCGCAATAAGTAACCGTTCAAACACCCAACTCGAAGAAACTTTCTAGAATCTCCTAACCTGGTTTAGCTTTGATACCAACTTGTCACACCCCGACTTTTCCTAAGTCTTTACTTAGGGCGTGATGGCAACTGGACAATTATTTCTCACCAAGAGCACCATTTAATTCTCTTTATTTAGAAATTTAAACTTATATTTAAATACGGAGCTATTAATAACAATGACAATAAAGACATATGTTTATGACTTTATTGAAAACATAACGCGAGCCCATGTTCGTACAAACACTGTTTCTATATAAACATACTGACAAAGATTATTCTAAGTTGGAGAGAGACCGTCCCACGGGCGTTTCGAGACACTAAAGCGACATTCGACTGTGAGTACGAGCGAAGCAATGGACTTGGTATGACAAGAGAGGCTGAGACGATCGCTAGCCTTGGCGTGGAGCCTTTCCTCTATCACACTTTCTGAAACATGTTAAATAAAAGTCACCTACCATGAGTTACAACTTTTAAATATCGCAAAGAACTCCTCATAGGAAATTCTCAGTTTAACTAACACTTCATTTTATCTCGTATTATACGTTAAGACATTCCCCTGCATTTCCATATATTTGTTGCATTTATATATTTGTGAACGCGTATTCACTTTTCATATTTATATATAGGTGAACATGTATTCATCTTTCATATTTATTGCGGCGTGCAACCCGATCCATTCTATTTACGTTTTTGTGAACACGTATTCACTTTACGTTTTGTTGCGGCGTGCAACCCGATCCATTATGTTTACGTATTTGTGAACGCATATTCACTTTACGTTTTGTTGCGGCGTGTAACCCGATCCATTATGTTTACGTATTTGTGAACGCGTATTCACTTTACGTTTTGTTGCGGCGTGCAACCCGATCCATTATGTTTACATATTTGTGAACGCGTATTCACTTTACGTTTTGTTGCGGCGTGCAACCCGATCTATTATATATTTATATATTTATGTGAACACGTATTCACTTTTCATATTTTTCAGAAGATCAAATAAATAATATTCTCTTTCCCAACATTCTGTCATTCATACTTATAACGATTATAACTTTTCAACCATAACTCCAACTAAGGTGTTTCTCAAGCTGAAACTAAGGTAAGACGGGGATCTTCCACTGTATCAAATTTCATTTAAAACTACTTTGCGTAACTAGCACAAACTCATCCTCAAAACAGCCACATGAAATTTGTTTCGGCAGAATTTTTATTAAACAGGACCAAATCTTAAATTAGTCATAACTCCTAATGCGTAAACCCGTTCGAGCCCCATAAAATCTCAAAACGACGAGAACAGAGATCTACACATCTCCATGTGAACCATCCTTTCATATTCTGTATCATTTGGTACAGTTTTACACTTTTATTCGTTGTCCTTCCTGTATTTCGATAGATTCGAGGCAGATAATTTAAACAACGATAACTCTCAATTCGTAAGTCCGATAGACCTCCGTAAGGTCTCAAAATTTCCACAACAGAGAGATCTAGAACTTTCATTTAACACAAATTTTCATATTTCTCAGTTGCACACAACAAAATCAGTGGTACTATCCCTTCTTCAATATGCAATGCGATCAATCTTGAAGTACTCGACTTGTCCAGCAATAGTTTGAAGGGCAGTATTCCAGCGTGCTTAGCTGAACAAAGCCTGACAGTACTTCACCTTGGAGGAAACAATCTCACAGGTAATATGCCTGGAAACTTTTCTGAGGATTGTCGCTTGGAGACAATAGATCTAAGCCATAATCACTTGGAAGGGAAGATTCCTCGGTCTTTATCCAATTGCAGCAATCTAAAGGTGTTAAATATGGGGAGCAACAAGATAGGTGAAACCTTTCCCTGCTGCCTGAGAAGGTTGTCCGATCTCCATTTACTTGTGTTACGCTTCAATAATTTCCATGGCAGCAGTGATTGCTCTGGGGTCAATTACACTTGGCCTACTCTCCAAATCATCGGCCTAGCTTCCAATAATTTTAGTGGAATCCTGCCAAGAAACTTATTTTTGGAGCGGAAGCTCTGAAGGTTGATTCAGCACATTCACGCTGCACGCATTGATCACCTGTATGTTGCCGATAGATTTTTTTTTTTTTTGGAGATGATTCAAGAGCACAAGTAGACATTTACTATCAGGACTTGGTCAC
This sequence comes from Przewalskia tangutica, assembly GCA_029844215.1. Classification (NCBI taxonomy): domain Eukaryota; kingdom Viridiplantae; phylum Streptophyta; class Magnoliopsida; order Solanales; family Solanaceae; genus Przewalskia; species Przewalskia tangutica. The sequence goes on from CM056721.1 coordinate 18,143,297, forward strand.
TATTACTAAGGGACAAGAAATGTCCGTGCCAAAGATTTTGCTTACCTTCAACTCAATTGACTTTTCGAACAAGAGTTTTGTTGGAGGCATACCTGAGACGGTTGGAGAACTCAAATCGCTTTACCTTCTAAATTTGTCGCACAATGCTCTCACTGGCCAAATCCCACCTGCAATTGGAAGTTTGAAGGAATTGGGATCACTTGACCTCTCACTCAACAAGTTAGATGGGTGTATGGCCGAGAAGCTTTCAGGCATCCCACATCTTTCCTTCTTAAATTTATCGTAAAATGAACTTGTTGGAACGATCCCTGGAGGCAACCAAATGCAAACCTTTGATGACAAATCATTTATGGGAAACAAGGGACTGTGTGGCGTCCAACTTAACAAAACCTGCAATAATCACAGAGAACAAGTACCTCTGCTGCCTGCCGCATCTGAAGACGAGCAATCTTTTAACCGACATCTATGCAGGGGCTGCATTAGGCTTTGCAGTGGGTATGGCAGTCATATTTCTACCACTCTTGGATTCCAGCGGATGGAGATAATGTTACAACAAGCTGGTTGATGGATTAATTCTCTGGGTGTTTAGCAATGTTGATGTAAAGAAAGGACGTCGTACTAGCATTGGTAAAATATATTGGAAAAAGAAAGCAGGAAAATCCCACCGCCAAGTTCCACGTTTGCTCAGATGATTGAAGGGTTCATTCTTGTTCTAATTTAAAGTGTATTACTGCACTAACTTTGTATCAAATGCAAGTCTCTAGACTTAGTTTATGGTAGTTAGGCTTTTGCCGAAAACCAATGTAATTCAGCGTTCATCTGGAGTTCCTCCATTTCTAATTACAATTATTTCAACCCCGGCCATCATTGATATTACTTAGTTAGGTGACCAAACATCTCTATGGTATGGCTAGGGCCATGAAAAACTTACTAATGATAAATTAATTTGGACACTTTGAGCGTTAACCCTAATGAAATATATCATACATTGGGTAGTTTTATCTTACAAGTTGGAGCTCCTTTACCAGTGGTGTCACTTAGAGTTCATGATTGTTCTTGATATCATCATTCAATCGCTTCAGCATATTGAACTAGGATCTTGAAACAAAATTTATTAGCTTACAGATACGCCAACAGAGAGACATTACAGAGAGGGACATTAAGTAGTTAACAATCTTATTGATTATAATAAAACTAACTAGTAGGGATGTCCAACAACTTAACTAGTTAGTTTACACATACACCTTAAAAAAGGACTAGTAGTTAGATAATAGTGCTCTCTTCATCTGAATCTTCTGCAAAACAATCCATGAAAGGATATACATCACAAGTTCCCTGCCTATTAACCCTTGTAGGACCATAAGCTCTACATTTCTGATTCTCTATCATATCAAGGGAAAGTCCCCATTCTTGAAGTTTCTTGTCATCATGATGAAATGCTAGGCTGTATTCTCCTCCCTTACCTAATTGCAGAACTTGAAATTCACTGGTTTTTATCCTGTTAAGATCCTCAAATTGTTCAATGGTCCAGTCAAACCATTTCATGAGGAAGATGCGACTGCTCAGTCCATGGGTAACAATGATGATGTTGGTCTCTTGAGAAGGATCCTGACAGAATTTCTTCATTTCTATGTCCCTCCTTAAACTTTCAACAAAACCTGCACATTATTATATGAGTTTAAGTTCTATATTTACGTAATCATCTGATCATTAATAAGGTAATTACAATTGAATCTCTATGATAAGTATCGATGGGTAGTCTGGTACAAAATAGTAATAAATCTACTATCATATGTTAAATTATATTAATACTGTAACCAATCATACACTGGTAGTATATGCATCTTAAAAGCTTCTTTTACTACCATCTTCTGATTTTACTTCCTTATTTTTGTTGTTTTTTCATAACTTTTCTTAATGAGGTAGCGGGGGACAGTGGCCCTTCTAACCTTGTGAACTGTTGAAAAGTTAAACAGATTATTCAGTTTGCTTCAATTTACGTGACATTCTTTTATTTTTAGTCAGTCTCATACCTTTCTATATTTAATAATAATTGAACCTTAAACATCTTATTTTAGTAACAATAAGGACAGAACTTACTTGAAATACGATCATAAACTTCAGCCCCAGTTTCACCACCAGGAACTCTATAATAAAACCTGCCATATGTTAATCGTTCCTCCTTAATCTTTTGTATACCAGCAGGATCATGATAGTTGCGAAAGCTAAATTCCCTCATCCTGTATTCTTCCTTAACACCCATCACTCTCCTCTTTGGAAACGATCCGCCCATCTCTCTCAATGTCCTTCTCGTTCGCTCTGCAGGCGAAACATAAAAGAAAACCTTCCAGTTATTATTAGCATTTTCAGAAACAAGTTTCTTAATAATGGTTCCAGTTTGCGTGGCCTGCTCAATCCCTTTTTGGGTCAGTTCAATCATGTGATTTGGAGTTGTTCCGTAGACATTGATGTCAGCATTTGCTAAACTTTCGCCGTGACGCACTAGGATTATGCGTTTGGGCAAATGTGTAGTGTTGGTGGTGTTGTGAGTGCCATTGGTTTGCATTTTTCCAGTTGACATGTTGTTCCCCGGATGAAAGCTAGGAAAGGAGCGAAAAGTCACTCTCTTGACTATAAGGAAAGAGAGGAGTGAAAGCTTCTCGAGCAAATGCGAGATGAGTTACATTTGAGCAGATACAAAAGGGAATAAGTAGTAGAAAGTCTAGTAATGAAGATACTATTGTTGTTTATGTTATTTGAGTGATATATCACGCAGGAAGTTCAGGTTGTACATATAGCTACAACTTGGACTGAGCATGGGAGACTTGGAAAACTTAAATTATACGCTGAGTGCAAGTTCAATGCACGAACTACGGTCTATTTTTAGTACAATGAACAATTAGAAATGAAAATCTATTTTTAGTATAGTAGACAAGTAAAAGTGAACGGGGGAAGTATTTATATAAAATTAGTTAGCTTAGCTATGTGATAGGAGATATAAATAGTTGGAAGTTAATGAAGAGAGCAGCTCCATTCCGAAAAATATCCAGTTCCTTCTTCCTCATTTATCATTCCTTCTCTCGATAATCTTAAAGTTGGATTAGTTTAAACAGAATAAAAAATGTTACATAAATTGAGATAGAGAGTAATACTTTATGTCCAACAAAATAAAGTTAGTAATTAATTTGGAACAACTTGCAAATAATAACCTTTAAAAGAGCTAAAATTAACATGCTCATAATGAATACAATTCCTAAATATTGTGAGAACTTACGTTAATATGCCTGACATGAGACAAAGTATGTAACGTTTCCAAGAAGTTCCCACATGTTGGCATCTTCTTATTGTGTCATTTTCCTATTTTTGTTAGACTGGTCGCATTTCTCTAGTGGAAGACAAGTATGAACCTGTCAAAAGGGATTGATTAGGCAATATTGATTTAACATGTCGCGAAAAATCATCCTGGCCCTAAACATACGGCAATTTTTCTTAATTAAGTTACTTTAACTAATTGCATATTCAAGTTACATCTTTTAAATCAGTTTTGTGAGAAGATAAAAAGAATTTACAATAATTAATTGAGCGATAAGAGAATATCTACTTCTACTAGTACTTCTTTATCCTTACAAAGTAAATCCTTGAGAAAGTAATTCAAACTTCTCATTATCAAAAGACTTCCCTATTAAATAAGTCAATTTTCTTTGGTTACTTTAATTTTCCGTATATGTGTCACGCTCCGACTTTTTCTAAGCCTTTACTTAGGGCGTAATGATATCTGAACAATTATTTCCCACCAAGAGCACCATTTAATTCTCTTTATTTAGAAATTTAAACTTATATTTAAATACGGAGCTATTAATAACAATGACAATAAAGACATCTGTTTATGACTTTATTGAAAACATAACGCGAGCACATGCTCGTACAAATAATGTTTCTATATAAACATACTGACAAAGATTATTCTAAGTTGGAGAGAGGCCCATCGCGGGCATTTCGAGACAGGCCCGACATTGAACTGGCGTACCAAGCCCGAAACAATATTTTTGTATGATAATGAAAGTCTAAAGATTTTATGAACTTGCCTATGTGTGCTAGTGATAGCCTTTGAGTGCAAGTATTATATTTTTACGCTGCCGCGACTCTCAGTTGGAGGGCCGGCTGTCTTGTTGTAAGTTTACTTGGACGTACTGACGGTGATGTGGGATTCCACGGGTATGTTTCCATTATGATTGATCCTTGGACATGCTTACACGATGTGGGATTCCGGGGCATGCGATCAGGATGCGGGTTAGATTCCCAGATTATTTGTATTACTCCTAGGACATGCTTATACGATGTGGGATTCCGGGGCATGTGACATGTTAAATAAAAAGTCAGCCCTACCATCCGGATTTGGTGAGAACCTGCCGATTCAAAGTAACACTGATATTCCAAGTGCAATCACATTATAACGTAATAAGCATATTGCAAAAACATATCAGGTTACAACACTTTTAAATATGCAGCAACTCCTCATAGGAAATTCTCAGTTTAACTAACACTTCATTTTATCTCGTATTATACATTAAGACATTCCCCTGCATTTCCATATATTTGTTGCATTTATATATTTGTGAACGCGTATTCACTTTTCATATTTATATATAGGTGAACATGTATTCATCTTTCATATTTGTTGCGGTGTGCAACCCGATCCATTCTATTTACGTATTTGTGAACACGTATTCACTTTACGTTTTGTTGCGACGTGCAACCCGATCCATTATGTTTACGTATTTGTGAACGCATATTCACTTTACGTTTTGTTGCGGCGTGCAACCCGATCCATTATGTTTACGTATTTGTGAACGCGTATTCACTTTACGTTTTGTTGTGGCGTGCAACCCGATCCATTATATTTACGTATTAGTGAACGCGTATTCACTTTACGTTTTGTTGCGGCATGCAACCCGATCCATTATATATTTATATATTTATGTGAACACGTATTCACTTTTCATATTTTTCAGAAGATCAAATAAATAATATTCTTTTTCCCAACATTCTGCCATTCATACTTGTAACGATTATAACTTTTCAACCATAACTCCAACTAAGGTATTTCTCAAGCTGAAACTAAGGTAAGACGGGGATCTTCCATTGTATTAAATTTCATTTAAACCTACTTTGGATAACTAGCACAAACTCATCCTCAAAACAGCCACATGAAATTTGTTTCGGCAGAAATTTTATTAAACAGGACCAAATCTTAAATTAGTCATAACTCCTAATCCGCAAACCCGTTCGAGCCCCATAAAATCTCAAAACGACGAGAACAGAGATCTACACATCTCCATGTGAACCATCCTTTCATATTCTGTACCATTTGGTACAGTTTTACACTTCTATTCGCTGCCCTTCCTGGATCTCGATAGATCCGAGGCAGAAACTTTAAACAGCGATAACTCTCAATTCGTAAGTCGGATAGACCTCCGTAAGGTCTCAAAATGTTCACAACAGATATATCTAGAACTTTCATTTAATACAAATTTTCATATTTCTCACGTATTTGTACAGTTTTATGTTTCAACGTCCTGCCCTTCTGGATTCCGATGAACCCGAGGCGGCAACTTCAAACTACAATAACTCTCAACTCGTAAGTCCGTTTTAACCCCTCTTTAGCTATATCTGTCCGTAACAGAGAGATTTACAACCATGTAAATTTTATATAATTCTAATAAGTAAAACTCAATAAAAACATTTCGTAATTTTGTCTTTTCGAATTTCGGCCAAATCTAAGGCAGGAACTTTGAACTATGATAATTTTTAAACCGTATGTCCATTTTACCTCATTTTTGGTTCTATATGATCATAATAGCGAGGTGTACCATTCTTTCTAATTTCATCAAATTCTAACAACTATAACTCAGTGAAACCAGTTCGTAAAGTTCATGATGCAACTAGTTGTCTAAACAATCAAAAGCTCATTATTTCTTTTCAACACTCAATTCTTATTCTAACATGTATTGAACTTAAAATAAAGGATAACCAAGAATTTCTGAGTGAGAAAACTCACCTTGTAAGCATGAAAAGGATTGTTGTTCGGTTGCTACAAGTGATCCTTGCTCCCTAGTATTTTGATTCTTGTTCTTATTGCCCTCTTGTTTTTTTTCCAGATTTTTCCTCTTCTTGTTCACTTGTTTTTTTCTGATTTTCTACTCTTCATGCTATGTACTTTGTTTGTGTATAAGTATAATGTATAAGTGGAGATGGTTGTATAACTTATGGGAGGGGGAAGGCCAAAGATGGAGGGGAATTAAAGGGGAGGGGGACGTGCAAAATGGTGCCCGTTAATGCGATTACTACTTTCTTTTCAATTACTACTTTCTTTAATCTTCAGCACACTAACTTCAGCACATGTTACTTATTTTTATTATTTTCTTTTCTTTTATATCTTATTTTTTTCTTTTTAAAACCAACCAGGATAGTGCGATTACTACTTTCTTTTTAACTACTACTTTCTTTAATCTTCAGCACACTAACTTCAGCACATGTTACTTATTTTTATTATTTTCTTTTCTTTTATATCTTATTTTTTTCTTTTTAAAATCAACCATAAGCTATTTTTTTTCCGGATTTTACATTCTCCTCTCCTTAAGCAACATTCGTCCTCGAATGTGAATAAGGTCGTAACATAATCACATATACATATATAGATTTTTTCTTATTTAAAATAAAAGAAATTTTCTGGATTTTACATTCTCTCCTCCTTAAGCAACATTCGTCCTCGAATGTGAATAAGGTCGTAACATAATCACATAGACACATAATTATTATTGTTATTGTAACAATAATTTAGGACTTCACATTCTCCATTCCTTAAGAAGCATTCGTCCTCGAATGGGAATAAGGTTGTAACACATGCATATAGACACGCAAATGGCACACATATGAAGTACTATGTAACACTTTTTTTTTTCCTTAGTCAAATAGGAATGGATATTTGACTTTCATCGCATCTTCAGCTTCTCAGGTGGCTTCCTTTGTGGAGTGATTCCTCCATAGGACTTTCACGGAAGCAATATCTTTATTTCTAAGGCGTTGAACCTTTCTATCAAGTATTTTTACCGTAGCCTCTTCATATTGAAGCTCTTTATTAAGAACTATCTCCTGGAGGAGGATGATGTGACTAGAATCGTGCAAGTATTTTCGTAACATTGACACATGAAACACCGGATGCACTGTTTTCAACTCTTGTGGAAGTGCTAGTTCGTAAGCCATATTTCCCACTCTTCGCAAGATCTCATATGACCCAATAAACCTTGGGCTCAATTTCCCTTTCTTACCAAAGCGCATCACTCTCTTCATTGGAGACACTTTTAAAAATACTTTCTCCCCCTCTTGGAATTCAAGATCTCTTTTTCGATGATCCGCATAGGACTTATGACGGCTATGAGCTGTTTTGATCAGCTCCCGAATCATCTGTACCTTATCATTTGTTTCCTGAATAACTTGGTCGAACGATTGTGTCTCACCTCGAACCATCAGTGGAGATCTACATTTTCGTCCATATAATGCTTCAAACGGGGTCATTTGTATCTTTGGAGTGAAAACTATTGTTGTGGCGAACTCAATTAGACATAGATGGTCCAACCGAACTTCCCTGAAAATCTAACACACAAGATCACAACATGTCCTCGAGTGTTTGAATTGTTCGCTCACTTGCCCGTCGTTTCTTTGGTGGAAAGCCGTGCTTAACTTAACTTTTGTCCCGAGACCCTGCTGGAAACTTTGTCAAAAGTGTGAGGTGAACTGGAAACCCCTATCTGAAATAATTTGTAACGGAATCCCGTGTAACCGCACAATCTTCTTCAAATAAATCTGCGCGTATTGTGGTGCGCGATACGTAGTCTTGACCGGTAAAAAATGGGCTGACTTTGTAAGCCGATCAACAATCACCCAAATAGAATCATACCCTTCTCGAGTTTTCGGTAGACCAGTTATAAAATCCATATGAATCGCCTTCCATTTCCACATGGGGACTCCAATGTCCTGAAGTAATCCGCCAGGTTTTTTATGTTCAGCTTTAATCTGCTGACATATAAGACACCTCCCGACAAACTCCGCAACGTCTTTCTTCATCCCATCCCACCAGTAATTTGCCTTGAGGTCCTGATACATTTTTGTTGACCCTGGATGAATGGAATATCTTGTGTTGTGACCCTCATCTAAGATCTTCCTCCTTAGATCCTTTATCTTAGGAACACATAACCTACTCTTATACCGAAGGGTTCCGTCATTATCTCCCAATGTAAACTATGAAGGTTTTTCCTGTTGAATCCTCTCCCGAAATCCAACAAACTTCGTATTCTCAAACTGACTTTCTTTTATTTCTGAAGCTAAGGCAGACTGCGAGGTATCATGTACCACCACCCTACCTTCACCGATCTCAGTTAAACTAACCCCGAGGTTTCCCAATCTTTGTACCTCACGAACAATACCCCTCTTTTGTATTGCCAAATGGGCCAAGCTGCTCATTGATCTCCTACTGAGTGCGTCAGCCACCACGTTGGCTTTCCCGGGATGGTAAAGAATACTAAGGTCATAATCCTTAAGCAACTCTAACCATCTTCTTTGTCGGAGATTCAAATCCTACTGCGTGGTTATGTACTGCAAACTCTTATGATCTGTAAATATGTCCACATGCACACCATACAAATAATGTCTCCATATTCGTAAGGCAAACACCACCGCAGCCAATTCCAAGTCATGAGTTATGTAATTCTTCTCATGTATCTCCAATTGTCTAGATGCATACGCAATAACCTTTCCAAACTGCATCAAGACACATCCTAACCCAACTCTAGAGGCATCATGATAGGCGTGAACCGCCTTCTCCAGATGGTAAGGTTAGTAGGACTGGTGCAGTAGTCAACAATTCCTTTAGTTTCTGAAAACTTGTTTCACATGCTTCTAGCCACTGGTACTTAACCGCTTTTTGAGTCAACCGGGTCAAGGGAGCAGCAAGACTAGAAAACCCTTTTACGAATCTTCTATAATACCCAGTCAAACCCAAGAAACTTTTAACCTCTGTCGTAGTGGTCGGTTTTGGCCAGTTCTTCACTGCTTCTATCTTCTAGGGGTCTACCATAATTCCATCCCATGACACAACATGACCCAAAAAGGCTACCTTTTCCAACCAAAATTCACACTTTGAAAATTTAGCATATAGTTTCTCCTGTTTTAAGACTTGAAGCACTACCCTCAGATGCTCTTCATGTTCTTCAACACTCTTACTGTAAATTAGGATATCATCTATGAACACAATCACGAACAAATCTAAGAATGGTTTGAAGATTCTGTTCATTAAATCCATAAAAGCCGTTGGGGCATTGGTTAACCCAAAAGACATGACCAAGAACTCATAATGGCCGTATCGGGTTCTAAAGGCTGTTTTGGATATATCATCTGGATTTATTTTCAGCTGATGATATCCCGAATGGAGGCCAATCTTGGAAAAATAGCTAGCTCCTTAAAGTTGGTCAAAAAGATCATCGATTTTTGGTAATGGGTATCGGTTCTTGATCGTGACCTTATTGAGTTGCCGATAATCTATGCACATTCGGAGTGATCCATCTTTTTTCTTCACAAAAAGGACTGGTGCACCCCAGGGGGAAACACTAGGCCTTATAAAACCTTTATCCAGAAGGTCCTTCAATTGTTCTTTTAACTCCCTCAATTCAACTGGGGCCATTCGATATGGAGGAATAGAAATAGGTCTTGTACCCGGAATTAACTCTATAGCAAACTCCACTTCTCTATCCGGAGGAAGGCCTGGAAGATCTTCAGGAAAAACCTCCGGAAAATTTCGAACAATAGGAACATCATTCACTGCTGGGGATTCTTTTTGGGTATCCACTATAATTAGCCAGATATACGTACTCCACTCTGTGACTTCTCAATAACTTTTGAGCCCCAAGGTAGGAAATAAACTGACCTGAGGATATTTCAATCCTACCCCCTATAACAACTTCTGGTTCTCCGGGAAAAGTTAATCTCACTATCTTTCGCCGACAATCCAACATGGCATAACATGCCGACAACCAGTCCATACCCAAAATGACGTCGAAGTCTACCATATCAAGTAGTACTAGGTTCACCATTGTTCCCCTGCCATTCACTTCTAATGGAAAATTATTTAACACCCGAGAGGCCCAAATTGAGGCCCCTACTGGTGTCATAACCTCAAAAGGTTCACTTAAATAAGAAGGTTCTATGTGTAAATTCTTAGCAAAGTCCATTGACACATATGAAAATGTAGAGCCGGGATCATATAATACAAATGCAGGAATACTCGAGACCAGCAAAATACCTGTGACCACCGCATTAGATGCTTCTGCCTCATTCCTCTGGGGCAAAAGTGTAGAGCCGGTTAGAATTGTCGGGTTGTTGTATTCCCTGACTCTGGCGGGGTTGGTTTCCCTGATTTCCCCTGTAGGCAGCTGTGGTTGCTTCCGACCTCCCCTGAATAGATTGAGTTTGGGTCCTCTTTTTGCAATCCCTGGCATAGTGGCCTGACTCTCCACAGTTATAACATGCCTTCATTAAGAGCCGACATTCTCCAGTGTGTTTCCTTTGACAAATCTTACAAATCGGTTTGTCACCTCATGTGTTAGGGTTGGTGGCCTTGTCCTTGCTTCCTTGGTAATTAAACCAACTGTGCCCCTTAGGCTTGAAATAAGATTGGCCCACAGATTGGTTCAGTCCTGAATATCCCATACTAAACTCCTGCTTCTGATTTTGACTCTGATTAAATGATTCTGACGTCCGAAATCTCTTCTGCGAATATTCTCTTTTTGCTTTAGCGAAACCTTCTACCCTCAAAGCCATATCGACAATCTGAAGATAAGTTCGATCGTTGGCTAACTCCACCACCTTCTCTGCTATGTTCGGGTTTAAACCCTCAACAAATCGCTTGACTCTCTCCCTTTCAGTAGGGACGACATGTGTATTGTATGCCGATAACCTCACGAACTGTGTACCATATTCTTGTACACTGCGGTCACCTTGCTTCAACTGTTCAAACTCCCGTCTGAGCGCATCCTTGCGCGTATTAGGCATGAATTTCTCAATGGATGCCGCTCTGAACCCTCCCCAAGTCATTGGTGGTGACATCGGGGGACGATTTTTTCTAAAACTCCTCCACCACACCCCTGCATCATCCACTAGTAGTACGTCTACCAAGTTGACGCCCTGCGTCTCCACGCATCCCAATGTGAACATTAAGTCTTCGACTTCATCGAGGAATACTATCGGGTCGTAAAGGTGTCTAACGGCCAACCGTCAGTAGACCGCACTACCGGTTTAACCGGTTCGGACGATCGGTCAGGTCCGGACTCATCGGTCCGTTCGCACGGATTCCAGTCGGCCCGATGGTCCGGTCAGAACCGGTCCTACCGGTCCGGTTTATATATTTTTTTTTTATTTCTAGTATTTATTTTCTATAATATAAACTAAATTCAATTTAAATATGTAATATAATAATATAATATATAATTTAGTTGTATATATTAAAATTGAAACTTTAAAGTTAACTTTTTATTTTATAGTTTATAACTTTATACTTTATAGTTTATAACTTTATATTGTAAATTTGTAATTATACTTTTATTAATTTATTAGATTAGTAGATATAAGTTAACAAATAAGTAATAACAGATTAACAACTAAATAGATAGTAAAATTAAAATTAATGATAAGATGTAAACTTTTGAACTTTCATAACGTTAATAAGAGTACATAATGAAGTAATAATAATTTTATTTACATATTATGCATCCTTCTTGCAAGTTCTTCGTAATCTATAGGTTGATTGAATTGGTTATGCTCCAGCCTCTAAATCTGGAGTATTAATTCCAGTCCCGCCTCCGCTCCCGCCTTCCAAAATATTGCCTATTTCTTCATCTTCCGGAGAATTAACGTCTCCACATCCTTGATTTCTTCTCTCTGATCTGATCCAATCCCTTAAGCAGACTAACACTTCTAATGTGCTTCCACCAATGAGTGACGTGTGTCTCCTATTTGATCTCGTGCTTGGCTAAATGCACTTTCAGAAGCCACTGTTGACACCCAACTTTGACCCTCCCGTCCAGCCATTAACTATAAAAGTACACTAATTTTGTAAAATAATTTTTTAGGATTTTTATAATAAAATGCAGCGAATAAAACATAAATACATGCATAAATAAATAATTTAATAATGGCATCGCGTCTTACGTAAAGTCTTAAGCATTTAGAGTCCCGCGCCCGCATTTATTAACTTTAAGCTTTGTCGTAATTCTTAAATAATTAATAAATGCATAAAATAAATAATTTAGCGATAACGTCGTGTCAGATAGCATAGCCGCATTTATTAGTAATCATTTGTAATTTAAAATCAATTTTAATCTGATATATGCATTTAATAGCACCACACTTATAAAGCTTTAAACAATTTCTAAATATCATACTTGCAGTTAGCATTTAAATAATTTAATCTAAACTCTATTCAATTTTAATTTAACTTCGCATAATAAGATTTTTAATAATAGCGCCGCATTCTAAAATATTAAGCACTAATTAAATAACACACCCGCATTTATAACAATTAGATAATTTAATCACAATTAATTAATTACTTTGTCACTAATTAAGAGCCTAAAACTAATAATTATAACACTAACTTAAAACTCTAACTAATTAAAAACCTAATACATAACATTATAACACTACCCAAACTCAGCCCATTACCCACTTCTTTATTCTTACTCACTGATCGCGACCGTCGCCTACCACGCTTTCCTTATCACCGCCCAAACCCCACTTCACTCACCTTCACTTCGTCTCTCCCACCAAAAAAAAATATAACCCAGCAACCCTAAAATTGCAGTTCAGCCGTCGTCAGTGATTCTCGCTGAGAATCCGACCTTTCCTCACCTTCCTTACCCATACTAACCTAGCTAACGATTTATTACCATAAACCGGCTCCCAATTATCAACCGATCTACCTAAATCTCACAAGAAATCGTTCGAATCGATGCAAATCTCCCCAATCCGCCTTTATCACTTACCTTCCTTACCTGCACACACCCAGCCTTTATTTACTTACCATAAGCAAACTAGCAAAATTTTCCAGAATCAAAGCTTACCATAAGAACCAGCCTCAAATCAGTCCAAGTCAACCACTAGAATCGACCCAAAAATAGCCCACAAATCCTTAACAAATCAGTACGAATCAGTCCAAAATCGTGATAAATATTTTCCCTAAATCGAACCAAATCGCAAGCACAAGTATCAACCTTTACTCATTTACCTTATTAGAACTCAAAGGAGGGCTATTTAAGCACATGCAAATCGAGCACTGAAGCGAGGTAGAGCGGGTCGAACACAGAGCATATACGAGAAGGCTCGGAGAGTCCAACAGCGGATGAAAGAGCACATTAGAACGTAACTCGATTACAGGCCATTAGCATCTCAAGAATAGGTAATCTGAATCCCTCTCTCAATTCTAGCCAAAAAAAAAAAAAAACAGCAAGCAACTTTTCTATTCGCATCGCAAACCCCAAAACCCGTCGATTGGACCGACGACTTGATACGCTGCCCCGGGTCGCTGTCCGGAGAAGGTAAATTCGACTCCCTCTCGATTTCAGTCCATTCTTGTACTTCTGTGCGTATTTGTATCAAATATGTGTTAAATGATGAATATGTTGAAGATTGTAGGATGTGTACGTTGTCTCAATGCTACCTGAATTCGTTATTTTAATGGTTGTTTGATTTTTGATTAGCGGTGTTACGATAATGATTCAAATTTAAGACATTTAACATTCATTATTGTTGTTGAGCCTGTTAAGTCACTGTGCAATATGTTTTAGATAGATAAATGACGTATTGTGTGCTGTTGTTGCTACTTGAGTCATTTGTATGCAAGTATGTTGCCTATTGATTTGTTCTTTTACATGTTCTGAGTTTATTTGAGGAGTAGCACATCCTTAGCTTCTTCATGAACTTATATACATGTGGATTTGATTTAGTCATATGCCTATGTGACTAAGAATGTAGTATGAATGCTCTATGTTGACGTCGTAGGACATTGTGTGATTATACTAAAGCATGTTTCATATAGAATGCTATTTGTATAGGTTAAATTATTGTGTACCTCTTCTCTTCTACATGCTGTTTCCTATACATTTTTTGGAGCCTAAATTGTCCACTGTCTCTGTCCTAAATTTCCGAGAATGGCTACCTATTCACTTGTCTGTTTTGATATGATTCTGCTCTCCTGTTATCATATAATATCCCTTAAGTCTTTGTTAATTGGACATATCAATATCCATGTTTAAAGTGTCATCTGAATTAATTTGGGTGACTGAAAGTTATTTAAGCCCTGTTTGAAAACCTGCTTGAGTTTTAAAGTAAAATCAAGTAGTAGTATTGACTGATTGTGATCATTAAGTTAAATGATAACTTATTCGATCTCCGATTATAACTAATAGGCTTATTAAGCTACTGTTGGCATTTAGTGTAATATCCAGTATATAGTCGCATTGTGTATTGTTATGTTTGTAGAAGCTTACTAGAGGGATTATCAATCATGTCCAGTCGGCGTTATCATTTGGCATGTTTAAGATGAGTTTGGCCACTGTTTGCCTAATTATTAGGATGTTTATTAACCTGCTTAGTTGGATTAAACATTCATTATGTTAGTCTAAGATAGTACAAATATATGAAGCTCCTTGAAATTGCATAATTTGTGTCTGGGTTACTTGTAGCCTGGTTTCATGTTGTCTAGGTAGGATTTGTTCCCTATTCATTTGTTGTTATCGAGTTATGAACTCCCAGTTTATGCTACTTGGCCTTCATTCTGATTGAAAGTTTGTTGGAGTTCTGTTTTCCTTCAATCATTAGTTGGGATATTATTTGCATTTCTTGGACAAAGAGTATTAGTATTGTTAACTTGCATCACGAGAATATAGAAGTTCTTTGTTTGTTCACGATTATCTATCTTTTACAAGTTTTTTCGTATGTTTAGTTTGTTAGCCTTGTAGATATGAGACATCCTACAATCTCTGTACCTATCTGGTTTGTGCACATGTTTGCCTGTCATTAACTAAATAAAAATAACTTTTCATTTTGATCAAGTTGCCCAAGTCAAAATGATATGATGCCTTATCTATGTAATATGTATGCGATCCCGCCTTTAAAGCTTTGATTTTGCCGAACATGTCGTGGTTATGTGTTATTCTGTCAGGGAGTAATATAAGCAATGCCTTTGATATTGGGATATATGGACTGTTTGTCTTCATTGATTGCCGCATGCCTATGAAAACTATTTGAGTTAGAAAGAAAGCGAACGCGGCTATATCTTGTCTTAATAACTAAACTTGGTGCAGTCCGTTCCATTTGGTTCCCGTTATTGACTGTCTATTGCACTACTGATTCGTATGGTATACATGTGTCGATCCTTATGCTGAATGACTACCTGTTAGTAGATAAAGTTTGAATAACAATTATCTATGCTTGATATTATTTGGACGGATGCTAATCTTTATCTTTTCCTTTCTTTGCATGAATCGCAATATCTGGGAGCAAATGACGAGTCTTAATATGAGACTCAACCTGCTTTATAAAGACGCAGATTTGCATATACGTTTCATCCACGCGCGTATGTGTTCGAATTCCAAGCCACCGCGTCCTCCGAGTCATCTTCTTTATTTCCTACCCGCGCCGTTTATTTATTGTAATTAATTGTCTAACGCTATACTAATTAATAGAATACTTAGAATAGTCAAACCTTGAATCAATAGTTAGAAATTAGTTTGACTCTTACTTTAAGCTCGCCTTGCTTTGTTTAATAGTTATAATAAACCATCTCATAATCTACACTTACATAATAAGCTGGAATATTATTTGCCTAGACATTTCTTAAAATCGTGGTACAATTTCCTATTAATACAGAATAAGATATATCGCGATTGCATAATAGATACGTCCTCCCTCTTATCACAATAATATTATATTCTCATGCTAAGCACTACCCCTTAGGTAAAGGAATATTTGCACACATTTTACTCCTGTTATACCTATAGCTAATATAATATCTAGGCATCTTAATTGCATATTTTTTTTCAAAACTGGCCTTGGCTTTCATACATAAACTTTGCAAAAAAAAGAATATATTTTAGAAAGTATATCTTATACTCTTCCTCTTAAACGTTTTTAATATACCTTTTCCTTAGCATAATAATTAACCCTAGGTTTGGCAGGACAACCGCAAGTTAGCGGATCTTAGAGGGTGCCTAACCCCTTCCCTCTAGATTAATAAAGAACCCTTACCCAGAATCTCATTAAGTTTAGCAGACCATTAAAATGGAGTTAATGTTTTACTTTAAACTAGTTAAACATTTAGGTGTCCTAATTCACCCAAATTAATTAGGTGGCGACTCCGCGAACCCTTTAGCATTTTAGCACTCTTTTGCAATTTTAGCATCCTTTTAGCATTTTTAAAACCTTTAAGCCTCTTAAACTTTATTAGCATTTTATTATTTGTTTATTTTCTAACATTTGCATTTTATTAAGCAGGGTGCGCTATTATTTAAAAAAATGTCGCGGTCGAAAAAGGGCGCGACAGAAATGGCGACTCCGCTGGGGATTTTAGGTTCTTAACCACAACAGACTTAGGGCTATTATTCGGCAATTATTTTGCATTTAATTTTTTGTGTATTGTATTTTGTTTGTTTTTTGCTACTTGCTTTACTGCTTTCCTTAAACTGGCATTCCGCTCATATTTCTTCCATTCTGGAAAATTCACACAATCACACACTCACGTATTTGGTGTGCTTGGCGACCGCAAATTTCTTCAAATACCCAAATTTTAAGAGAGTTGGCGCTGTGAGTTAGATCGGTTCGTCGATCAGCGCGTAGACTTCTCACTCGAGTTGTCCGCTCGGGAACCTTGCGTCTAGCCATGGCAAATCTTAGGAACTTGAGATAGAGCTATACCACGCTTATTTCAGGGCATGCGTGCATTTACCTTAGGTGGGTTGGTCGCGCATCGACACCACAATTAGGAAAACACCAAACTTGTCGACGGGTTTCGCAACCAACGATCAACCAAAGTATTATGTGTAGCGTGACAATGAGACAAATCCAAGCCCAATCATGACATGAAATTGGGAAAAGTGCCGTCGTTTGGTCGCCATTTCCAACAAAGGCATTATAGTTGGGCGACTTGGACAAACCCGTCATAATCTCGCATAAGTGGCGTTTAGGCACCTGCGGCATAAAGAGGTCCCTGCATGTTAGGAAGCGTTTGAATATGCTATGTGCAATATATACGCTACATACCCGCAAATTATGTGCTTTATGCTAACACCGTTTGTTGCATTTTTAGAAGAAAATTTATCATCCTCCCGAAAGTTCGGTTCGATTTGACTCAACAATGTGGGCATCCACACTTCACGAGTCCAAGGCAAGAAATGATGATATGACGGCTCGGGGCGTCAGAGCCAAATGGTTTGGGAATTATTCTGTCGGTAACAGAACCTTCGAAGGGAGGAATATCACGATCGGGAAGAATGTATTGCCGCTGCGCAACAAATTGGCGATATGCAGTTGAGATGGAGAGGCTACGGAATCGACCAACCTATCCATTAGCTTGAATACCCCATGCGGATCAAAGGGCCACTACTTCACAAACCATCCCGGATCGACCTCGCCACCACATATCTCCCGAACTCTCCACAGGCCACGGTCACGAACAAACCGCCCGCCCATCCACCCTCAACCCCACCTTCAAATGACCCTCCTACTACCCATATACCTCGGCCCCGCGCTACTTCACCGTAATCATGAAGGCCAACCAATACCCACGCGCGCCCATTACGGCCCAAGAACAACCAGACGGTGACATGCAATGAAACCCAGCCTTTTACCGTCCCCGTGCTTCACCAAGAAGGGGATCATTATGAAGAGATGGAGAGGGAAGTCCGAGCCAAAATGGACGAGGACGTGGCCAAAGAAATTCATAGTCTGAAAGAAGCAGTTCGGGGCATGCGATCGGACAAAGGTCACGAAGGACTAGACTACGAGGATCTTTGCGTCGTCGGGCGATGGAAGCGCATGGGTACAAGGTGCCGAAGTTTGAACCATTTGATGGAAAAGGGAACCCCCGTGCACACCTGAGGTCATATTGCGACAAGCTAATCGGGGTAGGGAAGAACCCAGCGGTCATTATGAAGTTGTTCATTCGGAGCTTGACCGGCGAGGCACTAGATTGGTATACCAGCCAAGATCCGCGGAAATGGCATAGCTGGAATGCATTGGCCCAAGATTTTGTGGAGCGGTTCAGGTTCAACACAGAAACCGTTGTGGGCGGGTTATTTAATGAAGTTGGAGAAGAAGACTACAGAAACATTCAGAGAATACGCCATGAGGTGGCGTTCAGAGGCAGCGAAAGTGCAACCACCCATGGTGGAGAGTGAGATGACCACATTATTTGTACAATCTTTGAAGGATGCAACCTACTATGAGCGGATGATAAGCGTCATCGGGCGGAATTTTGCGGAAGTTATTAGAATGGCGACCGTAGAAGAAGGTATTAAAGCGGTAGGATTACAAATCTGGCGGCGTACGAGCAACTAATAAGGCGATTGATCGGGGACACTGGGAGTACTTCACAGAGGAAGAAAGAGCGATTTCCCTTCCATGTTTGTACTGAACGCAAACCCAAGCATTCATAACATACCAAAACCCATCATACTACCACAACTACCACACACGGCTATATATAACACTTCACAAGCACCGTTTATCCCGCGCATAGATCCACCCATCAAGCCCGCCAACGTATAGAGCACCCAATGCACCCAGAGCAAATAAGAATTTTGAAGGAAAACCACCCAAAGTTCGCACCCCTAAATTGAACCCATACCTCAAATATATGAAAGGTTGCGGTGCAGCCTAATCCAACCGATTCGGAAGGATCACGACCTATCCCAAGATGGTATGATGAGAACAAGCGTGCGGCGTATCACTCCAATAGCCGGGACATGACGAAGGTTGCCACTCCGCCGGGGGCAGAATCGAGGCGATCGGAGAAGGGTAATTCTAAAGGATCACGCCCAATGTGCATGATAACCCTTGCCAAACCACGGCCACGTCAATGTGCACTGATAACTTTAGATGAGGAATACACTCCCTGCTATGCCCATTCCGCCTCGAATCATCATTTATCCAGCACGCACCACGCAGAGGCGGAAGAGGAGATAGCGAGCATGAAGACCCGGCCATCCACGGCGAGCATGAAGGCATATTGATTGGATTTGCACCCTGTCTTGGTCGCCAGAGCACGGATAGGAAAAACGATTTATTTTAGCGTAATAATTTATAAACTCATATTTAAGCTTTAATAATGTTTTCTTTCGTTTTGCTTGTAATGAACTACGTTTGACTGATTCCCTTAGTGGATACGTGGCGCCGTCTGAGCGGTCCCACATCTAGAAATTTTAATTTTCCCAATATTCGCTTGTAATGAACTACGTTCGACTGATTCCTCATGGGGATACGTGGCGGCCTAAATCGGCCGGTCACACCATTAGAAACTTTCCTTTGCTTTGAAAATGACAAGAATACACATAGCCTACAAGCAACTACATCGAGACCCATTTAGCCGTATAATTTTCAAAATCTGGGACAACAGAAACTGCATGCGGTTGCAAGTCCCAAACAAGCTGTGCACGCAGATATCAAGGAACAAGGCAAAAGTCAAATATGAATCGACCCCCAAAAACTCACAAATTTTTCTTCGAGCGCAGTGTCTTTTAATATTAATGTATAGAAAGTGCAAATACCAAGCAGTAAAATACGACGAAGCGTCTCTTCGCAAGGTGAAAAGCAAGAAAGGCAGAGGATGACAACAATCCAAAGTCCGCAGCAAAGAGCAAAGCAGCAGCAGAAGCGGCATCAACAATCGGCAATCAAAGTTCGTAGTTCCGCAACAAAACCTAGCCACAATCCCTGCATAAAGTCAAACTTCAGAACCACAGATCGCACACAACAAAGGCATCATAACAATTCGCTACCAGCAAGCGGCAACATCTCGCATTCGCCGCATATCGTGACGACATCTCTATCCATAAAATTGCACTTCTCATATATATTTATCATTTTGTTTAAACAGTATACACTAACGCTTTCAAGCTTAGCTTCGGAGCATTTATTCTACAGAGCAAAGAAGAACACGCCCAGTGCAACGACGATATCAGCACAACAAGTCTACGCAACGACGCCAACAAAGAACACGCCCAAACAACGACGTAATCAAGAAGTCCACGCAACGACGCCAAGAAAGAACACGCCCGCATAACGACGTAATCAAGAAGTCCACGCAACGACGCCAAAGAAGAACACGCCCGCATAACGACGTAATCAAGAAGTCCATGCAACGACGCCAAGAAGAACACGCCCAAACGACGACGTAATCAAGAAGTCCACGCAACGACGCCAAGAAGAATACGCCCGCATAACGACGTAATCGAAGTCCACGCAACGACGCCAAAGAAGAACACGCCCGCATAACGACGTAATCAAGAAGTCCATGCAACGACGCCAAAGAAGAACACGCCCGCATAACGACGTAATCGCAAGTCCACGCAACGACGCCAGCAAAGAACACGCCCGCATAACGACGTAATCAAGAAGTCCACGCAACGACGCCAGAAAGAACACGCCCGCATAACGACGTAATCAAGAAGTCCATGCAACGACGCCAAAGAAGAACACGCCCAAACAACGACGTAATCGCAAGTCCACGCAACGACGCCAAAAAGAATACGCCCGCATAACGACGTAATCAAGAAGTCCATGCAACGACGCCAAGAAAGAATACGCCCAAGCCGACGCTTATCAAAGACAACAAGTCCGAAAACGACGCCATCATCAGCATATCACGCAGGGACGATTTCTATACTCCCGAAATTGCATTTCTTACGCATGCTTTATTATTCGCCTTAGCGCATGCACTAACTATTTCTCGAGCTTTAATCTATGTGGGCGCAGCAAGAACAACATACCCGCGTTCACAATCGCAACACATCTGCGCAAGGACGAAAATCACAACATTCGCAACATCGCATCAACACAGCAGACATCACACTTTTGCAGGATAACCTTTTCTACTCACAGTTTGCATTACTTTAAAATTACGATCATCATTTTGCCTTAACAGCATGCACTAACCGCTTGTTCAAGTCTTAGCACGCAGGAGCGGAGCACAACGTGGATTTTCTCTACAACAACCTGGGCAATCCGGGGCCAACCTTCCCAACGACGCGTAAGCGCCTCAGCGTTGGCCCACTCGATCCACATCACCGTAGAACCCAAAGACCATAAGCCATGCAAAGACACTCTGTGTTCAAGCCGCTTATATTCTTTTACTTTTTACTTACAAAGCTGTCATCATAACTCGACATCGACAAACTTTTAAGTCCGCGTTACGCCCGTGTTGATTGACGGTAACTCAAGGTCGCCATAACTCGACATCGACCTTCAGTCCGCATTAGCCCGCCGTGTTTAGACCATGGTAACCCAAAGGTCGCCATAACTCGACATCGGGACGCTTTTTATTTCAAGGCCACTTGTTTACCCGCCAAAGATTTTTGCAATCAAGATCGAGACAAAATTGGCTATGAGTCAACGTCTTTGTCCGAAGATTCTTCCATCATCTCCATACAAAGAGGGACATCTGTTGACACCCAATTTTGACCCTCCCGTCCAGCCATTAACTATAAAAGTACACTAATTTTGTAAAATAATTTTTTAGGATTTTTATAATAAAATGCAGCGAATAAAACATAAATACATGCATAAATAAATAATTTAATAATGACATCGCGTCTTACGTAAAGTCTTAAGCATTTAGAGTCCCGCGCCCGCATTTATTAACTTTAAGCTTTGTCGTAATTCTTAAATAATTAATAAATGCATAAAATAAATAATTTAGCGATAACGTCGTGTCAGATAGCATAGCCGCATTTATTAGTAATCATTTGTAATTTAAAATCAATTTTAATCTGATATATGCATTTAATAGCACCGCACTTATAAAGCTTTAAACAATTTCTAAATATCATACTTGCAGTTAGCATTTAAATAATTTAATCTAAACTCTATTCAATTTTAATTTAACTTCGCATAATAAGATTTTTAATAATAGCGCCGCATTCTAAAATATTAAGCACTAATTAAATAACACACCCGCATTTATAACAATTAGATAATTTAATCACAATTAATTAATTACTTTGTCACTAATTAAGAGCCTAAAACTAATAATTATAACACTAACTTAAAACTCTAACTAATTAAAAACCTAATACATAACATTATAACACTACCCAAACTCAAATTTCATTACCCAAATTCTTTATTCTTACTGCAATCAACCCGCACCCGCCTACCACGCTTTCCTTTATCACCGCCCAAACCCCACTCTTCACTCACCTTCACTTCGTCTCTCCCACCAAAAAAAAATATAACCCAAAGAACCCTAAAATTGCTGCCGCGCTGTCGCCGTGATTCTACTTCGAGAATCCGGCGACCTTTCCCTCACCTTCCTTACCCATACTAACCTAGCCAACGATTTATTACCATAAACCAGCTCCCAATTATCAACCGAATCTACCCAAATCTCGTCAGCAAATCGTTCGAATCAGTACCAAATCTCGTCCCAATCCGCCTTTATCACTTACCTTCCTTACCTGCACACACCCAGCCTTTATTTACTTACCATAAGCAAACTAGCAAAATTTTCCAGAATCAAAGCTTACCATAAGAACCAGCCTCAAATCAGTCCAAGTCAACCACGAGAATCGACCCAAAAATATCCCACAAATCCTTAACAAATCAAGATTTAATCACCCAAAATCGTGATAAATATTTTCCCTAAATCGAACCAAATCGCAAGCACAAGTATCAACCTTTACTCATTTACCTTATTAGAACTCAAAGGAGGGCTATTTAAGCACATGCAAATCGAGCACAGTGAGCAAGGGCAGAGACGGGTCGAACACAGAGCATATACGAGAAGGCTCAGAGGAGTCCAACAGCAACAGATGAAGAGCACATTAGAACAGAACTCAGTACCTAGGCCATTAGCATCTCAAGAATAGGTAATCTGAATCCCTCTCTCAATTCTAGCCAAAAAAAAAAAAAATCAGCAAGCAACTTTTCTATTCGCATCGCAAACCCCAAAACCCGTCGATTGGACCGACGACTTGATACGCCTCGGTCGTCGTCGAGGTAAATTCGACTCTCTCGATTTCATCCATTCTTGTATACGTGCGTATTTGTATCAAATATGTGTTAAATGATGAATATGTCAAGATTGTAGGATGTGTCGCCGCCTCAATGCTACCTGAATTCGTTATTTTAATGGTTGTTTGATTTTTGATTAGCGGTGTTACGATAATGATTCAAATTTAAGACGCTGTTAACATTCATTATTGTTGTTGAGCCTGTTAAGTCACTGTGCAATATGTTTTAGATAGATAAATGACGTATTGTGTGCTGTTGTTGCTACTTGAGTCATTTGTATGCAAGTATGTTGCCTATTGATTTGTTCTTTTACATGTTCTGAGTTTATTTGAGGAGTAGCACATCCTTAGCTTCTTCATGAACTTATATACATGTGGATTTGATTTAGTCATATGCCTATGTGACTAAGAATGTAGTATGAATGCTCTATGTTGACGTCG
Organism: Przewalskia tangutica; assembly: GCA_029844215.1. NCBI lineage: Eukaryota > Viridiplantae > Streptophyta > Magnoliopsida > Solanales > Solanaceae > Przewalskia > Przewalskia tangutica. The sequence goes on from CM056721.1 coordinate 18,167,068, forward strand.
TAGGACATTGTGTGATTATACTAAAGCATGTTTCATATAGAATGCTATTTGTATAGGTTAAATTATTGTGTACCTCTTCTCTTCTACATGCTGTTTCCTATACATTTTTTGGAGCCTAAATTGTCCTTGTCTCGCCCTAAATTTCGAGAATGGCTACCTATTCACTTGTCTGCTTTGATATGATTCGCTCTCCCGTTATCATATAATATCCCTTAAGTCTTTGTTAATTGGACATATCAATATCCATGTTTAAAGTGTCATCTGAATTAATTTGGGTGACTGAAAGTTATTTAAGCCCTGTTTGAAAACCTGCTTGAGTTTTAAAGTAAAATCAAGTAGTAGTATTGACTGATTGTGATCATTAAGTTAAATGATAACTTATTCGATCTCGATTATAACTAATAGGCTTATTAAGCTCCGTTGGCATTTAGTGTAATATCCAGATATAGTCGCATTGTGTATTGTTATGTTTGTAGAAGCTTACTAGAGGATTATCAATCATGCCGATCGGCGTTATCATTTGGCATGTTTAAGATGAGTTTGGCCTTTGTTTGCCTAATTATTAGGATGTTTATTAACTCGCTTAGTTGGATTAAACATTCATTATGTTAGTCTAAGATAGTACAAATATATAAGCTCCTTGAAATTGCATAATTTGTGCAGGTTACTTGTCTGGTTTCATGTTGTCTAGGTAGGATTTGTTCCCTATTCATTTGCTGTTATCGAGTTATGAACTCCCAGTTTTATGCTACTTGGCCTTCATTACAGTTGAAAGTTTGTTCGGAGTTCTGTTTTCCTTCAACTGTTAGTTGGGATATTATTTGCATTTCTTGGACAAAGAGTATTAGTATTGTTAACTTGCATCACGAGAATATAGAAGTTGTTGTTTGTTCACCAGTTATCTATCTTTTACAAGTTTTTTTTCGTATGTTTAGTTTGTTAGCCTTGTAGATATGAGACATCCTACAATCTCTGTACCTATCCTGGTTTGTGCACATGTTTGCCCTGTCTGTTAACTAAATAAAAAATAACTTTTCATTTTGATCAAGTTGCCCAAGTCAAAATGATATGATGCCTTATCTATGTAATATGTATGCGATCCCGCTTCTTTAGCGATTGGTCGCCAACATGTCGGGGTTATGTGTTATTCTGTCAGGGAGTAATATAAGCAATGCCTTTGATATTGGGATATATGGACTGTTTGTCTTCATTGATTGCCGCATGCCTATGAAAACTATTTGAGTTAGAAAGAAAGCGAATGCGAAGCTATATCTTGTCTTAATAACTAAACTTGGGTCTGGTCCGTTCCATTTGGTTCCCGTTATTGACTGTCTATTGCACTACTGATTCGTATGGTATACATGTGTCGATCCTTATGTTGAATGACTACCTGTTAGTAGATAAAGTTTGAATAACAATTATCTATGCTTGATATTATTCGACGGACGCTAATCTTTATCTTTTCCTTTCTTTGCATGAATCGCAATATCCGGGAGCAAATGACGAGTCTTAATACGAGACTCAATCGCTTTATAAAGTGGCAGATTTGCATATACGCTTTCATCCACGCCGCATACGTGTTCGAATTCCAAGCCACCGCGCATCCTCCGAGTCATCTTCTTTATTTCCTACCCGCCCGCTTATTTATTGTAATTAATTGTCTAACGCTATACTAATTAATAGAATACTTAGAATAGTCAAACCTTGAATCAATAGTTAGAAATTAGTTTGACTCACTTACTTTAAGCTCGCCTTGCTTTGTTTAATAGTTATAATAAACCATCTCATAATCTACACTTACATAATAAGCTGGAATATTATTTGCCTAGACATTTCTTAAAATCGTGGTACAATTTTCTATTAATACAGAATAAGATATACCGCGATTGCATAATAGATACGCCCTCCTCTTATCACAATAATATTATATTCTCATGCTAAGCACTACCCTTAGGTAAAGGAATATTTGCACACATTTTACTCCTGTTATACCTATAGCTAATATAATATCTAGGCATCTTAATTGCATATTTTTTTCAAACGGCCTTGGCTTTCATATACATAAACTTTGCAAAAAAAGAATATATTTTAGAAAGTATATCTTATACTCTTCCTCTTAAACGCTTTTTAATATACCTTTTCCTTAGCATAATAATTAACCCTAGGTTTGGCAGACAACCGCAAGTTAGCGGATCTTAGAGGTGTCTAACCCTTCCTCTAGATTAATAAAGAACCCTTACCCAGAATCTCATTAAGTTTAGCAGACCATTAAAATGGAGTTAATGTTTTACTTTAAACTAGTTAAACATTTAGGTGTCCTAATTCACCCAAATTAATTAGGTGGCGACTCCGCGAACCCTTTAACATTTTAGCACCCTTTAAATTTTAGCATCCTTTTAGCATTTTTTAAAACCCTTTTAAACCTTTTAGCATTTTTATTTTTTATTCTCTAACATTTGCATTTTATTTGAGCAGGATTCGCTATTATTTAAAAAAATGTCGCGGTCGAAAAAGGGCGCGACAGCCACTGTTGAGATCGACACATTAAGAACATCTCGGGCCATCGCTGCAAGTACCGGGAATTGTCTTTTGTTATCCTGCCACCATTGTAAAGGGTCAAAACTTTTCTTCGGCTCCGCTGACTTTTGCAAATAAAATTGCATCTCATCGCAAGATCGGCTTGTTGTTGCTTGTGTTGTAAAAGTGCTTCATATGTCTAAAGATTCTTCTTCATCGTCATCAGCATTGAATCCTGCAGGTGTAGACACAGAAGCAAAACTAGAAGGAATATTAGTAGCAGAGTTGGTGTTATCATGTAATGTAGCATAATATTCATATAATGTAGTTAAATTAGTATCAAGTTTACTTATGCAATCAAATGAAGATGGAGTTTCTGTTTCACCTATTTCCATATAAGTATATAAACTAAATATTAAATTATGACAATCTACTTTTTTAATAGAAGGATTTAAGATCGCACTCAATACAATAAACATCAGGAATAGGGAAAAAATATTTTTTAAACTTTTCAAACATAAGTGTAACTGCATCTTTATATTTCACATTTGATTTTAAACCATAAAGTAAATATGAAATTTCAGCTATATGAGCTAAAACATTACAAATTGTTGGGTAATAAGATCCTGAATATTTAACAGTTGCAGTGTATAATTTACGTAAAAAATTTAAAAGTTCACCAATTGATTTCCAATGTTCGTCGGTTAACATATACATCACGTTCTTACAATGCGCATTTGCAACGTGTTATGGGGTCTTTATACTTATAACATTCTTTTAAAAATAAATAAGTATAATTCCACCGTGTAATAATCTCTTCTGGCATGAATTTAGGTCTCAAATTAAATTGTTTACATTTTCTTTAAATTCTATAATTCTATTTTTCCTATTATTACCCTGAATAACTCCAACAGCTCTTTTGACAAGTTTTATTTCAGGTGAAAATAAATCAAGACCACTTTTAACAATTAAATTATAAATATGACAAACACAACGAACATGAAATATATCAGGAAGTGGTGGTTGTACTTCCGCTTTTAAAAGATCTACAAAGCAGATTATTAGATGCATTATCGAATGATACACAAAGTATTTTATTATAAAGATTATATTTTTGGGCATAAAACAAATAGTTTCGCTTATATATTTTTCAATATGACTTTGATCCTCAATAAACGCAAAGCAATAATACGTTTTTCCATTCTAAAATTTTCATCAATCCAATGACAAGTAATTGTTAAATAATCATAACCGCTCAACGATGCATGTCCAATGTCCAAGTAAAACTAATATGGCATGGAAGGTTAGCAAACAAATATTGCAAGAAAATAACATAATCATTATGAAGTCTAAAAATATCGGCTCTAGTAGTACTACGAGGAACACCTTTAAAAAAGGGATTATATACTCTTTGAATATATGTAATTAAATATGAAGAAGAAGCAAAAGAAAAAGGTAAACAACCTCCGACAATCATTTTTGCTAATTCAATGCGATCCTTTTTGGATCGTGATTTAGCCACCCCCGCTTAATGGATTAAGTTGTTGTTGACCGGGTTCTAAATCAGAGACAACATCCCATTGTGCCGTATGATCGTGTTTTATATGTCTACCTATAGTGCCCGTCACCACCCCCTGTCTTATGTTTATAAGTTCTCCCACAAATATTACATTTAACTCTATCGCATCTACAACTTTATCATAAAAGAGCCACACTTTACTCCTTTTTTCTTGCATCGGTTCTCGGTAAAGGAGGTCTACGACTACGACATTTACTACGACTACCACTAGCGATCAACATTGATGTAAGGAACACTAGTAGGTGTAGGAGGTTCTTGTTCTTGTTCTTCAAGTTCATCAATATCATCTAATTGAACGTTATCATATTTTTTCCAAAATCTTCTTGCATTTGATCATAATCTATATTTTGATTAGATGATGAAGAACCTACATATTTTTTACCCCTTGAACTAGATTTACTACAAATCCACGCAATTCCCTTAGTAAAGACATTATAAAATATTTAAATAATCAACAAATAAATATGACAATTTAATAAAATAATTAGAGAATGAAACGAGTGTACCAAACTTCGGATTCGAATTCAATTGAAACTCAAGCTCAAGTCTCAAGGCTCTTGCTACTTTGAATTTGAAAACTAATAATAATAATAACTTGAAAATTGATAATAAAGATGATTAAGAGAGTATGAGAAATTGAGAATAAGAGAATTGAGAGAAATGTTGTGTGATAAAAATGAAAAAAAATGTAGAGAATTTATAGATTTTTTAAAGGGTAAAAATGTAATTAAAAAGGATAAATAAACAAAAAAAAAAAATACAAGCCAACGGTCGAAATGACCGTTGGCACACACACCCGCTCCACCCTTCCCAAAGCCCCAACCAGAATAATACCGCTTGGCAAAACTTTTTTTGTTACCGGCCCGGCCCGACTAAACCCAGAATGGAACCGTTCATCGCCTAACCGGCCCGCCCACGGTTTTCCTAACCTGCGGGTTGGGGTTGAGGCCAATCCAACCCCAACCCAGATGCCCTTACCGTCCGGCCGGGCCTGGCTACACGGGTCAACCGGTCCGGTCGGTCAACCCGACCCAGACAGTATATCGGCCTTGGGGTCCTTCCCGAGTAAAGTGGTTCTCTTCTCTCATAAAATTTGCCCATAGCCTATCGTGCATCGCTGAGCTTCTATACTCTGGCCCGCAGTGCACCTGGCCCCTCGGGTGCCTGGTTCTGTTCGGTGAAGCGACAGACACTAGGTACGGGCGAAACCATGTGTGGAACAACAGTTGTCATTAACTCTATGAGTCTATCTAGTTTTTGTCCCACCTTTTCTTGGGCCATTTGACTCTCGTTCTCTCCAACATTTTCTCCGACATTTTCTCCGCTTCCTTCAGACATCACTACGTCAACTGGAGGTACATGAGCTTCGTGATGAACCTCCTCTTGAGCCCCCGGGATTTGTGAATTCACCATTTTTTGTGAAGACAAACACACTCATATTTTAGAAGACGGAATATCTACTCTAGCTCTTAAAATTTTCTTATAGTTCATAAGCATGCAACACCACAAGGAAACACAGATTAACTAAACAATAATGACAACTCATAACTTGCATTAATAATGCTTCATTCCTCATATTTGAAAATATTTCATGACATTACAATACATCAGAGCATGTCATTCTATGTCATTCCCTATAACTCTCTTACTCGAACATGCACCTACTATAACACGTTCTAAAGGGCTTAACCGCATAATTCGCATATTCTGCCGATTGACATTCAACTCCCTGTGAACCTTCTTCCTTGCTTCCCTTTCCATTTCGCTCATTCTTTCCCTTACTACTATAACCTGAAATAGAAATTTGGTCAAGAAATCTTCTGTAACATCTCCTCTTAGCATCTTTGCCCCTCTGAATGAGGATCAGAATTTTTCCGGAACAGAGTTGAATATTATCTGTAATATGACTCCAATCGGAAAGTTGAAGAAGGTCGGGTCGTAGGAACGCATCTTCTGTCTACTCCTAAGCAAATACGCACAAAGTACGATTGTGTCGCCCATATACTCGTTAAAATCATCTCCCGAGTTCATCTTACGACGCATGAATTCCTTCTGAGCTTGCATTTCCTTTGTCTGTTCCTCGAGTACTTCCCTCTTTGTTGGAACTCGCCTTATAATCACCATCTACACAACAATTATTGGTCAGTATAACGTTGTACAATCTTCTTCCTAACCCGCGTGAAAGAGGTAGTACAAGAATCAAGTCTTGAAAAAGACTCAAGATAGGCACGAGAGAAGTATGAAAGAAGAGAAACTTTAGGATGTTATTCCGTTCACTTATTACTAAGGTGGCGCGCACACCGTCGCAATAAGTAACCGTTCAAACACCCAACTCGAAGAAACTTCCTAGAATCTCCTAACCTGGTTTAACTTTGATACCAACTTGTCACGCCCCGACTTTTCCTAAGCTTTTACTTAGGGCGTGATGGCACCTGGACAATTATTTCCCACCAAGAGCGCCATTTAATTCTCTTTATTTAGAAATTTAAATTTATATTTAAATACGGAGCTATTAATAACAATGACAATAAAGACATCTGTTTATGACTTTATTGAAAACATAACACGAGTCCATGCTCGTATAAACATTGTTTCTATATAAACATACTGACAAAGATTATTTTAAGTTGGAGATGAGACCATCCCACACGGGCATTTCCCGAGACACTGAAACTGACATTCTGAACCTGACGAGTACCAAGCCCGAAGCAATGGACTTGGTATGACAAGAGGCTGCGGGATGATGCGCGATTTATGCACACACTAAACGCAAGTGCACGTATCGTGACAAGTAATATAGTTTAGGTAAGACCGAATATCGTCCTCAGGGACTGGTTTTCAAGTACCGATTATCTATGCTTTAGTTTCTATTTAGTTAACGTTAATTGGGTTGGAGTTCTAAACTAATAATGCAGGAAATAAACTAATTATGAAAATACTTTGATTTAAATCAGTTATGATGGAGAATTAGGGCTTCCAAGATCATCAACTATCCACTTTATTCAATCCTTAATACAATTAGACTAACTTCTTATTCTACGTTAAGATAGCAGGTTAACTAGACCGTTTTATACTCATGTTAAGGTAACTTCTTATTCTACGTTAAGATAGCAGGTTCCGGATTTTACATTCTCCTCCCCTTAAGCAACATTCGTCCTCGAATGTGAATAAGGTCGTAACATAATCACATAGACATATATAGATTTTTTTCTTATTTAAAATAAAAGAAATTTTCTGGATTTTACAATATGTCCTTTTTGTAAGATGATATTCTCCCTTGAGAAGTCTTCTCATTAATATCAAAATATATATATATATAGTACAATATTCATTCCTTATATAATAGAAATCCTAAGCCTATACAAAAGAGAAATTCTAGTCTTACCATAATTATATTTACACAATATATAGAAATATTCTAATTATGGGTAGGGAATATTGTAATTCTTATATACACGTTTACACACCCCCTCAGTCGGAGCGGGAGGAGGCCGGACGCTGAGACTAGATCTGAAGTCAAGAAATAACTGTCTGGAAAGTCCTTTGGTAAATATATCTGCATACTGATAGGATGATGGAATATGTAACACTCTGACATGGCCTAGTGTAATTTTCTCACGAACAAAGTGTAGGTCTATCTCAATGTGTTTGGTTCGCTGATGTTGAACCAGATTATGAGACAGATAGATGATAGAGATGTTATCACAGTACACAATGGATGCCTGACGCAAAGGACACTGAAGTTCTAATGAAATTTACGAGCCAACAAATCTCATTACATTTGCAACGCCTCAGACTTTCTAAGACCGAGCGAGATAGGGTAGCATGCCGCCGCGTATCAAGAAATCAGATTATCCCCTAAGAAAACACAAAAGCCAGAGGTGGAGCGTCGCGTGTCCGGATACCCTGCCCAATCTGCATCCGTATATGAAAGAAACTTGTTTGGTGGAGAGGGGTATAGGTGCAAACCATAATCAAGAGTGCCCTTAATGTATCGAATGATACACTTGGCGGCAAATGAGACTCACGGGCATGCATTTAATAAGCACACCACAACAACATAAGCTATGTCTGGCCTAGTGAAGGTGAGATATTGAAGTGCACCTGCAAGGCTCCTATACAGAGTAGGATCAGAGACTGGAGCACCATACATGACACTGAGCTTAGATTTGGAATCAACTAGAGTAGACACTTCTTTGTAGTTCGCCATCTTAACCCTGTACACAATCTCTTCTGCATACTTACGCTGACACAAGAACATATGATTGGCAGACCTGGTCACTGATATCCCCAAAAAGTAACTCAGCTTCCCCAAATCAGTCATTGCAAATTCAGACTTAAGCAAAGCAATAATCTCATTTTTCAATCCGTCGGAGGAGCCAGTAAGAACAATATCATCCACATAAAGTAATAATAAGCAGTGATACTACCTCGATGAAAAATGAAAAGTGATGTATCACTCTTGCTGCATACAAACCCAATATGCAAGATATACCTGACAAAGCGATCATACCACGCACGGGGCCTGTTTCAGGCCATATAGTGACTTACGGAGACGACACACATATGAGGAACTGCTGGATGGGTGAACCCTGGCGGTTGATGCATGTAGACTGTCTCTCTCAGATCCCCATGTAAGAATGCATTCTTCACATCAAGCTGATGGATAGGTCAATGTTTGCCCATGGCAATGCTCAAAACTGTGCGCATGGTAGCCGATTTGACAACCGGGCTGAAGGTCTCACCACAATCAATGTCCTCCTGCTGATTTGTGCCATTAGCCACAAGTCGTGTCTTATACATCTCAAGAACTCCACTGTCTCTGAATTTGTGACGAAATAACCACAGACAACGAATCACATTCACCCCCTCTGGTCTAGGTACTAGATCTCATGTGTGTTGTTGTTACACCTTGTAAGTTTAAGACAATAATTAGAGAATGTAATTAAGGAAGTAAGATTTGAATATTGGATATAAAGTATATTTACATATGCAAAAACGGAAATTAGTATACAAGGAGGTGATCCGGAATAATTTTTGGTCACTACGAGTGTGACATTGAAAATTACTAATGATAGTTGTATATTTCCCGTTATGGACTAGTGTCATAATTAAAAAATTATGACATCGAGTATACGAAGATCTTATAAATTTTTGGAATTTAAATGAAGTGAGATTTAAAATTAATTATGTGTGTGATTGATAAATTACACGGAGCCAAATCACTTAATTTAAATTCAGTGACACATTGGCCACAGGTGGCAAGAAGTAAGCCCTCCCACCGCCAATTGGCCAAATGGGAGGCAACTTGCACGTGAACTGTTTTGCTGTCAAAGTAAAGCAAAAGCAAATTTGCTTTCATTATTTACTGTCCATGATTCATTTCCTTTCTCTATTCAATAAACAGACCAACATCCTTAAGTTTTAAACAAAGAAAAGGAGGAGACTAAGCGCGTTGTGCCATAGAAATTCCAAATATTCTTTCTATTGTTGCTACTACAACATTCGATTTTCTGCAAATATCCATTTTAAGAGTTTGGAACCTTAAAGTAAAATTAAGATAAGATTTCTTTTTTTTATAGTATAATTGAGGTTACGTGATGTTGTAAATTAAGGAATGAACTTGTCTTAAGAGAAATTAGAAATAAGAGATATGCATGTGACTATTTTTGATGTTGTAGCCGATTTTGGGGACTGTTTGGAAGAACATTGGGTTCGGTTCTTGTTGTTGTTGTTATTGTTATTGTTATTATTGTCATTAATTGCATGTTGAAATTGAAGGAAATATTGATACTTAAGTTGTAATTTTTTTTTTGTTGACGAAGGAACCCGCAGCCGCTACTCTTTCGAGTGCGCACAGGGTAAACCCCTCGACGTGATAGCGCAAACCACGCCGGCCATAAACCACACTTGGCAAGCCATGTGTGACAGGCTCAACCAAGAAGGTTTATGCAGGGGATCGAACTCGTGACCTTGCGGTCCCGCGCTCTACTGCTACACCAACTTGGCTACCCTTGCGGGTTTACTTAAGTTGTAATTGTTATATGGAATTGTTGAAATTATTGGACATTGCTTACTCATTTTTAAGGGCTGTTTTCGTTGGAGTTTAATGCTGGAAATTTTGTTAGATATGGGTTGTTTTTGCTGAATTAGAATATTGGAAATTTAGATATAAACATGCATGTACATTGTGGTAGTTGTTACTCCATGTCCTAAAAGAATAAAGGTGTAAAAAGATGATACATTGCACTCTTGTTGTTGTTGGATTACAGACTGTTTTTAAGGATTATTTTGACATAGTTAAAGGAGTTAGATTAACATGAGAAATAGGTGTATAAATCACCTTGATTGTTATGGTAGTTGTATTCCATGAACGTAAAGAGAATGAATGTTTTATGATGACGTATATGAATTATTTGGAATTGTTTTGGTTATATCCTTGAGTTGCATCTTGTTATTGGTGTTGTTGGCTTTGTTTGTAAGTTCTGGATGTGCATATAAACAAGGGAAGTGTTGCCCGAATTTTTATAGAATATGAAGTCGTCATGCGATATAAAGTATGCTAGTAATCATAAGAATTAACGAGCGTGTTATCATTATTATAGGTTGAAGTACTAGACGAGACATATTCTAGTAGTGAGTTGGCTAGTTCGACTAAAAGGTATGTAAAACTCTTCTTTCTTTCTTTTGACATGATTTTTATGAAAGTACGGCGGACGTACATGCTTTTTATGAAAGTACGGCGGACGTACATGCTTTCTACACAGTCTATTTCCTAAAGATGTTAGTCATGAGAGGTGTCTTTGACTTTCTAGTAAGAAGTTCATTTAATGATTTTATCAAGCTTCCAAATGAGGTTTTAAAATGATACATAATATGATAGCACCTTTTATCTATTCCATTGAGAGACAAGTGATGATTTGATATGTATAAAGCTATTCAAGATATTCCATTAGTGCTGATATGATTATATGACCTTACCGCATTCCAGAACGGGCCGGGCAGATACGCGCGCAGATACGCGCGCAGATTCCTTATATGACTTTACCGCGTCCCAGGATGGGCCGGGCAGTATACCACTATACCTTATATGACTTTATCGCGTCCCAGGATGGGCCGGACAATATACCTTATATGACTTTATCGCGTCCCAGGATGGGCCGGACAGTATACCTTATATGACTTTACTGCGTCCCAGTATGGGCCGTGCAGTATACCTTATATGACTTTACCGCATCCCAGGATGGGCCGGGCAGTATACCTTACACGACTTTACCGCGTCCCAGAGGCCCGGGCAGTTTATGTATATATGATGATTTTATATGGACATACATGACTCTCACTTTATAAGGCACAACTGACTCTCATTCGTATATGACACAGTTGAAATGATAATTTGATTATTATACTTGGTCTCATGATATCCTTTGGCCAATTATGATCTTTCTTACCGTACTTCATGTTTTACATATTCAGTACATTATTTCGTACTGACCCCCCTTTCCTCGAGGCTGTGTTCATGCCCGCAGGTACAGATATTCAGTTCGGCGATCCTCCGGTTTAGGATTCCTACTCAACTATTTTCTTGAGAGCTCCACTGTTCCGGAGTTAGCCATTTTGGTACAGATTCGCTATTTTAGACTTATGTATATTTAGGGGCACGACGGGGCCCTGTCCCGTCATATTTTGTTATCCATCACATAGAGGTCTGTAGACAATTGTGGGTTGTACATACATAGAGTTATAAATCTGTTTTGGACAGCCATGTTGTTGCATTCTGTATTGGAGTGTTACGTGATATTATTTGGTGGCAGCCTTGTCGGCTTGCCTATTATATTATGTTGGCTAGTTGTGACTCCCCAAGAGGCATGTACATTCTTGTGTAAAAGCAGCTTTATCGGCTTGTCTATTCTGGCATATGTTATTGTTACGGCGTTATGCTGCCGGATTTCATATTTGCCTTAGTGTTAGTTGGATTATGGGTGTCAGGTTAGTATAATGGTGTCATTAGGGCGTTTAGTCGCGGCTCGTCGGGTCGGGTCGTGACAACTGTTTAGTTAAAGCATTGACTTCCTCAGTCATAGCCGCATTCCAAATAGGGTCTTGTTTGGCCAATATAGGATTCTTGGGAATTAGTGAAATGGTTTGGGCAGACAAGTTAAATTGTACTTTGGGTTTGAAGATTTCATATTTTGCACGAGTTTCTATTTGGTGAGTGGGGATAGTGGGAGGTTCCAAGGCGGAGGAATTTGTTGAATACGGAGAAGGAGGGACAGACGCCGTAGTAGGTACCGTGGTGCTGGAGGGAACCGCCGCCGGCGTCGTGGCGCCCTGATCAAGTGTTGCGGTGCTGGAGGACTGACAGACCTCTCTGATGTTTTGGCGCCTCAGCGCATGGCGCTGCCGATGGTGAATCGAGGACACGTTCGCGGGAGTTTTAGCCTGGCCGTGACCTAGCGGCTGTGTGTGAAGAATTGCTATGCTCTAGTTGACTTAGGATGATGGGAGAGATGGCAGACTCGTCAAGAAAAGAGTAATTCGGTTTTTGGAACTTTTTAAGATTCGAAAACGGGAATTTGGTCTCGTCGAATGTGACGTGACGAGAGATGTGGATCTGACGAGTGGACAAGTCATTGCATAGATAGCTACTATTGTTCGGCGGGAAGCCTAGGTAGACACAAGGAGTGGACCGGGGGGCTAGTTTGTGAGGGGCAGTAGAGGCAAAGTTAGGATAGCATAGACAATCGAATATTCGGAGATGATCATAAGAGGGGACTCTATGATAGAACATTTTGGTAGGGGTCATATTGTGAATGGTGCTAGTTGGGAGAATATTTAGAACGTATTCTGACATTTTAGCAGCATAGATCCAGAAAGATGGAGGTAGGGAGGCTCATATTGTTAATGGTGCGGATGATTCTTTCAGCTTTACCGTTTTGTGAGGAGGTGTGGGGGCAGGAGAAGCGAAAGACCATGCCATTATTAGTACAAAACTGGTGAAACATAGAGTTATTGAATTCACGACCATTATCGCACTGAAAAGATTTTATGCCTTTTTAAAACTGTGTTTGAATGAATTTTTGAAACTCAAGAAATTTGACAAACACTTCCGATTTAAATTTGAGAGGATACAACCAAACAAAGTGAGAAAAATCATCTAGTAGGATAAGATAGTATTTATGACCGAGAGAACTAGCAACAGTTGATGTCCATAAATCGGCATGTATAATATCAAAAGGTGCAAAAGTAACACTAGTAGATGATTTAAATGGAAGACGAGTATGTTTGCCTAAAGAACAAGAAACACAGTTTTGGGCAAGCTTCCCATTACAAGTAATGAAATTATTGCCTCTAAGAAAATTAAAAACTGGAGCTCCTGGATGACCAAGCCTATTATTCCATGTTGAAGAAAAAATGGCCGCTAGAGAGACGGGAGAGCTAGATCTGGCAGCGGAGATGGGAGTGAATGGAAAGAGATCCCCCGTGCTATTGCATCTCGTAAGACGTGTCCCCATCTGAAGATCCTTCACAGTGAAATTATAAGGGTCAAAATCAACAGAGACAGGGTAATAAAGTAAATTTGCGGATAGAGATTAGATTCTTAATCATATGTGGGGCATATAGGGTATTTTGAAGGGGGAATGGATTATGAGGTGGTGTGTAGGATGTGCCATAACCCTTTACTGGAATTCGGTGACCACTACCAACTGTCACAAATTGAGGATGCTTTAAACCAAACAGTTTGGTAATATTACATGCAGACCGGGTGAGGTGAGATGTGGCTCCGGAGTCCATATACCAGTTGTTGCGCCATTTGCATGTTGAGATCGCCAAGGCCCGACTATCTCGATGGGTGTCATCGCCGACGGCGCTACCGAATCGCCGTACATGAAGTGGGCTTGCTGCGGGTACTAAACTTGTCGGGCGGCTGCAGCAGGCCCAACAAATCATGGTGAGAACCGGTAGGTTCTGGTCTTTGGAATGGCGCGGCGCCAGACGGATATTGTTAGCCGCGCGCTGGATCGATTTCGCGCCCTGTTGTTGCTGCTGATTCTGTTGTCTGCGACCCCTACCACGACCACGGCCTCATCTGCCGCGACCTTTGTCACCCTTACCACCGCGTCCCTGTTGCGGTTGAGAGTTTTCTGGCGGCGTTTGATCTTGAGGGCGTGTTTCGACAGCTAACGCCTTCTGATTGTGCTCATCCTGCTTAGCACGGCAAGTCTCTTCGAGCAACAACTGCGAGCGAGCTTTGTTAAAAATGGGAAGCGGGTCTGCCTGTTGAATTATGGCGGCTAACGTATCATAGTTACCTTTGGGAAGTCCTGCAATCAATTGCAGCACCAATTTAGTGTCCGAGACAGGCGTGTCGACGTTGGAGAGTTGACCGTCGGAGTTTCAACCGTCTGCGATTACGGTCATGTTGGAGAAATTTTCAAGGCGTGTATTGTTAAACTGTTCCTCCAAATACACTGCACGAGTGTGCTTGTTATCTTGAAAGATTTCCTCCAAGCGGTTTCATAACTCAAGGGTTGTGGCGCCAGATTTCATGATAGTAAGAAGGAGATCCTGAGAAATACTACCATAAATCCACTGTTTGACGCCGGCGTCTATACGACGCCAAGTAGACTCATCAACCTCCGGAGGGCGCGAAATAGTGTCATCAATATGATCAAGCACGTTATAGAGACATGCATGATTACGAAACAGTTCAACCTGGGAGAATCTCGATCGCTTTCTTGATCAAGAAGAATGGGGATAGAGTTTTTGATGTTTGTAACAGTTAGAGCGGAATGAAAATAGGATGATGACATGGTGGTGGGATTGTGGAGGTTGAAGCATCAGAAGTATTGGGAGATTCCTCAATAGCCATTTAGAGAATAGAGGAATGGAGAGAAAAACCAAGAATTTTAGGTAGGAGAGGGGAGGGAGCCGCAACGAGAAGCCCGAGGGGGGGGGGGGGGGTTCGGCGGATGCAGAGAAAGAAAAATTCTAGGTTTTTTTTGTGTGTTAGGCTCTTGATACCATGTACGATGATATTAATCTCCCTTGAGGAGCCTTCTCATTAATATCAAAGTATATATAGAGTACAATATTCATCCCTTATACAATAGGAATCTTAAGCCTATATAAAAGAGGAATTCTAGTCTTACCATAATTATATTTACACAATATATGGAAATATTGTAATTATGGATAGGGAATATTGTAATTCTTATATACACGTTTACACTTTTTGTTGGCATACTGAAGGACTAGAGTTTTATCAATTTGTATTTTGAAAATAATCTAAATCAGAATCTGGAAAAAAAGAAAACAATCAAAAATAGAATCAGTTGGTTGGTTCCAGGGTGGCAGATTGCTCCCAAGAAAAGGAAAATAAATTCAAGTTTAAATTGTGGTATAATATATGACAAAAAACTATATTTAGGTTTCTTTTTCAAGTTTTCATATAGTAGTATAAAATTTCAATTCTATTTTCATATTCAAAAACAACTTCAACTTTCACTTTTCGGTTTAACTTCAAATATTACTTTTTTTCTATCATCAACCAATTCATATACATACGTGATACGTCTATACATGCCGGTAACACATAGATTGTAAAAGAAAGAGTACTAAATATATTTTATTGTAATGAATGTATGTTGGACCTAACTCAACCTCAAAATTTAGCTTTATAGGGTGATGATTGTTCAAGTCGATATAAGAAGTCTATATTCTCATTTCATATCCGATGTGAGACTGTTAATATTTATGTCTATCAAAACAAAGTTAATATCAAACAAAACCTTGCGAATATCCTCTAAAGAACTAGAATTTAATATGATAGTAAGGAATACAATGCCTAAATATTCTCCAGAACTACTTCAATATGCTTGACTTATAACGAATGAAACAAATTAAATACGTAACGTTCCAAGAACTTTCCCCACATGTCGGCATCTTGTGTCCTTTTCCTTTTTTTTGTGGAACCTGTCGCAATATTGATTAATTATACGTGTCCTGCGGAATTATATTTCTTAATAATGTCACTTTAACTAATTACATATTCAAGTTAATTACATCTTTTTACATCATTCTCTGAGAAGATAAAAAGAAATTACAATAATTAATTGAGTCATAAGCAAACATCTACTTCTACTAGTACTTCTTTATTCTTCTGTTAATTACTAGTAATAATGCATGTTTTCCTTATAATTAAAGTGAGAAGTTTTCATTTATTTAGCTGCCATCATCATCATCCTGCTTTCACGTTATAATAAATACCATTTCTATATAGTCGTTCTCGAGTTTCCATTCTATCTAATAGTACTAAAATTTTAAGTAAAAATACTGATACAAACATGTCTGTAGTTGGTGGGAAACTTATTTTGGCCAAACAAGCATTTGGGAATATGTTCTATAAAACCATAATGTTGGCTAATGGAAGCATTTGTAGAAACTAGAAACTTACAATTTCAAGTGGGTAAATGTTTACAGTTCCACATAAGCTTTGAGAAAATAATTACAACGAATTATCAAAAGACTTTCCAAATTAATTAAGTAAATTTTCTTTGTTCTCTTTTACTCCGTATGTCCTTTTTGTTGGCATGCTGAAGGACAAAAGACTTGACCAGAGAGTTAAGTCGGGTCAAGAGTGATGTCTCCAGCTCGACCCACGTCCCACACGGCATGAGTAGAGTCAAGTTCTAAGTTTGTGAAATCGCATGGAAATCACCAAGAAAGAATCTCATCTTACTGGAGAAAAGAAATCACATAATTGGATGCTAATTGTCATATAGGTCTTCATGCTTGAAGGACTTAGAGCCTGTTTGGGTTAGAAACTGTTAAACATTACGTGCCCATAAACACATTTAAGTATTGAAATTAATTTTATAAACAAGTAATTGAATGTTTGGATAAAAGTGTAAAATATTACCTTTGATTTTTTAAATTAAGAATTATAAATAAAGAGGTATCTTTGTGATAAACGGCGGATATGGAATGGAGGGAAGTTAAAAGTTTTGTTTTGCAAAAAGATATTTTGAGAATTAGATAAGTTTGGAAAAAGTTTTGGCCAACTTAATGCTTTTTTTATTTTTATTTATAAGCACTTGACTCGTAAACATTCAAATAAAAATGTAGATAAGCTAAAGGCGTTTGTTAGCCGTTTGACCGGCTTATAAGCTTAGACAAACACTCTCTTTAACTTTTATTGCTCCAACTGACGAGCTTATAAATCCAGTCGAGATCTTGACAAGATGAATTTCTTTGTCAAAATCTTTTGAATGTTGCAATAACACTCCATTATACGTCAGTTGAAGTTTATTTTCATCTTTAAAACTTTGTAATAGCATCAAATCACCAAAAAACATCACATGGGTCAATTGAACAGGTGGAAATACAAACACGGATCAGTAGTTTCAGCAGTGAAAACTGGCATATAAAGTGTAACTTCACCAGTCAAAACTAATCCAATATTCATCCTGTTTAAAAACCATAATTTCACCAGTTGATATGGTTTATACAAAGGGATTTATGCACAGCTAGTTGATATGATGGAGCAGATAAAACGAGAAACTGTAGAAAGAATTGAGTGTTTTATGCTTTCTAAACGTGCGCATAGATGTAGAAGTTTTTGGCAGCAATTTTGTAACTAGTTTCATATGAGACTTGATACTCATCACACCCTTCCTGGAAGGTGGTGGTGGGAGATTAGGTGCTCTTAGTTTGTTCTTGTTTGTTTGTTAATGGTAATTTCACAATGTTACCAAAAAAAACAAATGTACACTTCATCCTTGATGTCAAGTGTTTGATATACAATTAAGGTTTCAAATTTACAAATAATTGACAATGATAATGCCTACAAGAAGACGCAAACCTCTCCTGGCCTAAAACTGGAACAAGTACTAGAAAAGAGCTTACAGATATTTCTATCAATCAGTTAACCAAATGAACAATACAACAGCAAGTAATGAATTGGAACCAGTGCACGTTAACAATGAATTAAGGTTTCAAATTTACAAATAATTGACAATGATAATGCCTACAAGAAGACGCAAACCTCTCCTGGCCTAAAACTGGAACAAGTACTAGAAAAGAGCTTACAGATATTTCTATCAATCAGTTAACCAAATGAACAATACAACAGCAAGTAATGAATTGGAACCAGTGCACGTTAACAATGAATTAAGGTTTCAAATTTACAAATAATTGACAATGATAATGCCTACAAGAAGACGCAAACCTCTCCTGGCCTAAAACTGGAACAAGTACTAGAAAAGAGCTTACAGATATTTCTATCAATCAGTTAACCAAATGAACAATACAACGTTAAGTAATGAATTGGAACCAGTGCACGTTAACAATGAATTAAGGTTTCAAATTTACAAATAATTGACAATGATAATGCCTACAAGAAGACGCAAACCTCTCCTGGCCTAAAACTGGAACAAGTACTAGAAAAGAGCTTACAGATATTTCTATCAATCAGTTAACCAAATGAACAATACAACAGCAAGTAATGAATTGGAACCAGTGCACGTTAACAATGAATTAAGGTTTCAAATTTACAAATAATTGACAATGATAATGCCTACAAGAAGACGCAAACCTCTCCTGGCCTAAAACTGGAACAAGTACTAGAAAAGAGCTTACAGATATTTCTATCAATCAGTTAACCAAATGAACAATACAACAGCAAGTAATGAATTGGAACCAGTGCACGTTAACAGTGTCATGCTAGGGGGAGATCGATAGAGTTGTTTGACTTCACATCTTCACCGTCTTTGTCATTTGAATCTGCTAAATGGTCAAAGAAAGCATTAAGGTACCAAGGACAATTATCGTTCAAAGCACCCCTGTGAGCATTTGCTCGCCATTTTTGGTCCGCAATCATCTCAGGGGACATCCCCCATTCTAGCATCTCTTCATCACTATGATGGACTGCTAAGCTATACTCACCACCAGCCCCTAATTCCATAACTCGAAACTCGCAATTCCCTAGATTGTTTAGGTACTCGAATTGCTCAACTGTCCACTTGAACCACTTCATTAGAAAGACTCGACTGGCTAGACCATGGGATACAATTACAAGATTTAACTCATCATTAGGATCATGATGGTGCCTGTTCATATCAACATCCCTCCATAGAGTTTCAAGGAAATCTGCATTACAAAATTTAACAAATGAAAGTAAGTATCAAACTTCACATTTCTGAATTGTAGCTTAATTTAAATGCATCCTCATTCAGAGCACTGACAATACCAGTTGCATTTTGCTTAAATAACAAATTAAAGGAACCAACTACTACCATAATAGAGGGAATTTTGGTGGAGACACGTAAGAAATATCACTGTGTTTTTTTTAGAAAGGTAACAATAAGAAAATCATAGTGTTTATGGAGTACATCACTAGTGTGACATTCCACTATTGCGTATAAAATAATTATTGAATCTTATCACTATCATCCATTTATGTTAGCAAAATCATTTTGGTCTCATAAAAACTGAATTAGTTATAACCGACGAGATCCTTATATTCAAACTAATTAAGATTAAGGCTATGAGTACAGCAAACTTTGGTTTTACACTAGACATGGATCTTTGACAAGCAGAACTAGGATCACAAAACAGAATTGAAGTCCAGCTGGTAAAGCTTGGGAAACCTTTCCAGCATTAAGTATTGAAGGAAAGAAGACATATTTTTCCTTTAAAAGGTGGTATTATTTCAAGTTATCCTTCAGAATTTAATATCTCATTAAAGATATTAGTGATTGATGCCAATAAGATATGAATTTCTTCAGTGGTATTAGTTGTTAAGCATAAGATTGAGTGTAATTATGTTTTGGAAAAGATGCCTACCTGCCTTGTGGATATAAAAGCAGAAAGGTCTGGTTCTTTCTGTATATTGGCTGGGATTTGACATAAATCCTGTTGGACTAAGGATATATGGTCATTCAAAAATAAGATTTGTACAGCAAACTGCTATGAGTTTCTAATCCATTTAAAAAAAACGAGAGAGAGAGAGACAAACACATTTAATTCAAAGGGAAAAGGGTCATATTTACCCTCAAACTTGAGGAAAAGGGTCATATTTGCCCTCCGTTAAAGTTTGAGGTCAAATATGCCCTTTCCGTTATGAAAGTTGTTATACTTGTCCATTTTTAACAGAAATGTCACGTGGACGCCACGTGGGAGACACATCAGCAAGTGGGACACACATCACCTCCTCCGCTGAAGCAGGTGGGATACCGTCGGCTGAAGCTTCAACAAACAACAATGGTGAAATTCGATTTAAGATGAATTGAGACACGTGGTTGGTTGCAAAATGTAGCTAAGACCATGGCGAACTCAGGGACACCACCCACAATCGTCGACGTTACCTGAGTTGGCCGGAAAACGCACTCAAAGTTTCGGGTTTTCTAATTTGGTCGACCCACGGCTTCGTGAAGAACTGACAGTGGTGGGTGGGTGTAAAATGACGAATGGTGCAAGCCCCGACCGTCGATTGTAGTCCCGGTGGCCGAAAAATCGACGACGGCGTTTAGGGTTTTAGATTTTTCGATTTGGGTGTTCTGGCGATTTAGCAAGAATCGAACAACATGGGGGGTGTCAAAATGACGGCGAGGTGATGGTGGTGATGGTGGTATAACTCACTCCCGTCGATTCAATCCAGTTCGCCGGAGGGCCGTCGGAGTTGGTAATGACGGTACGGTGGAGGTACTGTAGGGGAGGGGGTCCGAAAATTTTAGAGGGGGAGGGGTGACCGGAGCAGCTGGTGGTCGGATGAACAGAGGGAGGGGAAGCAGTGGAGGAGGTGATGTGGGTTCACCTGTGTCTCCCACGTGGCGTCCACGTGACATTTCTATTAAAAATGGGTAAATATAACAACTTTCATAACGAAAAGGGCATATTTGACCCCAAACTTTAACGGAAGACAAATATGATCCTTTTACTTGAGTTTAAGGGCAAATATGACCATTTTCCCTTAATTCAATCTTTATGTAAAATAGTACTGTAGTTGCATTATGTCATCAAGTTTTACTAACTTGCTTGATGCAGACTACTTGATCTTTTTCTTGTTGTAACTTGAAGTCTCAGACTGCTAGTTCTATCAATTGCATTATACTTTTAAACCATAACTGTATATTCTGAATACCATTATCCATTTAATTGACAATTTATTTAAAGATTGTATCTTACTTTCAATTAGACTAACAGTTGAGATCAATCAATAGAAAAATTGTACGACAGGAAGCAAAGCTGTAGGGAGACCCAAAGCTTCAATTATTTCCAGGAGGTGTATGAGAACTGAGAATGCAGGCAAGAAAATATAACTCTTAAAAGCATTACAATGACAAGGAAAAATCCAACGGTAGCAAATTAAATTTTGGCCTTCTTTCACCAATAATGAACAACATATTGGGCTGCAATGTTGGCTTTTACTTGCACCTCTTTTTAGTATGATTTGCTGTTCTAATACTACACGTTCAAAAAGTCCAATGTTGTTCAACTACTTCTATGTGACATCAGGAAGGCAAGATTACTACCACCAACATAGTTTAACACACCAATCTCAAGAGCAGGACACACTGAAAGACAACCTTGCCTTTGAGTGGCGACAAACGATGGATCTCATAGCAACCTAAACATCATGCTAATTATAAAACCTACATCATGACCTAATCTTGGTCTAAGCCAAACCACAAACGTCTTGGTTAGAACAAAATGCACACAACTAAAAGAGGTTTTCCGTTTTCCCCAACAAATTGGTAATTTTTTAGGACTGTCTATGATTATCCCAAATCAGTAACACCAGCATCCACCCATATCCCCCGCCACAGTAAGAATGTCTCGGCATAATAAAATGTCAGAAAGCTCTCGGATATATCTTAAACCCCTAGATAAAGATTGCACCTCAGATGTATCAAGCTTGATAAAAATGACCTATTCACACTATCTCTAGAAGAAGGTCCATATTCCATAGACTTATGCAGCAAGTCATTCGAAAGCTCAACAAATTATCAGAATGCATCTATTAAGACACCATATTCAACAAATGCATCTCAGCAACCAAACACAACTCAATCACAATACAAAATACTCCCTCTGTCACAAAATTAACTATCCTGCTCTTTCCTTTTGAACTATTCTAAATAGTGTCCACTTAACCAAAAGTAAATCAATTCTGTACTCTTCATCAATACTCAGAATATCAAATATCAAAAAAATATTTCCCAGTCCCAAGATGCTTGTTTTTCATCTTGTACATAAATTTTTGCCCACAATAAATAATTCATCTTTAATGCTATAGAAACTTAAAGAACCTCTTTTTCTCACCTCTACAATTCCACAATATATCATATTCTTATATCTTTTCTTTTCAACTATCTTAAAATTAGACCCCTCATGTTTCATTTTATATGACAGACTTTGACTAGACACAGAGAACATAAGACATACATTTAATTAGGCATTAATTAAATATATGTAATTTACTACCAAAAATGCCTTTAGAAGTTTGTCACCTTCAGCATACAATATCACTCGTACAAAAGCACGCCGCCAAAGGTAAAATGTAATAATCAAATTGAAGTGTTTCAAAGTATAGAAAAGGTTCAATGTTTTAGCATGAATCTAAATATAATAAAATTCCATCTGTTGCTAGACAAAAATAGGGCAAGGGAAATTAAAAAATCATCTAATACTCCCTCCGTTTCACGTTTCAACTTGTTTGTCTGGTTTGACTTGACACGAGGTTAAAAAATTAAAAAAAAAAAAAAAAAATTGTAGATCTTGTTGTTTTAAGCTAAAAATATGTAACAACAACAATAACATAACCAATGTACTGAATAGACAGGTAGATTGAAAAAATCATGACTATGCTTAACAATAAAACACTTCGATCACTAGGAAAACACTTTTCGCAAGAAAAGACTGAGATAAAAGTTGTATCTTAAACTGAGCACTTGACTCCATCTGGTTGTTTACAATAGAAAGAAACTAAAAATATGTAAAATGTTTCAAAATAACTTTTAATGTCAGTGGTCTTAAATATGACGGGTGAAAAATTAAAATAAAAAGATTGTCAAATTGAATATAAAGAAGACTTACGGGAAACACGATCATAAACATCAGCAGCAGATTCACCCTCAGGAAAGCGATAAAAGAATCTCCCAAACCTCTCCCTTGTTTCCTTAATGACTTTCATACGTTCAGTCACTTGAAAGTTGCCAAAATCCTGTTCTCTAACTCTACATTCTTCCCTCACGCCAAGCACTCTATTCCTAGGAAACGCCCGACCAATCTCCCGAAGAGTGGAGCGCGTCCGCACGTAAGGTGAAACATAAAAGTAGACTTTCCAGTTCTCCGATGACCCATGACCGGAGACAACGTCAAGAATGAGGGACCCAGCTTGATTAGCTTGTTCAATGCCACGTGTTGTTAAAGGGATTTTGTAATCTGGTGTTACGCTGTATGTTGTGTCGTCTTTGTTACCTTGGCTTTCGCCGTGACGGACTAAGATTATTCGCTTTGGTAGGTGGTACTTGCTTGTGCTGTTTATCATGCTTTTTTACTAGTTTGTTTGTGAAAGAAAAAATTTGTGGGTTTTGAAGCTTTTGGAAATGGATCTTCATGAATGGTTGAGGATTTATAGAGTACTGAAAAGCTGTTTATTGCTGCTAGTGGGAACGTGCTGGAATACTGGATGCTTCGATCAACATTTGAATTTGAATTTAAAGAACGTGGGATTTTCAACTTCGCCTTTTTTTTTTTTAATATCCATCACTATTCCTGAATATATATAGTAATATTGATCTCTCAACACTGCTATGAGTTATCAGTATATTACGGAACGTACATGAATAACTAGAATTTTAGAACAGAGCAACATCTCGTTTTTCTTTTAAAAATACGAGTAAACAATTTAATCGTCACTACTAGTAGTAATAAAAAGTAAAAAACTGTGTTTTAATCGTGTTTTTTACCATCTAAAGGGAAAAGGAAAAAAATTAGGAAATGGGATGTACTGCTCTTTTATAATTTGAATAGAAGAAAATTATATTTTTAAATTTCTTATTTCCTTCATTTCAAATTATTTGACTGGTTTTAACTTGACACAAAGTTTAAATAAGTAGATAGGAATTTTGAATCTTGTGATCATAAACTAAATTACTAAAGAAGCGTAGAATGTACTAAAATATTTTTTAACTTTGTGATAGTAAATATCAAATATGTCAAATTGAAAAGTTAAGCCTGAAGGTATAAAAAAGAGCTCTTGTAAAAAAAATATAAAATAAAATAAAAATTGTAAAGGACTAAACACTCACTTGTTCCGTAATTTTGGTTTTGTATATTAAGTGTCTGTTTGGATTGACGGTGGACAGAAGTGATTCTGACAGAATTGATTTTGTCAGAATTGATTCTGGCAGAATTGATTTTGTCAGAATTGATTCTGGCAGAATTGATTTTGTCAGAATTTATTCTGGCAGAATTGATTTATGTTTTGATGTAACAATGTAAAAGTGATTGTTATCAATAAATGATGTTTGCATAGTTTTGATCAAAATTGCTTTTGAATGTGGAATTATCAAAATGAACATTTAGTCAACACATATAAATAAAAATTACTAATAAATGAAAGTATGTAAATAAAATTACAAATAGATAATAGAGTTTAAAGTGCAAATAGTATTTAAATATTATTACAATACTAATTTTGCATGTACTCTATAATTTGATTGCGGACTAATTTTGCATGTACTCTTAATTTTCAGTAGCTACTGGAGCCTAGGCGCCGCGACTCTTCAGGCTATGCTTCAAAAATAATAAAACTTTTCGATACTTCAACTTGAGTATATTTATTTCTTGTTTGTTCAAAATATAATATATTATAGTAATAATATTTTGAGTATTTGAAAGAAGACAATAGAAAAAGGAGAAGGATAATCCTCGTATAATCTGACAACGTTGGAATGTTTGAGGAGTTTAAAGTTTCAATCTGCAATTACACATGAACAAATGTCAACTTTAATATTATATTTGATTTTTTTTAATTAAAACAGAACATGAGTAGTATATTTAATTTTTTTAGTAATTATTTCTAGATATTTAAAGAGGGTAATGAAAGTTGTATATTTGAATTTTTTTTAGTAATTATTTCTAGATATTTAAAGATGGTAATGAAAGTTGTATATTTGAGTTTTTATAGTAACTATTTGTAGATATTTAAAGAGGGTAATGAAGGTGAATATAGTTGCTGATGAAAATTAAAGAGGGTAATGAAGAAAAATGTAAAATTCAAATTGAAATAAATGACAGAATTGATTCTGGCAGAAGCTACAAATTGTAGCTTTTGATCACTTCTGAAAAGTCAATTCAAATATGTCAATTTTGTCATTTTCATGAAAGTAGGTATCCAGAAGTAATTATGAGTACCCAAAAGCCAATCCAAAAAGAGCTTAAGAGTCAATTGCATTAAACTTGACTATTATAATCGTATAGGGATCAAATTTTATTTCTCTTTTCTCTTTCGCCACTATCTACACTACCAAATACCAATCATCATTTCTTCTCTTTTGACTGTTATACGAGTTTATACTTGCATTAAAATAATATATATTGTATGTTGAATAGTTTAGCGTATTTCTCTTAATTCAATGGCGGAGCTAAAATTTCCACTAGGTTCAAAATATAAAAAAGTAAACACACGAAGAAGTCAAAAGGGGTTCAACGTCTACTATATATATATATATATATAATATTTTTAATCATGTATAAATAATGTAACTTTTTGCCGAATGAATTTCGGATGAACCCCTTGACCCTTCCTCCCTCCGCGCCTACCTTAATGATGTAGGCGATGATGGTGTGACGAGGAGAGACAGAGAATAGAAGATGATGATGATAATGATGACTGGTAGAGACAAGGAAGAGGGGAAGAAATGGAGATTGGTGGTAGAATTAATGGTAGGAAGAGAAAAAAGAGGAACAAAAATTAAAACTAAAAATGGAGAGAAAAGGTCAAATTTGTACCTAACTCTGCGAAATGTTCATATTTGTCTTCCGTTAAATATTAATCTTTAATTGCATGACGTGTGGCATCACCGGTGCTAAGCTTCCACTACTTTAAAATAAGAAAAAAATTATTTTATTTTGCATAGTTTAAGAGCAAATTTAACCCCCGTTAATAGCTATGAGAATATATTTAATCCGAACTATTAACAAAAGACAAATTTATTTCATATCTCATAGGTTAGGACAAATTTAATCCTTTACCTTATTAAATTTATTGATCCGTGCTGCCGGTGACCAAATTGATGGCAAAGCAAGCAGTCGAATGATGACTTTTTTTGTGCAAGTGGTTAAAAAATAAGCGCAAATGTGAACCCGTACAAAAGCAGAATCTTTAGGGGCTTTTTCACGAAAGAAATAAAATAGGCACCATCTAAGCTCTAGATGTTTTGACCCTTTACTTTCATGTTGGCCTAAGAAATCAGTATGTGAATGATGAGATTGACGAAATAAAAGAATTCGTGATCATCACCTATATATGTTGTAATATATTACAGAAGCGGTGTCGTCATGTAAAAATAACACATGCGAAATTGTGAGAATGGATCTTGGATTTAACTCAACCCAAAAGTTACCTTGTAGGATGGAAATTGTATAAGTTTATATAAGGAGTCTATATTTTCATTTTATTACCGATGTGAGATTCTTAACACTCCCCCGCACGTTCAGATCCCGTTAACTGGAAAATGAATAATATAATTTGGTGAACCAAAATCAGTGAACGGAATGGTCCAACATCAGTGCACAAAGAATTGAAATAAGTCTGGCTCTAATACCATGTGAGAATGGATCTTAGGCTTAACTCAACTCCAAAAGCTAACTTATAGGGTGAGAATTGTCTAAATTCATATAAGGAGTCCATGTTCTCATTCCGTTACGGGTGGGACTCTTAACAGAAATGATGTTATTCCAGGTTGATTTTTCACATGCTTGCTAAATTTGTCAACAAAGAACATCTGATTTCCCTATCAAAACTGAATAAAAATAATAAAGAGTACCAATTCATGGTCTCAAACTCTGATATTTTCAACACCTGCATTTTTTTTTTACTACTACTATAGAAATAACTGCTAAAAAATAAAATAAACTATGATGCTCTCTCTTCTACCCCGTTCTTGTATGACTGTTGCTAATGTAATATCTGCTCATTCGTGTGCCTTGTAAACTAGTCAATTTTGTCCCTCTATCGTTCTACAAAACAACGTAACAACATATTCATAATCCATATTTTCTAATGCTAATTATATCCTAATTACTTTCTTAATCAATACCTAACATTTTATTTATTTGTAGAAAACAAAATAAAGAAAAAGTAAAAAGGGATTGGGCTGGTTTGTTGACCCAAACAAGAAGAAGGCTATGAGCCAGATAGTGGCCCAAAAATTCAAAAGAACTTCAGCCTTCAGGCCATTTTCTCGACCCAAATTAAACCAAGCTGTGAAAAACTTAAAATAGAATCCATATTGTCTTTCACGTAAACAGGGTTGTCTCAAATATTTTAGGGGTCCTGTTCTAATTCGTAAAATTGGATTTGGGCTAAGACCTGCGAATTATGGTCTTTACAGTTAATTTTGGCTAATACTACTTAATAAAAAATAAAAAAAAGACCCTAAAATTTTTTATTTTTCGGATGCCTTGTGCAGTAGCACACTTCACACGGGTCCAAAGACGACCCTTCATGTAAATACGAAGAGAAAAAAATTAACAACTTTAGAATCTAGGATATTTTTTACCAAGGAATTTCGGGTCAGCAGTTGAACAATTGCATTTTCAATGGCGGTTCAAGAAACCAGCACGAAAATAAAGATAGGATTGAAGAAATTAGAGATTATCACCGATACAACTGTTCTATATTACTACGTATTAATCGTGTCTGCTTGTCAAGCTGTACACATTGGATGTTACATATTTTGCTACACGTGTTCAACTTTTGGAATTAAAGAGTTTTTGCTTTATATTATGGGTCTAATAATTAGTACTACTATTTATCTTTTTATAAGTATTACGGAAATATAGTTTACCATAATCAATATAAGGAGCTACGAATATTCAAATTAATATTACTTACGATTAATGCAAGTTAAAAAATAGACAAGTAAATCAAGGTTGGCGGAGTTCTTTGTCTATTGCATCGTCATATGAAACATACATGGAGATTCAAATGCAAGTTTGGACCAAGAATGATATAATAAGAACACGCATTTGAAAAGAGCAGCCACTTGACCAATATTGGTGAAGGTAAATGCTTTGGGGTTATGACCTGATCTTATCTTCTTTTATATATTTTGGTTGTTTTTAAATGTGAAAGCTAATATTAGTTCTTTTAACTATTGGCTTAAAGTTTTGGTTGCATTTTGGCCAGTTGACTTGCATTATATGGATCCATTTGTTGTAAATTTGCCTTTGGCGGGAGTTGTGACCGACCAACTTTAACGGCTTAAACACTAGTGTTACGTATGTTGGAGAATCCGGTTCTTTACACTTGTATGATCTACTAAGTACGTAGATAACCGTAGGGCCAAGGATCGTCAAATTTTGTTGAGAAATGAAAGAGATATTGATCCACAAAGTGAGGTGTTTGAAGCATGAAAAACTGTGGTTTAGGATCAATTCTCCCTCATCGGTGGAGGAAGAAAGAACTGTTGTGTTTATAAGACTCAAAATTGGTTTGGGGTTTGGGACCCCAAGGGGTAGGTGGGAGGACCTAGATATGCTTCGGTTCGAGGAAAGCCCACACGCGCGCCGCCGCTCTTCCGATCCGGTTCGGGTCACGGGTCTTGTCTTTTTGGTCCCTGAAGTTTTCAGAAAGTCAGAATTGGGCAGAAAGATCAGAAACGCCACAACATTCAATTCAGCCATTTATTTTGGCTGAATTACTCCTCCTATAATGGCAAATGCGTTGCTCATTTTCACAATTTATTTTGGTGGTATTACTACCTCCATAATGACCATTACTTGGCCAATAATGACACTTATGGAGGCAGTTCAACAACCCCTCCCTCACCTATATAAACAACCCATTTGCACCATTGTTGAGAACACAATACAATAGACGAAAAACACAAAACAGAATTCTTCTTCCTACAATCTTCCAAGCATCATTTCGTTACTCAAAATTCTTCACGGTAGCACTTGAGTTTTCTTTGCTCAATTGTTCCATTGCTATTTTATCTTGGGAGACAATTGTCCAGGACGTATAAAGAATACATACGGGGCAATATTGTCTTAAAGACAGAGTGTCACACTCGACTCAGCATTCACATAACAGTTTCCATTTTTCTTGTTCAACATCTTTGTAATTTCAGTTTTGTTGTTGAATTATATTTTCAGTTGTTGTAAGTCTTAGCAGTTATCTGTAATTCCCGTTTCCTGCACCTTTGTAACCAACAAGTTTAAGACAATATTTGCTTACTGTAACTGCTGTAATAGTGCTAGAAAGATGTTTGTCACTAGATATACTCCCAAATCTGGTTGTGACTTTGTTTTTGAAACCAGTTTCATTGACAGTTCTATAAACAGTTCAAACACTGTCGCTATCAACAGATTTGGTCCTAGTTTTTGATCTCTCTTATACGATAGCTACAAACTTTTTTCCGTCAAAAGAGAGATATCTGTTGGTGATCCTGAACTTGAATAGACTGCTGATAGTCATGTTGGCAAGGCTAAGGATCAATGAAGAGTTTTTGTCACCTCTCCCGAGAGTGGTGGAAAACAAGCGTGCACGAGAGGTGGAGGATATCAATTGGGACAAAAGAAGGAGGCTGAAAATGATGGTCTATCTTATAGCTGAAGGATTACACTTGTCCCAAACATGGAATCTGAAGATGAGTTAAGTAAACTTTCCTCTTTGTCAATAAGAAGATTAAATCACGTCTGAATAAAATAAGTAAAGTAAGGATATGAATATGAAAATGTTTCAAGAAAAATTATATTCCTTACACTTTAAATTCAGGAGTTTAATCTCATTTACCTTCCCGTTTAAATATTGGACTGTTATAAGCAACGACCTAAATGATATGAACTTAGATTGTAATAAAATGATTTTATGGACAATTGTTAGCGATTTATCCACACGCTTAAAACACAAGTGCACGTATCGTTACAAGTAATATAGTCTAGGTAAGACCGAATATCGTCCTCAGGGACTGGTTTTCAAGTACCGGTTATCTATTCTATAGTATCTATTTGGTTAACGTTAATTGGTTTAGAATTTTAGACTAATAATGCACACCTCACACTTACGTTGAGGGTTTATGTCAATAGACAGCAATAATTTTAGCTTTATCAATCTTTTGATAGATTGATAGTTTACATGTCCTAATCTATGATGTCATAGATTAGATGACTCAATCAAGTAAGTAGAAGGTGCAATTTTATTGATACTTGAAACAGAAGGCATTACATGTGTAACATTGAACTTAAAAAGGCCTTCACAGACGAAGCCCCTTCCTACAAAAGTTCTATTTTTATTTATCACAAACTTGTTAGCCTCTAACACTAGCCTAAAACCAGCATTTACTAACAGAGGTCCAGAAATTAAATTTCTTCGAATTTTTGGGACATGCATCACTTCCTTCAGAATTAGCTCCTTTCCGGACGTCATCTTTTGGGTCACCTTTCCTACCCCCAGCACCTCTGAAGAAGAATTGTTGCCCATGAACAATTTCTTATGTGTGACTGGTGTATATGTGGAGAAGACATCTTTATTGGAACAAATGTGACGTGTAGCACCCGTGTCTAGCCATCATTGCACCGGATTCTCAACAAGGTTAGCTTCAAGAACTACCGCTAAGAACTCCTCAATCATATCGTTGACGAGCGTGTCTTTAACGATGTTAGCCTTGGCCTTATTATCACGTTTGAGCTTGCGACAGTCTTTGGCCATGTGACCAACTATACCACAGTGGTTACAATTTCCCTTGAACTTTTCAGTTGTTTGGGGCTTGCCTTCCTTCTGGAACTTCCGCTTCTTGCTTGAGTTCCTTTTGACTTCCGTCGGGTTTGACTTAGCCTCAGCGGGTTGTTTTCCCTTTGGCATGGCCTTCTTATTGTATTCCTGAATCTGGAGTTTGACAATAAGTTCATCTAGGGTCATCTCCTTCGATTTGAGTTTTAGATAGTTCATAAACTCAGTCCATGAGGGAGGCAACTTCTCGATTAATGCCCCAACCAAGAATTGTTCGTTGGGCTTTAATCCTTCCAAATTCATGTGATGTAGAATCATTTGGAATTTCTAGACTTGGGATTTGTTGTCCACCATTTGAAATTTCAGGAACTTCCCAATGATGAACTTCTTACTACCCGCATCTTGGGTGTTGTACTTTTTCTGAAGTTTGTCCCATAACTGCTTGGCAGTTTCAACAGTGCAATATACCGTGTATAGTGGATCGAATAAACTATTTAGAATATAGTTCCTGCACATGAAATCACTATGGCCCCCTCCCACCAAATTATTTGGCTGAGGGTCCACGTCTTCCCCAACTAGTGGGGGATCTTCGGTTAGGAAACGTGACATTCCCATAACCGTCAGGAAAAACAACATCTTTTGCTGCCATCTCTTAAAGTGAGCACCCATGAACTTTTCAGGACGTTCATGGTGAAAACCCGGCCAGTGTCAGGCGATGGCGCCCGCGAGGAGTTGCAAAGGCATTGTGAATGCCTCCAACAAGAGTATAGTTGTTGTTGACGCTTTGGGTAGGAGCAAAGGCACTATAAGTGCCCGGAGCAGCAGTGGAGGCATTGATTGTGCCAAAGGCAGTGGCGGTGGCACTTGATGTGCCAAAAGCAGTAGTTGGGAAGACATTAGAAATGTCATGATCAGTGGTGACACTAGGAGTGCCAAAAATAGTGGAGTTGAAGGCAGCGTTAGTGCCTTGAGTAGTGGGATTGAAGGCAATGGGATTGCCTTGAGCATCGGTGGAATTTTCAGTGTTGAATTGATCTTGTCCAGTCATGTTGTTGTTAAAATAACCAATATTATCTTAAGCTTGTGAGTGGTAATGTGTAGAACGAGAAAATAACAACAATAACTATTTGTTAGAAATCTAGAAATGATCAACTATGAAAGTTTGATGAGTCGACCAAATTCTTGATATATCCTTAAGATAATATTGCCCCGTATATCATTTCAACGGTTGTAATGACAACTTATCTCCCAAGATAAAACACTCAAAGATCTTTCTTTCAAAGTAAACACTTGAGTTCCAAAGCAAATTAGCATCAATTCATAATTAATAAAATTTATTTTATTTTACGTTTAATAAATATTTCAAACACACGAAAGAAAATAAGGTTATTATCAAATGTCAAACAAATTAACTACAAAATGAGTATAACTATCACAAAAATGAATTATTTAATATTTATATATGCACATAAATAGGCCTAGCTAGATAGAGTTCCACTTGTTAGGATGTGTGATCTATTTCGACCAATCATTCGACCGGCATATACTATTCTCTCGGGTGGATTGACACAGCCGTATTTTTTATTTTTTCTATTATCTGATAAGAGTGTGCCTATCAATTCATCGCCACCAGACCAAACCAAACTCCAAAGTAAACCCATCTCATAGTGTTTCCGTATGAAAGCTGTCAGAACAATCTCTCCTTTTTTAAATTATGATTCTAAATTTATTATTCTTCATACTAAATAATTTTTAAAATATATTATATAAATTTTTAAATTAAATATAATATTTAAATCAAGATTATACCTCCGCCCCTGTTTGTAGTAGATCACTTTTAGGTGAAAGATACGTAATACGTTGTTAATTTTTGGAAAAAGATACTACTATCTATCATAATGTATGTGATACCTTTTTTATTTTAGATTATTCTAAGAATAATTATATTTTTTATATTTAAAAATAATTTAATTTTTAATTTTATTCATAATAAAATGATCTATATTCACAAAAATATTTGTAATTAAATTGAATCATATAAATGGAAAGGAAATACAAAAATAACTGCGCAACTTGTGCGATCAACTAAAAAGTTCTAAATTAAGTAAAGATAAGTAAAAACATTTTTTCTTTTCTCTGTTACATCATGTACTAGTTCAATTTATATGTTATAATTTGACTGAATATAAATTTAAAAAATAAAGATTTTTTTAAATTTTATGATCTAAAATAAGTCAATTATATTTGTATGATTATCTCATTAAGCATAAAAATTAAAGTTTAAAATTAAATTCTTCTCAAATAAGAAAATGTGTAATTTTTCTAGAATGATAAAAAAACGTGTAGTATAAAATGGGATTTCAAAATGTAGGTAACTGATAGAATATCGTGTACCAAAATTAGATTATTAAAGTAATGTTGTATAATTATCATAATTGTAGAATTTGTGTACAATTAGAATATTAGAAATATAGTAGGAATATAATTTTTCATATTTGGAGATTGTAAATTATATATATATATTCAATAAAAATAATCAAGAGATTAATTCTTTCATGGAATCAGAAATCTAGATCTCAAAAATACCTCCTCCCACAAGAACTTTCGCTAACCATTCTCAATTTCCGAGCAGTTTCTTCCTTCTCCCTTCCCAAATTTTCTTCATCATCCATAATTCTTCTATTGTTCTTTCGTTATGTCTACGTTAAAGAACATGTTTCATCCAGCCCTTACAGTTTCCAACATCAGGAACCACATCTCTATTGTTCTTGAAATGGAAAACGTTCAATACGTGACGTGGGCGGAATTATTCAAAGTTCACGCACGCTCGCATCAAGTCTTTCATCATATAATTCCCTCGGTCCCTGGCGTAGATGAAGAGCCTACTCCCGAGGAAAATCCTATGTTATGGACAACCATTGATGTTATCGTTCTCCAATAGATTTACTTCACTATCTCTATAGACCTCTTACAGACGATAATTGAACCTGACAGTACGTCAATTAATACCTGAAATAGGGTGCATGATATATTCTAGGATAACAAAAATTCCTGAGCTGTCACTCTTGAACATGAGTTTTCACATGTCAACATGGAAGATTTTTCTCACGTTTCAGCCTATTGTAAACGATTCAGGGAATTGGCGGACCAACTCCGCAACATTGATGCTCCTGTTTCCAATGATCGTCTTGTTCTCCAGATGGTTGTCGGCCTACATTATCGTGATCTAGTGCAGAGACTGAGTATCGAGGCGTAGCTAATGTGGTGTACTAGTATCTGAATCATGTTGGCTGCATAATCTTCTATTAGAATTACACTTTCCTATTCAGAAAGTTATCTTGGTCTATTGTGATAATATTAGTGCAGTCTATTTTTCTGGTAATCCGGTCCAACATCAGCGCACTAAATATATCGAAATGGATTTTCACTTTGTTCGCGAAAAGATAGCTCGTGAATAAGTATGTGTTTTACATGTGCCCTCCAGATATCAAATTGCTGACATCTTTACGAAGGGTCTTCTCTCAGTTTTATTTGAAGATTTTAGGGACAATCTCAGCGTACGACAACCGTCTGCTATGACTGTGGTGTGTGATAGAATACCGTGTATCAAAATTAGATTATTAAACTAATATTATATAATTATCATAATTGTAGAATTTTTGTACAAATAAAATTAAAATATTAAAAATATAGTAAAAATATAATTTCTCATATTTGAAAATGGTAAATTGTATATATATATATATATATATATATTCATTACATAAGAATAACCGAGTATTAATTCTCTCACTCTCATTATTCCCTTCTCTGTCCCCTCCCCTGATAACACACCAGGATTACTGCTCTGATGCAAAACAGAATCCCAATGCTTTTTCCAACTGCTAACAATTCGAGGCATTTAATTTCTATGGTTGTAGGAATTCCAATTTCATGAGTCGCCATCTTTTCCTCTTGTAGATTCCCCTGAAATAGCAGAGTACTTGAATGCAAAATAAATTCACATGCATATGTATCTTTGTCACCACTTCATTTAATAAACCTAATTTCAAATTAGCCATCTCATTACTTCACCTAGTTGTCACACAGCGTTGCCTCCACACATGTAAATCATGGTGGTGGTTGTTGTTATGACCATGGCCGTAACATCTCCGATGACCATCTCTACTTCCACAGCTTGTCATCGGAAACTTCCACTCTGCAACCTCTTCTTCTTCTTCATCATTAATTTCTTCGTCACTTTCATCAATTGTTTCCATCACTTCATCATCGTCTGGGTGTTCATCTGTTTCCTCTTCTGCTTCTTCTTCGAGATTGTGAATGAGATGTAATCTCAGCCGTCCATCTTGGCGTGAAGCAAGGAGAGTTTCGAGCCGACTAATTTTCACTTGTGTTAATTCTAACCGTCCTTCTTTCCTCACCGCACGGAGGAAAAAGTTGGGCTTTCCATCTTGGCTTAAGGACGATAATGGTGGTGGAAACTTCTTTTTTTCTTTCTTCTCCAAATTAGTTTTTTGCCAGCACCTTGAATTATTAGTACTAGCAGACATATTATTATTCGTACAATATGATTTCCTAGTAACCAAATCTATATCATGATGATCCTCAATTTGATCATCTACTGACCTCTCATCAGAACTCTCGAAACCTAGCGTCTCTGTACATGACATTAATCCATCAACACTCCCACCAACTTCGTCTAAGAACCCAATTCCGCCGGGATCTTTTTTCTCGACGGCGGTGGCTGGCGGTGTCATGGTGGTGGGCTCGAGGTGATTGGTTGGTTTTTGAGTGTCACCGCCGATGGAAGCGGCGGCGAAAATATCTTGGTGGGGGAGGGGAAAGTCTAGCACTGTTCCATTGTGTTTGGAATTTGGTAAACTTAAGAAAGGGTGGACTTTTTTGTTGCAAAGGCTCATCATCATATAATAGTTTCCCTTTGCTTGGAAGATCAGATATATATAAGGGGATCTCAATTAAATGTAATAATTTAATTTGACACGAAAAAATAAGGAAGATTTTTAAATTTTATGATTTAAATTAAAAATGTGGGAATTTTTTAAATTTATGATCTTAAACTTTTCTTAGAATTGAAAGCACTTTTTTTGAACTAGAAAAAAGAAAGAAGATGAGGCCTAACGACGTCCGCACACTATGGGCACGTTTGGTACGCTGTATTAAGCTGAATTGTATTGGATAAAAAAATAATACAGTGTTTGGTAGGCGTTTTCAGTAGACTTTGATCTTACTTTTATTACAGTTCATTTCTTATTTTGAGACTCATCTAATTGAGTCACCTCGAATCTTAAAAATAAAAATAAAATAAAAAATACAATCAATTGTATATTAATACTCTAATATCTTTCATTATATATTAATATAGTCCAATTCAGTCTAATAAAATTAATACAGTCCAGTGTGACCTACAAAATGAGCCCTATTGATATTAGATAGGATAGGGGTAAAGAGAGGATGTCTAAATATGGAAGAATATATTTTGGGGCAGGGCAATGGCAAGAGACTTGGAACTTGTTCAATTTCGCCCACTATATTCGTGTTTACGTCTGTACCAATTCTTGGAGTAAAACAACTTCATTCAGTCTAGAAATATGCGAGTTTCTTAATAAAATATTAATCTATAAGAAAGATGACATTAGACAAATTAAAGTAGATTTTTTTTTCTAGATTTTGGGGTGGCCTTAATGCATATCGCTAAGTACTGCACAAACACTGATGCTTATCTTTCGGAGGCGAATGAAACCGTTCTTAGCCGCCACGGGTAAATCACGGGATGTCGCCGCGTTCGATGTCGATCGCCACCAGCGGATCAATGCTACTGGTCAGGCCCCAGCGAGGATTATGCGAGGAGTATCAAACTCACCGCAACATGCGTAGCGGTTAAGCTGGGCTTTATACGAGGCATATCTGGGAGAAACGTATCCGAGAATCGAACTTGTGAACCTAAGGCCACAAATTTGACTAATGACCACTGGGCCACTATCTTTGGATAAATTAAAGTAGATATTGATATTAAAACATGTAGTAGAACTTTAAATCACCGCAAATTAGAGACAAATGATTGAAGCACACCAGATTTACGCGGATCATGGAGTAACAAGTTTTAGGTTTACGCGGTGCAGTCTCAGTTGATGCATCACATGCCTCGGGGACTAATACGTTGTGTCCTTCAGTAAGCATTTTGTTACATGCATGGTTTTCTTCTCTCATTTCTGAAGTCGCTACTTAGAAGGCTTAATAATAAATTTTCAAATATTTATATTTTGAAAAGTTGCAGTTTCTCGTACCTTTTAACTATCAGTTTCTAAACATGTACATTATGTTTCAAAAAAAGAAGAAGAGTGAAATGATGTGCATATTGAGAAACAAAACTACAAAGATTTTACATTTAGCACTATTAATAGGGAATGACGATTGCACTAGACAATAATTTCTATCCATTAGATATCTGCATAGACTTCAAATAAGTAATTACTGAAAGACTACCGTGTATATGTTTTATCATAATTAGTAGAATTTTTGTATAGATATAATTATGATAGTAATCTTGTATTGGAAAAACTAGGACTGGCCAGTGGGCCGGGCCGGGCTCACCGGGGTCGGGTTAAGCGGGGTCGGGGCGGGATCGGGGCGGAGAAAAGGCGGCGGGTCGGTAGGCGGGCTGGCGGGTCGGTCGGGCGGGACCATGCGTGTCGTCCGGTCCCGATCCGTTGGGTAGAAGTCGGGGCGGGGCCAGATGCAGCGGGTTTGATTTTTTTTTTTTTTTAATTTTTTCACTAAATTAAAAATACTAAATTACTAACAAAGTAACATTAACATATACTTGTCATATAGTCATATACATATACTATAATATTATAGACTTATAGTATTATAATTATAGTATTATACTCATATATATAATATATTTATAAACTATAAAGTATAAACTATAACAGTATAATAAACTATAAACTATAAAGTATAAACTAAATAATTAAACAAAGACAAGAAGAGTGTAAAAAAAACATCTCAAGGCTGTTTTTGTGCCTCTTATATTATTAATTATAATTATTTCATTGAAATATACAAGATTCAAAATTACAACATTGTAGTGTACTGTTGTTGAAAAAAATTGCAAAAGACATAGAAAAATTAAAAAATTGCAATGAAATAAATTACCAATTTGAAAATATTTTTTCTAGTTTCTTTATAATTTCTTGTGTTTCTTTGGTTGGAATTGGTATATCTTGGTCAAATTGTTCCACGTCGCTACTCATGCCTTCAGATAAAATGTCGTTGTAGTTGTCGTCTTCTTCTTCGTTAATCTCTGGTTGACCGCACCTCCTTCGCTCCGCTCGTATCCAATCTCTGAATAAATCGCCATCTCAGTGTCTCGGCCAAAATAATTATGCGTGCTCTCTATTTGAAATCTGCTGCGAGAAAAAGCGCTTTCGAAGCGATTGATGGCGCTGAATGTTCAAAATATCTCGGGCCATCATTGAAAGTGTCGAAATGTCTTCTCATTCGGCTCGATATTTCAGAAGTCTTCCTTTCCTTCTTCATTGATAATCGCTTGGTAAGGTAAATTACCTGCAAAACAAAAACATCGAACTCGCTAATTTGGTTAGCTTGGTACCTGCACATTCTATTTACGAGCTTTCAATAGAACTAATACTACTAGCCCGAAGCAAGATGCCTTTTTGCTTTGTGTTGAAGAAGAAGAAGATGGTACAAAAGTCGGTTGGTTACTAGCACTTTTTCTTTGGTAATGTCGATATACTTTTGCATTCATCTTCTACGCTATTCAACACTTCTTCTAGCGTTAGTTGATAGGTGGCTCAACATTTAAATTTTTGGGAGTTGGAGGTGGTGATGCGTCCATCGATTATAAATATTTTCAATAAGACTTTTACAACCTCTACTTTAATAGTCGGGTTTAATACTGACCAATAATATAAATAGGGAATAGGAATAAAATATTTCTTTAATTTCATAAACATTTTTAATAGTGCAGTATAGCGAGTTTTCCATATATTCTTTAAGAAGTAAAATATTATAGCTATATAAAACAACATAGTTGAAATAGTAGGATAATATAAAGTAGAAAATTCTTTTGTTGCTCGTTGAAAATTTTCTAAAAATACAATAAGTTCTCTAATTTTCTCCCAATCATTATCCACAATCATATCATTTGGATTTTGATTATGGGCGTTAAAAATAAAGTAATAGGTTTTCTATAGTCATAAGCAACAACTAGTTGGTCATATAAAGAATTCCACCTAGTTGGTACTTCTAGAATTTTTACGTAAGATAGTCCACAATCGTGGCAAGTTTTTATATTCTTTTCTCTGTTGAATTCTATTATTTTTAAAAATAAAGTGTATAGCAAATTCTATTTTTCAAGAATATCTTGAAAAAGTGAAAGACCATCCTTTACAACTAAGTTATAAATATAGCGCACATTTGATATGAAAATGTTTTGGAAAAACGGAGTTAAAACATCTCTTAAAATACTAATAGAATTGTTAGAAGATGCATTATCTAATGTAATACTCATAACTTTATCGGTTATTAAAGTAATGTCAGATGAATAAATATTTTAAAATAAACTCACGATGTGCCTACTATCTATATATCTATATGCTAAAATACGTTTTTGCATAGACCCTGTATAATCTATCCAATGACAGGTTACCGTTAAATAATCATGGCCGTTAGTACTACGACCTATATCAGAAGTTTGAGCGACTTTGCAATTTAAATGATATAATGCATAACGTAAATCATTGATATTCATGTGCAAATTTAAATACATCTCTTTTAACAATTGATCTAGGAAAACCTTTATAAGCAGGATTATACATATATCTAATATAATGAATAAAACCAGGAGATTCATGAAATGAAAAAGGCAAACCCTCCACAGTAACTAATTTTGCTAGTGCTTCCATATCTTTATGTTTATCGTATTTAGTGGCTCTGACTCCCCGTCATAGGGTTAATTTGACCACTGTACTTTTTAAAGCAGTATGTGAACCTTGTTAGATTGAGAGGACGCTTGCTCACCATCTTTTTTCAATCATGTATTGGGCATGCAAGACTTTGTGTTTTTGCAATAGGTGTCTTCCTAAACCCCCCGTCCCACCATGACCTTGTCCAGTTTTAAAAGAATAAACATTTTTACAAGTTTTACATACAGCTACTTGATTAGCTACGTCTCTGTCAAAATATTTCCATACAACTGATTTTAATGGTCGTTTTGCCGGACCTCGTCTCATAGTAGGGGGGATAGGAGGCATTTCACTAGTGGATGTATCATCTTCATTAGTAGGTGTATCATCATCTAGGGTGTCATCTAAATTAAAATCTTCTTCAATTTGAGGATAATCATTTGTGTCAAGATCATATGGTATTTCAGGAAACATTTCAGGATCTATAAAATCATCTTGTCTAGGAATAGCTGGAACATGAATACTAGAAGAAGTACCCTTGCCCTTGTTACCACCCCTACTAGAAGAATCCTGACCCTTACCCTTACCCAACATGCCTCTTAGTCCTTTCATTTTAATTATGCTAATAAATAGTTAAAGATAATGAAATTAAACGTGCTAAATGAAATAAAGACAAAATAATAATTTAATGAGAGAACGAATGTACCAAACGCCGACGTAGAGTCGACGTGTAATCGAGAGGTTGAAAATTGAAACTTTGCTCGATAGATAATCCTCAAGCTAGTTGTCAACTTCACTCCCAATTCTCAAATTAATAAATAGATTGAATATGTAGACAATGTTGTATAGAGATTGATTGATAATTGATTGAGAGATTAGAGAGTAGAAAGATTTGTGAAAATAATAAGAAGAGGAATGAGGTATTTATAGTTTAAAAATTGGGTTAAAGTGTAAATATAATAACTTCGGGTTTAAAAATAAAAAAAACGGGGGTGGGGGGCGGGGGGGAGGCCTAAAATGGCCGTTGTCCAACGGCCAAAATGTAAAATGGCCGTTGGATTACGGCTAGTTTCTGCAAATGGAGGGACTGGGGCGGGGTCGGGGCGGGCACGAGGCCTGGCGGGGTCGGGTCGGGCGGGACAGACCACTGTCCCGGTTCGAGCCGGTCCGCTTTTTTTCTTTTTTTATAAGCGGGGTCGTGTCGGGGTGGGTCGGTCGGGGCGGGGCGAAGTCGGTCGGCGACCAGCGACCCTAGGAAAAACTAGTAGTCTTGTATTAGATAAATATAGATTTAATTATTATCTTTCATGATATCAGAAATCTAGGACAAATTTTTCCTTCTCAAAACCACATATCTTTCGCTGCCCTGTCGACTACCGAACCTCGGCCACCGGCCGATCAACTCCCCCCTTTACAAATTTTTTTCGAATCTCTAATTCTCCTCTTGTTCTTTCAATATGTCTACCTCAAAGAACACATTTCATCATGCCCTTGCAGTCTCCAACATCAAGAACAACATACCTATCGTTCTTGATATAGGTATCTTGAGATTGAAAACGTCCAATACACGACGTGGGCAGAACTATTTAAAGTTCACGCAATGTCTCATCGA
This sequence comes from Przewalskia tangutica, assembly GCA_029844215.1. Lineage (NCBI taxonomy): Eukaryota > Viridiplantae > Streptophyta > Magnoliopsida > Solanales > Solanaceae > Przewalskia > Przewalskia tangutica. The sequence continues at coordinate 18,208,692 of CM056721.1, forward strand.
GTCCTTCATCGCATTATCCCCTCGACAACAGACAAGGATAAGGTGCCTACCACCGATGATGAAATAGAGTTGTGGGTAACTCTTGATGCTACGGTATTTCAGTGAATTTGTTCTACTATCTCTACGGACCTCTTGCAGACTATTATTGAACCTGATGTCACGATAATGAATACTTGAAATAGGTTGTGTGATATATTTCAGGATTACAAAAATTCTCGTGTCGTGACCCTTGAGCAGGAATTCTCCCACATTAAAATGGATAATTTTCCGAATGTCCCAGTCTATTGTAAAAGGCTTAAGGAGTTGTCGATCAACTCAAGAACATTGGTGCGCCCATCACGACTGATTGTATTGTTCTTCAGATGATTGCAGGCCTATCCGAGGCTTATAATGGTGTTGGAACTTTTCTTCATCAAAGAAATCCTCTCCCTCCATTCCATCAAGCAAGTTCCATGCTCGGCCTCAGTAAGCCTTCGCTGCTGCCGACCAAACATCAGTTCTGATCCTCACGGATATCGAGGCAGCGATACATACATTTAGATTAAATTCTCCGAACGCAAATTGTTACATGAACATCGGGGCCACCTCTCATATGACGTATGCGTCAGGTAATCTCTCGTATTATTTCAATTTGAGCAAAAATCATGGCATAATTGTTGGTAATGGTAATTCAATTTCAATATGTGGTTATGGTCACACAAATTTATCTCCTCCGAATCCACCTTTAGCCTTGAAAAATGTCGTTCAAGGTCCCCACTTAATTAAAATTTGGTGTCTGTTTGAAAATTTACATCTGATAATTGGGTTTCTGTTGACTTTGACCCTTTTGAATTTTCTCGGAAGGATTTCACGACGGGATACCTCTAATAAGTTGTAATAGTCGGGGAGAAACTTTATCCAATCACCACCACCACAACTTCCACTACTCAAGACACACCGTAAACGTTTTGTCGCTCTAGCACCTTCTTTATGTCATGCGCGTTTGAGTCATTCGGGGGCGTCTGCGATTTCCTCTCTTAAAAATAATAATTTTATTGAATGTAATAGTACGCGTAGTACTAATATTTGTCCTTCTTGTCCGCTTGGAAAACATGTTAAATTATCGTTTGTATCCTCTAATTCTAATATTGTCATTTGATATTATTCATAGTGATTTGTGGACATCTCCCGTTTTGAGCTCTTTGAGCAACTGTTATTATGTGTTATTTTTAGATGATTATTATATTTTTTGTGGACTTTTTCTTTATCTAAAAAGTCTCAAATTTTTCCACATTCCTAAAATTTAGAGCATTCATACATACCCAATTTGAACGGAAAATTAAAAATATTCAATGGGATAATGGAGAGAAATTGATAATGGGCCGTTTCGGAAATTTTGTAACACTACTGACATATCTTTTTAGTTTTCTTATCCTCACACGTCTTCACAAAATGAGAAAGTCGAAAGAAAAATTCGTACCATTAATAATATTGTTCGAACCTTAGTAGCCCATGCTTCATTACCACCTTCTTTTTAGCATCATGCATTACATACTCCCTTGCAAATGATTAGCATATCAAACCCCACTAAAATATTTTTATCATAAAGATCCCTCGTATTCTCATCTTAGGGTGTTTGTGCTATCCACTTTTTCGTCTACTATAATTAACAAACTTTAGGCTCGTTCTACCGCTTGTGTATTTTTGGGTTATCCGTCTAATAATCGTGGTTACAAATATTTTGATTTATCCTCTGTAAAATCATAATTAATCGTCATGTCATTTTTAATTAAACCCAATTTTCGTTTGCTAAATTGTATAATTTTGTATCTAATTCTTATAATTTTTGGATGATGGGCTCACCGTCCATCATTTAGCCAACAGTTCCGTGACCCAAATTTGCTAGCAGACCCACTACCTGCTGGCCCAATTTTCCCATGTCCAACTTTCGTTTCGCGACCAACAGGCCCACACATAGGCTGCCCTTCATGATCCAAATTAGAAAATGGCCATGTATGATGAATATAATGTTCTTATTGAAAATTTATACATGGGAGTTGGTGTCCCGTCCGCCTGATGTCAATGTTATTCGTTCTATGTGAATTTTTACTCATAAGGAAAAATTTGACGGTTGTTTTGAGAGGCATAACGTTTGTCTTGTAGGTTATGGCAAAACTCAACAAATTGGCATGGATAGTGGAGAGACATTTAATCCGATGGTCAAACCAGCAACCATTCACACTGCTCTTAGTCTGGCTCTCTCGAAAGCATGACCCATTAATCAGCTGGATGTGAAAAATGTTTTCTTACACGGGGATCTTAAGGAGACAATATACATGCATCAACCCTTGGGTTTCAGAGACTGATCATCCTAACCATGTCTGTTTTGCTGAAGAAGTCCTTCTATGGTCTTAAACAGGCCCATCGACTTGGTATAAAAGGTTTGCAAATTATGTGTCTACTATTGGGTTTTCTCACAGCAGGTTTGATCATTCTCTGTTCATCTATCGTCGTGGCACTTCTATGGCATACATTTTGTTATATGTGAATGATATTATATTGATTGTCTCTTCTGATAACCTGCGCAAGTCTATCATTTCTCTTTGTAATTAGTTAAGAATTTGCTATGAAAGACTTAGGGGGCTTGAGTTATTTTTTGGGTATAGCTATTACTCGTCATGCAGATGGTTTTTTTCTATCACATATGAAGTATGCAATTGAGATTATTGACCTAACTGGCATGTCATCCTGTAAGTCTTTTCCTACTCCGGTTGACACCAAATCGAAGTTGAGTGTTAATTCTAGCACACCTTACGAGGATCCATCCCACTATCTCCATCTTGCATGGGGTCTTCAGTACCTTACTTTCACGAGGACCGATATTACATATGTAGTGCAGCAGGTGTGTTTATTTATGCATGATCCGAGGGACGAGCACATGCCTGTTTTCAACGCATTATGTGTTACATTCAGGGTACTCTTGATTATGGTTTGCACTTATATACATCATATGTATCTACTCTCGTGTCCTATACTGATGCAGATTGGAGTGGATATCCAGATATCAGACGTTCAACATCTATGTATTGTATATTTCTTAGTGATAACTTGATCTCTTGATCAACTAAACGCCAGGCTTTATCACGATCTAGTGAGGAGACCGAGTATCGAGGGGTAGCCAATGTGATTTTTGAGTCATGTTGGCTGCATAATCTCCTATTAGAGCTTCATTTTCCTATTCAGAAAGCTACGTTGGTCTACTGCAATAATGTTAGTGCAATCTATCACTCTGAGAATCCGATCCAACATCAGCGCACTAAACATATCGTGATGGATATTCACTTTGTTCGCGAAAAGGTAGCTCATGGACAAGTACATGTCTTGCATGTGCCTTCACGATACCAAATTGCTGACATCTTTACTAAGGGTTTTCCCTTAGTTATGTTTGAAGATTTTAGGGACAGTCTCAGCGTACGACAACCGTCCGCTATGACTGCGGGGGTGTGAAAGACTACCGTGTATATCAAACGGTAGTCCGTGTATATCAGTTTCCTCCATCGTATATAGTTTACCATAATTAGTAGAATTCTTGTATATGTATAATTATGATAGTAGTCTTGTATTGGAAAAAGCTAATAGTCTTGTATTAGGAAAAAATAGATTTAATTTCTTTAATTAGATTTTATATACATTTTTATTAATCAAAATAATGAAGAGATTATTCTTTTTCAATTACTCTTATAAACTATGACCATTTCACTTGCGTTATCATTTTAAATGAATGCAGGAACTTGATGCATGATGCTAGGAATTCAGAGATAACGCATGCATAGCTATAAATAGAGAACTGAACTAGGTGACTGATCTATTCGCGAAGAAAGGAGCAAGCAGGAAACTTATTGATAATGTTATGTACTTCGCAGTTCTTTTTATGTTGCCTATAACAGACAGATTAAAAATTTCTTTTGTTAGATGTACCTGGAAGGTATTATAAACTTAGGTGATCAAGACTTCAATTCATTGGAACGGCTGTGGATCTCTTATTTATTTAAATGACGCATATTATTATTTAATACAATTACCGCTCCTAAATAAACACGGGGGGGGGGGATTGAATCCTCAACAATTTTCTCGTAACTTAAACTTTTACTAAGTTTTTTTATTTTACGAAACGATAAGCTCTGTTACACAAGCGTGTTTTCACTTAGTTTTTCAGATTTAAAAACGAATAAAAGAAAATATTGTGCAAGAGATTTATACGTGAAAAATTATCCAGGCTCGAATTAATGTAAAAATCACGACCTACAACCCTGTAGGATTTCAACTAAACTTCACTAAAACACCGAGCCAAAGTGAATTACAACCGCAATCCAAAGGACCTACCCCTAAGCCCTTACAATAATCTTAGACGATTGCTACCTTTTCAAGCTACCCTTAGCTTGAAACACAAACAACAAACTTCGAAAGTGTTTCCTAACATCAACAATGCTTTTAAGAAAGCTGATAAGATATTACGATTCAAACCTATTACATTCACTATAGTTGACAGAAAAGAGAATTTATTTCGCATATGGAACAAACATAGACATTGATCCAACTCTATTTAGTATTTCATGCTTCTTTCGCTTGAAATTCATAGAGAAATTGACTGCTAATATTTGTGAATGCTTGAATTTTCAGAAGAGGGATATCAAGTAGAAGTGAACCCGAACTCCTTTCCTTATCCGATTAATATTTTGTTGACTTCTTATTCAATTCTAACTTCTTTTTATTATAGCTCTGCAGACTGCAGCTGAAAAATTAATAATAATATAAGATAATTATTTATATTAATCACATGATAATTTAGTAATAAATTATATTTTGCTATTTTTTTCCTTTATCCTTATTATTTCTTGATAATATACGAATAAAATAGAATTTCAAGATAAATATATTTTATTTATCATCATTCAAATCATATTCAACATGTATGATACCATGATTTAGTATATATTAATTGAGCAATGAGCAGCAGTTGATCTTGAATTTGGGTTTCTTTCTTAGCTTAGTTAGGAACCCATTTAGTGCCCCCGTGAGCGTAACTCAGTTGGTTCTAGGGTGATAGATTGCCCCAAAGTAGGCAGGTTCGAGCCCTGGCAGCGCGCAGTGTGGGAGTTTCATTTCTCTTTTGTGAGGATTACTGCTTGTGGGCACCAGACACTTTGTCCCGCTGAGTCACCATGATTTACCTCCTCCACCAATCTCTATCGGGCCGGGAGGATGAGGACCCTGTGGGCGAGGGATTTCACCTTTTTGCCCCCGAGGAATCCCATTTATAGTACTTCGCCTCTTGTTTCTGACAACTTGTTTTTGTTATTAATAAAATAATACACTATGGGCTCGTTTGATACGTCGCACTGGACTGTACTAATTTCATTGGATTGTACTGTACTGTATTGGACTGGATTGTATTAATATATGATGGACGATATTAGAGTATTAATATATAATGAACTGTATTTTTATTTTAATTTTATTTTTAGTACAATCCAGTGGAGACTCACCTGTTAGATGGGTCTAAAAAATGGTAGTTGTACTGCATTATTTCTGTCTGATCGTCATGGCTTTCATCAAACACTATATTATTTTTATTGTCTGATTCGTAATATAGCATACCAAACCTACCCTATATAAGCTGCTTAGTGTTAAAAAAAAGAAAAAAATAATAGCAGATAAGAGGCCGAAAATATGGGTGGGGAAGTATGACAGTAAGAGCGCCAGGAAAACCGAAGAAAAGGGCACAGAAAGAAATGAGCTGGATTCTGTTGTGGGTCACACCATCATCCTCATCCAACTTATTTCCTTAATTTCCCTCCTTCTCCACTCCTCTCATTTATTTACTTTTTCTTCATTATTTTTTTAGTTACCAATTTTCGGGTACGTTACTTTGGGCAATGATTAAAGTGCTTACTCTGAGTGTAATATGTAAAACGGAAAAATAATAATAATAACTATTTGTTAGAAATTTGAAAATAAACAAATAAGTGGGCTTGCTAAGTCGTCCAAATTTTTGATCTATCCTTAAGATAATATTGTCTCGTATATCCTTTCAACAGTTGTAATGACAACTTATCTCCCAAGATAAAACATCAATCAAACAAATGAGCAAAGACAACTCAAGTGTTCGTTTGAAAATAAAGATATTTGAGTGTTTTGTGATTGCAAGAGAGGAAGACAATTTAGAGAATTGTTAAGTAAAAATGTCAAGCATGTAAAGTGTGTTTCCAAATGAGCCCAAGACATCATTTTATAGTGTTGGAGAAGAAGACCCTCCAACTAGTCAATTTATGGGTTTGAATGACCAAATAATGGCCATTAGTATGGAGTTACAATTCAGCCAAGTAATGGATGAATTCAAGAGCAAAATAACGAGGAGTTAATCCTCTAAAGTCAGCTCAAACGTCAGTTTTTATTCTTCTCCAAAATTTGAAGCTGTCGCGGCCTTGTGACCCTGAGTTGGCGTAGTGGAACTTCAGAAGAGTTTCGGCGTCCGTATGGCAGAGATGTTTCTCTGGCGTCGCGGTCCTTTTTTCGATCGTTCCGACATTCACACTTTTTACATTTCTTTCTTCATTTAATAACGTGAAACCAACGTCATTGGCCAATAATCGTCTATTACCTTACGTCTCAAACAATTTCGTATACGTACCAATATTTCTTCCATTAAGGAAATTATGATCATTGGCATTGTATGTACACGTGTGTGGAAACAACGTTTCCGACACGTGGAGCCCCTAATTATTCGATTCGTAATTAAATAAGATTAACTTTATTTCACGTTTAATAAATATTTTCAACACTTACTTCATTTGATAATAAAAATTAAACTTAGATAATTCCCTTGAATGGAAAAGTAAAAGGTTATTTGAGTATCAATTTTATAATGACTGATACAAAAGCACGACATATTTATATCTATTTTGAAGAGCAAGTAATAAACTCACTATAATTGATTATAGTTATCAATTCAAGTAAGAAAATGATCTATAAATAACCGGGTTTTTTTTTAATTCCATACAACTTTAGCTTTTGAAGTTTCCTCTAACCAATCGAGATTAGAAGTCTAAATTGGATGTAATAGTTTAATTTATAACAGAGTTGGACTCCTATGACAGTTAATATTTTATCAAAAATAACATGGATCTTTTACTTTTCAAAAAGTATTTGTTAAAGTAAAAAAAGGACTCCATTTTTTTTTTACTTTACCCAAAATAAAATAAATAAGATAATAATTTGAAAAAAATAGTAAATGACAATTTTAAAGTTCGAGTTTATTGCTCTTAACCATTATGTAAAGTTGATCAAGTTTGAGATATTTTTGTTACAATTACTACTTCACAAATAAATATAATTATCTGGTAGAATTATGCTGTGAAAGTCATTAACGTACATGAGATTTTGAAGAAATTAAGCATAAAATAAGTAAACACAGTACCATGATTAGTATTTTAATAATTTTCAAACTTGCAAAATTTAGACATTGATTTTTTCTTAACATTAGTATACTTCACTATATTTATGATTTTATTCCATAAGAATTCTACAAAAGAAAATGTGATTAACATTTTAATTTTGAATATTTGAGTTTGTATAATTGTTAGTGTTATTGACTTTTGCCAACTGCTTTTTCTCTTTTATATTCTGATTTTTAATTATTTGTTCTAATTATTGAGTGAATGGTAAATGTTATGAAATGAAATCCATGAAGACCATTAAATATTATTTCAATAGAAACACGAAAATTGTTACTATAACGGAGGAGACTAATGATATCAAGACTATAAAAAATGTCTAATAATCTTATATTCTGAAATTATCCCAAGTGTAGTGGAAGAAATATTTACTTTATCATGTTACGATTTCTTTTTGAAGTTCAATGACTCTAAAATCTCGTCCCTTAGGGAGAGTAACCCAACCTTTTATTCAAAATTTTCATATAGGTATCATATTGTATTAATTGCTTAGGTAAATCTTAAACGATTTGAAAGTCCTAATATATTAGGACTTTCTACACAATCCAAATAAGGAAAAACTTAATAATTAAAATTTTAATTAATTTCAAAGTTTCAAATTTTAGGAGTTTTTACATCTGTCATCACTACAAGAAAAATGACATACGGTGACAGTCATAGTGTGACAGTTTTTTCAACTGTCACATAGTGTGACAATTTTTTCAACTGTCACATAGCGTGACCGTTTTTTCTTTGACTTCTTGATCAACAGACACTTATGACATATGTGTGACATTTATTTAAACTGTCATAAACTTATAGCAGTTATATGATTGATATTTGCAACGCCACATGTTTTTGTGACGGCTTTATAGAGATGACCCATTTTGTTTTGAGTTGACTCGACCAACACGTAAAAATCGACTCATTCAATCTACTAACTCATCCACGTTATAACACATATCTTATTCTTTCCCTCTTTCATTTTTGTTGCAATTCTCTCTTTGTGCAAAATCCTAGCGTGCCGCCGACTCTCTCTCTTCATCACCATGGCCAAGAATGGCAAAAACGTAGTGGCTTCAGCTGGTGCAGGCCTTGTATGGCCATTTAATGCTCCGTCCTTCCTCCACCGTCTATAATTATGAAGAGGTAAGGTTTCCCCTTGCTTTTCTGTCATTAATGATCCTTGGCCATTTGCGATTTCAAATCCTCGATTGTGATTGGTTTCTACCGATTCGGGAGGGAAATTTCCCCCAAATCACATTATACCACATCGAATTCAAGTTGAGTCCTCTAGGGTTTGTGGGTTCTATAAATGGAACACTATTACCTCATTTATAATGGTACAGACTTTGAAATCTCAGACTTTTGTATTTTCAAGAGTCATTTTTTGATTAACTTGACTGATTTTAGGTATTTTGAGATCCAAGCCCTTTGGTTGAACCTAACCACTCAAATTTCTTCTCTCAGTTTTAAAACCCTTTTCTTTTATGTGTGTGTGAGTGTGATCGAGGCGTGGAGTGATGATTCAAGCCCCTAATCGACCAAGGCTGTCACTACACAAGGTAAACCCTTCCCTTTTAATTTTTTTGTTTAATTTCTGTTATTAGGTGTGTGAAATAGTTGTTAGCATGTTTAATTGGTTTTGATTAAGTTATGAACTCATAATCTGTCTCTAGGTAACCTAAATGAAATCTAAATAACCTAATTATCCAAATGTAATATGTTCAAGATACTGTTTGTGTTTGGTAGTGAAAAGATTTGAGCACAATATTTATATTTAAGCAACAAGAAATGGTCACGATTGTAATACAAAAAGGACTAAATGCATTTCCCAATATGAATGCTCTTCTCTCCAGACCAAAGCCGGTCTGATATTTACAATAGATGCCCGTACCAACGTTTTAAAAATTACCCAAATCTGGCCAATTACTTCATTTAATCCCCAAAATAATTTTCCTTTTCTAGTTATGTGTTATGTTTAGTTTAATTATGTGAATTTAGTCTATTTAATTTCATAAATGTTTTGTTGAGCTATAGTATTAGTGTTAAGCATTTCACTAAAGGGTCAGATCTATATTCTTGAATTTCATTTAGTTATGTAAAATTTTCCTTTTCTCTTTAGTTCAATTTTTTTGTCTAAACATGGCATGTTTGATTGTGAAATCTGAATCATGGGAATCTTTACTTAGATATATGCATATCAGATATGACATCTCAGTTAGATGTGATGTTTTTTGAGCTTCTCGTTTGCGCGTTTTGGCTGGTCTATTAAGAAATTTTGTTGTTCAGTTTATAAATATGTCAATAGTTTCTTAAAATTTTAAATTTGTCCCTGCCTCCCTTTATAGGTTATCTGTTATTGTTAATTTTTCTTTCGTGTCTACCCTTCAGAATTCTTGTCATGTTTTTAACTAGTATTAAAGAAAGTTGGGATGTTTTCCGTCATTATTAAACAAGACATGTCATAGCATGTTTGAATTTTTTTAAAGTCTCTGAATGTCCAAAGCAAAAGGATCTCATATATGTAGAAATTTAATTATGAGCATATCCTAAAATACGATTATAACTTTAATCTTTTCTCTTCTCATTTCTCATGTTCAATAGATTATTGTCATTATCTTGAGAAAAAGAACCAAGATTGAAATGAGTTAATCTTGCTTATGATGCATATTCAGAAACTTGTGTGGTTAATGAATATGAAAATCTGCTTCTTTAATTGCATTCTATGTTTGCTTTAGTTTAGCATGAATCCATGTCTGGTACAATTGTAAATTTGTGCTAAAATGATATTAAGAACAGGAGTAGATAATTTGAATGGTTAAGTGTCCTATCAAGGCTCAAATTATAGTATATCTAGGTTAAGAGTTTAGTTTAAGATAAGGAAGGAACTAGAAGACTTGTTTAGTTTATTTTGATAACACTACAGTTCTGAGACCTTAAGGAGCTTAATACTAATCCAAGATGTTTTGTTATATGTCTGAAAATGAAGTTTAGTACATGCTTTGTTTTAAGAAATTCAACAGTTAGCCTGTAAGAGCTGCACTTAGTTGGGTATTCTACTAACTTGCTTTCTTGTGTGTTATGCTTATCTCTGCTTGCTACTGCTGTTGGAAAAAACAGCTCGAAAAATGGTCGAACAATGAAATCGGAACGGATAAAAAAGATGAAGAAATTCGAACACCACAGATAAATAATACCATATCAAGAACAAAGAGAAAGAAATAAGTCAATTACATGATAATAACAATAAATGGTGAGTGATTCTTAGTTTTAATTTTTGAAGCAATACCTCCATTTCTGATTTCTTGGAGATTGTTAGGGACGAATGGTGTTGCAGTTATTACGTGAAGGTTCAAGAAGACATTGTATTTTCGGCCTTCTTGTTGGTCTTGGCCGAGACCATGCATTTCTTTTGTTTCGGGAACATTTTCTTTTGTAAAACAATTCGTAAATGTTTTAATATTGTGTATTAAAATGATTTGATTAATTAATTACATTTTAGTTATAATATGCTATTTTTTCACCAATTTTACTATTATTAAAAAAATTAAAAAAACAATTAATTATTAAATAAAAAATGTGTCAAAATCAATTTTCCGCAATTATTTTATATTTAAATTAAATTAATTAAAATTTATTTAAAAATTTCCCGTCAAAAATAAATATTAAATTAATAAAATTCAAATATTTTACCGCCAAATTTTTTAAATACCCGAGAAATAGTCAAAGTCAACGAGCAAATGTGTGATGGTTTATGCCCATCACATATTGTGTAATAGTTATTTAAACTGTCATCTTTCGTGACACTAGCTATAATGATAGCTACAAAAACCGTCATCCACCCCTCCGATGACAGTTTTTAACCATCACCGTAGGTCCTTTTTCTTGTAGTGAACCGGTCTTAAACTATACAATCAGCTCTTAAGAAGATTTTATGCACTAAATATTCGATGCTTGGCTAAAATTCTTACCTGCAATTTGCATTACAAAGATTTGCTTGCTACCGCACATCCGCATAATACGTGGGCTAACAATAGAAAACATAAAATCATATACATAGAGATCAATTCAAACTACAAATATCAGAAAAGAATGTAAAACAAAATTAGTAATACCTTCAACCCAATCACCTTACATTAATCCACATATGAAGAGAAATTGGAATATACATATAGGCACATGCATGTCTATATATATGTTTCTGTGTCTATACGAATACATGAGCAAAATCATTGTTCTTTGGTGACCTGAACAATGATTTAACCCAAGCTATATTTAGAGACGTTTTTAAAGATGGTAGGATTCGTTCTTTTCTCTTTTAACTAAAATTGTAATTGATTTCAAAGTCCTAAATATATGGAAACTAATTAAATAATTAAAATTTTAATTGATTTCAAAGTTTTAAATATTATGAAATAATCAATGACAATTTTGAGCCTGGGAAAAAAGTTTAATCAACATTTCTAAGACTTTTCGTGCTTTTAATATAATATAGATTCCGAAATCAACTTAGATATTTCATCTTTCTGGGAATAATAATATTACTTTAGTATTTTTAAAATTATATCTTAACAGACTCTTAGACGAGCCTTCATTATTATTTCGCTTTAATTTGTGTATCTGGCTGAATTTCTAATTTAAATAAAAAATAAAGGCTTTTAAAATTTTAATTTATCAAAATTTCTTATATATTTGTGTATTTATAAATTATCATTAAGGATAAAATAAAATTTAAATTATTTTTGTAAACAAAAAAAGTACTCCAATTTATATGATTCATTTTCTTTTTTAGTCAGTCTAAAAAAATGAAAATTTTCTTCTTTTTTTTACAATAATTTAAATTTAAATTTTACTTTTTACGTTTAACGAAATAGATCCATAACCACACAAATATCTTTAATTTGTTTTAGACTACGAGATACCAAAGTCTTCCTTTATTTCTTAAACTTCGTGTTTTTCTATCAAACTACATCATATAAATTGGGACGGAGAAAATAATACTTTTCTCGGATAAATTAAAAGAAACGTATGTCATATATAAATTAAGATAAATTTAAATAATATTTTGGTAAGGGAGGAGGGAAGAGTGAAAAAACTATTAGCTAGGAGAAGTTTTTCTGTACCGCCTCTTGTTGACTGTTTAATTTATAGAATGCTTCAACTATATAATTAAGGGAAAAAATACTTTATAATAAAATTAACTTCTATCCAAATCAACTTCAGACCTACAAAAGGAAAAAAAGAAGTACTTGGAATCATATGTTACTTCAAGAAGACTGAATTTAAGCAATGTCATACATTGGTGACTGCAGAAGTGTGGTTAGCGGTGGCGTGGTTTGCGCTATTTAAATGCGTAGGGTTTCTGCTGTCTTGTATTTCGAAGAGTAGCGCTAGATTCGCCGTCAAAAAAAACATTTCAAAGATATTGAATAGAATATGGAGAAAGTTGACACATTTGTCTTTCCTATCCACTCCCTTTCGTCACCCCCTGCATGGCTCATCGAGCCCCTAATTATTAATCGGTTATACCTTCTACGCCCGAAGAGTTATCTTATTTTGTTGTCCTAGAGTCAAATGATATAATTTTTTATTGAGTTTTAACTATATCTATTTAGATACAGTTTCGAACTTATTAATGTTTATTAAAAATAATTTATCTACGTCATGCTCTAATATGATCACCAATATACTATATGGCACTTGCAAAGAATTAAATAGGACTAGATACATATACTATGTAATGTGCGAATCTAGCAATATCACAGAAAATTAAAAGAAGCACGAACTCTATTTAAATGAGCATTCAATAGACAACTAGATAACGGGGACTTTCCATGCATATTTTATTATTATAATTCTGTTTGATGGAGTTCTATTACTAATGTCATGTATATAGAGTATACAATTGTAGTCCTAATAGAATTATGATTTATATTTTATCTTAATTATATTAATTACACTAAAATAATAAGTACATAATATATTGTCAATATATATGAAATATATTCACTATCACACCCCCTCAGTCGGAGCGGGAGGAGACCAGACGCTGAGACTGAATTTGTAGTCAAGGAACAGTTGCCGAGGAATCCCCTTTGTGAAGATATCTGCGTACTGATAAGCAGATTCGGTTGTTCGATGGTCACAGGATCCCGCCTGCCGTGGAACTTAAAGACAAGAAGTACTGCAAGTGAAATAATTCATACAGTCACTCTACTTCTAACTGTGTGGTCTTCAGGAAGGCGATCCAAAACGACATCAGGGAGGGGAAGTTCAAGCTAGCCGACAAGGACATGGCTGAAATGTCTATTGATACTGACCCCTTTCCCGCGGTACCAATATATATGGTGTATTTTGCTAAAACCGATGAATCCGCGCACACCAAAGGGAAACAACCGATGAAAAGAGTATGTGTCCCTAAGAAACTTGCCGAAGGGGAGAAGGTTACAAGGACTTTCGTATTCGACCGGTTAGGCAACATACATGATATTTGCGAGAACACGCGTGGCCAGGATCTTTTAATTTAAAAGCGAGCCCTGCTTAATAAGAAATGTTTAGAAAAATAAAATAATAAAAGCTAAAAGGTTAAAAAGAATGCTAAAATTGTAAAAAGAGGTTAAAGTTTAAATAAAATTTAAAACACCTAAATGTTTAACTAGTTTAAAGAAAAACATTAACTCCATTTAACTTCGTTGTCCCGCCAAAACCTAGGTAATTATTATATTTTAAAAATGCAAAATAAAGCTCTTTGCTTAAACATTATGTTAACTAAATAAAATATTTAAAAGAATGCTAAAATGTTAAAAGGGCTTAAAGATGTCTTAACAAGGTGCTAAAGTGTTAAAAGTGTTAGAAAGGAGTGCTAAACGCTAAAATGCTAAATGTTAAAGGGTAAAGAATGCTAAAATTTTGATAGCTAAATTAATCTTGCCTGCTGCGTACAATATTATATAAGAAATGTTTTAAGATGATTTTGGGAGTTTAAGAGAAAACTGCTTATGGATTTTAACAAATTGTTGGTTTTTATCTTGCATGCATTTTTAAACATGTTATATATTCAAAGGCTAATTATTAATTACAAAATTAAATAATAAATTACAATAACAAATAAAGGCATAAGAATGAGACAAGAAAGTTAAGAGATACAAGTATAGAACCACCAGGCCCACGAGTATGCAGTGAGGAGAAAGTTGTGCAGGGAATTAAAACATAATCGAGACTTATCAAATATACAATGCATAAAGCAAACGTTGATAAAGACTTAAACACAGTATACCACCAACAGTTTTAAACATGCATAGCCCTAAGTTGAAACTACTTATGTTTTGGTAAAGCAACACGAAGCACAGAGGGTAATTATAATTTACAGATTATTTCTGGACAGTGAGATACCACATGTGTTATGAATGCACTGGCCAGATTGCAAACAGTGGGCAGAGACAGAAATAAGAAGCAAAAGCCATTTAAAATATCTAGAACCTGTCTGCGCTATATACCCGACACGACGTTATCGCTTAAATTATGCATTGCTTAATAAAAAAAAAAAATAAAATAATAAAAAATAAGAAAAGAAAACAAGTAAAAAAAGTAAAAAAAAAATGAAAATAAAGTAAAAAATGCGCGGCGCTATAAAATTTAAAATGTAATGCGGTTGCTGAACGCTGTAGGTCTATGAATTTAACTAGTTAAGATTTTAATGTTTAACTAGTTTAAAGAAAAACATTAACTCCATTTTAACGGTTCCTAAACTTAAATAATTTTGTTAAGTAGTTCTTAACTATACTAAGATCTGGTTGGCTATGATTTCTATAAGGGACAGTGACCAAGTAAGATCCCAAAACATGCCTCGCCAAATATAAAAAAATTATTCTAAAAAAATTTAAAAAAATAAAATAATTCACAAAAAATATAATAAATAAAAAATGCTTCTGGGTGCGTGTCTAAAAGGGCAAAAGCGTGCTATAACAAAGAAGAGGTGCTAGAATATTTGCTAAAAAGTGCTAATAAAAAGTGTTAACAAAAAGTGCTACATGTAGTGAACGCAATGTAAACATTAAGGTGCTACAGCAGAGCTGGAAAAACAAGAGCGCACTGAAAGAAAAGAGGTTGCTAAAATTGCTACTGTTAACTAAATAAAATAAAAAAAAAATAAAAAAATGTTAAAAGTGGCTTAAAGATGTCTTAACAAGGTAGTAAAGTGTTAAAAGTGTTAAAGTGCTAGCTGCTAAGGTGCTAAAACGCTAAAAATGCTAAATGTAAAGGTAAAAAAAATGCTAAAGTAGTGCTAAATGCTAAAATGCTAAAGGTATTAACGCCACATTGATTCAAAAGCTAAAAGGGCTAGGAATGCTAAAGAGTACTAAGAGAATGCTTTATGGACTAATTATGTGTATTTTGATAGCTAAATTAATCTAGATTTGGACAAAATCAGCATAGGGATAAACAAACAGTAATCAAGATGACGTTTCTTACATATATAGGCCTGTCCAGATTTATGCCATGGAGTTACCAACGACGACCAACATTCTGATATACAAACCAGCAACCGACTAACATACAATGAGAAAGCAAGCCTCCAAAGTATAATAGAGATTTAACTCAGGATGGTATATTTATTTACGGGCCAATTAAGGTTTACAAACATGATGTCGCTTAAGTATTCCCAGACTAACATGTGATCAATCCAGATATAAACCGAAGCCAGCGAAACCGATTCAGATTCATATAATAACACTAACCATCATAGCCAACAAATATAGCACAGAACACACGAATTAGCATAAAGGGACGAGATTCGAAAGGGATGATAGATTGGGGTTTTGCGATGCGAATGAAGACTCTGTTTATGCTTATGTGAGAAGAAGGTTCAACTGAGCTCTGTGTCGATCCCTCGACTGAGTTCTATTGCATGTGTTTTTTAGATGCTGTCGAGGTGAATGAACGATGCCTTTTGTATGTCAAAACTTGGATATTTATAGCTGAGATTGGACGATTTGTGTGTGATTTGAACCGGTAAGGTAAGGGCAGGGTGTTGATACGGTCACTGATTCGAAGCAAGATTTGGGCGCTGGTTATGGTAAGAAACACGTTGGCTGGGTGCGTGGGTAAAGGAAATGCCCGGATTCTCCGGCGAGAAATCCGGGCATGGCGGCGATTGGTTGCTTTAGGTTTTAGGTTTCTTAGCGTTTTGTTTATCTGGAAGAGACGATGTAGGCAAGTGTATTAATTAATTAGTGATAACTTAAATTAACAAATGTGATTAAAATAATTAGGTGCTTTATTATAATTATCTAGGTGCTACATTAGTCTAATTATTTAAGGCTAAATAAAAGTAGCGTTATTTAACTAATGCTTAATACTTTGTATCATTTAAAATCTTATTGTTATGCATTATTAAGTTAAATTAAAATCAAAATGCTTAGATTGAATTATTTAAATGCTAAATGCAAAATATGATTTCTAAGAATTGTTTAAAGCTTTTATAAACGCGACGCTATTAAATAGATTAAAATTGATTTTAAAGTTACAAATGATTACCAATAAATGCGACACGACGTTATCGCTAAATTATGCATTTATTAATTATTTAAGAATTACGACAAAGCTTAAAGTTAATTAATGCGGGTGCGGAACTCTAAATGCTTAAATATTAAATTAATTATTTATATTTAATGTTTTATTGTTGTATTTTATTACAAAAATCCTAAAAATTATTTTACAAAATTAGTGTAATTTTAAATGCGAGGGACTTCGAGCGAGAACTTCAGGAGCAAACCATGAGGTTCAGAATGGTCCCTATTGGCGACAGACGTAGGTTTGAGGGGCAAGTACGGATGCCAACATGCCTCGAATAGATGAAGAACCACTCCCTAAAACCAAACAGAAGGTGGTCGAGTTTAACGTAAACGAGGGTGTCTCGTCCTTACATATCATAACAAGAAATGAGGATCAAACGAGACCCCGGAGAATGGTTAAACTAGCCGCCAACACTGAGGAAGGGAAGTGGTCCATCAATCAGACTCTCGGAAAGAAAGAGGCACCACCGAGAGTCTCATCCAGAACCCAAAAAAGAAGAATGCAACGTGTCAAGGCCTTGCGTAAGATGCAATAAACATTGCATCTAATTTCTAACACCAAGGTAGTCGAAATTCAAAAGATTTCTGAGTCAGTCATAGTAGAGGCTATCGAGCGGGCATTCGACTCAGTTGCTTCAGGGGCAATTACACCTAAAGAAAAGACGTTGGGTCGACAAAAACTGGATGAATAGTCTTTCGACAACCCGACGAAAGAACCTCGACAAGAGAACAAGGCCTCAGATGGACTTCTAACCAAGGCAATTCCACTGATTGTGTAGAGGACTCAATCAGAGGATCCCCAACCGATCTCCATGTATCTTCAGGAGATAGAAAGTATCGACTTCTCTTCAACCAAATTTAACGAGGTGGGAGATTTCATCCTTGATTTATTTAGCCAAGACCTGGTTCAAGATATGTGGTCAGATATTAAAATGGTCAGCCTAATCCCATATGAGTTCTGGGCCAGCCGTTTAGCGTTGGATAGCATGTAAGATGATGTTTGCGTGGAAGACACAGAATGGGCAACAATGGCTAATACCCTGGCTAAGGACACTTTAAACGTCGTATTTGGCACGCCTACAAAAGATATGGTTAAATATATCAAGCCCCTCTATGTGAAGGCTTACATCAACGACAAAGCCATTAGTCGAGTGTTCGTCGACAATGGGTCTGTGTTGAATGTGATGCCACTTTTTACTTTGAAGGATCTCAATAAAACGGTTACACCTCGTAAGTTTAAGACGATAATTAAGAATGTCATTAAGGAAGTAAGATTCGAATATTGGATATAAAGTATGTTTATATATGCTAATCTGGAAGTTAGTATACGAAGGATGTGATTCTGAAGAAATTTTTTATTACAACGAGCGTGACGATAGAAATTGAAAATGATAGTTATATATATTTCCGTTATGGATTAGTAACGTATTATATAAGTTATGACGGTGAGGATACAAGACCTTATGAAATTTTCGGGAATTAGAAGAAGTGTGATCTAAGCTTTATTTATTACTTGAGGGGTTATTTAAGAAGACAATTAAGAGAATTGGACCACATTGCAAATAAATTTTCAGATTTTCTTTAACCTTAAAACTCCTCACCTTTCCATACTTCATTTCAAAATTTCATTTCACTCACTCTCCTCTCCTCTCTTCCTTGCTTGGCCGAAAATATAACCCTCCATAGCTAAAAAAATTCAAGCTTTTATTTCTCCTTTCTAGCTTAATTTCTTCCAAAAAAAATCAAACCAAGTAACACCACAAATAGTGGGCATAACGCCACTGCACTGTGCCGAGATTATAAGCCCAGAAAATTCAAGTTTAAGATGAAGTTTTTGGAGGAAAAATATGTGAGAATGATAGATTAAACTTGTAGAATACATGCATGCCAATTGGAATTGAAGAAATGGTGGAAATGGAGAAGGAAAATAGGAGCAGTGTGCGTGACATTTAGGGACTGTTTTGGGCTTCATTTTGAGGTAATTTTTTTCTTTTCATAGAGTATTTGGAAGGATTAATGATGTTGTAGTTAAGGGATAAATTCTTAATAAAGAGAACTTGAAATTTAAGACAATGCATGCGATTTGTGGATGTTGTAGCCGATTTTAGGACTGTTTTTGTATACCTTGGATTCGTCTGTTGTGTTGTTAATTTCGTCACTAATTGCATGTTATAAATTAAGGAAATCTTGATGTTTAAGTTGTGATTGTTATATGGAATTGTTGAAACATAAATTAGATTTTAAGGAGTTAAGAAAAGGGCTTTGGTAATGTGGATGTTGGCCGAAAACTTGCATGAAATTGTTGGACATTGTCGTGATGCATTAGGGGCTATTTTGTTAAAATTATAATGCTTGGAATTTAGTTACAATGAAGCATATTCAATATGGTAATTGCTAACATATGCCCCGAAATAATTAAGGTGTAGAAATGTGTTACTTTGCACTTTTATTGTTGTTGAAGTATGGACTGTTTTGAGGGTTGTTCTAATATGATTAGAGGAGTTAGATTGACATGATAAATAGGTGTATAAATCACCTTGGTTAAATTATTATGGTAGTTGTATTCCATAAATGTAAAGAGAAAGAAGGATTATGGTAGCGTATATGGAGTAATTGGGATTATTTTGATTATACCTTCAAGTTGCATCTTGTTATTTGGTATTGTTGGTTTTTTTTGTAAGTTTGGGATATGTATAGAAATAGGGGACGTGCTGCCCGAATTTTTATAGAATAGGAAGTCGTCATTCGATATAAAGTATGCTAGTAATCATAGAATTGACGGACGTATTACCATTATTATAGGTTGAAGTACTAGACGAGACGCATTCTAATATTGAGTTGGTTAGTTCGACTAAAAGGTATGTGAAACTCTTCCTTCTTTCTTTTTGGCATGATTTAATGAACGTACGGCGGACGTACATGATTTATACACAGTTTAATTCCTAATGATATGTGTTATGAGAAGTGCCTTTGATCTTCTAGTAAAAAGTTCATTTAATGATTTTATTGAGAGTCAAATGATGATTTAAGTTGCATATGGTTGCTCATGATATCTACTCGTGCAAAGTGTTATTATTCCACTTCACCGCATCTCGGGTCGGGCAGATACGCGCGCAGATTCTTTGTATGATTCATTGCGTCCCTCATTAGAGGACCGGACATTTTATGTACATATGATGCGGGTATAGATACCCAGGATAGTATATTTCACCGCATCCCACCAAAGGGTCGGGCAATATATGATTTTCCCGAGTCCTAGAATGATCCGAGCAGTATATGATTTCACCGCGTCCTTCACTAGAGGGCCGGGCAGTGTATATATGACGTTATTCTATAAGGCACAGTTGACTTTCTATTTTATATGGCACAACTGGATTTGGTATTTGATAACCGTACATGTTCTCTATTTTACACTACTACATGTTTTACATACTCAGTACATTATTTCGTATTGACCCTCCTTTCCTCGGGGGGCTGCGTTCATGCCCACAGGTACAAGTGCTCAGTTTGGTGATCCTCCAGTCTAGGATTCCTGTTCATCTGTTTGGAGAGCTCCATTGATTCGGAGCTTTGTCATTTTGGTACAGAACCTCATTGTTTACTTATGTATATTTAGGGGCACGACGGGGCCCTGTCCCGTCATATTTTATTATCTTCTCATAGAGGTCTGTAGACAATTGTGGGTTGTACGTATGTGGATTTGTAAACCTGTTTTGGTCAACTATGTTGTTGTACTCTGTTTTGGGATGTTTCTGTATATAGGTGATATCGTATAGTGGCGGCCTTGTCGGCTTGCCTCCCTTGTTATATTTGATTGGATGTGACTCCTCAGGAGACAGGTTTAATTTGGTATATATATATATATATGACGTCATGCGTCAGTAGATATTTCACGGGATTTATGTATTATTTTGGGTGTCAGTTGGATTATATGTGACAGGTCAGTAAGAGTGTCCAATTAGGGCGCTGGGTCGCGGCCCATCGGGTCGGGTCATGACAAAATTGATATCAGAGCAGTTAGTCCTCGGAATGTCTACAGACCGTGTCTAGTAGAGTCTTGTGTATGAGTATGTTGTGCACCATACTTATACGCAGAAGGTTGCCGGACATTTAGAATTAGTTTCTATTCTTTTATCTCATAGATCGTGCAATAGAGCAATGTTATTAGGATAATCCCTCTCTGACGACTTAATATGTTTACAGCTATGCCTCCGAAGAAGGCGACAACGACCCAGAAGGGCAAATCAGCAGCGGGGATACTAGTCGGATTCAGAGAGTTACTGTGTCCCGCATACGCCTATTTACGAGATTGTACCCGGGCCGACGAGCTCGCACGTCGCCACCTCCGCAGGCTCCAGCCTGCGGGTAGCATCACGGGCTACGAGACCCCAAAGACTGAGCCTCCAGCTCTTCAGCCAGGGGCAGATGACAGATCCATGAGAGATGCGGTTCAGCTGCTGACTAGATTATTGGCAGGGCAGACCCACAGACAGGGACCAGGAGTTGACCCCAGATCTGATAGTTTGAGGGTTCGTGATTTCTTGAGTTGTAGTCCTCTAGAATTTTTCGGGTCAAGGCCCTAGGATGATCCGCAAGAGTCCATCCGACAGATACATCGTACGTTGAGGGTAATAAAGGCTTCAGAGACTGAGTCTGTCGTGTTGGCTTCATATCGGTTGCGTGACGTAGCTATTAACTGGTATGAGTCATGAGAGCTATCTAGGGGCGATGTTGCTCCTCCAGCCGTGTTGGATGAGTTTGCGGAGGCCTTCCTTGACCACTTCCTACCTCCAGAGATGAGGAGAGACAAAGTTGATAGGTTCTTACACTTGAGGATGAGCGGCAGGAGCATTAGATAGTACAACCTTGAGTTTGATTCATTGGCCAGATATGCACCTACTATTGTAGCAGATATGGCAGACAAGGTGCATCGTTATGTGATGGGGCTGGATCACTACTTGATCGATGGTTGTATGGCGGTGGCTCTCCAGCCGGGTATGGATATTTCTCGGATCCAGGCATATGCGCAGGGAGTTGAGGATCGACACAGAGGGTGGCAACCAGACAGAGATCATGACAAGGACCAGCATAAGAGGGCTTGGTCGGCAGGTTATTCTGGTGAGTCTCAAGGCAACCAGCCTCAGCAGCAGGTCAGATATGCATCCAAGCCAGCACAGAGTACTCCCCTACAGTTCACAGGTAGGCGATTTTACCGTCAAGGGTATTCAGGAGCCGGTCAGAGCTCCAGGGCTTCAGGTTCTCAGAGGAACCGGGGTTCTACTCAGTCGGGGTCACCTTTGCCTCAGTGTTCTTAGTGTGTGTTAGGCATATTTTATATACACTTTTTGAGTCATTTTTAGTTAGTATTTTAATCGTTTTTGGTGTGTTTAGTATAGTATTTGATTCATTTTTCTTTCTTTTGAGTCACAGCGGTCATAAAGGGGGAAATGACAAAAAGAAGATGAAATTAGCTTAATTGAGGTGGAATTGCACACTAAAAGGGTCAAGATATGAATCCTAAGAAGTCTCGAAAAGTATAGAAGAAAATCAGACGAAGTCCGGACGAAGAACGCGAAAGCCGAAAATCAACGCCGCCGGCGCAGCGGCGCCTGCCAGCAGCGCCGCGGCGTTAATTCCCCTAAAAGTCTGAAACATTACGGTATTTTCGGCGCCGTGGCGCCAGCCTGAAGGGCCGCGCCGCTGACGCGGGATTTTTCCAATTCTGGGCCGAATTTGACACGTTTTCATGGTCCGAAAGGGACAAGTTTTCCTAGCTATATAATCCCTAAACCCTGCTGATTCCATTAATTAATTCCATCATTGTACATAAAACACAACTCTTGGAGGCTAGAAGACTTGGAGACTAGTTCTAAGTATTTTCTTTCTCTTTTTCTTTGTTTTATTTCAGTTCATGTTGGAGATTGTATTAGTTCTTAGCGTGACTATGACTAGGAGCTAATTACTTTGTTATGGCTTTTCCTATTGAATTGCTTGAAACTCTTATTCATGACTTAATACATTAATTTGATTTCATCTTCATATAGTTAAGATTTATTCAATAGTTGTTTTGATTGCTTGGTAATTAACTGATCACTAGTTATCATCACTTATTTGATTTCGAATCGAAATCCGAAAGGGGAGATTTGGATATGCTATAGTTGAATAAACAAAGGTTAAAATTGCGGACGAAAGTACCCCGATACTTGTGTAGCATAATAGGTTACTGTTCTTAATCCTCCTATGTAGTAAATCCTATCATAGAAATATAGAAGGGTTCTGTACTGGGGTTGAGTGATTATATATCCTAACCGGAATATAAGACAGTTTAGTTAACCGCTATCTTAACGTAAAAGAAGAGGTCAGTCTAGTTGTATTAAAGATTGAATAGAGTGGATAGTTGAGGATCTTGGAAGCCCTAATTCTCCATCATAACTGATTTAAACCAAAGTATTTTCATAATTAGTTTATTTCCTGCAGTAGTTTTAATTATTAGTCTAAAAACTAAAACCAATTTACGTTCATCAAATAAAAACTAAAGCTTAGATAATCGGTATTTGAAAACCAGTCTCTGAGGACGATATTCGGTCTTACCTAGACTATATTACTTGTAACGATACATACAATTGCGTTAAGCGTGTGGAAAATCGCTAACAGTGTGGTAGGCATCATTCTGGGAAATGTCGTTTTACCACAGGTGGTTGTTATTCTTGCGGCCGTCACAGCCATATGATGAGAGAGTGTCCCTATAGAGGTGGTTCAGGTGGTAGGGCTCGGCCTAGAGGGTCAGGTGCTGATTCATCATCATCTATAACTATGCGCCCCACAGGGCAGGGTATTCAGATGCCAGCAGGCCGTGGTAGAGGCCGTGGTGGAGCTCCCAGTTCTAGTGGTCCTTCGAACCGCATATATATTTTAGCCAGTAGGCGTGATCAGGAGGCGTCACCAGATGTTGTTATAGGTATATTATCGGTCTTTTTCTATGACGTATATGCATTAATAGATCCAGGTTCCACCGTGCCATACATATCTCCCCTTGTTGCTAGTAGAATCGGGATAGAACCTGAGTCGATAGAACCATTTGAGGTAGCTACACCGGTAGGAGATTCGGTCATAGCTAAGCGTGTATATAAAAATTGTTCGATGGATATATATAGTCGTCATACCATAGCAGATTTGATAGAGTTAGATATGACTAACTTTGATGTTATTATGTGTATGGATTGGTTGGCTTCTTATTTTGCCAACGTTGATTGTAGAGAGAAGTTGGTTCGATTTCAGTTTTCAGGCGAGCCTGTTATAGAATGGAAGGGGAATACCGCATCGCCGAGGGGTAAGTTTATTTCATACCTCAAGGCAAGGAAGATGGTTAGAAAATGGTATATCTATCATTTGGTTCGGGTGCATGATACAGAAGCAGATGTACCGGATCTTCAGTCAGTTCCGATAGTTAGTGAGTTCCCGGATGTGTTCCCAGATGATCTTCCATGTATTCGTCCAGAGCGGGAGATAGAGTTCTGTATAGATGTACTGCCAGATACCCGACCTATATCCATTCCTCCGTATAGAATGGCACCTGCAGAGTTGAAGGAGCAGTTGATAGACTTGTTGGAAAAAGACTTCATTAGGCCTAGTGCATCACCGTGGGGAGCACCGATATTATTTGTGAGGAAGAAGGATGGAACGCTTCGGATGTGTATTGATTATAAGCAGCTGAATAAGGTAACAATAAAGAACAGGTATCCCCTTCCCAGGATTGATGATTTATTTGACCAGTTGCAGGGTGCTAAGTATTTCTCGAAGATAGACTTGCGGTCAGGTTACATCAGGTGCGGGTAAGGGAGGCAGATGTACCGAATACAACATTCAGGACCCGATATGGACATTATGAGTTTAGAGTGATGTCTTTTGGGCTGACCAATGCTCCAGCAGTGTTTATGGATTTGATGAACCGGGTATTCAGGTCGTTCTTAGACATGTTCGTCATTGTATTCATTGATGATATCCTGGTTTATTCCCGTTCAGAGCAGGAGCATGTAGACCATTTGAGGACGGTACTTAGAGTCCTCCAACACCAGCAGTTGTATGCTAAGTTTTCTAAATGTGAGTTATGGTTGACTTCAGTGGCATTCTTGGGGCTGATGGTATTCGGGTGGATACACAGAAGATTGAGGCAGTGAAGACTTGGCCCAGACCTACAACACCTACTGAGGTACGCAATTTTCTGGGGCTAGCAGGGTATTACAGGAGGTTTGTGGAGAAGTTTGCCTCGATCTCAGCACCTTTGACTAGGCTAACTCAGAAGGCAGCTAAGTTCCAGTGGACCGATGCTTGTGAGCACAACTTTCAGTTGTTGAAGGACAAGTTGACTACGACTCCAGTTCTGACTCTTCCTGAAGGACCAGATGGGTATGTTATTTATTGTGATGCTTCAGGTGTTGGACTTGGTTGTGTGTTGATGCAGCATGACAGAGTTATAGCTTATGCCTCCCGACAGCTCAGAAAGCATGAAAATAATTATCCCACTCATGATTTGGAGTTAGCGGCGGTGATTCATGCCTTGAAAATCTGGAGACATTACTTATATGGTGTTCACGTTGACATTTTTACGGATCATAAGAGTCTCCAATATATCTTTAAGCAGAAAAAGTTGAACCTATGGCAGAGACGGTGGCTAGAGTTGCTAAAGGACTATGATATAGATATTATATACCACCCAGGGAAAGCCAATGTTGTAGCAGATGCTCTTAGCCATAGATCTATGGGTAGCTTGATGGATGTGCAGCCAGATAGAAAGGAGATGGTTCGTGAGATACACAGGCTAGCTAGTCTTGGAGTCCGGTTGGCGGATTCGGGAGATATAGAGAGTCAACTGTGCCTTATAAAAATAGAGTCATATATACATTGCCCGGCCCTCTAGTGAAAGACGCGGTGAAATCATATACTGTCCGGCCCATTCTAGAACTCGATAAAATCATATACATATGTACATAAAATCATCTAGTGAGGGACGCGGTGAAATATACTATCCTGGGTATCTGTACCCGCATCATATGTACATAAACTGCCCGACCCTCTAATGAGGGACGCAGTGAATCATACAAAGAATCTGCGCGTATCTGCCCGGCCCGGGACGCGGTGAAGTGGAATAATAACACTTTGCACGAGTAGATATCATGAGCAACCTGATGGGCGATTTATGCACACACTTAAACGCAAGTGCACGTGTCGTGTCAAGTAATATAGTCTTAGAAGACCGAATTATCGTCCTCAGGGATTAGTGTTAAAGTACCAAATTCTATTCCTTGTTATCTATTTGGTGACCGATAATTGATTTGTTGTTTATGACTCTAATTATGAAAACTAATTAAACTACGTTGTTTTACTTCAGTAATGTGGAAATAGGGCTTCCAAATCTCCTCAACTATCCGCTTAACTTACTTATTAATGCAATTAATGATGGTTCTTCTTCTATTTTGAGATAGCAGGTTAACTAAGCCGTTTTATACTCCTGTTAAGGTTATATAAACACTCAACCCCAGTACAACACCTTTCTACCTTTCGGTGATAAGGTTGACTCTAGAGGAGGATTAAGACCAAAAACCTATTAATACTACACAAGTATCGGGGTACTTTCGTCCGCGATTTAACCTATGTCTATCCAACTACAGCATATTCACAACCTCCCCTTTCAGATTTCGGTTAGAAATCATAAGAATTATGATAATTAATGATCAAGTAATTACCAAGCAATCAAAACATATATTGAATAAATCTCAACAATAAGAAGAAAAACCACAAAAATGCATTAATTCATAAATATAAGGTTCAAGTGAATTGACATGGAAAGCCCTATATTAAAGTTAGTTCCTAGCCATAGACATGACAAGAACTAATTTTCCAACATAAACAGAAATAAAGTAAAACAAGAACAAGAAATTACTAAGATAATGGTCTCCAATCTTGATTCCAAAAGTGTGTGAATTGCCAAGAAGGGGAACCCTTCAATCTGACCTAGGGTTCTCTTTTTATAGCCTCCAAAACGTGATGCAGGTTTTCCTTCAGGCCTGACCCATTATTCATTTAAAAATCTGATTTTTCCCGCTTCGACGCCGCGGCCCTGCAACTGGCGCCGCGGCGCCGGAACTTCTACAATCCTCTGAAGATTAGGCGTCGTGGCGCTCGCCCGCTGGCCGGAGGCCGCGCTACCGGGTCTGTTTCAGGCCTGTTTTGCCACTTTCTCGCTTTTCGAGCTCTGGAGCCTCCGTTTCTGCCCTCTTTTTGCTCCTTTTCCGCCAAAGAGCCACTTTAACCAATATGACTCAAAAGAAAGAAAATATATCCTAAGACGACACATATTTGTACAAAAATGGACAAAAGACTCACTAAAAATGACTAAAAAGGTGTATATAAAATACACCGATCACAACCATATGCAACTTAAATCATCATTTGAATCTCAATAAAATCATTAAATGAACTTTTTACTAGAAGATCAAAGACACTTCTCATAACACATATCATTAGGAATTAAACTGTGTATAAATCATGTACGTCCGCCGTACGTTCATTAAATCATGCCAAAAAGAAAGAAGGAAGAGTTTCACATACCTTTTAGTCGAACTAACCAACTCAATATTAGAATACGTCTCGTCTAGTACTTCAACCTATAATAATGGTAATACGTCCGTCAATTCTATGATTACTAGCATACTTTATATCGAATGACGACTTCCTATTCTATAAAAATTCGGGCAGCACGTCCCCTATTTCTATACATATCCCAAACTTACAAACAAAGCCAACAATACCAAATAACAAGATGCAACTTGAAGGTATAATCAAAATAATCCCAATTACTCCATATACGCTACCATAATCCTTCTTTCTCTTTACATTTATGGAATACAACTACCATAATAATCAAGGTGATTTATACACCTATTTATCATATCAATCTAACTCCTCTAATCATATTAGAACAACCCTCAAAATAGTCCATACTTCAACAACAATAAAAGTGCAAAGTAACACCTTTCTACACCTTAATTCTTTCGGGGCATATGTTAGCAATTACCGCATTGAACATGCTTCATTGTAACTAAATTCTGAGCATTATAATTTTAACAAAACATACCATAATGCATCACGACGATATCCAACAATTTCATGCAAGTTTTCGGCCAACATCCACATTACCAAAGCCCTTTTCTTAACTCCTTAAAATCCAATTCATGTTTCAACAATTCCATATAACAATTACAACTTAAACATCAAGATTTCCTTCATTTATAACATGCAATTAGTGACGAAATTAACAACACGCGAATCCAAGGTATACAAAAACAGTCCTAAAATCGGCTACAACATCCATAAATCGCATGCATTGTCTTAAATTCCAAGTTCTCTTTATTAAGAGTTTATCCCTTAACTACAACATCATTAATTCTTCCAAATACTCTATGAAAAGAAGAATTTTTACCTCAAAATGAAGCCCAAAACAATCCCTAAATGTCATGCACACTGCTCCTATTTTCCTTCTCCATTTCCACCATTTCTTCAACTCTAATTGCATGCATGTATTCTACAAGTTTAATCCATCATTCTCACATGTTTTTCCTCCAAATATTTCATCTTAAACTTGAATTTTCTGGGCTTATAATATCGGCACAGTGCAGTGGCGTTATTGTGAAATCCGGGAAAAAAAATATATAGTTGTGGTTGGGTTAATAAAAAAAAAATATATAAGAAAACAAAGAATAAATTGCATGGGATGGAGTTAGTGTTAAAGTTGGATAAATAGATGGATAAAAATGAAAATAAGAAAATAAAAAATAAAAAAACAAAAACAAAAGAGAAAACAAAAACAAAAGAAAAAGAGAAACAAAACATGCAGAATTTCCTATCTCACGTACACTCCTTCCCCTCCCCCTCCTTTTCATTTCCCTTCAATCCCTTGGCTTTTCCCATCCCATAGGTTATAGAAAACTCTCCATTTATACATTGTATTTACACACAAACAAAGTACATAACATAAAGGTTAGAAAATCAGAAAAAAAACAAGTGAAAAGAAGAGGAAAAAATACCAAGAGGGCAAGAAGAACAAGGAGCAAAATACTAAAGAGTAAGGATAATTTTAGCAACCACACAACAATAATCTTCACACTTACAAGGTGAGTTTTCTCACTCAGAAATTCTT
Organism: Przewalskia tangutica; assembly: GCA_029844215.1. Classification (NCBI taxonomy): domain Eukaryota; kingdom Viridiplantae; phylum Streptophyta; class Magnoliopsida; order Solanales; family Solanaceae; genus Przewalskia; species Przewalskia tangutica. The sequence goes on from CM056721.1 coordinate 18,237,938, forward strand.
GATAACATCCTTTATTTTAAGTTCAATACATGTTAGAATAAGAATTGAGTGTTGAAAAGAAATATTGAACTTTTGATTGTTTAGACAACTAGTTGCGTCATGAACTTTACGAACTGTTCTCACTGAGTTATAATTGTTAGAATTTGATGAAATTCGGAAGAATTGTACACCTCTCTAATATGATCATATAGAACCAAAAATGAGGTAAAATGGACGTACGGTTTGAAAGTTATCATAGTTCAAAGTTCCTGCCTTAGATTTGGTCGAAATTCGGAAAGGCATAATTACGGACTGTTTTTATTGAGTTTTACTTATTAGAATTATATGAAAATTTACATGGTTGTAAATCTCTCTGTTACGGACAGATATATATAAAGATTTATTAAAACGGACTTACGAGTTGAGAGTTATTGTAGTTTGAAGTTGCTGCCTCGGATTCGTCGGAATCCAGAAGGGTAGGACGTTGAAACGTAAAACTGTACTAATCTGTGGGGAATATGAAAATTGTTGCTAAATGAAAGTTCTAGATCTCTTTGTTGTGGACATTTTGAGACCTTACGGGGGTCTATCCGACTTACGGATTGAGAGTTATCGCTATTTAAAGTTTCTGCCTCGGATCTATCGAGATCCAGGAAGGGCAGCGAATAAAAGTGTAAAACTGTACCAAATGGTACAGAATATGAAAGAATGGTTCACATGGAGACGTGTAGCTCTCTGTTCTCGTCGTTTTGAGAATTTATGGGGCTTGAACGGGTTTACAGATTAGGAGTTATGACTATTATAAGATTGGGTGTTGTTTAATAAAAATTCTGCCGAAACCAATTTCATGTGGCTGTTTTGAGGATAAATTTGTGTTAGTTACCCAAAGTAGTTTTAAATGAAATTTGGTACAGTGAAAGATCCCCGTCTTACCTTAGTTTCCGCTTGAGAAACACCTTAGTTGGAGTTATGGTTAAAAAGTTATAATCGTTACAAGTATGAATGACAGAATGTTGGGAAAGAGAATATTATTTATTCGATCTTCTGAAAAATATGAAAAGTGAATACGTGTTCACATAAATATATAAACATAAACATAATGGATCGGGTTGCACGCCGCAACAAAACGTAAAGTGAATACGCGTTCACAAATACGTAAATATAATGGATCGGGTTGCACGCCGCAACAAAACGTAAAGTGAATACGCGTTCACAAATACGTAAATATAATGGATCGGGTTGCACGCCGCAACAAAACGTAAAGTGAATACACGTTCACAAATACGTAAATATAATGGATCGGGTTGCACGCCGCAACAAAACGTAAAGTGAATACGCGTTCACAAATACGTAAATATAATGGATCGGGTTGCACGCCGCAACAAAACGTAAAGTGAATACACGTTCACAAATACGTAAATATAATGGATCGGGTTGCACGCCGCAACAAAACGTAAAGTGAATACGCTTCACAAATACGTAAACATAATGGATCGGGTTGCACGCCGCAACAAAACGTAAAGTGAATACGCTCACAAATACGAAACATAATGGATCGGGTTGCGCCGCAACAAAACGTAAAGTGAATACGCGTTCACAAATACGTAAATATAATGGACCGGTTGCACGCCGCAACAAAACGTAAAGTGAATACGCGTTCACAAATACGTAAACATAATGGATCGGTTGCACGCCGCAACAAAACGTAAAGTGAATACGTGTTCACAAATACGTAAATATAATGGACCGGTTGCGCACGCAACAAATATGAATGATGTACATGTTCACCTATATATAAATATGAAAAGTGAATACGCTGCTCACAAATATATAAATGTAATGAACATGTGAAAATGCAGGGAATGTCTTAACGTATAATACGAGATAAAATGAAGTGTTAGTTAAACCGAGAATTTCTATGAGGAGTTGTTGCATTTTTAAAAATGCCAGAACTGATATGTTTTTGTAATATGTCTATTACGTTATAATGTGATCGCGCTTGGAATATTGTGGTGTTACTTTGAATTGCAGGTAAGGTTCTCACCACTTGCACGGGTAGGTCGACTTTATTTAACATGTTTCAGGAAAGGGTGATAGAGGAAAGGCTCCACGTCAAGGCTAGCGATCGTCCCGCAGCCTCTTGTCATACCAAGTCCATTGTTTCGCTTGATACTCGCCAGTTCGAATGTCGGGCCCAGTGTCTCGAAATGCCCGTGAAATGGTCTCCTTCCAACTTAGAATAATATTTGTCAAGATGTCTATGTAGAACAATATTTGCACGAGTATGGGCTCGCGTTATATTTTCAATAAAGTCATAAACAAATTTCTTTATTGTTATTTTTATTAATAGCCCGTATTTGAATATAAGTTTAAATTTCTAAATAAAGAGAATTAAATGGTGCTCCGGTGGGAAAAAATTGTCCAGGTGCCATCACGCCCTAAGTAAAGACTTAGGAAAATTTGGGGCGTGACAAGTTGGTATCAAAGCTAAACCAGGTTAAGAGATTCTAGGAAGTTTTTCTTCGAGTTGGGTGTTTGAACGGTTACTTATTGCGACGGTGTGCGCGCCACCTTAGTAATAAGTGAACGGAATAACGTCCTAAAGTTACCCTTCTTTCGTACTCTTCTCGTGCCTACCTTGAGTCTTTTCAAAGACTTGATTTCTCGTACTACCTCCTTCACACGGGTTAGAAAAGGGGATTGTACAACGTTATACTGACTAATATGATTTGTGTAGATGGCGATTATAAGGCGAGTTCCAACAAAAAGGGAAGTACTCATGGAACAGGCAAAGGAAATGAGAGCTCAGAGGGAGTTCATGCGTCGCAAGATGGACTCAGAAGGTGATTTTGATGAGTACATTGATGACACAATCGCATTTATGTACATATTTGCTTAGACTAGAAGGAAAAGGCGTTCATACGACCCGACCTTCTTCAACTTTCCAATTGGAGTCATACTACAGATAATAGTCAATTCCGTCCCAGAAAAGTTTCATTCCGCATTCAGAAAGGCAAGGATGCTAAGAGAAGATATTACAGAAAATTCATTGCACCAATTTCTGCATTATGTAAGAGTAGTAAGGTATAAAATGAACTATATGGAAAGAGAAGCAAAAAGGAAGGTTCACAGGGAGTTGAATGCCAACCTGCAGAATAGACGAATCATGCGGTTAAGCCCTTTAGAACGCGTGATAAGAGGTGTCTGCTCCAAAGATGCGGCTATAACGGGTTTCACAATGTCAGAGTTGACCTGATGTGATGTATTGTAGTCATGACATTGTTATTTTAAAATATGATGAATGAAGTGCTATGAATACAAGAAAGAAAGGATATGTTTTATTAAATTATTTTTCTTGTTGGCATATTGTGGTGTTGCATGCTTATGAACTATAAGAAAATTTAGGAGCTAGAATAGACATTCCGTCTTCTAAAATATGAGTGTGTTTGTCTTCACAGAAAATGGTGAATTCACAAATCCCGGGGGCTCAAGAGGAGGTTCATCACGGCTCATGTACCTCCAATTGACGTAGTGGTGTGCGAAGGAGCGAGAAAATATCGGAGAAAATGTTGAGAGAACGAGAGTCAAATGGCCCAAGAAACGGTGGGACAAAAACTAGATAGACTCATAGAGTTAATGACACCGCAGCCCCACACATGGTTCCGCCCGCACCTAGTGTCTCTCATAGCCCCGTGAACTGCACGCCAGTGGACCGATCATGATCGCACTACGCATCGGGAGTGTAATCCCGCGCACTGATAGGCTATGGGCAAATTTTATGAGGAGAAGAGAACCATCATTTCGCGGCGACCCCGCGCCGACCGATGGTATTCTCGATGAAGTTGAAGACTTAATGTTCACATTGGGATGCGTGGAGACGCAGGCATCAACTTGGTAGGCGCACGACTAGTGGATGATGCGCGTGGTGGAGGAATTTTAGGAAAATCGTCCCCGATGTCACCACCAATGACTTGGGAGGGTTGAGCGCATTCATTGAGAAGTTTATGCCTAATACGCCGCAAGGACGCGCTTGACGGAGTTTGAACAATTGAAGCAAGTGACCGCAGTGTACAAGAATATGATACATTCGTGAGGTTATCGCATACAACACACATGTCGTCCCTACAGAAATGGATGAGTCAAGCGATTTGTAGAGGTTTAAACCCAACATAGCGAGAAGGTGGTGGCGTTAGCCAACGATCGAACTTATCTTGATTGTCGATATGGCTTTGAGGGTAGAAGGTTTCGCTAAAGCAAAAAGAGAATATTCGCAGAAGAGATTTGACGCCGTGATCATTTAACCGAGTCAAAATCGAAGCGGGAGTTTAGTAAGGGATCTACAGGACCAACCAATGCTGGTCGCCTTTATTTCAAGCCTAAGGGCACAGTTGGTCTAATTACCAAGGTAGCAAGGACAAGGCCACCAACCCTAACACAGGAGGCGACAAACCGCTTTGTAAGATTTGTCAAAGAAAACACACTGGAGAATGTCGGCTCTTAACGAAGACATGTTATAACTGTGGAGAGTCAGGTCACTATGCCAGGGATTGCAAGAAGAGGACTGATCGGTGTATTTTATATACACTTTTTGAGTCTTTTTTAATTAGTATTTTACTCATTTTATTTATGTTTAGTATAGTATTAGGGTCGTTTTCCTTTCTTTTGTGTCACGTGGTCAAAAATGGAGAAATGGCGAAAGGAGATGAAATGAGCATAAATGAGATGGAATTGCACACTAAGCGGCCAAGAGATGAAGTCTAAGAAGTTCCGAATTATAGAGAAAATCGATTAAGTCCGACGAAAAGACGACGAAACGGAATTCGGGCAGCAGCCGCGGCGCCCAAAGTGCGGAAATTCCCGAGAGTTGCCGAATTCAGGCCGCGCCGACGCTGGATTTATGAAGTTGACATATTTTCGTAATCCTAAAGGGATTATTTTTCCTTTCTAAAGGATAACTTTTCCTTCCTAAAGGGATAACTTTTCCTACCCTAAAACCCTTACCTAAAAGGATTCTAATAACTTTTCCTACCTAATAACTTTTCCTACCTTAAAACCTTTACCAAAAAGGATTCTACCTAAACTTTTCCTTTTCCTACAAATTCTTAACCCTTCACCTAAAGGATTCTTTGGCTATAAATACTCTACACCATTAGAAGAATTCTTCATTCTCCAACCATTCTCCATTCCACCATTCACCATTCTACATCCATCCTTCCACCAATCCACCTTGTAAATATTCCACAACACAACCCTTGGATGTTTGGCTTGGAGACTCATTCTTAGTAATTTTCTTTTCTTTTCTTTACTTTATTTCAGTTTTGTATGATGAATATGGAATTAGTTCTCACATGTCAATGGCTAGGAACTAATTCTCTTATAGGGCTTTCTATGTTGAATTTCTTGAACCTTATGTTATAAATTAATGCATGCTTATGGTTATTATTCTTATTGAGAGATCTATCCAATAATTGAGTTGAATTCTTGGTAGCTAATTGACAACTAGTTATCACTATATGATTTCTAATCGATTAAAAGTGGATTGTGAATATGTAAGTTGGGTATACCTTGAATTGGGGATGAAAATACCTCAATTAGATTTGTAGCGTTGATGAGAGGCTTAACAACCCTAATTTTGCGCGACGGCCAACTAGGTTTTTGTGCTTAATCCTCCTATAGCGTTACCCTTTATCAAAAAGTTGTAAGGAACAATACTGGGTTGAGTGTTTATATAACCTAACGGAGTATAAAGCGATTTCAGAACCCGCTTTCTCCAAAAGAAGAATACCATAAGTAATGCATTAGTAAGTAACATGGATAGTAAGGATACATGTAAGCCCTATTCTCATCACATCTGAAGTAATTCTTTATATTTACTTATCTTTAATAATTCTTAGTTATAAACAACCAATCAAATATTAATTCGCCAAATAGATACTAGAAAATAGATAACTGATACTTGGACCCTAATCCTAGAGGACGATATTCGGTCTTATCCAAGACTATACTACTTGATACGATAACGTGCACGTGCGTTTAAAAGCAGTGCATATTACGCGCATCAAGTTTTTGGCGCGGATTAGGCAATAGTTCAATATCAAATTATCTATTTTTAATTTCTAATTTGGTTTTAATTTTTTTTTATTTTTACGTTTTTCGTTATTTAAATAAAAAAGAAATAAATAAATAAATAAAAAAAAAAAAAAAAAAAATCGAGGTGCCGTGATTCGTTGTTGGTTTTGATTTATCTCAGGGATCCTTACGACATGGATTTCTACTGTCAATATGATCGAGCTCCAACCGTAGAAGAAGAGAGAGAAGAATGGTGTCTTACTCGCCTCACGGCGCCAAGCTCGCCTATGGACGAAATGAGGCTCGCATAAAGAGGTTGGAAACGTAAATAGCAGAACTCGCGATCATATTCAACAAATAACAGCAAAGTGAGGAGCCAATCACACCCAACTATTGAGGAATCTGCAAGGCGGTTGGTGTAGAGAAGGAGAAGAGTGCAGAGATCCAATTATTCACCTTCGATTCCTTGGAAAATCTTTTTCTTGTACCATTGCAGAGAAATACCACCACTGTCGGTTGACTCCCAAACAGAAGTCAATACCATCAAGGGCACCCTCAGAGTTGAAAGATGTAGGGAATCTCACCGATCCCTACATTGTAGAACCCAAAAGCACAAGCGCCTTGTATACTTGGGGATAATCGTATATTCGAGGCCCTTGTTTGAAGCAATTGTTGTAGAAGTGAGACCGCAACAATAACTCGCGGATTGCAAGCAGAAGGATCCAATGGGCACTCGTAGCGTTAAAGGCGCCGCTAAAAGACGTTAAAGACAAATTGTTGGGAGGCAACCCAATGTTTTTAATTATGTTATTTCAATTTCTTTATTTTATTTTATTTTGTCTTGAACCTCACGGTCTGGGTTCTTGTTTTGTGTTGTTGGATGACAGTGGATCAAAGCTAAAATCGAGGAAAAAGGAGCAAAAACGAAAAAGGAAAAGTAATCGTGGCGCAGAATCTCGTAAGAGCCACAAGATTAGCAATCTCGTGCCGCGCGCGAACTTCGAGAGCAATATTTCCGCCAATTCAATTTTTCCTCCTAGACCTCCATTATGACCACCGTGTTTTGTCAAGAAGTTGTCCATATTTTTTTTTGAGTATTGCACACAGGGGACAATGTGTGATTTAAGTTCGGGGTGTTTTATTTGTGTCTTGTTATGTTTCAGCTTAAGTCTTTTTATTTGTTTTGTGTTTATTTTTGAGTCACAATTTTTTTCTTTTTCTTTTCTTTTTCGAGTCATAATCGTCACAAAATCATGTAGTAGTTTCTAGAAACACCTAGTGAAGTAAGGTGGAATAATGTAACAATTGAAGCAACTATCTAAAACACCTAAGTTAGATATGCCAAAAACTCACGTAACTGCCTATTCGGAGTTTCTTGCTTGAGTTATGCATGCTAAATGATAAATACTTATGTGTTATGAGTGCTTGCTATTTGAGGCTAAATAATTAGATACGCATGTTAGAGAGATGACTGTGCATTTCTTTGATAGCCAATTCTTACCATTCTTTTCTATCCCGCACTTTAAAAATATATCCCTAGTCAAATTGAGCCAAAAATTGAAACTTTTCTTTGACACCCCATATTCCCACAAATTGTGCCATAAGTAAAAATATGAAAAAGTGGAATACATTGTGTATTGAAAAGGAAGACAAAAGGAGTGAATACACCCCAATAAAAAGTAAAATAAAATAGGCAAAAGCCTAAGTTGCTTATTATGATTATACATTTCACTCTCCCAAAACAAAAGAGGGAAAGATAGAATCGAATGAAGGAAAGAACCAAAAGAAAAGGGAAAATTGAAAAGCTAAAGAGCTTATGGTACACAAAAATGAGCCTAAATGCCTATTTTTACCTACCCCTACCTAAAGCCTACATTACAACCCTTAAAGTCAAGATCTCTTTATGCATATCCGTAATTAGTGGAGAATAGCAAGTAAGCATGCCATAAGAATTCTTGAATTTATATGCATGATTTAGTATATTGACTTCCATTAAGCATGATTTAATATGAGTTTGCGAAATATCTAGCTTATCGAAATTTCATGCTACATGTTCCTGCATATTATTCTCGCTAACCTTCATGTTTTTCTAGATAACACTAATACAAAGAAAATGATCAATGGCATGAGTCTTTTATTTTTCGCTTTGAGTCTTTTATTTTCTTTTTCTATCTTTGCTCGAGGGCGAGCAAAGGTTAAGTTTGGGGTATTTGATCTGTATTTTATATACACTTTTTGAGTCTTTTTAATTAGTATTTTACTCATTTTATTTATGTTTAGTATAGTATTAGGGTCGCTTTTCCTTTCTTTTGTGTCACTGGTCAAAAATGGAGAAATGGCGGAAAGGAGATGAAATGAGCATAAATGAGATGGAATTGCACACTAAAAGGGCCAAGAGATGAAGTCTAAGAAGTTCCGAATTATAGAGAAAATCGAAGTCCGACGAAAAGACGTAACGGAAATTCGGAAAAAATGTCACGCGCCGGGCAGCGTAGCATGGCGCCAAAGTGCCGAAAGTCCCGAGAGTTGCTGAATTTCAGCGGCGACGCGGGATTTATGAAGTCTGAGCCGAATTTGACATATTTTCAGAATCCTAAAGGGATTATTTTTCCTTTCTAAAGGGATAACTTTTCCTTCCTAAAGGGATAACTTTTCCTACCCTAAAACCCTTACCTAAAAGGATTCTAATAACTTTTCCTACCTAATAACTTTTCCTACCTTAAAACCTTTACCAAAAAGGATTCTACCTAAACTTTTCCTTTTCCTACAAATTCTTAACCCTTCACCTAAAGGATTCTTTGGCTATAAATACTCTACACCATTAGAAGAATTCTTCATTCTCCAACCATTCTCCATTCCACCATTCACCATTCTACATCCATCCTTCCACCAATCCACCTTGTAAATATTCCACAACACAACCCTTGGATGCTTGGCTTGGAGACTCATTCTTAGTAATTTTCTTTTCTTTTCTTTACTTTATTTCAGTTTTGTATGATGAACATGGAATTAGTTCTTGTCATGTCAATGGCTAGGAACTAATTCTCTTATAGGGCTTTCTATGTTGAATTTCTTGAACCTTATGTTATAAATTAATGCATGCTTATGGTTATTATTCTTATTGAGAGATCTATCCAATAATTGAGTTGAATTCTTGGTAGCTAATTGACAACTAGTTATCACTATATGATTTCTAATCGAAAAGGGGATTGTGAATATCTTGTAAGTTGGGTAAACGATCTTGAATTGGGGATGAAAATACCTCAATTAGATTTGTAAGCGTTGATGAGAGGCTTAACAACCCTAATTTTGCGCATTGTGCGTGTGGTCAACTAGGTTTTGTGCTTAATCCTCCTATAGCGTTACCCTTATCAAAGTTAGGTAAGGAACAATCGGGTTGAGTGTTTATATAACCCTAACGGAGTATAAACGATTTCAGAAACTGCTTTCTCCAAAGAAGAATACCATAAGTAATGCATTAGTAAGTAACATAAGCGGATAGTAAGGATACATAGAAGCCCTATTCTCATCACATCTGAAGTAATTCTTTATATTTACTTATCTTTAATAATTCTTAGTTATAAACAACCAATCAAATATTAATTCGCCAAATAGATACTAGAAAATAGATAACTGATACTTGGACCCTAATCCTAGAGGACGATATTCGGTCTTATCCAAGACTATACTACTTGATACGATAACGTGCACTTGCGTTTAAAAGTGTGTGCATATTACGCGCATCAAGGACCCAAACTCAATATATTCAGGGGAGGTCAGAAGCAACCACAGCTGCCTACAGGGGAAATCAGGGAAACCAACCCCGCCAGAGTCAGGGAGGTCAACAACCCAACAATTTAATCGGCCACGCTTTGCCCCGAGGAATGAGGCGTACATCTAATGCGGTGGTCACAGGTATTTTGCTAGTCTCGAGTAATCCTGCATTTGTATTATACGATCCCGGCTCTACATTTTCATATGTGTCAATGAGCTTTGCTAAGAATTTACATGTAGAACCTTCTTATTTAAGTGAACCTGTTGAGGTTATGACACCAGTAGGGGCCTCAATTTGGGCCTCTCGGGTGGTAAATAATTTTCCATTAGAAGTGAATGGCAGGGGAACAATGGTGAACCTAGTACTACTTGATATGATAGACTTCGACGTCATTTTGGGTATGGATTGGTTGTCGGCATGTTATGTCATGTTGGATTGTCGACGAAAGATAGTGAGATTAACTTTTCCCGGAGAACCCGAAGTTGTTATAAGGGGTAGGGTTGGAATATCCTCAGGTCAGTTTATTTCCTACATTGGGGCTCAAAAGTTATTGAGAAGTCACAGAGTGGAGTATGCATATCTGGCTAATATAGTGGATACCCAAAAAGAATCCTCAGCGGTGAATGATGTTCCTATTGTTCGAAATTTTCCGGAGGTTTTTCCTGAAGATCTTCCAGGCCTTCCTCCGGATAGAGAAGTGGAGTTTGCTATAGAGTTAATTCCGGGTACAAGACCCATTTCTATTCCTCCATATCGAATGGCCCCGGTGAATTGAGAGAGTTAAAAGAACAATTGAAGGATCTTCTGGATAAAGGCTTTATAAGGCCTAGTGTTTCCCCTTGGGGTGCACCAGTCCTGTTTGTGAAAAAGAAAGACGGATCGCTCCGAATGTGCATCGATTATCGGCAGCTCAATAAGGTCACGATCAAGAACCGATACCCATTACCAAGAATCGATGATCTTTTTGACCAACTTCAGGGAGCTAGCTATTTTTCCAAGATTGATCTCCGTTCGGGATATCACCAGCTGAAAATAAATCCAGATGATATATCCAAAACAGCCTTTAGAACCCGATACGGCCATTATGAGTTCTTGGTCATGTCTTTTGGGTTAACCAATGCCCCAGCAGCTTTTATGGATTTAATGAACAGAATCTTCAAACCATTCCTAGATTTGTTCGTGATTGTGTTCATAGATGATATCCTAATCTACAGTAAGAGTGTTGAAGAACATGAAGAGCATCTGAGGGTAGTGCTTCAAGTCTTGAAACAGGAGAAACTATATGCTAAATTTTCAAAGTGTGAATTTTGGTTGGAAAAGGTAGCCTTTTTGGGCCATGTTGTGTCAAGGGATGGAATTATGGTAGACCCCCAGAAGATAGAAGCAGTAAAGAACTGGCCAAAACCGACCACTCCGACAGAGGTTAGAAGTTTCTTGGGTTTGGCTGGGTATTATAGAAGATTCGTAAAAGGTTTTTCTAGTCTTGCTGCTCCTTTGACCCGGTTGACTCAAAAAGCGGTTAAGTACCAGTGGTCAGAAGCATGTGAGACAAGTTTTCAGAAACTAAAGGAATTGTTGACTACTGCGCATCTTAACCTTACCATCCGGACGGGAAGGGTTCACGATCTATCGCGATGCCTCAGAGTTGGGTTAGGATGTGTCTTGACGCATTTGGAAAGGTTATCGCGTATGCATCTAGACAATCAAGATACATGAGAAGAATTACCCAACTCATGACTTGGAATTAGCTGCGGTGGTGTTTGCCTTACGAATATGGAGACATTATTTGTATGGTGTGCATGTGGATATATTTACAGATCATAAGAGTTTGCAGTACATAACCACGCAGAAGGATTTGAATCTCCGGCAGAGAAGATGGTTAGAGTTGCTTAAGGATTATGACCTTAGTATTCTTTACCATCCCGAAAGCTAACGTGGTGGTGACGCTCGATGGGAGATCAATGGGCAGCTTGGCCCATTTGGCAATACAAAAGAGGGTATCGTCGAGGTACAAAGATTGGGAAACCTCGGGGTTAGCTTAATCGAGATCGGTGAAGGTAGGGTGGTGGTACATGATACCTCGCATCGCCTTAGCTTGTAAATAAAAGAAAGTCATTTGAGGATACGAGTTTGTTGGATTTCGGAGAGAATCCAACAGGAAAAACCTTCACGCCATATACATTGGGAGATAATGACGAACCCTTAGGTTTAAGGGTAGGTTATGTGTTCCTAAGGTAAAGGATCTAAGGAGGAAGATCTTAGAGGAGGTCACAACACAAGATATTCCATTCATCCGTCAACAAAATGTATCAGGACCTCAAGGCAAATTCTTGGTGGGACGGGATGAAGAAAGACGTTGCGGAGTTTGTCGGGAGGTGTCTTGTATGTCGCCAGTGAAAGTGAACATCAAAACCCGGCGGATTACTTCAGACATTGGAGTCCCCATGTGGACATGGGAGGCGATTCATATGGATTTCAGAATCGGTCTACCAAAACTCGAGAAGTGCGATTCTATTTGGGTGATTGTTGATCGGCTTACAAAGTCACCCATTTCTTACCGGCCAAGACTACGATCGCGCACGCGATGCGCCGCATTTATTTGAAGGAGATTGTGCGGTTACACGGATTCCTTTACAAATTATTTCAGATAGGGGTTCCGATTCACCTCACACTTTTGGCAAAGTTTCCAGCAGGTCTCGGACAAGAGTTAAGTTAAGCACGGCTTTCCACCCGCAAACAGATGGGCAAGTGAGCGAACAATTCAAACACTCGAGGACATGTTGCGATCTTGTGTGTTAGATTTTCGAAACCGGTTGGACCATCTATGTCTAATTGAGTTCGCCACAACAATAGTTTTCACTCTAGCATACAAATGGCCCGTTTGAAGCATTATATGGACGAAATGTAGGTCTCCACTTGGATGGTTCGAGGTGGGTGAGACGAATCGTTCGGACACAGTCATTCAAGAAACAAATGGTAAGGTACAGATGATTCGGGAGAGGATCAAAACATTTCATAGTCGCCATAAGTCCTATGCGGATCATCGGAAAAGAGACCTTGAATTTCAAGAGGAGAAAGTATTTTTAAAAGTGTCCCCAATGAAGGGAGTTATGCGTTTTGGTAAGAAAGGAAAATCGAGCCCAAGGTTTATTGGGCCATATGAGATCTCGCGAAGAGTGGGAATGTGGCTTACGAATTAGCACTTCCACGAAATGGAAGCGATGCATCCAGTATTTCGTGTCAATGTTACGAAAATACTTGCACGATCCAAGTCACGTCATCCTTCCCGGAGATAATTCTTAATGAGGAGCTTCATATGAAGAAGTTAGGTGGAAATACTTGATAGGAAGGTTAAGCGCCTTAGGAATAAAGATATTGCTTCCGTGAAAGTCCTATGGAGGAACCACTCCACCGAGGAAGCCACCTGGGAAGCGGAGGAGGCGATGAAAGTCAAATATCTGTTCCTATTTGACTAAGGTAATAAAAAAAAATGCATTACATAGTATTTCATATGTGTGTCATTTGCGTGTCTTTATGCATGTGTTACAACCTTACTCTCATTCGAGGGCGAATGCTTCTTAAGGAAGGGAGAATGTGAAGCCCCAAATTTGTTACAATAACAATAAACATTATTGTGTCTATGTGATTATGTTACGACCTTATTCACATTCGAGGACGAATGTTGCTTAAGGAGGAGAGAATGTGAAATCCGGAAAAAAAAATATATAGTTGTGGTTGGGTTAATAAAAATATATATATATAAGAAAACAAAGAATAAATTGCATGGGATGGAGTTAGTGTTAAAGTTGGATAAATAGATGGATAAAAATGAAAATAAGAAAATAAAAAAAAAAAAACAAAAACAAAAGAGAAAACAAAAACAAAAGAAAAAGAGAAACAAAACATGCAGAATTTCCTATCTCACGTACACTCCTTCCCCTCCCCCTCCTTTTCATTTCCCTTCAATCCCTTGGCTTTTCCCATCCCATAGGTTATAGAAAACTCTCCATTTATACATTGTATTTACACACAAACAAAGTACATAACATAAAGGTTAGAAAATCAGAAAAAAAACAAGTGAAAAGAAGAGGAAAAAATACCAAGAGGGCAAGAAGAACAAGGAGCAAAATACTAAAGAGTAAGGATAATTTTAGCAACCACACAACAATAATCTTCACACTTACAAGGTGAGTTTTCTCACTCAGAAATTCTTGGTAACATCCTTTATTTTAAGTTCAATACATGTTAGAATAAGAATTGAGTGTTGAAAAGAAATATTGAACTTTTGATTGTTTAGACAACTAGTTGCGTCATGAACTTTACGAACTGTTCTCACTGAGTTATAATTGTTAGAATTTGATGAAATTCGGAAGAATTGTACACCTCTCTAATATGATCATATAGAACCAAAATGAGGTAAAATGGACGTACGGTTTGAAAGTTATCATAGTTCAAAGTTCCTGCCTTAGATTTGGTCGAAATTCGGAAGGCATAATTACGGACTGTTTTTATTGAGTTTTACTTATTAGAATTATATGAAAATTTACATGGTTGTAAATCTCTCTGTTACGGACATATATATATAAAGATTTATTAAAACGGACTTACGAGTTGAGAGTTATTGTAGTTTGAAGTTGCTGCCTCGGATTCGTCGGAATCCAGAAGGGTAGGACGTTGAAACGTAAAACTGTACTAATCTGTGGGGAATATGAAAATTGTTGCTAAATGAAAGTTCTAGATCTCTTTGTTGTGGACATTTTGAGACCTTACGGGGGTCTATCCGACTTACGGATTGAGAGTTATCGCTATTTAAAGTTTCTGCCTCGGATCTATCGAGATCCAGGAAGGGCAGCGAATAAAAGTGTAAAACTGTACCAAATGGTACAGAATATGAAAGAATGGTTCACATGGAGACGTGTAGCTCTCTGTTCTCGTCGTTTTGAGAATTTATGGGGCTTGAACGGGTTTACAGATTAGGAGTTATGACTATTATAAGATTGGGTGTTGTTTAATAAAAATTCTGCCGAAACCAATTTCATGTGGCTGTTTTGAGGATAAATTTGTGTTAGTTACCCAAAGTAGTTTTAAATGAAATTTGGTACAGTGAAAGATCCCATCTTACCTTAGTTTCCGCTTGAGAAACACCTTAGTTGGAGTTATGGTTAAAAAGTTATAATCGTTACAAGTATGAATGACAGAATGTTGGGAAAGAGAATATTATTTATTCGATCTTCTGAAAAATATGAAAAGTGAATACGTGTTCACATAAATATATAAACATAAACATAATGGATCGGGTTGCGCGCAACAAAACGTAAAGTGAATACGCGTTCACAAATACGTAAATATAATGGATCGGGTTGCACGCCGCAACAAAACGTAAAGTGAATACGCGTTCACAAATACGTAAATATAATGGATCGGGTTGCTCCCCCCGCAACAAAACGTAAAGTGAATACGCGTTCACAAATACGTAAATATAATGGATCGGGTTGCACGCCGCAACAAAACGTAAAGTGAATACGCGTTCACAAATACGTAAATATAATGGATCGGGTTGCACGCCGCAACAAAACGTAAAGTGAATACGCGTTCACAAATACGTAAAAATAATGGATCGGGTTCCACGCAACAAAACGTAAAGTGAATACACGTTCACAAATACGTAAATATAATGGATCGGGTTGCACGCCGCAACAAAACGTAAAGTGAATACGCGTTCACAAATACGTAAACATAATGGATCGGGTTGCACGCCGCAACAAAACGTAAAGTGAATACGTGTTCACAAATACGTAAATATAATGGATCGGGTTGCACGCCGCAACAAATATGAATGATGTACATGTTCACCTATATATAAATATGAAAAGTGAATACGCGTTCACAAATATATAAATGTAATGAACATGTGAAAATGCAGGGGAATGTCTTAACGTATAATACGAGATAAAATGAAGTGTTAGTTAAACCGAGAATTTCCTATGAGGAGTTGTTGCATTTTTAAAAATGCCGTAACCTGATATGTTTTTGTAATATGTCTATTACGTTATAATGTGATTGCGCTTGGAATATTGTGGTGTTACTTTGAATTGCAGGGTAAGGTTCTCACTCAGCCCCAGATGGTAGGGCTGACTCTTTATTTAACATGTTTCAGGAAAGGGTGATAGAGGAAAGGCTCCACGTCAAGGCTAGCGATCGTCCCGCAGCCTCTTGTCATACCAAGTCCATTGTTTCGGGCTTGGTACTCGTCAGGTTCAGAATGTCAGTTCCAGTGTCTCGGGAAATGCCCGTGTGGAATGGTCTCCCTTCCAACTTAGAATAATATTTGTCAGTATGTCTATGTAGAAACAATATTTGCACGAGTATGGGCTCGCGTTATATTTTCAATAAAGTCATAAACAAATTTCTTTATTGTTATTTTTATTAATAGCTCCGTATTTGAATATAAGTTTAAATTTCTAAATAAAGAGAATTAAATGGTGCTCCTGGTGGAAAAAAAATTGTCCAGGTGTCATCACGCCCTAAGTAAAGACTTAGGAAAATTTGGGGCGTGACAGTTATGCCCACTGTTTGTAGTGTTACTTGGTTTGATTTTTTTTGGAAGAAATTAAGCTAGAAAGGAGAAATAAAAGCTTGATTTTTTTTGGCTATGGAGGGTTATATTTTCGGCCAAGCAAGGAAGAGAGGAGAGGAGAGTGAGTAATTCCCAAATCGGAAAGTTTGATTTCACTCAGGGCGGGTACTTCGGCTCCCAGTATCGGAAGGCCGAGTATCATCGTTACATCGAGAAGGATGAGAGTCATCATCCCCTAGGGAAAGACAAATGCATTGACGGTAGTCGACCAATAACCAAGAAATGCATATATGAGGCCGATATTAGACTCGGATATTGTAACGGCGTCGTAAAGACCCATACGCTTCCACTCAGCTTCTTTGGCCACCCGACCCTGTCCACCCAAGCAAGATAATTGGCAATATTGATCGGCCAGATGTGAAGGCTAGCCGGACAACGGTCAGTAGTAAATTAGACACAGGTGAGAGGAAGATCGTAGGTCATCGGACTGAGGTGTTGCGATAAAAGGACATCACCTTGTTCCGGCCTACCATATGGAGCAAGAACTAACTGTTCATCAACAAGGACCAGGGCATCGGTTAGGTCTTTATCGGTTAAAGTGGTCCCGTATACCTTATGAGAAGAGGAAGAAGAAGCCATGGTATCTGAATAAGAAAAGGATCGAGATCGGGGTTTTTTCTTTTTCAGAAGGAAATAAATTGGTGATGATCTTAAGAGCGAGTGGAAAATTTCTCAGAAAAGAGATCTCTCCTTAAATGGATTTCGATGCGCGACAAGAATTGGAGATAACTCTTCGAATGCACGGCTAAAATACATTGGGAACGATTCGTGGTCATAAAGGCGACTCTGTTAAAGGGAAAACTCAATTAAGAAGAAATCATCATTGCATGCACTGGAGATTAGACGATTGAAGTGACATGCACGGCTGTCAGGCTGAATCGCTGACTACTTTCGAATACATTAACTCGACAATCACACTCGAGTTAATGTAGGAGGGCAATTGTTAACACTAAAAAATAATTCAAGTGTTTAGCCAAATTCGCTGACAGTTGAACTATTCAGGAGCAAAATTTACTCCTAGCCCTCAACTACAAGAACTTCATCGACAAGGCATCCTAGACGAAGTTGTTAGTTAGAGGTAAGACTGAGACCCACTCGGATGCAGACGCCTCAACGACCAAGTCAAAAGGATTTCTAGACACTTAAAACAGTAACGACCAACAACAGCTGAAAGCAAGAGTCATTATCCGAGCAAGAGGAGTAGATAGCGAGAAAATCGACACCACCTCCCCCATAGTCGACTGTTGGACTTAGTGGGTTACTTGACGGCTAACATGGCGGAGGGGCACATTTGTACATTTTTTCTTCTTTTTTGTACTATAAATACTCATTCTTTGTACATATTACAGATACACACAATCAAACAAACCAAAATTATCTATCTTTATCTTCTATCCTTACTTTATTTTTACTGTACTCAGCTGTATTCATGTTTTCTTACCTCTTAGTTCACTAGTACCATCGTCCTAATGCTTTCTGGAGTAGTTGGAAAACTCATTGCTGGAAATTAGAGTTTCGTTTCCAGTCTAAATCACTTGAGTTAAAGAATCAATTTGTCTTCCGATTCGATCAGCCGATACAACGGCAGAAGGTAGAATTTATGATCCATCAGGAAAGAGAATATTCTCCATAATTCCATTCAATATTTTTCAATGGGCAAGGAGATAACTTGGAGGTAAATAGAGCCCAATCATGTTCAAATCTTTGTTTGTGGGGCTTGGGGTGAGGTGAAAAACTCAGCTCTTATGTGAAAATATAGCGTTTAAAGTTTTTTCCATAAATTATGCATGAGCGATTTAAATTTTAAATATATACTGATAAAGAAAATACTTGGTCAAATTTTAAATGTTTCAGTCAAACTTTGATTACAATAGTTTCTTATATCATAGATATCCAAATGCTCTACCAATCAGGTTTTGTCTTAGCATGTTCACACCACAACGTCTAAATTTAGCCACAAGATTATGATTAATTCATCATATCTATTATACATGTTTTTTTGTTATGAATTTCAAAGTATAGATAAGATCCTCTTATATTTTACAAGACATTTATTAATGACTAAGCCTAATTGTATTTCTCTTCTGATTGGCAATTAAAAATAAAAGTGAATTTAATTGAAATTATTGTAATCTCATCTAGACACAGATTGTTCATTATAAAAACTGCAAAGATGTAACTCTCATTTCATTTTTCTTCATATCAAAATCATCAAGTTTGATTAAATCTTTGAAAATGAGTATATCTAACAGTATTGTTCAAGGTAAATTTATCAACACCAGCCTAACTTTATTTTTTTGTTATATAAAATTCTTATGGTCGGTGGAATGTTGTGATTTCATTCATTTATTTGTGACCTAGTTAGGTCTTTTTAATAAATCTTGATGTCAATTTTTTTATTTTTATGTCTTTTTTCAAGAGATTTTTTTATTTTTACACGAAAGTAATTTGAAAAGGTCATTTTATTCTATTCAAATTATAAAAGGACAAGAAATTTCATTTTGTGATGATATTGGATCTAAGTATTTATGATTTCTTGATGGAATGATTTGTTGCTTGGTGGTTGCTAGTCAAATGAAGGGCAATTAGGGTGAAAAAATATTACTATAAAGAATAAGGTAGAATCTTAGAAAACAAATCTTTAAAATATATAATAGAGTAAAATTTAATTTAATCCCTTAATCTGACCCTTTGAATTTGGGAAACAGTATTCCCTTCACTTTTTGAATGAGAATTGATAGTTGAATTTTAAATCGACGATCAAAAGTTATAAATGAGTAAATTTCACTTAACCCCTTAATCTGACCCTTTGAATTTAGGGAATAATAACCCCTATACCTTTAAATAAGAATGAACCCTTGGATCGAATTTTAAATCAACGACAAAAAAGTTGGATTTAAACTTACGATCCGTATTCTTACCCCGGTTTGTTGGGCCCCGCTCCAGCCTCGCAGCAGACCCACTTCATGCACGGTCAGGTCCCGCAACCCTTCTCCAACATGACACCCATTGAGTTGGATCAGGCGTTCAGCACCCTCTCTATGCAACAGCCTGACAATACTTGGTACATGGACTCAGACGCCACATCTCACGTCACCCAATCTGCAGGTACTATTCCTAAACTGTTTAGTTTAAAGCATCCTCAATATGTTACAGTTGGTAGTGGACAACGCATTCCAGTTAAAGGTTATGGTACCTCATACACACAACCTCCTCATCCACCCTTCTCTCTCAAAAACATCCTATATGCCCCACACATTATTAAAAACCTCATATATGTCCTCCAATTTACTCGTAATAATTCTGTCTCTGTGGACTTTGACCCTTTTGGTTTTACTGTGAAGGATCTTCATACGGGGACACCTCTTACGAGATGCAATAGCACGGGGGATTTTTATCCATTCACCGCCACCTCCGTTGCCAGATCTTGCTCTCCCGTCACTCTAGCGGCTATTTCTTCTTCAACATGGCACAATATGCTTGGTCATCCAGGAGTCCCAGTCTTTAATTTTCTTTGAGGCAACAATTTCATTACTTGTAATGGAAAACTTGCCCAAAATTGTGTTTCTTGTTCTTTAGGCAAACATATTCGTCTTCCGTTTAAATCATATACTAGTATTACCTTTGCTCCCTTTGATATTATACATGCCGATTTATGGACGTCTCCTATCTGTAGTTCTCTCGGTCAAAAATATTATCTTGTGTTACTTGATGATTTTTTCACACTATGTTTGGTTATACCCTCTTAAATTTAAATCGGAAGTGTTTGCCAAATTTCTTGAGTTTCGCAAGTTCATTCAAACACAATTTGAAAAAGACATAAAATCATTTCAGTGCGATAATGATCGTGAATTCAATAACTCTATGTTTCACCATTTTTGTACCAATAATGGCAGGGTTTTTCATTTCTCCTGCCCTCACACCTCACCACAAAATGGTAAAGCTGAAAGAATCATACGCACCATTAACAACATGATTCGCACCCTATTGATTCATGTCTCCCTCCTTCCATCATTCTGGGTCTATACTGCTAAAATGCCAGAATACGTTCTAAATATTCTCCCTACTATCACTCTTCACAATATGACCCCTACCGAAATCCTCTACCATAGAGTCACCTCCTATGATCATCTACGGATTTTCGGTTGTCTGTGCTATCCCAACCTTAGCTCTACCGCCCCACACAAGCTCGCTCTTAGGTCCACTCCATGTGTCTTCCTAGGATTTCCGCCGAACCATAGGGGTTATATATGCTATGACTTGTCGACTCGTCAAATCCACATCTCTCGTCACGTCACATTCGACGAGAACACATTCCTTTTTTCGAATCTTCAAAAATTCCAAAAATCGGAATACTCATTCCTTGACGAGCCTGCCATCTCTCCCATCCTCCTCGAACAACTCACTTCTTCTGTCCCGTCCTCAGCGCCGCGACCCTACATTGAGGCGTCGCGGCGCTAAAATTCCTGCGAGTCGGCACCGCTGCCTGGCAGGCGCCATGAGCCAAATGTCCGAAGTATGCGCCCGCGTCGCGGTGCCTTCGACGGCTTCTCCCCCACATCTCCTTGTCCGAATTTACCCCCCGTCTCAGACCCCACTCAGCCACCCACTGTCCCTACTTATCCAATGAAAACTCGTTCAAAGCATGGAATCTTCAAACCCAAAGTCCATTTCAACTTGTCTGACAAACCATCTCTCCACTTCCAAAGAACTCAAAATTGGTCAAACAAGACCCTAATTGGAATACAGCTATGTATGAGGAATTCAATGCTTTGACTAAACAGTACACGTGGGATCTAGTACCTAGACTTGAGGGAGTAAATGTAATTCGTTGTATGTGGCTTTTTCGTCACAAGTTCAGAGACAATGGGGATCTTGAGATGTATAAGGCCCGTCTTGTGGCTAATAACACAAATCAGCAGGAGGGCATTGATTATGGAGAGACCTTCAGCCCGGTTGTCAAATCGGCTACCATTCACACAGTTCTGAGCATTGTCATGGGCAAAAACTGGTCGATCCATCAACTTGATGTGAAGAATGCATTCTTACATGGGGACCTGAGAGAAACAGTGTACATGCATCAGCCGCATGGGTTCACCCATCCAGCAATTCCTCACTATGTGTGCCGTCTCCGTAAGTCACTATATGGCCTGAAACAACCCCCCACCCCCCTCCCCCCGTGCGTGGTATGATCGTTTTGTCAGGTATATCTTGCAGATTGGGTTTGTATGCAGCAAGAGTGATACATCACTCTTCATTTTTCATTGAGGTAGTAGCACTGCTTACTTATTACTATATGTGGATGATAATCTTCTGACTGCCTCCTCAGATAGATTGAAAAATGAGATTATTGTCTTGCTTAAGTCCGAATTTGCAATGACTGATTTGGGAAAGCTGAGTTATTTCTTGGGGACCAGGAAAGATAAGTTGTCAGCAAGTAGACGACAAGTTTTAAATCTTAATGCAGGCAAGGCATATCTCGTTGAATCAGTGACCAGGTCTGCCAATCACATGTTCTTGTATCAGCGTAAGTATGCAGAGGAAATAGTGTACAGGGCTAAGATGGCGAATTGCAAAGTTATGCCTACTCCAATCGATTCGAAATCTAAGCTCAGTGTTATGGATGGTGCTCCAGTCTCCGATCCTACTCTGTATAAGAGTCTTGCAGGTGCACTTCAGTATCTCACATTTACCAGGCCAGCCATTGCTTATGCTGTTCAGCAGGTATTCTTATTCATGCATGCCCTCAGGGAGTCTCACTTCACTGCTCTTAAGCGTATCATTCGATAAATTAAGGGCACTCTTGATTATGGTTTGCACCTCACAAGCCACATTAATTGGTTGACCAACACTATCTCGACCTTGAACTACCAGAGCGTTATAAATATTCGGCATCTTGCCCGGGGGAAAGGCTACATCTAGTACCGGACCGATGATTTGGACGACACGCCCGAGTTTTTTTTCAAGCGTGGAAACCCTGTAACAGTAGTAGGATTGATTCTCATAATAATAAAATAAATAAATATGTCGAAATGTTTTTCAAAAATTATCAATTCAAAATAAATGTCATTATACGTCGATCGGTTAATTCAATAAAATGGGAATTAGCACTCGATTTCGTTGGCACCATGCAATTGAACAAATTGAATTGTTTTCTTATTCAATGAGACTTAGTTATTTTGCAAGCTCAGACAAGCTATTTTAATTTAAAAATCTCAAGTGGATGAATCATAATCTTGAGAAAGTCTTTCATTTGTCTATCATTATAGACAATCCCATCCATATTATCTATTCTATAGAATTAAAACCTGAACTTTATTTTCTATTTTTATTACGATTCATTATTTGTATCTATGTATCTAATGGGCTCCTCTTCTTATTTATTTTTATTTTAATTTCAAAGATATCGGTTTATGCCTAGCTTATTCTTTTCTTTGCGTTTTTCTTTCTTTTTATACCTTTCATAGATTCATGAGGAATTCCATATATTTTCACATCTAGGATTTACATATACAACATATACCACATCGAGGAAGTTCTTATTATTTAGGTTAGTTAGGTATTTCCATTTCAAAAAAAAAAGGGTAAAAAAAATTGGGTTCTTGTATATATATGAAAGAGTATACAATAATGATGTATTTGGCAAATAAAATACCATGGTCTAATAATCAACCATTCTGATTAGTTGATAATATTAGTATTAGTTGGAAATTTTGTGAAAGATTCCTGTGAAAAGTTTCATTAACGCGGAATTCGTGTCGAGTAGACCTATAGCCCTCTGCGCCAAACATGTTGCTCTTATATACGAATGCAGATTGGGCATGGTGTCCGGACACGTGACGCTCCACCTCAGACTTTTGTGTTTTCTTAGGGGATAATCTAATTTCTTGAGTACGCGGCAAGCTACCTATCTAGATTCGGTCACGAGGCGAGTGCAGGCGTTGCAAATGTAGTAATGAGATTTGTTGGCTCGAAACTTCGTTAGAACTTGATGTCGCTGCGTCGACATCTATGTGTATTGTGATAACATCTCGCCATCTATTTGTCATGTCGGTTCATCATGAACCAAGCACGATGAGATAGACTACACTTTGTTCGTGAGAAAGTTGCTCTGAAGTCATGTCAGAGTGTTACATGTTCCATCATCCTATCAGTATGCAGACATATTTACCAAAAGACTTCCTGGCAGTTGTTTCTTGACTTGATTCGATCTCGTCAAGACATCCTCCCGCTCCGATTGAGGGGGTGTGTAAACGTGTAAATATAGGAAACAATATATTCTCTACCCATAATTAGAATATTTCCATATATTGTGTAAATATAATTATGGTAAGACTATGATCCTCTTTTGTATAGGCTTAGAATTCCTATTGTATAAGGGATGAACATTGTACTCTATATATATCTTGATATTAATGAAAGACTCCCCGAGAGAGATTAATATCATCTTACAATTTTCATTTTCATATGTTATGACAATATCTTAAATTGAGCATATATGATTTCTGATCATAAACACATAGCTGTAAAGAGCATAAATAAAAAAGATTATCACTTTATATTTTAAAACCAAATAAAAAGTTTAATTTATTTATAGGTCACTATTTCTAATACATAAATTCTTATCTTTTTTTGGATTTTGATTTTGATGACCAGATATCATAATCATTTTTGATGACTCTGATGTAGATGATTGTGATTCATCAAAAACTCACGGATTGACAAGTGTTGCTGATAATGAGGTAAGTCTATTGGAGTATTTATTATGACTTGAACTCTTGTTAATTATAAGGGAAAAGTGTCATAATTGTTATCTAGCTTTTGAAAAAGAGTTATATTTATCATCCGCTAAAGTATGAGGTCAAATATATTCTTTTCGTTAGCAAAGTTAGCAAATATGACCATTTTTCCTAATTATAATAATGAAACCAAGGTGTCATCCATGTTAAACGAACATTATAGTAGTTGGATCATGGATGCCTTAGCAAATGTTATTCATTCCGATAGAAAAATCTAACACAACTAAGGTGCATGTAGTGTTGAATATATGGAAAAACACAATACCATTTAGGCCCGATACATTTAATAAACTCGTTCTTAAAATAGGATTTTGCTTCCTTTCCACCACTTAAGATGATTGTGAGCTTAATGCAAACAGATTTAGTGGTTTACGTGAATCTTACTAGTTTCCACACCGAACGAAATAGCGAGGAAATTTAATTAGAGAAGCAAGAAAAAGAACTTTTCTTTTTTAAGAAGAAATTTCTACATCAAATTAAAATATCTAAAGCCATGAAAAGTTGTATTTGTCCTTACGAACACAACTTTTCATATAAGGTTGTTTGTTGATCCACTAGGCTACCTTTGATTATGAGCGGATTAAGCTTATGAAACATCTTCCTTTCTATCTTATTCTTAATTTCTTCTAATTCTTCACCGCTATTCATATGGTTTTGCATTTACTTCCTAGTCCTTAGCAAAGCTTATAACTTAACGATCTTCATCTAAGGGCTTGTGTGTAATTGCAAGTCTATATATATATATATATCATGTAAGATGATATTAATCTCTCTTAGGGAGTCTTCTCATTAATATCAAAGTATATATAGAGTACAATATTCATCCCTTATACAATAGGAATCCTAAGCCTATACAAAAGAGGAATCCTAGTCTTATCATAATTACTTTTACACAACATATGGAAATATTCTAATTATGGGTAGGGAATATTATGTTTCTCATATACACGTTTACACACCCCGTCAGTCGGAGCGGGAGGAGGTCCGACGTTGAGACTGGTTCTGAAGTCAAGAAATAACTGTCTGGTAAGTCCTTTGGTAAATATATCTGCATACTGATATGATGATGGGACATGTAACACTCTGACATGGCCTAGTGCAACTTTCTCACGAACAAAGTGTAGGTCTATCTCAATGTGCTTGGTTCGCTGATTTTGAACCGGATTATGAGACATATAGATGGCAGAGATGCTATCACAATACACAATAGATGTCGTATGCAAAGAAAATCAAGTTCTAATAAGAAATTTCGAGTCGATAAATCTCACTCTACATTTGCAACGCCTCGTTTCGATATCGACCTTTGAGCGAGATAGGGTAGCTTGTCGCTTGACAGACCAAGAAATCAGATTATCCCCTAAAAAATACAAAATCCGGAGGTGGAGCATCGCGTGTCCGGACACCCTGCCCAATCTGCATCCGTATATGAAAGCAACATGTTTGGTGCAGAGGGGTATAGGTGCAAACCATAATCAAGAGTGCCCTTAATGTATCGAATGATACGCTTAAGAGCGGTGAAATGAGACTTCAGGGGCGTCGTGAATAAGCACACCTGCTGAACAACATAAGTTATGTCTGGTCTGGTGAAGGTGATATACTGAAGTGCACCTGCAAGGCTCCTATACAGAGTAGGATCAGAGACTGGAACACCATCCATTGCACTGAGCTTAGATTTGAAATCAATTGGAGTAGACACTTCTTTGCAGTTAGTCATCTTAGCCCTGTACACAATCTCTTATGCATACTAACGCTGACACAAAAACATATGATTGGCAGACCTTGTCACTGATATCCCCAAAAAGTAACTCAGTTTCCCCAAATCAGTCATTGCAAATTTGGACTTAAGCAAGACAATATTCTCATTTTTCAATCCGTCGGAGGAGGCAGTAAGAACAATATCATCCACGTAAAGTAATAAATAAGCAGTGCTACTACCTCGATGAAAATGAAAAGTGATGTATCACTCTTGCTGCATACAAACCCAATCTGTAAAATATACCTGGAAAAACGATCATACCACGCACGGGGGGCCTGTTTCAGGCCATAATGACTTACGGAGATGACACACATAGTGAGGAACTGCTGGATGGGTGAACCCTGGCGGCTGATGCATGTAGACTATCTCTCTCATATACCCATATAAGAATGCATTCTTCACATCAAGCTGATAGATTGGCCAGTGTTTGCCCATGACAATGCTCAAAACTGTGCGGATGGTAGCCGGTTTGACAACCGGGCTGAAGGTCTCACCACAATCAATGCCCTCCTGCTGATTTGTGTCATTAGCCACAAGTGTTGCCTTATACCTCTCAAGATCTCCACTGTCTCTGAATTTATGATGAAATAGCCACAGGCAACGAATCACATTCACCCCCTCAGATCTAGGTATTAGATCTCATGTGTACAATTTAGTTAAAGCATTGAATTCCTCAGTCATAGCCGCATTTCTATTAAGGTCTTGTTTGGCCAATATAGGGTTCTTGGAAATTGGTGAAATGATTTGGGCAGACAAGTTAAATTGGACTTTGGGTTTGAAGATTCCATGATTTGCACGAGTTTGCATTTGCTGAGTGGGGATAATGGGAGGTTCCAAGGCGGAGGTATTTGTTGGATACGGAGAAGGGGGGATAGAAGCCGGAGTAGGAACCGCGGCGCTGGAGGGAACCGTCGGCAGTGCCGTGATCAAGTGTCTCGGCGCTGGAGGACTGACAGACCTCACTTATGTTTTGGCGCCGTGGCGCCTCAGCATTGGGTCGTGCGTGACGCGGTGAATCGGGAACTCATTAGCGAGTTATGGCGCCTGTGCCGCCGAACCTTAGGCGCGGTCGTGGCGAAGAAGAACGGTTATGCTTTAGTTGACTTAGGATGATGGGAGAGATGACAGACTCGTCAAGAAAAGAGTAATCTGGTTTTTGGAACTTTTTAAGATTCGAAAACGGGAATGTGATCTCGTCGAATGTGACATGACGAGAGATGTGGATCTGACGAGTAGATAAGTGTCGCGCCCTTTTCCGGCCGCGGCATTTTCTAAAATGTGGCGAACCCTGCTCAAAGTGCAAATGTTAGAAAATAAGATGCTATTAATGTTCAGAAATGCGAAAAGGATGCTAAAATTTAAAAGAGGCTAAAATTTAAAATGCTAAAGGGTTGCTAGGGAGTCGCCACCTAATTAGTTTGGGTGAATTAGGACACCTAAATGTTTAACTAGTTTAAAGTAAACATTAACTCCATTTAATGGTCTGCTAAACTTTAATGAGATTCTAGGTAAGGGTTCTTTATTATCCTAAAGGGAAGGGGTTAGGCACCCTAAAGGATCCGCTAACTTGCGGTTGTCCGTTCAAACATAGGGTTAATTATTTATGCTAAGAGTGCGTGTTTTGAAAATATAAAAGATGCTTCAGAATATTTTATAAAAGTAGGCATGTTGATATGATCAAGTAAAACTAATGCTATAAAAAATAAAGCTTTAAAGTATGCATTTATATTGTTTATAGATATATGCAATGTTGGTTTATGATCAAAGATATGCTTTTAAAATCAAACATGTATGACGTAGTGCAAAAGGTAATTTTTTTTTGTTGTTATTTTATGATAAGAAGGCTATTTAACATAAATTATTTATATTGTGCTAATAAAAGTGCTTGTGGGAAATACAATTTATTTTATCATGTTAGTTGCGAGTTGAATTATTTAGTAAAGCTTAGACATGCATGTCAAGTAACTTAAAGTGCATTTCCGATTTTAAAACTACCCACCCAATTTATTTATTCCAACGGGTTAATTGTTCTATGTCTCCTATTAATTACAAAGTTAAAGAATTAGGCAACAATTTAAACAAATAATATAAAAGGTGGATATGATCACGGCTCTCAAGACGTGTGGCGACATCGTCTTATCCTATTTTGTCTTAGGAATTTACGAGCGGGAATGCAAATGCGGTGCGGGTTGCCATTTGAAATGACTTGCGATGAGTCTCGTAGTGAGACTCTTTATTTCTTTCCGATGCGTGCCATGTAAAAAAAAAAGTGATAAGGATTAGTATATGCCCAAAACATTTAGCAATAAATAAGCATTTTAGCAAACATATTTCCTATCAAACCCAATGTATCCATGGAAAGAACAATGAGAATCAGTAGGCAAACAGCAAAGTGAGCAGCGAGAAGCCAGAAAGGACTTAGACCAAATAATTGTTATTATATTACTTCCAAAAACGAAACAGCACATTCCAGCCGTAAAGTCAAAACAGTCCAAACATTTTAAATAAGAACCAGGCTTTAAAAATGCATACAGAGTAGAGCAAACATGAGACTTGAACATCTGATGAATACATATACTTATGCTTGTACTCTTGTACATCCGGAGATGTATCCTCCTGATTTAAAGCAAGCAGGCTAAGTATGCACTAACATTTCAATTTTAAAACCAAAGAACCAAGCAAAGAAGCCTAATACGCTTAGCCTCGTATGCGACCAAATTAGGCGAGAAAAAGGTCCAAAGTGGGCCCAAAATAACATGTTACACTTGCGAAGGAGCTTAATTAACCCTGTATGCAGAGGCCCAAGCGTGACAAATTATCGAAATTTAATGGAAGCAAACCACCCGTGTGTGCGAGGAGCCTAAAAATAACAATTCTCAACTTAACAATTCATTCGGTTCAAACTAGCGATCCTTAGCGGCGTGACATTTCAAACATGCGTATATCGTACTTACAAGAAACTTCGGTTTGTGAGACCAAACATAAATAGATGAGATCCGTGATTAACGTAATCAACTCCGCGAATGTTAACATAAGGAAGATAACAAAAGGGCATTATGTATTGTATACTCAGTTAGTATGTTCCTCCTCATTTTCAAACCATATGAAGGGCAAGAACATGCTAAGAGTAATGCTAATGATCGAATCGCTTCTTTCTCACTGTATATTAAAAAAAATTATCCAAAATAAGCTTTACCGACAAATAATAGGCATCTTGAGTTCTTGTTAAACCCAAACTGCTTAAAACTAGGTGTGATATGATTTGAGGACCTAAACAACTCTTATTTCCATAACAATTTCAAATCATTATAAGACCTATACATCTTTGGCGGATTCTTGAATGATATAGATGTGCGAGAATAGGCCCGATAATGGGGTTATGCAAGTCATTTGGCTCTCATTTAACACTCGTGATTCTTGTTAGTTCAAATCCCAAAACACGTTCGTGTTCCTTCAACTACATAGGGATATAATGAAGATGATATGATGCAGTGCGGATATCTGAAGCTTTTAGACACGTATTCGATTTCCTTTTAGTCTTCTTTCAAACACAACAGAAAGGTGATTCATCGCACGGATAACCTATTAGAATAGATAAATTTGCTAAGCGAACATTAGGATAATATCATGTATGCCACGGCGTTATTCGATGACGACTAAGCAAATATTTGTCGAATCAGAGCCTCATGCTCGTGAAAATAACCTCGCGTTTACCTAATCCAAACAAAATGAGACGTACTTAATCGAATACACAGTCAACATAAAATACATGAACACACAAGCTTGAACAGTTATAACATAAGGTATAACGATTCTGATTTACTTTGAAATGCCTCATGACAAACTCGTCTGAATTACATAAGCGATGTGAGCCAAATCTCGATTACAAAGGACAAACATACTAACATACCATGAATGCGGTATTAACATAAGCACGTAAACAAATACAATGCGAAAATACTTAACGGAAAATGCACGATTCACGTAAATGGTGAAATTTGACGGAAAGTGAATTACCTTCTCGGACAATGGCCGGGCAGCGTATCAAGTCGTCGGTCAATCGGCGGGTTTTGGGCTTTGCGATGCGAATAGAAAGGCAATGTTTGTTCTTGATTTTTGAAATTTGGAATTGAAAAAAAGGGTTCGGACTTCTATTGTTCTTTGTGCTAATGGTCTAGGTGCGAACCACAACTCCCGATGCTCTGTCGATTCTTGCTCAAGCTGCTCTCCCGAGCTGCTCTGTGTCTATCGTACTATGCTCCGAATCCTCGATCGATCTCGAATCCTCGCTATCGTGTGTAAAACAATTGCTACCCTATGCGTTATGTGAATGCTTTGGGTTCCGCTGCACGATAGGAGAAGACCCCCTCTGCGTCTAAATTGTTACGTATATATGGTTCCTTCCGGGTTTGATTTGGTAAGGTTTTCAATCTTGATTCTCGTGTGATTCGTGCTTGTTTTGGTGCGATTTTGGTGCTATTCTTAAGGTGATTTGATGGTAAGAAATCGTTGGATGTGGGTGCGTGGGTAAGAAAAGCTCGGATTCTCGGCGAGAATCTCGAAATTTCTTGGTGTTGCGATGGGGAGGAAGAGGCGAGTGCGGCGATCGATTTCTAGGGTTAGGTTAAGGTTTCTTTTAGGTTTCGTTTTCTTTTGAGGGTGTGGGGAAGACGCGGAAAGGCTAAGGCTAAAATGAAGTTGGGGCGGGCTGTGTATACAAGGCGTGGGCTGGGCGGCAGGTGGGCTTTGCGGGTCGCGGGAAATAAAGGGGACGTTGGGCCAAGGGAGCTGGGCCATGCGAACCGGGTATTGGGATGGGTAGAATTAGGTATTAGTTAGGTATTTAATTAATAGTTTTAGGCTTTTAATTAATGTTAATTAATTCTAGGTAAGTGTATTATTAATTAATTAACAAATGTGATTAAAATAATTAGGTGCTTCGTTAATCTAATTGTTATAATAAATAAATCTTGAGCGTGCTATTTAATTAATGCTCAATACTTTAGAATGCACGCTATTATTTAAAATCTTATTATTATGCATTATTGCAAAAATTAAAATTGAATTGAGTTTATATTAAATTACTTAAATGCGAATGCAAATGCGATATTTAAGAATTGTTTAAAGCCTTATAAATGTGGCGCTATTAAATGCATATATTAGATTAAAATTGATTTTAAAGTTACCAATGATTACTAATAAATGCGGCTATGCTACTTGACACGGCGTCGTTGCTAAATTATTTATTTTATGCATTTATTAATTATTTAAGAATTACGACAAAGCTTAGAGTTAATAAATGCGCGCGGGACTGCAAATGCTTAAGACTCTACGTAAGGCGGCGTCATTATTAAATTAATTATTTATGCTGTATTTAATGTTTTATTATTTGCATTTATTATAAAAATCCTAAAAATTATTTTACAAAATTAGTGTAATTTTATGGTTAATGGTGGGCGGGGAGGGTCAAAATTGGGTGTCAGCGGATGTCCTCTTTGTATGGAGATGATGGAAGAATCTTGGACAAAGCGTTGACTCATGCCAATTTTGTCTCGATCTTGAGTTGCAAAAATCTTTGGCGGTAGATAAAGTGGCGAAAAATCAAAAAGCGTCGGTGTCGAGTTATGGCGACGGGTTACCGTGGTCTAAACACTAAAGCGAGCTAAAGCGGGCTTAAAGATGTCGATGTCGAGTTATGGCGACGGGCTACCATAGTCTAAACACGGCGCTAACGCGGACTCAAATTTGTCCGGTGTCGAGTTATGGTGACCGGGCTATAGTCAAAGGTAAAAGAATATAAGCGGCTTGAACACGGGGTGTCTTGCTATGGCTTGTGGTCTTTGGGTTCTACGGTGATGTGGGCGAGTGGGCCGGCGGCAGAGGCGCACGCGTCGTTGGGAAGGTTGGCCCAGCCAATTGCCGGTTATTGTAAGAAAATCCACGTTGTGCTCCTATTGCTGCGTCTAAGACTTGAACAAGCGGTTAGTGCATGCTGTTAAGGCAAAATGATGATGCGTAATTTTAAAGTAATGTCTGTGTAGTAGAAAAGGTTATCTGCAAAAATATGATACTGCTTGTGTTGATGCGATCTGCAAATGTTGTGATTTCGCCTGCGCGGGCGTGTTGCGATTGTGAATGCGGATCGTTGTCGCTGCTGCAATTGCCCACGTAATGTGCAGATGTGATATCTTGATGATGGCGTCGTTTGGACTTCTTTGTCGATAACGTCGTTACTGGGCGTCTTCTTCTTTGGCGTCGTTGCGTAAACGCAATCGCTTGATGTGTCGTTGCCTGGACACAATGCTGATAACGTCGTTGCCTGGACGTGTTGCTGCTGGCGTCGTTGCGTGGGCAATCTTGATGGTGTCGTTGCACAGACCTGATGTTGATGATGTCGTTGCTGGACATAATGTTCTTTGGCGTCGTTGTGTAAACCTTAATCGCGTGGCGTCGTTACTGGGCGTGTTCTTCTTTGGCGTCGTTGCGTAGACGCAATGCTGATGCTGTCGTTGCCTTGACATAATGCTGATGACGTCGTTGCCTGGACGTGTTGCTGCTGGCGTCGTTGCGTGCGCAATCGCGATGATATCGTTGCACGACATAATCGCGTGGCGTCGTTACTGGGCGTGTTCTTTGGCGTCGTTGCGTGAACGCAATCGCGATGATGTCGTTGCCTTGACATAATGATAGCGTCGTTACTGGGCGTGTTCTTCTTTGGCGTCGTTGCGTAACGCAATCGCGATGATGTCGTTGCCTTGACATAATCGCGATCGCGTCGTTACTGGGCGTGTTCTTCTTGGCGTCGTTGCGTAAACGCAATCGCGATGATCGTTACTGGACATAATATTCTTTGGCGTCGTTGTGTAAAGCAATCGCGATAGCGTCGTTACTGGGCGTGTTCTTCTTTGGCGTCGTTGCGTACGCAATCTTGATGATGTCGTTACTGGACATAATGTTCTTTGGCGTCGTTGTGTAAACGCAATCGCGATGGCGTCGTTACTGGGCGATGTTCTTCTTTGGCGTCGTTGCGTAAACGCAATCGCGATGATGTCGTTACTGGACATAATGTTCTTTGGCGTCGTTGTGTAAACGCAATCTTGATGGCCGTTGCGACATAATCGCGATAGCGTCGTTGCACGGGCGTGTTCTTCTTTGGCGTCGTTGCGTAGGCGCGTCTTGATGATGTCGTTGCCTGGACATAATCGCGATGGCGTCGTTGCACTGGGCGTGTTCTTCTTTGGCGTCGTTGCGTAAACCATCGCGATGATGTCGTTGCCTTGACATAATGCTGATAACGTCGTTGCCTGGACGTGTTGCTGCTGCTCCTGTAGAATAAATGCTCCTGCGAACTAAGCTTGAGAAAACGTTAGTGTATACCTGTTTAAACAAAATGATAAATATATATGAGAAATGCAATTATGTGAATAAGGATGTCTTCCCTGTATGATATGTGGGGTGTTGTGAATCTTTGAGATGTTGTCCTTGGCGGACATGCTAAATCTTGCCAGCCAATTGTCATGATGCCTTTGTTGTGATGCATTCGTGAACCATGATGTCTTTGTTGTGCGTTTGTGCACTGCATGAGTTGCAATTTGACTCTAGGCCCGAGCTGATGCGCTATAACTTGTTGCGGACTTTTGAATTCTGAATGTTGATTGTCGGTGCCTCCATCCCTCGAGCGTATGGAATCATATTTGTCGGTGTCCTTTCGTGGCGAAGTCCTTAAGATGTCGATTTGGTATGGCCGAAGTCGGATATATGTCGTTGCCTGGACATAATGCTGATAACGTCGTTGCCTGGACGTGTTGCTGCTGCTCCTATAGGATAGATGCTCCTGCAAGCTTGAGAAAACATTAGTGTATACCTGTTTAAATGAAATGGTAAACACATACGAGAAGTGCAATTTTATGGGTAGAGATGTTGTCCCCGCTACGCCAGATGAATACTGAGATGTCGTCCTTGCATGGACATGCTAAATGCTGCCACTGACGAATTGTCATGATGCCTCTGTTGGGTGTGATGCATTGGTTGCCAATTTGACTTTGTGCCTTAGTTGATGCGCTAGGTTTTGTTGCGGAACTCGAACTTTGATTCTTAGGTGTTGATGCCCTTCTGCTGCTTCTGCTACGATGCGGACTTTGGATTGTTGTCATCCTCGCCTTTGTTGCTTTTCGCTACGCTATCTGAAGAAACCTTTCACCGTATTTTCTGCTTCGGATATTGCACTTTCAGCTTCTGTTAATATGAAAAGACCTGCGAAAAGAAAATTTGTGAGTTTTGGGGGTCGATTTGTATTTGACTTTGCCTTGTCCCTTGACATCTGCGCCTGGCTTTTGGACTTGCAATCCATGCAGTTTTCTACATAGTCGATTTTGAAAAGGTGTCATCTTTCTTCTTTACGAGACCCTGCTTTTATAGGAACGAAACGTTCACTTTCGCTCGGATGTACTTGAATCGGTCATACATTTGGACCGTGCCTTTGATCTTGTGAAATATTGATGCTCTGCCATTGCTTAGTCAAATACAAATCGACCTTTGGGGAGATGATAAATCTTTCTAAAAAATGCAACAAACGGTGTTAGCATAAAGCACGTAATTTGCAGTTATGTAGCAGATATATTGCACATAGCACATTCAAACGTTTCCTAACATGCAGGGGGGACCTCTTTATGCCAGAGGTAGGCCTAAGCGTCACGTATGCGAGGCCGTGATAGATTTGTCCAAGTCGTCCAACTATAATGCCTTTGTTGGAAATGGCGACCAAATGACGGTGCCTTTTTCCCAATTTCAGCATGTTATGATTGGGTTTGGATTTGTCTGTCATTGCCACGTTACACATATCTTTGGTTGGTCGTTGGGTTGAGAAACCCGTCGACAAGTTTGGTGCCTTCCTAATTGTGGTGTCGATGCGGGTGACCCACTAAGGTAAATGCATCGTGCCCTAAAATAAGGGTGGTATAGCTACATCTTAAGTTTCTAAGATTTGGCTTTTACGACGCAAGGTTCTGGCGGACAACTCGAGTGAAGGCTACGCCACCGGTTAGGCCAAGCACTCCACGTATGTTACCAACTCTCCTAAATTTGGATTTTGAAGAAAGAATTTTCTTTGATGCACCCAGCACCTCGCGTGTAGTGTGTGTTTGTGTGAATTTTCAGTGGAAGGAATATGAGCGGAATGCGGTTTAAGGAAAGCGAAGAAAGCATGTAGATAAAATAAACAAAATACGACGCAAAATTTAATGCAAAAAGCAATGTCAAATAATAACCCTAGGTCTGTTATGGTTAAGAACCTAAATATTCCCCAGCGGAGTCGCCATTTCTGTCGCGCCCTTTTCCGGCCGCGGCATTTTCTAAAATGTGGCGAACCCTGCTCAAAGTGCAAATGTTAGAAAATAAGATGCTATTAATGTTCAGAAATGCGAAAAGGATGCTAAAATTTAAAAGAGGCTAAAATTTAAAATGCTAAAGGGTTGCTAGGGAGTCGCCACCTAATTAGTTTGGGTGAATTAGGACACCTAAATGTTTAACTAGTTTAAAGTAAACATTAACTCCATTTAATGGTCTGCTAAACTTTAATGAGATTCTAGGTAAGGGTTCTTTATTATCCTAAAGGGAAGGGGTTAGGCACCCTAAAGGATCCGCTAACTTGCGGTTGTCCGTTCAAACATAGGGTTAATTATTTATGCTAAGAGTGCGTGTTTTGAAAATATAAAAGATGCTTCAGAATATTTTATAAAAGTAGGCATGTTGATAACAGTCCGTAAAACTAATGCTATAAAAAATAAAGCTTTAAAGTATGCATTTATATTGTTTATAGATATATGCAATGTTGGTTTATGATCAAAGATATGCTTTTAAAATCAAACATTATGGCGTAGTGCAAAGGTAATTTTTTTGTTGTTATTTTATGATGAGAAGGCTATTTAACATAAATTATTTATATTGTGCTAATAAAAGTGCTTGTGGGAAATACAATTTATTTTATCATGTTAGTTGAGTTGAATTATTTAGTAAAGCTTAGGCATGCATGTCAAGTAACTTAAAGTGCATTTCCGATTTTAAAACTACCCACCCAATTTATTTATTCCAACGGGTTAATTGTTCTATGTCTCCTATTAATTACAAAGTTAAAGAATTAGGCAACAATTTAAACAAATAATATAAAAGGTGGATATGATCACGGCTCTCAAGACGTGTGGCGACATCGTCTTATCCTATTTTGTCTTAGGAATTTCTGAAGCGGGAATGCAAATGCGGGTGCGGGTTGCCATTTGAAATGACTTGCGATGAGTCTCGCCGTGAGACTCTTTATTTTGCTCCGGTGCGTGCCATGTAAAAAAAAAAGTGATAAGGATTAGTATATGCCCAAAACATTTAGCAATAAATAAGCATTTTAGCAAACATATTTCCTATCAAACCCAATGTATCCATGGAAAGAACAATGAGAATCGAGGCAAAAGCAGGCGATGAGCAAGAAGCGTGAAAGGACTTAAACCAAATAATTGTTATTATATTACTTCCAAAAACGAAACAGCACATTCCAGCCGTAAAGTCAAAACAGTCCAAACATTTTAAATAAGAACCAGGCTTTAAAAATGCATACAGAGTAGAGCAAACATGAGACTTGAACATGCAATGAATACATATACTTATGCTTGTACTCTTGTACATCCCGGAGATGTATCCTCCCAGATTTAAAGCAAACAGGCTAAGTATGCACTAACATTTCAATTTTTAAAACCAAAGAACCAAGCGGTAAGCCTAATCTGCAGCCTAGTGCGACCAAATTAGGCAGAAAAAAGTCCAAAGTGGGCCCAAAATAACATGTTACACTTGCCCAAGGAGCTTAATTAACCCCTGTATGCAGTAGGCCCAAGCGTGACAAATTATCAGAATTTAATGGAAGCAAACCACCCATGTGTGCGAGGGAGCCTAAAAATAACAATTCTCAACTTAACAATTCATTCAGTTCAAACTAGCAATCCTTAAGCAGGCGTGACATTTCAAACATGCATATATGCATACTTACAAGAAACTTCGGTTGTGGACCAAACATAAATAGATGAGATCCGGTTAACGTAATCAACTCCACAGAATGTTAACATAAGGAAGATAACCAAAAGGGCATTATGTATTGTATACTCAGATTAGTATGTTCCTCCCTCATTTTCAAACCATATGAAGGGCAAGAACATGCTAAGAGTAATGCTAACAGACTGGAACTGCTTCTTTCTCACTGTATATTATAAAAAAAATTATCCAAAATAAGCTTTACCGACAAATAATAGGCATCTTGAGTTCTTGTTAAACCCAAACTGCTTAAAACTAGGTGTGATATGATTTGAGGACCTAAACAACTCTTATTATAACAATTTCAAATCATTATAAGACCTATACATACTTTGTGATTCTTGAATGATATAGATGTGCGAATAGGCCCAATAATGGGGTTATGCAAGTCATTTGGCTCTCATTTAACACTCGTGATTCTTGTTAGTTCAAATCCCAAAACACATTCGTATTCACTTGACTACATAGGGATATAATGAAGATGATATGATGCAGTGCGGATATACAAGCTTTTAGACACGTATTCTGATTTCCTTTTAGTCTTCTTTCAAACACAACACCGAAAGGTGATTCATTGCACCAGATAACCTATTAGAATAGATAAATTTGCTAACTGAACATTAGGATAATATCATGTATGTGACGATTCTGACCAACTAAGCAAATATTTGTCATCGAATCAGAGCCTCATTTGCCAAAGAAAATAACCTCGCATTTACCTAATCCAAACAAAATGAGACGTACTTAATCGAATACACAGTCAACATAAAATACATGAACACACAAGCTTGAACAGTTATAACATAAGGTATAACGATTCTGATTTACTTTGAAATGCCTCATGACAAACTCGTCTGAATTCTATAAGCAGACAGAGCCAAATCTCGGTTACAAAAGGACAAACATACTAACATGCCATGAATGCCAGTATTAACATAAGCACATAAACAAATACAATCTGAAAATACTTAACAGAAAATGCACCAATTCACATAAAGGACTGAAATTTGACAGGAAAGTGAATTACCTTCTCCGGACAATGGCCGGGCAGCGTATCAAGTCGTCGGTCCAATCGACGGGTTTTGGGCTTTGCGATGCGAATAGAAAGGCAATGTTTGTTTGCTGATTTTTGGGCTGGAATTGAAAAAAAGGGGTTCGGACTTCCTATTGTTGCTGTGCTAATGGTCTAGGTGCCGAACCCTAACTCCCGATGCTCTGTCGATTCTTGCTACTGAACTGCTCTCTCCCCTGAGCTCTGCTCTGTGTCTATCGTACTATGCTCCCTGAATCCCTCGACTGATCTCTGAATCCCTGCTATCGTGTGTAAAACAATTGCTACCCCTATGCGTTATGTGAATCTGCTGGGTTCCCCCCTTTGCACGATAGGAGAAGACCCCCCTCTGCATGCCTAAATTGTTCTGTATATATGGTTCCCCTTTCGGGTTTTGATTTGGTAAGGTTTTCAATGCTGATTCTCGTGTGATTCGTGCTTGTTTTGGTGCGATTTTGGTGCTATTCTTAAGGCTGATTTGATGGTAAGAAATCGTTGGATGTGGGTGCATGGGTAAGGAAAGCTCCCGGATTCTCCGGCGAGAATCTCGGGGCTGCTGGTGTTGCGATGGGGAGGGGAAGAGGCGAGGTGCGGCGATCGATTTCTAGGGTTAGGTTAAGGTTTCTTTTAGGTTTTGTTGTTCTTTTGAGGGTGTGTGGAAGACGCGGAAAGGCTAAGGCTAAAATGAAGTTGGGGCGGGCTGTGTATACAAGGCGTGGGCTGGGCGGGCAGGTGGGCTTTGCGGGTCGCGGGAAATAAAGGGGACGTTGGGCCAAGGGAGCTGGGCCATGCGAACCGGGTATTGGGATGGGTAGAATTAGGTATTAGTTAGGTATTTAATTAATAGTTTTAGGCTTTTAATTAATGTTAATTAATTCTAGGTAAGTGTATTATTAATTAATTAACAAATGTGATTAAAATAATTAGGTGCTTCATTAATCTAATTGTTATAATAAATAAATCTGGCGTCTTTATTTAATTAATGCTCAATACTTTAGAATGCGACGCTATTATTTAAAATCTTATTATTATGCATTATTGCAAAAATTAAAATTGAATTGAGTTTATATTAAATTACTTAAATGCCGAATGCAAGTACGATATTTAAGAATTGTTTAAAGCCTTATAAATGCGACGCTATTAAATGCATATATTAGATTAAAATTGATTTTAAAGTTACCAATGATTACTAATAAATGCGGCTATGCTACTTGACACGACGTCGTTGCTAAATTATTTATTTTATGCATTTATTAATTATTTAAGAATTACGACAAAGCTTAGAGTTAATAAATGCGGGCGCGGGACTCTAAATGCTTAAGACTCTACGTAAGACGCGACGCCATTATTAAATTAATTATTTATGCCTGTATTTAATGTTTTATTCGCTGCATTTTATTATAAAAATCCTAAAAAATTATTTTACAAAATTAGTGTAATTTTATGGTTAATGGCTGGACGGGAGGGTCAAAATTGGGTGTCAACAATAAGTCATAACATAGATAGCCCCTATGATTCGGCGGGAAGCCTAGGTAGATATAAGGAGTGGACCAGGGGGCTAGTTTGTGAGGGGTAGTCGAGCCAAGGTTAGGATAACATAGACAACCGAATATTCGGAGATGATCATAAGAGGGGACTCTATGATAGAGAATTTCGGTAGGGGTCATATTGTGAAGGGTGCTAGTTGGGAGAATATTTAGAACGTATTATGACATTTTAGCAGCATAGACCCAGAAAGATGGAGATAGGGATACATGAATCAAAAGAGTGCGAATCATATTGTTAATGGTGCGGATGATTCTTTCAGCTTTACCGTTTTGTGAGGAGGTGTGGGGGCAGGGGAAGTTATGCCTTTTCCAAACTGTGTTTGAATGAATTTACGAAACTCAAGAAATTTGGCAAACACTTCCGATTTAAATTTGATTGGATACAACCAAATAAA
The DNA here is from genome assembly GCA_029844215.1 of Przewalskia tangutica. Lineage (NCBI taxonomy): Eukaryota > Viridiplantae > Streptophyta > Magnoliopsida > Solanales > Solanaceae > Przewalskia > Przewalskia tangutica. The sequence goes on from CM056721.1 coordinate 18,278,016, forward strand.
GTGATAAAAATCATCTAGTAAGATAAGATAGTATTTATGACCGAAAGAACTAGTAACATGTGATGTCCATAAATCGGCATGTATAATATCAAAAGGTGCAAAAGTAACACTAGTAGATGATTTAAATGGAAGACGAGTATGTTTGCCTAAAGAACAAGAAACACAGCTTTTGGCAAGCTTCCCATTACAAGTAATGAAATTATTGCCTCTAAGAAAACTAAAAACTGGAGCTCTTGGATGACCAAGTCTATTATGCCATGTTGAAGAAGAAATGACCGCTAGAGAGATGAGAGAGCTAGATCTGGCAGCGGATGTGAGAGTGAATGGATATAGATCCCCCCGTGCTATTGCATCTCGTAAGAGGTGTCCCCGTATGAAGATCCTTTACAGTGAAACCAAAAGGGTCAAAATCAACAGAGACAAAATTATTACGAGTGAATTTGCGGATAGAGATTAGATTCTTAATTACATGTGGGGCATATAGGGTATTTTGAAGTGGGAATGGATTAGGAGGTGGTGTATATGATGTACCAAAACCCTTTACTGGAATGCGGTGACCACTACCAACTGTCACAAATTGATGATGCTTTAAACCAAATAGTTTGGAAATATTACTGCGATCGGGTGAGGTGAGAAAGTAGTGGCTCGAGTCCATTATGCGGTTGTTGTCAGGTTGTTGCATGTTGAAACTGCTGAAGGCCTGACCTAACTCAGTGGGTGTCATGCTGAATGAGGGCTGGTGAAACCGGTGCGTGAAGTGGTCTGCGCGGTCTTCGACTTGCTGTGGCCGAGCAGGCCCAACACGATGATAGGAGCGGTGGAAGGGTTCTTTGCTGCATCGAAAGCGGTGGTCGCCGCGGCCAGTATGAATATCTTGTTGAAGCCGCGCGCTAAAGCGGTCTGGATCGCATTATTCTTTGCCGTCGCGATCCTCGCCACGCATCGCGACCTCCTCTACCGCGGCCCTTGCCACCGCGGCCCTGCTGCGGTTGAGATTTTTCTTGCGGCGTTGGATCTTGAGGGCGCGTTTCGACAGCTAACGTCTTCTGATTGTTCTCATCATGCTTAGCACGTCGAGTTTCTTCGAGCAACAACTTCGAGCGAGCTTTGTTAAAACTGGGAAGAGGATCTGCATATTGAATTATGGCGGCTAACGTATCATAGTCACCTTTGGGGAGACCTGCAATCAATTGCAACACCAATTTAGTGTCCGAGATAGGCGTGTCAACGTTGGAGAGTTGATCCACCAGGAGTTTCAACTGTCTACAGTACGCAGTCATGTTGGAGAAATTTTCAAGGCGTGTATTGTTAAACTGTTCCTCCAAATACACTGCACGAGTGTTCTTGTAATCTTGAAAGATTTCCTCTAAGCGGTTCCATAACTCAAGGGTTGTGGCGCCAGATTTCATGATAGTAAGAAGAAGATCCTGAGAAATACTACCATAATTTCACTGTTTGACTCCGGCGTCTAGACGACGCCAGGTAGACTCATCAACCCCCGGAGGGCGCGGAATGGTGTCATCGATGTGATCAAGCACGTTATAGAGACATGCATGATTACGAAACAGTTCAACCCATGGAGAATACTGACTGTTTTCTTGATAAAGAAGAATGGGAATAGAGTTCTTGATGTTTGTAACAGTTAGGTCTGAATGAAAAGAGGATGAAAACGTGATGGTGGGATTTGTGGAGGTAGAAGATTCAGAAAGTGTGGAAGATTCAGGAATAGCCACTTTGAGAAGAAAGGAATGAAGAAGAAAACCTAGAATTTGGAGGAGGGTCGCGGCGAGTTCCGTGGGGGGGTGGGTTATCGGCGGCGGTAAGAAGAAAAAGTTCTAGGGTTTTGGGGGTGTTTGACTTTTGATACCATGTAAGATGATATTAATCTCCCTTAGGGAGTCTTTTCATTAATATCAAAGTATATATAGAGTACAATATTCTTACCTTATACAATAGAAATCTTAAGCCTATACAAAAGAGGAATCCTAGTCTTACCATAATTATATTTACATAATATATGGAAATATTTTAATTATGGGTAGGGAATATTATGTTTTTCATATACACGTTTACATATCCCTCTGAATTCTTTGATGTATTACCATCGTTTTTGTTCGATTTGGTTCTATGCATTTGTTCCTTCCGTTGAGACTCCTCTTCCTTTGCTTACTTGTAGGTAGTTGTCTTCAAACCATTATTATACTTTATGGTCCCCGTTAGTCGACTCCTTATGAACACATGCATCCTTCTCCTTCCACTTTGAATACTTTAATTGAGTTGGTTTTCTTCTCTTTATCCATTGACGTCTACGTAAAAGAATGGCATCGCCAGACCAAATATTTTACCTTTAGTATCTCTGTAAGCTATATATCTTTTTTTTGTTTTAATTAAAGTTATTTACGCAGGCTTTGATCACCTCCCTGAGTGGTGAAAGGGTTTAGCATTGACTTGTCCCCCTATATTAGTAATATTATTTTAGGAAAGGATTATAAAATGGAGGGGGAAATAAAACCAATACTTCCAAATAGATACATTGCCAAAATACTAAAGTTTATGGCCTAGTGCCTTAATGATACAATGTGCGTGCACATTAAAATTAAAAGAGATGAAGAGCTACTTTAAGATGAGAATCTTATGTGACAACAGCTCTTCAATAAGTTTGCTATGGAGGTTCAAAGAACCATCCTGAATATTTTGTTACTCTTATAAGGTATTGAATTTGAATTAGTGTATTTATACATCTAGCAGGGTAAACCCGAACTGACGCAATAGCCTGCAAAGATGATCACATGTTCTCTTTCTACATTGTGTGGTTATATACATCATCCATATATAATTTAACAATACCCTCGGACACTACTCTTAATTATATGTAAGTCAGTTATGTATGTTTGAACCTATCAATGTTACTCAAAATACATATCAAATTAACATTCTTATGTGACAGTCTTTATAAATAAAAGAGGAAATTTTTTATGTCACTTTGTATATATTTACCGTGAACGTTTAGGTTGTGTACATTCGTCTTATAATTTTTTCTTCAAAATTTTATACTCCTTTTTTATCCATTCTACATATTCTTCTTTACTTTCACCATGTTTAATCTTTCTCATATCAATCTCTTGATACCTATGCACATCTTCCATTTTTCTGCTAATGCTGCATTAATATAAGTTTTTATTATAACATTATAAGTTTAATTAAACTATCAACAAACTATATGCTTGCGGGTATATCTGTACATGTGTTTGACTTTTAATTTGACAGTCAATTCTCCAATTCGCCGAGGTCAACCAAGAAGTTGATCAAGAAGACGGCACTAGTGATCCAATCATGGCTTCACAGCTTGTAGAATTGCCCCTCCCATCACCACCAAGGTAATTGACCTTATATTTTTTGTAAAAAAAACTTAATTATATATCACGTTATGAATTTTATTTTTTTCTTTGTGTTGTTATTTTGGTACTTTATTATAGGGATACCGAAGAAGATGACATATCCCCACCAGTACCAATGAAAGGTAGAGTGGTACCAGGAAGGATGAAAGGTACAAAGAATGGTGGATTTAGCAGCCCGAGGAAACCATATAGGTCTCTAAGGATGAATGCTTGCAAAAAGTGTGCTGGAGTTGTGAAGGAAAGGAAGAAGAGGACCAAAAAGTCAGCACCCAAAAGGAAGAAATCTGCTATAATTATATAGACTCTTAATTAAATTCCTGAAGAATTAGTTGGTTGTTTTGTTTGTTATTGATGTTTCTCAGTTCTTGATACTTTTCTTTGTGCGATTTTATAAGTCCTGGAATCACGGATTAAGATTTTAAGTAACCATATCGCTTTTTTGGACTGATTATTTATATATATATCAAGTAAATTTCTTCACACAAATACAAGTGTCCAGCGAAAACTATTAAATTTTACCGAACTCGTAACTTCAAGTGCATTTCTGTCTCTGCATGGAATCATATTGTCGTTATTCGTTAGTACCTCTCATGTTAAACTTTTATCTTTCTCATCAAATAGGAAATTACAATCAATGACTTTGAAAAATTGCGGTCTTGAAATATTTACTCCCGCTGGTCTGAACAATTCTTTAAAGGTCGTTTGGTAGAATGGATGAGATGGAATTGGATTATTAGTACCATGGGATTGAAATTAATCCTATGTTTGGTTGGTGGTATAATGCTTTTGTATTCCACTCAATCTCATCTACACGAGATAAAGGGTGAAATAAGTTATCTCAGAGTGGATAAATTATCCTATATTATCTCATCTAATTTTATTTACATAGAATAACTTATCCTTCCTACCAAACGACCCCATGATGCAAGTGGCGTTAAAATCTCAAGATTGTCTACTTCCAAGATCATTCTTCTAAATCACTCAAACAAACAAATTTTTAGAAAAAGTAATTTCACTTATATACAATGTAGCACATTGTATTTAGCCTTATTATAAATAGTGTGTATTTGATAAGTTATTTCAAGTGTTTTTTTAGCATTAATTGCGAAAGATGACATATAAGTAGTCACTTTACAGTTAATAGTCAAATAAATTGATTTGAGATATTTATTATGAGAGATTTTAACTAGGGTTTTCAATTTCTTTAAATATAATGTTGAAGTATGTCTTGAATCCGGGCATATTAGGTTCATATAATGTTTATAAATCCTTTTCCTTTTCTGTTTGGAAAACATTTTCCTTTTCTGTTTGGAAAATCTTTACTTAGTCTGTGTAAGGGGTACACAGAAATTTCGTAATTGGTATTTTTAATCTTTAAAAGTAGATTTCAAATTGAACAAAAATTATAATTCTTAGATCAAGAAAGACGATTTTATCAAGTCGCCCCTTTTGTAAGGCCAAATAGGGCGAAGTTCAATTTGAAATCTACTTTTAAAGATTAAAAATTTCAAACGTGATTAATTCTCTTTTTTACTCAAAGTCTCGAAATTCGATCCGAAAATTTTGGATAGCCGATTTTTTGGATATCCAAAATATTCTGATCTGAATTGGATCCGAAATTATCCAAAAGTTACGAATATCTGATTTTTTGGATATGTGAACTATTCGGATCCGAATCCGATCCTAAATTATTCAAAATTACGAATATCCAATTTTTTGGATATCCGAAATTATCCAAAAATTACGAATATCCGAAATATTCGAATCTGAATCCGATCCGAAAATTACGAATATCCGATTTTTTGGATATCCGAAATATTCGAATCCGAACCCGATCCAAAATTATCCGAAAATTACGAATATCCGATTTTTTGGATATTCGAATCCGATGCGAAATTATCCAAAAATTACGAATATCCGCATTTTTGGATATCCAAAATATTCGGATTAGAATCTGATCCGAAATTATCCAAAAATTACGAATATCCAATTTTTTGGATATCCGAAATATTCAGATCCGAATCCGATCCTAAATTATCCAAAAATTACGAATATCCGATTTTTTGGATATCCGAAATATTTGGATCCGAATCAGATCCGAAATTATCCGAAAATTACGAATATCCGAAATATTCGAATCCGATCCGAAAATTACGAATATCCGATTTTTTGGATATCCGAAATATTCGGATTCGAAAATTACGAATATCCATTTTTTTAGATATCTAAAATATTCGGATCCGAATCCAAAGGATTTAAGATTTATGATTATGAAGAGTATAAATATAACAAGTATTGATGGTTGGTTTAGTGGTAGAATGACACAATTCCATAGAGGATGCCCATGTTTGATTCTTAGCAGGGTTGTTTTTGTGGTGATTAATGTTGCATAACTAGTGGTCTAGTGGTAGAATACAGTGTCACAGTTCAGACCAGAATTCGAATCTCAGTTGGTGCATTTAATTTTTTTCTCTTTTTTGAACCATCCCAAATAAGGCGACTAGAGTCGTCTTTTTTGAGATTCATCAAAAAGGGTGATTGTTGTCGCCTCCTTTGGTAATCTCAAAAAGGACAACTACAATCGCCCTTTTTTATGAATCTCAAGAAGGGCGACTCTAGTCGCCCTCTTTGGTCCTTACCAAAGGGGGCGACTTGAAAAATCGTCCTTTTTTATCTAAGACAACGGGCGTAATAAGGCGACTTGAAGGGCGACTAAAAATCTCTCCCTTTGATCTAAGGGGGTGATATTTCAATCGCCCTCAAAAATCGAAACGGGTCGAACACTACAACAAATCAGTTCAAAGAGGGCGACTAAAAATCGCTCCCTTTGATCTAAGGGCGATATTTCAATCGCCCTCTTTGAACTGATTTGTTGTAGTGTCCGACCCGTTCCAATTTTTTCACTTCGTACACTTCTTCTTTCATTTACCAATGTAAAACACTCGTCATTTGACCAACAACCGTATATCATTCTATATCTCAAACATTTTATTTATGTATCAATATCTCTTTCACTAAGGAAATTTTGATCATTGGTACAACGTGTGCACACGTATGGAAACGACGTTTCCGACGTACGGAGCCCCAATTGTTCGAGTCATAAATAATAGGATAAACTTTATTCACGTTAATAAATTTCTAACACTGGCTAATGCGACACACTACACGTGTGCATATTTCTCTAATAAGTACAATAAATTATCATGATATTTACTTCATGTGTACATTCCTAAATGGGAAAAGGGGCATATTTGCCCTCCAACTTTGAGAAAAGGGGCATATTTGCCCTCCGTCAAAGTTGGGGGACAAATATACCCCTTCTGTTAATAAACTTTCACCATTTGCCCATATTTGCATAACCTATGACTTTGCAGGTGGCGTCCACGTGGGCGCCACTGCGCCACATGGATTACCCGACCTGTAACCAGGCCCGACCCGTAACAGGCCGGACCGAATCTAATTAAACCCGACCATTTCTGCAACATATTCAAACCCAGCGATTTTTGCTTTTCTTGTCGCTTTTACCTACAATGAATCTAATTAAACCAGATTTTCTGCTTTGTTGCATCTGTATTTAAGTGGAGAATGGTAAGAGGATGACCCATTACCCACCATGTTTCGAAGCTGGAAACATCGGATCTCATAGTTGTAACAAAAATTTATCCTGAATAATAATTTTTTAAGAAATTGAATCATTTCTCCTTCTTTTTAAAAAAAAAGGAAATTGAGTACCAAGGCTATTTCTTTGTTGCCACCATGAGCGCTGGGACATGCATGTTTAGTTGTTTGAAATGAGAACTACAATGAAACAGAACATATTGTTAGTGTTAGGTTCTGTGTCCTAACATTTTCCGTAACATGTCTCTTTTTGGTGTTAAGTAAAAACAGGAAAATGTCATCCCAAATGTCGTGACATCTGGGAGGACATTTCTGGCAAAAGTTTTGCCTATCTTCACGGAGCAGATTCTGAAGCTGAGAAGATTTTATCACGTGAATGTTTGGCTTGGTTAGGAGCTAAGGGAAACACGATAGTACTTGACAAGACAAAGTCGAGAGAGTGCATGCGGAAGGAGCATTCTCAGGAAGACAAAGTCAAATCTGGTGAGAGTTTTAAGGCTAAAGAATAGCTCCAACCAACCCTATTCTGCTCAACCTCCACCGAGAATCAAGGAGCCTCTCGGGTGGACTCTCCACTATAAATAGAGTGTTCACTCGAAGGTTTTCATATCCGGTTTTGCAGAACAAAATTCAGATCCGAGGCGTCTCAAATATTGCCTCAAACATTTGGATCGAGCACTGTTTTTGTGATTACACTTGTTAAAAATTACAATTGCTTTCTTAGATCTATAAGTGTTCTTTCAACTCAAAGCAATTGTAATAGGGTTTTTCACTTCTATTTTAGATAGATTTTAGGGCTTAGAAGTTAGGATTTAACTTCTTTTAATCCCTTTTGTTTTACGGATTACTATTCATTCTCGAGGATTTGTAAGATTGTATAATTTTTATACAATAAATTTTTGGTCATGAGACCACTATAAGTTATATACAATTATATAACTTATGAAAAACAATCTTTGGTGTCCTTGATTTATTTATTGCATCTTAAACTCGGTTTTTAGTTGCGTTTTCTTAATGTTCGATTCGTATGCAGAACATTTTTGGGAACATTACTTCTTGTCTTTAAGTTTACCTCTTCTTCTTTCTTGATTTTATTTATTCCATAGTTTAAGTGCGACAATTCTCCCTTTCAATTGGTATCGAGCCTTGACATAATAAGTGCTACGGTCCTTTTACTTAACTATGGATCCGGTAATCCAAATATTGGTAGACTTATATTTTAGATGGATCAAACTATCCTTATTGGAAGATTCGCCACGTTCTCACATCAAATCCATTGATGTTAGAGCATGGAGATCTATTACAAATGGATACATGTTCCAATGCTTCCACGGACGAGGAAGCGACATTTTGATCAAGCTGAGGCGAATGGACTTTTGAAGAAACTAATAGTGCCGAAAGGCACTAAATGCTATTTTCGGATGGGTTGATCTTTATATGTTCAAACTCATCCAAAATTGCTCTCTGCGAGGATGCTTGGGATACTTTACAAACTCGTTGTGAAGGTAGCTCAAGTGTTCGACGAAGCTTAGCATGCTGAGTAAGTATGAGCGTTTAAGGATGGAGGAATCGGAGGATATTAAAACCTATTTTGAAAAGTTGATTGATATCTCTAATGAATGTCAAGTTCTTGGTTCTCCATTGACCAACAATCAACTTGTTGAAAAAGCCCCGATCTCTTCACGAAAAGTTCAACATTAAGATTTGTGCGATTGAAGAAGCACACAACCTTGCCACAATGGACCTACATACTTTAATGAGCATTCTCAAAACATATGAGATGAACATGGAAAATCAAAGGTCTTTATACAAAGGCAAGGATGTTGCCCTTCAAGCAAAATCCTTAGAGCGGAAGTCGATGAAGAGGATGAAACACTTGAAGAAATTGGGGATGGTGTCAGCGTTGCTCTTCTTACTCGTAGGTTCAATACGATGTTAAGAAGATTCAACGAAGATAAGAATAAGTCTAAAGAGCACCAAAACCAAGGACTCGATCCACGAATTACCAAGAATTTTCCGCACAAAAAGGCAATCAACTTAGGAGAATAAATTGAACCAGTTCGATCGGCGACTCGGCAAAGATTCAATGTCGGGATGCCAGATGAACCGTTATGCCAACGAGTGTGCAAACACTCTAAGAAAGGTTGGCAAAGTCTATGGATTTCCTAAGTGATGATGAAGGTGAAGGGAAGAGAATCTGAAATAGAGTCACAAGCAATTGTTTTTGAACATTCTCCGGATGATGAAGGTTTAGTTGTGATACACTAAATGTCATGACATTTCCGGAACATCGTAACATCTAGAATCTGACAATGAGCAGGTATGAGTTTTTAATTCTTGGATGTCAATTGCTTACGTGGTTTTATTTCAAAAATGATTCTAATCCTAAGACTCGAAGACTCAGGATGATATGATTAAGGAATTGCAAGCCCTTTGCAAGGACTTAATCATTGAATCTAATCAACTTGAATCAAAGGTGAAAACTCTAACTCATGAGAATGCAGATTTGATAAGTACCATTACATTGGAAGTGACTCTTACCAAAAAGATCTTGAATTCGGAAAGATAAGTGCAAAGTTGGATAAGCAACCTTCAAAAGCTTAACACAGGCACCTCCAAATTAGATGAAATCCTTAGTATTAGTCAACCTCAATGGGTGGTTTGGGCTACAAGAATCCTATCAATACATTATGCTCCAACTTGTTTGTTAAAAATGGGAAATGAACCGTAAGAAGGGTAGCAACTATGTGTGCAATTATTGTAATAAATCTGGACATTTAAAACCTTTTGCTTTAAGTTACTAAAACTCGAAAGAAAAGGTCTTCAGAATGTTGTCAAGAACTTGACAAAGACTCTAAGGACTCTCATCTACAAAAATCGTAAGGTAACAAAAAGGTTTGGGTTCCCATCAAGAAAACAAGTTGTAATGTAGCCATAACCGCACTAAGGACCAATATCTCGGATCGTGGTACTTTGTGATGGCTGTTCATATGACAGAACAAAAGATCTAAAGAACTCTGAAGCTCTAAATGGAGGAAATGTTACATATGGAGGAGGTGGAAAGAGTAAGATAATAGGAAGAGAGCGTTAATGTCACGGAATTCGAATAATGTCTTGCGTTGATGGTGCGATGGCTAACCTAATTAGTATAAGCCAGTGTGATGACAACTTAGAGGTAAGATTGATAAACATGCATGGTGATGAAACTAACAAATGCATAATGACAGTACAAGAACAAGTGATAATTGTTATCTTGTCGGAGAACATAAAGTATGTAATAGTGTTGGGTGATGACACAACATTGTGGCATCAAAAACTACATGTCAATTATCGCAACCTTAGAAAATTGATATCTTATGGCGGTAAAAGGCATTCCTAAACTAAGTCCTATGAGTGAAACCGCAGTGGTGTGAAGATTGTCTCAAAGGTAAGCAAACCCGTGTCCTCACAAAGTTGTTGATTGATGGACATTTCTCGTGCACGTCTCATTGCTTTCAACTTTTACATATGGATCTTATGGGTCCAATCGAGGTAGATAGCCTAGAGGCGTGAGGTACTCCTTTGTGATTGTAGATGACTTTTCAAGATACTCTTGGATATTCTTTTGAAAGAAAAGTCTCAAACGTTTGACATGTTTAGAATATTGTACTCTAGAATTAGAAATCTATATCATTCCTCTATTTTGGATAAGATCCGATCATGGAAAGGAGTTTGAAAATAATCAATTTTCTACATTTGTGAGAAAAAGGTATTTTCCATGAATTTTCTGCTCCCAAAACCCCCCAACAAAATGGTGTAGCAGAGAGGAAGAATAGAACCCTACAAGAAATGGCTAGAGTTATGCTAAGTTCTAAAAAACTGTCAAAACGTTTTTGGGCAGAAGCCTTAAACACTGCAAGTCACATCTCTAATAGAGTCTATCTTAGACCAGGAACAAAAATGACACCCTATGAGATCTTGAATGGAAAGAAACCAAATCTACGTTACTTTCATGTTTTTGGGTGTGTATGCTATGTTCTAAATGATAGAGATAATCGAGCAAAGTTTGACTCTAAGAGTGATAAGGGAATTTTCATAGGCTATTCTCAAAATAGTCATGCTGAGTGTACAATCTTGAACCAAATCGGTACAAGAATCATAACATTGTTTTTGATGATAATGCAGATCATGCAGAAATAGATGTCGTAACAATACGGAGGCGGATTTACGAAAATGCGGATGTTACACCAAATGTCACAACATCTGCAGCAACACTGTCAAGATGAGAACAGATGAGGATGAACCGTGATTCAAGACGCGAGGATCCTCATCCGTAATCGAAGAAACCATCCCTGAGCAATGTAATGGAGAAGTATTCGAAGTAATAAAAACAAGGAGAAAAGATCCAAAAAATTACCGAGACATGGTGAAGTATGCGTGTATGTCCACCATACATCACAAGGTAAGTCAATCGTGCTATGTTTCTACTTTGGAACCTAAAACATTAATGAAGCACTAAAAGACGGTTGGTGGATACAAGCGAAGAACTAGAACAGTTCACGAGAAATGAGGTTTGGGATCTAGTTCGATGAGACTAATGTAATAGGAACTAAATGGATCTTTAAGAATAAATCTGGAATCGTTATTAGAAATAAAGCTAGACTAGTGGCTCAAGGATACTCTCAAGTCGAAGGTATCGACTATGATGAAACCTTTGCTCGAGCTAGAATTGAATCAATTAGATTATTACTTGCCATAGCTTGTTGTTTAAAGATAACTCTTCACCAAATGGATGTGAAAGGTGCCTTTTTGAGCGGATATATTGATAAGGAGGTATATGTTGAACAACCCAAAGGATTTGAAGATCCTCACCATCCACAACATGTATACGAGTTAAAAAGGCCTTGTATGGACTAAAACAAGCTCCACGTGCATGGTATGGTCGTTTAACTCAATTTCTTCTTGAATTTGGCTTCCAGCGTGGTGTAGCTGATTGTACTTTATTTATAAAACACCATGGATCAGATATGGTTATTGCTCAAATCTATGTAGATGACATAGTTTTGGTTCGACTTCAATGTCTCATCTTAAGACTTTTATGTCCTCAACATTCGAAATGAGCATGATAGGGAACTAACCTTTTTTTAGGCTTGCAGATAAAACAAAATGAGGAGGGTATCTTCATTTCACAAAGCAAATATGCCAAGAACACGGTTAAAAGTTTGGATTGGAGAATGCCAAACATATGAAGACTCAGATGGGATCAACACTATATCCAAAGATGATGTTGGGAGAATGTTGACCCAACTTTATACTGATCTATGATAGGTAGTCTTTTGTATCTCACCGCGAGTCGTCGGATCTTATGTTTAGTGTTTGTGTGTGTGCACGATTCCAAGCATGCCCTAAAATTTCCCACTTAAATCAAGCGTGTCATAAGATATGTTCACGTGTGAGTTGGGAATTTGGTATTCCAAAGACACTAATCCTAATCTAATAGGATATAGTGACTTCGGATAGTGGGGATGTGGAAGATAGAAAAAGTACTAGTGGAGGATGTTTTACCTTGGCAATAACTTAGTTTCTGATACGATCGTAAACAAAATTGTGTCTCACTCTCACTTGAATCGAATATGTAGCGGGGAGTTGTTGCTCTCAATTAATATGGCTAAGACACATGTTAGACGATTATGGTGTTTCAAAAATTATCTTAGTTTTGTACTGTGATAATATGAGTGCCATCAATATTTCTAAAAATCCGGTTCGACTTCGTACAAAACATATAGATATAAGACATCACTTTCTTGAGACTTGGTTGAAAACGACTAGTTAGAATCGATTATGTTGACACTTCTCATCAACTAGCCGATATTTTTACAAAAGCTTTAGATCGTGAGAGGTTTTCAAACTTGAAAAACTCTCTGGTCTCAATATAAAAATCAACAACTGGTGTTATCAGAAATGTCACGACATTTGTGGTAACATTCATCCAGTGTAAAATCTGAACCGCTTCTTTTGGTAAATGTTAAAGTTGTTTTGTGTTTCTAACGGTCATGACTTCTCAAAGGAACACCTTTTTAAAAAAATGATACTGATTCTCTGCGATGATATAAAAATCATAAAAGGAGTATCAAAAATAAGGCAAAGCCTTAAAATTCTCGACAATTGTAAAATGTTGGGCAAAGCCCACAAAAGTGATACCGTTCCTATTCTATAGGAGTATTAACATACTTTATATTATGATGACAAGATCTTATCTATTTGGACTCAATATACATTGTTCCACTAACGTAGAGACAAAACTCTATAAAGTGTCTTGTTTAGTTGCCAAAAGCATTGTTCTATGAGAAAATGACTCTGTGTTACACAAAATGTGCTAACATTTACGATAACACTCGATTTCCAGATTTTTTGTCGATTAATGTTGAGTTGGTTTTGTTGAAAAATTTCTCTTGGTTTTGATGTCTAGTTTGAAACAACCTCTAAACCTTAGGAACTAGTCTTTATGCAGAACTTAAACACTTATGTAGATAGTTTTTGCCAAGTGTATAAATACTCATTCACTAAATACTAATTCTCACTTCCAAAGAAAAAAAAAAAAATGGGAGCGAAATTTTCGTTAAAATTACCCACGATGAATCCTCACACAACACATCTCCTCACAAACTTCACCCATTCGTAAACCAGAAACCCTAACTTCTCCTTCTCTTCTTCATCTTTCTCTCGATGGATGTCTCACCCATGTCACCAAAATGTCACACCCTGAACACTCTCCAATGAGCAAGTCCACCATTGTGCAGATTTGGTGATAAGTGCTTTCGAACCTCTAGAAATCGCCTATCCAGGGAAACAAATAATCCTATCAACTTAGAAACCCCGGATGTTTCCGTCTACCAAAGAGGACAAATCAAGCAACTTTTCCCACTCGCGGTCGGTCAGAAACTTTGAGAAGGCGCTTTGGCGATGGTGAATCCTCCACCAAAAGGAAGAAGTCGGCAACTCCTCCTCTTGAAGCTCGATTCTGATTCGAAAAGACCTTTTCGGGTGAGTCCCAACCGGAATCACCTGCTTCACCTTCTGTCACAAATCTGCCAGAATCCAGTGAGGAAGATGAGATTCCAGACGACACCCCTCTGAAGAGGTTTTATTGCAAGAAATCTGGTCATACTTCAGGGGAAACAAAATCATCATCAACCCCTCAAGATGTCACAGAAAATGTTATGACATCTTCTGAATCATCTTCAGATTCCAGTGTCCGAGGTCTAACAAGCAGTAGCTCTGAATCTGCGTCTGAGGTAACCCCTTTCTCTTCCGAGTTTTTAACAGCCAATCACTCAAAACATTGGTCTTGGTTCAACGGTCGAGCCATTCGAACCGAGAAGGTATTGGACATTGCGTCTTGTAGTACGGTGGATTTCTTCATCAAGAAATCTACTAGACTCATAAATAACAAATGTCCTTATGTAGACAAGCGTGAAGTTATTTTATGCAAATCTAACAAGCAAAATAGAAACCAAGTCGAAAAACTTTGGGAAAGTATTTCTCTATAACAAATTTTATGACTTCACGACTACAATTAACCAATGTTTGAATAGAGTGAATGATGATGAGAGGCGAGCGGGAAGTGATAAATGATAGAGATGAAGTGATTTCATACCTGGTGGAGTTGTGAAGAAATGGATTTCAAGGTGTCCAACATCCGGACTTCTTGCCTTATTTGTTTTGCACAAGTTAATGATACACAATTGGTTGTGTTCTTTGAACAAATCAATTGTAACAATTGAACAAGCATTGTTCTATACAAAATAGGAAAAGGTTTAAGTGTTGATATAGGAAAAACAATCTTTCATTGTAAATATGGCGAAAAGAACACGGTATCATCCTTCCCTTTCCTCATTGATCTTGGTACTAACCTCACAGGATTTCAAGCCCTGCGAGGATCTGCTCTGGAAAGAACACGAAGTATATGTCGTTAATCGGGCGATCTGAAGAGCAAAAGTCATTGATCTTCCATGGGCGAATCTGGTGGAAGTGCTAGTGTTACAAATGTCACATCTGGTAACATCTCACGATCGTCTTTACAATCGCTGGCTGGTGCAAGAGATTGCAAAGCTGCCGGATCGCGAGCGAGTGGACCTGGTGGAAGCTAGGGAACGTTACTATTTTTGCTTTCTTCCCAAAAGGGAGATGGAGTGCAGTCGGGGAGTAGCGCGGTGAATGTTCAAACCAGAGGATCGTCTGAGGAGATGAAACGAAGACATCCAGACGAAATAGCTACGAGGTTGTGTTCTTGTGTTTAATTTGCTAAATGCATTGTTGAATACTTTTAGTTATGGTAGTTATTTGACTTGTGATTTGAGACATTTTAATTGTTTATATATTCTTGTTTATTCTATATGTGTATATTGATGGTTTGCATTAATCTTTTAGATGTATACTCGCATTTGCATCATACTGATTCGAGTAACTTCGCACATAATGTATATATCGTGCTTTATAATGTTGCGAGTTGAAGGTTGAGATATTTGCGTGATAAAATCATTAAACTATTTAGTTTTTGTGATGAAACGCAAAAAGGGGGAGATTGTTAGTGTTAGGTTCTGTGTCCTAACATTTTCCGTAACATGTCTCTTTTTGGTGTTAAGTAAAAACAGGAAAATGTCATCCCAAATGTCGTGACATCTGGGAGGACATTTCTGGCAAAAGTTTGCCTATCTTTGAAGTGAGAAGATTTTATCACGTGAATGTTTGGCTTGGTTAGGAGCTAAGAAACACGATAGTACTTGACAAGACCAAGTCGAGAGAGTGCATGCGGAAGGAGCATTCTCGGAAGACAAAGTCAAATCTGGTGAGAGTTTTAAGGCTAAAGAATAGCTCCAACCAACCCTCGCTTCAACCTCACCGAGAATCAAGGAGCCTCTCGGGTGGACTCTCACTATAAATAGAGTGTTCACTCCAAGGTTTTCATATCCAGTTTTGAACAAAATTCAGATCGAGGCGTCTCAAATATTGCCTCAAACATATTTGGATCGATGGCTGTTTTGTGATTACACTTGTTAAAAATTACGAATTGCTTTCTTAGATCTATAAGTGTTCTTTCAACTCAAAGCAATTGTAATAGGGTGTTTTCACTTCTATTTTAGATAGATTTTGGCTTAGAAGTTAGGATTTAACTTCTTTTTAATCCCTTTTGTTTTACGGATTACTATTCATTCTCAAGGGATTTGTAAGATTGTATAATTTTTATACAATAAATTTTTGGTCATGAGACCACTATAAGTTATATACAATTATATAACTTATGAAAAACAATCTTTGGTGTCCTTGATTTATTTCCGCTGCATCTTAAACTCAGTTTTTAGTTCTGCGTTTTTCTTAATGTTCCAGTTCATGTCACAGAACATTTTTGGGAACATTACTTACTGTCTTTAAGTTTACCTCTGTTCTTCTTTGCTGATTTTATTTATTCCATAGTTTAAGTTCGATAATCCCCTTTCACATATGAAATAAGGATTGAATTTATTCTATACGTACACATTTTTTATCTACTTATTTGTTATTCTGTGTTTAGGTATTTAAACGAACCTGTTTGTTTCATATATATGCCATATCTTTATCAAATGAGAACTGGCTCATCATTTCTTTTTAGCAGACTACTGTAAGCATGATCTGGAAATAGTTATTCAAATCAGGTTTAGATTTTTTGATGGGAGGGTTATAGCTTATAAACATCTTAGTGTTGACTCTCTATCCATATCATTTACAGTTGAGCTTGAAGGTAGTACATCAAATGCTTAAGCTGGGTTGGGAAGGTGATGGACTCAGCCACCCCTTTTCTCAAAGTTGGAGGTAAAAAGCAGCAGCAAACAGCAGCAAAAATCGCTGGGTTTGAATATGTTGCAGAAATGGCTGGGTTTAATTAGATTCGGGTCCGGGTCGGGTTACGGGTCGGGTCGGGTTACAGGTCGGGTAATCCATGTGGCGCACAGGTGGCGTCCACGTGGATGCCACCTGTGCAAAGCTGTTAAGGTTATGCAAATATGGGCAAATGGTGAAAGTTTATTAACAGAAGGGGTATATTTGTCCCCCAACTTTGACGGAGGGCAAATATGCCCCTTTTCTCAAAGTTGGAGGGCAAATATGCCCCTTTTCCCTTCCTAAATTAATATATAAAGGTGAAAAAATATTTTAAAGAAGTTTGGAAAAGAAGGTTTAAATCCTGCTAGCAGAGGCGACACTAGATGCATTCTTCCTCTACGCCTAAGCATCGATGGACAGAATTATTTAATATATGTATAGTTGGTTGGAGTTTATAGGCGTGTCTAATAGAATAGTTGAGGTACACACAAATTGATCGAGCAAAAGACACTTTTCACTAGGTTTTCTCCAGTTTATTAGTTTGCTTTCAGTAGATCAATGTGCTTTACTGTCAGCTTTATAATAAGAAAAATTACATGTCGCTACCAGGGATGTCATGATTTGTTAACATGCAAAATCATATTGCCTTTCATGAAATAATGTCCAACTGTTTCTATAACTTCTGCTTTCCTTTCTTAATATCTATCTCTACATATTTATGAGTTGTGACTAACAGACTACTATTTAATACACGTACTGCTAATGAATTGTTTCGGTACATGCTGGCAAAAATGTCGTCTTGGACTTGTTGGAGAAAGAAGAATGTATACCAATACCATCCAGGTCATTTCGTTCTGTGATTATGTTGACAGTATATAGGTCTTGCGTAGTTTTTAAAATTTAAAGTTGTCAAAGCATATTTTCCAACTTATATATTACTACTATATACTTAGAAATTGAAAATGGTTTGGCTCATGGTCTAATTATGCACGAACAGTTACTACAAGGATTGTTATAAAAAGATTGTTCAACTAATTAAGGTCAAGAATCAACTTTATCCTAGAATTGCTTATAATACAATACTCCCTCCATCTCAAAATACTTGTAGTTCTTACTAAATATATCCGTCTCAAAATACCAGTCATCTTAAAAGTTCAAGACAAAATTAATTAGTTTTCCCCATTTTACCATTAGTAGTAATTGTTCTTAAAGGCTACAGACACATCAGTTATGACACTTACAGAATTTAAGAGAGATTATACCTAAACACATAAAATAGTCAAACACCCCTCCTAATTAATTTTTTAAGGGGCGTGTAAATAAAAAACATGAGAAGTATTTTGAGGAGAGAGCATTCTTATTCCTCATTCTATCACATGACAAGTATTTTGAGAAGGAGGGAGCATTCTTATTCCTCATTCTATCACGTTTAAAATATAAATATTTCCGCATAGTACTGCAAAGTATATCAAAATCAAATATTATATTAGTAATGCTAAGTTTTATATCGGGAAACTGTTGTTATATTATAGGGAAAAGGGTCAGATTTGCCCTCCAACTATGTATTAAGGATCACATTTGTCCTCTGTTAAAATTTAGGGTCAAATATACCCTTCACGTTAGTAAAGTTGTCAAATATACCCTCAATTGGACGGAAATTCCATGTGGATGCCACATTGGATCCACGTGGACGTCACGTCGGATCCGCGTGGAGGAAAATAAACACATGGCAGGTGGGACCCACATCGCCACCCCACTGCTTCAGCCAAACGACCCATGTACCACCACTCCGACCTTCAACAACCACCGTCGACCACCCCCATTGCGTACACCACTACCACTATACCAGCACAACCACACCCACACCCACACCCACACCATAAACCAAACAACATCACAATGACCAACAAACACTCTGGTGAACCCCATCAAACTCCGGCCAGATCCACGAGCGGGCCCACCACGCCACCATCATCTCCGGGGAATAACAATAACGACAACATCACACCTTCCCGCGTCCATCAGTGCTTCGCAACCACCAGCAAACACCAGATAGGTTGTGTAGAATTTGGGATGTCGTTATCGATGTGATTGAAGCAGCGGTTGACCCTTTTCTGAAATGTCACCTACCAACCTTGTCATGTACAAAATTAACTATCTTCAGTAAAATGATTGTAGTTGATTGAACATTAATTGTTGATGATGTTAACCATCATTTCATGATTTTAAATTGTTGATGATTGCATTGTGCTATCTGCTATACTAAAATTTATTAACTTTTCAACTACACAACCCATTTGGGTCGATTGGGTGGAGTGGGTCGACGGGGTTAGAGGTTCGACAATTGGGTGGTTATATGGTGACAGTGACCAGTGGGTATGTGGTTGTCGGGGTTGGTTGGGTTCCGGTGACAGGTGGGGAAAGGGTGTCGGTGACCGGTGGGTAATTGGCTAATGGGAACGAAGTGACGCCGGTGACAGGTGGGTTGGGGGAATCGGGTCAGATTGAAATGACAGTGGTAGAGGGTTGATCGACGGGACGGTGTCGATAGCAGCATCTGGTGTGGTAACTGTGGTTTGAGTAGTGGGGTGAAGCGGCGCGCCACAATGATGGGCAGTGGTCGGTCGCTCGTTCTCGCCGAGTAGCGGAGATGCCGAGCAGGAGTAGTGGCGACGATATGAGTCCCACCTGCCATGTGTTTATGTCCTCCACGTGGTGTCCACGTGGATCCAATGTGGCATCCACATTGGATTTCCATCCAACTGAGGGTATATTTGACAACTTTGCTAACGTGGAGGGTATATTTGACCCCAAACTTTAAGGGAGGGCAAATGTGATCCTTAATACATAGTTGAAGGGCAAATCTGACCCTTTTCCCTATATTATATAGCAGTGCTTATTAATAATGTGTGTTTGCTAGAATACTTTTTCTTATACAACCAAGCAAACGCCATGAATGTTTTTAAGAGACTAGTTTAAAACAGGTGAACAGTGAAGTACAAATTCGTAATAGTAATTCATTGAGGAAGCTCTAAACAGTTGTCTACTTATACAAGAAACGCATGTATTAATTGTCTGCTAAAGATATTAAAGTTATAACTGAACATTTTAAGGTAGAGATAAGAGAAACGGTACCATGGTTCATCATGCTTTATTAAACTGTGTACTAATCAACTATTTCCAAATAATCTTTGTTTGGTCATGAACAATTCCTAATGGAGCTTTCCTCTGAGGTGCTCAAAATCCTTTACTTTTCATTGAAAAGATGTTGAAAGGAGTGCAAGCTTTGCATCTTTATCCATGAAGTATGAAGAAACTCAACCTAATGAAGAATGATTCAAAACTAAGAGATCCATTTAGTATAGACTATAGACTAGTACACCCTCTATCCCAATTTATTTGAAGGTTAGATCAGCTTGAGAGTCAAACAACTCTTTCTTTAAATACGATTTTCTCCAATTCTTTTCATATATTATGAATTATTAATTACTTATAGTATTTTTTATGTAGTTTTCAAATATGTAAATTTTATTATAAAATACTCGAAGAATCTATGTCTAAAACTAAGTCAAAGAAAAAGTTGTTTGATCCCCAAACTAATCAACCTTCAAACAAATTGGGACATAGGGAGTAGTTTACTTGCATGTTCTCAATTGATTAAATAAAACCATGAGAATTTGAAGTTTATTACTCTGGTATATGTCTAACTTGTTAAGAAAAGAAGCTGGTATCCCAAATCAGCAACAGCATTTGAATCATACTTGATTGTCTACTGTTGACTGTTTCAATCTCAGGGTATTATACTCCATTTCGTCATATCGCATAAACTCTAGATTATATATTATATAACAACAAAAGAAAAGAACTTTGTTGCTCAAGAAGGGAGTGTCTCATGTGAATTGCCAAAAGTAGATGTTGCTCACTTGGTTAAGTTGCCAATTAGTGGGGTGGGAATGTCTTTGCGCAAAAGTTGAATTACAATAGAAAACAATTTTGCAGCTAATACAAGCTAGAGTATGAATGTCAAACTCTGAAGCTTAAAATCAGACAATCTATTTTCAAGATTCATTTGCTTCTAAGAGCTGAAAGTTGAAAAATGAGGTGGCCCCAAGCTTTGACAAAACAAAACTCATTAATTCTACCACTGATCAAGAAAGTGCAGACTTTAAGGATGTGGTGAAGACCTCTAATTCCTTCAAACCTTCTTCGGGCGATTTTGCTTCACCTAATATTCTTACCATTGCACTACCAACAATGACACCATCTGCTCCCCATTCCGCCACCTGCAATAAGTGCATCAAAGAAAATCAGTGAACTGTTATAACCATTTCTCACGTCTGCCATCTCATCAAGGCATTAAGAAACTGACCTGCTTAACATGCTCGGGTTTTGAAATGCCAAATCCGACTGCCACTGGTTTAGATGTTGCCTGTCAAAAGTTGGTTTAGCATAGCAGAAGTTCCCTATGGGCTTAATAATTTAGTACTTGAGACTTGAGTGTACAAATAAGACCAAGATACTCGTGTGAGGCCAAAGCATCATTTTTATAATTACACGCTTGCAGTCGTGTAAATGATAACCAAAATAACAATAGTGTCTATTTACTAAGTGGTTACCCAAATTATGGATTCCCGTGATTGAGAATATGCCACTGCGTAAAACAACAGGCAAAGAAATGTGTTTTGTATATATCCACTTTGCCTTGTGTCCTTAAAGTACTTAATCCTAGACATTTGGATGGAAAAACGAAAGAAAGAAAAGGAGCAAACATCTGAAGTTTAGAAAAGCTAGTGAAGCACAATGGACGATGCAATTAAAAGTTTGAAACTTTCATCACTGCTCTTGGCATAATATGAGGACAGGTATCTTTGCACTATATACCAAACCATCTATGAAGGCCATCTCAGAGTATATTAGAGCTTAAGACATATCAGCTTAGGTGTTATGAATATGAAGGACGTCGGAAATATTAGAAGCTTAAAACAAACCTCTTTAATGTCCTTCAGGAGAGACTGAACCTTAGAACTCACAGATTCACGAGCTCCAGTAACTCCGACTGCGCTCACCTACAAGTTCAAGACTAAATAATAAACTTTTACTTGCAAGAACTGAAACTAAGAAATTAGCATCTTCACCAGTGTATAGCAAGTGAACAAGGAAAATATTTATTTAATAGAACATAAATAGTGGTTCAATCCTTAACATTCTCATATGTTAGCACATGTAGATCTTAGCTCCTGGTAAATCTGAGAAACTGACACTATAAAGATCAGCAAATTTGATCTAAGCTCTGCCGATCCATTATTCTCCAGCAAAAAGTACATTTATATGCTGTTCAATCCACTGTTTGTAATTGACAAGCTAAATTCATGTGTTCCTTACGTTCTCTTACTAGAGATGTTTTTTTTTATAAAACTGAAGCAAAAATAGGGATAGAACTCGAAGAGATGGATATGCAAACAGTTCATCATGCGACCGCAAACCAAGAAGAATCTGGACTTCTGCTACCATGTGTGTACCAATGTAAGTGAAATAAATTACACTTGAAACTGAGGAAACAAAAAGGGAGGGTAGGGCATATAACAAAATCTTAAAATGTTGCAACTCCTTCTGGTAAGCAAAAGTAGTAATAGTCAAAAGAGGCCTTTTTATTTTAAAGAGGAGGATATCTTACAAGATATACGAATCCTTCTGAAGCTTCAGTAATGGCTTTCATGCGAGTTGTTGGAGTAGTTGGTGTTGTAAGCAATACCTAAACCAGAAGGCAAATTAAGCAAGTGAATGATCATACTATACGGTCGAGTCAAACAAGAAAACAAGTCTAGCAATATCACCAAGCATTCACACAGAGGTCACTACACAGAAGCACACAAAAAGACATGAAGAAAAAAACAAACAAAATTAAAACTCTTGTACGCATGAATGAACCTGTAGAAATGAGGATTATTTTAATATATCATCAATGTAGATATTAGAGTGCACTCTCTACAACAAAGACATTAATAGTCCGTAATCCCATGCACTCCGTGACGCAACATAAAACATAGAAGGGCCACATAATTTGATTGAAATGGCAATGCTTCTAAATTCCAAAGACATCTGATGCATTGATTGTGGGATTACACTGGGTATGTTGTTGTTATTTATCTGATGCATTGATTCAGTTTTGTAAACGGTCCTTTCTAGTAAATCATCTTATCCTAAACACATGTAAGGATGTGCAAGGACAGATCACAGACAAGCACTTACTCGTATCTCAGAGTAAGCAAATTGCTAAATTGCTACCTTATCATGTATCAGATATAGCAGGATGAGACTAACTGTAACAAATTTGCTACTATATGCAGATTAATGAAGAAAACGATGAGCCGAAACCTTGGGGCATCTCAGAAGAATTGAGATTTAAGATACATATCTGGCACAAAAACTAACCAATTCAATATTATGCCTAGCAGCTTCCTCTCTCAACATTTCAGTTTCCTCTAGAGGGACATCCGGAACAACAAGTCCTGAAAAAACACGGAATTATCTACTACCATGAGACAAGACAATTCAGAATTAAGGTAGGTCAATGGCATGAAGGAAGACAGCATTATCAGCACTATATTGGAAATGCATCAACAAATATAAAAAAAAACTCAATCATCGCAGATCTGCAACGTTTCCAGGTAATAATTAATAAGATACATTGATGCACACCAATCTATGTTGATTCATGATTTGATCTCTCCACACATACAATTGTTATAGGGAAAAAGGTTGCAAGTGCAGAATTAAAATGGGACAATTCATTTTCCAATTACTATCCACAAAAGCATGAAGGTTACATCATTTTTCAAGCGTTTACTCATGATGCATCTATATAGTAGTAAGATAGGATCTTGAAAGAAGTTTGTCAATTGAAGTTAATCATTCAATGCATATACACAACAATATAGCCAGTGAAATTCCTCAAAGTGAGGTCTGGGGAGGGAGAGTGTATGTAGACCATAGTCTGGCATCTGAACCACCAGACAAACGAATAAAGGAAACATGGAATCAACAAGTCTAGAACCTAAATTTCAGAAGATCTTTGAATGATTGGGAGATTGAAAGGGTTTCTGAGTTATTTAAGGCTTTGAAATCCTTCAAAGGCAATCTGAGGTGCAGATTCTCTCACTTGGATAGGGACAGCAACTTGAGCTTCACAGTCAAAGAGGCAAACAAACTGTTAAGTAATCCGGAGAACCAAAAAGTCTATTGGCCTTAGAAACACATTTGAAGGTCAGTTCATTTCAAAGTATCTTTTTGCCTGGTTAGTAGCAAAGAAGGCCTGCCTTACCCATGAAAAGCTACAGAGAAGAGGTTGTAGCTGAGTTCTAGGTGCTTCCTATGTAAAGCAGATCAAGAAGAAAACAACCATATGTTTTTACTGCACAATTGTGGGAGCTGTTTCTGACCCTGGTGAACATGAAATGGGTGGTGCCCAAGACTTCTGACATTTTGAGAAGCTGGAAAATGTTGGAGGCAATGTAAGGAATAAGAGATGGTGGAGGGCTATACCAGCATGCATATGGTGATCTGTCTAGAGAGAGTACTTTGAGGACAAACACAACTCTTTTACAGAAGATTAAACTGGATTGCATTTTGCCTCTTCATTGTAAAGGATTTTTTGTAGTTGAAACAGAACCAACACTACAGTTTTTAGAGTTTTTTTTGTTAGACAGGTAACATACAGTTTTTAGAGTCTTAGTGAGTAGAGAAAAGGACAGTCTCAACATATTGGTCCCTTCTTTCGTAAATTCGGTTATAAGGACAGCCTTTGTGCTGATGACTATACTGTTCTAAATGATTGGTAACCAGTGCATCCAAATGATCTCTCCTTTTAAACAACTGTCAGAATTCTAGGATAACTAAAGTCAGAAGCACAAAAGAGCTACTCCATTGCAGAAGAGAATTATAAAGTAACGGTCACTTGTCCACAGCTCCTTCATATGCTACAAGATCTAGTGCCAGTGAGCCAGTCTATTTGCCTTGATGGTTAGGTATTCCCTGCTGAAACTAATCCAGGTTATGCTTTGTGACAGCAGATTAATCCAGCCTTCATGCGCTAAGTTGGAATATTAAACGTCAAAGAACCAACATAAATCTACATTATCCCAAGGCCAACTCCATAGCAGTAGAAGTTTAAGTTTCAAAACAAAAAAGAATGGTATACATCAAAAGTCATTGAATATTTCATGTTATTTGAGCAATGCATATCTTCTGGTGAGAAACATTTTAGCACTGATAATTTAACATTGCAAACAAAAGATTACCGTGTACACCAGTATCTCTTACTGTGGCCATGAACTTTTCAACACCGCGCTTAAGTATTGGATTATAATATGTGAACAAGGCAATAGGACAGGACAACTGAGGAATAATCTGCCACATGTTGAAAAATAAGGTTAAAATTTCATATAGGACATTTGACAAAATGTGCCAGAATCAACAAAGAGACTGGAGCAAAAACAGATGTCAAGCAAATCAGAAGCTTCATAATAGTTAGTCATATGGGTCCAGAAATAAAGTGAGTTCAACACAGCTTGTTAGACCATACAACTGCACTAGAAAGTTAACAGGGAATTCCATTGCTTGTCATTCTTTAATTAGAAAGCAGAGGCTATGGGCTTACATCTTCTAACATTGATATAACTTTGGCGAAGTTGGTCCCTCTACTCAGTGATCGTGTAGCAGCAGCCTGAGAAGACATATAAGTAAAGAAGAATGAGGATAGTAAAACACAAAATTTAGGACTAAAATGCAATAATTCCTTTATCAATACCTGGATAACCGGCCCATCAGCCAACGGATCAGAGTAAGGTACTCCTAGTTCTATGATATCTGCACCACATCTATCCAGCACTTTCAGTGCTTCTGCAGTTGTTGCCAGGTCAGGATCCCCAGCAGTGATGTATGGAATTAATGCCACCTTTGCAACAGAAATATGAGTTTCAATTCAAAAATCAGATAATAACTAGAAATACTGTAGAACGATAACGCAGCTCGACGCCGAATTTTAACAAACCACTATCTCACACAAGTTCAGTGTAAATAAACATGAAACCTTCCACATGATTGTTTTCTTTCCATTCAATCAATGTTACAACAACAACATATACCCAGTGTAGTTCCACAAAGTGGGGTATGGGGAGGATAGGATGTACGCAGACCTTTACCTCTACCTTTATCGGGTAGAGAGGTTGTTTCTGATACACCATCAGCTCAAAAGGAAGCAAAACAATCTATGCAGGATTGCAAGGAATATAAGACAACAAAATATCAAGGTACAAAACAAATGAAGCAACACATAGTAGTACACTCATCAATCAATGTTCAAAATAGAAATTCAACTAAAGCAGGTGAAAAATCTGTAAAACAAAAGTCAGAACAATCATTAAGAACCTATTTTTGGGGGGGAACCCATGGGTGTGTGGCCTACTGGTCAATGAAGCAGATTGTGAACTAAGTTTTGGATTCAAATTCCAACGCGGACAAAAACACTAGGTGATTGCTTCACATAAGCCACCCACCATGGTTATAAAAAAGAAAAGAATGTATCTTTCTAGGATAAAGATATAATATTTCCCACAAGAAACTACATCCCACATACTGAAGTATCAAAGACGATAAAAAAAGATACAAATTGAAGTTATACAAGAATCCACAAATAAAAAAGGAATCTTTTTTTGTTGGGGGGGTGGGGGAGAAGAGTGTCATACTTTGCCTTGTTGCTTCAATCGAGTGAAAGTGTCAGAAAGTCCAACAGTTGGTGTGGTGGTAAGGGCAGCCATTGGGGGTTTGCGGGAAGTTGAAATCTTGATATTTTGGATATATGACTGAGGAAAAGGATGATTTTGGAGCTTGTTATTGGAATGAATGAAGTGGGTTGCTTTCAGAAAAGCTGCCATACCACCAGCACTTTCTTTCTACTTAACAAATGGAGATTGATTTATGAGAAAAAACGGCGAAGCACTTACACGGCCTACTGTAACAATGAAAGTGACAGATGGGTTTGGTGCAGTTGTTTGTTCTACTATTACCTTATTGTGGGATTTTGTTAGGCGAGTTGTTGACTGTTATTTAATGTTTAGATCACATTTAGTTATTTTAAATAAAAGTGTTTAAATAATTATTTTATATATATATTATGTTATAAATGAAAATAATATAGGAATATTTATTATTTTTAAAATCTCAATTAATTTTCATATCTCATTAATTAAAAATTAAAAAGACTAATAAGTTATTAATAAATCAATAACTAAACGTATTATAAAGAATTAAACTTTAAGGAACATATGCTTTGAAAATAGGTGATTTTGAAAATCTTCAAAACTAAAGGGGTGTATTCAATTAGGATTTTAAAAAATTATTTTGAGATAAGTAAATTCAGTGGATTTTAAAAGACTATTTAGGAATGTAATGACTTAAAAGATTTAAAAGATAATCAAAAAAAAAAATTATATTTGGATTTTAAAAGATTTATCATAAGATTTATAAAGATTTGAAAGGAACACATGCATTTTCCATGTCAATTTCTCTGCATGCATAGATTTGGAGAAAATGACTCCACTGATCTTGCTATGGAAACAATATAGCAACTCTACACACATAAGCAAAATATGTAGTTGCATATGGACAAAGTCGTTCCTATACTTTTAGAGGTCCTGTGCGAGAAAAAGAAAAAAAGTATTTTTTTATTCACATTAAAAAATTAAAATTAACTAATTAATCAATATTAAAAAATTATTGATCAAAACATCAAATTGGGATATGGAATTTGGGCCCAAATTTATTTTGGGCGGAGGGCTGAACTTTGACCCAATTTAATTCTTATGTTTAAAAAACAACTTTTGCTGCTCAATAAATTCGAACACGCGACTTTCTCGCTTGCTAATGACTTTTGAAGGAACCTTCAACCGCTAGGCTATAACTCCCACTGATAAGATTGGAGACATGTTTAATACATATCTTAATATTTAAAATCAATAAAAAAATAAAAATTGGCGGAGCGCGAGGCCCGCCGCCGTGGGTTCTGCATGGCGTGGCGCGCCTCAGGGACGGCCCTGCATATGGGACATTCTTTCTCTAATAGAATCAAGACTTGCAACAACTGCAAATACAAGTGCATTCATGGGGAACAAATCAGTGCAGCTGAATAAAGAACCGTGTATAAAGCTCAGATATAACTTTAAGGTGTTTCACAATTCAAATCGTATTCATGCTTGGGGAGCTAGATATCCTTGCTAAAATGAGATTTTGAATACCAAATTGACATGAAATCATCAAGTTTTTGAATAACAAAAGTCTTTTTGTTACTTCGTCATGACCGACGTCGCTTATTGCATTTCTAAGTCCAAAAACTCAAATTCGTGATTTTTTGTACTTTCGATGGGTATTAACACGTTGATTTTTTAGAATCATGCGGACTATCTCTAATTGGCCTGAAATTCATCAGGTCCATGAAAAACAGGCTTGTGATCAAAATTCATTACTTCGTCATGGCCGACGTCGGTTATTTTTGCATTTCTAAGCCCAGAAATTCAAATTCGTGATTTTTTATACTTTTGATGGGTATTAGCACACGAAATTGTATTCTTTGCTACAGCGGAGGAGTGAGACTTTTTTAATTCAACACAAATTTTATACTTTTTTCATACTAGATTTTTATTGAGAAAATTTTCTCCTTTGTCTTGACACGTGCGTAGATCAATCATATAAAGATGATGTTGTAAATATGTATGACTGTATTATTTTTCAGTGGATCAACGATCAAGAAAATGAAAGAAAAAATAATACAAATTTTACTAGTACTAAATAGGAAAAACACACACAGATCCTGACAACATCATTGAATCCGGATGCCCTCCTGCCCCACATACACACGCCCAACAAACTCACAATTTTGCCTTAGAAACTTCTATATTCTAATTCTCTAACATTTGGAATTGGACCGTGATTGTACACAAAAAGTCTCACTGCTTGAAGGAATTTGGGGAATGAGATGAAAGTGAAATGAGGGGTAGAAAGAGAAAATGAAAGAATATAAACAGAGAGGGAGAAGAGAGAAAACAGTCGTGAGAAAAAAATCTTATTCAAAAGGGTGAGATTGTTTAGAGGGTTTGATATTTATATTCCCACTAAAAAGTCCCACAGATTCCATTTAGAAAAGAAATCTTTCGAAATGAGCAAGTTTTTGAATATCAAAAGTCTTTTTATTACTTGTTTAAAATCTTGATTGAATACCACCAGATTTGAACACCCTTTTTTAAAATCATAATAGTCTTGATTAAATACTACAAGACTTGTTTAGATTATTTAAAAGTCTTAATTGAATACGACAAGACTTATTTATCCCAAAAAAATCTTTTAAAATCCTAATTGAATACACCCCACTAAATCAAATTACTATGAGGATTTTTTTTCCTTTTACATAGTCGTAGTTGATTTTTTATATATATTTTATACATAATATACTTCTTACAAATATCATTACATAATGTTTGAGGAAGATTATTATAGAGGTGTAATTTTATAAAGAGTGTACCGCTATAATGAATGTCATTGTTGTTATAGAGAAGTAAAATATAACATAAGAAATCGATTCCGGAGAAAATCAGGTTGTTATAGTGAAATGTTGTTATAATGAATGACAATTATAAAGAAGTTTGACTGTATTAAGTTTGAATATAAATTTATAATAACATTTTTATTTGGTTGAATATATAAATTTATCTCAAATTTAATTCTGAAATATTCTACCTTATCACATGAAATTAGGTGGCGCTGAGTTTAAGAAATAAATGAATACTTTATTATATTTATCAAATTGTCCTTACTTTAGTATCTATTTTTGTTGAGTCACAATAAGTATATTTTTAAAATTAAGTGAAACCAACAAGAGTAAAATAAAAATTGTGTCATTACATAGTTGTCAAATAATAAATAGTGACATTCATTTTTGGACGGACTGAAAAAGAAAAATTATCACATAAATTAAAATGCACGGAGTATTATTTTATCCCATCTTTTAAGTGGAAAAAATTAGTTAAAATTAAGAATTTAGGAGACTTACACTATTTTTTGGGGTTGGAAGTCATTCGTGAGAGGTTTAATCCTTAATCAGCGCAAGTTCATACGTGAGGGTGAGGCTCTCTCTGAATACGATTGCCTCTATTTGACCCCTGTTAAATCACCTCTAGATCCTTCCTCAGAGCTCAAAATTGATGATGGAGTCCTACTCCCTGATCCTACATTCTACAGGCGTCTTATTGGGCAACTCAACTACATGACTCACACACGCCCTGATTTAGCCTTATCCGTTCAATATTTATCCCAATACATGCAGTCTCCGACTCCCACACAATCCCATCTTGATGCTGCCATGCATGTTCTTAGATACCTCCTTGGTAACCCTGGACTTGGCTTTTTCATGTCCTCTTCCCCTTCATTGAACTCCTTGCTTTTTGTGATGCGGACTGGCGACTTGTCCTGAAACAAAGAGATCTTTAAGCGGTTTCTTCATTAGTGTAGGAGGTAGTCCCAGTACCGGCCCTGAGCCAAAACAGCCAATGCAATGGCTTAGGGCATCATTTTTTGGAAAAAAAAACTAGGCCATATTTTTTTGGGGGGAAATTACTATTAAATACAACAATAATCAAAATTTTAGGGGTCAAAATACACATTCCTCACATCTTTTTGGACTCTAAAGAATCTCTAATAAAACTTCTCTCCACCACTCACCTTAGCTAGCTCAGAAAATTTATGTTTCGTTTCCATCACCTTTGTAGATGAGCTCAGAGTCTCTTCTAACTCTCTTATATCAACCTGAACTTCTGTGCCGATAGGAAGTCAAACCAAATCAGGAATTCAAAACCCTAGGTCTCTAGCACTTTAAAGTTTTTCGCCAGATATAGCTCTAAATCTAAATTATATGTTTGTTTTGTTTTTGCTCTCTATTTAATTTAGATTTTTGTTGTTAGATTTGTTGAAGGTTCATGAGCAATATGTAACTAGATTACTAAGTTTTTTGTTGTGACAAAATTGAAGTTCGCGAGCAACGACATGTTGAAGGCTTCATGCATTAATCTGGAAAAAAAATTGAAGCGTGATTTTGTTTCTGATATCGATGGGAATGTCTTATTTCTTGAGTTAAGAGTTCTAAAAGAATGCATACCCGCGGAATAAAAAAAACAATTGAGATGTTGAACTTTTTGAAGAGATGGAAGGTTGCTACCTGAATGCTACAATTGCTTATGGAATTTTGTTAACTATACCAGTGACAGTCGATTCCGGAGAAAAAAAATCAAAACTGAAGTTGATCAAGTCGTATCTTTGTTCGACTATGTCACAAGAAAGGTTGAATGGACTAGCTATGATATCAATTGAGAAAGAAATGCTAGTGAATTTCAATTTCGAAAGCTTATAAATGATTTTGCTAGCAAAAAGGCGAGTAAGATAATGTTTCAATAGCAATGCTGGTATACTCAACATATAATATTCTTGTTACTTAGATATACAATTTTGAATAAGGTTGCAACCTTTATTTTTATTATATTATGTTAATAATCATGTTAATTTTTTTTATTCATGTATTTAAGTAAGTCTAGCTACTTGTACAAAATTGATAGGACATCCCAAATTTGAGGGTCGGCCCTGGGTAGTCCCATTTCGTGAAAATCAAAGAAACAACCCTCCGTTTCTATTTCCTCTGCTGAAGCATGTTAGTTTGCGAAATCTAAGCATGCATGTGTATTCTGGATGCAATCCAGCTCTGTATTGAAAGTGATGAAGAAAACGAATGGAGAGAAGAAAGGAGAAATGAAAGGGAGAGAGAGAGTGTGTGTTTTGTGAGAACTTTATATTTTCTCATTAATCACAATCCATACAGTAGAAACCAAACCAAGCTGAATCTTCTCTCGTATGAAATGACAATCAATGTCGATGTGTTTTGTACGCTCATGGAACACCGGATTGGCAGCAATTTGAATAGTTGACTTGTTGTCACAGTAGACTGAAATAGGCAACTTCAGACATACATTTAGTTCAGCAAACAGACCTGATATCCAGACCATCTCAGTCACCACAGATGCCAAATTCCTATACTCAGCTTCTGTCGAGCTCCTGGATATTGTGTGTTGTTTCTTCGACTTTCATGAGATAAAAGAGGATCCAAAGAACACAAAATAACCTGTGACTGATCTCCTAGTGTTAGGGCATGAATCTCAATCAGCACCACAATAAGCAAATAGCTTACCAGTGCTTCCAGCAGCCATGAAAACACCCAGGACTGGTGCCTGTTTTACATATCGAACTACCCTTTTGCTGCTAACAGATGTGTCCTCTTTGGATATTGCATAAACTGGCTTAGACGTTGCACTGAAAATGTTATATCTGGTCTAGTGTTGGTTAGATATAATAATCTACCAATAAGCCTCTGATAACTGGCAATATCTGTCAATAAGGGATCATCTTCAGCAACTGTTCCTCCAGCCTCTTTCAGATGTTGATCATACACATGAGAAGTAAGTTTCATATTCAACTCCATTGGGGAACCAACTGGCTTGACACCAGTCAGTCACATAACTGCAACCAGCTCCAATGCATACTTTCTTTGGTGCATCACTATCCCATCCTTGCTTCTAGCAAATTCAAAACCCAAGAAGTATTTCAGTTCTCCCAGGTAAGGATCTTGAAATGATGTTGTAATATCCCTTTAGTTTCCTCAATCATTCTTGCATCATTTCCAGTAACAAGAAAGTCATCTACATATATCACAATCTTGTCCTTATCCTTCTTGGTAAGCAGAGAGTAATCCAAATGGCTTTGTGTGAACCCAAAGGTCATCAAAGCAGTGGTTAATTTGATGTTCCACTGTCTTGAGGCTTGCTTCAGTCCATATAATGACTTTAGCTGTCACAATCAGACCCGACGGGCCGCGACTAAATGCCCTAATGACATCATCATACTAACTTGTCACGTAATCAGACTGACACTAAAGACAATAAAAAATCCGGCAGCATAACGTTGCAAACATAACATATGTCTGACAGGCAAGCTGGCGTCGCTTTACATACTTAATAACCTCGTTTCCAAAGGAGTCACGTCAAAATCAATTATAACGAGGGACGCAAGCCGACAAGACTGTCACTATATACGGAAACATTCCAAAAATATTGCAACACATATACCAAAACAAATTTACAACTCCACATACGTACAATCACAACTGTCTAAAGACCTCTATGAGAAGGATGACGAAATATGACGGGACAGGGCCCCGTCGCACCCCTAAATAAGCATAGGCCTAAGATTAAAGATCTGTACTAACTGACTAAGCTCTGAATCAATGGAGCTCTACCAAACATCTGAGCAGGAAACCCTAGGCTGACGGATCATCAAACTGAGTACATATACCTGCGGGCATGAAACGCAGCCCCCCGAGGAAAGGGGGTCAGTACGAAAGAATGTACCGAGTATATGAAACGTAAAGTACAAGTAGATAATCATAACTGGCCAAAACATACATGAGACAAGTAAGAAAATCAAATATCAAATCCAACGGTGCCATATATTAAAATATGAGAGTCGACTGTGCCTTATAAAATTGAGAGTCATATCAAAGTCGTGAATGTCTGTCCATATATATATATATATATATACTATCCTGGGTATCTATACCCGCATCATGGATGTCTGTCCATGGAATCATCGTACATATATTATCATGGGTATCTATACCCGGATCATGGATACATGTCCATGGAATAATCAATATATATACTATCATGGGTATTTATACCCGCATCATGGATACATTGTGATCGGTGTATTTTGTATACACCTTTTGAGTCTGTTTTAGTTAGTCTTTTGTCCCATTTTGCACATATAAGTGTCGTATTAGGATAGTTTTTCTTTCTATTGAGTCAAAGTGGTTGAAATGGCCAAATGGCGAAAAAGGAGCAAAGAGAGGCAAAGAGATGAAAAACAGAAAAGTGGCGACAAGGCTAAAATCCGCATTTGCGTACTCGCAATGTTAGCGCCGCGCGCCCATCATTCGCAGAAGCGCAGAAGATCCAGCGCGCGCTAAAACAGGCCGCGCGCCACTATCCGCAGAGACGAAAACTTCAGCGGCGCCTCAGAGACGAAGCAGGCGCGCGCTAAACATCCGGCGAGCTACAGAAGATTCAGGCCGCGGCGCCGAACAGCGAATAGCGCGCGCGCCAAACACCCGACGGATTGCAGAACTTCCGGCCAAGGCGCTATCTCGCACGCCGCGCGCCGACGCGAAAAATTAGGTCTTTTGACGGATTTTTGGGCCAGCTGCAGGAAAAAGAAGGAGGCGTTTTAAACCTATATAAGGAGAACCCTAGGCGCTTTTTAGGGTTCCCTTCGCACAACTCAAGATTTTGGCTTGGAGATTGGATACCATTAACTTAGTACTTTCTTTTCCTTTTTCTTTTCTTTAATTCAGTTTTGCATGATGAACTTTGAATTAGTTCTTGTCATATTCATGGCTAGAACTAATTCTCTTATAGGCTTTCTATGTTGAATTTCTTGAAACTTATGTTATAAATTAATGCACGCTTATGGTTATTTTTCTTATCGAGAGATCTATCCAATAATTGAGTTGAATTCTTGGTAACTAATTGACAACTAGTTATCACAATATGATTTCTAATCGATTCGAAAAGGGGATTGTGAATATCTGTAAGTTGGGTACAGGCTTGAACCGGGGATGAAAATACCTCAATTAGTTTTGTAGCGTTGATGAGAGGCTTAACAACCCTAATTTTGCGCATTGTGCGTGACGGTCAACTAGGTTTTTGTTCTTAATCCTCCTATAGAGTTACCCTTATCACCGAAAGGTAGGTAAGGAACAATACTGGGGTTGAGTGTTTATATAACTCTAACGGGAGTATAAAACGATTTAAAAACCGCTTTCTCCAAAGAAGAACACCATAAGTAATGCATTAGTAAGTAGCATAAGCGGATAGTGAGGATACATAGAAGCCCTATTCTCATCACATCTGAAGTAATTCTTTATATTTACTTATCTTTAATAATTCTTTGTTATAAACCAAACAATCAATCATTAATTCACCAAATAGATACTAGAAAATAGATAGTTGGTACTTGAACCCTAATCCTAGAGGACGATATTCGGTCTTATCTAAGACTATACTACTTGATACGATAACGTGCACTTGCGTTTAAAAGTGTGTGCATATTACGCGCGTCAAGTTTTTGGCGCCGTTGCCGGGGATTAGGCATTAGTTCAATATCAAATTTATCTATTTTTAATTTCTAATTTGGTTTTATGTATAGTTTTTTTTTTTTAATTTTGTTTGTTTTATGTATTTATTGTGTGAAAACAAGGGTGCCGTGATTCTTTGTTAGTTTTGATGCATCTCAGGGATCCTGAAGATATGGATTACTACTGTCAATATGATCGAGCTCCAACCATAGAGGAAGAGAGGGAGGAATTACGAGAAACTCTACTCAGTCTCACGAGGTCACAAGCTCAGTTCATGGACGAAATGAGGTTGGGTATAAAGAAGTTGGAAACACAAATAGCAGAACTCGCGATCATATTCAACAGCGAACAGCAAGTTGAGGAGCCTGCATCACACCCAACTATTGAGGAATTTGGTGAGATAGTTGGTGTAGAGAAGGAAAAGATTGCAGAAATCCAATTATTCACCTTCTTGGATTATGTGAAAATTCTTTTTCCTGCACCTATCACAGAAGAAACACCACTAGCTATCACTAAGGACTCCCAAATAGGAATTACATATCATCAAGGGAAACCTCCAGAGTTAAGAGACGTAGAGAATTTCACGGATTCCTACACTATAAAAAGCCTAAAAGACAAACCTATCTTGTGTATTTGGGGGACAATGGTATGTTTAAGGTTCTTGGTTGAGCAAATAGTTATAGGGAAATTGAGACCTATAGCAATAACTCTGCGGATTGCAAGCAGTTCGCAGAAGGGCCCAATGGGCACTCAGAAAGGTTAATTGCGTCCGGCTAAAAGACGTTAAAGACAGCGCTAGTTGGGAGGCAACCCAACGTTTTTCAATTATGTCATTTTAATTTCTGTTTTTAGTTTATTTTATTTTGTCTAGAACAATCTCACGGTCTTGGGTTCTTGTGTTTGTCTTTGTGAGTGATAGTCTGAGGAATCGAAGGCGAAAAAGCGAAGAAAGTCGATTTCAGAAAGGTAGCGCGGCGCTGAAAGCAGCGTGGCGCCAAAAGAGCTGAACAGGCGCAGAAATTTAGCGCGCTGGCCCGAGGAAAGGCGTTGCGGTAATTCGAAAGTTTGCGTAAATTTAGGCGCCCGAGCGGGCGCGGCGCGAAAGTCCCGGGCGTAGATGTTTAGCGCATGCAGAATCCGGGCGTAGATGTTTGGCGCTGGCTAAAGCGGGCGCGGCGGGAATCGAACTTAAAACGCCTAAAAAAATCAGATTTTCCCCAATTCCAACTTCCAAAATCTAACCTTCCCTCTCCAAAACCACGAAATTCCGTAAATTTGCCTGAAACCTCCACAAATCCAACCCAACCACTACCTAAACTCTTAAATTCCTAAAACCTCCCAACTATCACGAACAACGAAGCTCCATTCCACAGCCTCAACCCAATAATTGAAACAAGAAAAGCTTGAATCTTCTCATAAAAGGTAATCCCTTTATTTTGGTGTTCTTGAATCCTTTTACTGAAGTTATAGGAGGTAGTAGTTTGGAGGAGTATTGTAGTTGGAGTAGTTTAGGTATTGAAAAGTTGATTGTGAAGTTGGAGAAAAGAGTAGAAAAAGAGGGTGTGGGCATTGTTGAAGTTTGGGGGTGTTGTCGCTGCTAGTTGTTGAGTGGGTAGGAGACATTGTGCCAAAAAAAAAAATTAGAAGCTGCAGATTTTGTTTAAAAATGGCCACCAGAAAGAGAAGAGGATCCACATCCACCCCAACCCCACAATACGATGAAAATAGATTTGTGAGTTACCAGACCTTCCAAAGATACAAAAGGCTTGATACCAGGCCCGTAATTCCAGAAAGGGGAATGGATTACCAAAGGGGATCATATGGGGAGGAAGACATTTATGAGCTCATCCGGGCTATGATAGAGCTAAGGGGGTGGAAGAGATTTGTCAATCCGGAGAAGATAACACCAGTGAATACAACAATGGTGCGGGAATTTTATGCAAACTTTCCGGAGAGGCGAAAGGGTGCTTTGTAAGGGGAAATTATATGCCTGTGACGGCGGAAGCAATAAATGCGACTCTAAAAACAGTGGATGTTGAAGGAGGAATTGGTGATTGGAGCCATTTTAGAACATGGTCTAGGAGCACCGACAACATCAACTGGGATACCGTTGCAAACACCGTCAGCTACCCTGGAGCTGCTTTTGAGATTGGAAGAAATGGATCTAGAGCACTGAGCAGGTGCCAATTCAACAAGGCTTGGCTATACTTCATCAGCGCCCGCATGATTCCATCCACGCACTTCACCAGAGTGCCAGAAGACAGAATTAAGCTAGTATATGGAATCATGACGGGAAAAATAATTGATGTGGGGAAAGAGATAGTGCAGAGCATCGAAGAAATCAGCAGGTTGGTGACAACAGGTGGATTGGGACACGGCTCGCTTATTACCAGTCTATGCCACATGAGTGCGGTCCCACAACTACCCACAGATACTCGTGAAAGAAACCAACTGCCCGTGTCCTATGGGATAGTGCACTCTTTCCTGCACCCAGCCCGTGAAAGACTGGAGAGCACCAGCAGCAGCAGAGGCCGCCATGGATGAAGATGAGCCAGAAATAGGGGCTCAATATGAGGCAGGACCCAGCCATCGGCCAACCACAAGAGCAGAACCTTCAGAGCCCACAATGGGGCAATTGTACCAACACGGAGGAGATGATGCAGACGCAAACAAGAGTACAAGGGCGGCAAGAAACAAGGCAACAAATCGACGAGCCGAAAGTGCCTTGTTCAACCAATGGTCGATCATTATCCACCGCCACCACCACCATTTTAACCAAAGTTTGTAAGTGTCTTATTTTCTTCATCTTTCAGTCTACACACATTGGGGACAATGTGTGATTTAAGTTGAGGGTGTGTTTTTGTGTTTTAGTTTTTATTTGTGTGTCATGTTATGTTTTATTTAAATCTTTTATTTGTTTTATGTTTATTTTGAGTCACCAAATTTTTTCTTTCTTGAGTCATAATTGCTCACAAAGATCATGTATCTGTAGTTGCGAGAAACGCCTAGTGAAGTAAGGTGGAATAATGTAAAGGAATTGAAGCAACTATCTAAACACTTAGGTTAGATATGCCAAAAACTCACGTAATCTGCCTATTTGGAGTTTCTTGCTGAGTTATGCATGCTAAATGATAAATGCTTATGTATGATTGCTTGCTATTTGAGGCGAAATAGTTAGGATATGCATGTTAGGGAGATGACTCGTGCATTTCTTTGATAGCCAATTCTTACCATTCTTTTCTATCTGTACTTTAAAAATATCCCTAGTCACCTTCGAGCCTAAATTTGAAACTTCTTCTTTGACGCCATATATTCCCACAAATTGTGCCATAAGTGAAAATATGAAATAGTGGAGTACATTGTGTTAAAAAGAAGAAACAAAAAGAGTGAACAAGTTTGATGCACCCCAATGGAAAAGTAATAAGAAAGAGGCAAAAGCCTAAGTTTGGGGGTGCCTATTAGTATAATACACTTCACTCTCCCAAAACAAAAGAGGGGAAGGATATAATTGAAGTAAAGAAAAGAATCAAAAGAAAAAGGGGAAAATTGAAAAGCCAAAGAGCTTATGGTACAGAAAAAAAAATGAGCCTAAATGCCTATCTTTACCAACCCCTACCTAAGCCTACATTACAACCCTCAAAGTCCTGAAGATCCCTTTTATGCATATCCAGAATTAGTGGAGAATAGCAAGTAAGCGTGTCATAGGAATTCTTGAATTTATACGCATGATTTAGTATATTGACTTCCATTAAGCATGATGAATATGAGTTTGCGAAATATCTAGCTTCATGTGTTTAGTGTGCTGAAAATTTCATGTTATATGTTCCTGCATATTATTCTGCTAACCTTCATGTTTTTCTAGCTAACATTTATGCAGCAAAAGTGATTAATGACAGGGAGTCTTTTATTTTTATTTATTTTTTTTCGTTCTTTGAGTCTTGTTATTTTATTTATTTCAATCTTTGCTCGAGGGCGAGCAAAGGTTAAGTTTGGGGGTATTTGATCGGTGTATTTTGTATACACCTTTTGAGTCTGTTTTAGTTAGTCTTTTGTCCCATTTTGCACATATAAGTGTCGTATTAGGATAGTTTTTCTTTCTATTGAGTCAAAGTGGTTGAAATGGTCAAATGGCGAAAAAGGAGCAAAAAGAGGGCAAAAGAGGAGATGCCATAGATGAAAACAGAGAAAGTGGCGAACAAGGCTAAAATCGGCAGTAGCGCCGCGGCCTGCAATCGAAGCGAGGCGCGGCGCCATCATTCGCAGAAAGCGCGAAGATCCAGCGCGCGCTAAAATGCGCGCGCCACTATCAAGAGAGACAGCTTCAGCGCGCGCCTCGAAGACTGCGAGGCGCGCGCGCTAAACATCCGAGAGCTACGAAGATCCAGCCGCGGCTACCGCACAGCAGATAGCGGGCGCGGCGCCAAAACACCCGACGGATTGCAGAACTTCCGGCCGCGCGCTATCTGCGGCGCGCGCCGACGCGGAAAAATTAGGTCTTTGACGGATTTTTGGGCGAGCTGCGCAGGAAAAGAAGAGGCGTTTTAAACCTATATAAGGAGAACCCTAGGCGCTTTTTAGGGTTCCCCTTCGCACAACTCAAGATTTTGGCTTGGAGATTGGATACCATTAACTTAGTACTTTCTTTTCCTTTTTCTTTTCTTTAATTCAGTTTTGCATGATGAACTTTGAATTAGTTCTTGTCATATTCATGGCTAGGAACTAATTCTCTTATAGGCTTTCTATGTTGAATTTCTTGAAACTTATGTTATAAATTAACGCACGCTTATGGTTATTTTTCTTATTGAGAGATCTATCCAATAATTGAGTTGAATTCTTGGTAACTAATTGTCAACTAGTTATCACAATATGATTTCTAATCAGTTACGAAAAGGGGATTGTGAATATCGTAAGTTGGGTAGCAGGCTTGAATTGGGGATGAAAATACCTCAATTAGTTTTGTAAGCGTTGATGAGAGGCTTAACAACCCTAATTTTGCGCATTGTGCGTGACGGCCAACTAGGTTTTGTTCTTAATCCTCCTATAGAGTTACCCTTATCAGAAAGGTAGGTAAGGAACAATACTGGGTCGAGTGTTTATATAACTCTAACGAGTATAAACGATTTCAAACTCCGCTTTCTCCAAAAGAAGAACACCATAAGTAATGCATTAGTAAGTAGCATAA
Organism: Przewalskia tangutica; assembly: GCA_029844215.1. Classification (NCBI taxonomy): domain Eukaryota; kingdom Viridiplantae; phylum Streptophyta; class Magnoliopsida; order Solanales; family Solanaceae; genus Przewalskia; species Przewalskia tangutica. The sequence goes on from CM056721.1 coordinate 18,318,331, forward strand.
GCGGATAGTGAGGATACATAGAAGCCATATTCTCATCACATCTGAAGTAATTCTTTATATTTACTTATCTTTAATAATTCTTAGTTATAAACCAAACAATCAATCATTAATTCACCAAATAGATACTAGAAAATAGATAGTTGGTACTTGAACTCTAATCCTAGAGGACGATATTCGGTCTTATCTAAGACTATACTACTTGATACGATAACGTGCACTTGCGTTTAAAAGTGTGTGCATATTACGCGCGTCACATTGTCGCGCCCGTTTTTAACCTCGGAGGTCTGAACGGTATCCGCAACGTTGCTCTTTGGCGCGGTTCCCTGGATGGAGCAATTAATGCTGTTTTTAAGGAGTCGCCACCTAATTATTTAAGTGAATTAGGACACTTGATTTATTGCAATAAAATACTGCAATTAATCTCCATTTAATGGTCTGCGAAATTAGTGAGATTCTGAGTCAGGGTTCTTTATTATCCTAAAGGGAAGGGGTTAGACATCCTTTAAGATCCGCTAACTTGCAGTTGTTCGTTCAAACCTAGGTTAATTATTTATTGCATTTTTTATTCTACGTATTCTAAGCATTTTTTCATAATTTATAATTAAAATAAAATGCAATACAAAATAATAAAACTAAAATTAAATGCGACATAAAAATAAAACTTCGGGAGATCTTTTAGCCATTTTTAGGCCTTCTGCACAAGATGATCTCCGGGTACCTGCATAAACACTTAGTAAAAGTGTTAGTAATGGAATGAATAATTTTAAAGCAATGACATAAATTAATAAGTAAAGCCAAAAAATAAATAAATCCGTCTTTTGCACAGAGGAGGCCTTGAAAATCGACGAGATTCCTTCATCTAATATTATTAAAAGCAATAAAATAAATAAAACCTTGGATCCGCCAAAACAATAATAGTTTTAAACACGGAGGGCTCGGATATAAAAATATAAAGTGGGACCTTTAAACAAGTGCGGTGCGAGAATTCGCTCACAAAGCGTGTTAGTTATCCGGTGTTAGTGGAAGAAATCATCCTTGCCCAGAAAGCTTCATTTATTTTATTTTTCGTCTTCGCAACTGTGGAGGCCTCAAAAATCGACGGATAACTTTTTCATCGGCCAATGTAGTATCAAATTCAGAATCAGTAAATGCCCCGTAATCAAGTGTAGAAATCTGTTCAACCAGTTTAATAAATGAATAAAGGGCCAAAATTTTGTCAAGATCACTCAGAAAATAGTCCAACAACAGAGATACCAACAATAATAAAGAAACCAAATACCTGCACACGCTGGGATATTTCCAAGCCAAAAACCAGTCAACAATGGTCGAAGAACATTAGGACATTGACGGAGGAAGTCAAAATAAAGTTGAATCAGTCCAACCCCAAAAACCAGAAGCAGTGACAACAATATAGAAAACAAAAATGGTCCAGAAACTAGCGAAAACAACAACGGGTTCGCCGGAATAATCCCAACAATGCAGAACAACCCAACAAAAATCAGAAGCATTGACAACAACATAGAAAACAATAATGGTCCAGAAACCAGTGGAGACAAGCAACGAGTTCGCCGAAAAGCCAGAGGCTCGCTGGAGTTTAAAAACTCCGACAAAAATACAAGAAATCATTCCAAATCAAAACAACAACAGGAACAGTAACCAACGACCGCTGGAGTTCCTCAAACTCCGGTGAGATTCAAAAATAAAAGAAATCAGTCCAAATAAGAAAAATATGCCAATAAATCTAAAAATGGAACCAAACCCAGGCAGCGATGGTGGCGGCGTCACTTCCACGGCGAACACCGGAGCGACGCCGCCTGACGAACGCTGGAACAGTGACGGGCAGTGGTAGGGTGTGATTGTGACGTCGGTGATTTGCGACGGGAATGTTCAATGATGGTGGTCGACGGGAGCAGCAGGGAGAGAAGGTGAGGGTTGCTGGTGAAGTTCGACGATGGTGGACTGCTCCAGTGGTGGTGGTCGACGGTGATGGGACAGTGGGGGTTCGACGGGATGGGGTTGACGGGAGAGGAGTGAGGAAGATGGGCTAAGGTGAGAGAGAGGTGTTCGCCGTGATGTCTCACGGCCCGGAGTGGGAGTGAGGAGTGGCGTTTGATGGGAGAGGCGGGGTAGGCTGCGGGTTTGTTTTTAAAGGAGGGTTCGCCGAGATAGAACTCCGCGAAGGAGGCGTGGCAGTGACGAGGAGAAGGGATGAGAGAGAGGCTGACGGGGTCGAATTTGTGTTGTGCGGCTGAGGGTTAATAGGAGAGGGGAAAGTTTTGTTTTATAGGGGGGTGTTAGGGTTTGGTATTTGGGGGGGGGGGGGGGGGGAATTAAAAGTAGGGTATTTTTTTGGGGCGAAAATTAAAAGTGGGTTTTGATTTTAGGAAATGAAAGAGAGTGTTTGGATGGAATTAAAAAAATAGTGTTGGATTATCGACTCAAATTGTGTCTTGGATCGGTGATTTGACAAAAATGCAAAGTGTTAATTATTTAAAAAGATGCAACATTATTAAAATGCAAATGCCGACGCAATAATACTAGAATGCAATATTTAAGAAATGTATAATGTCTGATTAAAAGTAAAAACGCGGTGCCGATTAATTATTTAAAAAGATGCGAATATTATTAAAATAAAAATATAATATTAACAAAGACATAATGCTTAATTTTAAAATAAAAAGATGCAATGCGTTTTGTGAAAAAATAAACATAGAATATTATGTAAAAATGCAAAAATTGTGATTAAAATGTGGTGTGCTAAAATACTTAAAATTGCAACAAATATACAAAAAAAACGGGTCAAAATTGACTGTCAACAGCATGTCCCTCTTTGTACGGAGATGATGGAAGAGTTTTCGGACAAAGATGTTGACTTGTAGCCAATTTTGTCCTGTTTTATAAACTAAAAACTCAAAAATAGGGATGATGCAGATCCAAAAAATGTCCCAGTGTCAAATCATGATGACACTGGGTCGTTGTGATGCAAAAATTAAAAAGCAAAGCTGACGCTGATTAAAAATGTCCCAGTGTCGAAGTATGATTGACACTGGGTTGCAGGTGATGTGGTGTTGAAAAGGACATGGTGTTTGTAGATGTTGATGGCGTCATTGCATGGACGCGATGCATATGCTCGTCGTTGCATAGACGAAACATGAATGAAGTCGTTGCATAGGCTTAAATGAAATGTCGTCGTTGCATAGACGCGATGCAGATGTTCGTCGTTGCATAGACGAAACATAGATGAAACCGTTGCATAGGCTTAGATGAAATGACGTCGTTGCATAGACGTGATGCAGATGTTCGTCGTTGCATAGACGAAACATTGATGTGATGCAGATGTTCATCGTTGCATAGACGAAACATGAATGAAGCTGTTGCATAGGCTTTTAATGAAATGGCGTTGTTGCATAGACGCGATGTAGATGCTCGATGTTGCATAGACGAAACATGGATGAAGTCGTTGCATAGGCTTAAATGAAATGGCGTCGTTGCATAGGCTGACGCGATGCGCCGTCGTTGCGTAAGACGAAACATATACGGCCGTTGCATAGGCTTTAATGAAATGGCGTCGTTGCGTAGGCGTGATGCAGATGTTCGTCGTTGCATGACGAAACATGGATGGCCGTTGCATAGGCTTAAATGAAATGACGTCGTTGCGCCAGCGATGCGACGCCGTCGTTGCGTAGGACGAAACATATACGAAGTCATTGCATAAGCTTAGATGAAATGACGTCGTTGCATAGACGTGATGCAGATGTTCGTCGTTGCATAGACGAAACATGGATGCGATGCAGATGTTCATCGTTGCATAGACGAAACATGAATGAAGCCGTTGCATAGGCTTTTAATGAAATGACGTCATTTTCGACGCATCACGAATGCTCGTTGCATAGACGAAACATAGATGAAGTCGTTGCAGACAGGCTTATATGAAATGACGTCGTTTGACGCGAACGCAGATGTTAAATCGTTGCCAGACGAAAACATGGACGGCCGCCAGATAGGCTTAAATGAAATGGCGTCGTTGCATAGACGCGATGCAGATGCTCGTCGTTGCATAGACGAAACATGGATGAAGTCGTTGCATAGGCTTATATGAAATGCGTTGTTTTATGGACGTATCTGCTTTGTGACTCGCCTGGATTGAGATAACGTCATTGCATAGACGTTGTGCGTTTGTAACCCGCATGGGCCTATTGTTGTGTTCCTGCCTTTGCTGATATGAAGATCCTGCACTCAAAGAAAACTTGTGAGTTTTTTAGGAAATGAGTGGTTGATTAGCATCGACTTTATAGCTTTGGCTCTTGACGCTTGCATTCTTGGTTTGCACTGGAGACCTAGTTGGCCTGCTTTTTCCTGTCTATTGTCATTTTCTTTCAGTGAATTTCTTAAAATGTCCCAGTTTCTAGTAATGAAGATGTTGAACTGGGTAAGGTTGCATCTTGACGCTATCAAAGCGATCAGGTAAGCAATTTTTTTTTTTATCATGAATGTAAAGCAAATGCGAGAATATGGACAAAATCGAGTCCTCTGCAAAAACAAGGAAGAAATATTTCTAACGGTGTGACCGAAGCCGATGTGGTTGTCTACGTATCCCGCCGAGTGAGTCAGGTCAAGACGTAGTTCATGCTGTAAAAATAAGAATTTTTTATGATTTTAAAATGATGCGGGACCGAAGTCGATGTGGCCGCCTACGTATCCCGCTGAGGGAATCAGGTCAAGACGTAGTTCGTGATGCAAAATAAGGATTTTTATGTAATATGCATTTTGTTTTTTTTTTCTGAAAAAATGGAAGACGACATTACGTTCTGACTTCAGTTGATACCAACAATTAATATTGCGCATAAGGATTTTCTTTTATTGCTTTCAGTCTAACCGAGATTGACTCTGGCGTAATTCACACAGCTTCAGATAGTACCTCAGACATACTTGAGTGTCGACACACCTGCTTGCATCCAAGGTTTCGAACCAAATGTAATCTCACGTTTCAAATGCCCTCACTGAAAGAAAGTCTCATTTCACACATATATTTCAGTATTTTGAATTTTGGGACGTTTAGAGAAGTACGCTCACACTAAAAAAGATGTTCAATGCATGCAATTGTGATACCATAGGCTTGGCCGTCATGTAAGTATCTACTAATGTGAGAACCCTCAGTATAAGATCATGTAGGACTTGTCACAGGATTGTAATGTAGGTTTGGGGAAAGGAATGGATATCATTTGGATAAAAGTGACTAATCCTTCCTCGAGAGTTGGACTACGTCTGTGCTTGATATTTGTGCGTTTTGATGCTGACTTGCTTTCTTTTTGTCCCAGTTTTCTGTAATGACTTCTTTTGAATCTTTCATTTGGACCCCCCCCCTTTTTCGGGGTTATATATTCCCCCTTCCTTTTTTTTTTATCGGGGCTTTTGATTTCCTCTTTGTGTGAAGTCGCCTCTGTTTTTTTTTTTTTGAGACTTTGACAATTTTTGTCTTTGCAAACTTCAGCTAGAATTTTGTCAGTCACTTGCACATTTCTAAAGCACTCAAGGAGGTCGGGCTAAGAGAGGGATAGTGCATACGCACTCAGAAAGGGTATAGGTGTAATATGCGGTTGTCAAAAAATAGGTTTTAGGCTCAAAGGGGTGTACTAGGGATAATGTTATTTGGTAGGCTGAAAAGGCTCAAAGGGGTGTACTAGGGATAATGTTATTTGGTAGGCTGAAAAGGCTCAAACGGGTCAAAGAAAGCCTACGATCATTTCCTACACCGAGTGTTGCTCAGGATTTCGCCTCAACAAACATTCAGGCCAAGTTCTAGATCACAATGCAATGCAATTGAACTTATTCAAACACTCACCACACAATGCATATGAAACGATGAGGTTGGTTTCGTCCTTATCTTGGAAACACGCAAGACAATGTCATTTACATGTGTGAATAAGAGGTGCCAAAAGAATTTATGATTTACCACAAAGTCAACCCATACTGTTTTTTTTTTTATTTATTTTTTATTTTTTATGCACACTTGTAACTGTGTTGGTATCAACAAAGTCAAACAATAATACTAAAAAAATGTTTTTGTATTTTGGAATAACATTTTTTTTTGTATTTATGAATAAAATATTATTATTTTATTTTTATTTTTTGAATAAAGGGTACCGAACCCGAATAGGGCTGCCTACGTATCCCGCCGAGAGAATCAGGTGCGCGTAGTTCATTCAAATATGTTATAAAATGTATGTTTTGGAAAAAATTTATCAATGAAAGGATATCAATATAAAGCTGTGCAAAAAAAATGATTGTCCATTGTGGACGAATGCAAAGTAAAATGAATGCCCGAAAACATGATGAATGAGATGCATAAGTGAGAAACGCGCTTTTTTTTTTGTGGTTTTTATTTTTGTGGTGTCGAACCCAAAATGAGTTGCCTACGTATCACACCGCGTGGTGAGAATCAGACACGCGTAGTTCGGAATAATTATGTTGTAAAAATGCATGATATGCAAGAACTATGTAATTAACGCTAAACATATCAATTGAGTTTGCAAATATGAATAAAAATACAAAGTATAAAAGAACTGAGAGCGATGTCTCGTTGAATCTGGTATAAACTGACTTCTATTGGTCAACACAACTCCCGCTCATTTTGTGATGATTTTTTTTTTCCGACCGTCCTAGGCTGATTGCGAAGACGACCTTCCTGCAAAAAATATGAGAAATAGGTGAGTAGAAAAATGACAAAAACAATAAAAATGCAAAGGTGTGACAATATAGTCAAAAACCTCCCTGATTGGTTCGACCGGACTGGTGGTTGATGCTTCACAAAGTCCAAGTCGCGCTATTCACGAGTGATTTACGCAGTAGAAGTCCTGATTGCAATGTGACAACAAAAAATGCAAAATGCAAATGCTCGTGCCCGAAATTATAAGCATGATATGTACAGGGGTTAAAAGACTAATTATTGCATTAAATAATATGTACAGAGTTGCTAGCGACAAACAATAGTAAACAAAAAGCATGCAAATCAAGCGTGCGCCCTAATATGCTTGGGACCTCTCTTATGCCAGAGGTCGGCCTAAACGCCAAATATGCGAGATTATGATAAATAAGTCCAAGCCGTTAAACTGCAATGTTTTGTTGGAAATGACGACCAAATGACGGTGCACTTTTTTCAATTTCGGCGTCTCATGACCAGGCTTGGATCCGTCTATCATCATCACGCTACACATAGTATGCTAATGGGTTGTTGGGTTGCGAAACCCGTCGACAAGTTTTGGTGGATTTCTAATTGTGGCGTTAATACCAAGGATTAACCCACCTAAAGTTTATGCATGCATGACTTAAAATAAAGAGGGCGTTATAGCTCTATCTTAAATTTTCTAAGATTTTACTTACTAGACGCAAGGTTCCCGAGCGGACAACTCGAGTGAGAAGGCTACGCGGCCACCGGTTAGACCGGACACTCCACGTATATTACCAACTCTCCTAAATTTGGGTTTTGAAGAAAGAATTTTGCTGATGCACCAAGCGCAACTCGCGTGTAGTGTGTGATAGTGTTAATTTTCCAGAATGGAGAAAATATGAGCAGAATGACAATTTAAGGAAAGCAGTAAAAGAATTTAGCAATTAAAGTAGTTAATTACAAAATAAAATAAAACAATATAAAACATTTACAACAAATATAAAAGCAAAATAAAGCGCGATATTTAATTAACCTGGATTTGCTATGATCAAGAACCTGATATCCCCAGTGGAGTCGCCATGTTGTCGCTCCCGTTTTTAACCTCGGAGGTCTGAACGGTATCCGCAACGTTGCTCTTTGGCGCGGTTCCCTGGATGGAGCAATTAATGTTGTTTTTAAGGAGTCGCCACCTAATTATTTAAGTGAATTAGGACACTTGATTTATTGCAATAAAATACTGCAATTAATCTCCATTTAATGGTCTGCGAAATTAGTGAGATTCCGAGTCAGGGTTCTTTATTATCCTAAAGGGAAGGGGTTAGGCATCCTTTAAGATCCGCTAACTTGCGGTTGTTCGTTCAAACCTAGGTTAATTATTTATTGCTTTTTTTATTCTACGTATTCTAAGCATTTTTCATAATTTATAATTAAAATAAAATACAATACAAAATAATAAAACTAAAATTAAATGCGACATAAAAATAAAACTTCGGGAGATCTTTTAGCCATTTTTAGGCCTTCTGCACAAGATGATCTCCGGGTACCTGCATAAACACTTAGTAAAAGTGTTAGTAATGGAATGAATAATTTTAAAGCAATGACAGAAATTAATAAGTAAAGCCAAAAAATAAATAAATCCGTCTTTTGCACAGAGGAGGCCTTGAAAATCAGACGGAGATTCCTTCATCGGCCAATATTATTAAAAGCAATAAAATAAATAAAACCTTCAGATCCGCGCCAAAACAATAATAGTTTTAAACACGGAGGGCTCAGATATAAAAAATATAAAGTGGGACAGCCTAAACAAGTGCGCACAGAATTCGCCATGCCAGCGCATGTTGGTTATCCGGTGTAAGTGGAAGAAATCATCACTGCCCAGAAAACTTCATTTATTTTATTTTCCGTCTTTGCAACTGTGGAGGCCTCAAAAATCGACGGATAACTTTTTCATCGGCCAATGTAGTATCAAATTCAGAATCAGTAAATGCCCCATAATCAAGTGTAGAAATCTGTTCAACCAGTTTAATAAATGAATAAAGGGCCAAAATTTTGTCAAGATCACTCAGAAAATAGTCCAACAACAGAGATACCAACAATAATAAAGAAATCAAACACCTGCACACGCTGGGATATTTCCAAGCCAAAAACCAGTCAACAATGGTCGAAGAACATTAGGACATTGACGGAGGAAGTCAAAATAAAGCTGAATCAGTCCAACCCAAACAACCAGAAGCAGTGACAACAATATAGAAAACAAAAATGGTCCAGAAACTAGCGAAAACAACAACGGGTTCGCCGGAATAATCCCAACAATGCAGAATCAACCCAACAAAAATCAGAAGCATTGACAACAACATAGAAAACAATAATGGTCCAGAAACCAGTGGAGACAAGTAGCGAGTTCACCGAAAAGCCAGAGGTTCGCCGGAGTTTAAAAACTCCGACAAAAATACAAGAAATCATTCCAAATCAAAACAACAACAGGAACAGTAACCAACGACCGCCGGAGTTTGAGGAACTCCGGCGAGATTCAAAAATAAAGGAAATCAGTCCAAAAATAAAAATATGCCAATAAATCTAAAAATGGAACCAAACCCAGCGATGGTGGCGGCGTACTTCATCTCGGCGGCGAACACCGAGCGACCACGATTTAACGCCGAATGACGATGGCAACGCGGGTGGGGTGTGATGGCGACGTCGGTGATTTGCGAAGGGAATGTTCAATGATGGTGGTCGACGGGAGCAACAGGGAGAGAGGGTGATGGTTCTTGCCGTGAAGTTCGACGATGGTGATCGCTCAGTGGTGGTGGTCGACGGTGATGGATGGATGGGGATTCGACGGGATGGGGTTGTGGAGAGGAGTGAGGAAGATGGCTGCTAAGGTGAGAGAGGGTGTTCGCCGGTGATGTCGACGGCGACTGGAGTGGGGTGAGGGAGTGAGGCGTTTGATGGGAGAGGGCAGGGGTAGGCTGCGGGGTTTGTTTTTTTAAAAGGGAGGGGTTCGCCGGAGATAGAACTCCGGCGAAGGGAGGCGGCGGCGACGAGGTGAGGAGGAGAAGGGATGAGAGAGAGACGAGGGCTGAGGGGGGGTCAGAATTTGTGTTGTGCGGCTGAGGGTTAATAGGAGAGGGGAAAGTTTTGTTTTATAGGGGGGTGTTAGGGTTTGGTATTTGGGGGGGAAAAATGAAAAGTGGGGTATTGTTTTGGGGGGAAAATGAAAAGTGGATTTTGATTTTAGGGGGGGAAATGAAAGAGGGTGTTTGGATGGAATTAAAAAAAATAGTGTTGGATTGGACTGACTCAAATTATGTCTTGGACTGGACTGATTTGACAAAAAATGCAAGGTTGGTTAATTATTTAAAACAAAATTATTTAAAAAGATGCAACATTATTAAAATGCAAATGTCGACGCAATAATACTAGAATGCAATATTTAAGAAATGTATAATGCCTGATTAAAAGTAAAAACGCGGTGCCGATTAATTATTTAAAAAGATGCGAATATTATTAAAATAAAAATATAATATTAACAAAGACATAATGCTTAATTTTAAAATAAAAAGATGCAATGCGTTTTGTGAAAAAATAAACATAGAATATTATGTAAAAATGCAAAAATTGTGATTAAAATGTGGTGTGCTAAAATACTTAAAATTGCAACAAATATACAAAAAAATGGGTCAAAATTGACTGTCAACATACATGTCCATAGAATAATCAATATAACGTGTTCCGAGTCTTCCGACCCATTATGGGACTCGGTGAATTCTTATAATCATATCCAGCACAAATAGAGTATCATGAGTAACTATACAATTTAAATCATCACTTTGACCTTCAATGAAATCATTATAATAAACTCTTTACTGAAAAATCATAGGCACTTCTCATGACTAACATCTTTAGAAAATAGATGTGTAGAAATCATGTACGTCCGCCGTACTTTCAATAAATCATGCCAAAAAGAAAGAAGGAAGAGTTTCACATACTTTTTCGTCGAACTAGCCAACTCAATATTAGAACACGTCTCGTCTAATACTTCAGCCTATAATAAAGGGCAATACGTCCGTCAATTCTATGATTTCTAACGTAAGTTATATTGAATGACGACTCTCTTATCTAATAAAAATTCGGGCAGCACTTCCCCTATTTATGTGCATATCCACAACTTACAAATCAAGCCAGCAATACCAAATAACAATCACAACGTAGGGATATAATCAAAACAATTCCAAACATCTCATTTACGCCATCATAACACATTCCTTCTCTTTTACATTTATGCAATACGACAACTATAACAACCAAGGTGATTATTCCACCTATTTCTTATGTTAATTCAGCCCTTGAATCACGTTAAAACAGTCCCTAATGCATCACGACAATGCCCAACAATTTCATGCAAGTTTTCGGCCAACATCCTTTTTACCAAAGCCCTTTCCTTAACTCCCTAAAATCTGATTGAAATCTTAAAATCCAAGTTCATATTTCAACACTTTCATATAACTAATTACCACCTAACTATCAAGATTTCTCTTCAATTTCCAACATGCAATCTCTTATTTCCAATTCTTCTTTAACATAAATTTATCTCTTAACTACATCATTATTTAATCTTCCAAATAATCCAAAAAAAGAAAAGAATTCTTACCTCAAAATGAAGCCCATGGAATTCGGCCACTGCCCTATCAATTTTTGCACTATTTTTCTCCATTTCTTCAACTCCAATATCATGCATGTATTCCCCAATTTTAATCCATCATTCCTTACACATTTTTCTCCCAAAATTGTGTCCAAAAACTGGAAAATCTGCTCTCCATTTTCGGTCAGCAGTGGCGAGAATCTTGCCACTGTTTTAGTGAAATTCTTGGCTTCTAGTTTAGGTGAATAATGTAGTCTTGTAAGAGGAATAAAACCTTAAATTTTTGCTATGTATTTGGGGTGGGTCTCGGCTGGGGTTAGGGAGAAAAGAGGAGAGGATGATGAAGTTTGAAAATGGAATAAGGAAATGAGATGGTGAAAAGTTTCTTCCTTAAGGCTAAAGATAAAATCTGAAAATTGTTATTTACAATAAGGCCCCATTTCTCATACTTGTCTACTTAATTTAATCCCTCTTCTAAAATAAATACCACATAACTCCTCTTTCATAAAATCTGAAAATTATAAGTTCAATTTGGTCCAACTCCCATAATTTATTAACCTTAGGTCCCACTCTTCTAATTTCTGAAAATTTCATAAGGCCTCGTATTTCCAATGTCGTAATTCTTATAATACGACACTAATCCACAACGGGAATATACTTTATTATTACAGTTTTCCAACAACACACTCGTAGTAACCAAATTCCGGACTCACGTCCTTTTGTATACTAATTTTCCGTATTAACATATGTAAGTATACTTTATATCCAATATTCGAAATCTTAATTCTTAATGATGTTCTTAATTATCGTCTTAAACTTACGAGGTGTAACATTAGCAATCAACAGACCTTTCCTTCTTTATGTGTGAACCCCTGTGGAAGGTTCATGTACACCTCCTCATTAAGATCCCCTTGTAGGAAGGCATTAAATACATTCATTTGGTGCATAATCCACCCTTGAGCAGCAGCTATTGAAATAACTGACCTCACCGTCACCATTTTCACCACAGGTGAAAATGTATCTTGATAATTTATCCCTTCTTTTTTATTGTATCATTTTGCTACCAATCTTGCTTTGTACCTTTCCACTTCACCTGTAGCTTTATATTTAATCTTATAGACTCATTTACAGCCTATGACTGATTTATGCTTTGGCAAATCAACCACTTCCCATGTCTTGTTGTCTTCCAGAGCTGTGATCTCTGCCTTCACGACTTCAATCCACTTTACATTTTTCACTACTTCTGTGTATGACTTTGGCTCACTCTCATATGATAGCTTGGCTATAAAACATTGGTATGATACAGACAATCCAACATAGCTGACAGTGTCTGATAATGGATACTTGACACCTTTTGCTTCTGTTGTAGGCTGAATGAAATCTGTCATCCAGGAAGGAGGTCTTCTGCTTCTATTAGACCTTCTGATCTCCAGTGATGACTGTGAATCAGGCATGTTCTGTGTGATGGTCTTCGACTGGCTGCGAGATGGAGACACATTCCCTATCTCAATTGACTGTGCAACATCATCAGGAATTGGTCTCACAAGATCATCAACTGCTGCATCAGGAACCACAACTCCAGCATCCCTTGCAACTTCAGTATCATCCCCTTGCATCTTAAGTACTCCAGGGTCATCAGCTCCTCCAAAAACAGCATGATCATGAAAAGTAAAATCATCAAAAATAAAAGAATGATGGTCATTTGATGTAGATACCGGAGAATCATAATATGATCCACCAGTATGAACCTCATTTGTACCTCCCTAGATTTGTGAGAAAGGAAAGTGATCTTCATGAAAGACCACATCTCTACTTACAAAAACGGTATTGCTAGTTAAGTCAAGCAATTTATACCCCTTTTGTCTGCTTGCATATCCTAGCATCACTGTTTTAATGGCTCTAACATCAAATTTGTCTCTCTTGACTAGATTAGTAGCATAGCATAGGCATCCTACAACTCTCATGTGAGATAGAGATGACACTTTTTTGAACAGTTTTTCATATGGTGAAATATTACCCAATACAACAGAAGGAATCCTATTTATTACATAAACATCAGTCTTCACACAATCTCCCCAGAATTCAGAGGGTAAATGTCCCTGAAATCTAATACCCCTAGCAATCACCAAAATATATATGTGTCTCATTTCCACTACTCCATTTTGTTGTGGAGTATAAGGGCAGGAGTTTTGGTGTATGATCCCATGCTGACTAAATAAATCATGACACACATTATTGAAAAATTCTTTGTTATTGTCTGTTTTAATTCTCTTGACAGTCATATCAAACTGATTTCTACTAAGAAGTTTTTAAGAATAGTGCACATCAGATTTAAGATGTAACAGAAACACCCAAGTCCATCTTGTGTGATCATCCACAATAGTAAGAATATCTCATCCCATTATAAGTAGGCACCTTATAAGGTCCCCAAACATCAATATGCAATAATTGGAAAACAAACATTGTCCTGTTAGCACTAGTAGGGAATGACTTTCTAGTTTGTCTAGCTATAGGGAATATGCCACAATGTTTTATTATAAATTTAGATTTATCTTTAAAGTTGCTTATTTTCCTCAACATGCTCATTGGAACATGTCCCAGTCTCTTATGTCACAGTTCTCCTTCTTCATGTATAATAGATTCTGGTGCTAAAGTTGTTTGTGTTCTCATCTACTTAGCACTATTCCTTTTTGTTTGTGCTTTCAGCATGTAGAGCCAATCAATCATCTTATCAATCTCCTTCACCTTCCCAGTGAGGAGATCCTGCAGAACAAAGAAGTCAGGGAAGAATGAAGCACTACCGTTTAATTCCCTAGTCAGTTTTGAGACTGAAAGAAGATTGAACTGGAAGCTTGGCACACATAACACATTTTTAATAAGATCACCTCCTCCTAATCTACAACTTTCTGCCTGTGTAATCATTGTTGTGTCACCAGTGGGAAATTGCACATGACATGCATTGTTTATGACATCATGTTCTTCAATCATATTGTTATCATTTACCATGTGGTTAGTTGCTCCTGAATCAACTATCCAGTTGGGATAAGTTTCTTTGCAAAACACAGGATTACCTGCCATATGTGCTTGGGGCAATTGTGTCCTGGTGTTGAATGCATCTGCTTCAGACTGCTGCTTAAACACTGCAAGCATTTTTTCATACTTGTCAGGAGGACATGTTCTCAAAGATTCGCTGTCGATCACGCCGCTTCCCGAGATAACCGCTCACTCTTCTTCGCTACGGCCATATTCACATTCTTCTTCCCCTTGAAATCAGCAGGATATCCTATAATTTTGTAATACTTATCCCTCATATGGCCTTGTTTGTTGCAATAGTCATAATACGTCAACTTGTAGCAATTTTCTCTATTATGTCCTTTCATTTGACAGTGATCACAAAATATATACTGAGTGAATGGTTTCTTCTGCCTATTATGGTTCTGGTTATTACCAGGTCTGCCAAATAATGCTATAAGTTCAGTAGACTCAACTGCGACATACTTTCCAGTCATCAACTTTTGGATTTCATCTTGTGCAATCATGGCGCAAGCTTGATTCACACTAGGTGTAGGTGACATCAAGAGAATATGACTCCTAGCTTGATTGTAACCATCATTCAACCTCATTAGGCATTAGGAACTCTAGCAATCACTTATTTGCTAGATGTTCTATGTATTCCCTAGGACTGACACTATCACAAGCTGGTGGTGGAATGATTGAGTCGATCTCATCACACATGTCCTTTATCCTTGAGTAATAACTAGAAACTGGTGAAGTGCCTTGATGCAGCATAGCCAGTTCCTTCTTCAGCTGATATACCCGAGACAAATTGATCTTATCAAATCTCTCTTTTAGATCCTTCAAAACTGCATATACAGTAGATGTATAGAGTATACCACTAAGTAAATTCTTACTTATATTCTTCATGATCCATGAAATTACCATCGCGTTACAACGATCCCATTGTCTCGAGTAATTATCACCATAAATGTCTCGTTTTACTGTTCCATCAATTAATTCAATCTTATTTTTTGTTAGCAAGTTCAATTTCATAACTCGACACCGCATTGTGTAGTTTTCCATCCTTACCAACTATATCTCCACTTGTACAACATTGGGAGTATCTGAACTACTCAGAAACAGCGGGCGATTATGATCTACAATGTTCGAATTAGAGTTCGAACTCACATCCAGAATAATCGCTCACTCAATGAAGTATCCGCCATGATCTCAACAGCTTTATAACGAAATTGAAATCGACTAGACTAAATCAACACGGTTTGGTGTTGAATCACGTAATCAAATCAACGATGACGTGGATCAAGTTAACATGAATTAAACTAGATCAACACGGTTCATGTTGAATTATAGAATCGAATAAGAGCGCATGCAACAAGCGAAAGCGAACTCGGACTTCCGCAATTGATTTCTCGATCTCCAAATTGATCTCCAAATTGTCATGGATATCTTTCGATTCATTCTCCTAAGGCTTTGATATCATGTTAGTTTGCGAAATCTAAGCATGCATGTGTATTCTGGATGCAATCCAGCTCTGTATTGAAGGTGATGAAGAAAACTAAAAGAAATGAGAAATAAGAGGAGGGAGAGAGTGTGTTTTGTGAGAACTTTACATTTTCTCATTAATCACAATCCATATAGCAGATTCTTATTTATACAGTGAACAATTAATTAACCACTAATTGCACTCTAACAAAGCCAATAACCACTAAGCTAATAACCACTAACAAACCACAATAAACCATACATATGTGTGTGTATACTGAATGTGTATATATATATGTGTGTATTTCTTATACTTCAACAAAGCAGAACAGAGATATGCGGGCGGTTGTCGCCTAACTCACCTGGCTTGTACGTTTGTTGACAGATCTCTCTGTTCCTCTTTCCATTCTGATTTCTCTTCACTCGGATAGTCAGGCTGCGATCCACATAGCTAAAAAACTGGTTTAACACGACAGAACTAAACACGTCGATCTTGACTGTGAGGCAACAGTTTTTGGCCGACCTTATTTCACTCTCTTTTGTGCCTTCGTCTTCTAAGTTGGCCGACTTATTTATGAAACTCATATCTGGCCCTTCTCACCACTCCATTTTAAGCAAGTTGGGTGTTCGTACCTCCCCCTCCAACTTGAGGGGGGATGTTGGTAGGTGATCGAAAAGTTAAGGAAAAAGACCGGCGAGAAAAGTATAATTCTGTAAAACACCACTCAAACGAGAAAAGTAAGGTGTTTTTGGTTCGGGGTAATAAGGAAAGGGAAAGAGAATGGATCTCCCTAATTTCCTTTGAAGTTGTTTGTTTGGCCTACTTTTTCATTCTCTTTACCCGTTTTTCCTTTCTCTTCCTTTTCCCTTAGATTGATTCCCCCACCCCTAGGTATTTCAATTCCCTTTCTCCAACCCGGACCCCGGACCCCCTACCTCGGATCACCCAGAACCAAACATGTAGGGACAATCAGGTAATTCCTTTCATTTCCTTTCTATTCTCTTACTGGATTCCATTCCGTTTACTCTGCGTGAACCAAACACACCTTAAAGGTATTATCCCTGGGCATAGCTGGAGGGCCTTGCAACGTGGGTTCGAACACGGATGAAATAATTTGTTATTTTCTGGCCCTCTGGTACCTTCTGGTTTATATCAGTTGTTCTATTCTCAAGTACTCGTCATTCTGGCATATTTATTGATAGTAGTGTTGAGGTACTGAGAATATTATCTCCAAAAATAGTCGTAAGCCGAAAGATTGATATAAAAAAAGTAAAGATATTGTTAACCCTCAAAAATAATTTAAGTATTTAGCTGAAATTTAGTGGCAGTTGAACTATTCTGGAGTCGAATTTACTCCTAGCTCTCGACCACAAGAACTTTATCGGCTACTAAGGCATCTTAGCCGAAGTTGTTAGTTAGAGGTACGACTGGAACCACTCAGATGCAGACGCCTCAACAATCAAGTCAAAAGGGTTTCTAGACCCTTAGAAGCGGTAACGGCCAACAACAGCTGAAAGCAAGGGTCATTATCCGAGCAAGAGGAGTAGAGGGCGAGAAAATCGGCGCCACCTCCCCCATAGTCGACCATTGGACTTAGTGAGTTACTTGATGGCTGACATGGGGGCACGTTTGTACAATTTTCTTCTTTTTGTATTATAAATAGGAACATTCTTTTGTATATACGACATAATCAATCAAACCAATCAAATCTTTTATCTATCTTTACTTTATCCTTTATCATTTAATGTACTCAATTGCATTCATGTTTTCTTACCTCTTAGTTCACTAGTAACACCTTCCTGACGCTTTCTGGAGTAGTTGGGGAACCCATTGCTGAAAATCAGAGTTCCATTTTCAGTCTGAATCGCTTGAGTTAAGGAATCAATTTGTCATACCGATTCGATCAGCCGATACAACAGCAGAAGAGAGAATTCGGGGCGAGAACATGTATCTTGTCTTTTTCCTTTGCTTTTATAGGTGATGGATACATTAGACGTATACGTAGCATATATAATAGTCACCGCTTGTCTTTTTCCTTTGCTTTTTTAGGTGATGGATACATTAGATGTACACGTAACATATATAATTTGGTATATGATGTTTGTTGGTGAATATATTACACTACGTAACGTATAAGGACGAGAAACGTTTTTTATGTTTTAGGTGGTGTTTGGTCAAGCTTCTGGAAGTGTTTCTGTTTCTCAGAAACACTTTTTTGGCCAAACATCACTTTTCAAGAAGTAGAAACATTTTTTCCGAAAGCCAAAATGTATTTCTAGATTGGAAGAGAAGCAGAAACACCAATTTGATGCTTCTCGAGAAGCCCATTTTGCTCATTAAATGAATTTTTTAGACTCATTTATCATTTTTTTTCCACAAAATTCATTTTAATCTCATATAATATCCTCATATAAAATAGAAATTTGGGAATGGAGTAAGGTGGGGGTATGGGGTAGGGCGCGGGTAAGAATAAATTTATATTTTTTATTTTTTTTTAATAAAAGTAACAAAAAATATGAAATAGAAATTTGAGGATGGATAGGGCAATGGGGTGGGGTGGGCGTAGGGGATAGGGCCGGGGCCCGGGGTAAGAAAAAAATTCATATTTTTTAATATTTTTCTTATAAAAGTAACAAAAAATATGAAATAGAAATTTGAGGATGGGTAGGGCAATGGGGTGGGGGATAGGGCGGGGGGGTAAGAAAAAAATTCATATTTTCTAATATATTTTTTTATAAAAGTAACAAAAAATATGAAATAGAAATTTGAGGATGGGTAGGGCAATGGGGTGGGTGGGGGTAAGAAAAAAATTCATATTTTTTTTTATAAAAGTAACAAAAAATATGAAATAGAAATCTGAGGATGGGTATGGCAATGGGGTGGGGGTAAGAAAAAAATTCATATTTTCTTTTATAAAAATAACAAAAAATATGAAATAGAAATTGAGGATGGGGTAGGCGATGGGGTGGGGTGGAGGGTAGGGATAGGCGGGGTAAGTAAAAATTCATTTTTTTATAAAAGTAACAAAAATATGAAATAGAAATTTGAGGATGGGTAGCAAGCAAAGTGGGGTGTAGTATGGGTGTAAGAAAAAAAAATCATATATTTTTATAAATTGTTTATAAAAGTAAAAAAATATAAAATAGAAATTTGAGAATGTGGTAGGTGGACGGAGGGAAGGGGGAGGTAAGAATTTTTTTTTATATTTTCAATCATTTTTTATAAAAGTAACAAAAAATATGAAATAAAAATTTGAGGATAGGGTAGGGGTATGGGGTGTGGTGGGCGATAGGGCGGGGGTAAATTTGGACATATTTGAGTCATTGACTATCATATTGTGGTTACATTTCTTATGTACAATATAATATTATTTTGTGATTAAATGTTGCAATTAATTTTTTTTTAAATTATTAAATTGTAAAGATATGCTAATTTTTAGAAACATAGGATAGAAAATAATATTTTTAATAGTTTTAAATTTATTAAAAAGAATATTCTAGTAAATTTGCATAAATGTGAGCCAAACAAGAAACTATTTCTGTTTCTCGGAAGTACTTCTATAACTATAGGCCAAACACCCTAACAGATTCTCCAGAAACAGTTTCTGCAGAATTACTTCTGAGAAACAGAAACACTTTTTTTCTAAGTTTGGCCAAAAAGACCCTTAAACTAAAACAAAAAAGAATAAACTTTATGAATAGATTTTTCTTTTTCTCCGGTAATTTATAATACTGTCATTACAAAAACTTCACTCCTAATTCATTGAAAGAGACTTCGCTAGATTCCTGAACAAGAATTAATCCATTTTAATTTTACTACTACTACTACTATAACTATATATTATACATTTTATTGAATAGATAATTAGAATGTACACGAATTTAGATTGCTTACGCAACAATTAAGATAAATGACAATTCATAAAACTAGCTTAAATAGTAGGGTAGCTCGTATCTTGAGTAGGGGTGGCAATGGAACAGATTAGGGCGGATTAGGGCGGGGCAAGCCCTGCTAAGATGTTAATCTGTCCTGCCCTGCCCCTGTAGCATTTTAAAAAAAATTGCCCTGCCCTGCGCCCTGTTTATGTTATTTTTCATTTTTCAGTTTTAACTTGATATTTATTTTGTTAACTTCTTTTGATTCTTTTTTGGTAAGTTCTTAATCATGACTCGATAACCAATATTAAATAATACCACAAAGAAAACAGGACTATAGCAGCATAAAACTAGTTAATCTGATCCACAGCTTAGTATTTTTCTTAAGTATTTGATAATTTGAAGTCTACAACATGTAAGCTTAAATGGTACTGGTTAGTGGTCAGTACTATAACTTTATTCGTCTTCTAACTACTGTAAGAAAATATATGAAGTCTAAATCAAGCCATGGGTGCCTTGGTCATTTTATTATTAATACGTGGGCCTGATTTTCTTCAAAACCCACTATCTGCTCTGTCCTATTTTAATTTTTAACAAAATTAATTTTGTCCTGCCCCGCCCTGCCCTGCCCCATTAAAAGCTTGCCCTGCTCTGCCTGTTAAGAGTTTGCCCTGTCTACCCCAATTGTCATCCCTAATCTTGAGCCAATAAACCAGTCATAATTCGAAATATGTGCATAGTTTGATTGAGTTAAAATAACTTGGGTTAATATGAATAGAAAAATGTGTTCATGACGAGTTTTTCATTTGTTCTATCTTTAATGTGAACCTATATAATTAAGTTGTTGATAGTAATTTATTATACATAAAGTGAAGTTATACCAAATGTTTGATATTATTTATCATAGTATTTTCTATTTTGTTACTACTCTTTTATGTGCTTGTTTGGAGTTGCATTATTTAAAGAATCATAAAATGTGCATGAATTTAATCCATTCTTTTTTTCTTGAAAAGAAAATCATCAGTTAAGAAGTGTTGATTTTTTTTATTTTTTTTGGCTTTAAAATCAAGTGTCACGTGTCACTATCCGACCCGAATTAACTTTTGAGTCAAACAACGAAAAGATGAGTGACTTTATACAAAAAGAAAGAAAGTGACATTTTAAGTGAAACAACAAAAGATATTTTTTTTATATAGAGAAAGAAAGATAACTTTGTTCACCTATTTCTAATACAGTGTGTGTTTAAGCAATAAACTGTATAATAAATCATAAAATGTGCATCAATTTAGTTCTCGTTCTTGAAAATCAACATCAGTTAAGCAGTGTCATGGATGCCTGAATTTCTTCAAGTGTCCGGCCTTTTGTCTCTGGCACTATCTTTGCAACAAATGGGATCATCAACCCGGAAAATAATGTGAACATGAAGAACACTCCTGGTAAAATGCAGAACTTTCAGAATTTGAACCACAAACAAACACAACGGTTCGAGCAGTTCTAGATAGAGACATACCTGAAGGGCTCCATTCAAACAAGAAGTTGAAAGCATAGGTGACAATCCAAGAAGTAAACCAATTGCATACAATTGCAAGACTTCCAGCTGATCCCTTTATGTTCATAGGAAATATCTGATATGGGAATAACTAGTTAGTAACTATAGTATTCAAAAAAGATCAAGTTGTGTAATGTGTATATGAAGAGGACTAATAGCCGACCTCTGAAACAATAGTAATAGCTGCACCACCACCCATGGAGTAAAATATACTAAATACCTGTTAACAAACTATCAATACATAATCATTTCTTATGTTATCATGTCCTTTTATAGTTGTATTCAAGATTTTCTGGACAGTTTGAGCTACAAATTGGCAAAATTCAATAAAATGAAGTTGTTCAGCAAATTAAAGGGTTGAAGGAATAAGTGTTGAATATTGATTCAGTTATGGTGGAAAGAAGGTGAAGCACAAACCAGTATGCCGGTTCCCACCAATGTGGCAGAGAGCTGACTCATTTGATCATAATCCTGCTTGGAATAATGTTGATGGTGATAAGTCTAGCAACTGAAATTTTAGTCATTTTTCTTTTTATAGAGGGGACAGTGTGTTGATTATACCTTACACAGAAAGCCTACACCTACAAGAAAGTTTCCTAAGCAAGTCCCAGCAGAAGCGACCTGCAACAATATCGTTTTGCTTCTAATATCTACTATTGATCACTAAACTAAACACATTAGTAGAGATACTAATTTATAACCATCAGAACCGGCCGTATTCCAGTAGCATCCAGTAAGCATACGCCCATAGCAGCAAAAGGAAGCTGAAAGAGAAGTAACAAACAGATGATAGTTTGAGATACTTTATTAAGAAAAATATTTATGCAAAGCATTTTCAGGAGTCAAAACCTGGATAAATCCCATTGCTGTAGTTGCAACACTGACTGAGCAACCTTTACAAAAGCAATAATCTCTTAATTTCTGTCAAATGCTATTGAAGTATAGTTCATTTACAAACACTCTATGAGGTGCTAACCAGCTTTTTTGAAAATGGAACCAGCGAAAGAAGAAATCGCATCAGTTCCTCCAGACTGCACCAGAATCAATACCCCGACTCCTACCTAGTAAAATTAACATAGCAAGTGGACAGCTCAATAAGTGATGAAAATGGTAACATAGTATTTATAAGAGAGATGCGTATCTATATGGACTTATGTGTTTATTATACACCGTATCTCATAAGGCTTACGATGAGTGAATGAGCATATCTACGGTTGAACATATCCAGATATCTCGATCCTGAGAGCTGCTGAAGTGACTCCACATTGTCCTGTGAAGGATTCATTTGAGTTAAAGAATGTAATGTGTAGAAGATGGTTTAATCAGGAAAGAGAATGAGCTCATAGTAGACATCAAGCTAATAACAGCACATTCAAAAGCAAGTCACCTTAATTTCAGCTGCTTCTAAAGAAATATCAACATTTTTTCCTCTCAAATATTGTAGAGATGCTTCTACTTCTTTGTCCCAACCAATTTTGGCCTGCAAACAATTCAAAAAGTAAATAAGCAATCTTGCCAGAAAAAAAAGTAGCAAAAACAAACACAATCCCTTTCTTTCAATGTAAGGGGGAGATGAGAAAATATGAAACTGGACAACAGACCAAAAATGAGAAAGTAAACAACATAACTAAAGCACCAAGCCCCAAGCCCCAAGCTTTAGTTTGTTAATCAAAGTAATATGACTCCTTTCTTTTTAAAGTGCCCCCAACCGTACTTCCTAAAAATGGTGTATTATTTTTACAATATACTAGTGCTTTCTAAAGAGCTTTGTCACATCAACCAATTTTGTAAATTTTGAGAATATAGCATTGAGAGATGGGAGGGACTCTAATTTACCAAGCAGGGAGTAAAGATATAATCAGGGAACTTTTGCTTAATTTGATGCCCAAAGTTGCTTCTTTGCCTCTTTGGACAGGGAAAACACCACTACATATAATTGTTAGTAGTTATACTACACTCACCAGCCATCTTGGGGACTCTGGTATGAAGAATATGCCTATTAACTGCACCAAAGAGGGTATAATTGCTGAAACAAAGAAGTGCAAGGACAGTAAATCAATTCTTTTACATAGCATATTATACATTCTTCTCTTTTCTGAATATAATATAGACAACACTCTACCTACTATAGCCAAGGTGCGCCAAGTCAGGATATTCCCAATTAGAAACATCACTGAAAAGCCAAAATATACCATGAACTGCAAAAGCATAGCAGTTTTGAACATGCAACATCAGGAAACTTCTAAGTCACAGAAAACTATGGTTTCTCATTTACCGCAATTGCAGCTGTGCATCCACCTCGAATACTTTTTGGAGATATTTCTGCAATGTATATAGGAGCCTGCATCGTGATAGAACTCTTCTCTTAATATGTTTTACACAGCAAGAGAACTGAAAAATGCTTTGTAATTTTGTTATTTACCACATAAAAGAGAATTCCAGCTCCGATTCCCATTAGAAACCTTCCAATATCAAGCCACCACGCGCTCTTGTAAGAAAAAACACATCAATGAGTTGAACTCAAAAAACAAACTCAACCCCCTTGTCCATACACTTAATTAAGATGGCATGTTAGTCGAAAGAGTTCTATCCAACTTGATTTGAAATTCTCTTTGTACTTTAAAGATCATTTTCCCCTCCTATTAAATTAAGAAAAAATATTTATACTTAATCATCCATATCTTGCTATAGGAAGAGCAGTACTACAAAATTGAGAAAGTTGACAGAGAATCAAAAACACTCTATCTACTGAAAGTTAAAATTAACCTATGGCTTCCTATATCAAGTTTTGCTAGACAACGATCATTTAAAATGTATTTTGAGATGGCATTGCCTATTATTGCAAAAGATACTATTAAGATGTTAAAGAAACAATCATTAATATTCAATAGAAAAAGTCCAACATAACCATTGAATTACATACCGTTGCAAAGATTATGGGCAGCCATCCCAGGATGAAACAGAGATCCATAATCCACATTGTCTATGTTAAGTCAAATAATTAGACAGGAAGTTCTTTAGTTTATATAATTTTCAAAATTAATGAGGCGAGCATTGAAAGAGAAACATACTACTCTCCGGCCAACCATATCTGCAATAGTGCCACTCACTAAGGCACCTATAGTTCCACCAAGTGTCAAAATAGCTCCAAATGTCGAATACTGTAGAACAAGAACAAAATCAGCACGAAGGATGAATTACAGATTAGAGATCAGAACCCCATAACACACTAAATCTATCTTTTTCGAACTTCATTAAGGTTAGCAGGTTTTGTAGCACTTAGTTATGGCGGAGGTGACAAAACCATCGACTCTTCAAACATGTACTTTGAAGAAATCCACCCAACCAAACACTACAGCGCCCACTAAATTAACCGCTGCCCCTGCATATTAGTTGCCTGTTGCAGTGCTCCAATTGTACTACGAAAGTCTTTAAAAGCCCAGTCTGGATATTATATTGCAACACTCGCACCCAAATATTTCAATTATAAGGAAAGGTAATTAAAAAATTTAAGTGTACACTTACATCTGCGATGGAC
Organism: Przewalskia tangutica; assembly: GCA_029844215.1. Lineage (NCBI taxonomy): Eukaryota > Viridiplantae > Streptophyta > Magnoliopsida > Solanales > Solanaceae > Przewalskia > Przewalskia tangutica. The sequence continues at coordinate 18,343,103 of CM056721.1, forward strand.
AACCCCAGGTCAGCCATGATACCTGACTGGGCAGGAGAAGAGTAGCCAACCTATAATGCAATCACAGTAAAGACAAACTCATCAAACACCTTAATTAACTACTCGGCTTCAATATAACACGGGGGTCCAAACAGAAACAGTTATGTGGTCTAACTCTAATATCATGCGAAGATATGACCCTTGGGCCTTACAAGCCCAAAAGTTGGTTCATGAGGAAGGATCCCAATTTCATATAAGGAGACCAACAATCCATTCCTCAATTAGAGTTATGAAGGGAGCAAATCATATTTACTGCTCCAATCCTATATTACCGTTACATTGGCAATGTTATGCTTTCACTTTTATTTGCCCACTATACGAAAATTAAATTTTCACTTTTACTTGTCCAATTTAGCATTTCAAGAGTAAGACAATCTTTTTTTCTTGTTTTACCTTTAACTTTATTTACTCATTTCCAAATCTATTGAGACTATACACCAATTAAATTAATAGGTGTATTATGTATTTCATTCATTAAATCTTAAGAGACGTGCAAAGTTAAAAGTCAACAGAGGGAGTATTATTATTAACTGCAAATCCATAACTCTATGGTTTCACGTATACATCGACAAACTAAAAAAAAATTACAATTGCCTCTAACTTGCAATTTTTGCGATTGCACCTGTACAGTTGATCAACTAGGTTCTTTAAGCCTTGAAAGCCTATTATACTTACAGCAAATCCATAAGCCAAGGAACCACACATAACAACACAAATGCTTAGAACAACAGGCGTTGTTGTGCCAGCCAGGAATTTGTTTCCTTTAGGACGTAAAAGTTGTTCCTCCATGTTTTCTGTCTTGCTATGCTAGCTGCTTCTCTGATCACAGACAAACAAAAAAGAGTTAATTCAAACACAAGTACAGATAGACATTAAGAGGAAAAACTTGTTTCACTTTAGTAACAAATGTCAACACTATATGTTGTGAAAAACACCCAATTATCAATACGACCCTTCACATTCTCAATTAGTGAAAAGCTACACAAAGATAATCAATAAGTTAAATAACAATAACCTTTTCCAGCAATATAAGTACACACAAATTTTGCTGCAAAAACAATTTTCTTATAATAGTAAAATATCACATCAAAAATATTAATTTTGTTCGAATGCATAGATCACGCCTAGAATATGGGGTGGACTTTTCCTTGTAAGTTTAGTTTATGATATATGTAGCTTTCTTTTACATCTTCCTTGACTAAACTAAATTTCCTCATAGATTTATGATAAATGTAACTTTCTTGAAAATCTTGCTTAACTAATATAGTATCAATTATTTTTTACATTGAAAATAGGACACAGGAGAATGGAAGGATAAATATATATGAGAATCATTTTGGTTAATACATACGGGCATTCACGCAAATGATGTAATTGGAGAGAATTAGACAAATAACATCTACTTGATTAATTAAAATTTGGCCAGGAATTGACAGCAATAAGAGTTAAATTTTCAACCCAGCCTTTTAAATATCTTTTATAATGAAATATATACTACGTGAGCAAATCATTGGGGAATTTCAACTTCCTTTAAGAAATACTAGTTCAAGTGGTAGCTACCTAAGCTAAAAATGATAATGATTCAGAATTTTGAGCTTACTCAGTTCAAGTAGTAGCTTACCCTAATCAATGAGCATCTACGGTATGAATGTTAGCAAAAAAAGTAAATGTTGTGGGTAAAATGTGTGCTAACAAGGAAATGGGAATGTAACAACAACAACAAAGATGTTAGAAAACTGGAACGTAAACAAATAAGATGGCTTGCTAAGTCGATTGATATTCAATCTTTCCTGATAATATTGTCCCGTATTATCCTTTAACGGTGTAATGACAACTTATCTCTCAAGATAAAACATCAATCAAACAAGTGACCAAAGGAGATTCAAGTGTTCGCTAGGAAAGAAAGATCTTTGAGTGTGTGGAGATTGCAAGAGAGGAAGACAATTTTCTGAATTGTTGAGTGTTAGGTGTGTTTTGCAAATGAGTCCAAGGCTCTATTTTATAGTGTGGAGAAGAAGACCTTCCACATAGTCAAGTAATGGCCAATAAAGATCATGTAATAGCCTTGATTGTGGAGTTACAATTCAGCCAAATAATGGCTGAATTTATGATGCTCCAAAGTCAGCCCAAAAATCGCTGTTCTTTTCCAACAAATAAATAGCCAGCGCTTCTTCGTGGTGGCATCCGCCACAAACTTCGAGAGTTTCGAGTCGGGCGCCGCTTGGCCGAGGCGCCACGACGCTCCGGCGGCGCTGGCTGGAGGCGCCGCGGCCCTTTGAGGCTCCACGGCGTTTTCCGACTCATTTCATTTTTTACTCATCGTACACGTCTTCCTTCATTTAAGAACGTGAAACCATTGTCAATATCTCTTCCATTAAGGAAATTACGATCCTTGGTACAACGTGTGCACGTGTGTGGAAACAACGTTTCCGACGTGCGGGACCCCAAATGTTCGAGTCATAATTAACAGGATTAACTTTATTTCACGTTTAATAAATAAATTTCCAACAATGTAGTATCTCAAAATTAAGTATCGAGTTGTTCTTTAATAAGTTTGTAAAAAGCTAGAAAAAGATATCGGAATTATGCGCATGAAAAATTGGTTGAAGGCAAAAATGGTGGATTTGTTTCCCCTCCCGAGATATAATAGTGATATCAGGAGCGAGCAAATTGCCAAAATACTCCTATTTTAAAAAGTAATTCCCAAAATACTCTTCTTCCAAAATTAATTCCCATTTTACTATTATCTTGCCACGCGGGCTGTCACGTGTATTGCAATTGCCACATGGATTTACTATCAAAATTAATTGTCTTTTGCTTTGCTTTCCAATTCGTGTTAAAGGATCGACCACCTCCGGAGAGGTCGCCATCGCCCTCGCCGCCATGGCCGCCACCCACTGGCCGGAAAAAATGAAGAAATCCCAAAACTGAGATTCGAAGATCGGAATTGAATGTAGGTTGTAAAGGAAGATGAGGCGAATTCAATGACACCACCCACAGCCGTCGACAATAACAGAATCGACCGAAAAAATCCATAAATCGATTTGATCGACGTGAAGATTGGTGATGAAATGAAGGTGGTGGGTGGGTGTAGATTGTCGGGGAGATGATGGTGGATGGGTCCAGTCCTTTAACACCAATTGGAAAGCAAAGCAAAAGGCAATTAATTTTGATAGTAAATTCATGTGTCAATCTATGTGGCAATACACGTGGCAACCCGCATGGCAAGATGATAGTAAAATGAGAATTAATTTTGAAAGAAAAGTATTTTGAGAATTACTTTTTAAAATAGGAGTATTTTGATAATTTGCTCGTGATATCAGTTGGGAATATATTTTAGTCACGTTAGTATATTTATGTAGGTCCAAAGCCTAATCATAAATTTTTATGTCAGTAAAAATATAAAAAACTTATAATATTATTTTCTACTATAATATATGTAAAACTTATTTTTCAGTTTTACTTTATTTTTTATGATTATGACGTAAGATGAATTTAACGGAGAAACAATTATTAATGCTTCATATAGTCAACCGCCAAGTCGGATACATAATTTAAATTTAATGAATTAAATTTTACACTAAACCTTGTAATATTAAAATTATGGATTAGATCTAATATATTTATTTACACACCAAAGTTATGATTCAAAACAACCCATAGCCAAGAGGCTAAATCCATCTTTGTCCACAATTACTTATTTAGGATTAAAGCTTAATAATTATTGTTGTAACGATTTGGAAATAAGCGATTGACAAAGTAATAATAAAAGACACATGATTTTTCAACAATATTTTGAATAATTATTCCACAATATTTCAACAAAACGGAAACCGCATTTTCTAGTTATGTATGGTTCTCAAAATTTAGAAACAACCTTTTTAAATTCTGCCCTAAGGGAAAAAATTGCAATATTAATTTTGTTCGAATAGTGAAACACTTACTCAGAAAACTATTAAAGAGTTATTTTTTTGATTTTTCATTTGATGTTTGTTATACATATTGGAACTCGATGAAATCCAGGCCTTTGATTAAGAAAGAAAAATTATATGTAGAGAGCTGCAAAGGTTCGAACAAATGAAACTTGCAGTTAGAATCAAATTCGAAAATCATTTTTATTTTGATTATTTCTTAGATTCTGTTGAATTGTATCGAATTCATTTTCTATTTTAAAGCGAACACAACTAAAACTAGAATTTTTTTTCTTTTGACTTTCATTGTTGGCTTCCGTCCCTAAACAAAGCATCAGTCAACTTTTATCTTCCTTTTAACATAAAATATACGGAGAGAGTAACTTTATAATAAAATAATAAAATCGCAAAAAACTATGCAAATAAATAGGCGGCCGTTTCAACCTTTGGTTCTAACTATTAGGAGTTGCTCGTTCACAAAATTTATTAAGTCTGAAAGGTGGGATAACACCAAGTTTGATGGGATAATATGACATATATCAGAATTAAATTTATATTTTATTTAGTTAATCCGGAGTTAATCACACTATCATTATGTTTTATTAGATTTTAGTTATTGATCGCAACTCATTGATTTAAGAGAAAAGGTAAAAAATATTCATCTACTTTATTGTTCCCCTTTATACTATGGGGCTATTATACACGTGCCGTTACAAAACTTAACTAATATATCCCTCACATTAACGATTTCTCCCAAATCAATCTTAAATCCTCAATTTCACTAAAAATTACCTCATTTTGAACGAATCTCAAATATCACCATCGTCTCAGTGGAAATTGGTTGCATGACAAATAGTAGCTATGGGAGAAATTCACTGGCTAAGTCTGAATTTGGTGGCAGAAATGAGGCTATTTCTGAGATTTCAGTTGTGTTCTTGATATTCTTCATGTTTTTGCTCAAAATTTTGGCCAAAACAAACCTCAATCTTCTCTAAACAATCCGAAATTTCAGATATGAATTTCCAAGAGATTGCTGATCTTATGCAATAATACCTACTTAATACGAAGCCCATTTGTGATCCGTTCGAAATCAAGTAGTTTTAAGCGAAATTGAAAGTTGAGGTCGATTTTGGGGGAAAATCCTTAATTTGAAGGGAATATTTATTAGGTTTCGTAAAGGCAAAGGTATAAATAATTCGATAGTATAATGGGGAACAAATTTAAGTATTAAATGAAAGTAGAGGGGTATTTTTGACTTTTTAACCATTTAAAGAAATTTGTGCATAATGAGTCTAGTTCGCGACGGTCCGGCCACACCTTGGTCCACCACATTTCGCCGGAACTTCCATCTCCGCCGCCAATATTGCTATATAAAAGCAACTTCATTCTGTCATGTTTCCCTTCTGCAATGCCCACCTTATCTTTACCTTCCAAAGCTCGCAATTTCCGTACAAACAACAAGCTCAATAATTCATGTTTAATACAATAAATTCTCAACCTCTCTTCACAAGGCTATCTTAAACACCTTAACATCCTAACCCGTAAAGGCATTCGCCTAGACAATTAAAATGTAGCTTTTCTAATTCAACAATGTGGTAATTCCAGGTCACGTGAAGATGGTAAATGGATCCATTTACATCTCAAAACTACTGGGTAAATGTGGTGATCATATTGAAGGTAACAGAAATTCTTGGAATAATATGCTTCTGGGTATACTAAGTTAGGTATGATTAGGGCTGCTCAAAGGTTGTTTGACAAAATGCCTGAGAAAGACGTCATTTTTAGGAATACTATGGTGATTGGTCATATGCTCAAGTTGGATACTTTAATGAGGCTATCAAGTTGTATAGGGAATTTAGGAGGTTAAGTATTGGGTTTAATGAGTATAGCTTTGCTGGGGTTGTTACTGCTTGTGTTAAGTCTAGGGATTTTTGTCTCACGGGACCGGTTCATTGCCAAGTATTCGTCGTTGGGTTTTAGCGAATATAATTCGTTGTAGTTCAATTGTTGATGTGTATGCGAAATGTGGGAAGATGAGCGATGCTAGGAGGTTATTTGATGCAATGCAAGTAAGAGATGTTCTTGCCTGGACCACCTTGGTTTCAGGCTATTCAAGGTGTGGTGATATGGTGTCGGCCAGGGAGCTTTTTGAAGCAATGCCTGAGATGAATCCTGTTTCTTGGACTGCTTTGGTTGCTGGCTATTCCCACAGTGGCATGAGCATTCAGGCCCTTGAGTCATTCGCAAAGATGATGAAGCTTTGGGTCCAACCTGATCAGTTTACGTTTAGTAGTTGCCTATCTGCTTGTGCTGGTATAGCATCACTTAAGCACGGTAAGCAAATACATGTGTTTTTGGTGAATGCTGGTTTTAGACCTAATACGATTGTTCTGAGTTCTCTCATTGATGTGTACTCCAAATGTGGAAGTTTGGAAGTTGCAAGGAGGGTATTTGATACGGCATATAACAAGCATGATGTAGTATTATGGAATACTATGTTGTCTGCATTAGCACAGCATGGTATGGGTGAAGAGGCAATTGAAATGTTTTTTAAGATGGTGAAGGTTGGAGTGAAACCGAACCGTATCACTTGTTGTCCTTCTCAATGCTTGTAGTCATTCAGGACTAGTGCAAGAAGGGCTTTCCTTTTTCGAGACAATGACATCTAATTATGATGTTCTTCCCGATCAACAACATTATGCATGCATAATTACCTCTTGGGTAGAGCAGGATGTTTTAGTGAAGTGCTAGCTCAGATAAAGAAGATGCCTTGTGAACCAGATGATCATATTTGGAATGCCTTACTTGGTGTTTGTAGGATTCATGGAAATGTGGAGTTGGGTAGAATGGTTGCAGAACTGCTAATAGAGCTGGACCCACAGTCTCCTGCCTCATATTTGCTGTTGTCAAGTATTTATGGTGTACTTGGGATGTGGGAAAATGTAGAGAAAGTGAGACAGCTTATGAATGAGAGACATGTTAGGAAAGAGCAGGCTGTTAGTTGGTTAGAGATCGAACATAAGTTGCTTCCATATTTTGGGTGCAATAAGTTGAATACTTTAGAGAAAGATGGACACACTATTTTGCAACTGCTAGCTGATCAGACAAATGATGATGATCTATTACATGATAGTAAAAGGTAATTTTATTCCACTTTCTTCTGTCACTGAAATGGTTTGCAAAATATATGTGTGTAACACACGTTATGGAATTTATAGCATTTACCTAAATTTTTGGCAAAAATTAAAGCAGACATTTATTTTCCTTGGCCTGTTCAAACCACTCGTAAATTTTTATCTCCTGTGTGGAAATACTTCAACAGTATCTAGCTGCACTAACAAAATTTTGTTGAATGTCCTTGTCTATTTGAATATTTTCAGTTAAAATAAGATTGACAGCCTGTTTTGTATTTTCAGTTCAACTGTGTTTCATTTTTTCTTGTTTCAAGATAATGCATGATTACAGCTTTGGGCCACTGCTCTTCCTCCACGCTACCGTTGCAAGCAAAATCTCTTCCTTCAATGTCCTCCCCAGCATCTACCGTACATCACAGACAACTTCGCAAATCAAAACCAGTCATCTTTATTTCATAAGTCTCGGTTCTCATACAAGAGTACATGTTCTTAGACATCTCATGGTTGATTTTTGTTATAACAACCTGCAAACTTGGAAAACTTAGCTTTTCCTAAATCATCAAACCATAAAAATGTGAAACTCCAAATATGTTTGAATCAGCCCTTACTCCGGGCGCATTCAAGAATAATACGTAGTACCTTTTTAATGAGAATTGTTTGATTGCTAAGATGCCTTGATTGTTAGATAAAATTGAGGTTCTGAAAATCTAAATTGGAAGTGAATGCTAAATCATTGTCACTAATAGTACGTCTTGTTTGATTAGTTCTTGTTGTTTATCTCACATGCTCGTCCCCTTTAAACCCTGTCAGGTGAGTGACCACACCCTAAATATTTTCTGCGCCTTCTTCCTGGAACAATTTGCTATCCACCTGCTTTTTCTTAATTTCCTGTTAACAAGGCTGGCAATTAGATGTCACATGCATGCATTGAACCAGACTCTGATTTTCATCTAAACCTTGTCAATATATTCATTCATACATGGTGGGATTGATGCTACAGGTAGCAACCTTTGCTGCGAAGTACATGTGCCGCCCTTTCAACCGGCGCATACCAGGAAATAAGCCAATCATACATACCCTTTTGGCTGTCGTGGGCTTCTTTATAATTATCACCTCTGAGTTGTTTGGGGACTTAAATGACTGGTTGAAGTTAGTTCCTACTCCAACAGCGTTAAGAGATAAGCTGCTGGATTGGCCATTGGTGACCTTTTTGGCCTGCTATGCCTGGAAAAGATTGTTGAGGTGAGAGCTTTCCCTGGTAAGATGCCTACCTGGAAGCAACAGCAACGTCAAGTCTGGAAAAAGAAGCGCGATTAGTTCTTGTAATGATTGAGAACATTTATTAGTTGTGAACGCCGGGGATTTAGAGCCGGCAGGTGCTCAGTAATAGCTATTCAGGGCCTGCTCGATAGTCTTTTGTTGTATTGAAAGAAAATAACCAAAATTTTGCTGGATTTTGAATTTTGTTTTCTCCATTTCCATAAAGCACCAACGAGCAATTTTCTTCTGCATTGCCTCCCAAATGAGTAATGCAAAGTACATGACACGTTTATTGAAAGATCGGCTGCAGAAAGATGTCATTCCACGGGGGTACGATGATGATGCCCAGTAGTGGGTAAAATAAAGAACGGGGAGATAATATAATAATTGAGTATTTGGATAACAATCAAGATTAGATTTTCACACAATAGTGACAATACTAATATTATCGGTAAAGTTGTTTTGAGGCAAGTCTAGAACAAGAAAGTCTATCATAAAACCGAAAAGCAAAGGAATATATATTACCTACACAAGCTACCTAACTGTTTAACCTTACATATAAGTCGCACTTTCTTTCTGAAAAGGTAAAGGTTGCATATAAGTCACTTCTATCATCTCACTAGTAGTTTTGCAGATCATACGCAGGTTATCTTCTGCACCGCTCATCTGATGCCTTTACTGAATTTGCTTTTCAGAACTTCCTGTATTTGCTGGAATATAACAGAAAATACCCCTGCAAAAAGAACAAAATATCAACGATGGCTAAGATAATATATTGATGCAAGTATCTTATAACCAGGCAAACGTAGTGGGTATAGAACCTACTAAGTAAATAAATTAAGTATAAATAAGTTAAATGACTAGAGACCACACAAGTCTTGACAATTATTTTCCTTGAACAATCACCGACAAACCCAAAAATGTATAAGAGAACTCGCATTGGATTTTCCAAAAACAATATAATAGGAGAACTAAATGTTTGCGGAGAAAGAGAGTAAAAGGTAGGGCTGGCCAGTGGGCCGGGCCGACCCGACCCCGTCCCGGTCCCGACCCGACCTCGACCCCGCCAGGACAGGGTATGGTCCCGCCAGGCCCGACCCCGCCAGGCCCCGATCCCGCCCCGACCCCGCCCCGACCCCGCCCCAAATCCCGCCCCAGTTCGACCCTTTGCACAAAATAGCCGTTGTCCAACGGCCATTTTACATTTTGGCCGTTGGACAACGGCCATTTTAGGCCTCCCCCCTCCCCCAACCCCCTTTATATTTATTTTTAACCCCTATAAATACCTCATTCCTCTTCTTATTATTTTCACAAATCTTTCTACTCTCTAATCTCTCAATCAATCTCTAATTCTCTATACAACATTGTCTACATATTCAATCTATTTATTAATTTGAGAATTGGGAGTGAAGTTGTTGCTTATGACTATAGAAAACCTATTACTTTATTTTTTAACGCCCATAATCAAAATCCAAATGATATGATGAGAAAATTAGAGAACTTATTGTATTTTTAGAAAATTTTCAACGAGCAACAAAAGAATTTTCTACTTTATATTATCCTACTATTTCAACTATGTTGTTTTATATAGCTATAATATTTTTACTTAAAGAATATATGGAAAAATATTAAAAAAATGTTTATGAAATTAAAAATATTTTATTCCTATTCCCCTATTTATATTATCTTTGTATTAAACCCGACTATTAAAGTAGAGGTTGTAAAAGTCTTATTGAAAATATATATACATGTATGGACGCACTACCACCTCCAACTCCCAAAAATTTAAATGTTGAACCACCTATCAACTAACGCTAGAAGAAGTGTTGAATAGCGTAGAAGATGAATGCAAAAAGTATATCGGCATTACCAAGAAAGTGCTAGTAACCAACCGACTTTTGTATCATCTTCTTCTTCAACACAACCTAAAACGTGGCTAGGCCTAATATTAATTCTATTGAAAGCCTCGTAAATAAATAACCAAATTAGTGAGTTCGATGTTTTTGTTTTGCGGGTAATTTACCTTTTATCAATGAAGGAAAGGAAGACTTTTGAAATATCGAGCGAATGAGAAGACATTTCGACACTTTCAATGATGACCGAGATATTTTGAACATTAAGCGCTTTTTCGCAGCAGATTTCAAATAGAGAGCACAGACACTCATTAGCCGAGACAACTGAGATGGCGATTATTCAGAGATTGGATACGAGCGAAGATTAACGAAGAAGATGGCGACAACTACAACGACATTTTATCTCAAGGCATGAGTAGCGACGTGGAACAATTTGATCAAGATATACCAATTTCACCAAGAACCACAAGAAATTATAAAGAAATTAGAAAAATATTTTCAAATTGGTAATTTATTTCATTGCAATTTTTAAATTTTTCTATGTCTTTCACTCTTTGCAATTTTTTCAACAACAAGATACTACAATGTAATTTTGAATCTTGTATATTTGATATTTCAATGAAATTAATAATATAAAAGGCACCTTGGAATGTTTTTTTTACACTATTCTTGTCTTTGTTTAATTATTTAGTTTATAAATTATAACTTTATACTTTATACTTTATAGTTTATACTTTATAGTTTATAGTTTATACTTTATAAATATATTATAAATTATAATACTATAAGTCTATAATATGACAAGTATATGTTATACTTAATGTTACTTTGTTAGTACTTAGTAATTTATTATTTTTAATTTAGTGAAAAAATTAAAAAAAAAAAAAAACCCGCTCGTCCCGTCCCGACCCGACCCGACCGGGATCGGGACGGGACATGGTATGGTCCCGCCCGCCCCGCCCGACCCCCCCAAACCCGATCCCGGTGGGCCCGTCCCGGCCCACTGGCCAGCCTTAGTAAAAGGTAGTTGTTTCAGAAAACTGCAGTAAAACATTCTCCTCTAGAGAGCTGGAAAGGCAGGAAAAACATCTTTATCTCATTGACTCTCACATTCATATTGCGTCGGCAAAATAGAAGAAAGGGCAGGTTGGTGATATAACATGAAATATTCCGGTTTCCAAGGTAATCACATCAATAGAAGAATTAGTAGGACGAAAGGGACTAGAGTTCCAAGTTAAAGCTAACAATGGTGCACAAGTGAGCACCTCCTACATGGGCTAGGTGGAAGATGAAAAATTAGTAATTGAAAGTCCATGAAGCTGTCTTTGAAAGAAGCCTTTCTTTTATTGACTGAGGATACCAATCAAAGGGGATCAAATTGGTTGGAAGTGCAGTGGACAATGGTGTGTTTAAGAACGATAGTTGGGCCTTTTTGAAGAAGAGAAGACATAGGATATGGTTGTCCCTTTAGCCTATCACGTGGGTCCAGTGGAAGTTGAGAAATAGGAGAGTTTTTGAGGGGATAGATAATGACTGCTTATGCAAGGAATAACATATTACTTTTCGTTAGCTTTTGGTGTACCCATGAGATTCATATTTGTATAGAAAATTGGTTGTCATTTATAGCCAACACGTTTTCGTATAGGCTCTTTATTTTTGTATATACTGCTTGTATACAAAAAAAATCTCAAATCAATTAAATTATTTACCTAATTACCTTATGAAAGAATCTGTTCCAAATATTTACCTAATTGCCTTATGAAAGAATCTGTTCCAAATTATTTACCTAATTACCTTATGACAGGGGAATGAGACACTACCAGATCTTACCAAATAGTTTAGAGAAGTAGGGAAAAGAGGAAAATGAAATATTACTGCAGCAATGGGATGACCAAATGATTTTGGACAAACCTGGTACAGGGACCTCTTTCTGGAGCAATAATCCTCTCACCAGAAGTGTCCCTGGTATCTGCTGGAAAACCTATAGATACAACCAGGCATTAGTTAACAAACCACAACATGCTAAATAATAAGGAGACTAACAAGCCCTATGAATAACAAGGCATTACTTCGAAAGACAAAATACTATAATAAGAGAATTACAGAAACACGCAGACGCATGTCATTCAGTTGGTGGGAGGGATAATTTGCAGATGTTAATATATCCTGTTCGTTCCCATTCTGTGTTTGGGTCTTCAGGATAGAATTAAATTGCTCTCCTGACAAAGTTACCTATAAGAAAAAATTTAGATTCAGGAAAAACATGTAATAGGTGCAGTAATAATCAGAGAGAAGAACAAATGGCGCCTACATCAACATTAAACGAGGCTGAGTCTAATTTAGAGGATGCACCAATACTGCAGAAATAGGATTCCACTGATTGCAATACATCGAAGCCACTCTGATGGCGTTGCAGACCCTAAAAAACATTGGAAATCGATAAGAAATCTTGGACCTACCAGCAATGGAGTAATTAACAGAACTAGTCCAACCACTTCATGCCAAAACTGGTTAGTCTGCCCAAAGAAACACACGACCTCGCATGTATGGTATTAGTTCAAAACCTTGGTGAATGCATAACGTGTCAATAATCATTCTTTTATGCAAAAGGATAACAATGGCAATACAAGTGCCAATTGACTTTCTTTTGGGGTTCAGGTGGGGGTGGAGAGGGCAATTGACACTAAACTTGCACATGAAAAAAGAGACAGTATCAGGTGAAAGGGAAATTACTCGTGTCATGGAACATAAAGTCCACTTATTATTTTCACTGACAAACTTAAGATATTTGAGCTATGTTTTATCAGAATGATCAATTTCCCATGATTGCCCAGTTGATCAAATAAAAGGCTAGTAATATCAGACCTCAAGAATGAATGACATGTTATTCTTCTCAGCCACAAGGGTTGGTACAATCTTCTTGGAAATCGGGAGAAAGGACCAGCCAAGACCCCATCGGCATGTTTGGCCTTGAACAAATTCAGTCGTCTTCACTATTGTTGCTCCAACCTCCCAAAGCTTTGATATCAGTACCTTTAGGTTAGTTTTTCTTCCAACCATTGACGTGTACCACCTGGCAAACATGGGGTCAGGAAATATAAGGAAACTCTTCACTTGAGCTTTCATGATAAAGTTCTCTAACACATAATGCAATAAACCAGATTCTAAGAATGATGGCATACCGAAATGATTGCCTTAGTTGAACACTATCCTCAATAATGCGAGTGATAAAAGCACTCTCTCCACCAGGACAAACCATCTCCTGCATAGTCCCACCACAAGAAGTCTTTGGATTTAATCCAGCTTCCTCTATCGTCTCAAAAAATGGAGGGTTGCACATACAAAAATCGAATTTCTCCCCATCCTTGACTACACCAACAAGTATGGGTGGTCCACCATAATTTTTTCCTATACCTGAGTGCATTTGGAGATGAGAAGGAGGTGAAGGCCCAATGACAACAGCCTTTCCCTTGTCGAAGTCTACGTTTGTACATTGACCATATTTTCCTGGTTCATCATTCAACTCTTCACTGGAAGATGCTGGGCGTTCCATGTTAGCTCTTCTGATCTCGATCAATTCAGAAATATGAGGATTACTTTTGATATTTTTCTCTGCCCACTCCAAAGCTACATCAGTAACATCTGTATAAAGCAAAATCTGAAGGAGTCAGTGTTTTGCAAATATGTAGCACACTTCTATTAGGAAGCACCAGCAATGACGCAAGTTAAGGGAGAAAATTACAAATTAGAGGGGGCTACCAGAGCCAACAAACTTCCAACCCAGAAGAGATGCACCAAGAAGAGGGTAAATGCAATTGGCCCCAGTTCCTATATCAAAACCTTTGGCTGTTTTTCTGTCAGCTTGAACTTTAGGAATGATGTCCGATGACAAAAGATCTTCAATCCAGTGAATATAGTTCGATCTGTTAGGGACTGTGGGGCAAAGCTGTCCATCGGGAATCCACCTACATAAAGAACATGTTAGCATACGCGGGTTGGGAGAATAACGTCATTTAGAATGTGAAGGATCTATATAATCGCACATACACTTGCATCTAAGCTGCATCTATAGTCTGCTTGACACTTAACAGACAGAAAAAGGTTTCTCCTTTTTGTTTTTTCCTTTTTTTTTTGGTACATTATGTTAGTTGTTTATACAGCATTGTAGGTAGGTTCTATCCCAGGCTATGATTGTATCGAAGTTCCTATGCAACTTGGTGAGTGCCGCACCATTAGTAATTAAGTTATATATGCAGTTTGCTCTAGCTTAAAACTCATACATAAAAATAATTTTATATTTCATTTATCGTTTAACATCTCTTATGGACTTCAATCAAATGATTCAAAATTGACATCAAATAAACCAAGGGGTTCCGGTTCTATCTTTTTTTTGGGGGGGGTAGGGTAACTGAGAAATCTGCTGTCTAAGGCTTCCATATCAGATATAATAGGTCCTTTCCTTTACCCCTTTTTCACTTAACAATACGGGGCTTGGTTCACCGGCAGGATTCAAACTCTTAACGAGCACCTTCACACATCCTGCATTGCGCTACTTTACCATTGACCCAAGCCCCGGCCAACTAAAGCAAATAACTTGCTTTAATAAAGTGACATGCAAGGTGAAGTTAAAAGAAACAACTTAGACTGTAAAGGAGAAAACTACCTTAGCTTAGAAATGCACAGGTTGCTAATATTTTGAACAATAAACTTAGCAGCAAACACAGTGATATGATACGGGACGCTCAATTGCTCAAACTTCTCCCAGACATTGTACTAGAAGCCGAGCCAAGGACTTCCAAGCTTTAGGAGCCATGTTCACGGAGAATGAAGCCATGGAAGCACTTGAAGAGAGCCATTGGAGGGCCTTCAAGCTATGGGAGATAGCATGGAGGAAGATTACAAGAGTCCAAGAGCCCAAGGCCCAAAGTTTGCCTCTTAAAGAAGTCCAAATGTTGATGTGTGGCTACAATTGCAAAGTCCGGAAGGTGGTTAATCATGCAAAGATACCATTATTTAAAGACAAACCATCATCTCTTGAGAATACATCCAAACAAGGTTCTTACTTATTAAGGGTATTTTTGTAATAGCTAGCTAGTCTTCTTAGCCAAAGTAATATAAATACTACACTTGTTATTTCATTAGTGAGTTTTTGATGATGTTGAGATGAATACTCTTAAAGAGTGATAGTTGTTTGGTAGTTTAGTGTATTGTTAATCTAGTTATTAGTGTTAGTGATAGTTAATTATGGTGGAAGATTTTTTGTCGATCTGTTCATTTGTGGATTCAATTGACTAACTCTTGCTGAACTTCAAATAGTATAGGTTCTCTTAGGTTGATTAAATTGGGAGTGTTTGGAATTCATATATCCAAGTTTGCCCATAAATCCAATCCTAATTGGGTCTTGCTTCAATTTCTTCAATTCTCATCCCAATTTCTTCAATTCTCATCACCAATTTCTTGTTATTTTAGTTTCCACTAATTTGTTGTTTGAATTCGTGTCTTCCACAAGCTGGATTCTTATCACAGTGACCAAAATCTTGAAAATTATTATTCCTTTGTTCCTCATATATGACAGTACCAACCCGAAATGTTTGACACTCTACTATTAATAATACTATTTAATATCAGTTTCACAAACTTGAAGAATATAAGTTTAACTTCACTATTCAAATTTAAATACCATTACTCCATTAGTAATGGAGCACTATTTAATACCACTTTCGCAAACTTGAAGAGTATAACTTTAACTTCACTATTCAATTTTCAACTTTGATATGATGTTCATCTTTTAAACCATTTTTGATTTTTTTATTTTCTTTCACCAGTACAAATATAATAAAGAAGTCATATTAATATCCTTAAACTCCGAAACCAATCAAATTGTGCATATAAATGGAACGTCTCATACAAGATGGAACCGGGGGATACTATATACTAAAGAACACACCTTTTTTCCAGAAAGGGGAAAAGGGTATGTAACACAAGGATAAAATCTTGCAAAATACACTATTTCAAAATTCAACTTATATAACATAAAGTAATGTGAGGTCTTGCTTATAACTTAAATTTCTCAAAATTGAGGTAGATGTGTTTTATACTCCAAGAAAACATAAAACTCAGATACCCTTTTACATAAGTGATAAGAGGAGCCTGAAAAATAAGAAAATAACTAAAGAAAGATAAATGGGGTGTTACCAATTGAGGCCATGATCATGGTGGAGAAGAACTCTGGTGAGTTCACGCGTGGCGTTGAAATCAGTCCAATCAATTCTTGGTCGACCATCACCAGAATAGAAAACGAAGGGTGCAAAGGTAGAGTATTTAGAGGCCAATAAGGTAAAATCAGGTGGGTTATCAAAGTACTTGTTATGGGGGTGGGTAGTAGTAGGTCTCTCTCCTCTCTTCCTCTTCTTGCTCCCCATTGCTACGGATCAATCCCCTTCCCTTCTCTGCGAATATTATTTTATTGTTTTGAATAATAATTGATGAAAGCATGATGTAGTGTTGTTATGGACCAGTTACAGAGTAGGCCTGGTGACTACATTTCTGCAGCCCACCCATTCAAGAGTTGGGCTTTTGATCTTTTAAATTGGGCCTAATGTTTTTAGAATAGTTGATTACTGCAGCCCACCCATTAGTTTAGAGATTTTTTGGATTGTACCGCATAAATTCGGTAAGAATTAAGTAATCAGCCCACCCTTCAAATGCAGAATATTCACACTATTCTAATATTATTAATATACAATTTAATTGTATTTGTACTTATTAACATAAAATACACGTGCAACGCATATGTCCTACCGTTAATGCAAGTGGGGCAACAACTACTAAACCTTATCCCATGATGCATTACCAAAAACAAAATGAAATATCTTATTCAGCATTGACTATGATGCATTACCAGAAACAAAATGAAATATATTTGCAACAAAGACACTAACAACATATAGCTATTAAAAGCTCCCCAAAAAAAAAATGTATTGGAAAAATAGCGGAAGCTAATACTATTTGACCAGACACCTGACAAGTGTAGAGAGGATAAAGGGAGAATGAGAGCATATTTTTGAAGGACATTCTTGGGAGCAAAATCACTCGCCATTGCGCCCACCTCTCCAACCCGGGTGAGACGGTGGAAGGTAAATCACAGATTTCGGCCCACTAGGTGGAGGCACAGCGCCTGGTGCCCAAAGGAGTCATCCTCACAGAAGAAAAATGAACTCTCACATCATACGCTGCAGACTAACTCGCTTTCGGATTTTGAAGGACATTTTTTGTTTTATAGGCTTATTGTTAGCGGTGTGCCAAAAAGGTTCTAGAACTTGGGATTGGGACAATCTTGATGTGCGATATCCACAAGGTCTGATTAATTTGTATTTGAGTCGTACAAGACTCGTTTAAGGTAAAAAAAACACTCAAACAAGATTTATCTTTTTTGTGTTAGTTGACCTAAGCCGCACCCTTACTGGTGCTTGTTGGAGGAGTCAGTTTTCTTTGAAGATCGAGGAACGTAGTGTCGATTTAGACTTGAATCCAGAATCTTTAATTAAGGATGAAAATCTTATTCATTACCACAAACCTTGTTGGTGACCAGTGACGGATCCGGACAACAAAATTTGGTGGTGCAAACATACGAAGTAATAATTTTTTTGCGTAGCAAAAAAAAATTGCTAGGCAACGTACAAAACGACGTCGGTTTGTATAAATTTTGGTGGTGCAGTTCTTTGTGTAAATTCACCACTGTCGGTAACAAATGTAAGTTCAATGTAATGCTGTGAAAATCACCTCAAAAAGAGCTCTAGAACTCAAGATATGCTCAAATACTAAATGAAGTCTTAATTTTAAATACTCGGGCCCCATTTTAAACATGTGTTGCACGTGTATCCCCAATCAATTTATACAAATATTTTAATAATAATAATAAACATTAAAAATTGATTGACTTATAATTCAAGAGTTTGAACTCAAAAAAATCCTAGAAGTCAATAAAAATTATATTCAATTTGCAAGAACATACATCTACTTGTCTTACAATAACAAGCATTTGTAAGAGGAAATTATCTAACATTTCAAAGCACTTCAAGAACTTGTTATCCAATGGAAAGTGATGGATTAGTAGGAAGAAATATCTATCAAATTTTGTGCAACTCATCACACAGTTATTCTAATAATTTAATAATATATATTAATTAGCATAAAATACACGTACAACACACTTATTCAAAAACTAGTATGAAAATTAGTGGGAACTTCACTAGAATTCATAGTTTTTTTAAGATTAGAAGAGGGATATACATTTGTTTCTCTGCCACTTGTACAGAAAATTTCCCACCTACTTTTGTGTCGTGTACGAAAGTAAAATACATGTATAACTTTCAAATTCACACCCACTTTTGTGTCGTTTATGAATATAATTATTACCGTTAAAGAAAAATACAAGTACATGTGTAATATCACATGCAATGGCGGATCTTACAAGGGGCGGGAGGGGGCCACGGCCCCCCTCAATTTTTTTAATTTTTTTATTTATATATCTCAAAATACATTATTTTATATAATTCAATTTTTTTGCCCTCAATCACAAACTCTAGCCTCATTCTTCACTCTCTATGCGGTTCATACTTCAACTCCAAATTTGTTCTTTATATTAATGTAAGTTGATACATAACTGATTTTTTTGTGTAGATTGATTAAGCTCATTTTTCATTGTACTCTTCTTGGGATATTTTTATTATTTTTTAGTTCAAATTTTATAGTTTTCATGACCTTATATCAATGTAAGTTCCTTCCTGTTTAGACTTCTCGCCGGAGCTAGGTTGTTGCTAGTGTCGGTATCGCCGACAGTAGTTGTGACGGTCATGAATTCTTGAAACTTTAACCAAATTAAGTAAAGTTCAATTTTTTTTTCAAAAAAGAACCAAAATATCAAATGAGTAATTCAAGATTTGGGGGGGGGGGGGGGGCAAAATATGAAAAGGGTCATTCAAGATTTGCGAAAAAGGGAAAGGAAAGAGCAAAAAAATCAATAGAGTTAGTTGAAAGTAAGCCTTAATAATGATTTTTAAGAAAAAATTGTATTGAAATATGGTGGGCTGTGTAGTTTGGAGATGTTGTTTTTGAGCTATTTTTAGGTTAATGATTGTGTACATAAGTGTATCTTGTATGTATAACTTAGACAAAATAAGAGATTTTATATTCAAATTGTTTTCCTATCCAGTTTGCTCGTAGAAAACAGATTAATGTTTTAACAAATTAACTATTCTTTTATATTTGTTTATTTGATAATTGATTTATGTTTTTTTATGAGTGATAGTTGATACGATGGTCCAACTTTAAAAAATTAATTCACTTCGTTGGCTCATGTTTCAAGTTTGTGCTTTTATAGACCATGACGAATCACTGAGATAAAAAAAAATAGATGTAACTTTCTTGAAATTATCAAACTCTTATTATTTTGGATAAGATTCGCCCCCGCCCCCTTAATATTTTGAGCAAGATCCGTCACTGATCACATGTATAACGTTCAAAACACGTCTTTTTGCTCACTTGTATAGATAATTCCAGCACTACTTTTGTGTCGTTTATGAAAATAATTATAACTGTTTAAGAAAAAATAAATTCATGTGATATCTCACATGTATAGCGTTCATAACATGCATGTCAAGAGAGCATTATTTTTTAACAGAAGACATATTCATAAAAGAGATTCCTTTAGTGCAAAACACGAGCTTCATGAGCAAGAATTAAGAAATGGATGATTACACATTAACGTGAGATACATCGTGTGTATAGCGTTCACAACACGTGTTTCAAAGCTATTTCATTAATCACCCTTTTTGCATTGGCTTATTACTGACCAACTATGTCAGTTATTTCTTAACTTTGCCGGAATTCCATGCTCCGAAATAGGGATTGCAATAGGGCGGGTTACGCGGGACAAACTGTGACCTATTCAGATTTTGACATGTCCTGTCCCGTTTAGCTTTGTCCAAAAAAATATCTTGTCCTGCCCCGTTAAGCTCTGCCCCGCTTTGTTTGTGTTTTTTCATTCCTTTTAAATTTGGACGGTCCAACTACTGTGTGTATTTTGATCTTCAAATTAAAAGTGACAATCTAAATTATGAGATCTCGGATCTCTACATTATACTTTATCATATAATTAAAATTTATATCATGACAAAATGATACAAAAAAATATTATAATAAAAACTGGTGTCAACTGAACCGTATAATAAAAACATCTTGATAGAATAGTTAAGATCTCTTTGATCTAGTAGCCTATTTTCTTTTTTATTATAATATTATTAAATTAAGGACCGATATAATCTATCACATTTCAGAGAAGAAAAGATGAAAAGATCATTATTTCTCATATAGTATATGAACTTGTTACCAAATCTATTATTTTGTCAGACACTAGTGCCAAATTTATATTATGAGGATATTTTTTGTTTTGAAATAAAAGATGGACAAAAGTTGATTTAAAGACAAAAAATTACTGGCCCAACAAGTAAAGGGAAAGAAAAGTAGTATTGATTTAATGGAATTTCATGAGAAGTAGACCACTGCTTTTGTGGGCTTGAACCTGATTTTCTTCAAAATCCACCATCGTTCTGCCTCATTTCAATTTTTAACAAAACTAATTTTGCTCTGCCCCGCCCTGCCCTACCCCGTTTAAGTCTTCACTGTCCTGCCCCATTAAGAGTTTACCTTGCCCCGCCCTGCCCCAACTGCCATCCCTAGTTAGATACAAGAAATAAAGCGTACAGAATCATTAGTTTGAATATATGATTTCGTCAGTTTTTTCTTAAAATAGTCCATTGGATTCATTTTCAATAGTTTCTGAACTGCAAGAATTTCAATCTAAATTTTTTAGATGACTGTAGAAACTAGTGTAGAAAATACTAATGCAAGTTAGAAATATCTAGAATACACGTATGAGATATTTTGTATACATTATATTGGGGGATATTTGGGACTGGGATATTTTAGTCATTTCACATACACATAGAATGTGCCCTCTGATATATTGATGTAACCGATACAATTCTCATTGATTGACATTTAATAAAATTCTTCTTCTTCCCCCATTTCTCTTCTCTCTCCTCAACCGTCTTATTCTCCTTCTTTTTACCGCCATTGTTGCTCCTTCGAACTGCAACACTGTCAGTTCTTCACTTACGTCTTCTTTATCCATCATTCTGTGGTGATCGTTAGTGTCCATTGTTATTTTCACGTAGTGAAACATATCGCCGCTGCACTGATTGGAACATAGCTGTGTAATGTGATAAATTACTGAATGTACTCAGTAATTTAACATGGTATCAGAGCCTCGTGGATCGATGAGGCAGATTGAGGGGATTTCCAACGCATGCAACAGGAAATTTGAAGCATCTGCAAATCGAGTGAGGAAAAATTAAAATTGATCGATGAAAGGGGATATTTACACATGCAGAAGGATATTCGAGGATCTGAGTGTCGAGTAAAGAATATCTAAGGTCGGTGAAAATCAGTAAATGATTTGATCGAATTAAACATGGATCTGTAGTTTCGCAAGGGAAATCAATAATTGCATTGAAGTAAACAATGGAGAACACTGGTGAGGAGTTGTCAAGTGAAGCTACAACAATGACGACGAATGTGGACCATAACCATCCGTTGTATCTGTTTCCGTCTGATGCGCCAGGGTCGTTATCGGTAGGGGTTACATTGAACGGAATGGACAACTACACGATATGGAGTAGGGCAATGAAACTAGCATTGTTAGGAAAGAACAAGCTAGGTTTCGTCGATGGAACGATAAGAAGGGAGATGTTTCATGGTGATATGGCAAGGCTGTGGGATAGGTGTAATGTCATCGTTGTTTCATGGCTGATGGAAAATGTGAACAAAAGTTTGTTCAGTGGGATGCTGTTTAATTCGGAATCCTATACTATATGGGAAGAAATGAAGGACAGGTTTGATAAAGTAAATAGTGCAAGGGCTTTTCAGCTTCACAAGGAGATTTTTACACAAAGGCAAGGAACCATGCCAGTATCCATGTATTACACCAAGCTTAAGGATCTGTGGGACGAGTATGATTCGATTATGCCACCCCCAGATTGTTGTCCCAAATCTAAGGAGTTCAGTAGCCATCTACACTATCAGAGAGTGCTGCAGTTTCTAAGGGCTGAATGAAGGATACAACCAAGCGAGAAGTCAGATTTTACTAATGCAGAAGATACCTAATCTAAATCAGGTATATGCTATGGTGAATCAAGAGGAAAGTCAGAGGATAGTTGCGGGAAATAGTCGAATGATACAGGAGACAATTGACTCATCCGTAATGTTTACATCCAAAAATGTGACAGGAAGAGGTGGAAATGGAGGCACTGGTGGAGTTGCAAAGCAGAGAAAACCATACAACCCTAATGCGTATTGTGATTATTGTCATGGAAAGGGACACTTCAGACAAGATTGCAACAAATTGATGAAGTGTGACTACTGTCACAAAACTGGGCATGTGCAAGATGATTGTTATAGGTTAATTGGTTATCCTGAGAATTTTAAAAACAAGACTAAGAAGGCATCTGATGGCGGTGCGAAATGTATTACGATGTTCTTTGGTAAGGAAAATGAACTAGCATACTGTCAGCAGAGGAACTTTTATCAGAATTATGGACATAACCAGGAGACTCAGTCATTATACAATCAGCAAAGGCCTCGTGGCGAGTTATGGTTCTGACCGAGTCTCAATCATTCACGTGGTCGACACCTGATCAACATCAAAAACTTCTGAAGTTGCTGGATGAGAAAACAGGAAGGATGGGAATAGCAAATATGGCAGGTATGAACTCTTCTGATACTGAGACACAAATGAAATGGATTGTGGATTCAGGAGCCACTAATCACATGGTTGGTAACAAAAGTTGTTTGCGTAATACATACTTGTCAGAGAATACAGGAAGAGTGCATTTGCCAACAGGAGACTCAGTCAAGGTATCCCATATTGGTGACTGCCATCTTGGAAAAGGTGATGTTCTTGGCAATGTCCTCTGCATACCAACTTTCAAATTTAACCTTATGTCAGTTTCAAAGGTGACTAAGGAGCTAAATTGTAGTGTCACCTTTTCCCCACACTATTGCATTTTTCAGGATCTCTCATCTGGGAAGGTGAGGGGGATTGGTGATGAAAAGGATGGGCTGTACAATATATGCCTGGACACAGAGGATAAGGAGAAGTTTGTGAGAGGTGTATATGGCAAAGAAGACATCTGTGGATCTGAAGCACTTGGCATAGGAGGCTATGCCATGTGCCCATGAGTGTTCTAAAGAAAATGTTCTGTTTTAGTAATAATAATTCTTTTGTCTTGGACAGATGTGAGATATGTCCTTTGGCTAGGCAGACAAGAGTCCCTTTTCCTATTAGTACTAGTAGAGCTACTAAGCCTTTTCATTTGCTACATGTTGATGTATGGGGTCCTTACAAAGTAGAGACATATAATGGAATGAGGTATTTCTTGACTATAGTGGATGACTTCTCTAGATGGACTTGGGTGTTCTTAATGAGATTAAAATCAGATGTAGTCACAGTTTTAACAGAATTTTTTATAGAGGTTATAAATCAGTTTAAGGTCAGTATCCAGAGGATCAGGTCAGACAATGGAGCAGAGTTTTTTAACCACAGTTGCAGGGAGCTATTCACAAAACATGGTGTAGTCCATGAGAGTTCATGTCCATACTCACCACAACAAAATGGTGTGGTAGAAAGGAAAGCACCTGACACATGCCAGAAAGCAGAGCTATCAAATTTCGGGCGGCTGCAGACGAGTTTTGGGGTTTACTGGTGATAGGAGCTGTTTATATTCTGAATAGAGTACCCTCTACTGTCATTGGAGATAAGTCACCTTATGAATTGTTGTATAACAAGCCACCATCACTCTCTCATTTAAGGGTGATTGGTTGCACTGTTTCTGCAATCTTGTAAAACGAGACAAGTTCGATCCCAGGCGATGAAATTGTGTTTCTTGGCTATGGTGATGCACAAAAAGGATACAGGTTATATGACATGGAAAATGAGATTTTCTTTGTGAGCAGAGATGTGGTATTTGTGGAACATGTATTTCCTTACAAATGAGGACTTGATGATACTACTCATCATATTAAAGCTAATGAGCATTTCAACTATGATGATCTAGTACATCCCACAGTTAGAGTTCCTCAGGAGACTCAATATGAGACAGTTAATGTGCCATCAGATAGGGCACAGGAAGACCCAAGTTCAATAGGCAGTGAGTATTCGAGAATATTGTGAAGAGAATTGAGCATCACACTCCATCAACAGAAGTACATACTAGGAGGTCTTCCAGACCTAGTAGGCCTCCCATTTGGCATAAAGATTTTATTACAAGTCATGGGTCATCAAGCTGTCTATACTCTATATCCGATAAGGTAGATTATACTAATCTATCACCCAGATATCAGAGTTTCATAGCTCACCTATCAGAGAATGTTGAGCCTAAGTCGTATAAGGAAGCTGCAGGAGATACAAGATGGGTGGAAG
This sequence comes from Przewalskia tangutica, assembly GCA_029844215.1. Taxonomy (NCBI): domain Eukaryota; kingdom Viridiplantae; phylum Streptophyta; class Magnoliopsida; order Solanales; family Solanaceae; genus Przewalskia; species Przewalskia tangutica. Next base: position 18,367,839 of record CM056721.1, read on the forward strand.
CAATGAAGGCTGAGATTAAAGCTTTGGAAGACAATGGTACCTGGAAATTAGTGTCACTTCCAATGGATAAAAAGGCTATAGGATGCAGTTGGGTTTACAAGATTAAGTACAAGGCAACAGGAGAAGTTGAAAGGTACAAGGCAAGGCTTGTTGCAAAGGGATATAGTCAAAAGGAGGGGATGGACTACCAGGAGACTTTCTCACCTGTAGTGAAAATGTCCACTGTAAGGGCAGTGATATCTTTAGCAGCTGCAGAACAGTGGTCCATTCATCAAATGGATGTTTATAATGCCTTCTTACAAGGCGACCTATATGAGGAGGTTTATATGGCAGTTCCTGAAGGGTTCAACATTCAGAGTAAACATAAACAGGTGTGTAGGCTGATGAAATCATTGTATGGTTTGAAACAAGCATCACGGCAGTGGAACATTAAATTAACCACAGCTTTGCTTGCTTCTGGTTTCCAGCAGAGTAGCAGAGATTACTCTTTGTTTACCAAGCACAAAGATGGCAACATTGTAGTAATCTTAGTGTATGTGGATGACTTGTTGATCACTGGGAATAATATGCAGCTTATTCAGTCTACAAAAGACACCCTGAAGGCAACATTCAAGATAAAAGATCTCGGAGAATTGCGATATTTCCTTGGAATAGAGTTTGCCATGAGTGCTCAAGGCATACTCATTGTCACGCCCGATTTCGACCGCGACATTTTTTAAATAAAAAATTGGCTCCTGCTCAAATAAAAGTGTTAGACGATAAAATGCTATAAATGCTAAAGTGCAAAAGAATGCTAAAAGGTGCTTAAAAGTGCTAGCAATTTAAAAGTTTTAAAAAAAGGTGCTAAATGCTAAAGGGTTCGCGGAGTCGCCACCTAATTAATTCGGGTGAATTAGGACACCTAAATGTTAACTAGTTTAAAGTAAACATTAACTCCATTTAATGGTCTGCTAAACTTAGTGAGATTCTGGGTAAGGGTTCTTTATTAATCTAGAGGGAAGGGGTTAGGCACCCGCTAAGATCCGCTAACTTGCGGTTGTCCTGCCAAACCTAGGGTAATTGTTATATTTAAAAAATGCAAAATAAAAGCTCCTCCTACTTAATAAAAATGCTAAAATGTTAAAATGTTTAAAAGGTGCTTAAAGTATAAAAAGGGAAAAAGGTGTTATAAATAAATAAAAGAGCCAAATGCTAAATGTTTAAAAGTGCTTAAAATACTAAAAATTGCTAAAAGGTATTACATGCTAGAAGGGTGCTAAAGGTGCTAAGAGGCACTTAAAAGTGCTAAATGCTAAAGTGATGAAAGTAGTGCTAATATGCTAAAGTACAAAAGAATGCTAGGAGGTGCTAAAATGTTAAGGACAAAATATAAAAGTAGTGCTAAGATGTTAAAGATGTGCCAAAGTGCTAAACGCCAAAGGGTGATTAAAAGTGCTAAAAAGGGTTAGAAATGCTAAAGAATGCTAAGAGGTGCTTTATGGACTAATTATGTGTTCATGCAAAGGTTATTTACGGACTAGTTATGTATACTGCCAGCTAAATTAAACTTGCTTAACCTACGTGTAGTATAAAAAATGCTTAAGATGATTTTTTGAGAGTTTAGGAGAAAATTTGTTTATGGATTTAACAAACTGTTGGTTTTATGATGCAAGTTAGATTATTTGGCAAAATTTAGACATGCATGACAATCTAAAAAAAGCAAGTAAGTTAAGCGATAAACTTTAAATTATCTTCCCCACTTATATGTTTAAAGGCTTAATTATTCTAGATATCCTAAATATTACAGAAATAGAGTAATTAAATTACAATAAACAAATAAATACATGAATAGCAAGTAAAGAGAGAGGATGAGATTTAAGAATGCTCTTTACGACAGATGACGACGTCTGTTGTTTTTCTAGGAATTCCCAGGCGGAACGCGAATGCGGATGCGCGTAGGCAGCGGGTTGCCGTTTGAAATAGCTCGTGATGAGTCTCGCTGTGAGACTCTTTATTTTTGCTCCGGTGTGTGTCATGCAAAATAACGAAAGATAAGGATTAGCACATACTCTAAACTTTGTCAATTAATAAATAAGCATTTAGCAAACATAATTCATATCAAACCCCACGTATCCCTGAAGAACAGTGAGGAGCAACAGGCGTGAAATCGAACAATGAGAAAGCGGCGGGGTGGGCAACGAATAAATGATCATTCAAAGAAACATAACGATCTCAAATTTGGCGTATTCAAACAAAATCTTGATCGATGGCGGCAAGTGAAGCAAGCGTGGCGGCAAGCAGAGGGTTTAAATTGTTTGCCAAAAGCAGTTAGCACGGATGCAAATGAATGAGGTTAACTAGATAACATGTTTGGCGGTGCGGCCGTGAGACAAATCGTAAGGGCATAATTTAGCGAGGATATCGGATTCGTAGATGAAAAATCTGCTGCTAATACATTTGGGAAGGAAAGCAACTTCAACGGTGGCATAACATGATTGCGACATTTTAGTCTCGTATTATTCGTATTACATCGAATAACCAATTCGAATAGCAATTAATTGGTGAACCTTAGAAACAATATCTATCACGAGCATTTTCAATAATAAGTATCTCACAACATTCACACAACCAAACAAGTCTCGAATAGTCTAACATGATGGGCGAGTTTTACTTCAGAACTACATCATATTATCCACGCAACGAATGCTAGTAGAACAAATCGACCGTCATAGTCGCAAAACAGCATAGACAATATCTAACGCATTATTTAACACAAATTCGCACAAAATACAAAATGAACAAAAACCGAGAGAGAGTGGATTTTTACATTCTCCGGGCAGCGAACCGGGGCAGCGTATCAAGTCGTCGGTCCACTCGAAAGGCTTGCTAATGCGAATTTGAAGATGCGGAATACTAAAAGGATTGCAGAAAATGCTAAAGGAGGTGCTTAAAGGGATGCTAATTTCTGGGTGCTGACTCCCTGACTCCCGATGCCTTACTGTGCTCTGCCTCTTTTCCTGACTGAGCTCTGCCTGACTGAGCTCCGTCTATGCTCTATTCTGACTATTCTGCCCTAAATTGCTATGTGGTTGCTCTCCTCCCTCAGCTCTCTCGTATATGCTCTACTGTGCTCTGCTCTGCCTCTCCTCTCGTCCCCTCGACTGAGCTCTGGACGATCGATGCTATGGGTATCCTGCTCTCCTTCGTTTCTCCTCTGCCTATAAATGCCTATTGCATGTGCTTATATAGCCATGGTTTGGGTTCCCTATTAGGTAAACCTTAGGGCTGATTATGGACGAGATTTCGTGCTTGATTTGTGCTTGAATCGTGCGATTTGTTACTGATTTTGAAGTAAGATTTGGGTGCTGGTTATGGTAAGCAATCGTTGGAGAAAGGAGGAAGATTTGGGTTCGATTCGCCGGATTCTCAGGCGAGAATCACGACAGGGAAGGTGCGGCGATGGGGCGAGGTGCGTGTGAATGGCTGCTGGTTTCTAGGTTTAGGTTTGGGCGATCAGGGAAGAGGGCGACTGGGATAAAGGCTGAGGAATAATGGGGTGTGGGCTGATGGGCGACGTAAGGGATTAAAAGATAAAGGGGCCTTGCGGGTTGGGCTTGCGGGTCGCGAGTATTGGGCCAGGCGGTAGTGGGCTGGTGATATTAATAAGGGTAGTTAGTTTTAGGAGTTAATTAATTAGTTTAGTGGTGAATTAAATTAGTAAATTGTGATTAATTATTTTAGGTGCTTTATTAGTAAATTAATAAATTGTGCTTAAATTGTTTAGGTGATTTATTAACCTAATTGTTATAAATGCGGGCGTGCTATTTAATTAATGCTTAATATTTTAGAATGCGGCGCTATTATTTAAAATCTTATTATTGTGCATTATTGCGAAGTTAAATTAAAATTGAATTGAGTTTAGATTAAATTATTTAAATGTTAAATGCAAGTATGATATTTAAGAATTGTTTAAAGCTTTTATAAATGTGACGCTATTAAATGCATGTATTAGATTAAAATTGATTTTAAATTACAAATGGTTATGAAATTCTCTTGCGTATTAATAAATGCGGCTATGCTACTTGACACGACGTCATTGCTAAATTATTTATTTTATGTATTTATTATTAATTAAGAATCATGACAGGGTTTGAAATTAATTAATGTTGGTGCGGGACTCTAAGTGCTTAATACTCTACGTAAGACGCGATGCCATTATTAAATTGTTTATTTATGCCTGTATTAATGTTTTATTGCTGCATTTTATTATTTTAAAATTATTAGAATTATTGTTGAAAATCAGTGTAATTTATAGTTAATGACTGGACGGGAGGGTCAAAATTGGGTGTCAACACTCATGCATCAGCGAAAATATGCTCTAGAGCTTGTGTCAGATCTGGGTTTATCACGGGCTAAGCCAATGTCATCACCTATGGATACGAATATGAAATATACAACCTTCGAGTTTGATCAACACATAGCAAAGGAGAGGCGATGACCTGGCGGTGCGATGAACCTTTGCGATCGCTGCATCTGAGAAGATTAATTGGTCGACTATTGTACTTGACAAACACCAGACCCGACATTGCCTTCTCTGTACAATGCTTGAGCCAGTTCATGCAAGCCCCTAAAAATTCACATATGGAGGCAGGTCTTCGTCTTGTCAGATACATCAAACAGGAACCAGTGCAGGATTCTTTACACAAGTCCAAAGACGCGAGGTGAAGGCTTTCTGTGATGCAGACTGGGCTTCCTGCATCAACAGCAGGAAGTCAGTGACAAGATACATGATATTCTTTGGGAACTCCCTTGTCTCCTGGAAATCCAAGCGACCAGCTGTATCGAGAGCTCTGCCGAAAGAGTATAGGCGATGGCGACCACGATGGTGAAGTGATTTGGATCATGGGTCTTTATAAAGAAGTGAGTCAACTGCGGACACGATTACCGCATTTCTTGGCAATGATCAGCTATGCAAATTGCCGCCAATCCGGTGTTCCATGAAAGAACTAAACATATTGATATTGACTGCCATTTCATCCGAGAACAGATTCAACAGGGATTGGTGTTTCCTACGTTCTTGCCTACGACGGAGCAACCTGCTGATGTTTTGACTAAGGCATTGGGTCGACCTCAACATGCGTACTTAATGCCCAAGCTAGGTATGAAGAATATCTTCATGGTGCCTAGCTTGCGGGGGGGTGTAGAAACTAGTGTAGAAAATACTAATGCAAGTTAGAAATATCTAGAATACACGTATGAGATATTTTGTATACATTACATTGGGGGATATTTGGGACTGGGATATTTTAGTCATTTCACATACACATAGAATGTGCCCTCTGATATATTGATGTAACCGATACAATTCTCATTGATTGACATTTAATAAAATTCTTCTTCTTCCCCCCTTTCTCTTCTCTCTCCTCAACCGTCTTCTTCTCCTTCTTTTTACCGCCATTGTTGCTCCTTCGAACTGCAACACTGTCAGTTCTTCACTTACGTCTTCTTTATCCATCATTCTGTGGTGATCGTTAGTGTCCATTGTTATTTTCACGTAGTGAAACATATCGCCGCTGCACTGATTGGAACATAGCTGTGTAATGTGATAAATTAGTGAATGTACTCAGTAATTTAACAATGACAACAACTGTTAATTCTTATGAATAACAAAAAGGTCTTATTTATAATGTAGTAGTTCCAGTCAAAAACATTAATTAAGGTGAAATGACTGTAAAGGAACTCAATATGTTTTCACTATTCGTGTAAAAAGGAATATGCAAATGAGTCACAAATTCACTAGAATTTATAGAGTTTCTCTAAGATTAGAAGAGGGCTATACCTTTGTGTTTTTGCTGACTTATACATATAATTCTTTACCTATTTTGTGTTACGAATAATTATTACCCTTCATATGTATAATGTTCAAAATAAGTTTTTTGATTATTTGTACAGAAAAGTCCTCACCTACTTTTATTTTGTTTAGTAAGATAATTATTACCGTTCACGTGTATAACATTTAAAACACGTTTTTTTGCTCACTTGTACAGAAAAGTCTTCACCTATTTTTGTGTCGTTTACCAAGATAATTATTATCGTTCACATGTATAACGTTCAAACACATTTTTTTGCTTACTTTTACCGAAAATTACTCACCTATTTTTATGCCGTTTACCAAGATAATTATTACCGTTTAAGAAAAAGACAAATACGTATGAAATATCACATGTATACCGTTCAAATCCGCACCTACTTTTCAGTCATTTACGAATATAATTGTTATTGTTCAAGAAAAATACAAATACATGTAACATTTGAGTTAGAGATCTAAAGTATTATTTGATTCTTAAGCTAAAATTATGATTAATATTTTGTCAAGAAGGGGGGGGGGGGGGGCACATGATGAAAGAAAAAATATTTTGTCAAATGAAGTTGTGGAGGTTTAATTTAATTTTTGACATTTTATTTCCTACGTGGCATTAAAAAATGACATGGAATTCAACATGTAGTCTGTCGTATTACACACACACCATGAGCGAGTCGAAAAAGGGTTTAAAATGCTCTGTTTTAACTTATAAAAGGCAGAAGGATTCAGTTGGCAAAGTTGTGAGTACAAGCACCGAGATGACAAGTAATAGGGTCTCCCAAGCCATTCCACCTTAATTATTTAAGAATAGGCAAGAAAATAAAAATGGCATGACACAACAAACGTTGCTGTGGCCCTCGAGTATGGAGCCTATGGGCCAAAATTTCAGTCCAGTTAGTTAACTATGGGCTAAACATGGCCTCCCCAGTGATAGGTAGACCCACTTGATTGAAGAATCTAATTCAGAACTATGAAGCTTTCTTTCTAATATATAGTCTACTATATGTTACACTTTGGTGACCAGAAACATCTCTATGGTATGGCAAGGTCTATAAAACACTTGCTAATTGAAAGGGGATTATCGAACTTAAACTATGGAATAAGTAAAATCAGCAAAGAAGAACAGAGGTAAACTTAAAGACAGTAAGTAATGTTCCCAAAAATGTTCTGTGACATGAACTGGAACATTAACAAAAACGCAGAACTAAAAACTGAGTTTAAGATGCAGCGGAAATAAATCAAGGACACCCAAGATTGTTTTTCATAAGTTATATAATTGTATATAACTTATAGTGGTCTCATGACCAAAAATTTATTGTATAAAAATTATACAATCTTACAAATCCCTTGAGAATGAATAGTAATCCGTAAAACAAAAAGGGATTAAAAAGAAGTTAAATCCTAACTTCTAAGCCTGAAAAATCTATCTAAAATAGAAGTGAAAAACACCCTATTACAATTGCTTTGAGTTGAAAGAACAAGTATAGATCTAAGAAAGCAATTCGTAATTTTGAACAAGTGTAATCACAAAAACAGGCTGCTCGATCCAGCTGTGTTTGAGGCAATATTTGAGACGTCTCAGATCTGAATTTATACGCAAAAGCGGATGTTAAAACCTTGGAGTGAACACTCTATTTATAGTGGAGAGTCCACCCAGGAGGCTCCTTGATTCTCGGTGGAGGTTGAAGCAGAATAGGGTTGGTTGGAGCTATTCTTTAGCCTTAAAACTCTCACCAGATTTGACTTTGTCTTCCTGAGAATGCTCCTTCCGTTATGCACTCTCCTTGGACTTGGTCTTGTCAAATACTATCGTGTTTCCCTTAGCTCCTAACCAAGCCAAACATTCACGTGATAAAATCTTCTCGACGAGAATCCGCTCGTGAAGATAGGCAAACTTTTGCGAAATGTCCTCGGATGTCACGACATTTGGGATGACATTTTCCTGTTTTTACTTAACACCAAAAAGAGACATGTTACGGAAAATGTTAGGACACAGAACCTAACACTAACAATCTCCCCCTTTTTGCCTTTCTTCACAAAACTAAATAGTTCACTGATTTTATCACTGGCAAATCTCTCAACCTTTAACCTGAAACAGTTATAAAGCACGATATATACATTATGTGCCAGTAAGTTACTCGAATCAGAGTAAGATGCAAATGCGAGTATACATCTAAAGGATTAATGCACTGAAACCATCAATATACACATAAACAGTATAGAATAAATAGCAATATATAAACAGAATTAAAATGTCTCAAACTGTCAAGTCAAATAACTACAGTCCATAACTAAAAGTATTCAACAACTGCTACTTAGCAGCCTAAACACAGCAACACAACCTCAGAGCTATTTCATCTCCAGATGTCTTCTGGTTTCATCTCCCCCTGTATCAGGATCCCCTCTGGTTTGAACATTCAGCCCTGTCAGTTGCTCCCCCTGGACCAGACCCATCTCCCCCTTTTTGGGAAGAAAGCAAAAATAGGTAACGTTCCCTAGCTTCCACCAGGGCTTTTCGTACCTGGTCCACTCCTGCGATCTGGGCATTGAGCTTTGCAATCTCTTGCACCAGCCAGCGATTGTAAAGACGATCGTGAGATATTCTGGAGATGCAGGACATTTCTTGTAACACTAGCACTTCCAGCTGTTTTCGTCCATGGAAGATCACTGACTCTGCTCTTTCTCTTAAGGATCGTCAGATTATGGACGTATACTTCAGGTTCTTTCCGGCGAGATCCTCGCCAGGGGCTTGAAATCCACAGAGTTAGTACCTTAAAGATCAATGAGGGAAAGGGAAGGATGATACCTGTGTCCTTTTCTGCCATATTTACAATCTGTTGAAAGATTGTTTTTCCTATATCAACACTTAAACCTTTTCCTATTTTGTATAGGAACTGTAACACCCCATTTAAAACCAGAGTCGAAAACGGGAGTGCCACGTATGGTTGATTCCTAAATGCATTTTAAGGAGTCGCCACCTAATTATTATAGTGAATTAGGACACTTGATTTATTGCAATAAAATACTGCAATTAATGATCTCCATTTAAAGGTCTGCGAAAGTTATGTGAGATTCTGAATCAGGTTCTTTATTATCCTAAAGGGAAGGGGTTAGGCATCCTCTAAGATCCGCTAACTTGCGGTTATCCGTTCAAACCTAGGTTGATTATATATTGACATTTATTCTACCTATTCTAAACATTTTTACATAATTTACAATTAAAATAAAATGCGATACAGAATAATAAAACTAAAATTAAATAAGACATAAGATAAAATTCTAAGACATCCCTTTAACCCTTTTAGGCATTCTGCACAAGATGATCTCCGGGTACCTTAGAAAGGCAGCAGTAGTGGCTTGGAAAATCCAGCAGTACCTCGAGAAGTGCAAGAGAGAAATATAAATATATATGATGCATTCTCAGATTATATTATATATATTATGGCTAGCCAAAGTATATATATATATATATATATATATGATGTGATATGAAATAAAGGGAAGACATGGAAATAGGGGGAAATTAAAATATATATATATATATAACGGGAGAGAGTACCAATGACAGTAGACAAGACAAAAAGCAAATAGGAAAGGTAAGGAGCAATCACAGAAAAGCAAAGCATAGTACAACAGACGCTAGCAGTGACAAATTATCACAAAATGTTGTAACCTTCAGCAAAGGTACTCACGGTCAACCACCCAAGAAATCAAATATTTATGAGAAGTATAGATCAGATATATAAGTATATTATATAATTAAATATATAATATAAGTGTATATACTGTAAGGTGAGAGAATAATCAAAGCTCTAGAAATATATACATATATATAGATATGTAACATATAAGAATATATATATATATATGTTTGATGATAAAGAGCTGATAGAGAATATGAATATATATTGATATAGAAAAATGTAAATATATATAGATATACATTGAAGATTTTTGGCGACTGCAATTCCAAAGAGGTTTGTGAGAAAGTACAATGCACAATAGCGATCGCGCAAGATAAAGTAAACAACAATCGATGTCAGTCCACGAGCGATGCATACACGCCATTGGAATTCAAACATACATGGGAAAACACAGGTAGAGGAGATAGGGACAAATCTAAAAGATCAAAGTATACCTGATATAAGTTTGCCTACATGAACAATGAAGAGCACATGAAGAACAAGCAAATATTGATAATCTCATTAACTACCAATGAACACCATTAATGCATACTAGAGATGCAAATATCATTAAGCGTTAGCGATATAGGATTAATACTAATCGGTTATAGCAAGCATTCAATGAAAAGCGGTTAGGCAAGTCGCGAATTAAAACCCGGAAGGAGTTAAAGAACAATCAGCGTCCTTAATCACAATAGCAACATCCACTAACAGGAATGCAGCGAGAAGATTAAAACCCAGTTAACCCAACAATAACAACATCCACTAACAGGAATGCAGCGAGAAGATTAAAACCCAGTTAACCCAAAGACTAAACTAGTAAGTGCGAAACTATGAAGAAGAACACTAAAAGCACTTTAACAAAATGCGAGAATGGTATAACCCAAAAGATGTTAATGCTAATTAACAAATCTATTCGATCCTAGACATAAACATGCAATAGAAGATGCCAGTAACACTAACAAGTACACAAATCGGTTAGCAAATAACACCCAAGAAAGAGATGGCTTTAGCTTTAAGCTTACAGAACCCAGGTTTCTAGCAAATAGCATGAAGAAAGAGCTTAATGAAATCCCCAGGTAACAGTAGAAAAATGCTTGAGAAGGAGTTAGAATAGAAAACACCTGGTAGAGGACTCCGCTGTGACTAGTAGGGGTTTCAGAGGTTCGATGGGAACAATGGGGTTCGCGACGTGTTGTTGCTGGTGGGGAGGTCGACGGTGTGGGTGCAGTGGGGTCGATGGTGGTTCGTGTGGTTCGCCGGAGCTTCGAGCTCTGGCGAAAGGCGGCGAAAGATGGTGACGGGAAGGAGAGGAAGGGAGGTAGAGGGTGACGGGATGGTGAGGAGAGAGTGGGGGGGGGGGGGGTGTTGTGTGTGTGAGAGAGAGGGTGTTCGCCGGAGCTTGGAGCTCCGGCGAAGGCGGCGGCGACGGGAAAAGGGAAGAGGAAGAGGAGAGGCGTTGAGGGTGAGGGACGAAGGCTGAGGGATTGTGCGGCTAGGGTTGATGGACAGGGCAGGGGTAGGTTTTAAAGAGGGAGGGGTGAGGCGGCGGTAATGTAGTAAGGGCTGCTGGTTTAGAGCTTAAAGAGGGGAGGCGGCTGGGGCTGAGGGAATAATAGGGCTCCCCAGTTAGAAGTAGGGTATGTTTATTTTATAGGGTGAGATTAGGTTTAGGGTTTTGGGTTTGGGTATTGAGTAGTGGGTATTGGGTTTTGGGTATTGGAGGGCAAAGATGAAAGGGGTACTGGACTTCATTTTTTGGGCTTCAGTTTGGGCTTCGGTTTTTGGCGGATTGGACTGATTCAGATTGTGCCTTGGACTGGACTGGTTTGGCAAAAAATGCAAAATGGATTAATTATTTAAAAGAAAAATTATTTAAAGATACAAAATTATAAAAATGCAAATGCCGATGCAATAATAATAAAATACAATACTTTAGCAAATGTTTAATGCCTAATTACAAGAAAAATGCAGTTTCGATTAATTATTTAACGAGATGAATACACTATTAAAATCAAACGACGGTGTAATAATAATAGACACATAATATTAACAAAGACATCATGCTTAATTTAAAATAATAATATGTCATGTCATTTTGTGAAGAAATAAACATAGAATATTATGTAAAAAATGCAAAAATGATGATTAAAATGCGGTGTCCTAAAATGCTTAAAATTGCAAGAAATGACTAAAAGATAGGTCAAAATTGGGTGTCAACAGCTTGTCCCTCTTTGACCGAAGATGATGAAAGAGTTTTCGGACAAAGACGTTGACTTGTAGCCAATTTTGTCCCCATTGTCAGAAGTAAAACAAAGATCAAGAAAAAGAAAGGGCAAAAACTGATGCAGATTCAAAATTTTGTCCCAGTGTCGAATTATGATGACCTTTGGGTTCTTTGCGATGCTAGGAATTAAAGCGGCGACGCCCGTTCAAAATTGTCGATGTCGAAATCACGATTGACCTGGGTTGCGGTGATGTGATCTTTGGAAAAGACATGGTGTTTGTAGATCTTGATGGCGTCATTGCGTAGGCGTGATCTGAGATGTTAAATCGTTGCGTAAACGAAGCATAAATGAAGCCGTTGCATGAACTTACGTGAGATGGCGTCGTTGCGTAGGCGCGATCTCGATGGCGTCGTTACTGGGCGTATTCTTTTGGCGTCGTTGCGTAAACCAATCGCGATAGCGTCGTTACTGGGCGTATTCTTTGGCGTCGTTGCGTAAACGCAATCGCGATGCGTCGTTACTGGGCGTATTCTTTGTTGGCGTCGTTGCGTAGGCAATCGCGATAGCGTCGTTACTGGGCGTATTCTTCTTGGCGTCGTTGCGTAAACCTTAATCTTGATAGCGTCGTTACTGGGCGTATTCTTTGTTGGCGTCGTTGCGTAGGCGCAATCTTGATGGCGTCGTTACTGGGCGTATTGCTCTGGCGTCGTTGCGTAAACGCATCTTGATGGCGTCGTTACTGGGCGTATGCGTGGCGTCGTTGCGTAAACGCCCAATCGCGCGTCGTTACTGGGCGTATTCTTCTTGGCGTCGTTGCGTGAAGCTTAATCGCGATGGCGTCGTTACTGGGCGTATTCTTTGTTGGCGTCGTTGCGTAGCCTTAATCTTTGCTAGCGTCGTTGCGTAAACCCAATCTTGATGGCGTCGTTATTTGGGCGTATCGTTCTTTGGCGTCGTTGCGTAGGCGTAATCTTTGCTGCGTCGTTACTGGGCGTAATGCTGATGCTCCCGTAGAATAAATGCTCCTGCAAGCTTTGTTGTGTGCGATGCGTGGGTTGCAAATTTGACTTTATGCCTGAGCTGATGTGTTAGACTTAGTTGTGGATTTTGAACTTTGATTGTTGATCGTCGATGCCCCTTTCTGCTTCTGTTGCATTCTTTCTGCCTCTGCTAATGTGAAGAAACCTGCGCTCAAAGAAAATTTGTGAGTTTTGGGAAATGAGTGGTTGATTCGCGTCAACTTGTAGCTTTGGCTCTTGCTGCTTGCATGCTCAGACTTCAACAAAAGTTAGTGCATAATTGTTAAGCCAAAAATGACAACGCATGAATTTATAAGCAATGTAATAGTATGAGTAGAAATGTTATCCTGTAAAGTGTGATGGCGGTTGTATTGATGCGTTCTTTGCAAATCTTGAGTTTAAATCCTTGCTGGCGTGTTGAATGTTGTGAAAACTTGTTGAATCTTTGTGAGTCTTGTCACCTCTGCATGCGGGCTTCTTTGGATCTTTGCGAATGTTGGTGAATCTGCGATTCTTGATGTAGTCTTTGCGGACTCATTGGATCTTTGTGAAGGTTTGTTGAATCTTTGCGATTTCTTGATGTAGTCTGCGCGGACTTGATGGATCTTTGTGAAGGTTATTTGAATGCTTTGCGGGCTTCTTTGGATCTGCGAATGCTTCTTTGAATCTTGCGATTGCTTTTGGAATCCTTATTATGATCTCTTCAATGCATTTCTCGAAAATTGTCCCGATTTTAGTTATGCGGTGCGTGGGCAAGACTTAGCTCTGGCGGACATTGCTCATATCTCTTTCGAGAATAAACAAGCGCATTTTATCGCGCGCGAGCCAATGAGAAAATTTCCAATGGTGTAACCGGCCGATTTAGGCCGCCACGTATCCATTGAGGAATCAGTCGAGCGTAGTTCGTGATGCAAAAAATGGTATAATTTTCAAAAAATGAGGCCAAAGCCAATGTGGCGCCACGTATCATTGAGAGAATCATGTCAAGAGCGTAGTTCATGATGCAAAATGATTATTTTATATGCATTTTTGAAAAGTGGAAAAACGATATCACATTCGACTTGATTGATACCAACGATTAGTATTGTGCTTAGAAATTCATTATTCACTTCGGTCAACCAAGACGACTTAGGTAATTCCTATAGTTTCAATGGTACCTCGGACGCTAAGTATCGACACGCTTGCTTGCGGCAAGGTTTTGAACTACACGTAATCTCGCGTTTCAAATGCCCTAACTGGCGAAAGAAAGTCCCATTTCTCGTATATTCCGGTATTTTGAATTTTGGGGCGTTTTGAAATGCGCTCACACTCGAAAAGGATGTTGATGCATGCAATTGTGATACCATAGGCTTGGCGTCATGTAAGTATCCACTAATGTAAGAACTCTCGGTATAAGATCATGTAGGGCTTGTCATGGGCTTGTAATGTAGGCTTGGAAAGGGATGGATATCATTTGGGTAAAAGTGACTAATCCTTCTCGGCGTTGGACTACGTCCGTGCTTGATATTTGTGTGCTTTAATCTTGACCTTTCTTTTTCTTTCCCTTTTTTTGTCCCGCTTTTTACATCGACTTATTGAATCTTTCGTTTGGAGCCCGCTTTTTCCCAAATTTATTCTTGCATTCTTTTCTTCGGGGCTTTTGATTTCTTCTTTTGTGAGTCATCATTTGTGTTTTCTTTTTTCTTTTGGGACTTTAACAATTTTTGTCTTAGCAACCTTTGACACAGAATTTTGTCAGCCACTTGCACATTTACAAAGCGCTCGAGGTCGGGCGAAAGAGGATAGTGCGTCTGTATTTCAGAGGATATAGGTGTAATATGCGTTTGTCAAAAGAATAGGCTTTATGCTCAAAAGAGGTGTACTACGGATAATGTTATTTGGTAGGCTGAAAAAGGCTCAAACGGGTCAAAGAAAGCCTACGATCATTTTACCACACCGAGTGTTACTCAGGATTTCGCCTCAACAAACATTCGGGCCAGTTCTAGATCACAATGCAATGCAATTGAACGATTCTAAAACTCACCACACATGCGTGAAACGATGAGGTTGGTTTCGTTCTTATCTTAGAAGCATGTAAGGCAATGCCATTTACGGGTGAATAAGAGGTACGAAAGAATCTATGGTTTACCACGAAGTCAGCCCGTATTGATTATTACACGTTCTTTCCATGCACTCCCAACTGTGTTGGTATCAACCAAGTCAAACAATGATGCTAAAAAAAATGTTTTTGTATTTTTGGATAACATTTTTTGTATTTATGAACAAGATATTTTTTTGTATTTTTTGAATAAATGGTACCGAACCCGAATAGGGCTGCCTACGTATCTCGTCTTTGACGAGAATCAGGTGTGCGTAGTTCGTTCAGATATGTTATAAAACGTATGATTTAAAAGAATTTATTTATGAAAGAAATGCAAAAGTAAAAGTTGTGCAAAACAAATGATTGTTCACTATAAGACTAATGCAAAGTAAAAGAATGTAATGAAAAAATGAATGAATGTGATAGAATGAATGAAATGCATGAATGAATGTGATAGAATGATTGAAATGCAACAATGAATGTCCGTGCAATGAATGGGCGAACCAAATATGTACCTTTTTTTTTTGTGTGGTGGTGGTGTCGAACCCTAGATGGGTTGCCTACGTATCACACCGTATGGTGAGAATCAGACACGCGTAGTTCGGAATGATTATGTTGTAAAATGAATGATAAAAAATTATGTAATCAATATTAAACATATCAATTGAATTTACAAATATGTATAAAAATGCAAAATATAAGACCAGGCGATGCTTTGTTGAATGCGTATAAGTGACATCTTTCCGTCAACATAACTCAACTCATTCTTGGATGATTTTGTTTTTTGTTTTTTGTTGTTGTTGTTGTTGTTGTCCGCCCTAGACTATTTGCGAGGACGACCTTCCTGCAAAAATATGACAAATGAGTGAGAGTAGGCAAGCCACAAAAATAGTAAAATGTAAGGGCGTGACGATATAGTCAAAGACTCCCCTGATTGGTTCGACCGGACTGGTGGTTGATGCTTCACAAAGTCCAAATCGTCTTGTTGAAGCGATTTACATTAGTAGAAGTCCTGATTGCAATGTGACAACAAAAGTGCAAAAATGAAAACGCTCGTGGCCAAAATTATAAGCATGATATGTATAGAGGCTAAAAGAGTAATTATTGCATTAAATAATATGTACAGAATTGCTAGCTACAACAATAGTAAACAAAAACATGCAAATCAAGTGCGCGCCTAATATGCATGGGACCTCTCTTATGCCAGAGGTTGGCCTAAACGCCAGATATGCGAGATTATGATAGATAGGTCCAAGTCGTTAAACTGCAATGTTTTGTTGGAAATGGCGACCAAATGACGGTGCACTTTTTCCAATTTCAGTGTGTCATGATCAGGCTTGGATCCGTCTATTATCATCACGCTACATAAAGTATGCCGATGGGTCGTTGGGTTGTGAAACCCGTCGACAAGTTTTGGTGGATATCTAATTGTGGCGTTAATACCAAGGATTAACCACCAAGGTTTATCATGCATGATTTAAATAAAGGGTGGTATAGCTCTATCTTAAGTTTTCTAAGATTTGGCTTACTAGGCCTTGAGTTCCGAGCGGACAACTCGAGTGAGAAGGCTACGCGGCCAGGTTAGGCCAGGACACTCCACATATATTACCAACTCTCCTAAATTTGGATTTTGAAGAAAGAATTTTCTTTGATGCACCAGCGCACCTCGCATGTAGTGTGTGATAGTGTGGATTTTCAGTGGAAGAAATATGGCGAAATGTCAGTTTAAGAAAAACTGTAAAAACAAATAGCAATTAAAACAGTTATACAAAATTAAGGTAAGCAATTTTAAGGCATTTAAAACAAATAAAAGCAAATAAAGCCAAGCAATAATAAACCTAGGTTTTCTATGGTTAAGAACCTGATTATCCCCAGCGGAGTCGCCATCTGTAACACCCCATTTAAAACCAGAGTCGAAAACGGGAGTGCCACGTATGGTTGATTCCTAAATGCATTTTAAGGAGTCGCCACCTAATTATTATAGTGAATTAGGACACTTGATTTATTGCAATAAAATACTGCAATTAATGATCTCCATTTAAAGGTCTGCGAAAGTTATGTGAGATTCTGAATCAGGTTCTTTATTATCCTAAAGGGAAGGGGTTAGGCATCCTCTAAGATCCGCTAACTTGCGGTTATCCGTTCAAACCTAGGTTGATTATATATTGACATTTATTCTACCTATTCTAAACATTTTTACATAATTTACAATTAAAATAAAATGCGATACAGAATAATAAAACTAAAATTAAATAAGACATAAGATAAAATTCTAAGACATCCCTTTAACCCTTTTAGGCATTACGCACAAGATGATCTCAAGTACCTTAGAAAGAAAGCGTGATAGTGGCTTGGAAAATCCAGCAGTCCCTCTAGAACTGAAAGAGAGACATATAACTATATATGATTCAATCTCAGATTATATTATATATATTATGTCTAGACAAATTATATATATATATATATATATATATATATATATATATATATATATATATATATATATATATATATATATATATATATGATGTGATATGAAATAAAGGAAGACATGGAAATAGGAAATTAAAATATATATATATATATATAACGAGGAGAGAGTACCAATGACAGAGACAAGACAAAAGCAAATAGGAAAGGTAAGGAGCAATCACGAGAAAAGCAAAGCATAGTACAATGAGACGCTTAGCGATGACAAATTATCACAAAATGTTGTAACCTTCAGCAAAGGTACTCACGGTCAACCACCCAAGAAATCAAATATTTATGAGAAGTTTAGATCAGATATATAAGTATATTATATAATTAAATATATAATATAAGTGTATATACTGTAAGGTGAGAGAATAATCAAAGCTCTAGAAATATATACATATATATAGATATGTAAAATATAAGAAAATATATATATATATATGTTTGATGATAAAGAGCTGATAGAGAATATGAATATATATTGATATAGAAAAATGTAAATATATATAGATATACGTTGAAGATTTTTAGGCGATTACAATTCCAAAGAGGTTGTGAGAAAGTACAATGACAATAGCGATCGGTAGCGATAAAAGTAAACAACAATCGAGAAATCGATCCACGAGCATTACCATACACGCCATTGGAATTCAAACATACATGGGAAAACACAGGTAGAGGAGATAGGGACAAATCTAAAAGATCAAAGTATACCTGATATAAGTTTGCCTACATGAACAATGAAGAGCACATGAAGAACAAGCAAATATTGATAATCTCATTAACTACCAATGAACACCATTAATGCATACTAGAGATGCAAATATCATTAAGCGTTAGCGATATAGGATTAATACTAATCGGTTATAGCAAGCATTCAATGAAAGCGGTTAGGCAAGTCGCGAAGATTAAAACCGGAAGGAGTTAAAGAACAATCGCGTCCTTAATCACAATAGCAACATCCACTAACAGAATGCAATGAGAAGATTAAAACCCAGTTAACCCAACAATAACAACATCCACTAACAGGAATGCAGCGAGAAGATTAAAACCCAGTTAACCCAGTACCCCAACTAGCTAGTAGGAGTCTGAAACTATGAAGAAGAACACTAAAAGCACTTTAACAAAATGCAGAGAATGGTATAACCCAAAAGATGTTAATGCTAATTAACAAATCTATTCGATCTAGGACATAAACATGCAATAGAAGATGCGATGAACACTAACAAGTACACAAATCGGTTAGCAAATAACACCCAAGAAAGAGATGGCTTTAGCTTTAAGCTACAGAACCTGTGTTTCTAGCAAATAGCATGAAGAAAGAGCTTAATGAAATCCCAGTGTGATGAAAAATGCTTGAGAATGAGTTAGAATAGAAAACACACAGTAGAGGACTCATTGTGACTAGTAGGGGTTTGGAGGTTCGATGGAACAATGGGGTTCGCGACGTGTTGTTCTTTGGTGGGGAGGTCGACGGTGTGGGTGCAGTGGGGTCGATGGTGGTTCGTGTGGTTCGCCGGAGCTTCGAGCTCTGGCGAAAGGCGGCGAAAGATGGTGACGGGAAGGAGAGGAAGGGAGGTAGAGGGTGACGGGATGGTGAGGAGAGAGTGGGGGGGGGGGGGGTGTTGTGTGTGTGAGAGAGTGGGTGTTCGCCGGAGCTTGGAGCTCCGTGGCGCGGCGGCAGGAAAGGGAAGAGGAAGAGGAGGCGTTGAGGTGAGGGCGAAGGTGAGGATTGTGCGGCTAGGGTTGATGGGCGGGCGGTAGGTTTTAAAGAGGGAGGGTGAGGCGGTAATGTAGTAAATTTCTGGTTTAGAGCTTAAAGAGGCGGTGAGTGAGGAATAATAGGGCTCCCCAGTTAGAAGTAGGGTATGTTTATTTTATAGGGTGAGATTAGGTTTAGGGTTTTGGGTTTGGGTATTGAGTAGTGGGTATTGGGTTTTGGGTATTGGAGGCAAAGATGAAAAGTCTTGGACTTCATTTTTGGGCTTGATTTGAGCCGGTTTTTGGCGGATTGGGTGATTGATTGTGCCTTAATTTGGGTGGTTTGGCAAAAAATGCAAAATGGATTAATTATTTAAAAGAAAAATTATTTAAAGATACAAAATTATAAAAATGCAAATGCCGATGCAATAATAATAAAATACAATACTTTAGCAAATGTTTAATGCCTAATTACAAGAAAAATGCAGTTTCGATTAATTATTTAACGAGATGCATACACTATTAAAATCAAACGACGGTGTAATAATAATAGACACATAATATTAACAAAGACATCATGCTTAATTTAAAATAATAATATGTCATGTCATTTTGTGAAGAAATAAACATAGAATATTATGTAAAAAATGCAAAAATGATGATTAAAATGCGGTGTCCTAAAATGCTTAAAATTGCAAGAAATGACTAAAAGATAGGTCAAAATTGGGTGTCAACAGGAACAATGCTTGTTCAATTGTTACAATTGATTTGTTCAAAGAACACAACCAATTGTGTATCATTAACTTGTGCAAAACAGCAAATAAGGCAGTAAGTCTGGATGTTGGACACCTTGAAATCCATTTCTTCACAACTCCACCGGTGAGGTATGAAATCACTTCATCCCTATCATTTATCACTTCCCGTTCTGCCCTCTCATCATCATTCACTCTATTCAAACATTGGTTAATTGTAGTCGGTGTGAAGTCATAAAATTTGTTATAGAGAAACACTTTCCCAAAGTTTTTCGACTTGGGTTTCTCTGTTTTGCTTGTTAGATTTGCATAAAATAACTTCACTACCTTGTCTACATAAGGACATTTGTTATTTACGGAATCTAGTAGATTTCTTGAAGTGAAGAAATCCACCAGACCGTGGCTACTACAAGACGCAATGTCCAATACCTTCTCGGTTCGAATGGCTCGACCGTTGAACCAAGACCAATGTTTTGAGTGATTTGCTGTTAAAAATTCGGGAGAGAAAGGGGTTACCTCAGACGCAGATTCAGAGCTACTGCTTGTTAGACCTCGGACACTGGAATCTGAAGATGATTCAGAAGATGTCATAACATTTTCTGTGACATCTTGAGGGGTTGATGATGATTTTGTTTCCCCTGAAGTATGACCAGATTTCTTGAAATAAAACTTATTCAGAGGGGTGTCGTCTGGAATCTCATCTTCCTCACTGGATTCTGGCAGATTTGTGAAGGAAGGTGAAGCAGGTGATTCCGGTTGGGACTCACCCGAAAGGGTCTTTTCACGAATCGTGAGCTGGAGCTTGAAGAGGAGGAGTTCGACTTCTTCCTTTTGGTGGAGGATTCACCATCGCCAAAGGCCTTCTCAAAGTTTGGACCGACTGCGAGTGGGAAAAGTTGCTTGATTTGTCCTCTTTGGTAGGACGGAAACATCCGGTTTCTCTAAGTTGATAGGATTATTTGTTTCCTGGATAGGCGATTTCTAGAGGTTCTCGAAAGCACTTATCACCAAATCTGCCTGATGGTGGACTTGTGCTCATTGGAGAGTGTTCGGGACCGTGGTGACATTTTCGGTGACATGGGTGAGACATCCATTGGAGAGAAGGGTGAAGAAGAGAAGGAGAATTTAGGGTTTTCGGGGTTTACGGAAATGGGAGTAGTTTGTGAGGTCGGTGACTTGAAAGAGGGATTCATCGTGGGTAATGTATGAAAATTTCGTTCCCACCTTTTTTTTTTCTTTTCTTTTCCGGGAAGTTGCTTTGGAAGTGAGAATTAGTATTTAGTGAATGGGTATTTATACACTTGGCAAAAACTATCTACATAAGTGTTTAAATTCTATACAAAGACTAGTTCCTAAGGTTTAGAGGTTGTTTCAAAATAGACATCAAAACCAAGAGAAATTTTTCAACAAAAACCAACTCAACATTAATCGACAAAAAATCTGGAAATCTGAGTGTTATCAGAAATGTTAGCCCATTTTGTGTAACACGGGAGTCATTTTCTCATAGGAACAGCAGTTTCGGCAACTAAACAAGACACTTTATAGAGTTTTGTCTCTAAATTAGTGGAACAATGTATATTGAGTCCAAATAGATAAGATCTTGTGTCTATCATTATAAGTATGTTGATACTCCTATAGAATAGGAACGGTATCAATTTTGTGGGCTTTGCCCAACATTTTACAATTGCCGAGGAATTTAAGGCTTTGCCTTATTTTTTGATACTCCTTTTTTATGATTTTTATATCATCGCAGAGAACGGTATCATTTTAAAAAAGATGTTCCTTTGAGAAGTCATGACCCGTTAGAAACACAAAACAACTTTAACATTTACTGAAAAGAAGCAGTTCCAGATTTTACACTGGATAAATGTTACCACAAATGTCAGGGACATTTGGATAACACCCCCAAAGATGTTGATTTTTATATTGAGAGAGGCAGAGAGTTTTCAAGTTTGAAAACCTCTCATGATCTAAAGCTTTTGTAAAATATCGGCTAGTTGATGAGAAGTGTCAACATAATCGATTCTAACTATTGTTTTCAACCAAGTCTCGAAGAAAGTGATGTCTTATATCTATATGTTTTGTATGAGAGTCTTGAACCGGATTTTTAGAAATATTGATGGCACTCATATTATCACAAAGACAAAACTAAGATATTTTTGAAACACCATAATCGTCTAACATGTGTCTTAGCCATATTAATTGAGCAACAACTCCATTGCTACATATTGATTCGGTTGAGAGTGAGACACAATTTTGTTTACTGTATGCCGAGAAACTAAGTTATTGCCAAGGTAAAAACATCCTCCACTAGTACTTTTTCTATCTTCCACATCCCCAATCGAGTCACTATATCCTATTAGATTAGGATTAGTGTCTTTGGAATACCAAATTCCCAACTCGCGTGTCTGAACATATCTTATGACACGTTTGTGAAAGATTTAAGTGGGAAATTTTAGGGCATGCTTGGAATCGTGCACACACACAAACACTAAACATAAGATCCGGACGACTCGCGGTGAGGTACAAAAGACTACCTATCATAGATCGTATAAAGTTGGTCAACATTCTCCCAACATCATCTTTGGATATAGTGCAGGTTGATCCCATCTGAGTCTTCATATGTTTGGCATTCTCCAATCCAAACTTTTAACCGAGTTCTTGGCATATTTGCTTTGTGAAATGAAGATACCTCCTCATTTTGTTTTATCTGCAAGCCTAAGAAAAAGGTTAGTTCCCCTATCATGCTCATTTCGAATGTTGAGGACATAGCTTCGACAAAAGTCTTAAGATGAGACATTGAAGTCGAACCAAAAACTATGTCATCTACATAGATTTGAGCAATAACCATATCTGATCCATGGTGTTTTATAAATAAAGTACAATCAGCTACACCACGTTGGAAGCCAAATTCAAGAAGAAATTGAGTTAAGCGACCATACCATGCACGTGGAGCTTGTTTTAGTCCATCTGAGGCCTTTTTTAACCTCGTATACATGTTGTGGATGGTGAGGATCTTCAAATCCTTTGGGTTGTTCAACATATACCTCCTTATCAATATATCCGCTCAAAAGGCACCTTTCACATCCATTTGGTGAAGAGTTATCTTTAAACAACAAGCTATGGCAAGTAATAATCTAATTGATTCAATTCAGCTCTTTGGAGCAAAGGTTTCATCATAGTCGATACCTTCGACTTGAGAGTATCCTTGAGCCACTAGTCTAGCTTTATTTCTAATAATGATTCAGTTAAATCGATTTATTCTTAAAGATCCATTTAGTTCCTATTACATTAGTCTCATCGTGCGAGGAACTAGATCCCAAACCTCATTTACGGTGAACTGTTCTAGTTCTTCTGCGTGGCTTGTATCCACCAACTGTCTTTTAGTGCTTCATTAAAGTTTAGGTTCCAAAGTAGAAACATAGCACGATTGACTTACCTTGTGATGTATGGTGGACATACACGCATACTTCACCATGTCTCGGTAATTTTTTGGCTCTTTTCTCCTTGTTTTTATTCCTTCAATACTTCTCCTATTACATTGGTGGGATGGTTTCTTCGATTACGGATGAGGATCCTTCGTCTTGAATCACGGTTCGATTCGAATCCTCATCGTGAGCTGCAGTGTTCTCATCTTCGGTTACAGGTGTTGCTGCAGATGTTGTGACATTTTGTGTAACATCTGTATTTTATGTGGTCCGCCTCCTTGTATTATTACGACGTCACATTCTTGGTGTATTTCCTGCATAATCTGCATTATCATCAAAAACAATGTTAACAGATTCTTGTACGGATTTGGTTCGAAGATTGTACACTCGGTAAGCATGACTATTTTGAGAATAGCCTATGAAAATTCTCTTATCACTCTTAGAGTCAAATTTTGCTCGATTATCTCTATCATTTAGAACATAGCATACACACCCAAAAACATGAAAATAACGTAGATTTGGTTTCTTTCTGTTGACACCCAATTTTGACCCTCCCGTCCAACCATTAACTATAAAATTACACTAATTTTGTAAAATAATTTTTATGATTTTTTATAATAAAATGCAGCGAATAAAACATTAAATACAGGCATAAATAATTAATTTAATAATGACATCGCGTCTTACGTAGAGTTTTAAGCACTTAGAGTCTCGCGCCCGCATTAATTAAATTTAAGCTTTGTCGTAATTCTTAAATAATTAATAAATGCATAAAATAAATAATTTAGCGATAACGTCGTGTCAGGTAGCATAGCCGCATTTATTAGTAATCATTTGTAATTTAAAAATCAATTTTTTATTTAATAGCGTCGCATTTATAAGGCTTTAAACAATTCTTAAATATCATACTCGCATTTAGCATTTAAATAATTTAATCTAAACTCTATTCAATTTTAATTTAACTTCGCATAATAAGATTTTTAATAATAGCGCCGCATTCTAGAGCATTAAGCATTAATTAAATAACACGCCCGCATTTATTATTTTAACAAGTAGATTAATAAAGCACCTAAATAATTTAATCACATTAGTTTATCAAGTTACCACTAATTAACTAATTAAACACCTAAAATTAATACCTTTAAAACGCAGCCCATTAAAGAACTAATACCTAATTAATAGCCCAATACCCATTAATTTCGTCCACCTAATTAAACTAACTACCCTTATTAATATCATCAGCCCACCATTTTCTACCCAGCCCACGCCGATCAGCCCACACCCGCAGCCCATCCGCCCCATTTCCCTTTAGACCCTAAGCCTCATTCTTTCCTTTCACTTCGCCTCCCACCAAAAAAATATAACCCAAAGAACCCTAAAATTGCGATTCTTGCCGTCGCCGTGATTCTCGCCTGAGAATCCGGCGACCTTTCCCTCACCTTCCTTACCCATACTAACCTAGCCAACGATTTATTACCATAAACCAGCTCCCAATTATCAACCGAATCTACCCAAATCTCGTCAGCAAATCGTTCGGATCAGTACCAAATCTCGTCCCAATCCGCCTTTATCACTTACCTTCCTTACCTGCACACACCCAGCCTTTATTTACTTACCATAAGCAAACTAGCAAAATTTTCCAGAATCAAAGCTTACCATAAGAACCAGCCTCAAATCAGTCCAAAATCGTGATAAATATTTTCCCTAAATCGAACCAAATCGCAAGCACAAGTATCAACCTTTACTCATTTACCTTATTAGAACTCAAAGGAGGGCTATTTAAGCACATGCAAATCGAGCACAGTGAGCGAGCGAGGCAGGTCGAACACAGAGCATATACGAGAAGGCTCAGAGGAGTCCAACAACAACAGATGAAGAGCACATTAGAACAGAACTCAGTACCTAGGCCATTAGCATCTCAAGAATAGGTAATCTGAATCCCTCTCTCAATTCTAGCCAAAAAAAAAAAAAAAAAAAAAAATCAGCAAGCAACTTTTCTATTCGCATCGCAAACCCCAAAACCCGTCGATTGGACCGACGACTTGATACGCTGCCCCGGGTCGCTGTCCGGAGAAGGTAAATTCGACTCCCTCTCGATTTCAGTCCATTCTTGTACTTCTGTGCGTATTTGTATCAAATATGTGTTAAATGATGAATATGTTGAAGATTGTAGGATGTGTACGCTGTCTCAATGCTACCTGAATTCGTTATTTTAATGGTTGTTTGATTTTTGATTAGCGGTGTTACGATAATGATTCAAATTTAAGACGCTGTTAACATTCATTATTGTTGTTGAGCCTGTTAAGTCACTGTGCAATATGTTTTAGATAGATAAATGACGTATTGTGTGCTGTTGTTGCTACTTGAGTCATTTGTATGCAAGTATGTTGCCTATTGATTTGTTCTTTTACATGTTCTGAGTTTATTTGAGGAGTAGCACATCCTTAGCTTCTTCATGAACTTATATACATGTGGATTTGATTTAGTCATATGCCTATGTGACTAAGAATGTAGTATGAATGCTCTATGTTGACGTCGTAGGACATTGTGTGATTATACTAAAGCATGTTTCATATAGAATGCTATTTGTATAGGTTAAATTATTGTGTACCTCTTCTCTTCTACATGCTGTTTCCTATACATTTTTTGGAGCCTAAATTGTCCACTGTCTCTGTCCTAAATTTCCGAGAATGGCTACTATTCACATGCATTTTGATATGATTCGCTCTCTGTTATCATATAATATCCCTTAAGTCTTTGTTAATTGGACATATCAATATCCATGTTTAAAGTGTCATCTGAATTAATTTGGGTGACTGAAAGTTATTTAAGCCCTGTTTGAAAACCTGCTTGAGTTTTAAAGTAAAATTAAGTAGTAGTATTGACTGATTGTGATCATTAAGTTAAATGATAACTTATTCGATCTCCGATTATAACTAATAGGCTTATTAAGCTACTGTTGGCATTTAGTGTAATATCCAGTATATAGTCGCATTGTGTATTGTTATGTTTGTAGAAGCTTACTAGAGGGATTATCAATCATGTCCAGTCGGCGTTATCATTTGGCATGTTTAAGATGAGTTTGGCCACTGTTTGCCTAATTATTAGGATGTTTATTAACCTGCTTAGTTGGATTAAACATTCATTATGTTAGTCTAAGATAGTACAAATATATGAAGCTCCTGAAATTGCATAATTTGTGTGCAGGTTACTTGTAGCTTTGGTTTCATGTTGTCTAGGTAGGATTTGTTCCCTATTCATTTCTTTGTTATCGAGTTATGAACTCCAGTTTTATGCTACTTGGCCTTCATTCTGATTGAAAGTTTGTTCGAGTTCTGCTTTCCTTCATTTATTAGTTGGGATATTATTTGCATTTCTTGGACAAAGAGTATTAGTATTGTTAACTTGCATCACGAGAATATAGAAGTTGATGTTTGTTCACCAGTTATCTATCTTTTACAAGTTTTTTTTTCGTATGTTTAGTTTGTTAGCCTTGTAGATATGAGACATCCTACAATCTCTGTACCTATCCTGGTTTGTGCACATGTTTGCCCTGTCTGTTAACTAAATAAAAAATAACTTTTCATTTTGATCAAGTTGCCCAAGTCAAAATGATATGATGCCTTATCTATGTAATATGTATGCGATCCGCCTCTTTATGATTGGTCGCCAACTTATGTCGAGGTGGTTATGTGTTATTACGTGAGTAATATAAGCAATGCCTTTGATATCGGGATATATGGATCGCTTGTCTTCATTGATTGCCGCATGCCTATGAAAACTATTTGAGTTAGAAAGAAAGCGAATGCGAAGCTATATCTTGTCTTAATAACTAAACTTGGGTCTGGTCCGTTCCATTTGGTTCCCGTTATTGACTGTCTATTGCACTACTGATTCGTATGGTATACATGTGTCGATCCTTATGCTGAATGACTACCTGTTAGTAGATAAAGTTTGAATAACAATTATCTATGCTTGATATTATTTGGACGGATGCTAATCTTTATCTTTTCCTTTCTTTGCATGAATCGCAATATCTGGGAGCAAATGACGAGTCTTAATACGAGACTCAATCGCTTTATAAAGCGGCACAGATTTGCATATACGCTTTCATCCACGCCCGCATACGTGTTCGAATTCCAAGCCACCGCGCATCCTCCGAGTCATCTTCTTTATTTCCTACCCGCCGCTTATTTATTGTAATTAATTGTCTAACGCTATACTAATTAATAGAATACTTAGAATAGTCAAACCTTGAATCAATAGTTAGAAATTAGTTTGACTCACTTACTTTAAGCTCGCCTTGCTTTGTTTAATAGTTATAATAAACCATCTCATAATCTACACTTACATAATAAGCTGGAATATTATTTGCCTAGACATTTCTTAAAATCGTGGTACAATTTCCTATTAATACAGAATAAGATATACCGCGATTGCATAATAGATACGTCCTCCCTCTTATCACAATAATATTATATTCTCATGCTAAGCACTACCCCTTAGGTAAAGGAATATTTGCACACATTTTACTCCTGTTATACCTATAGCTAATATAATATCTAGGCATCTTAATTGCATATTTTTTTCAAAACTGGCCTTGGCTTTCATACATAAACTTTGCAAAAAAAAAAAAGAATATATTTTAGAAAGTATATCTTATACTCTTCCTCTTAAACGTTTTTAATATACCTTTTCCTTAGCATAATAATTAACCCTAGGTTTGGCAGGACAACCGCAAGTTAGCGGATCTTAGAGGGTGCCTAACCCCTTCCCTCTAGATTAATAAAGAACCCTTACCCAGAATCTCATTAAGTTTAGCAGACCATTAAAATGGAGTTAATGTTTTACTTTAAACTAGTTAAACATTTAGGTGTCCTAATTCACCCAAATTAATTAGGTGGCGACTCCGCGAACCCTTTAGCATTTTAGCACCCTTTAAATTTTAGCATCCTTTTAGCATTTTTTAAAACCCTTTTAAACCTTTTAGCATTTTTATTTTTTATTCTCTAACATTTGCATTTTATTTGAGCAGGATTCGCTATTATTTAAAAAAATGTCGCGGTCGAAAAAGGGCGCGACATTTTCCATTCAAGATCTCATAGGGTGTCATTTTTGTTCCTGGTCTAAGATAGACTCTATTAGAGATGTGACTTGCAGTGTTTAGGGCTTCTGCCCACAAACGTTTTGACAGTTTTTTAGAACTTAGCATGACTCTAGCCATTTCTTGTAAGGTTCTATTCTTCCTCTCAGCTACACCATTTTGTTGGGGGGTTTTGGGAGCAGAAAATTCATGGAAAATACATTTTTTCTCACAAAATGTAGAAAATTGATTATTTTCAAACTCCTTTCCATGATCAGATCTTATCCGAAAAATAGAGGAATGATATAGATTTCTAATTCTAGAGTACAATATTCTAAACATGTCAAACGTTTGAGACTTTTCTTTCAAAAAGAATATCCAAGAGTATCTTGAAAAGTCATCTACAATCACAAAGGAGTACCTCATGCCTCCTAGGCTATCTACCTCGATTGGACCCATAAGATCCATATGTAAAAGTTGAAAGCAATGAGGCGTGCACGAGAATTGTCCATCAACTGAACAACTTTGTGAGGACACGTTTGCTTACCTTTGAGACAATCTTCACACACCACGGTTTCACTCATAGGACTTAGTTTAGGAATGCCTTTTACCGCCTCATAAGATATCAATTTTCTAAGGTTGTGGTAATTGACATGTCTAGTTTTTGATGCCACAATGTCAGGTCATCACCCCAACACTATTACATACCTTATGTTCTCCGACAAGATAACAATTATCACTTGTTCTCAGACTGTCATTATGCATTTGTTAGTTTCATCATCCATCGTACATGCATGTTTATTGAATCTTACCTCTAAGTTGTCATCACACGGTTGGCTTATACTAATTAGGTTAGCCATCGACCATCAACGCAAGACATTATTTAGTCTTTGGAATTCCGTGACATTAACAGCCTTCTTCCTATTATCTTACTCTTTTCACCTCCTCCATATGTAACATTTCCTCCATTTAGAGCTTCGTAGTTCTTTAGATGCCTTTTGTTCGCTCATATGGCGAACGACCATCACAAAGTACCACGATCCAGAGATATTGGTCCCAGATGCGGTTATGGCTACATTACAACTTGTTTTCTTGATGGGAACCCAAACCTTTTTGTTACCTTACGATTTTTGTAGATAGAGGAGTCTCTTAGAGTGTCATTCGAAGTTCTTGACAAAGATTCGGAAGACCTTTTCTTTCCGAGTTTTAGTAACTTAAAGCAAAAAGGTTTTAAATGTCCAGATTTATTACAATAATTGCACACATAGTTGCTACCCTTCTACGGTTCATTTCCCATTTTTAACAAACAAGTTGGAGCATAATGTATTGATAGGATTCTTGAGCCCAAACCAAGACATTGAGGTTGACTAATACTAAGGATTTCATCTAATTTGGAGGTGCACGTGTTAAGCTTTTTGAAGGTTGCTTTCGAGATCCAACTTTGCACTTATCTTTCCGAATTCAAGATCTTTTTGGTAAGAGTCACTTCCGGTCGTAATGGTACTTATCAAATCTGATTCTCATGAGTTAGAGTTTTCACCTTTGATTCAAGTTGATTAGATTCAATGATTAAGTCCTTGCAGCGGCTTGCAATTCCTTAATCATATCATCCTGTAGTCTTCGAGTCTCGTGTTTAGAATCATTTTTGAAATAAAGCCATAGAAGCAATTGACATCGAAGAATTTAAAACTCATACATGCTGCACATTGCAGATCTGCAGATGTTACGGTGATGTTCGGAAATGTCATGACATTTAGTGTATCACGATACTAAACCTTCATCATCTGACAGAATGTTCAAAAACAGTGGCCAGCATTGCTTGTGACTCTATTTCTGTATTCTCTTCCCCTTCACCTTCATCATCACTTAGGGAAATCCATAGACTTTTGCCAACCTTTCTTAGAGTGTTTGCACACTCGTTGGCATAATGGCCCCATCCCGAGCAGGCATGACATTGAATCGCCGAGTCGCTTGGAATCGAACCTGGTTCGGTCAGAATTTATTCTCCTAAGATGATTGCCTTTTTGTGCTGTGGGAAAATTCTTGGTAATTCGTGGATTGAATCCTTGGTTTTGGTGCTCTTTAGACTTAGTTTTATTCTTATCTTCGTTGAATCTTCTTAACATCGTATTGAACCTACGAGTAAGAAGAGCAACGTTGACACCATCCCCAATTTCTTCAAGTGTTCCATCCTCTTCATTGACTTCCGTCTCTAAGGATTTTGCTTGAAGGGCAACATCCTTGCCTTTGTATAAAGACCTTTGATTTTCCATGTTCATCTCATATGTTTTGAGAATGCTCATTAAGGTATGTAGGTCCATTGTGGCAAGGTTGTGTGCTTCTTCAATCGCACAAATCTTAATGTTGAACTTTTAGGAAGAGATCGGGGCTTTTTCAACAAGTTGATTGTTGGTCAATGGAGAACCAAGAACTTGACATTCATTAGAGATATCAATCAACTTTTCAAAATAGGTTTTAATATCCTCCGATTCCTCCATCCTTAAACGCTCATACTTACTCACGAGCACGAAGCTTAGTTCGTCGAACACTTGAGCTACGCTTCACAATGAGTTTGTAAAGTATCCCAAGCATCCTTGGCGTAGAGCAATTTTGGATGAGTTTGAACATATAAAGATCAACCCATCCGAAAATAGCATTTAGTGCCTTTTCGTCAAGCTCGCACTATTAGTTTCTTGAAAGTCCATTCGCCTCGAGCTTGACCAAAATGTCGCCTTTCCTCGTCAGGTGGAAGCATAGAACAATGTATCCATTTGTAATAGATCTCCATGCTCTAACATCAATGGATTTGATGTGAGAACGTGGCGAATCTTCCAATAAGGATAGTTTGATCCATCTAAAATAGAAGTCTACCAATATTTGGATTACCCGGATCCATAGTTAAGTAAAAGGACCGTAGCACTTATTATGTCAAGTGTCGGCTCTGATACCAATTGAAAGGGGATTATCGAACTTAAACTATGGAATAAGTAAAATCAGCAAAGAAAAACAGAGGTAAACTTAAAGACAGTAAGTAATGTTCCCAAAAATGTTACGTGATACGAATCGAACATTAACAAAAACGCAGAACTAAAAACTGAGTTTAAGATGCAGCGGAAATAAATCAAGGACACCCAAGATTGTTTTTCATAAGTTATATAATTGTATATAACTTATAGTGGTCTCATGACCAAAAATTTATTGTATAAAAATTATACAATCTTACAAATTCCTTGAGAATGAATAGTAATCCGTAAAACAAAAAGGGATTAAAAAGAAGTTAAATCCTAACTTCTAAGCCTGAAAAATCTATCTAAAATAGAAGTGAAAAACACCCTATTACAATTGCTTTGAGTTGAAAGAACAAGTATAGATCTAAGAAAGCAATTCGTAATTTTGAACAAGTGTAATCACAAAAACAGGCTGCTCGATCCAGCTGTGTTTGAGGCAATATTTGAGACGTCTCAGATCTGAATTTACTTCTGCAAAAACTGGATGTTAAAACCTTGGAGTGAACACTCTATTTATAGTGGAGAGTCCACCCGAGAGGCTCCTTGATTCTCGGTGGAGGTTGAGCAGAATAGGGTTGGTTGGAGCTATTCTTTAGCCTTAAAACTCTCACCAGATTTGACTTTGTCTTCCTGAGAATGCTCCTTCCGTTATGCACTCTCCTTGGACTTGGTCTTGTCAAGTACTATCGTGTTTCCCTTAGCTCCTAACCAAGCCAAACATTCACGTGATAAAATCTTCTCAGCTTCAGAATCTGCTCCGTGAAGATAGGCAAAACTTTTGCCAGAAATGTCCTCCCAGATGTCACGACATTTGGGATGACATTTTCCTGTTTTTACTTAACACCAAAAAGAGACATGTTACGGAAAATGTTAGGACACATAACCTAACACTAACACTAATGAATAAGGATACATTAATTAAGACACTTAAGCATCAGCTCTAATGAAATATATCATGCATTTGGTAAGTTGATCTTACATGCATGTTGGAGCTCATTTACCGTTTTTTATGAGCATTTAGGTTTAGTTATTTATTAGAGAAACTAAAGGGGAATATACTTAAAGGGGGATTTGGGCATTGGGAAGCTTTAGTACTACTGGTAAGTACTTATAATTCAGGTGTTGTTGAAATAATATACTTATAAAGAGGAGACTCAAAACACGTTTTTCAGGTGTCATCAGTGGCGGACGGACGTGTACTGATATGGGTGCAAGTGCATCCACTTTCGCCAGAAAATTACACTGTTTAGCTAGGTTAAAATTTTAGATTTATGTATATATAATGTATGGTGACCCACCTATCCCTTATTTATTAAATGTGTGCACACAGTTGAAAATATATTCCTGCGTCCGCCACGGGGTGTCATGACACAATAATTGAGACAAAATTAAAATGTTGGAAGGGCTCAATCAAAGATGTGAAATCACCATCATATTTCAACTGGGATTTTATTTGGAACTTTAAGAGTTGCGGTAATTTTTCAATGAATAAGTTAAGACTTAGTGTAGCATTGACGGGTGTAGTGTTGTAATTTCTCAATGAATAAGTTAAGACTTAGTATAGCATTGACGGGTGTAGTGCGATGGTTAGGATCCCTTCATCTTCAAGTTTGATACTTGAAAATGTAGAACTTCTTAATAGAGAGTTCAATTTCCGTTAATTCGGATGAATTAAGTCAATACATTTCGGATACCAAATGCCTTATAAAGAAGAAGAAGAAAAGATGAGTCATAGTGTAACGAATATGAAGAGTGGCAATGTTTCATTCATATCCAACATCAAAACGAGTAAATAAGAATGAGCATACATGGGTTGCCCGGCAAAGAAAGGACCCCGTATCATTCACAACACTATACATGAAAATAAATAACACCTAACATGCTTTATAATAACTCTCTCCTTTCACTTCAAGCTTCATTTACACTTCTTTGGAGGTTTCTTCACTGACAAACTTAACTATTTCTAGCTAGTATATATATATATATTGTCCACTGTTCATAATTTGACTCACTTTCTTAATCGTTCACGAGACTAATAATTTATTGTAACAAGATATCACATTTACGTGTTATATATTCCTCTTCAAATGGTAGTGGCATTTAAACAAATAAATAGGTGTATTAAGCTCATTAGATTAAGAAAAACCAATGATCATGGTCAATAAAACAAGGGTTCCTTGTTTATTGCATTAAGAATAATATAGTCAATATGTCACAAAATCTTTCACTTACTAGCCAATCTGATATTTATAATTAAGTAATGACAATTTGTTACTGAATATCAGGATGAAAACAATTTTCCAATCTCATAAAGAAGAATAAGGTTGTTATAGAAGTAATACAAAACACAAGTCATTTGTTATAAAATAGTAAGTGGAGTTTAACCAATATGTATATTTATACTATGAGACAATCCAGCGTTCTTTTCCTGATATTCCACCATCGAAATAAGCATATAATGTCCTTGTGTTGGGGACCTAATATGTGAATTACTTAAAATCACATAGGATAGAAATTAAGAGTCCAACAAACATTATAGAGAATCAGGTTCTCTATCTTATCTGTTGTTTTATATGTTCTAAGTAAAACAAAAAATAAATAAGACAAGATTTACTTGGAAAACTCTTTGCTCATGGGATTAAAAATCACGACCTATCAAGTAGGATTTCCAACTTCACTAACTGAGCAGTTTTCTGATTACAAGCTTTTGCAACCTAGGAATTAACCTCTAAATCTTCCACCCTTACAATAACTCTATTGTAAGCTACAACCCTTGACTAACTCTAGCCAAGCACCCAAAATGAGTTTGACTAATTCTAGCCAAACACTAAACACACCTTGACTAACTCTAGCCAAGTGTACAACTCAAAATCTTGAGAAAATAAACTACCTACAAACACCTTTTTAAAAGAAGAGTAGATTTACAAGTTAAAGAGCAAAATGATAAAGACTTTGTTGAGATATACCACATATATACAATGTATATATGTGGTTAGTTAGTGGTTAGTTTTATACTAGTTAGATATTTTGATTAGATATTTTGTAATAAGTTTTTAGTGGATATTATTAGTGGGTAAATAGTCTAATAGTCTAAT
Source organism: Przewalskia tangutica (assembly GCA_029844215.1). Taxonomy (NCBI): domain Eukaryota; kingdom Viridiplantae; phylum Streptophyta; class Magnoliopsida; order Solanales; family Solanaceae; genus Przewalskia; species Przewalskia tangutica. The sequence continues at coordinate 18,402,233 of CM056721.1, forward strand.
TTCCTAGTATAAATACATCACATTACTTGAAATTACAATTAAGCCTTCATAATAAAAAAATATCACAATAAGAGCTCATTTTTTAGCTCCCTAAAAAGATCTCACGTCTTCCTCAGTTTCTCCTTCACTTTCTCTGTTTTATTTCTTGTTTGGAATCAATCCAAACTTTAACATGGTATCAAATCCTATTGATTCGTAGGGTCTGCAATTGAAATCGAAATCAGAAAAAAAAAACGAAGAAAGAATCACGATTTTCAGAAAATCAAAATCACGATTTTTGACTAAAAATCAGAAAATTGAAATCGAAGAAACTGCAAATGTTGTGAATCGATTGAGATTAAGCGATCGATTCAAATCGAAGGAAGAGATTGGAATCGAAGGAGTTCCTTATGTAAATCGAAATCGCTGTCGAACGGTGAGAAATCGGAAGCAGAAGAGAAATCTGAGTCGCGATTTACCGAAAATCAGATCGCGACGCAACCGATATCGAAGGATCCAAATGAGTCGATCTCACATGAGAAAAAAATCAGAATCGTGAAAATCAGAATCGCATTAGAATTCTGAAAAATCAGAAATCGCGACTTTTGGAAAATTAGTTGCGAAAAGGAATCGAGGTATTGAAATCGAAGATCGATTCGCGATGGAGATGTTTCTATTTTTGCGGACACACTCCGTCTTTGGCTATCGTTGCGACGTCGAAGATTGCCGCGAATGTGTGCACGTCTGAGGTATGTTAGCCGGACTTTCGGACTGCAAATTCAGTTTTCTTTTCGTGTTGGTTCTGTGTTGGTAAATCATGTTGTTATTGTGTTGATTAAAATTGAATTCGTGATGGTGAATTGATAAATTGGAGAAAGGAAAAAAGGTGTCGAGTTCGCCCGTCGTTGTTGTTTTCTGTTTCTGATTCTAGTTGCTGTTAGTGAGAATGCAGGAGCACTGCTCACTGTGGCGAGTCGTGTTAGTTTCTATTTTGTTGTCGCTGCTGGTGAGAATGTAGGTGCACTGCTCACTGATGTTATGAAATGTACTGTTGCTGTTGTGGAAAAATTACTGCACTGCCTATTGTTTGTGTTCCTACAGCTACTGGTGTCTGGAAGGTAGAGTTGGATTAGGATTGTAGGATGTTAAGAGTAGGAAATTTCTATTGATTGAAGGATCGAGGAGTTCTTAGCGACAAATAGACTGAGAATTGAGGGATACTTCGTCGGAGACGATATGAATTGAGTTGAAAATCAATTCAAGGATTCAAAGAGTTACTCACAGTCGATCAAGTGTTAGATTGACTGTTTTTACATGTGTAAGCTCAGGATATGAGAATCGAGGAATTTCTAGGCGGAATTGGACTAGAAATTGAGGGAGACTCCAATACATGTCCGAGCTTATTATAGAGCTTGCTATAGGAGAATCAAGGGATTCTCTAGTCCGAGTGAGACTAGAGAACGAGGGGTTCTTCATAGCATTGATATAGGGAGAATCGAGGGATTCTCTAGTCCGAGCGAGACTAGAGAACGAGGGGTTCTTCGTGGCTTGCGACATAATGTCACACCTATTGATGTTGCTGCTATTATCACAGTTGTCAGGACTGATTTTGTTCCTACTTGTTCTCGCCACGCAGGACCGACATCGATTTTGTTCTCGCTTTTTCACCATTTTCTGGTAGGTACATCGCCGCGACATGATCGCAGCACCGGGCGGCTTTTACTTGTTGTTATTGCTGCATATTACAGCTCATGATAGTTGATGTGGATTCAAATCTATTGAATTTTGAGATTAAGTTAATTGTTGCAGTGAACAGTGATAATTTTGTTGGTATTGGTAGTAGTGTTAAGAAGAAATGGAATTGCTCTTTTCTATGCGCTTCTTACTTTTCGGTATGGAATTGTTTATCAGCTGAATGTGTCCCTGGGCAGGAAGAAGTTCAGTGCTGATTTCTAGCTGCTGATGTTCCGCACAATATTGAGTTCTTGTCAAGGACTAAACTTCTCGGTTCTTACTTCTATTATTAGTGATGCTTCTGCTAAATCGGTTTTGCGATCAAGAGCAATGGCGTAATCGGAAGGCTGATGGCAGGGGAGAATGCTTTCGTGTTCATCAATGAATCTGGTTGTAGAAATCAGAATGTGGATGTGAATGTGAATGTAGAAATCTAATTTCTGCCATTGATAGAAAATTTCGATTTGTTAGAAAGTCAAAATGCAGATGAATGTGAATGTGCTCTTGAAGAATTGGAACAAATTGAATTGTCCAGCAAAGGGGCAATATCGCTTCTCTCAGACAAGGCTGCTCTTTCATCAGGCCTTCAGCAGAGGGCTTTATATTCAACGTATTCCTGCTGGTGTGTTGTTTCATTGTTGTTGGCAGCTGTTTTAGTTGTTACCGCTGCAGTCTCTACAATCGTTAATGTAGCTAAATTTGAGTCTTGCTGCTGTTATAGCCACTGATAATGGAGATGTTGTAGTTGTTAGTGGTCTTGCTAGTATGGACATTATTGCAGGGTTGAAATCTGATTTACCTAAGTTGATGTGCTTTCTGTCCGCTGGCCGCACATATTGCCGATTCTTTGGACATGAAGCTACGATCACGAGTTTTCGAATAAGGACATTCTTCAGTGGATCAAACCGATGTTTTCAGTGCCTAGCTTGAGGGGGGTGTTGAGATATACCATATATATACAATGTATATATGTGGTTAGTTAGTTAGTGGTTAGTTTTATACTAGTCAGATATTTTGATTAGATATTTTGTAATGAGTTGTTAGTGGATATTATTAGTGGGTAAGTAGTCTAATAGTCTAATTTTTTAGTATAAATACAACACATTACTTGTAATTACAATTAAGCCTTCATAATAAGAAAATATCACAAGAAGAGCTCATTTTTGAGCTCCCCAAAAAGATCTCACGTCTTCCTCAGTTTCTCCTTCACTTTCTCTGTTTTATTTCTTGTTTGGAATCAATCCAAACTTTAACAGACTTAACAATTCTAGGACTTAAGACATCTTCAGTTGTTGAAATCTGATCCTTGGATCTGTTGAAACTTTGTTCTTGAGAGCACCTAGAGAGCAGTGACGACTACACTTGTAAGAATGTGATTTTTCATATTTGAAGTGTTAGGTTAAAACTTTGTAACATGTTGTATATATATTGGGGAACATGTGAGGAACATGTGACTATGAATAGGGACAATTCATCTTTTGGTTTGGCCTCTAACAAACTATAGTTGTGTTGTTGCAGTTCTGCCAGTCAAAATAGTATTGCAGCTTTACAACTGTCGTGTTGGTTGTACGACACCATAAATATTATTGAAGTGTGGTTTTTTCTGTTTAGCAAAAGAAAATTTCTTCGTTACTTTCTTAATGAAGAGAACACACTTCCTTATAAAAGGTTCATCGGGAAAAAAAAATTAGTACAACTTTCCGTAAATTAATTTTTCCAGTATTGCGTTCACTTACAACCAGAAAAAATAATGTAATCTAGTGATTTTGTCACAACAGTGGCAAATCATTTCATCTATCTCATTGTTTCTGATCTACAATTAATACAAAATAAGAAGCTTTAATTTGCTATTTCATCACGATTAAATTTAAGATTTGGAGCCATTTATAAAAGTTTTAGAGGTTTTCAGAAAAGAAAAAAAATTATATTAGACTGTTTAGATAGTTTTTAAATTTTTTTCCCTTTGAAGACTTGTGAGAAAAGAAGTTGGTAAATACAAGTTCCCCCAAATCAAGTATTTACATCAAATTAAAAATGTAATTTTAATAATTAGAAAATAAAAATTAATATACGTATAACTTAATCATATATTAAATAATAATACAGTATGTATATCATAAAAAAGTTTTTGGGTGAAAACACTTTAATAAATCACAAACATATTCTAAGAAATCTTGTTATTCCCATATTTGAATTCCCAAAATCCAAAACTAACGCTTCTCCAACCACACTCTGGTCTCCATATATGCAAAAAGGAAAAGTCATTAGTTTTTCTACGGTGTGTCAAAAATTAAGGCTACGATTAATAGTCGGACCTTAACATCAAACAACACCCAACCCCTCTCTAGTGTAATGATATGGTGTTGTGAAACAAAGTTTCATGAATGATAAAGGGGTCTTTATTACAATATGTTCTTTAATTTTGGACGAACATGGATCATATTTAACAAAAACATTGTTTCTTCTTCGACCCACATTAGTCATAGCTGCATTACTTTTTCATCCTCAATTTAATTACTCTGTTGCTTTCAACACTCTTAATGTGAGTTCCTTGTTTCTTCTATTCTTTCTTGATTTTTTATCTATATTTCCTTGTTTTTTTCTATTTATGTTTTATGATTGTTAGATCAAAGTTTCTTTTCTTTTTCTTGTTTATGATGCAGAGTAGGAGAGAACATTAAGTTTTTTGCGCTTGTGTAGAGCAATTGGCTTTGCTTTTGTGTTCTATAGGTATTTTTGTGATAAAGGTGGTGGCTAGACCAACTTGCATGCGACCCAACTATTCTATCGAGTACCTGCTACATCCCACCAGGACATACAGGTGGGATAACTCGTCCACCAAGAAATCGCCTATGCTCTCTGTCTCTGTAATCTGTATTTTTTTTGTGTGTGTTCTTTTCCAGTTGTGATAGGGTAGGGAGTAAATATTTGGTCTTTGTATTTTTTTGGAGTATAAGCTGACTAGATATGTTTCTTTTCACAGGGGATGGATGTAAAACACATCTTTTGCGGTGCTTATAATCAGTAAGTTTCATTGCTTATACAAATTTTCATTTTAATTGTGTTTGTTTCCGCGAAATCAAGAACTTTTTAAATCAAAAAGAAACAATTATTATTTATTACTCCGTACACTAAAGTTTATTACAATGTTTGATTTGTCTAGGATACAAGTATCTAGCCGATCATTTCCTAAGATGATAAAGCAAAATCGGGATACATCATAGAACATTAAGCTTTCAAAAATTTCCATGCTTTGCTAGTCATCCGCTACCTTGTTGCCTTGCTTGAATTTATGCTTTAAATCCGGACTTCCTGCCTCAAGCATTAACCACCTGCAATCATTTTGAATTCTTGGTTTTAGGATTAATTATACTTCTCTTGATGCAACATCAAGGAAAGCATAAGAGGAAAGAGTTAGTCTGTTACTTTGCGATTTAATATGATTTGGATAATTTAGAACTATTGGTTGATATTTTACAGTAAACCTGCTAAGAGAATCAGTATGGACGCAGTAAGTACCTCAGAAAGCAAAGTTGTTGTTGCTGAACAGAAGAATCTCTTTTCTTCGGCTTCTGCTCAAGGTGACATCATCTGTATTCCAAAGAGATTGTGTATGACTTGTTTATTCTTCTGTTTTGCCTCTGATGGATCATCTTCTCAAAAATACTTGTTGTAGACCTCAGGTTGTTTGAGATGGAACACGAGAAACACGATGATTCTTCTCCTAGAGGGGTTATTGAGGCGTGCATAAAAAACCAGGAGAATGGCTCTAGTTCGCCTAAAGCTAAACCCTCAGGTTCTCAGCTCTGCTTGTCAAATCCACGGATGTCCTCTCGATGGCACAAGTTCTTCAAAATGTGGAAAAGAAGTTCTATCAAAAGACTGCCTTCTTTTCCTCCTTTAGCTGTGCCAAAAATATCGAGAAGGAAAAGCAGAAGTGTGAGGGAAAATGTACCAGCAGGTTTCCGTGACTTCAAATCTTCCTGGAAGAACTTCAGCCTATCTGACCTGAAAAATGCTACCAATAATTTTAGCGAAGGTCTGTAATCTGTTTTAACGTCTCTCCTTTTTGCATTCAGGCTAATACATTTCAACATCTACTACTCTTTCATGGTGCTCCCGTGGTTCTACTTTATTTTTAAAAAGTTTTAGAGCATAAATGTGTTTTCTAGAGTTGATCTCCTTTGACAGAAAACTTGATTGGCAAAGGAGGGTATGCTGAAGTTTACAAGGGTTGTTTACCTGATGGTCAGCTTGTCGCGGTTAAGCGCCTCAATAAAGGTACAGCAGGGGAACAGGAACAAAACTTCCTATGTGAAATTGGTATCATAGCACATGTAGACCATCCTAATACTGCAAGGATGGTTGGCTATGGAGTGGAAGGAGGCACATATCTTGTTCTTCAGTTATCTTCTCAGGGGAGCTTAGGATCATTTCTTCGTGGTCTGTCAAAATATCTTATTACAAGACAAAATTTCTGTTCTTGTAATTGATGAACCGCCCTTTTCTGCTCTAACACAAGGTACTTCACTGTTTTCTATTTTTCTCAGGCTCAAGGGATAAACTAGATTGGGCCGCCAGGTACAAAATAATTTTTGGAATAGCAAATGGCCTACTTTACCTTCATGAGAATTGCCAAAGGCGGATTATTCACAGAGATATCAAAGCAGATAATATTCTACTTACGGAGGATTTTGTGCCTCAGGTACTATACTAGCTGGACATTATTAAATCTTCTATAATCTACACAATTTTGGTAAAACAATCTGGTCTCCTCTGAATGTATTAGGATGGTCTACATGTGCTATAGTACCAATTTCACATAGGAAGCTTTGTTCCTGCTCCTCTGGTGTATCTTTATTGAGGCGCTTAACCGCGACAAACTAACTATCAAGCAAACAACCCTTGTAAACTTCAGCATACCCTCCTTTGCCAATCAAGTTTTTTTTTCAAATAAGGAGATCAACTCTAGAATACACATTTATGCTCTAAAACTTTTTTAAAAATCAAATAGAATCCTGGCAGCACCATGAAAGAGTAGTAGATGTAGAAATGTATTAGCCTGAATGCAGAAAATAAGGAGACGTCAAAACAGATCACGTACCTTCGCTAAAATTACTGGTACCATTCTTCAGGTCAAATAGGGTGAAGTTCTTCCAGGATGATTTGAATGGACAGAAACATGTTGCTACATTTTCTCTCTTTTTGATATCCTTGGGACAGCTAAAGATGGAAAGGAAGGCAGTCTCTTGATGGAACTCCCTTCCACATTTTGAAGAACTTATTCCAGTGAGAGGGAATCAGTGAATTCGACAAGCAGATTTGAGAATCTGAGGGTTAGCTTTAGGAGAATTAGAGTCAATACCCAGCTTCTTATGCACGCTTCAATAACTCCTCTTGGAAGAATATAGTCTATGCTTGTATATGGACAAGAGCACTTACATTTAAGATTGACAATTAAGTGATGCACAATAACTTTCTTAACTTTGTTGGTTAGGAGAGCTTGGCACACAAAGGATTGAATACGATTGGTGGTTTGGGGTAGATTTTTTCAATGATTATTGGTGATAGGTTTTGATGATAACTTTTTTCTGAGAAAGCTTGTATCATGATCGGAAAAGGAATATTGAGAGGTACAACCGAATATAAAGAGGAGAAAATAGATATTGAGGTTGAAAATGGATGAGTACATATTTATGTGCGTTACATCCTATGTATTGCTGGAAACACGTTTTCTATGGGCGGCTAGCACGAGATGCTGCTGAGAGAGTTGGTGCATATCATTGGTAAAAGGGAAAGATAACAAGAGTTAAAACTGGATGGGTATATATCATGTGACATACATCGTGTACAACATTCAATCACATGTTTTAACATCCTTTTGAAGAAAAGACATCTTTCATAATAGAGATTCCTTTTATGCAGACCAGCAGGAGATGCAACAGAGAGAGGTAGTGGTAGTGGGAAAAGAGAATAGAGAAGAACAAAGATCGCAAGAGTTAAAACATGGATGAATACAAATTGGATAGTTTCGTGCGACCTATTTACTACTTGAAACATGTTTACTGATGGAGGAGACTAGCAGGAGAGGCAACAGAAAGAGCCAAAGAGGTATGGTAAAAAGGAAATAGAAAAGAACAAAGATAGAAAGAGTTAGAAATGGACAGGTACGCGTCATGTGAGATACAGTGTGTACACATCGCATATGCTATTTATATGGATGCCAAACGAAACCATTAATCACCCTTTTTTGCATTGACCTATTACTGACCAGTTATGTCAGTTATCCTCAACTTTGCCGGAATCAAAGGCTCCACGCCTGGGAATACATGGGATTTTTGAGTTGTTGGTATAGGAAAGAGTTGAAACAAAGTAAGAAATAGTTGGTGGCATACAATCCTCTTTGTATGTGGTGGGTGATTCGGAGAGAAAGGAACTCAAGATGTTTTGAAGACAAGCAATAGTCAGTCAAGAGGACTAAGACTGTATCTTGTTATTTCACTATTGGAGTAAGAAGGAAAATGCAAATGAGTCAGAAATTCACTAGAATTTATAGAGTTCCTCTAAGATTAGAAGAGGGCTATACTTTGTGTATTTGCGACTTGTACAGAAACTTCTTCACCTACTTTTGTGTCATTTACGAATACAATTATTACCGTTCACATGTATAACGTTCAAAACACGTTTTTTTTGCTCACTTGTGCAAAAAAGTCCACACCTACTTTTCTGTTGTTTATCAAGATAATTATGACCGTTCACATGTATAACGTTCAAAACACGTTTTATTGTTCACTTGTACAGAAAATTCCTCACCTACTTTTCTGTCGTTTACCAAGATAATTATTACCGTTCACATGTATAACTTTCAAAACACGTTTTTTGCTCACTTGTACAGGAAAGTCCTCACCTACTTTTGTGTCACTTACCTAAATAATTTTTACCATTCACATGTGTAACGTTCAAAACACGTTTTTAATCACTTTTACAGATAATTTCTCACCTACTTTTCTGTCGTTTACCAAGATAATTATTACCGTTCGCATGTATGACGTTCAAAACACGTTTTTTTGCTCACTTTTACAGAAAATTCTTCACCTACTTTTGTGTCGTTTACCAAGATAATTATTACCGTTCAAGAAAAAGACAAATACATGTGAAATATCACATGTGTAAGGGTCAAAACGCGTTTTTGCTCACTTGTATTTAAAATTCCAGCACTACTTGTGTTGTGTGTCGTTTATGAAAGTAATTATTACCGTTTAAGAAAAAACAAATTCATGTGATATCTCATATGTATAACGTTCATAACACACATTTCAAGTGCATCATTTTAATAGAAAATAAACTTTCATAAATGAGATCCCTTTAGTGGAGATTAGTAAGATATACAAAGAGAGGTAGTATCTCAGTGGAATAAGGAAATGGAGAAAAACAAAGACAGCAAGAGTTAAAAATGGATTATAATGTTCAAAACACGCCAGACACGACAAAGATAGGTAGTGCATCCGTGAGAAAAGGGAAAGAGAGGAGAACAAAGATAGCAGGAATCGGAAATAGATGAGTACAAATCATGTGATATACATTGTGTATAACATTCGAAGCACATGCTCTAAAAGCATCCTTTTGGATGAAAAATAGTTTTCATAAAAGTGATTCATTTAATGGAGATCAGCAATACATTAGGATTTGAAGGCGGTCGGGTCCACTAAAAATTCAGGAATTAGAGATAAATGAGTACAAATGCACGTGATATACATTGTGTATAACGTTCAAATCACGTGCTTTGCGAGCATCCTTTTGGATGAAAAATAACTTTCATAAAAGGGATTCCTCTAATTTGAGATTACCATTACATTAGCAGTGGCGACCCTAGGATTTGAAGGCGGCGGGGCCCACTAAAAGAAATTTAAAATAATGCTAGAGTAAACCAGGCCATCTAACACGAGCAAAACTTAAGTAACAGTCTTGACCATTGCCTCTAACCTGCCTTTGTGTTTTCGGGTGCTTAATCAAATATAAATTCGCCCTTCAAGGTATACACACATATTATATACAAGATTTTGTCCTAAGATTACCGGGGTCCGGTGATCACCCTACCTTCTACATAGGACCGCCTCTGTATATTAGTGAGATGGAGAGAAGTAGTATACTAGTGAATGTAAAAATATGACATTTGGGTCTAACTCAACCAAAAAGCTAGCTCATCAGGGGAGAATTGCTCAAGTCCATATGAGCAGACTACCACTCCATCCCCCCAACCAGTGTTTGACTCTAGCACCCTCCCCTCACGCCTAGATCCAACTGGAGCGTGGACCGGGAGTCCAAATACGGATGAGTGGCTCCGATACCATGTAAAGATATGATAGTTCCATGAAAGAGATTCCTCTAATGGAGACGAGAGAGAAACAAAGAGGAAAGGAAAATAGAGGACAAAGATAGAAAGAGCTTTAAAGATGGATGGGTATACATTCATGTGAGATACATAGTGTATAACATTCAACACACATGTTTCAATAGCATCCTTTTGAATGAAAGATAAGCTTTAATAAAAGAGATTCCTTTAGTAATTAAAGCTTAAAGTAGATGACCGTTTTGGCAAGGTTTTAACATAGTTTCGAAATTGTTGCTGCCCAATTTGGTTATTTTGTTAGTAAGGCTTATTTACAAGCTAAAGCGGAATATGGTATTCTTCGCAGTGATGTCAAAAGAGAGGTGTGTAGATATGCGCCCAAGTATAGAGCGCAATTGTAACACAAGCTTTACTGAACTACTGAAGTAAGTATAATATGAAGGGAAAAAGTATTTATGTAATGCGTTGATTCTCCTTGGACTCGTTATATGGACTTGGACAATCCTCCCCTCATGAGCTAGATTTTGAGGTTGAGTTAGGCACAAGATCCATTTTTTACAGGGTAAACGATATAATAGAATTAAGAGCGGTTAGAATGACGGATGCGATCATACCAGCACTAACACACCGGATCCCATCAGAACTCCGAAGTTAAGCGTGCTTAGGGGTATCAGATCCGGGCCCATTCCGATGATGGAAATTTGGACTCCATGGATTTTGGCAATCTCCCCCCCCCCCCCCACACCCTCCCCTCATGAGCTAGCTTTTGAGCTTGAGTTAGACACAAGATCAATTCTTTACATGATGTAAGAAGAAATATATGTAAAGACAATAAATCATTATATGAGCAAATGAATTGTAGAAAACTGCCATCAAGCAAAATATAGGAAGTAAAATCACGTCAACCAAGTCCAAAAATCAGTTTAAATTCCTTTTGATCCATCGATACAGTTTTGAGTTTATAATGCAACTTCAATGACTAGTTTTCATATACAAAGTTTCAAATTTTCTCTTCTTGATCGCCAAGATTTATAATGGTTTACCAGCTATATTTTTTTTAGTGCTGCACTCGTCAAGATAGAACGAACTTATGGGTGTTCAAGAGCGTGCCTAAGGACCTGGGTGCTTGCCCCGAAGTGATTTTTAAGGGATGCGAAATGCCTATTGCTTGCACTTAATTTCAGGGCTTAAGCTGCTAAGATGACATTTGAGTTTTTGTGAAAATTTTGGTTGTCACCATTCGCTGCGTTCAGTATTTACTCTTGGAACTCCTTGACACTATGATAGCCTCTAGAAATCGATGCGTGTGTCTGTATAATAGGTCGTCTTTCTAGAAATAATTCTAATAAAGAAAGTTAAAAACAAAGCCTGATGAGGATTGTTATCTGTAAGTCAGTGCATTCTTACTGTTCATTTATTGAGGTGATTCATTTGATTAATAATAGACATGACAATATCCTTATATTCCACCAGGAACCTGCCTTTGCAGATGCACATGTGAAAGAACTTTGAAGTTCAGTTTAGTCCATTGTTTGTGATTTGAATTATTTATGTTAAGCTTCTTTTTCCTAACTGATGTAGTAGCTTACCATCTAGAGTAGGTTTAGAGGGACTTTTCTTTGACATAAGCATTTCAATGCATGGATCTATGATTTCTTGAATGAATGATGATAATAGACATTTATTAATTAATTTACTGTTGTAATTAATATACCTTCTGACACCATCTTCTCTAGTTTGGTTAGGTGTTTGTTCTCCATGATACAATCCCATTTTCTAGCTTGGCATTTCTAAGTGTGGAATTTTTGTAGTGATTGTTTTTCTAATTGCTAGCGGTGGACTGGTGGTGTGCAGGATGTGACATCCTTTGTGAATCTAGTGTGTGTCCACTTTTCTAAGAACATGCATCTTCATTATTGTTAGGATATAATACTTTCTAAAAATAATCATTGTTAGGATATAATATTGATAGTTGTGTCATAGCATTTGGTATACCGAGATATCTGATTATAGCTGTATGATACCTATTACTGGAAAGATGTGTATATGACTATATGACATGGCGAAGATGTATCAGAAGCATATAATATTTCACACTACCTAATGAAATAATGCATGAACGAATTTACATGAGAATATGCAAGACATGAACGATCTTTGTATTTCAGGATCACGATTTTATGTAAACCAAATAGCTTAAAGGTTTATGAATTTTCTTAATATGCTGGAGAAAACCTGACAGATATAAATTTCATTTGTCCTGGGATTAGAAATAGAAGTCTAACTTTCATCTTCTGTATTTGGTTTTATATATTGCACTTTCATCTACTTCTCATTTTCGTCAGTTAAAGTATTCTTTGAGTTCCATGTAATTTAGTAGACACTAGACTTGTGTGTTTGCTGCAAATTATTCTTGATTATTGCCTATTCTAAGCATGTGTAACGATGATCAGCAAATTCTGGGTGCAGATTTGTGACTTTGGCCTTGCGAAGTGGCTACCCAAAGAGTGGACACATCATAATGTGTGCAAGTTTGAAGGCACATTTGGGTCTGTCAGTCCTGAAATCTGAATTAAAAGCTTTGAAAATGTCTCTGATATCTTTCATCTACTTGCAAGGAGAGCTAATGCATTTGTCTTGATATTGTTAGTTATTTTGCGCCGGAGTATTTTATGCATGGCATTGTGGATGAGAAAACCGATGTATTTTCTTTTGGTGTGCTGCTATTGGAGATAATAACTGGACGGCAAGCATTAGATGATTCACAGCAGAGCCTTGTGCTTTGGGTACTTACTTGTGTCAAGTCTTCCATCATATTCCTTATTATCTAATTCAGGAATACATCCTTACTATACGAGCATACACTTATTGACTGTAGGCAAAGCCTCTGCTCGATAAGCATGACGAGAAGGGACTAATTGATCCTGTTCTTGGTGATAAGTACAATCCAAAAGAGATTGAGCGTGTGATTGCAACTGCTGGCTTATGTGTAGAACAGAATCCACTTATGCGGCCTCGAATGAATCAGGCAAGTAGTTCTTTTCTATATCACCCTGGTTTCCTTTAGTTCTCCAGTTCCAGTCATTTTTTAATTATAGCGGTGCCTGTTCTTCTGCTATTTTATTATTCCCGGAACTAGGCCAACTCTTGATAAGTTACTAGGTTAATTCTTAAGGCATAAAATTTCCTCAGGGCCACATATGTAAAATTACAAATAGCAATCATCTATCTTTTCTTCTTGATACTATTTGAAAAGATAATTATTCTTTAAACTTGAAAAATCAGAGGTTACATTTTGCAGTTTAAGAGCCATAAGGAAGCTAATGCTACGTAATCCATTTATTCGTCTAACCGATAAAACAAGAATTAAGAGTATGCATCCTAGGTGAAAATAAGTAATCTGCTGACCAGAGCCAGGGAATGGGGCGGTCGAGGCGGCGGCGCCGCACAGGCCCCCGCCGGCGGGGCCTCCCCCAGAATCTTCATTTTTCTTTTATTGGTTTCAAATATTAAGATATGTATTAAAAATACCTCTAATCTTATCAGTTGTATCCTAGCGGTTGAGGACTCTCTTTAAAAGTATTTCCCTAGTGATAGGGTGCGTGTTCGAATCCAATGAGCAGCGAAAGATTTTTTTTTTAAACACAAAATCAGATTTGGCCCCAAGTTCCAATCAGTCGGCCCAAGTCCCAAACAGTCCCCCCTCTTTAAACAATTAGTTAACTTTAATTTTTCATGTGAATAAAAAATGGTCTCTTTTTGTTTCTCGCACCGGGCCCTTAAAAGTATACGAACGGCTCTGCTGCTAACATGTACAGGTTTTAACATCTGCTTACTATGCATATTGCATAGGAACCTAGTCTCAAGAATGAAAAGGGAAACTTTTTCTGGTGAAAGATAAAATTATGGATCAAGCTGACTTTAATAATCCAATTCACTTGTTATATTCTTGATTGCAAACACTTGTAAGTTCTCTTTTATGTTAATTACTAATTTCAATAAGACATTTAGTCCTTTTTCAGTATTTATCTTTGGTGAGATGAATTCTCTTTGCATTAACCAAGAGGAAACTTGTCAGATGAGTAGCTTCTGGTACTGTGAATGTTGTATATGAAGATTGAAACAATGATCCTTTTTCTTATTGCAGGCTATCGTCCTGCTGACGACTGATGACGACAGCTACAAGCAGAAATTCATGCGAAGGAGGACATATTCAGAAGAACTCATGGATGCAACAGAGTACAACTCGACGAAATGCCTCAATGATCTTAAACAGCTTAAGCTAAGACATTCAGTTTCTGATGACAACATAAAGACCTTGGCAGCTTAGCTAGAATTGGTAATACATCTCATTACATAATTTAGTCACAGCTTAAAGGAAAACTAAGTTTTTTGGGTGCTCTTTTTTACCCTCATATGTAAGTTTCAAATAATCATATCTATGTTTTGCATGGAAAGCGGTAGAAAGGCCCTCTCATTCAAATGCCATGGGAAACATACTGATGTGAGTAAACTCTCATTAGGTAATGGTGTCCATGTATATATTAGACATATGGAAACTATACTTGTAAGTAAATGGTTCAAATTGCTTTTTTCTTCTTCTTTAATTATCGGTATTTTCTGGCCAGCTTGTCGCACTTTGATATTCGACTATTCCAATAGGTATCTGCTACCTCCTACTACTAGCACATAGAGCTTGGAAGAGCTTAACTTTCCGTCATATATTTTGATTTCTTAGTTTTCTTGTTCTCTTGTGTATTCAGAGTTTCAGACAGAATAGAAATTAGGAGGTGGGAGCCAAAAAAGTACTTCTCTTTTATTACTTCTACTGTTCAACAGATAGCCAAAATAATAACTAAAAGCTACTGTCTAAAATCCTTACCAAAGATTGATTGCTGAATAGCAAAATAGAGAAAATTTTGTAAATGATTGAGGGCCAAAAATTAAATACCAGTACAAATGACCCTTCATTTTTTCGTTGTTTTTACAGGGTTGTAATTTGGGCTACACAAATTTTACCAACATCTTAGGCCCCAGAAGAACTGCTAAATATCTGTGAAAAGCCCAATATCATTATCAAAACTACAAAAATAAAACTTTTAAGCTGGTTTTTAGAGGACATTGTAGCATTTGGAGAAATTATTAGCTTACTTTTCAATCCTCTCAAATTGATTATCTAAAAGACAAAACTAATTGTCACTTACTTTCCTTCATGCTCATGATTTTGAAGATGAATTGAATAATTTAATTTTTAATTGCAGTTCTAGTACTTATTATCTGTTCAAAGAAATAACGATCAAATGTTTGAAATCAACTCTGACCAAGGGATTATTTTTTAAGTACCATTGTTCTCAACCCTAAATTCATTTGTTCCTCTTTGTGGATGTGTTTGTTTTGCCTTTCCTATAAGTAAAAAATAGTTGAATTCTTGGCCACTTTTTTGTATACGCATCTCCAAATTATAGGTAAAGATACTGAGGTGGGATTTCTATGTTATTTTCATACTCGTTTTGTCGAATCATTAACTCTTACATCAATTATTGCCCAGAGAAACTTTTAGAATAGCATAAAATTGTTAGTTTTGAGTCAAATCCTCACATTTTTTTCAGTTGCTAACGTGGGAATTTGTGTGCAAACCCAACAATTAAACTATGGCTGAAAGAGATTTGCGAATTTGGAGATAGAGATACCTTCTCATCCATCTTGAAATCGGTCAACAAACTTTTGTTTTGTTTACTTGGAATTCTTTTCCTCTATTTTTAATTTTCCTTTTTGTGTATACTACTATTACATTCTCTCACCAATCAAGTTATACCAAGCAGATTTAATGTGGCCATAGAAAGACTAGTTTCTAATTAGTTAGTAATTCCACAACATTAATTTCGTATTGTGCATGCTTATTTCACTCATACTCCCCCGTTCCATAATAAGTGGTATTTTTAATTTAAAATTAAAAAAAAATTAAAAAAACGAGCAATTACATGGAATCACAAGAAGTAAAGATTGGGGAATGAGAAGGAAACAAATGAAAGATAATAATATAAAAATGTTTAAAAAAAAATAAGATTTAAAAAATATTAATATTTTCAAAAAATAAAAATAATTTAAAATGTAAAAAGAAAAAAGAGAAGAATTTAAAAGAAAAAAAGAAAAGAAATTTAAAAGTAACCTTGTAATTACACCCTATTCTCAGCCCCCCCCCCCCCCTCCCTTGAGAATTGAAGTGTAACGACCCGTTCTGTCATTACTGGTCTTTCGCTTACTTTTCCCAAATGCCCCTTTGATAACCTCTTTCTGCGTTGTTGTTTCTGGATTGGAATGTTGATGATGCTATAGGTCCAGTCCTGGGAGCGTGGTCGGTTCGGTTCTTGAGGACTTGAGGGAGTTTCTGTTTCTTGGTTTGATTTTCATGTATTGGACGTTGGGGTTGACTTGGTCAACGATACCCAGTTTAGGAATTCTGAGGGCGCTGGTGGATTTGTAGTACTGTTTACATTCAGTTTGCATATTTAATTTGTGTCCGGGTGTGTTTTGGGTATCAAAACTACGTTTGAGAAAAACCAAGAAATATCTGGTGCTAGTTCTGGTTTCTTTTTTCGCGATCGAATAGAAGGTGGCGCAATCACAATAGCAATGGGGACCAAGCCATCGCGATCGCGTAGTGACCTCTCGCGGTGGCGAGCTTATGCGTGTCGGTGGGTATGGAGTCACACTTTGTTGCGATCCCCGTCTCATGATCGCGGGTCGGACCCCCGCGATGGCGCGGGCTCAGACCGCTACCGCGAAGAGGAGTCGGGGTCCATTGGGTATTTTTCCCCAATTCCGATTTGGACTCCATTTTCATCATATCTTAAGTTTTAGAGTTCAGATTGGAGAACTTCCAAATTCAATTTTCAAGAATCTTCGTGGAGTAAGCTAGTTATCATCTTTTTATGGATTATATCATTAAATTGTTGAGTATTTTATGCTGGAATACATGCCTAGGATGGGAATTTTCATGGGTATGAACCCTAAATAATAGAAGTGGATTTGCTTTATTAACCAAGGCTAATTTGTGTAGAATTTCTTTATTTAAATACTTGGGTTAACTATTTCAAATACCAGTTTCTAGTTCCATCCAAATTCTAACGATTTGATTTTAGGATTTTGACAAAATGATCAATTTTGACTAATTTCTTGAAATTGGGAGCTTAAATGGTAATGAAAATCCATGAAACTTTGGGTTATGACTATTTGGAGTATAAGATTATTTTTCCAATTTAAAGTTCCGATTTTACCCCTGTGGATCCGGGTCACTTTTTGGGTTGTGTCTTAATTTTCGTACGGTAATACATGTATCATTGTTTTGACCTTCTTGAACCCGATTTTCCTACAAAATGACTATTTTGTCCTTCGAGGTGGGGAATGGGTTTTCGAACTAACTTTTCAACCAGAAACTTTCCTAAGACTTTTATGAATATCCTTTAAATCTTGTTTTAACGTAAAATTCATAATTGTTAGACCATTCTTAATCTGAGACGCTTCGGATGAAGAAAACTCGAGCTAATATTACGGATAAATGCGACTCACAAATATCTGGTCTCATCATCTTTTTTATCTGGTCTTTTTTATTTTCCCATCTTTATGCTGAGGTCATATTACCGATAAATGCGACTCACAAATTTAACTTGCATTTGTTGATTATAATTACATCAAATACTTGCTTGCTTTGAAACACTCGTTCAATTTCAAGTAATATGTTGCGTCCAACCGTACAAAATGAATGGTTTTAATATCTTAATAAAATTATACTTTAATCTCTACTAGACTACTCTGAATAAATATGAAAATAGAACAACAAGGTCCTCGGCATCGATGTACGATTTGGTATTATAAGGCTACGACATGGACAGCGTGAGTTCTATTCCCTGCAAGCACGAAGAAACTTTGCATGTTGGGGAATTGGACCTTGTCCCTTTGATCAGTTATGCGCTCGGCCCGGTGGCGAAGCATTCCGCGATTCTTGGTAATAGTGTTGAAGGGCGGTCTATTACCTCGGGGCGTGCGGGTAATACAAGTAAAGTAATTAAATGCATGGCGCAAAGCTGACTATAAAAAAATAGAACAAGAAGAAGAAGAAAATAAACCACGTATATTTTCAGTTTTGTAGACAAGCTTATAAGTAATGAAATGTACAAACACCGACAGCTTGTGTCTATATATGCAATGACCTATATATATTTGGTCCATATAATCCAAACCAGACATTGTAGCTTTCTTTATTTGCCACACACTCTTTCAAATATGTTCTAATTGAAGTATATGACAAGTAATATAAGCAGGGAAAAGAGATGGAAGCAATGAAACATATTTAGAATAACTGGATGTTTGGTCTCCTCTACGGAAGATTTTGATTTTATACAACGTACTTATTACTTTAGTGTTATTTATTACTAATAGTAATATATAAAGAATAACATAATCCACGTACTATTATCTTGAGCGCGTTTGAATTGACTTTTTAAAAGGGGTTTATAAAGGAGTAAAAGCTAAAAGTGATAAGTTGGTCGTATCAACTTTTCACTTTTAGCTTATTTTATACTCTAGTCCTTCCATCTCAAAAAGATTAACCTAGTTTGATTTGACGCAAAATTTAAGAAAAAAATGAAAGACTTTTGAAACGTATTGTCCAAAACAAATCTTAGATATTTGTGTGGTTTTAAATAATCTCATAAATTAAATTATTTCTAAATATAGAAAAAGTCGGTCTTTTTGGGACAGACTAATAAGGATAGACCAATATTTTTGGGACGGAGTGAGTACCTTTTTAGCATAAAAATAAGTGTTTAAAATCATTTTTTATCTAACTCAAACACCTAAAAAGTATAAAAAGCTTAAAAGCAAAAAAATACTTAAAATAAATCAATCCAAACACCCTCGTAATTGCGTTAATAGTTAACTATTCCATGTATCGTTTTTCGAGAGTGTAGTTAATTTTTTCCTTAAAAAAGGACCCTTAAAGTATTAATTTTTGTTGTTTAAAATCCAAATGTCTAACGTACATTTGGATTTCTCTGGCCTTTGTTTCCAAATTAGGTGAATTTTTTTAGCACTATTAGAGAAATCTTTTTAATTCTTGCAAATCCTCAAAAATTACTCCAAAAGTGCTTTCCAGTTTTAGTAAAAATTAAACTGATAGAGCTTTTCTCATCCTCAATTATGTAAGAATAAAGTATCCTGCATTACGTGTTATATTTCCTAAACTTTTATGGCCTTTTAAGATATTTGACCCTTCGGTAAAAAGTAACTCCATCCGCTAATCAATATATAAAAAATATACATTAATTATGTGTATAATATGTATATTATCAATTTTATCGGTTATTATTTTGAGGGACGGTTATAATGTTTAAAATTTTCAATTTTTATATGCTAGAATTTAGATCTGCGAATTGTTTCATCTTTCTATGTTTATATATGTGAGAACTCAAAGTATTATACACAATGATTATAACATAAATACCTCCTTATTTTTTAGAAGGATATATTAAACAATAGCTTTTGACAGGGAGAAAACACATTCACCTGGTAACATATACATAAAATAAAATAAATAAAATAAGAAGGCATGTGAATAGTCCAGTAGAGTTTTGTTTATAGAGTACGAATATTAATATGTCAAGGTTGGTTGAGTGTGTATTGGTCAAAAAGGTTCCTGCTGCTGCAAGCCAAGTAATATGGACTATGTTATAAATTTCAAACCTAACTTAGGGTACAAATTAATTTTGAACATAAATAAGGATTTCAGGATTAATTCAGATCCACATTTAAATCCAAATCCAATTATTTTACGTCTCTTTTTTTTCTTCTTTTGGGAGTTGGATACTTGAAAAGGGGGAATAAAATGTTTTAATGATATTTGAATCAACTAGAAACGATATTACTCCGTTCGTTTCATAATAAGTGGTGTTTTAGGCTTTTCATTTTGTTTCAAAATAAACGGTGTTTTAGGATTTCAAGAAGAAAGTGATCTTATTCTTTCAAATTATCCTTATTTACATAATCAAGAATCATTAAATAACTTTTTTTTTCTATGAATTAGGGACAAGTTAGTAAAAGCAATCATATTTTTTTAGGAGTGAGCAATTTCATAAGGGGGTATTTAGCATTATTCCTGTTTTTGAAATTACATTTTTTTTATATTAGAAAGAATGAGTGACATATAACGAATGATTATTGAAGTAGAATTTCATTGTTGAATGATGTTATAGACTTATAAATATTTTCACTTTCTTTTGAATTAAATTTACTTAAGTTATGCTGGAACTTATTTTATGTTACGTTGGAATTTGAGATAAAGGTATCATGTTAAATTATTATTTTTAAAATTTTGAATTTATGTTATATTTGCGATTTCAGTTTATTTGCTTTGGTATTATTCACTTGTTGTTTTACATTGCATATTATTCATTCGCCAGTTACAATTGATAGACTATTTTTTTGTCAAACATTTTAATAGTGTTATGACGTTATATGTATTAATATTAATCTTTTTGTCAAACATATACACATCCCATGATGTTCTTACGTAATGTATGCTCTTACTTTTTATAATTAATTAAATTAAAATATTATTAATTTGAAAATATACTATTACTTTTATAATATTATTATAAATATGTGATTATTAATTAATATATTTTTAAGAAATAATATGTATTTTAAATACCTAATTTAATATATCATTTGTCAATTTTTTTTTAAAACTAATCTAACTGTGTAATTACACATGTGCAACCAAACAATATACTTGCAATTACATTGTAATTACGTTATAACAAATAAAAAGATCCTCGTAATTACTATACTATGTAATTACTAGGCTATATAATTACTACCCTAATAATTATATCAATATCAATAAACACGTGGCTTTCCAAAGACCCTTAATAATCTCGTATTTGTATAGGAGAGAGTAATTAAAAGAGTGGACCTAGGGATGGAAAAATTGACCCAACCCATGGGTCCCGATCCGTATCCGACCTAATCAACGTGGATAATTACCCGCTTTGACCGATCCATAGGCCATGTAGGGTATTAACCCGACTATCTGAGGGTGGGTTAGGGGCGGGTAAGGATATGGTTGTACTCTACCCGTACCCGACTCGTTACCCGACCCTACCCAATCTATTCCTACCCTACCGTACCCGATTCCATATATATATATAATTATAATTAATCTTAACCAACATGATCCTCATTATAATTGTGTCCCTGATGATAATGATTGGGTGCTTGCAGAGGAGATCTCTTGCAAGTTAGAGTTGTTCAATAGTATCACTGAACTATTTTGGGCGACAGTATCCAACTGTAAATTTGTATTTTTAAAAAATATGTGAGATCAAAATTGCATTGTCTAAATGGGTACTTCTCCTAATACAATGATTAGTTTGATGGCAAGCAGAATGAGATCAATGATGATTATTAGAGCTTAGTTCATGAGTTGATGGATGTTGCTCCTATTTTGGATCCTAGAGCTAAAATGGACTTGCTTGACTACTATTTTTCGCAGGTTTATCCAATTGATTATGAAGATCAAATTGAAAGAATTAAAGGTCTTTATGACAGTTTAGTGAGACAATATCAAAGAGTGAAAGGTAATCGAAACAAAGTTTGTGATGATTTTGCTAGGATTGGGACATCTTCTGATTTGGCTAGTCAATGTGATGACTCGACATACCCACATGAGTTCTATACCTTTGTAAGTGCCAAAAGAAGGAACATAGGTAGTGTGAAAACTGAGTTAGACAATTACTTGGAAGATGATCTCATAACCAAAGCGGGTAAAGACTTTGATGTTTTGACATGGTGGAAGATTATTCACATAAATATCTCACTTTGTCAGAAATTATTAGGGATATATTATCCATACATGTTTCAACTGTTGCATCATAGTCTGCATTTAGTATCGGGGGAGAGTACTCAACGCACAACGCAATCGACTTCACCCATCAATAATTGAAGCATTTATATGCTCTCAGAGTTGGGTGTGGAATATTGTGAAAGGTAAATTGTGAATACATTTATTTATAAATTTCAAAATTCATTCAATTTGAAATTTTATATTCATGATTCATATTTATTTTAATTTTGTGATTTTATTTGTAGATGAAGTTCTTGAGACTACATCAAACTTAGTTGAATGTCCAACCATTTGTGTTGATGAAGATGTGGATGATGAAGGTATGAAATCTTACATATATTACTTATTAATAAATGAAGGTGTAATTTTTTTCTATTTGATTAATTCAATTAATTTTCTACCAATGTCGGATCCTTTGATAATACTTTGAAGATTTTTTTTTTGTTGACGAAGGAACGCGGTATTACTCTTCGAGTGCGCGAGTAAACCGGATCGACGTGAGCGCGCAACCACGCGTCGGCCATGTAAACCACACTTGGCAAGCCATGTGTGACAGGCTCAACCAAGAAGGTTTATGCAGGGGATCGAACTCGTGACCTTGCGGTCCCTCGCTCTACTGCTACACCAACTTGGCTACCCTTGCGGGTTTACTTTGAAGATTTTTCAATGGTCAATGTAGTGCTTTGTTATTCCAAATGTACGAATTTATTGTTGTGTTTTTTCTTCCTTTATATTGACATATAATTTTGTCTATATAGTCTTTTTTTTTAAAATCATTTTTCTTCTTTTGTTTTTCATAGATTTACGGAGCACACTAAAAGTTTGAAGACTGAAGACATGTTTGATGTAATTGCATTTTGTTTTTGAGATGACATTAGTATTTGGACAAATTTTCCATAGAACTTTAATTGTATTTGGTAATTATGAAACTTATTTGATAATATATTTTATGAAATTTGAAGAATTTTGGTGTTTTATTAGAGGAAGTGTATAACCTGCGGGTACTCAACACCCGAAAAGGACAAATAAGGGTATGAAAATTATATACCCAGTGAATGATGTAGTGTATGAGTGACACATTTGAGAGGATTGGTAGGGTACGAAAATTCCAAAACTCGCCCCAAACCCGACCCACTGCCATGCAGACGTATACAGTAAAATCTCTATAAATTAATAATGTCGGGACCACGTAATTTTCTTAATTTAAAGAGGTATTAATTAATTGATAAATTAATAATTTATTAATTTAAATAGGTTTTTTCCGATTCAATGAACCTACTTCATGAATAAAACATATATATTGTATTGACTAATTGAATGATGTTCATGTACAGTGTGACTAATTAAATATAATACATTCCCTAAAAAAACAAAGTTCAGTGTAGTACACAATACTAGTTAAAACTTAATGCAAGTTTATGTATGGTAAGGAAATCATCATGACATCATAATGTTGAGTTGTATTTTTTGCCACCCAACATGACATCAAAAAAATCCAATCATGTGATGCAGGGGTAATAAGAACTTTCAAGATGCACTACCGCAGGGGATTTTACCGTAAGGTATTAGAGTGTTATGAGTTGGGATAATACGATCCAGAAAAGATTAATATTTTAGATGCAATTAATCTTACAGTCTCGGCTTGGACGATAAATGTTCAGCAATAGACAATAGCAAATTGTTTTCGACACTGTAAAATTCGTTCACAGGATGAAGTAACCTCAAGGAATTTAAATGAACTATTGAAGAAGACATTCATGATCTTGATACGATGATTAATAGTCTTGGGTACCGCAACAAAATGGATGGCAATCACCTATTGAATTGCCCGGGTGAAAATGATACATGTTCAGAGGTCCAAAGTTTAGAAGAAATTATAGCTAGTGTTGTTGAAAATCCTATTGAGGATGAAACTGAAGATGATACAATGCATTTGCAACCAATTACGCGAAAGGAAACACTCATAGCGGCAATAACTCTTCGCAATTTTTTGTTGCAGTATGAGAACGCAACAGCAGAGCTTTTGCATGCAGTAAGAAAAGTTAGAAATGAAATACACACAGATTTAAATTTTAAGAAGAATCAAACAACAATATAATCATATTTTATTATCCTAATTATATTTGTAATTTTATAGAATTATTAATTTATAATATTGAAGGAACTATAAATTTATATAAGAGTCTTCCGAAAAATTATTATCTTATTAATTTATCGAAATTATTAATTTAGACCTTGAGCCCAAGTCGGGACCGAGATTTAGAGAGATTATTAATTTATCGAGTATTAATTTATGGAAGTTGTACTTCAGTTACGTTCTTTTCAGAACCTGTATTAGATTCCTATTTTGATGCGTGTGATATCATAATTTAGATTACTTGACAGAAGATCTCACAATATGTGTTTTAGTTTAGTTGAAATTTTAAAATTAGAAAAGAAAAACTTAAGAACATGGAGAGACGTTGGTTGAATGATGAGTACCTTCAATTCAAATAGTGGGGAAATGGACCCGTTAAGTTAGCATTTACTACTACATATTAATATTTCTGATTGAGTTCAAAGCGATGTGTTTGGCAAATTGGCGACGACTTAAAAGTTAAACCTACTTAATTTGATTTATTTTTTAATTTGTTTTCTGATACATATTGATTTGTATATTCACACTGATATATGATCAATCTTATAAAAAAATTCAATATCAAAAGTAAAACATGTTTTGAAGAAACTCACTCATTCACTAAATCACATTAGTTTACTATAATTAAGTTTAAAATGAGGGCTAAGAGATACATATTAGTTAATAAATACACAATAACATACTTAGTGTAATTTAATGAGTAAGGTTTCAGAAAGATAGTGTGTACACATACTTTATTCTTATTTTGATAGGTAAAAAATATTTTAAAAATAGATAATGAAATAAAAGGCACGACATATATATATATAGTAACACATGTGATGTATTTATTGAATTAACTTAATATGAGTGGACAAGTTGAAATTTAAATCGTAGTATATAATTCCGAAGAAATGATCATATTTAATCCTAATCCTATGGGTACCTCATTTAGGGAACTAGGTTGGGGGACGAGGGGGGGGGGGGGGGGGTAATAGGAGCATAAACTAAAAACTCGCTGTAAAATCCCATGTTTGCTTCCGCATCTCATTTAAGATATTCTCATCCGGGTGTCGTGACGTAAACTCATTTTCTTGCTCTTTCATTTTGTCGGCTATATACTTTGGTTTAATTCTCTTTACCTCCCCAATTCTTTTTACTAGTGCATATGTGGCCACACCAACTTCTGGCCCTAGGGGATTTGTACATCTTCAAATTTGAAGAGTAAACAGTTGCTAATAAGTGTAATTGTATGTGTAAACATGTTGACATTATGTTTGAATACCCCCAAATAGTTGTATTATATGGACAAAAACTCGAGGATGACCATTTGAGAGGAAAACATATTTGTGAGCTACTTAGAAATTAGAAAATTCTCCAACTATGAGTTACATTTCTTATTTTTAGTATGGTTACCAAAATATTTTTTCAGAGAAATAAATATTAAATATTTCTTAATATTTTTTTTCTGTATATGTATGCAACAATCGTAAAGTCGTAGATATTAATAAGACCCCATTTATTCACTTCCATTACCAAATGTGCTTACAATTTAAGATTGATATTTTCTAAGTGAAAGAAGCGTCATTTTATTCTCTTTCTCTCTTTCTTTTGTGTGTATATATAGATTTAATTTATAAAACATTTTGCTATACATGAAAAACTTTATAACTGAGTAATATTTTTCAAATTCGGTATTTGTAATTGATTCGTTGAGCATATTTAATTTGTGTATTGTTAGATTTGATAACCTATCAAATATTATTTATACATTTGATATTTTCGCTTAAATAAAAATTATCATTAGATACTAACATGACAATACAATTAAATTTTAGATTTTATTTAAATCACATATCTATGAGTTTTATAGTAGTCAAAGTAAGCTACTCAGTTACCTTTACATGTATATATGTAGTCGAAGTGATTCAACTAAAATAAGAATACATATTATACCTTCTAAAATAAGTATATAAAAATATTTGTTATTTGTTTTTTCAATACTATTCGGGACATTGTGTGCATAGAGTATCTTCCAAAACATATGCTTGCTTTTCACAGTACTTTATATGTCTATCAAATGATTGAAATTTTACTATAATTGGGAATGATACAAAATAGGATCTTTCAACCTTATTATAAGTATATTCCTTTTTTTGCCATTCTAACTTGGAATATCTCCTATTTATGAGTAAAAATGAAAAACACTTATATGTAAAAATAAAAATCTCTACATAAAATTTAAAATAAATTTGTAACAAAACTAATTGACACTCCCATCGTTTCTATTAAAAAACATATTTGTCCTTGCCCAATTGTTCTTTTTCTACTAAAAGTTAGTGGGATGCAAGTAACAATATGTCAAAAGTCGTTGGTCACTTGCAAAAATTAGCAAAAAGTTGGATTACACCCGCAATTAACAATGAAGAGAGAGATAGAACCGAAACAGTAGTAGAATATAAATAGAGAAAACACAGAAAAAAAAGGAAAGGGAACCGTCTGAGAGTCGAACCCAAAACATCAATACCAAAAAGTTCTCACCGGTGTTATCTCCAAGTGTTGCCGATATTCATGCGTCATCTGATCGTCATATTACGTCAGCGCTCGGCGGCTGGTGGCGGCGGAGGACTAAAGGAAGTTGTTGAAGTGCTTGTTGATCGGTGAGATTCTAGATACTTCGTATTATTATGAAGAAAAGCCAAAACATCAACAGCAGTAATAATAATAATAAAAATAAAGTGAAGAATGGGAGTAATACCAATGGATTTCTCCCCAATTCTCTCAAGTTCATCTCATCTTGCATCAAAACGGTGTCGTCTAATGTCCGCTCCGCTGGTGCCTCCGTCGCCGCCGGTTCCTCCTCCGATGATCACCGCAAAGACCAGGTATGGTTCGCGTTTTTGTTCGATTTTATGCTATTGCGTGTTGATGATCTCATTCTTATAGATGATAGTTAATAACTACTTTGGATTTGTTGTCTGTTAAAAAGGTTTGGTAGTTAGTAGTTACTATTTGCTTGGTGTATTGAGTACAAAATGTGATTTTCCAGGCGGTTGAGCTCGCTCGAGCGAATTAGGATGAGGATTAAAGTTATAGATTTGTTAAAAGCTGGAAAATACGTATGCTGAACTATTATTCTCACTCTGTACTGTGTGTTGTTAATCTAGTTATTAGGGATTTGAATTTGACATAGTGTGAAAGCGAGCTGGTTTGGGAACTACATTTGGCATTTACAATTGAGATCATTTACTCTGAGAGTTCAACTGAAAATTTTGGACGATGTTATGTAGCTAGAAATATGAATTTTATGGAATATAGAAAGGGAGCCTTGGCGTAAATGGTGAAGTTGATGTCATATGACCATGAGGTTCACTTGTTCGAGCCGTGCAAACAACCTCTTGCATCTGCGTACATACCCTTGTGGTCTGACCCTTCCCTAGACCCTGCATAGCGGATGCTTAGTGCGTCCTCTTTAAAGAAGAAAGATGGGTGTTTTACTCGAACTCTTAACATCAAGGTTATGTGGCATCACGGTCGAAGGACAAGAGTTTGAATAGGCTGTGTTACTGCATATTTTGATGTTCTACTCTTCTAATTTTGTTTACTCAGAGAGTGTGTTACGTTACTAGGGAAGTGAGATTGAATGGTTGTGATTTGTGAGTGCATTATAAATTTGCAACATGATTAGATGTTTAGTTTTCTACTTCTTATTCTTCATGTGGACTTGATTTATGCTGTGCGAAGTTGGCACAGAGATAATTCAACCCAAAGGGTTGATCTTCAATTGGAAGAGCAGGAGAAGGAAGGTTCCGCTAGCTTTAATGTGGGTGGTGTGTACAGAGAAATAGGAGAGCTTTTGAAAGGGTGGAATCGAGCTTTTCTCAGTTGAGTAGTAGCCTCCGATCCCTTATTTTCTTTTGGTGCACCCATAGAGTTCCCAATTGTATAGAAGATTGGATGGAGTTTGTAGAGAATCATTTCTATATGTAGATTCTTTACCTTTTCGTATACCTCGTATACGGCCAGTTCTTTTAGCCATGTTAATGAATGAAAATATGTTTACCTGATAAAAAGCATATCAGTTGTTGCTAGGGTCAAATCATAATGGCTGTTATTTTTTTGGTAGACAGGACAGTGCCCTATTCTTTTGCTTATGTAGAAGATCGAGTAGGCACCTTGTATTTCAATTTAAACTTCTCTTTGCATCCTCCATATGCTCAATGTTATGGGGCATGCAAATTCTGGATTTTTTTTTGAATTAAAAATTTGGCGTGCTTTGAGAAACATCCTCACATTTTATAGACCTGTCTATAACTAAATCCCTTCTAGTAATGACATTTCATTTATGGTAGATCCAATGCTTTCCTTGTCCTGCTCCATCCCTGGAAAGTAAAATGCTACGAATATAGGCATGATGAGTTATAAACTTATAATCCGTTACCTGGAATTGTATCACCATCTAATAAAATGTTATTCAAATTCCTGATGTAATGGATGCCAATGTGATTACTAATTTCTCATTAGGGTGTAAATGATATTTAACTATCACAAGTATGCGCCTAATGAGATTTCCTAGGGACCATGTGTGGTTAAGCTATTGCAGTTTGTAACCGTGGAATGCAATTACAATTTTGGGCTCAAATTGCAAACTAGTAATGGTATATAATTATTTTTCCACAATTTCAAAAGAAAACCTTTGCATCTTTGTTGAGTGCCATCTTCTGACTAAATTTTGTTTTAGAACTAAAAGGTGGCAAACGGCAATTCACTTCTTTAAGAAAGAAAGATAGAAAGGTAACATATCTTGTTAGGCTAGGACATCTCTTCACTGTAGAAAGTTTATTGCTTCTTTTTAGTTGGTTTTCTGTAAGAGGGAGTGTGGTGGACTTTGATAGGATGAACAGAGAAAATTTAGTCCTCCCGTAATTACTTTTTTGTGTAAATCTCCAAGTAATCAGTGATAGTAATGTTCTAATTTTGTAGATTATGGAACTATGTTGTAGATGGTAAATTAATCTATACGCATTTAGGTACTATATAAACAGTTGTGTCTTGCTTTGGGCTTTGTAAGTTGAAGCAGTTTATAGTCTTTTTCTTCTGGATAGTTAAATTTGGACAACTGCCTATGGGATCAAACAAGATTTCCTTATATGAAGCTCCTCGTCCGCAGCTTCCATCTCTTCTTTGTAAAGAAGACCACCGCAGAATCCCACATAGGAGAGATAATTTTCCCCCAAGTAGGAAAGTGTTACCATTGCTATTTATCTTCAGTTCTCATCAGCCATGGAATTTAATGATGGGTATGATAGCTTGATAAGTATCAATGTTTACCATTTATCTTCGCTTATTTACTTGCTTGAGAAATTTCTGTCTAATTAATTTAGTCCTGCTCTCTTCTCTGGGTGACCTTCCCCTCACCCTCTTGAATATCCCCCTAACAGAAAAGAAAAGTATAAAAAACAGATGAAGGGTACGCAGCAGGAATTTGGAAAAGGTTTGTTGTTGACTGTTATGTTTGTTGGCAAAGTGCTCTGGTTCAGGATTAGATACTCAAGTGAAGTAAGATATTCCAACAGTATTCTGATATGGAATATTGCATGTCTTTTCTCCTTCACAGCATCGCAATTTTTCTAGTTTGTCGATATAAGCTGTGCATGATCTGACTAGATGTAATTGGCTCGGTTCTTTTTTTTTTTGGGCCAAACAGGTTTTATGGGCTTGCTTTGACAGACTAGAGCTTGGTTTGTCTTCATTCAAACGAGTGCTCCTTATTGGTTACTCAGATGGCTTTCAAGTCTTTGATGTTGAAGATGCTTCAAATGTTTGTGAACTAGTTTCGAGGCGTGATGATCCAGTAACTTTTCTACAGATGCAGCCCATTCCTGCAAAATCTGATGGTCGTGAAGGATATAAAAAATCACATCCATTGCTCTTGGTTGTGGCATGTGATGAGACTGCAGATTCTGCTCCAGCTCAAACTGGGAGGGATGGCTTCGTTAAGCCTCAGGGAGGAAGCATCATACACTCACCTACAGCTGTACGTTTTTACTCGTTAAGGTCTCACAACTATGTGCATGTTTTGCGATTCCGCTCTACTGTGTATATGGTTAGATGCAGTCCAAAGGTAGTGGCTGTTGGTCTTGCAGGACAGGTAAACATCTTGTAATTTTTACATTGATAGATTATGCCTTTGTCGATAAACCTGAGAATTACGCTGAGAATTTTACATTCCCATGTATGTTTGATGTGTTGGCAGATCTACTGTTTTGATGCTCTTACCCTAGAGAACAAGTTTAGCGTGCTCACATACCCCGTGCCTCAGTTGGGTGGCCAAGGTGTGACTGGGGTGAACATTGGCTACGGTCCCATGGCTGTAGGACCGAGATGGTTAGCATATGCTTCAAATAATCCGCTGTTGTCAAACACTGGGCGCTTGAGTCCCCAAAGTCTTAGTCCTTCTCCAGGTGTTAGCCCTTCTACATCACCTGGCAATGGAAATCTGGTGGCTAGGTATGCCATGGAATCAAGCAAACATTTAGCTGCTGGGTTGATCAATCTTGGAGACATGGGCTACAAAACTTTGTCAAAATACTGTCACGAACTTCTTCCTGACGGGAGTAATTCGCCAGTGTCAACGAGTGCTAGCTGGATAGTTGGGAGGGGTCCAGCACATTCAACCGAAACAGATGCCGCGGGCATGGTATATTCTATTTAAATCTTGTTTGTATTATCATGATGCTAAGGAAAATTAACTTAGTTGAGAAATTCTGTTGATAATGAAACCAAGCTTCATAAGGAAAGGGAAGGAAGGGCCTTGTGTTTTGAGTGTTTTGCTGATTTTGACATTTTTGACGGCCATATGATCATATCTCAGAAAAGATTAAATTGTGGTATATTCGAGGACAAGATATATGCAATTCGTGATTTACATTTTTATTCAGCTCATCAGAACTATATTTGTTGGTTCTGTTTCGCACTGAGATTTCATTTTTGCTGGGGCGTCAGATATTCCAAGTTCATCAGGGTGCCAGAGACATAAATATTCAGTGGATTATTTCTTAATTTGGCGCTGTAGTTGAGCTCTTGAACCTGATGGATCGCCTCTGTGAAGTAAATATATCGTAAGAAGCATAATAAGTGCACAATTATTTGTACTTTTTCCTCTCCTAACCCCAGGACTTTGGTTCAGTGGTAAAAGTTGTACAAGAGAAATGTGGTTAGTACACAACGGATTTCTTGTTTATTAAAAAAATTATTTGTTCTTTGTCCTTCCCAAGTTGAACGTTAATTTACCTTTTTGACTATTCAAATTAAGCTTTATTATCCTAAGAAGCATATACACCGGATATCAGATGACAACCAGTGCAAAGCTAGTCATTTCTTTCTCTCTCTCTCTTTCTCCCTAAACGAGAGTAGTTTGTTCCCCTACTAAACACTAAACAACTGTATTTAGCTCCTAAGTTGATTTTTTCATAAGATGAATAATATATAACAGTCGGGGAAAGCTCTGTACAGAAGTCGTATTCCAGAAAAAGAGAACCTACAACGAAATATGGTTCTGAACAAAAGAAACCCAATCTTCTTTATAATTGGGGACCTCATAGGCACTCCAAAAGGAAACTAGAATCAAAAGACTACTTTGTAATTTTACTAAATCTTGTTCAACCCCATCAAATGCTCTCCTATTTCTCTCTCTACTTTAGCCCCTAAATTGATGATTGTGCTATGTTCAGTTTGATGAAGACAGTAACTTCATCAGCTTTGTTGACAGTATGGTGGTGATGATAGCTGAATTTTCCTGCCAACTTTTCTTCTGCAGGTTGTTATTAAAGATTTTGTTTCTCGAGCAGTTATATCACAATTCAGGGCGCATACCAGTCCTATATCTGCTCTGTGTTTTGACCCTAGTGGCACTCTTCTTGTCACTGCTTCTACTCGTGGGAATAATATAAACATATTTCGTATTGTACCTTCTTGCTTAAATGGAGCAGGCAACCAAAGCAGCGATTGGAAAGCTTTACATGTCCACCTCTACAAGCTTCATCGGGGTGTGACTCCAGCTGTGCGTATCTGTTTGCTGTATTTTTTTTCTTTTCATGTTCAACATTTAGGTTTGAGTCATTATAATGATACTGATTAAACTTTTTCTCTAAATTCTGAATTTGATAGGTGATACAAGACATTTGTTTTAGTCACTACAGTCAGTGGGTAGCTGTTATGTCATCCAGGGGAACTTGCCATCTTTTTGTCCTATCCCCTTTCGGTGGTGAGACTGGTCTCCAACTACAAAATTCTCATGTTGATGGACCCATCCTTCTACCTATTCTTTCAGGACCATGGTGGTCTACATCATCTTTCATGGTCAATCAGCAGTCTTATGTGACAGCACCAGCACCAGCACCTATCACGCTCTCTGTAGTCAACAGGATAAAGAATTCAGGTTGGCTAAATACAGTGAGCAATGCCGCATCTTCTGCAGCAGGAAAGGTTTCTGTACCTCCTGGTGTTCTTGCTGCTGTTTTTCACAGTTCCGTACACCGGGAACAACCTGCTCGGAAAAACTTGAATGCTTTGGAGCATCTTTTGGCTTATGCTCCATCTGGTCACTTAATTCAATATGAGTTGATGCCCTCATTTGGTGGAGAACAGGGTGACTCTTATCTGAGAACTGGGACTGCTTCAGTAGTTCAAATGCAAGAGGATGACGCTGGGGTGAAAGTTGACCCCATTCAATGGTGGGATGTTTGTCGAAGAGCTGATTGGCCTGAAAAAGAGGAATGTGTTCATGGCATTACTCTAGGTGGGCGTGAAGCTACAGACATAGTCATGGGAGATTCTCTTTCTGAAGATGATACAGGAGAAAGGGATTCTTCTAAACTATGTGACCGGACTAATTGGTACCTTTCGAATGCTGAGGTGCAGTTGAAGTCTGGGAGGATACCTATTTGGCAAAAGTCCAAGGTTGTTATCATCTCTTGCGGACATTGTGTCTGGTTCCTCTATGGTCTATATTTTTGAATATGTACTGATGTCATTTGTATTTGTTCTAGATATACTTCTGTACCATGAGTCTTTCTGGATATGAAGAGCAGGATCTCTCTAGGAGTTTTGCTGCTGGGGAGATTGAGATTGAGAAGATTCCTGCAAATGAGGTCGAAATAAGGTGTAAAGATCTGTTACCGGTGTTTGACCATTTCCATAGGATTCCATCAAAATGGTCAGATGATAGGTAATGCAATAGCTATTCTGAGTTCTTCGTTCATTTTGTAGCACTTGCACTTTTATATTTGTCAAGGTTCTTTCTTATCCCTGCCCAAATGAGATAGGTGTCAGAAAATTGCGTTTTACGTTGCATTATCTGCTTGATGCAGAGTTGAGGCCTGCTGGTTTAGGATTGAGCAAATACCGTTTCACTTTTCTATGGCATTGTATGAGTTCTTTGTAACTGTAGATTTTCCTCTTTGAGATAGTTTCTAATTTTGATAAATCAGATCTTGAAACTAGTTTTTTTTTTGTGTCACAACGGTGTCTGGGTCAGCTTGTGCGCACCTCGACTATTCCATTGGGTATCTGCCCACCAGCACGGGTATCGAGTTACTCTTTCCACCAAAGCTTAGACATGTGGGAAGACATCATGTAGTGCTCTTTGTCCTTGCTGGGATGGGATTTGAACCCCGGTCTCCAAGGTTTTGCCCCACTAAGCCACACCCATGGTTATTTTTTAGAATGGTAACATATTCATCAGCATTTCCTTAAATGACGGGCACCATTTTTACAGTACAGATAAAATGGAAAAAAGGAGAACCTTGTTCATCTTACAAGGTTACTATAAGGCTTCTAGATAATCTAGGAAAGATTCACTATCCTCTATGTATTTCCTTTACAACAAAAATACAAAGACTGTATACAATTCATCTTAATTTTCTGTATAGTTACTATTATCTTCAAAACACCTTGCATTTCTCTCTTTCCATACAATCCACCATATACAAGCTGGAATGGATCTTCACCATCTTTAACTAGCTTTAATGTTGATCATCTGGATTTCGGTTTTTCTAGCTTGGTTCTTTGGCAAGAGAACTTTCATAATGTGGCAAGGTTGCAGTTATATTTTAGTATCTGATGAACAAGGCCCAATAAAACCTGAGCAAAAAAAGTGATTTACTGGATCACTAGTTCAACAATTAGGTGGCATTCTACCTTAGCATAATGATTATGAGGAATTATGCCTCGACTGAAGAGTTCTGTCTAGAACTCTGTCTGAGATCAATCTTTTCTTTATCCTTTTAGGTTCAGCCTTATTGGTGGTCATTTGGTTGTACTTGATTGTCGTTGTGAATGTGTCCCTGTCATAACTTGTTCTGATTGGTTTTATTTAAAACTCGATTGCTCGCTGATCCATGAAACAAATTCATTGTGACCCTGAATTGGCGGAAGCAAAAAATTAGAATAGGGGGAATAACCGGATGACTTTTTTTGAAGCACATGTGCTTTTGAAGTATTTTAGTGTCGATCACTCATATCTGTAGGCATGCAGTGAAGTGGGTTTAAATTCTGTTCATTGTCTGATTTGTCACTGAGAATTGTATAGACATTGAAGTGATTTAAGTGAATCTACAGAAGTTGATGATTGTGTAGAGATAAGTCGCCATGTCTCTGGCTGTATACAACTTTCTTTTGTTTTTAGTCCTCACGTTTGCCTCGGATAATTTCTATTTCGCACCAAATTTAAGGCTTCTGGTTGCCCTTAGTTTCTTTTTTATTTAGTTTAAATTATGGAAGCTTTATGGGGGCAGTTTAATAGTGCCCGTATTTTCTGAAAATGGAAGTTACGACCACTATTTCTGTGTTCTGGAAAAAAATGTAAACCCCTTTTTCAACTCTTCTCAAAAATTGTGTCTAGACATAAAAAAAATTGAAGTTAAAAAAACTAGGCAGATTGATGAGAAACTTCTGAATGGCTGTACATGTCCATATTCTGCATTTTTGTCTGCTGATTCTCAATTTATCCTTTTGCATGCAATTTCAGTATCCTGAATATTTATTCTGAAAGATGGAAGGGTTTTGCATTGATAGTTTTACATAGATCGGTAATATGGGTGTCTAGTCTCTACTTCAGTGTTGCCGGACAATAGTTTGCCGCTTGTGTAAACCCTAAAGCTAGATGCAATGATATGTTTACCGCTTTGCCTTATACAATATGTCAGTGCAGGCACAAATGTACTAAGGCATGCGACTAAGCATCCATGGACTCTATTTTGAAGAGACGTCACTAAACGATAAATATAGTAGATATATTAATAAGAAGTTAGAAATACAGGATATTATAATTTGTCACTGGATTTTAATTACACTTAAAAAATTACATCTTTTGTATATGAATCAGAAATTATGATTTAGGAACTTGATTGACATGGTTTGACTTAATGTATTTTGCTTAATCTCCAGGTTTTAATTCATTTGTTCATATAATTGTGATATGTTTTTGTAGTTATTTTTTTGTAGCGCTCTCTCTTGGTGACACAATTTTTATTATCTGCTCTTTCTTGGTGCCGTTTACGCGTTCCAGCATTTGACAACTCTGTTTCACTCGTTTGTCTTGGTTGTAGGAATCTGCACCTTTTATGCACTTTGATCGTCACATGTTTTATTGATGTCAAGGAACATTTGAAACACATTAAGATTCTGATACTCGATACAGGGTTTTCTTAGGGATCTCTGGACTTATAGATCATTATAGTTCCTATTATTTTTTATAAAGGACCTAAAGATCATTATTCTATCAAGTATTGCTCTTAATAGTTGGTACTTCTTTATACAGCTGCTAATACTGTTGTGCAGTTAAAATAAGGCTGATTTTGTTCTTCCATTCTTCAGCTCTGCCATTGGCAAAGAGAAGTCAGGAGACACTATAACTGGTATTTCCAGGGCAGATTCTCTCTCTGAGAAAAACTTTCCTTCTGGTGAGACTGTTCGCCTTTTCTTTTAAGCATTAATAGTTGTTTTATGGTTGAATCTTTCTCTGCTTTGTCTAACATATATGCTTTCAGGGTCTTCACAAGCTCCTGGTTTACATGAAGTGGGCATGGGGCCAATTTCGTATCCATGTATTGAACAATCTGTGGAAGAAAGTGATGGGTTGAGAAGCTCTAGTTATACTGTAGCCCCACAAGTTAGTAACAAAGCGCAGGCTGCTCTAGAATCGTCCCCAAATATCTTGTGCTCCGTTGAGGAAAGTTATGTTGTAAATAGTCCGTCTCCTCCCAAAAGTGAATCCCTCTCCACCGGAGGAACAAGTGCAAGAGAGGTTCAGTTCTCGAACAGTGTCATTACCAGTGAA
The DNA here is from genome assembly GCA_029844215.1 of Przewalskia tangutica. Taxonomy (NCBI): domain Eukaryota; kingdom Viridiplantae; phylum Streptophyta; class Magnoliopsida; order Solanales; family Solanaceae; genus Przewalskia; species Przewalskia tangutica. The sequence continues at coordinate 18,438,654 of CM056721.1, forward strand.
GCTTCAAACTCAAGTTCCAATCGTTCCGACATGAGTATGAACATTATTGACGAACAAACCGTTCATGAAGATATATGCGACCCTGTAGATTTTGGGCAATTTTTTCAAGAAGGCTACTGTAAGGCTTCAACTAATGATGAATTAAATGAGGTAACTGAACTGGTTACTGATATGGATAGCAGTAGTAGTCCTTGCAACAAAGAGAAACCTGATGATGATGGGGATAGTGATGATATGCTGGGAGGTGTGTTTGACTTCTCCGAAGAAGGTGAGTGATTAAGTGGGTTTTATCTTGTAGATTTACTTATTTCTTTGTCCCTCCATCCTTTTCCTTTGTCACTCAACATAGCCTTTCATGAACCTGTGAATTTGTCATGCAGTGCTCTTTAGCATTTAGGCCAAAAAGTTGTATGATAGAACGAAAGAACATATAGAACTTACAAAAATAAATATACTGCTATAGAACATATAGAACTTACAAAAAATAAATATACTGCAAGGGTCATTATTACTTCTGTATGTAATGCAGTTACCTTTGGTTGTTGCAGGTTGATGCCAGACCCTGATCCCGTGTCGTACCAGCCTAATCTTTTTTCAATAACATTTAGCAATGCTGGTAGTAGGAATTGGCACAATCAATGGAACATATCGTATATGCCATTGAAACAGAGCTGAACATTTCAGAAGAAATCTACTGACTGATATGTGAAATATGATTTAGTTCTTTCCTTTTGCTGGAGTGAAGATGCCTGGTTTCTCCTGTCCGATTCTCCTGTATATGTTGTATAGTAAAATTCATGATGCAAATGATTGGTGTGGACATGTCTCTGTCTATGCTGTGTAAAACTATGTTCTTTTTTTTTTTTTTTAAAAAAAGAAAAGAAAATAAAAAATCAAAAAGAAAAGAAAATCACCATTTATTGTATAGTTGTTTTTCTGTTTCATTGACCGGGTTTGATTGAAAGACTAGACTTTCTCGTTTGCTCTTTATTTGTATCAGGGTTATTTTGGCAAAGTTAACGGATGTATAAACGTGATGCTGAATGATAGGGAATCAGTCGCTTGATGTCGAATTGGTTGTGAAGTTGCTTATTATTAACAAAAAAAGCGTTGTTTAGACAATGTGTATTGGCATTGTAGCATTTGTTAGTTACGCAATGCTGCCGGGTAATTGTATGATATACTGCTACTTCTCCCATTTAGTTAATGCCGTCACATTAACCTGAATATTGCACCCCACTTCTAAATTGTTCATGTAATGTACGATATTTTTTTAGCAGGCTAAATTGCAATGGGAGGAACGAAGTATAACAGTTCACTTCTATGTCAAAATGGAGTACTACTTGATTATCTACTTTTCCTTTCCTTTCTGTTCCAGTCAGTCGTCCCTATGTTTGCTGGACCATATTGTGTTGCTTTCATTTTCTAGTATGGGTGGGTTCTGAGTTTCAAAGTTGCAAGTCTTAGCAAATAGATTCTTAGCGAGTTGAGTTGCAAATTGGGGCCTTTGGTACGAGGATATAAGGTTATATGCTGCTGACTTCTGCAAAATCAGATCTTTCACACCTTGGTAACTTACTGTAAAAATAATCCAGTATTTTTTTCTTTTTAAACCATGAAGGGTGATTTTTAATGATAAAAGATAAAAGATACAAATTGCAGAGTGGGGCTTGTTTACCCGTAAAACGGTACAGTTGAATTTGTATACGTGGTCAAGGATACATGGATCTCAAGTGACACGTTAAATAAGAATTATGTTTAAGATAAATAATAACAAGACAAAGTAAGCAATAATTAGCCTGAGCCTTGAGATAACTTCTGAGCAAATGAATGACACTCTGGCTATCACAGTATAGCACACTCCCCTCGTGGTCCTGATCCAATTCCCGCAGAAAAGATTGTAGCCACATCATCTCCTTTGTGGCCTCCTTCACGGCAACGTACTCGGCCTCACAGCTAGAGAGAGCTACTATCTTCTGCAATTTTGAAACCCAGCAAATCGCAGTAGGATCTTCATAGTGTCGGCGGTGAATTAGGTTCCACAACTCAACAGTTTCTTGTTTGAACTTTGAACTGCAAAAGAAATGTCATTGTGCTGAAGAATGCATGAAAAAAACAAGTGGGATGATATATTACTTCATGGACTGTTATTAGATTGAATCAAAAAAATTCTAGTTTCTTAACCTGATTGCAGTAGAAGTTTCAATATCTAGCTAGAATTATTGGACAAATAAAAGCAGTTGAATTGTCAAATACATTTGAAAATTATGTCCATAGAAGTGTTAATACGCAGACATTCTTTATTCTAGGAAGTAAAACTACTACGTACTAATTCAGAAAAAAACAGCTACTACAATCATTTGTCAAGGTCTTTATTTTTCCTTAAAACTCTCTACTTCTTTTTCTGTACATTGACTTTAACAAGCTGAACTTATTGAAAATTCTTCTTACAAGTTACAACGATCAAAATATTATTTTCAGACTGGAGTTTAAATAAATTATTTTTAGTTTTTGATACAATTAAATGGTAGCATGTATATTTTTGACATAGGAAATTTACCAATCGACTAATTTGAATTGGAGGAGGAAAAAAACCTCTGATAAGGGTAGACTACTTCGAGATTCCTATGATGTTAAAAGGTCAACAATGTGGAATTTGTGGAAAAGAATAAGGAGGGTCATATTTGGACCCGTGTGAGTCGTTCTACCGCACATGACCATCCGAAAAACAAAAAAATTTAGGACCCATTTTTTCATTTTTTTAAGTAGTATTAGCCATAATTTACTGTAAAGAGTCACAATTCACATGTCTTAACCCAATTAAGAGCTCACTTTTACGAATTAGAATAAGGGTCCCAAAATGTTTGAGACGGCCTTGAGATTAACGAAGGGGAATTTGATGTGAAATTGTACAAGGTGACGTTAATTACATCATTATTTTCACTTAAAACCTGTTGACAGAGCGCATGACACTCCTAAGAGAATGTACAGTGTTAATTCGTAAGCTAACTGTGACACTTGGAAATGAAAGTTAGCAGACGTGTTAACATCAATTATTAATTTAATTTCAAATTATTAACAAACTAAAATTATTAAGTACGGTCTACATATTTATAATTGGTTTTGTTTATACTAGATGCCAGTCCCTGAAATCACCGATATTTTCTTTTCTTTTACCATGTGAGAATTTTGCGTATGGAACCATTTCACCCTTTGCAGAGTCCTCTGGTAGCATCAAATACAATGATAAATGGACCGACATCTCCCCTAGCTAGGCTTCGGGCCTAAACTACGTACAAAGAATTAGGTGGACTGCCCTTCATACGAGTTGATCTTTAATTTTTACCCCTCAATTCGCTAGTCTTTAATCTTTGTTCATACTTCTCATTAATAAAAATTTATGGGTCAAAATATTTTTTATTCACGGGTCTACTAAATCAAATGTTATGGATTCGAATCCCAACAAAGATTAAAAAGAAAAAATAATGCAAGACAAAATTTTCATAAAAATTATGATTATTCGACCAAAGTCATAATCTTATTTTTTCAACGAAACTTTGACTTCAGACGTAGTTACATAAAAACTATGCCCTTAAAGCATAATCCTTGTACAACTTTGGTCGAATATGCATAATTTATATGAAATCTTATCTTGCGGTTTTTTTCTTTTTGACTATGTTGGGATTCGAACTCACAACCTCAAATGTATTTTCGGAGGCATAATTAGATAGAAACTATGCCCCTTAAGGTATAATTTCTATACAACTTTAGCCGAATAGACATATTTTCTAATGAAATCTTGCTTTGCGATTTTTTTTAACTGTGCTAAAATTCGAATCAACAACCTCAAAAATATTTTCGGTCATTTTTTAAGCAAAAGACAAAAATTGAACACCCTAAAATAGGGGTAATCGTGTGAATTACCCAACTACGTATAACACAGTATAGGAATGGATTTTGGGCCTATCTCAACACCCAAAACTAGCTTGTACGGTGAGGATTGTCCACGTCCGTATAAGGAGTCCACGTTCTCATTCCATTACCGATGTGAGACTCTTATCACACGGGATCCAACCTATGACTTAGGCCCAACTAGTTTGGCTCACAGGCCAATCTGCTAATCAAATTATAACTGTAATTTATACACACCAATAATGTTCTTTTAAAAAAAGAATGAAGAAATTGCAGGATTTTCCCTTCAAATGGACTGAACATTAATTTTTGTCCATCCTAGCAGAACTTATATCTAGTGGGACATAAGTTCTTTTAGAAACTAAAGTCTTGTAGGGTATAACTTGTGGGATATTATAATGTAAATAAACTTATAGTCCGCTAAATTTTTTATTTGTTATCAGGGCAAAAATTAAAGAATTGCACAAAATAGGAATAAAAGTGCAAACGATCAACTGTACTTTCAGATAAAACCGTATATATTCATATGATTTACAGACTTAAAGTAGACTTCTAATATTTAGGGTGAAGGAATTCTATATATCTCATCGTGTATTGTTCGGTAATAGTCTCCTTCATGCCATGGGTATAGGGATGTCAGTGGGGCGGGTAAATGCGGGTACCGCCCCGCATCCGCTCCAATTGGGACGGGTATGGGGATGGTTTGGTGGGTAGTGGGGAGGGTATGGGTATCAAAAGTGCTACCCGTCATGGGTAGTGGGGCGGGGGTGGATTTCATATAAGACCGCACTTCGCCCGCCCGCATCGCACCGCACTGCACACCGATCGTATCCGCACCGTCATATCCGTATTAGTTTAATTAGGCTATTTACGAATTTATTTGGCCCTTTCTTGATTTAAAATGTGACTTGAGCTAACCCGCACCGTAATGCACCACGTTTATTTTTCTTATTCTCTTTGTTCTCCTTTTTTTTGTTAAATATTTTCATCTTTACTGTTTTTTAATATTCATAATATTTTGTGAGTTTTGACTTGATATTCGATACACCATAGTGGAAAGGTTCTTTTTTTTTTCCTTTTTTCTTATATAACTTTCATTTTGGTGACTAAAACAATTGTTAGACATTATTTGAGCATTTTATTAATGGGTACCCACCGGGTAAGTGGATATCCGCGTGAAGTAAGTGGGGCGGGGGCGGGTGGAAGAATTACTACCCGTGATGGGTGGTGGGGCGGGGGTGGGGATGTGTTTTAGGTGGTGGGTACGGGTATGGGATACCCTTCCCCCGCCCCCGCCCCGCCCCATTGACATCCCTACATGGGTACATCATTTCACATGACACGTTACATCTCTCTTTCATCTAGTCTACTTCTATCATTTCAGAGGACCTAACAAGTTTAATGATAAAATTAATTCCTGAACTGGAGGGAGTAGCCAACTCAACAGGGGGCTAATTAATTAAACAAGCAGGCTGAGGCACAGGTCCAATCCAAATGGTGGTTGCCTGGTTGGTCATACCTTTAGTACGACCGACATTGGCACATATAATCCATATTTCTGGTCTCGCGTGCCAATTGAACAGAGCCCAAATTTCGTACTTCACATTTTCATTGTGGCTAGTGGTTACTAGTAACAAAGCTTATCATTTCCCCAAAGCCCTACCTCCAATCCCTTCATTTACTTTTTTAGTAGGCCATTTTATTCATGTGTGTGACTATATTATTTATACGTTACTTCCAATATATAACACGTTATGATTCCTTTTCGAATCGAAATAAACTTGTGTAGTTCTAAATGAAGACCCCATTAATAGCTAAATTGGTTCCACTACATCAATATTCATTTGATCTTTTTCAGACTCCAAATAAATTGAAACATCTCACAAAATAAATTTATAAATTCTAGAGAAACTTGAAACGTCATATTAAATTGAAATTCAGAATGTATTTAGAACTTCTTACGTTGTATTTTGTTTTTGAGAAGGAAGAGCTAAATTTATTTCCGTTCAACTTGTGGGCATTTTGATTATTCTAGTAGGTGTTTGCATCCTTCCATTGATACATGTACTGATAAATCTAGCTACCCATCGAAGATTAGCAAATAAGAAAAATAATTATGAGCTGCTCAATGTTGCTGAGTTGTAAGGAGTGTTTCTCTCTCTTCAAACTGGAACATGTTCCATTTACGTTTTACCCTAATTAAACTCCATCAATAATTAGTATTGTTTTTTTAACCCTATTTGTTTTTATATGAAAGGTAAATGTATATTAATAATCAATCAAAGAACAAGTACAGTGGGCGAACCCACAAACCAACAGAGGTGACGATATAAATCTTGTGCGCATCCACAAATCGGATCAACACAAGATTTAATCTCGTCAGCTTCAAAAAGGGACTAAAAAGAGACTCAAGCTAATCCCACAAGTTGGGCAGTCAAGAGTGTAAACTGAGCATTTACCAAGCTTTCCCACAAGCCTGGGAACAATAAAAACTGGCCAGTGGCAAATCCCTTATGTATGGAACAAAAGGTTGCAGCCGCGGACCTCATCAAACCCTTTTCATTGTAAACTCCTACCACGCTACGCAATCTCAAAAATCGAAAAACAACAACCAACGCCTTGAAAGTCGTGTTGGGCCCCATGGACGGGTAGTCACGATATTTGGCGTCGCCGGTGAAAGATAATACCACTCCAGTTGATCCCACAAATTGGGTAGTCAAGGGGCGAAAGCAAACAAACAAAATAACCAAGAAAGCCTCAAACTAAGCCCACAGATCGGGTAGTCAAGAGGGTGCGTAATAAACACTCCAACTAGTCCCACATGACGTGTAGTTCGCCAGTGGCCAGATTTACAAACCTATCAAGGAAATGGGGAAAAAGGGCAAACAAGATTATGTAAATGTTGGTTTTTATCTTGAAAAGAAGTGAATCCTTGTCAAGTCTCGAATCAAACCAAAGGATAGATGGTCGTGGCCAGCGCTATACGTTTAGCCTTGGCCTGCCAACCCGTGCCCTGTCCCTCTTTCTTGATGAATTTCAGTGCACTGTCAATGGTGGTCATTGCTCGAGTGATACCGAGCCAGTTTCTAATCCGAGTCCAGATGAAGGTGCTGACCAAATAGGTAAAGAATAGGTGCGTAACAGACTCATTGGTTAGGCCGCAAAGGGTGCAAAGTCCGTCGGTGTTCATGTAAGGGATCCTGTCCTTCGTGCGTAGCCTCTTCTTAATGCATAGCAAAAGGATGAATGCATGTTTTGAAAGAATACAAACATTCCAAACATCCTTGGCCCACAACACCTCATGATGGTGATTCCTGAAGAAATTATAAGCAGTCCGATTTCCAGTCAAGCTATTAGTGTCACCATGCCAGTTAGCTATAGTATTTTCAGCGTGTCCATGAGTGTCTTCCCGCTCTAATAGGTGATCTGAGGTAGGGCCAGTGTTAGCACTTATTTTTGACAGTCGAAGTGGTGGTGGATCCCATTCCAAGCTATCTCCCCTCAATCAGTGAGCCAAGTCAAGGCGGTACAAAGGAGCACTCCCTCGCTAGCAGCTCAAGGGGATTGAAGGCTAAGGCAGGGCTCTTGTTGACAAAGAAGGTCTAAATCTAAAATAAGGTCCCGAATAATGAGCGGGTGTTTGATCAAAGGAGAGTCCTCTTTTCTAGCCTGCCACGTCCAAATGTTTAACCCTATTTGTTACTAAGATGACAAGGACCACATATTATTGAAAGCTTTGGATACCTAGCTCATGTGCAGCCAAGACAACCCCTAGCCTGCAGCAGTAACTATGTCTATGAGATCAAATTGGCAAGGGACATCACCAAGTGGTCCATTTGGACTAGCTACTCCGAATATATCTCACTGGAAATTTATCACTTTATTCATCTCTAAGATCCAAAAGGATGATATTTGTCTTCCAAGAAATACGTCAAATCGTACATGAAACGATGCTGTCCTGCTCCTGCATGTCTAAATTTACAGTTTTTGGTTTGAAAAACAAATTATATAGCGATGTTGAAATCGAATATTCCCTTTTAATTATGTAGTATATTTGATTGGTCAATAATTGTCGATGTCGATTTCCCTCTTTGGAGTTTAACGGGCCGTTCTTTATATAAAGTCTAATTATTACAATACTTAGAAAAGAAGCCTTAACTAATCTCTCTCACTCACTTTGTTTCTGAGATTTTTTTTTATTATGAAAATTTCACAAATAGCTTCATTATCATAAAAACAGAGCACATCAATAACAAAATTTGATTTTAATTTCAGACAAACTTTATGTTAGATTCACTGAATTCTAGTTAATCATGTTTGCATGTTCATATGTGAAGAAAAAGAAAAGAAAGAAGAAGTGGTTGTGCGATAGAAGAGAAAGAGAGATGAGAAGAGGAAGAAGAAAGATCGTATATTGAATGAAAATGAATCAAGTCACAAATATCTGTTGTATACATATATATATATATATATATATACAATGATAACAAAATGACTAATCTACCCATGTAATTAACTGATTCTAAAAAATCTAATTACTTTCCAACTAACTCTAACAATATTAGCAATATTCACAATATTCAGCTAATATTCAACTAACTAGTACTGGATGAATCTAATACTTTCACATCCCCCTCAAGCTAGGAGGTATGAAAATGTGTTTCATTCCTAGCTTGGATAGTAGGTAGTTGTGTTGAACAGTGGTTAGAGCTTTTGTGAGCAGATCTGTTGGTTGCTCAGTGGTTGGTAAGTAAGAAACGTGTACAATGCCTCCTTTAATCTTCTCCCGGATGAAATGACAATCAATGTCAATATGTTTAGTGCGTTCGTGAAAGACCGGGTTAGCTGCAATCTGAATTGTAGACCTGCTATCAGAAAACATGTAGATAGGTAGCTTAATAGAAATCCCTAACTCCTGATACATGCCATGGATCCATACAATTTCAGCTACTGCTGCAGCAAGAGATCTATATTCAGCTTCAGCTGAGCTTCGGGAGATGGTGAACTGCTTCTTAGATTTCCATGACACATGAGACCTCCCAAAAATTACTAAGTATCCAGTAACAGATCTTCTGGTATTTATACAAGATCCCCAGTTAGCATCACAATACACTTTAACCTCAGATGTAGCAGAACTGCTGAGAAGAATTCCTGATCCTGGAGCACTTTTAATATACTTGACCAATCTCAGACCAACCTCCAAATGTGAAGATTTTGATTGCTGCATGAATTCACTCAAGTGTTGTACTACAAAAGCAATATCAGGTCTGGTATTGGTGAGGTACAACATCCTACCAATAAGTCTTCGATACAAACTGGGATCAGGCAACATAGAATCTATTGTGACTGAAGAATGGACCCCTGTGTCCTGTGATAGGGACTAAGAGGCTAGCAGATCATCAAGAGCAATTGTTGTAAGCTTCTGATTTATTTCCATGGGAGAGTGTACAGATTTAGCTCTTGATAAACCTAGATCAGAAATAAGCTCCAAGGCATACTTCATTTGATGCATGGCAATGCCCTGAGGACCCCTTGCAAATTCTATGCCAAGGAAGTATTTGAGCTCTCCCAAGTCGTTAATCTTGAAGGCAGTGTGCAAAATCTGCTTGGTAGACTGAATAAGTGTCTGATCATTACCCGTAATCAGCAAATCATCAACATAGACTAGAACTACCACAATATTTTCAGCATGCTATTTGGTAAATAAAGAATTATCCAACTGACTTTGATGGAAATCAGAAGTAAGTAAAGTTGTGGTCAGCTTAATATTTCATTGCCTCGATGCTTGTTTTAATCCATATAATGACTTAATCAGTCTACACACCTTGTTCTGTCCTTTGGTGATAAGAAATCCCTCTGGAAACTTCATGAAAACCTCTTCATATAGATCTCCTTGTAGAAAAGCATTGTAGACATCCATTTGATAGATGTTCTAGTTCCTGGCAGCTGCAACAACCACTATAGTTCTCACAGTAGTCATTTTTACTACTGGTGAGAAGGTTTCATGGTAATCCAAGCCTTCTTTTTGTTATAACCTTTTGCAACAAGTCTGGCCTTGAATCTCTCAACCTCTCATGTGGCTTTATATTTGATCTTGTACACTCATCTGCATCCAATAGCCTTCTTGCCTGCTGAAAGATCCACTACCTCCCATGTCTTGTTTTCTTCAAGTGCCTGAATCTCAGCCTTCATGGCATCAACCCATCTCTTGTCTTTGATTGCATCTGCATAACAATAAGGCTCAACATCTGCAGAAACCTGTGCAACAAACTTCTGATATTTGGATGATACTCCCTCATAGTCTATCCCATTTGAGATTGAGTACAGACAATTGGTAGACCCTTGTTGAGTAACATAATCCTTATGCCAAATGAGAGGTCTACCAGTTCTGGTAGATCTTCTGGCATTAGATCTATGTGATTGGTTATTTGGACACCTTGCAACATGTGGAGTGTATTTTGGTACACTCTTTTGAGTCATTTTTAATTTGTATTTTACTTTTTCATTTATGTTTAGTATAATATTAGGGTTGTTTTTCTTTCTTTTGAGTCACAGCGGTTCCAAAGGAGGAAATACAGAATTGAGGATGAAATGAACTCAATGAAAATGAAATTTGCACAAGCACATCCCAAGGAATGAAGCCTAAAATGTCCCAAGAAGAATAGAAGAAATCCAGAAGGAAACAGGTCAAGGGTCGCGGCGCAAGGCAAAGAAGGGTTGCGGCGTTGATGAGCCGCGGCTGAAGGAATTAGGACTGCGGCGTGAAAATTCCAGAGAGGAAGAAAAATATTAACCGTGCCAAGAGCTGCAGCGCCGCAGAAGCAGAATGCTCCAGTAATTTTTGCCGATTAAGGGCCGCGGCGCCGACGCGCATAATTTTCAGATTTGATTCGAATTTAACCAAGGGTAAAAGGGTCCGGAGTAAGGTTTTTCTCAGATATAAATACCCTAAACTCTGTCATACTTGAGAGCATACTTTGGAGAAGAGAACGGGGGCTACACGCTACACAATTGGAGACTTTTGTTCAAGTTCTTTCTCTTTTCTTTACTTTAATTCAGTTTATGTTGGATTGTAATTTAGTTCTTAGCATGACAATGTTTAGGAACTAATTACTTTATTAGGGTTTTCCGTCGAATCGCTTGAAACTCTTTCATATAGTTAATGCATTATTGGTGATTTCTTCTTCAGGCATATTAAGATCTATTCAATAATTGTTTTGATTGCTTGATAATTAACTGATCACTAATTGTCATCACATATATGATTTCGAATTAAAATTCTGAAAGGTGAGATTTGAATATGATGTAGTTGAATAGACATAGGTTAAAATCGTGGACGAAAGTACCCCGATACTTGTGTAATGTTTAGGGTTATTGCTCTTAATCCTCTTGTGTGGTAAAATCTATCATAGAAATATAGAAGGTTTCTGCACATGATTGAGCTCTTGTATGTCCTAACCGGAATATAATGACAGATTAGTTAACATGATATCTTAATACGAAGAAGAATCATTAGCATTGCGTTAACGCGTGAAAGAGTGGATAGTTGAGGAGATTGAAATACCTATCTCCATCATAACTGTTTTAAATCCCAAAATATTTTCAACATTAGTTTAATTTCTGCATTTTATTTTAATTCGTAGTTATAATTGTCAAACAAAATAACGTTAACCAAATAGATACCATAGAATAGACAATCGGTACTTGACCAGTCTTTGTGGACGATATTCGGTCTTACAGACTATATTACTCGAAGCGATACGTACACTTGCGTAAGCACGTGGAAATAGCGCAACAAGTTTTTGGCGCCGTTGTCGGGGACTGGCGTACTTTCAATATCGATTTATCTATTCTTATTTCTAATTTGGTTTTTATTTTCAGTTTTTATTTTTATTTTTTTCTTTTGTTTTAGTGTTGTTTGTCGTGATCTGTTTGCTGTTTTTGATTAAAAGGAACTTAGTTTATGCAAAGTAAGAGAGGAGCAGACACTCCTATCCCTCCAAACCCTGAGATTGAAAGAATGTGCAGACAGAACAGAAAAGAAAAAAGGGCAGCAGATCCCTTAGAAATGGGAGATCAGCGAAACAACAATGAGGGGAATGATGAGATACCGGCTTTGATGAGACAAGTCCCGCATCCTACAGACAAGAGCTTAGGGGACTAGGTGTTTGCTACTATTACAGGGGTGCAGACTTTCATCAGGCTTCCAGCTGTTGAAACCAATAATTTTGAAATCAAACAAGCGATCTTGCACATGGTCCAAGTTTCAGTCCAATTTGGGAGATTACCGACAGAAGATCCCCACTTGCATCTTGCAAATTTCCTGGAGCTGTGTGCAACGTTTAAATACAATGGTGTTACTGATGATGTCATTCGGTTGAGCCTCTTCCCATTCTCACTCAGGGAGAGAGCAAAGTGATGGTTGAATTCATTACAAGAGAACTCCATCACTACATGACAAGACTTAGCCCAGAAGTTCCTTGCCAAGTTCTTCCCTCCATCCAAAGCAACAAAGCTCAGAGGAGAGCTTAATAATTATTATCAGATGGATGGAGAGTCACTCTACGATGCATGGGAGCATTTTAAATATCTGCAGAGAAAGTGTCCTCATCATGGGATTGAGAAGTGGATGTTAGTCCACATATTCTACAATGGGCTGTGTGGGACAACTCGTACCATTATTGATGCTGCAGCAGGAGGGACGTTCATGAAAAAAAGTGTCGATGAGGCACATGATTTGCTAAAGGACATGGCCACAAACAACCATCAGGGAGCCGATGAGAGAGCAGTGAATAGTAGGAAAGTAGCTGGGATTCATGAGCTAGATGCTATCATTGCATTGACTTCGCAGGTGACCACTTTGACAAAGCAGATGCAGCAGAATACCATGTCCGTCAAAGTTGTCCAGACACCTGTGAGTTGTGAAATTTGTGGGGGTCCTCATACTTTTGATAGGTGTACAGTTGTGGACCCAAATAATGTGTCTATGGAGCAGGTTCAGGCAGTGGGGAACTTTTAGAGGCCCTACAACAATGCATTCTCCAACATATATAATCTCTGGTGGAGAAATCACCCAAATTTTTCAAGGAAGAATGACCAGGGGCAGCAACCACAGTTTCAAGCCTCATCTTCACAGCAGTTCAGCCAATTAGCACCACAAGAGAAATTAGATAACTTGGAAGCAGCACTGTTAGCCATGGCCAAAACCTAGAACTAATTCATGGAAGAGACCCAATCCTCACTTTCGACCCTTACCAACTCCCAGAATCAGTTCATAATGGAAACAAGATCATCGATTAAAAATCTGGAAGTTCAAATGGGACAACTGACGAACACACTGAACAAAAGAGAGCAAGGTAATCTCCCGATGTCTGATGATGAACCCAGTGAGCAATGCCGATGATTAGCTTGAGAAGTGGGAAGCAGTTAGAGCAGGTGAGATCTCAACCAGTGAGGGAGAAGGAGAATGAGGTAGAGAAGACAGCTGAGGGAGAAAATGAGGGGGTTACTGATGACCGCCCTATTTTAGAGAAGGCTCTGCCCGCAGTTATGAGGGAATACACAGACAAAATCTCTTACCTTTAAAGGCTGCAGAAGAAGTCCTTAGATAAGCAGTTTTCAAATTTTTTGGAGTTATTTAAAAAACTGTACATTAACCTTCCCTTCATTGAAGCATTGGAGAAAATGCCAGCATATGTAAAGTTTATGAAATACATACTGTTTAAGAAGAGAAAGCTGGCAGACTATGAGACAGTGGTGCTTACTGAAGAATGCAGTGCTATTTTGCAGAGGAAGTTTCCACCAAAGTTGAGAGATCCGGGGAGTTTCACCTTACCTTGCATTATAGGGAACGTGACATGTAAAAGGGCTTTGTGTTACTTAGGGGCTAGTATCGACTTGATTCCTCTCTCCGTATTCAAAATACTTGGGGTGGGAGAAGCAAAGCCGACCACCGTCAACTTGCAGCTAGCTGATCGCTCAGTCGTGCATCCCAAAGGTATAATTGAAGATGTGTTAGTAAAAGTGAGCAAATTCATCTTCCATGTTGATTTCCTCATTTTTTGAAATGGAGGAAGATGAAAATATGCCCATTATCCTTGGGAGACCATTTCTAGCGACAGAGAGATCTCTTATTGATGTTGAAAAGGGAGAATTGAAGCTCTGAGTCCAAGATGGGGAGATGACATTCACTGTTTTCAAACCTTCAACTGATCCACAACTAAATGATAAATGCTTTGATGTTAGTCTAATTGATAAAAAGACTCCTCATGAAATTTTCAAGGGTACTGATTCCCTTGATGGTAAGAATTTTGGACTTGTGAATGATGTTGTGAATGATGAAAAAGGAACAAAGTCCACTGAACTCAACCCTGTGAAAAAGAAGAGGAGGAGAAAACGAATGGTGCTGAAATAGATATGTGGAGGGGATAATCTACCCCCATGAGTGAATATGTATTTGCGTCCGGCTAAAAGACGTTAAAGACATCGCTACTTGAGAGGCAACCCAATGTTTTAATTATGTTATTTCAATTTTCATTTTAGTTTGTTTTAATTTTGTCTTGAACATTCACATGATCTGGTATGTTTAGTGTTTGTGGATGACATATAAAGAGAAGGGACTAACTCTGAGGAGAAAAGAACGAAAAATGCTGAAAACTGGAAAAATCAAAACTTCAGGGAATTAGAGTCGCGACACCTGTTGAGAGAGCCGCGACGCACGTTCCAAGGGCCGCGGCTCCTCCGTCGGCTTTGTGCACAGTGATTTTTCCATCAACCCAGACCTACGGTGTGACCGATGTGTTGTGTCTGTAAGTGTCCATTTATTTTTTGTCTTTACACATTGGGGACAATGTGTCAATCAAGTTTGGGGGGATCCTACTTTGTTTTGTGTTTTATTTTGTGTTTTGTTTTCTTTTTGTTTGTTTTATGTGTTCGTGAGTCATAATTTTTTTTATAGATCAAGCATGATGTAGTCGCTAAAGACATTGAGTGAATAAAGTGGGATAATGTAATGGAATTGAAAGCAAAAATCTGTGTGCTTAAGTTAGATATGTCAAAGATTCATGACATCTAATTATTTGGGGTATTTGTGCTTAGCCTATATGTTGTCAATTATGGAAAGAAAAGTTGAAAAATATCTAGAAAACTTGTTTGCTTGTTATTTGAGGCGAAATAGTTAAGATGTACATATTTAGGGAAATGATTCAGAATTTTTTTTGATAGCCCTTCTTACCATTCATTACTTATCCTGACATAAATTGTATCACTAGTCAGCCCCTTTGAGCCTAAAATAAGATCTTTCTTTGACACCCAATGATTCCTATGTTGTGCCATAAGTGATATTTGAAAACTCTTGGAATGAAAATTGTTGAAAAAGAATCAAAAAGAGAATATAAATTTGATGCACCCCAATGAAAAATATGCAAAAACCTAAGTTTGGGGTGCTTGTTATTTATAATGTATTTCATTCTCTCAAAAGAAAAGAGTGGAGAAAATATGTATGAAATTGAAAAGAAAGTCAAAAAGAAGGACAAAGAGTTGAATGAAAAATGCTTATGGTACGTAATTTGAGCCTAAATGCCCACTTTTACCTACCCCTGCCTAAGCCTACATTACAACCCTTGAAAGTCCTGAAGATCCTTAATGTGGATATCTATTATTAGTGGAGAATAGCAAGTAAACAGATCTATATCATTTTGGGAAAGATGGAATGAAATTGACATGCATAGACTATGTATTTATATTTCCATTAATTATGATCTAAGTGAATCTGCGAAATATCTAACTTGAAATTATAGATTGCTATATGTTCTAACATATTATCCCATCTTTCATCCATGATGTTGAAGAAGAAATACTACAATTACTTGATCCAGTTCATAGAGTCATTATTTTTATTTTGTTTTTGTTTTTTTGCTTTACTCGAGTGCGAGTAAAGGTTAAGTTTGGGGGTGTTTGTTGAGTGTATTTTGGTACACTCTTTTGAGTCATTTTTAGTTAGTATTTTATTCTTTTCATTTGTGTTTAGTATAGTATTAGAGTTTTTTCTTTCTTTTGAGTCACAACGGTTCCAAAAGAGGAAATACAGAATTGAGGATGAAATGAGCTCAATGAAGATGAAATTTGCACAAGCACAACCCAAGGAATGAAGCCTAAAATGTCCCAAGAAGAATAGAAGAAATCAGGTGAAATCCGGACGAAAATAAGTCAAGGGCCGCGGCGCAAGGCAAGGAAGGGCCGCGACATTGATGAGCCGCGACTGAAGGAATTAGGGCCGCGGCGTGAAAATTCCAGAGAGCAAGAAAAATATTCACCAAGCCAAGCGCGGCGCTGGGCGAAGGTCGCCGCGAAGCGAGAATGCTCGGTGATTTTTGCAGATTAAGGGCCGCGGCGCCTGGACGAAGGGTCGCGGCGCCGACGCGCATAATTTCCAGATTTGAGTCGAATTTGACCAAGAATAAAAGGGTCCGGAGCAAGGTTTTTTCCAGATATAAATACCCTAATGATGCGCGGTAAGATGCACACACTTTAAACGCAAGTGCACGTTATCGTGACAAGTAGTATAGTCTTGATAAGACCGAATATCGTCCACAAGGATTAGGGTTCAATTACCAACTATCTATTTTCGAGTATCTATTTGGTGAATTGATAATTGATTTGTTGTTTATAACTAAGAATTATGCAAGCTATTTAAATATAAAGATTTACTTCAGTGGTGATGAGAATAGGGCTTCCATGTATCCTTACTATCCGTTTATGCTACTTACTAATGCATTAACTTATGGTATTCTTCTTTTGGAGAAAGTAGGGTTATGAAATCGTTTTATACTCCCGTTAGGGTTATATAAACACTCAACCCCAGTATCGCACCTTACCTACCTTTCGGTGATAAGGATAACTCTATAGGAGGATTAAGAACAAAAACCTAGTTGACCGTCACACACAATGCGCAAAATTAGGGTTGTTAAGCCTCTCATCAACGCTACATAAATAATTGAGGTATTTTCATCCCCAATCCAAGAATGTCTACCCAACTTACAGCATATTCACAATCCCCCCCTTTCAGAATCTGATTAGAAATCATATAGTGATAATTAGTTATCAATTAATTACCAAGAATTCAACTCAATTATTGGATAGATCTCACAATAAGAAAAATAACCATAAGCATGCATTAATTTATAACATAAGTTTCTAGCAATTCAACAATGGAAAGCCCTATAAGAGAATTAGTTCCTAGCCGTTGACATGTGAGAACTAATTCCATGTTCATCATACAAAAGCGAAATAAAGAACAAGAAAGGGAAAAGAAATTACTAAACTAATGGTATCCATCTACAAGCAAAAGTCTTGTGTTGTGCAGAAGGAACCTCAAAGCGCCTAGGGTTCTCCTTTTATAGTCGCAAACCGCCTCCTCTTTTCCTTCAGCTGACCGCAATTTCGTCAAAGACCTAATTTTTCCGCGTCGGCGCGGCCCTGACGCGCAGTACTGGAAGTTCGCAATCCGTCCGGGTGATTTGCGCGCGGCCCGATATCTGGCATGCGAGCGTAGCCTGCATCTTCTGTAGCTCGCCGGATGTTTGAAACCGCGGCCTGCATTCTTTGTCGAGCGCGCGCGGCAGGTCTTCTGCGGCCTCTCACGAATAGTGGGCGCGCGGTCCTACTTTTGCTGCGGAGGCGCGCGGCGCAGTGCAGATTTCACCCTCGTTCGCCACTTTCTCTGTTTTTAGCTCTGGCATCTCCTCTTTTGCCCTCTTTTAGCTCCTTTTCCGCCATTTGGCCATTTTAACCACTTTGACTCAATAGAAAGGAAAACTATCCTAATATAACACTTATATGTGCAAAACAGGACAAAAGATTAACTAAAACTAAACCTGTCAACCGGTCCGGGTTGACCCGGAACCGGACCGGTTGACCCGGTAGTTTAACCGGCCGGGCCGTAAAGCATCTGGGTTGGGGTTGGGTTGGCCCTCAACCCAACCCGCACGGGTTATTTAAAAACACGTAAGACCGGACCAGTTAGGCGATAACGAAAACGGTTAGTTCTGGGTTAACCTGACCGTAAAAATTAAAAAAATTGCCCAGTCAAAATGGCCAGATTGGGCTTGAAGAAATTTGGAGGCGGTGGCGGGCGGTCATTTAATCGATTGGTCGATATATATTTTTTTGTTTTTGTTTTGTTTTATTATTTATTTTAATTCCATTTTACCCTTTAAAAATCTATAAATTCTCTACATTTTCTTCATTTTTATCACACAACATTTCTCTCAATTCTCTTATTCTCAATTTCTCATACTCTCTTAATCATCTTTATTATCAATTTTCAAGTTATTAATATTATTAGTTTTCAAATTCAAAGTAGCAAGACGAAGACTTGAGCTTGAGTTTCTATTGAATTCGAATCGAATTTTGGTACACTCGTTTCATTCTCTAATTATTTTATTAAATTGTCATATTTATTTGTTGATTATTTAAATATTTTATAATGTCTTTACTAAGGGAATTGCGTCGGAATGTAGTAAATCTAGTTCAAGGGGTAAAAATCAGAGTTCTTCATCATCTAATCAAAATATAGATTATGATCAAATGCAAGAAGATTTTGGAATAGAAGATAATGAATGTGATAACGTTCAATTAGATAATATTGTTGAACTTGAAGAACAAGAACAAGAACCTCCTACACTTAGTGTTCCTTACATCGATGTTAGTGCTGCTAGTGGTAGTCGTGTCGTAGACCTCCTTTACGAGAACCGATGCAAGAAAAAAGGAGTAAAGTGTGGCTCTTTTATGATATAGTTGTAGGTGCGATAGAGTTAAATGTAATATTTGTGGGAGAACTTATAAACATAAGGCGGGGTGGTGGCGGGGGGACGCACTATAGGTAGACATATAAAACACGATCATACGGCCTGATGGGATCTTGTCTCGATTTAGAACCGATCAACAACAACTTAATCCATTAAGCTGGGGGTTGGCTAAATGCGATCCAAAAAGATCGCATTGAATTAGCGAGAAATGATTGTCGGAGGTTGTTTGCCTTTTCTTTTCTTCTTCATATTTAATTACATATATTCAAAGAGTATATAATCCTTTTTTAAAGGTGTTCCTCGTAGTACTACTAGAGGATATTTTTAGACTTCATAATGATTATGTTATTTTCTTGCAATATTTGTTTGCTAACCTTCCATGCCGTATTAGTTTTACTTGGACATTGGACATCGTTGAGCAGTTATGATTATTTAACAATTACTTGTCATTGGATTGATGAAAATTTTAAAATGGAAAACGTATTATTGCTTTTGCGTATGGCGAGGATCAAAGTCATCTTGGAAAATATATAAAGCGAAACTATTTGTTTTTATGCCCAAAAATATAATCTTTATAATAAAATACTTTGTGTATCATTTGATAATGCATCTAATAATCCGCTGCTTTGTAGATCTTTTAAGCGGAAGTACAACCACCACTTCGATATATTTCATGTTCGTTGTGCTTGTCATATTTATAATTTAATTGTTAAAAGTGGTCTTGATTTATTTTCACTGAAATAAAACTTGTCAAAAGAAATTTGTTGGAGTTATTCAGTAATAATAGGAAAAATAGAATTATAGAATTTAAAGAAAAATGTAAACAATTTAATTTGAGACCTAAATTCATGCGGAAGAGATTATTACGGTGGAATTATACTTATTTATTTTTAAAAGAATGTTATAAGTATAAAGACCCATAACACATGTTGCAAATGCGCATTGTAAGAACGTAATGTATATGTTAGCAAGCGAACATTGAAATCAATTGGTGAACTTTTAAAATTTTTACGTAAATTTTACACTGCAATTATTGAATTTTGAGGATCTTATTACCAATGATTTGTAATGCTTTAGCTCATATAAATGAAATTTCCTATTTACTTTATGGTTTAAAATCAAATGTGAAATATCTGAATCGATTCTGATTATGTTTGAAAAGTTTAAAAATATTTTTTCCTATTCACGATGTTTATTGTATTAGTGCGATCTTAAATCCTTCTATTAAAAAGGTAGATTGTCATAATCTAATATTTAGTTTATATACTTATATGGAAATAGGTGGAACAGAAACTCCATCTTCATTTGATTGCATAAATAAACTTGATACTAATTTAACAACATTATATGAATATTATGCTACATTACATGATAACACCAACTCTGCTACTAATATTCCTTCTAGTTACGGTTGCGTGTCTACACTGCGATTGATGATGATGGCGATGAAGAAGAATCTTTAGACATATGGAACACTTTTACAACACAACCAACCATGGCCGTCTTGCGATGAGATGCAATTTTATTTGCAAAAGCAGTGAGCGAAGAAAAATTTTGACCGCTTCTGATGGTGGCGGGATAACAAAGGCAATTCGGTACTTGCGATGGCGGGATGTTCTTAATGGTCGATCTCAATAGTGGCTTCGAAAGTGCATTTAGCCAAGCACGAGATCAAATAGGAGACACGCGTCACTCGTTGGGTGGAAGCACATTAGAAGTGTTAGTCCGCAAGGGATTGGATCGGATCGAGAGAAGAAATCAAGGATGTGGAGGCGTTAATTCTCGGAAGATGAAGAAATAGGCAATATTTTGGAAGGCGGGGCGAAAGGCGGATGGAATTAATACTCGGTTAGAGGCTATGGGCATAACCAATTCAATCAACCTATAGATTACGAAGAACTTGCAAAAAGGATGCATAATATGTAAATAAAATTATTATTACTTCATTATGTACTCTTATTAACGTTATGAAAGTTCAAAAGTTTACATCTTATCATTAATTTTAATTTTACTATCTATTTAGTTGTTAATCTGTTATTACTTATAAGTTATATGACTTATATCTACTAATCTAATAAATTAATAAAATTATAATTACAAATTTACAATATAAACTATAAAGTTATAAACTATAAAGTATAAAGTTATAATCTATAATAAAGTATAAAGTTATAAACTATAAAATAAAAAGTTAACTTTAAAGTTTCAATTTTAATATATACAACTAAATTATATATTATATTATTATATTACATATTTAAATTGAATTTAGTTTATATTATAGAAAATAAATACTAGAATTTAAAAAAATTAAAAAAAAATAAGAAAGCAGGACCGGTTGGACGGTTCGACCGAAACCGGGCCAACACGGAATCGAACTAACCGGACGGTTGGCGTAGTCGATGACGGGCCGTGCCGATCGAGCAAGTTAAACCCGATGAGAACTCTGATCGGTCGATCGGCCAGTTAGCGGGTATAACTAAATCGACTCAAAAGGTGTATATAAAATACAGATCAAATACCCAAACTTAATCTTTGCTCGCTCGAACAAATATAGAAAGAAAGAAATAAAAGACTCAAAAAGCGAAAAATAAAAGACTCACCGCCATTGATCATTTTCTTTGCATTAGAGTTAACTAGAAAAACATGAAGGTTAGCAAAATAATATGCAGGAACATATAGCATGAAATTTTCAGCACACTAAACACATGAAGCTAAATATTTCGCAAACTCATATTCATCATGCTTAATGGAAGTCAATATATTAAATCATGCATATAAATTCAAGAATTCCTATGGCATGCTTACTTGCTATTCTCCACTAATTCTGGATATGCATAAAAGAGATCTTCAGGACTTTAAGGGTTGTAATGTAGGCTTTAGGTATATGTAGGTAAAAATAGGCAATTTAGGCTCATTTCGTGTACCATAAGCTCTTTAGCTTTTCAATATTTCCCTTTTTCATTTTGTTCTTTCCTTCACTTCGATTCTATCTTTTCCCTCTTTTGTTTTGGGAGAGTGAAGTATAACAAGCACCCCCAAACTTAGGTTTTTGCTTGTTTCTTATTACTTTTGTATTGGGGTGCAACAGACTTATTCACTCTTTTTGTCTCTTTTTTAACACAATGTATTTCACTATTTCATATTTTTACTTATGGTACAATTTGTGGGAATATAGGGTGTCAAAGAAGAAGTTTCAAATTTAGGCTCAATGGGGCTGACTAGGGATAATTTTTAAAGTACAGGATGGAAAAGAATGGTAAGAATTGGCTATCAAAGAAATGCCCGAGTCATCTCACAATACGTATCCTAACTATTTCGCCTCAAATAGCAAGCAATCATAACACATAAGCATTTATCATTTAGCATGCATAACTCAAGCAAGAAACTCCAAATAGACAGATTATGTGAGTTTTTGGCATATCTAACCTAAGTGTTTAGATAGTTGCTTCAATTCCTTTACATTATTCCACCTTACTTCACTAGGTGTTTCTAGCAACTACAACATACATGATCTTTGACAGACAATTATGACTCAAAATAAACATAAAACAATCAAAAAGCTTAAATAAAACGTAACATGATACACAAATAAAATACCCTCAAACTTAAATCACACATTGTCCCCAATGTGTGTAGACTCAAAGACAGTAAAAGAAATAAAACACTTACAAACTTTGGTTAAAATGGTGGTGGTGGCGGTGGATAATGCATCGACCATTGGTTGAACAAGGAGCTCAACTCGTTGATTTGTTGCCTTGTTTCTTGCTGTCCTTGTACTACTGTGTCCAAGGTCTGCATCATCCTCATCTGATTTTGATATAATTGCTCCATTGTGGGCGTCGGAGGTTCTGCTCCTGTAGTTGGCCGGTGGCTAGGTCCTGCCTCATATTTAGCCTCTATTTCAGGCTCATCTTCGTCCATGGCGGCCTCTGCTGCTGCTGCTGCTGCTGGTGGTTGTACTCTCCGTCTGCTCTTTGGTGGGCTTGGAGTGCAGGAAATAGTGCGGTATCCATGAGGACACGGCGGTTGGTTTCTCTCATGAGTGTCGGTGGGTAGTTGTGGGACCGCTCGTGTGACATAGCAGTGATAATCGAGCCATGTCCCCGATCGCTGTCGTTACCAACCTGCTGATTTCCTCAATGCTCTGCACTATTTCTTTCCCCACATCAATCGTCAACCCCCTCATAATTCCATATATTAGTTTGATCATGTCCTCTGGCACTCTGGTGAAGTGCGTGGATGGAATCATGCGGGCGCTGACGAAATATAGCCAACCTTTGGCTACTTTGTTGAATTGGCACCTGTTCAGTGCTCTTGACCCATTTCTTCCAATATCAAAAACAGCCCCATGGTAGCTCACGGTTGTCGCGCCCTTTTTCGGCCGCGGCATTTGTAAAATAGCGAACCCTGCTCAAAATGCAAAGTTAGAAAAATAAAATAAAGTGCTGAAAGGTTTAAGAGGCTTAGAGGTTTTTAAAAATGCTAAAAGGATGCTAAAATTGCAAAAGATGCTAAAGTTTAAAAGGGTGCTAAAATGCTAAAGGGTTGCTAGAATGCTAAGGGTTCGCGGAGTCGCCACCTAATTAGTTTGGGTGAATTAGGACACCTAAATGTTTAACTAGTTTAAAGTAAAACATTAACTCCATTTTATGGTCTGCTAACTTAATGAGATTCCGGGCAAGGGCTCTTTATTAATCTAGAGGAAGGGTTAGGCACCTCTAAGATCCGCTAACTGCGGTTGTCTGCCAAACCTAGGGTAATTATTATGCCAAGGTGCGATGCATGTTTTGAAAATATTTGAAGAGAAAGATGATGCAAGTGTCTATAAAAGGGATGCATTTTGATAAAGATTTATAAGACTTGTGTTCTAAAAAATACATGTAAGGTTTAAAAGTATTCATTTATTTTTATTTATAAATAAGTGATGCAAAGTTGATTTATAGACTAAATGTATGCATTCTTTGGAAAATTTGATTTTTATAGGTGGCATAGTGCAAAGGGCGATTATCATTTGGCAAAGTTTAGTTATGCGTGGCAAACCTAAAATAATTAACTTAAAGGAAGCAAATTTCTAGTATCCAACTACTCGCTAATTTATTGATTCAAGATTTAACTATTCTAAGTGTTCTAATAATTAATGTAGCGTTAGACAATTAATTACAACAAATGAATGAGGCGGGATAGAAAACCAATAAAGCGACTCGAAGGAGTGGCGATGTGATTCACTTTGTGGTTTGGAATTTCGACGCAGATAGCAAGATACACGAATGCGGGTGAATGCAAATCTTCATTGATTGAAGGCATAATGAGTCTCGCTATGAGACTCTCCTTTTGCTCCGTCGTTTCATGTAAAAGAAGAGAGATAAGGATTAGTATTCATTCATGCTATCTCACCAAATAAAAGTATCACATTGACTATTTCTTTTATCCTATTGGTCAACGACGCGGGATAACAACATTTAATGATGAAGGCGTATAGTCCGATAAATAAGAATGGTTTACACAGGTGATCTAAAATTAAAAGGAGTTTGGCATGATCCATGCTAAGAGCGACCATCGATTTTGAAGGCCGTGAGCACATGGGCCTGCCGATCTTAAGAAATGGAAAGCAAGCGGGAAGAGGCAACATGAAACATTGGGCATGCACAAACAATATACTAGACTTATATACATGGAATATAAGTAGCATACAACCCATATACCATAATATACTACGTTGATCGATTAGTTAAATGTATTTTCTTAGGCAGGAGATATAACTGAAACCTCTGCAATTACCAGCATTATTTTCCAGATTTCCAAAGAGACTACACTCTGTTGCTCTGATTATACGGCAACCAGACGGAGAAACAAGAAAAGCCAAGCAGGTAATGAATGGGCGGCGTTCGATTGCGAAAAAGAAATAACAAGGCCTCCATGATTCCTCGAGTCGATTTCCTTTTAAAACATGTGTCATGGCAGCAAACAGGAAATGCAGATAGTCATTAGACATGTGTTATGGCAGCAAACAGGGAATGCAGATAGTCAAACAACATACAGTGGACAATTTAGGCAAACAAAACAAGACGCCCATCCAGCGGAGAATTACAAGTACGCAGTATGCGTAGCTTAAAATATGAATAGGGATGGATAAGAAATCGGATATCAAACACACACATTTCGACTTATTTGAAAGCGATGGGTGAGCATTTTTAGATGAAATAGGAACATAGAGGCCTATTTTATTGGTTTAGATTTTCGGCGTAGAAGTATTCACTTAGAAAATAATGGGTGATTTAATGAGCATGCTTAGACCTTTGACAACCAAACAAACCATCTCAAATAATGTTTAAGCTAATAAGACACGATTATGTGTTGCGGGGATATATTCACGGAGGGCTCACTAAGCTAAAGCAGATTTCCTAAGGCGGTGACGCGAGTTTGAGTCAAGCCCGTGTATTGGGTAATATGCTTTCGGTGATCTCACGATAGTATATAAATCATGCTAGAAACAAGCGAGGACAAGTATCACGTTGATTTATATCACCTAGGCTAGATCAACTTTGATAGGCCTATTAGGATCTTTGTCTGGTTTGAACAATACAATCGATCCATAAACACATATTGACTATCCAAGCTTACAAGTTTGGACATTAGTATAAGGGAAGACATTCAGTATTTTCATACCAGACTAACTAATTACGACTCGATACAAACTAATGCCCTTAGCTTATGTCAAACACAGGCACATAACACTGACTTCTTGGCTAAGACCCTGAATAAACCAAAAGATCCAAACACAAGCAGTAGCCGTCAATAGACCCTGAATAATTCAAAACAAAGTTCAAACCAGTAATC
The DNA here is from genome assembly GCA_029844215.1 of Przewalskia tangutica. Lineage (NCBI taxonomy): Eukaryota > Viridiplantae > Streptophyta > Magnoliopsida > Solanales > Solanaceae > Przewalskia > Przewalskia tangutica. The sequence continues at coordinate 18,464,213 of CM056721.1, forward strand.
ACATAAGCATCAGACTTAACAGATTAATATTACAGCACATATCAAGCAACGTGATAGGATTAATGAACATAGCTCCTAATCAATAACTTCAAATCGACACCTGCTTAGATAGGCTACGACATATCAAACATGACATGATAATGTCAACAAATACAGTCGAGAAGCATATGACAGAAAACACATGAATTCACATAAGAAACCGAAATTCGACAGGAAAGCGAGTTTACCTTCTCCGGGCAGCGACCCGGGGCAGCGTATCAAGTCGTCGGTCCATTTCGGCCAGTTCGGGTTTGCGATGCGAATAGAAGGCGAAGTTTATGGTCTTGGGTTCTTTCTTTGGAACTAAGGAAAGGGATTCGAACCTTTATTCTTGCGACGCTAATTCTCTGGGTGCTGACTCCCTGACTCCCGGTGCCTTACTGTGCTCTGAATCGATGACTGCTGCTAGAGGACGTAAATCGATGCCTATCGGTTTTGGATGCCTCCTGATTTCTGACCTATTGTCTCTGCCTATTAATGCCTATTGCATGTTCTTTTATAGCCCCATTTGGGTTCAGTTAGGTAAACCCTTAAAAGTGACTCTGGGCACGATTCGTAAGAGATTCGTGCTATTTTCGTGTGATTTGAATGGATCATGGTAAGAAGAGTGGCCGTGGATAAGGAAAGTGTTGATATGGTAGCCGATTCGCCGGATTCTCCGGCGAGAATCCTGGCATGGGTGTTGGGACGAGGTGCGGCGATTGGAACTTTTAGGTTTAGGTCTAGAGCTGCGTTTTGTTCTTGTTGTAGACGATGGGGATGGGCGTATGCGGGCTGATAAGGGGCGAGTTGGGCTGCGGGGGTTGGGCCTGCGGGTCGCGGGTATTGGCCAGGAGAAGCTGGGCTGATCGGGTAGAAGGGGAAATAAAGGGGGTGTTGGGCCACGGGAGCTGGGCCATGCGGTAGTGGGCTGGGCGAAAATGGTTAAGTGTTAGGTTAGTTAAAGGGTAGTATTAAATTAGTGTTAGTTTTAGGCTAGTTAATTAATTAGATTAAATTATCTAATTGTTATAAAATAAATGCGGGTGTGTTATTTAATTAATGCTTAATGCTTTAGAATGCTATTATTAAAATCTTATTATTGCATTATTGCGAAGTTAAATTAAAATTGCATTGAGTTTATATTAAATTACTTAAATGCTAAATGCGAGTATGATATTTAAGAATCGTTTAAAGCTTTGCAAATGATTACTAATAAATGCGGCTATCTTTACACGACGTTATCGCTAAATTATTTATTTTATGCATTTATTAATTATTTAAGAATTGCGACAAAGCTTAAAGTTAATAAATGCGGGCGCGGGACTCTAAGTGCTTAAAACTCTACGTAAGACGCGATGCCATTATTAAATTGTTTATTTATGCCTGTATTTATGTTTTATCGCTGCATTTATTGTAAAAAATCATAAAAAATTATTTTACAAAATTAGTCTAATTTTATGGTTAATGGCTGGACGGGAGGGTCAAAATTGGGTGTCAACAACGGTGTCTGCAACGGCATTCCAGTCGATGTGGTCAATGCTTCTAGACCATGTTCTAAAGTGATTCCAATCACTTATTTCTTCAACATCAACCGTCTTCAATTGTATTTTTATATCTTCTGCTGTCACAGGCACATAGTGTCCCCTTACAAAGCATACCCTTTCCACCTTCTCCGGAAAGTTGGCATAAAATTCACGCTCCATTGTTGTGTTTACTGGTGCTATCTTCTCCGGATTCACAAATTTCCTCCACTCCCTTAACTCAATCATCGCCCGAATGGGCTCATAAACATCTTCTTCCCCATATGACTCCTGCGGTAGTCCGTTTCCGCACTACGGTATTATGGAGTGCAGTATTAAGCTTTTTGTATCTTTGGTAGGCTTGATAGCTCACAAACCTATTTTCATCGTATTGTGGGGTTGGGGTGGATGTGGAGCCTCTTCTTTTCCTGGTGGCCATGGTTAAAACAGTTTATGGAGTTTACAATTTAGTGGCACAAATGTTTCCTACACAATTTACAACTAGCAGCGAACACAACACCCCCAACTTCAACTTTTCTACCCAATACCCACACTCCTTTTCTACTCTTTTCTCCAAACCTCACAATCAACTTTTCGATGCCAACTTGACTCTGCAATGCTCCTTCAAACAACTACCTCCTGTGACTTCAGTAAAGGATTCAAGAACAGAAAAAAAATTACCTTTTTATGAGAAGCTTCAAGCTGTTCCTGTTTCTAATGGTGGTTTGAGGCTATGGAATGAAGCTTTGTTGGTTGAGATGGCTAAGGGTTTTTAGGAATTTAAGAGTTTTGATTGTGGTTGGGTTGGATTTATGGAGGATTTGTGGGCAAATTTTCGGATTTTCGTGGGTTTTTGGAAAGGAAGGTTTAGGTTTTTGAAATTGGATTTGGGGAAAATCTGATTCTGGGCGTTTTAAGTTCTGGATTCCCGCCAGCGCGGCCGCTTTTAGCCGCGGCGCTCAATCATCTGCGCTCCTTCGGGACTTTCTGCGCCGCGGCCCTGCTCCTGGGCGCCGCGGCGCCTAAACTCGGCAAACTTTCTGGAATTCTACCGCCGCGGCCCTGCTCCTGGGCGCCGCGGCGCTTAAACTTCAGCGCCTGTTCAGTTCTTTTGGCGCGCAGCCACGCTCTGGCCTGCTGCTACGAAAATTCTTGCTTTTCTTGATTTATTTCCTGTGCACATCAATCACAGACAAACACAGACCCAAGACAGTGAGATTTCTTAGACAAAATAAAATAAACTAAAGAGAAATTAAAATAACATAATTGAAAACGTTGGGTTGCCTCCCAAGTAGCGCTGTCTTTAACGTCTTTTAAGCGGACCTTGAGTTCTTAGCCTTAATAACCACAGGGTGGATTAAGCCCCAACCTATCCATTTCCTCCGTTTGGCGTTTTCTTTCTTCTTTTCTTCTTAGCATTATACGTAGAGGAGTTCAGGAAAACTTACCTCCTTTAGTGGCATTTCAACAAACCGTATACCTTTCTTGGGCTCATCGCTCTTTGGTTGACTTGTATTGGCTCGCATGGGGTTTGATGGTGCTGATTGCAAAGCACCCACTCATTGTTGGTGGCTCGATGACTTGTTTAAAAACTTTAAACACCATTTCTTGGACTCCACCCTTAGTGTTAATTCTCCTCTTTCAACATCAATCAAAGCTCTTCCGTTGCTAGGAATGGCCTCCCGATATGATAGGTATTTCGCATCTTCTTCCATATCAAGAATGAGAAATCTGCGGGAAAGAAGAATTTTCCTACTTTCACAATCACGTCTTCAATCTTGCCTCGTGGATGAACCATTGTCTGTCGGCCGGTGTGGAAACTTCTTGTGGTTGGTTTGGCCTCATGACTCTAATCTTTTAAAAGCGATAAGGCATGATTTATACTCGCCACAAATCACACAGGCTCTGTTGCAAGTCACCCCGCTTGCTGTGCAGGTAGTGTAAAGCTTCCAGGATCCTTTAGCTTTGGTGGCAACTTTTACGCAAGATAGCACTACACTCTTACATTAGTGCTACTATTTCATACTCTGCCACCTTTTCTTCTTCCCAAAATCTCCTTCATAAACTTAAAATAGGAGGGCATCCGCTCTAATGCTTATGAAAGGTATGTTGATATCTGACTTTACGAATGTCTCCAAAAATTTGGAGAATTGTTTATCAACCGCCTTTATTTGTAGTCTCTGGGGGAAAGGATCTTCTCTGTATACTCCTTCTGCAGGTTTTCTCTCTTTGTTGGGCTAGGCTCGATCACCCTCTTTTTCTAACTCGCTTTCTTCTCAACTCTTTGGTGAGGTATTCTTTGCTCATTGTCTTCCACTTCTCAATTGCTTGCTGACTGCTCCGCCAGATTTACCTCTGTATTGCTTGGCAATGTCCCTGTGGCTTTCTTTGTTTACTGTTTGCTAGTGACCACTGTGTCTCAAGTTTACGAGCGGGATCTACACATCATGAAGCTGCGTGCAGGCGTTGGCAAATCTTTATCCGCTTCGGCTCATCGGCTTTTCTTGCTGAACCGGTGCGTTGAACTGTTGAGGCTGTGGGGCTTGAATGAAGGGTTGCTGATTCTAGCTCATTGGGATTACGATCGCCACTATCACGGTCTGCGCCACTGATGCTGGTTCTGCGCCCGTAATGCGGTCTGCGCCGCGATGCGGTCTGCGCCACGCAGTCTCCTTTCATGAGAAATTTGGGTGATTCCTCCATCGTGGATTATAAGTGTTAGAGTAGGGGTTGTTCTGTTGCCTCGATAATTACATGGCACGACACTCTGCTGCTCCATTGGTATATTGTTGGGATCCATTGAAGGACACCTATCAAATGTATGTGGGCATACGTATCTCATGACTTTTAGGCATCTGTCGCGTTCACCGACCTTTGTATGTTCTTTGCTGTTTCGCTAGAAGGGCGGCTTGGGCATTCAAGGCGTGATAGCATCTATTTCGTGGACTCCCATTCTTCTCCCATTTGTCGACCTCTTCCGTGACATGGTTGTTAGTGGCCATATCTTCTAATAACTCATGGCGTCGTGGGCTGTTTTCCTCATGAATGCTCCACTCGCTCATCTATGATGGTTACGGTTATCTTGCTCGACCCGTTGTAGAAGATGTGGACCAAGTTCCTGACTTCAATGCGATGGTGTGGGCACTTTCTCTGTAGATCTTTGAACCTTTCCCGAGCCCGTATAAGGACTCTCATCCGCTTGGTAGAAGTTGTTCAACTCCTCTCGATTTCTTTGCTTTACGGAAATAACTTGGCTAGGAATTTCGTGCGACTCTCTTGCCATGTAAAAATCGAATCGGCGGCAGGAATTCAACCATACTTTTGCTTTATCCTAAGTGAGAAGGGAAAGAGCCTCAATCGGCGGCATCATCGATGCGCGTTATATCCGAGCGTTGCACATAGCTCCAAGAAATTAGCTATGTGCGTATGTGGATCCTCCGTGGCGATCCTCGAATTGCAACGTGTCTTTGTGTATGCTTCGAGTGCGGTTTTATCTCGAAGTTGTTGGCTCTGTGCGGGGAGCCTAATGCGTCGTGCTCTGTTACTCTTGGCAGCACATAGTCTCCCAAACTTCTTTCTGGCTGGACTTGGACTCTCTCTTCCACGTCTATTGGCGCTTGCCTAGGTATTCCTGGATGGGGGTGATTCTCTCCTAACCCTTCTCCCATCCCGTTGTTGTTACGAGCTGCGTTCATCTCTGAGGTTGCAATCCGATTGATTCTTTACATTTGCGAGTTTTCAATTTACGGATTGAAGGAACAAGAGTGTCGCTCCTCTTCTCCTTCGTAAACCGACTTCCTGAAATAGATAAAAAACAGACAACAAATCACGACACCTCGAATTTTCAAAAGAAAAAACGTAAAAATTAAAAATTAAAAGAAAAGTTAAAAACCAAATTAGAAATTAAAAATAGACAAATTTGATATTGAACTATGCCTAATCCACGTGGCGCAAAAACTTGATGCGCGGTAAGATCGCACACTTTAAACGCAAAGTGCGTTATCGTGACAAGTAGTATAGTCTTGATAAGACCGAATATCGTCCACAAGGATTAGGGTTCAATTACCAACTATCTATTTTCGAGTATCTATTTGGTGAATTGATAATTGATTTGTTGTTTATAACTAAGAATTATGCAAGCTATTTAAATATAAAGATTTACTTCAGTGGTGATGAGAATAGGGCTTCCATGTATCCTTACTATCCGCTTATGCTACTTACTAATGCATTAACTTATGGTATTCTTCTTTTGGAGAAAGCGGGTTCTGAAATCGTTTTATACTTCCGTTAGGGTTATATAAACACTCAACCCCAGTATCGCACCTTACCTACCTTTCGGTGATAAGGATAACTCTATAGGAGGATTAAGAACAAAAACCTAGTTGATCGTCACGCACAATGCGCAAAATTAGGGTTGTTCATCCCCAATCCAAGAATGTCTACCCAACTTACAGCATATTCACAATCCCCCCCTTTCGGAATCTGATTAGAAATCATATAGTGATAATTAGTTGTCAATTAATTACCAAGAATTCAACTTAATTATTGGATAGATCTCACAATAAGAAAAATAACCATAAGCATGCATTAATTTATAACATAAGTTTCTAGCAATTCAACAATGGAAAGCCCTATAAGAGAATTAGTTCCTAGCCATTGACATGACAAGAACTAATTTCATGTTCATCATACAAAGCGAAATAAAGAACAAGAAAGGAAAAGAAATTACTAAACTAATGGTATCCATCTCCAGCAAAAGTCTTGTGTTGTGCGAAGAAACCCTCAAACGCCTAGGGTTCTCCTTTTATAGCTGCAAACCGCCTCCTCTTTTCCTTGGGCTGGCGCAATTTCGTCAAAAGACCTAATTTTTCAGCGTCGTCGCGGCCACAGTAAACGGCGCGCGGCCGGAAGTTCTGTCCGTCGGGTGTTTTGGCGCGCGACCACGATATCTGGCATGCGAGGCGCGCGGCCAGGTCTTCTGCAGCCTCTCGAATAGTGGCGCGCCCTGCTGACAGTGAGGGCCCTTGGCCGGATGCAGATTTCACCTCGTTACGCTTTCTGTTTTTTCGACATCTCCTCTTTTGCCCTCTTTTATCTCCTTTTCCGCCATTTGGCCATTTTAACCACTTTGACTCAATAGAAAGGAAAACTATCCTAATACAACACTTATATGTGCAAAACGGGACAAAAGATTAACTAAAACTGACTCAAAAGGTGTATATAAAATACACCGATCACCTAAACGCTGTCATACTTGAGAGCATACTTTGGAGAGGAGAACGGGGGCTACAAGCTACACAATTGGAGACTTTTGTTCAAGTTCTTTCTCTTTTCTTTACTTTAATTCAGCTTATGTTGGATTGTAATTTAGTTCTTAGCATGACAATGTTTAGGAGCTAATTACTTTATTAGGATTTTCCGTCAAATCGCTTGAAACTCTTTCATATAGTTAAGCATTATTGGTGATTTCTTCTTCATGCATATTAAGATCTATTCAGTAATTGTTTTGATTGCTTGATAATTAACTGATCACTAATTGTCATCACATATATGATTTCAAATCAAAATTCTGAAAGGTGAGATTTGAATATACTGTAGTTGAATCGACATAGGTTAAAATCGTGGACGAAAGTACCCCGATACTTGTGTAGTATTTAGGGTTATTGTTCTTAATCCTCCTGTGTGATAAAATCTATCATAGAAATATAAAAGGTTTCTGCACATGATTGAGCTCTTGTATGTCCTAACCGAAATATAATGACAGATTAGTTAACCTGCTATCTTAATACGAAGAAGAATTATTAGCATTACATTAACGCGTGAAAGAGTGGATAGTTGAGGAGATTGGAAGACCTATCTCCATCATAACTGTTTTAAATCCCAAAGTATTTTCAACATTAGTTTAATTTCTGCACTTTATTTTAATTTGTAGTTATAATTGTCAAACAAAATAACATTAACCAAATAGATACCATAGAATAGACAATCCGTACTTGATAACCAGTCTCTGTGGACGATATTCGATCTTACAGACTATATTACTTGAAGCGATATGTACACTTGTATAAACACGTAGAAATAACGCAACATGTGTAATCTGAAATTTGGTACACACAGAACATTCTTAAGCACATCACCTTGCCCTAAATGACAATCACCAACATGTGTAATCTTAGTTGATTCCCTTGTATGTAGTTGCACTTTCCCTGCATTCTCTACCATATTCTTGTTATGTTAGTGTTCTTTATTACTAACCATATGATTAGTGGCACCTGAGTCTAGAATCCATTTTAACAGTTTCTCACAAGTAATAATTTTACCTGCCATGTTTGCACTTGCACTAGACTTTCCAATTTTTCCATTCAGCATGTTTAGTAACTGCTGATGCTGACTTGGTGTAAACTGGTTTCCCATATGAAATTGTCCTGCACTATTCTGATAATGCATCCCATTGTGTGGATAATGAGATTGTCCTGCATTGTGTTGGTAATGTAGTCCTCTGTGGTGATTGTGTGCCATATCTCCATCCTGTCCTCCTTGTCCAGCATTTTCAAAGGCTGAATTTCCTCTAGTCACTACATTTGCTCTTTTTGCCTTTCCCTTGAAATTTTTCGGATAGCCATGTAGTCTATAGCAGTCGTCTTTTATATGTCCAGTCTTATGGAAATAATCGAACTTCAGCAATTTGAGACAATATATCTTGAAATGCCCCTTGACATGGCAGAAATCACACATTGCATTCGAATTATATGGCTTCCTTTGCTTCACATTTCCACTCCTAGTTGTGAGCATAGTCATAGATTCCATTGTATCCTGTATTACTCTAGTCAAGCCTGCAACTATCCTTTGACTATCCTCTTGATTGATCATAACATATACCTGATTTAAGTTAGGTATTTGTTGCATCATCAACACCTGACTTCTAACTTAGCCATATCCATCGTTCAGTCCCATTAGAAATTGCAACATCGTCTGGTACTGTATGTGATCCATGAACTCCTTCGACTTTGGACAGCAGTTTGGTGGTGGCATGATCGAATCGTACTCATTCCATAAGTTCTTGAGCTTGGAATAGTACACAATCGACATTGTACCCTACCTCATGGTGAAGATCTCTTTGTGCAACTGGAAATTCCTAGAGTTGTTTATTTTGTCGAATCTATCTCTCAAATCTTCCCATATTGCATAAGAATCATAATTAAACAACATACCAGTAAACAAGATTTTGCTTACATTTCTCATTAACCATGAAACAACAATCGCATTGCACCTATCCCATATAATCACAAGATTCCATCAAATGAGTCCCTTATAATGGTCCCATCGATAAATCCTATCTTGTTTTTCCCAAGCAGTTTCAATTTCATCGCCCTGCTCCATAATATGTAATTATCCATTCCATTTAACACAACACCAACAGTCAACGATCCTGGTGCATCCGACGGAAAAAGATAAAGAGGATGATTGTGATCGATGTTGGTTACCACTTCTGTGTTTGTATCATCTTCTCCACAAGTCCCCATTCTATTATCTTTTCTGATTGCATGCAGTATCGATTATCTCCAATTTGTCTAAAATCCACTCGATTCGATCATTAATGATTTGGATCTTCAATTGCATGTGTTACACCTCGTAATTTCAGGGCAATAGATTGATAACGTAATTAAAAAAGTAAGATTCGAGTGTTGGAAGAAAAGTATATTTACATATGCTAATACGGAGATTAGTACACAAAATGATGTGATTCCGGAATAATTTTGGATACTACTAATGTGGCGATATGAGTTAATACTAATAGTTGTATATTTCCAATGGAGTTATGGACTAGTGTCGTATTATAAAAACTTTGACATCAAGAATATGAAGTTTTATGAAATTTTCAGAATTTAAATGAAGTGGGGTCTAGGATAAATTAATTGTGGGATTAATTTCAGTGAATATGATAAGAAGTGGGAATTAGTGGACAAACTATGAGAACTCGTGCCCCCCCCCCCCCCAACGCGTGAACAAGACCCCAAACATGCAAATGATTTCAGCTTACATTTACCAATGCTCCACTCATTTCCTCACCCCTAATTCGAAAACTACACCTTCACACCTCCCTTCCATCTTCTCTCATCTCCCACAGATTTTCCCTCATCCTCCACAACTAAGAGAAGACTAAATCAACTCTCCCTTCCAAGAGTAAGCTTTTCTACTAATTTCTAAGCCATGGTAAACTCCTCGCAGTGGCTGTTTCGGTAATGCTGGCCGAGATTGCTCCATAAAACTTTAGTTTTGGAAGATGAACTATTTGGAAGAAAAACATGTAAGTGATATGGGTTTAAACTCATAAGGAATGCATGCATGTCATTGTAAGTTGAAGAAATGGTGCAAATTGGAGCAGTGGGTGCCGATGCGAGAAAAGGGTTGTTTTAGCTAAGTTAAGGTAAAATTTCTTTTTCTTATAAAGTAATTGGAGTTAAATGATGTTGTAGTTAAGAGATGAACTCGTGTTAAGAGAAATTGGAAGTAAGAAAATGCATGTGATTGTATTGGTGTTGTGGTTGAGCCGATTTGGGTCTGTTTAATTACATTGGGTTTTAATTGATGTTGTTGTTATTGTTGTCATTGATTGCATGTTAAAATTTAAGGAAATCTTGATATTTAAAGTTGTAGTTGTTTATATGAAAGTGTTGAAATATGAATTGAATTTTAAGGAGTTATGGTATTATGTTTGTGGGCCGTGACATCCATGAAATCGTTGGACATTGTTGTATTGTGTTTAGGGGTTTTTCTTACTGAGTTGAAATGCTGGAAATTTAGTTACAAATATGCATGTACATTGTAGTAGTTGCTAATATATATCCTAAAGGAATAAAAGTGTAGAAAAATGTTACATTGCATTCTTGTTGTTGCGGGAGTATGGACTGTTTTAAAGGATGTTTTAATATGGTTAAAGGGGCTGGATTAACATGAGAAATAGGTGTATTAATCACCTTGGTTGTTGTGGTTGTTGTATTCCATGGACGTAAAAAGAAAGAATGTATGACGATGGTGTATATGGGGTATACGGGACTGATTTTGCTATGTCCTTGATTTGTCTCTTGTTATTGATGTTGTTGACCTTGTGTGTGAATTGCGGATGTGTGTATAAGTAGGGGAAGTGCTGCCCAAATTTTTACATGAAAGAGAGTTATCATTCGATATATTTAACGTATACTAGTAATCATAGAGTTGACGGACATGTTACTATTGTTATAGGTTGAAGTGCTAATTGAGATGAATTCTAATTATTGAGTTGGTATAGACGACAAGCTTTTGGCATGAGTCACATAAAATGAGCGTACGGCGGACGGACATAATTCCAATGAATCATAATTCCCAGTGATACATGATATGATAGTTGCCTTGATTCTCCAGTGATAGTTCATTCTAATTATTCCATTGAGAGTCAGATGATGATTTAATTTGTATATGATTGCTCATGATATTCTATTCGTGAAAAATGTGATTATATCATTTCACTGAGTCCCCGACCGGGTATGTTCGTGCACAACTTCATTGCATTATTTCACCGAGTCCCATGATGGGTCGGGTACGGTTCACATATGATTATTTCACCGAGTCCCATGATGGGCCGTGTACGATTTACATATGATTATTTCACCGAGTCCCATGATGGGCCGGGTACGGTTTACATATGATTATTTCACCGAGTTCCATGATGGGCCGAGTACGACATATATAAGTATATGACTTCATTCACCGAATTCCATGATGGGCCGGGTACAGCCCGTGTATAGTGACAGCCTTGTCGGCTTTTGTTTGATTAAACTGTGACTCCTCAGGAGACAGGTTCATTACAGATTTCTACATTGTCCTTAGTATCAGTCTGATTATATGTAACAGGTTCGTATACGGGTTTCCAACTAGGGCACCAGTCACGGCCCATCGATTTGGGTCGTGATAGCATGTCTCTGATTGTCCTTTGAATACTGATTGTGTCTTTGGATGCACAAATCCAGATTTCAATCGATTGCAATTTCTCTCCAAATCAAATAATTATTCCTTTGCTCAACCAGAATACACCTCAATTTAAAGAAACTCGATCGGAAAAAAAAAATAGTTCGCGACTTCGAAACTCGATCGAAAGTCAGTTCGCCGTATTCATCGAGCCTTCTAATCGATCATCCTGCTTTGATACCATGTTAGATTCACTGAATTCCAGTGAATCGTGCTTGCATGTTCAGATGTGAAGAAAAAGAAAAGAGAGAAGAAGTGGTTGTGCGATAGAAGAGAAAGAGAGAGAAAAGATCTGAGAAGAGGAAGAAGAAAGATCGTATATTGAATGAAAATGAATCAAGTCACAAATATCTGCTGTATACAAATATATATATACAATGATAACAAAATGACTAATCTACCCTTGTAATTAACTGATTCTAACAAATCTAACTACTTTAATTACTTTCCAACTAACTCTAACAATATTAGCAATATTCACAATATTCACAATATTCAGCGAATATTCAACTAACTAATATTGGATGAATCTAATACTGTCACACTTTAGTTTTACGATTATCTCAATATCATTCTCGATTCGATTTACGTTACTGTATATTATAGCTTTATTTTTACTTACGATGTTCTACATAATTTGATTTAGTTGATGTATAACGATATGGTTCAACTGTTTCCGTATCAATTATAACATGGATATCGATCATAAACAACATTCAACAGGTATTTAACTTAGAATTTAATTACTGTTGATGCTTTTTTTGTCAAATATGCCTCGTATTAAAGTCTGATAGCTTAATCGCGCGGGCATATTGCAGTGTGGGTTTGATTCCCTCCAGACAAGTTCTGTTAGGGGGTCAGATCTTGTAACATTGATCTGTTGGTAGCGATCAGACACTGAATGCAGGGTGCACATCCCGCGATTTACCCGGCGGTAGCGGCTAAAGACGGGTTCCATCGCCTCCAGGAGCCTAGTACAAGATCTTGTGCAGTCTTAGCGATATGAAGTCTTAAATGGCCAAGGCGCGAATTATCAAAAAAAAAAATTCAACCAAAGTTCTCATACTGTCTTTCCTGCTGTCGCACCAGATTTGATTCCTTAATTCTTTCATCATTATTTTTTCTTTGTTTTCCCGTTTGAATTGTGTTCCACTTCATTATTAAATTCATTTTCCACACCGTAAACTTTATCAAACAAGTTGAATCCATGTAGATGTAAAAACATATTTAAGGATCAGAGTGTTATTGCATTTACCTCTGAGTGTGACATAAAATTGGCATGGAGGGTACTAATCAAAGCCATGTTAACAAAAATTGGGTGTAGCTCAGTTGGTTAGGGGTGGCGATTGCTCAAGGAAAGCGATTCAACACTGCGTGCGATGTGGGAGTTCATTTTCCTTTGTGAGGATGACTTCCTTGTGGCATCAGACATCGCGCTCCACGCACAGTGGCTGAAGATCTGTGATTTACCTCCTCCATCAATCACGTGGTCGGGGTGAGCGCAATGGGCGAGGGATTTCGCTTTTTTGCTTCCAAAAATTGGGTGGAACGGAAAAGGCAGTTGCAGAAGCAATTTCCTAGTCTTGTCAAACTAAAACACAGGCCTTACTAGGGAAATGTGAACCAAAATTTGTCTCCATATGCTATAGCTTTCATGATCTGGACACAATTAAGTAGGTTTGGAAAAGTTCTCCCATGCCAAGATATTTGATTATACAACAGAGTTAAAATAAATTATAAATATAAATAATTTTATTAAAAAGAAAATGAAAATTTTAAACTTCGATTATTATTAAATATGAAGACAAAAATTATTATATCTTTAAAAAGGAAAGAGTCACTTGCTATATGGACACTTTATAGGAAAAGCCACAATCAATTTCTTGAATTTAAATGCAACTATAATTGTCAGAGTTGAAAGAATGTAATGTCCCAAACAGGTGTGTACATGACACCTGTCAAGCTTGTTTTTATTTTCACAAACGTGTACGTCACAATAGCATAAAAGCCATGTCACATTGTTTTTAGTTTGAAGTTTCAACCTAAGTTTCACATTGTTGTAATTTTTCAGTTACTTCAATGCATTTTTCCGATGTGTTTGTAGGAATAGAAAAAAAAAATAGAGAAATTGGGTTAATTTCTTATATTCATGAACGCATAAATGAAGCAAATAATTTAAATTTTTAATTATGATCCTAGACATTGGTAATATGTGTGTGCATAATCTTGGGGTAGAAAAGCAGGAATTTGGCCATAACAACACATATACATCTTTCTTAATTAGGTTGAGTAACTCAAATTACCAGTAATTTTTGGAATTTAAATAAGTATGAAACTGCCTAACTTTTAGACGCGCATAATGAAAAATTCCCTAATGCAATTTCAATTTCAGGACTTCGTTACTGTTGAGTTTTATTTGTTTCTTTTGCTCGACTTAGGATTAGAATTTGTACCAAGTATGAAAAATGTCATGGTGCGTTACTATGTTCCAAAAAAGGTAATTAATTCCATGAATTTTTGTAGGGCAACAATCATATGGACCAATAATTGTCCCTTTCCAAGATAATTTAAACCAGGGAGTTAATCCACAATGTACCAGCAAACCAAATACCAACAACATAACAAAAACAAACAGATCAGAAAGAGATTCCCTTAAAGCCTTTTTTTTTGTTGTGAAGGAGCCGCGGCCATTCTTTCTTTCAGTGCGTGAGATGCTTGGGTGTGATGGCGCCGCAAACCACGTCGGTCAGTGCATGGCAAGTCATGTGTGTGACTAACCAAGAAAGTTTATGCAGGATCGAACTCGTGGCCTTGGTCATATTCTCTTCTTCTGCTGAAACATTTGCATGCGGGTAAGATTCCCTTAAAGCCTTGACTATATAGTTGTTGAATTATTGTGAAAGATATACCTCCCTCCCGATCAAAAAGAGTGTACATTAACATTTTATTAGTCAAAAAGAGTGTTACTTATCAAATTAAGATTATTTTTTTCAAATTTGTCCTTATTAAGTACTATGTGATCAAATTCCAATACATATTTAATTATGAGCAGTTTAGTCAAATTACTTTTTTTTTGTTTAGTAGTTAGTATTTTCTTAAGAGGTGTGTAAATGACTAAGTGAACGCATTTTTTGATCCGGGGGAGTAATTTCCAAAAAGAAGTATTGATTAGATAAACAATACAACAACAATATACCAGTGTAATCCCACAAGTAGGATTCAGGGAGAGTAGAGTGTACGCAGACATTATCTCTACTTAGGGAGGTAGAGAGATTGTTTTCAATAAACCCTCGACTCAAAAGAAAAGCAAACTGAATTAGTCGGGAAAAGAAATAATAGAAGTAAAATAGTAATGACAAAATACGATATAAAACATGTCAAAATAGCTTTAAAAAAATAATATCGTAACTACCACAAAATTATACGATAATCGAATTACAACAAAAACACATAATAACAGAAATATAAGAACATACTATAATATTGATTAGATAAACAATATTAATATTTTAAAAAAAAGAGTAGGTAAGGGATATTTCATTTGATTTAGATAAGAACGCTATTAACTTTACCGACATGCAAGTTTTTTTTTTCTTGACGAGGAACCCACAGTTGCTATCTGCTTATGAGTCTGTATTGGGTAAGCTAAATTTGTGCGATAATCTGAATCGCGTCGGTAATTAAACCAGCCTGTAGTCGTGTGATTTCAGCAAAGAAGATTTATGCGAGGATCGAGCTTGTGGCCATGCGATCTACGTCTTTCTTCTTCATCGAGCATTCTGCTTGCGGGTTACCGATAAAATGGTTGATTTGACTTTCACTTTCACATGTCAAAGATATCAAATAGGACAGATTTTTAGTGACAGTACGCTATTTCACGCTTAAGTAATCCACCAAATGGTGGGGGAGGGCCGATTCAAATTATTTTTATTCTTAATTACAGATTTTCGTTTTCAATCTAGAATGAAGAACAACGTTTACCTACTAAATGAGTCTTTTTATTTCTTTTGAAATTTATGAACCAGACATTAGACTATGGTCTAAAATTGTTAATCACCAGACATTATATAGTATAATTTTTGTTTATAAAATTAAACAATATATGAACAAGTATTAGATTTGAATTTAACGTTATCTGAAAGTATAATTTTTTAAGGATAGAGACAAATTTTAATTGTGGCCTAAAAATAAGACATTTCTATAAATTACTATCTAAGAATGAAATGATTCAGGTCATATAGTCTTAAGTAGAAGAAGACTACAGTAATGCCACTGGCCACTGATAATGATTACACAACCTACTTAATCAGCTTAATGAGCTACTAAACTTGATAATATCCTTCATTATTCAACACTCCCCTCAAGTGAGGTGTGGAGAAAATATTGAACACACATAACTTGGAATTAAGGTATTGATGCTGAAGCTTTGTTAGTCCTTTTGTCAACAAATATGTAGGTTGATCTTTGGTAGAAAAGTACTGAGTATTCACTTTTTCTTGTTGAATTTTCTCTCTAATGAAATGACAATATATTTTAATGTGTTTTGTCCTTTCATAAAAAACTGGATTAACAACTATTTGCTATCACTGAAAATGGTAACATGCAAGGCAATCTTAACTTCTGATTCTTCTAATAAACTAAGTAGCCAAACAAGTTCTGAAACAGTGGATGTCATGCTTCTGTATTCTGCTTATGCAGAACTCTTTGATATGGTAGACAGAAGGAGCATAACTACAAGTACATGCATCTGTAATACAACTCATACAAGCACCACATGCATGTACTTGTATGGCTCCTTCTGGCTGATGAAAGATGAGATAAGCACAACTACAAGTACATACATCTGCAATACAACTCATACGAGTACATGCATCTGCAGTACAAGTACATGCATATGCTTCTGCAGTACTCTTTGATATGATACACCTCTAACCTCCAAACATATCCATATAACCTCCATATGGACTTTGTCCCTTCTCGAGGTCAATGAAAACTATATGCAAGCCTGTCTTCTTCTCCATATACTGCTCCACCAACCTCCTAATATGATGAATGACTTCTGTAGTTTAACGCCCCGGCATGAATCCAAATTGGTTCTCGGAGATAGACACGCCTCTTCTCACCCTCATCTCCACGACTCTTTCCCAAACTTTCATAGTGTGGCTTAGCAGCTTGATACCCCTATAGTTGTTGCAACTCTGGATATCACCTTTGTTCTTGTAAAAAGGAATCATTGTACTACACCTCCATTCTTCAGGCATTCTCACCATCTTAAAAATAACGTTAAACAACTCTGCCAGCCACTCCAAACCTATCCATGCTCATCCAAAATTCAACTGGGATCTCATCAGGCCCGGTCGCTCATTCCCTACGCGTCCTGCGAACAACACCCTGAACCTCCTCAACCTTAATGCTTCCACAATATCCAAAATCCCGGTACCTTACCAGATTTCTCCAGATCTCCCAGCATAATATATTTATATTTTTTTCGTTCAAGAGTTTATGAAAGTAAGATTGCCACATTCGCCTTATATGTGCGTCCTCCACCACTACTTTACCGTCCTCGTCCTTGATGCACCTCACGTTATCCAAGTCCTGAGCCCTCTTCTCCCTCACCTTGGCTAGTCTATACAACTTCTTATCCCCCTATTTTCCCTCTAATTCCACATACAGATGTTCAAAGCCGTCATTTTCGCTACCGTAACCGCTAGCTTAGCCTACTTCCTCGCTATCTTACACAATTCCCTATTCGTCCACTTCTCCACCTCATCCTTGTTTTCTACCAAATTTGCATACACTATCTTTTTCGCTTCCACCTTCTCTTGAACTTTACCATTTCACCACCAGTCCCCTCGATACCCACTACGGTTACCTCGCGAGACCCCTAGCACTTTTCTAGCAACCTCCCGAATGCAAATGCTCATCATGTCCCACATATCAGTCGTATCCCCCACTGCTCCCCCAAACCTCATTGGCCATCAACCTCTCCCCCATCTCATTTTCACTAGCCATAGTCAAAATCCCCCATTTGATTCTTAACCTGTCATCCATAACCCTCCTATTCTTCTCCATATTGATTTCCAAATCTATCACCAATAGCTTATGTCGGGTTGTAAGATACTCTCTCGGAATAACCTTGTAGTCTTTACAAAGACTGTTGTCAACCTTCCTAAGGAGAAAAAAAGTATATTTGAGTCTTAGCCACCGAACTACGAAAAGTCACAAAATACTTTTCCTTCATCAGGAACTCGAATTAGCTATCACCATCCCAAAAGCTCTAGCAAACTCCAAAGCAAGACGTCTTTTATGTTCATGTCCCGAGGCTAAAACCTTCATGCACGTCGTCATCACCACCCGAAAGTGTCCCGATATATCCATTGAAATCCCCTCTTACAAATATCTTCTCAGTGGGTGGTATACTTCCCACCTCTTCGTCCAAATCTTCCCAAAATATCCTCTTCTCGTTTAAGCCCGACTGCGGCGCATACACACTAATAATGTTCATAGTGAGCCATCCAATGACCAACTTAATCGCCAGCTGGTTGGAAAGCTCCTTTGATTCTGAGCTTTGTCTTTTGGTACAGAACCCTATTATTTTGAATTTTGTATATTTAGGGGCACGACGGGGCCTTGTCCCGTCACATGTCGTTATCCTTCTTATAGATGTCTGTAGAAAGTTGTAGGTTGTACTTATGTAGAGTTATAAATTTGTTTTGGTCAGCCATGTTATTGTACTATGTGTTGGGATGTTCCCGTGTATACGTGATACTATTTGGTGGCGGCCTTGTCGGCTTGCCTATTCTGGCATATGTTATTGTTGCAGCGTTTTGCTGTCGGATTTCATATTTTCCTTATGTGTTAGTTGGATTATGTGCGATAGGTTAGTATAATGGCGTCATTAGGGCATTTAGTCATTGCCCGTCGGGTCGGGTCGTGACAAAAGTGGTATCAAAGCAGTTAGTCCTCGGAATGTCTACAGACCGTGTCTAGTAGAGTCTTGTGTATGGGTATGTTGTGCATCATACTTATACGCAGGAGGCTGCCGGGCATTTAGGATTGGTTTCTATTCTTTCATCTCTTAGATCGTGCAATAGAGTTGTGTTATTAGGATGCCCCCTTTCTGACGACCTAATGTGTTTACAGTTATGCCTCCGAAGAAGGTTACCAGGTCCCGTACTCAATCTATGGCGGAGACTGTGCCCCAGTCGACGAGCTCTGCTTCGTCGCTACCTCCAGAGGCTCCAGTTCATGGGGCAACATCACCAGTTTCTGAGACCTCAGTACTTGAGCCTCTAGCTCCTCAGCCGGGGGCAAAGGACAAAGCCATGAGATATGCGGTTCAGCTGCTGACTAGGTTAGTGGCAGGGCAGACTTATAGACAGGGACCAGGAGTTGACCCCAAAGCAGATAGTTTGAGGGTTCGTGATTTCTTGTGTTGTAGTCCACCAGAGTTTCTCGGGTCAAGCACCGATGATGACCCACAGGAGTTCATCTGACAGATACAACGTACGTTGAGGGTGATAAAGGCTTCAGAGACTAAGTCAGTCGTGTTGGCATCATATCGGTTGCGTGGCGTAACTCTTAACTGGTATGAGTCGTGGGAGCTATCTAAGGGCGAGGGTGCTCCTCCAGCCGTGTGGGACGAGTTCGCAGAGGCTTTCCTTGACCACTTCCTACCTCCAGATATGAAGAGAGCCAGAGTTTATAGGTTCTTAAACTTGAGGCAGGGTGGTAGGAGCATTAGTGAGTACATCCTTGAGTTTGATTCATTGGCCAAATATGCACCCACTATTATAGCAGATATGGGTGACAGGGTGTATCGCTATGTGATGGGGCTGGACCACTACTTGATCGATGGTTGTATGAAAGTGGCTCTTCAGCCGGGTATGGATATTGCTCGGATCCAGGAGTATACACAGGGGATTGAGGACCGACATAGAGGGCGGCAGCCAGACAAAGGTCATGACAGGGACCAGCATAAGAGGGCTAGGTCGGCAGGTTATTCGGCTGAGTCTCGAGGCAGGCAACCTCAGCAACAGCAGGTTAGACACTCATCCCATCGGGCTGAGTGCTCCTCTGATCCCAGCGAAGATTCGGTATCCATGGTATTCAAGCGGTCGAGCGGGACTTCAGGTTCTCAGAGGAACCGGGGCTCTACTCAGTCGGTGCCACATTTGCCTCAGTGTTCTCGGTGTGGTAGGTCCCATTTTGGGAAATGTCGTTTTGCTACAGGTGCGTGTTATTTTTGCGGCCGTCAAGGCCATGTGATGAGGGAATGTCCGTCCAGAGGTGGTTCAGGTGGTATGGCTCGGCCTACGGGGTCGATTGCTGGTTCGTCATCATCTACCGCTTTGCGCCTCACATGGCAAGGTATTCAGACGCCAACGGGCCGTGGAAGAGGTCGTGGCAGAGTTTCTAGTTCTGGCGGTCTTTCAAACCGCATATATCTTTTGGCCAGTAGACGTGATCAGGAGGCGTCACCAGATATTGTTACAGGTATACTATCGATCTTTTTTTGTGATGTATATGCTTTGATAGATCCAGGTTCCACCTTGTCCTACATATCCCCTCTTGTTACTAGTAGAATAGGAATAGAACCTGAGTCGATAGAACCATTTGAGGTAGCTACACCGGTAGGAGATTCGGTTATAGCTAAGCGTGTGTATAAAAATTACTTGGTGGTGATATATAGCTGTCATACTCTAGCAGATTTGATAGAGTTGGATATGATCAACTTTGATGTTATTATGGGTATGGACTGGTTAGCTTCTTGTTTTGCCAACGTAGATTGTAGAGAGAAGTTAGTTCGATTTCAGTTTCCAGATGAACCAATTATAGAATGGAAGGGGAATACAGCATCGCCGAGGGGTAAGTTTATTTCATACCTCAAGGCAAGAAATATGGTTAAAAAGGGTTGTATCTATCATTTGGTTGGTGCGAGGATCTGAGCGAGTCAAAGCTCTTGATCGATTCGGTAGTTAGTGAGTTTTCGAATGTATTCCCATATGATCTTTCATGTCTTCCTCCAGAGTGGGATATAAATTTCAGTATTGATGTATTGCCAGGTACCCAATCCATATCTATTCCTCCTTTTAGAATGGTACCTGCAGAGTTGAAGGAGCAGCTGAAAACAACGTCGATGAAGGCGTGTAGGTGCACATAATTCCATTGGTCTAATTTGGGACCTTAGGAGACTTGTTGGAAAAAGGCTTCATTAGGCCTAGTACATATCCTTGGGGAGCACCAGTATTATTTGTGAGGAAGAAGGATGGTTCGTTTCAGATGTGTATTGATTATAGGCAGCTGAATAAGGTAACCATCAAGAACGGATATCCCCTCCCCAGGATTGATGATTTATTTGACCAGTTGCAGGGTGCTAAGTGTTTCTCGAAGATAGACTTGCGGTCAGGTTACCATCAGGTGCGGGTAAGGGAGACAGATATTCCAAAGACAGCATTCAGAACCCGATATGGACATTATGAGTTTAGGGTGATGTCTTTTGGACTGATCAATTCTCGAGCAGTGTTTATGGATTTGATGAACCGGGTATTCAGGCCATTTTTAGACATGTTCGTCATTGTATTCATTGATGACATCTTGGTTTACTCCCGTTCAGAGCATGAGCATGCGAACCGTTTGAGGGCGATGCCAGGGTCCTCCAGCGCCCGGCGATTGTATGCGAGTTTTCGAAGTGTGAGTTCTGGTTGACTTCAGTGGCATTCTTGGGCATGTTATCGCTGCTGATGGTATTCGGGTGGATACACAAAAGATTGAGGCAGTGAAGACTTGGCGGACTACGACACGGCGAGGTATGCGGTTTGGGCTAGCGGTGTCTGAAGGTTTGTGGAGAAGTTTGTCTCGATCTCAGCGCCTTTGACAAGGCTAACCCAAAAGGCAGCTAAGTTTCAGTGGGCCGATATTTGTGAGCACAAATTTCAGTTGTTGAAAGACAAGTTGACTATGACTCCCGTTCTGACTCTTCCTGAGGGACTAAATGGGTATGTTATTTATTGTGATGCTTCAAGACTTAGTTGTGTGTTGATTCATCATGGCAGAGTTATAGCTTATGCCTCCCGACAGCTCAGGAAACATGAAAAGAATTATCCCACGCATGATTTGGAGCTAGCAACGGTGATTCAAGCCTTGAAGATATGGAGACATTATTTGTATGGGGTTCATGTTGATATTTATACGGATCACAAGAGTCTCTAATAAATTTTTAAGCAGAAGGAGTTGAACCCACGGTAGAGATGGTGGCTAGAGTTGCTAAAGGACTATGATGTTGATATCTTGTACCACCCAGAGAAGGCCAATATTGTGGCAGATGCTCTTAGCCGTAGATCCATGGGTAGCTTCACGGATGTGCAGCCAGACAGAAAGGAGATGGCTCGTGAGATACACAGGCTAGCTAGTCTTGGAGTTCAGTTGGCGGATTCGGGAGATAATGGGGTTCTTGTTCGAGAAGTTATTGAGTCCTCTATCGTAGAAGAGGTGAAGATACATCAGTATGAGGATCCTGTTTTGGCACGATATAGAGATGCAGCTCTCCGAAAGGTGAAGGCTCTATTTGAGGTTACCCTTGATGGTGTGCTAAGGTATGAGGGAAAATTATGTGTACCTGATGTTGCAGGGCTACGACAGCAGGTTATGGGAGAGGCACATAATGCCTGTTATTCCATTCATCTAGGGTCGACAAAGATGTATCATGACCTTAGATGTTTATATTGGTGAGATGACATGAAAAAAGACATAGCATAGTTTGTTGCCCAGTGCCCGAATTGTCAGCAGGTTAAGGTCGAACATCAGAATCCTGGTGGGTTACTACAGGAGATAGAGATCCCGACTTGGAAGTGGGAAGTGATCAACATGGATTTCATTACAGTCTTACCTCGCACTCAGCGGAAGTGTGATTCCATATGGGTTATCATGGATAGGCTGACGAAATCAACCCATTTTCTTCCAGTTAGGACTACTTACTCAGTTGAGGACTATGCTAGGTTGTACATCAGGGAGATAGTGAGACTGCATGGGGTTCTCACATCTATTATATCAGATCGAGGAGCTCAGTTTACAGCTAACTTCTGGAGATCACTCCAGAAGGGATTGGGGACACATGTGAGCCTCAGCACAACATTTCATCCCCAGACAGATGGGCAAGCAGAGCGTACTATTCAGACACTAGAGGATATGCTGAGAGCATGTATTATTGACTTCAGAGGTAGCTAGGATAATCATTTACCACTCATTGAGTTTGCCTATAACAACAACTACCATTCTAGTATCTAGATGGCCCCGTATGAGGCCTTATATGAGAAGAAGTGCAGATCACCTATTGGTTGGTTTGATGTAGGTGAGACTAAGTTGATCGGCCCAGACATGGTTCAGCAAGCTGTTGATAAGGTGAAGCTCATTCAGGAGAGATTATTAGCAGCCAAGAGTCGACAAAAGTCATATGTGATTATCGACGTCGAAACTTGGAGTTTCAGATGGGTGACTGGGTATTCTTGAAGGTATCACCTATGAAGGGTGTGATGAGGTTCGTTAAGAAAAGAAAACTTAGCCCGAGATATATTGGGCCTTACCAGATCATTCGTAGGATAGGCAAAATTGCCTATGAGTTAGATTTATCATCTGATTTGGAAGAAGTACACCCAGTCTTCCACGTATTGATGCTACGTAAATGTATTAGTGATCCTTCCAGAGTCTTCCCATTAGATGATGTCCATGTGACAGAGGAACTGTCTTATGAGGAAAATCCCATAGTCATACTTGATCGCCAGATCAGGAGATTACGGACGAAGGATGTGACTTCCGTCAAGGTATTGTGGCGAAACAACAATAGGGAGGAAATGACTTGGGAAGCGGAAGATGAAATGAAGAAGAAGTATCATCATTTGTTCCATGTGCCTCCAGGTAATTCAGATTCAATCCCTTATTTGATTATAGTAATTGATGAATTGCATGTGTGTTATATTGTGGCCCTGTGAGACATCTTTGGGTTTGCTGAATATAGGTTGGTAAGTAGAGTTATAGAGGAGACTCTGCCGAAATTTTTATAGCATGAGACCTATGATGAACATTCGAGAAAGAATGTTTCTAAGTGGGGAAGGATTTTACACCTCGTAATCTTAGGGCAGTGATTTGAGAACGTAATTAAGGAAATAAGATTCAAGTGTTAGAAGGAAAATATATTTACATATGCTAATAAATAAATTAGTATACAAGAGGACGTGGTCCCAGAATAATTTTGGTTACTAGAAGTGTGACGTTGGTAATTAATGATAATAGTTGTATATTTTCCAACGGGATTATGGATTAGTGTCGTACTATATAAATTATAACATTGAGTATACGAAGGCCTAATGAGTTATTAGAATTTTAAGTGAATTGAGATCACGAATTAATTGTGTGTATAATTAATTAATTGTGGTATTGTGAATTAAGTAATGAGGGGCAACCATTCCACATGTCACTATGAGGACAAATAGGCAATGACTAAGCCTCATTACGCGTTGGTGGTCGTGGCATCATTAGGGAAATTATCATCTAAAAGAAGACAATATTGTGAGAATTAATTAATGCTACATTCAACAACTTTCAACATTCCATTTACTAAAACATTTCATACCCTTTAACCTACCAATTTAACCATTTTCTCGTGACAGAGAATAAGACCAATAAGGGAAAATGTTTGTTGATTGAGAAGTGGAATATAATTCTATCCTTGGTTATCTAGTTTCAATTTTTACAATTTATAAGCCAACAAGCAGTGAACGAGAGAAGAACTAACACTTCACTTGGTTTTTGGATAAAGAAATCACGAAGCAGTGGTGATATTAGAATTTGGGCAATAAATTAAGGTAAGAATTCTTCTTTCTATGATATAATTGGAGTGCATGTTGTTAGAATTAAGGAAATGTATTTGTGCTAAGGGAAAATTAGAATTAAGACATTGCAGGTGAATATTTTGGATGTTGTAGCCGATATTAAGACTAATTTTACTAATCTTGGAATTGTCGTATTCGATTATTGTGTTGTGAAGTTCGTCGCTGCTTTGCATGTTGAAATTGGAAGAAAATCTTGATATTTAGATTATAGTTGTTCATAAGGAATTGTTGAGACATGAATTGGACTCTAAGGAATTAAGAAAAGAATTGATTTTGTGGATGTTGGCCGAAAACTGGCTTGAAATTGTTGGACATTGTCGCGTCGAGTTAGGGGCTGATTTTGTGAAGTTTAAATGTTGGAGATTTGGTTATAAGCATGTATATATATGTTGTGGTAATTACTAATACACGTCTTAAAGAATTAAAGAGTAAAAAAGGTATTATGTTGAAAATTGTAGAACTTGCACTATTTGGTTGTTGAAGTTGTCGTATTGCATACGTGTAAACAAAAAGAATGTATTATAATAGCGTATATGAAGTACATAGGACTAATTTGGTTATATCTTGGAATTGTGCTTGGTTACTGGTTTGGTTGACATTTGTTGTAAATTATGGATGTACATATAAACAGGGGAAGTGCTGCCCGAATTTTTATAGAATAGGAAGTCGTCATTCGATATAAAGTATGCTAAGTGATCATAGAATTGACGAACGTATTACCATTATTATAGGTTGATGTACTAGACGAGACGTATCTTAATATTGAGTTGATTAGTTCGACTAAGAGGTATGTGAACTATTCCTTCTTTCTTTTGGCATGATTTTTATTAAGTAAACGTACGGCGGACGTGCATGATTTCTATACAGTCTAATTCCTAGTAATATGAGTTATGAAAAGTGTCTTAGACTTTCAGTAAAGAGTTCGTTTTAATAATTTTATTAAGAGTCGAATGATGAGTTCACACCGAGTCCCATAATGGGTCGGGTACGACATGCATATGATTTCACACCGAGTCCCATAATGGGCCGGGTATGGTATGTATATGATTTCACACCGAGTCCCATAATGGGTCGGGTACGGTATATATGTGTTTATGGTTTCATTCACATCGAGACCCTCACTGGGGGGCCGGGTACGTTATATATATATATGTACATGACTCTCATTTTTATAAGGCACAGTTGACTCTCATTTGTATATGGCACAATTAGATTTGGAATCTGATTATTATACCTGTCACTTGTTATCTATTGGCCACCTATGATCTCCCTTACCATATTACATATTTTACATACTCAGTACATTATGTTGTACTGAACCCCCTTTCCTCGGGGGGCTGCGTTCATGCCCGCAGGTACAAATGCTCAGTTTGGTGATCCTCCGGTCTAGGTTCCTGCTCAGCTGGTTGGAAAGCTCCTTTGATTCTGAGCTTTGTCTTTTGGTACAGAATCCTATTATTTTGACTTTTGTATATTTAGGGGCACGATGGGCCCTGTCCCGTCACATGTCGTTATCCTTCTTATAAGTGCGTAGGCGGTTGTGGGTTATCTTATGTAGAGTTATAAATCTGTTTTGTCGATCGTATTGTTATCTATGTGTTGGGATGTTCTCGTGTATACGTGATACTATTTGGTGGCAGCCTTGTCGGCTTGCATGTTATATTATGTTGGTTAGTTGGGACTCCTCAGGAGGCATGTACATTCTTGTGTAAAGGTAGTCTTGTCGGCTTGCCTATTCTGGCATATGTTATTGTTGCAGCGTTATGCTGTCGGATTTCATATTTTCCTTACGTGTTAGTTGGATTATGTGTGACATGTTAGTATAATGACGTCATTAGGGCGTTTAGTCGCGGCCCGTCGGGTCGAGTAGTGACAATAACTTCTACCACCTGATTCCTTAGCTCGCTTTCTACCAAAATGCCTACCCCATTCCTATACTTCGACCTACCCAAGAGCCATAATTTATACTTGTCTACATGCTTAACCTTAGGTCCTACCCATTTAGTCTCCTAGACACAGGCTACATTAATCATCATCTTCTTAAGAATCTTAACTAGCACTATGGACTTCCCCGTTAAAGTCTCAATGTTCCAAGACCATATTCTCAGTCTAGCATCTCTCTTACCCCACTTACCCCTAACCCTCTCCCTCTTCCCCGACCGAGAACATGACCCTAGTCTACCATCATTCAGCAAAGTCACTAGAGCAAAAAATACTAGTCAAAGTTTAACGTTAACACACAAGGAAACCAATACTAAAGCACAAGTTAGCAAGAATCTAGAGGTAAGTCAGACTACTACAAACCAAAATGATAAAACAAAGGACAAAAAGAATAAAGGCAAGAATGTAAAGTCAAGATTCAATAAAACGCAACATGCAAGAATTTAATTACAAGGATAAGGACAAGGACAAATATTGAGTACGGGCAACTGGAGGTACCAAATCCAGGCTGATAGAACTTGTTCACACGCCGGAACACACCGTTCACTGCCTAAAATCACTGTTTTCTGCCAAAACGTTTGTACTCGGATGCTAGGAGGGAGAACAGAGAGATAGAAGCAGGATGTATGTTGTGGCAAATCTGATGGTACCTGCAAAAACATAGCAAAAAAAGTGTTCACCGGAGCTCCGGCATTAATGTGGTGGTGGATCGGTGTGATGACTGTTGGTTACTGAGTTTCACCAAAGCTCAGAGCTCCGGTGCGAAAGTGGAGCAGATCTGGGGGTGGAGGATGATGACGGCGGCGGGGCTGGTGGGATTGTTTGTCGATGTTAATGGAGGGAGTAGCGAGGGGAGAGGGAAATGGGGGAAGGGTGGCGGGTTAGTGGCTTCTGGTTAGAGCTCCGGCGTTACAAATTGAATATGATCATCATTGGTAGTATTACATAGTTGAATATGAAAATGCAGACAGAATCTACCAACTAAATCTCGGAGATACTGATGTAACATGGCACATAAGTTAGGCTGGTCACCTTCACCCCTCTGCCCCCAACCCTTTTTAATGTTTAGCACATGCTGACCTGCCCATGCCAGCCCATGAGCACCTTTCCATTTTAAGAAGAAAAAAACTGATCAAATATTGGAATTTTGTTGCAACATTGGATTCTATTACTGCTACACCTTAAATATTTCATATGCAGTATTTCCGTATTTTTCAAGTTAATTTCCAAAATTTATTTGTGGATATAGACATATAGTTTAATTCTTTTGAAACGATACAAAAAATATTAGGAAAGTTAGACATGGTATTACCATTATATGTTTTACAAATTGTTATGATACGCATTAAAAGAGAAGTCATTAATAGGATTTTCTTTGGAGCTCGATTATGAGACTTCTGATTAAGGAGAGAGGGATTCTATTCTTTTACTCCAATTTTGAGTGTTATAAGAAGAGCTAGAATATTTATTAAGAGAGTTAAAAAATATAAAGAAGTTAACACACGAAGAAGTCAAGGGGTTCAACGTCTATTAAATATACATAAAAACAATTTTAACCTTGTATATATAGTGTAATTTTTCGTCCGAACCCCTCAGCCCTTACCGGCTCCGCCCTGGTTATAATACATTTTCAATAGCCTTAATCGAGCAATAGTAAGCAGAGATAATCCTAAAATAGAGTATATGTACTAGCCAGAACAATGACAAATTTAAGTATTAGAAGCATCTAAGAGAAGTTTTTACAACTGAGGAAAATGTTTTAAGAATAGTACTAAATACAAAAAGTATAAGAAACATCTAAGAGAAGTCTTTACAACTGAGGAAAATGTTTTAAGAATATAAAAAGTATTTGGACATGAATTTCACTTAGAAAAATATTAAAGTTTTTGTCAATGAAAACAAGTTCTTTACAACTTCAAATTCCTTATTCCAAGTTGAAGTTGAAATAATGACTTATAAAACAAAAAGAAAATGGACTATGATAGATAAATGAAAAACAAACAAAAGAAATATATAGGGCATGGTGAAAATATTTTGGATCTTGTGACAGCTTTACTATTTTAAGAATATAATATAGCTGCAAAAAACAACACAGTGTGAGACATGAAGGATGCACAAGGAACAGAAACATTATTGCAGAAAGTGAGAAAACAAAAAGGAAAACAAAATGTGTGTGTGACAATATAAATACAGTGAATCAATGTGCAAAGTTCATTGAACAAGTCCTCTCTGCTATAGAAAAGCGTGCCCTGCTGGAGCTTTTCCAAGAAAAAATACTAGAAAAGAAAAAAACAATTCCTCCATGCACTAGCTAGTACTAATATAACTTCAATTCTTGTTCATTTGTGAAAGTTATTGTGGATATAGCAAATCCTATGGAGAGTGTAAACCAGTTGCAAAGAAAACTAGCTGAGTATACTGCTTCCTTGTACAATGAGGTAAAAATCTTAAACCTCTAAAATTTAAAAAATTAAAAAAAAGAATCAGATTTCTTTTTTATTAGCATATGGTTTTGATGATTATTTTTTATATATAGAAAATTTTAGATGAGCAGTTTATACAACTGCAACAACTGCAAGATGAGAACAATCCAGACTTTGTAGTGGAAGTTGTGTCCCTTTTCTTTGAAGATTCTGAAAGACTTCTTAATGAACTTGCCAAAGCTCTGTGAGTAATTAACATCCCCTTTTTATTTGTTTTTCTTTTCTTATATACAAATCTTGAAGATAATTTTGAATTGTTTCAATTTTGGTTTGTAAAAACAGTAATCAGACTAATGTAGACTTCAAGAAGCTGGATGCTCATGTTCATCAGTTGAAAGGTAGCAGCTCCAGGTAAATCTTTCCAACATTTTTGGATTATTATTTGGAGTTCAATTTCATTATTGTTCTTGATCTCCTCAGTGGAACATTTGTTCTTGAGTTATGAACTTATTGTTGGAATTGGAATGGTCAAAGTCAAAGAGAAAGCATGCATTTTATTAATATTGATATAGTACCTTTGATTATTTTTAGATGATCTAATAGTATAAAATTTCTTTTGTATCAGTGTTATGTACAGAATTTAATCTCTTTTGATTTACAGCATTGGTGCACAAAGAGTTCAAAGAGTGTGCATTGCCTTCCGTAATTATTGTGATGAACGGAATGTTGAAGGGTAAGTTTAACTTTTTCATTTCCTACTTTTTTGTTGGTGCTTTCATTTGTTTTTCTTGACAATTGAGATAAAGCCAAATATCATTTACTGCAGGTGCTTAAAATGTTTGCAACAAGTAAAGAATGAGTACACCCTTGTCAAGAACAAGCTTGAAACTTTGTTTAAGGTGATTTCATTTTCTACCTTATTTGCCTCATTAATTGCATCATAATCTACTTAAGTGAGAAATTAAAGAGGTTCTTTGGACTCATTATGCACTTAATTGATTCATTTGTAGCTGGAGAAACAACTCGGGGATGCTGGAGGTTCATTTCCTGTGGTGTGAATATTATTCAAGAATATTGATTGATGAGATATGGAATATGAATTAGGTGGAATTCAATTATGCTTAATTGTAAGTTTAATTAGAAGTTCTTTGGATATGTTAATTAGAAAGTGTTCATCAAATTTTCGAGCTTCACTTCTTTGGCTTCAAATGTATAAGCAATGAAAGAGAAGATGAGGACTTCATTGTAGTTTAGCTATCACCTTCAATTCTATTATGCTTGTAAATGAGGGAGGTGAAATCTAGGGCTATGCATCTTAACGGTTAAACAAATAATCGGAATAGATTATTAGGTTATTAGGTTAATGGTTCGAGTATCGGGTGGTGTTCTATGGTTATTGGGGTATTGGTTCGAGACTTAGTTGACCACATTTATTAACGGGTGAACTGGAAACTCGATAATCATTTATTTAATTACAATTATACTCTTCCATATATAAAGTCATTTGACTAGACTTTCATATTTAATTACAATTATACCAATCATTATTTTTTTGAAGAAATCGCTAAAAAAGTACAACATGAGTTTCATTAGAGCATCTCGTACGAAAGTGTAGCAGTAATATTACTTATTTGAGTCATTTGAAGTTTTTTTCAATGTTTTACTCTTCTTGCATTACTCTTGTATCCATTAAAACTGATTAGGTTTTTCTGGCTTGGATTTTACAAATTGGTACATTTAAGTGTTCTCTACTTCGATCATATGCTTTAGATTATTGCCTCAACTTGATGGACTATTGTGTTGTGTAATGTAATTTAATGTTGCTTGGTTAATTTTTTGTCCAAGTTTATTTATGTCCTTCCTATTTCAATTGGATAATTTTGTTCGAAGCTACTTTCAGTTTAAAAAATCGATTCTTCATTCTTGAAAAACTTTTGTGTTAAATCTTAACTGTTAAACCGATAGCGATTAACAACCGATTAACCAATAATCCAATAACTGATATCTTAACAGTTTAGCATGTCTACAAACATCAACCGATTAGTTTACCCGATAACTTTCAAATCCGAACCAAACCACCTGATATGCGGCCCTAGTAAAATCTCCACTCAATAAAGCTTGGTTCGATGCATGACCAAAGTTTTTTTGAGTCACCGCTTGCTGCAGCGCGCACGAATGGAGTTGCTCCTCCTTTAATCAATGGTTTCAAGTTCAAATCTTGGGTATGCTTTTTTTTGGTAGGGGGCGTTTTTTTCAAATTAGCCAAACAATGTGTGAATCTGGAATAGTCGGTCTCCAATGCAGATATCGAACACCAGATGGGAACAAAAACAGTTCTTTAAGTCTATCTTAAGCCAAGCATCAATGAACTTTTAGTGGGTATTTTTCTCATTCGATATTCGCATTGAGACTCGATTCATATAAACTTATGCCGCATAATATTTATTAAGGAGGAAATTCTCCCTACCAAGATATTTTCCATTTCAATGACTTGAACTCAAAATATTTTATTAATTAAGATTGAAATTATATTCATTTCACCACAATCATTGATGATTTTAGTAAAATTGTTAATGAGTGGAATATAGCTACATAAAAATGACTAAAAGTTGCATGTGAACAACAATGATCAATTAAATTATATTAACTTTTTATATATGCCTCATTAGATGTTAGATTATTTATTTTAGTTTATGTTTCATAATTCATTGACATTATCCAAAATATCTATTTACACAAATATATCATTCATATGCTAGGTGTTTACAGGCGATTCTCCATAACAAATGTTAATTGGTAGTCAGGTATAGTGTGATAAGTGTTGTATTACGTACTAGATTTTATTAGATTATCACTGTATATAATTTTATTTTGTTTTTTATTTTAAGAAGCATCCAACCGTAACGGGGCGAACTCATCCACTTCGAGATTGTCATCAAAACTCGTGAGCTAGATTACTTTTAATTTCTTCATATGAGACAACAAGAATCTTCCGTACTTGTAAATTAAATCTTCAATAAACAAACCTTTGATAGTATTCGGGGCAGTTTTTGGATCCGTGCGAGGTATGTCGTCGCATAGAGTCCTGAAAACGAAAAATTTTAGAGTCTTTTTTTTCATTGTTTGTTGAGTAGTAATTAGCCAGAATTGACTGTAAATGCACATAATTCGCAAGTCTTAGCTCAATTAAGGATCAACTTTTACGAATTAGAATAGTTTTCAAAATATTTGAGACGCCCTGATAGTATTATATACTTTCTTCGATAATTGCTCGCGGGCTTCCCTTTAATTCGCATCTCCTAAATAAATAAAAATACTTAAAGACCAAGAAAATATTTTAAAAAACTGAACGCAAGTCTTCCAAATTATTTAGTAGTAGTAAAGTTGATATTTTACTTTTATTTATTTATGGGTCCACTGAACATGTTTTTTTTAACTTTTTTTTATTAAGGGGGTGTGGGAAGTAGATTAGAAGGTGAGGATCAAACTCACCCGATAAGGTGAAAGTTTAAATAGTCAATCACATGTGGTTTCAATTGAAGGTCAACTTGGTTATGATATGATAATAATAATAATAATAATAATAATAATAATAATAATAATGATAATAATAATAATAATAATAATGATAATAATAATAATAATAATGATAATAATAATAATAATACAACAATAACTTTGTTGGTCCCTTTTTAATTTGCACTACATTTTAATGTTGATGTGAATGAGCTAAACTTCTTTACACACATGTTCATCACGTGGGAACTCTTACTCATACTTACCTTCAATTCGTTGATGTGATGGAACCCTTTGACCACTAATGCGTGACAAACGAGCACATCTCAACGTTTTTTTTTTTTTTTTTTGACGAAGGAATCAGAATCATTCTTTCTTTCGAGTGCTTGTGAATGCCGATGATAGGCTACAAACCGCGTCGCCAGCTTAATCACACTTAGTCAGTGTGACAAGCTCACGAAGCGAGCGGTCGGCGTTACTGCGAGGTTTCGAACTTGTGACCAATTTCTCGCTTACCTACCTCAAGACAAACGAGCACATCTCAACGTATTTAACATTACGAGAATTCATTATGCATTGATTAATTTTTTATTGATCGTTAATGTAATGCAACCCTTTTCTTTTACCATCATTTGAGACCGATAATCAGGAACGTATTTAGTAAGGTTTTCGGGTGTTCATCCAAACATTTTTGATAAAATAATAAATATATAACTTATAAGTAGAGCTGTCAAAATAGATTTGACCTTTGAGGCCAGTCCAATCATGCGTGTTATTGGGATAAAGTTGAGTTAAGATTTTTAAGTCCATTTAAAGTTAAGGTTTATAAGCCCAGCCCCAGTCAGCCCGTGGCCCTCGACTCCTTGAGGCTTGATCGAGGTGGGCCGAGGCCGGCCCGTGGGCCAAAGTGCTATTTAAAAATAATTATAAATTTAAAATAAAATTATACAAAAAGAAGTAAAAATTAGGAATATTGATTATCGAATAAGTCTTAGTATCTGACACAATACTTACACATTTATCCTTAAATTCCATCACCAAGTATAAAAGTTGCATCCATCATGAAGATGTCCAAAAACTTGTTGCTACTCAAAATTGGATGCACGTCTTTATTCAAATTCAAAGTGATAATATTTTTAAGTGAATTTAATATAATTGATTTTTGAAATAGAGTTATTTGTTAATGTTTAACTAATTAAATTTGTATATGAATGTAGACGAAGATGAAAATGTCAATTAAGACAACTTCTCATGAACAGATTCAATCGCGCTTGACAATGTTTGGCGTTGAATATACTATATGTTGTCATAGAATTACGTACTTTCATGTAATCATGTGTTAAAAATGTTAACAAATTGACATACTTTTATATTTTTGAATTTAGATTGAAAATAGAATTTCTTATAAAAAATTGAAAGAATGATGGGCTAGTAGTCGTCACCTTACAGAAATTTAGGTTGGGCACCATTTTAAACCTCTTTCAAATGAAGGGTCGGCCCGCTCTGGCCCACCAAATTCATTGGCCCTTGAGGCTTGCTGGGTTAAACCGGACTAGCCCTTTTTGACAGTTCTATATTTATGGTAAAAAAAATTATGTACATACATAGATTTTGAGCACCCTATAAATATGATTAGAGGTTGGCTAAGTGATTTAGAGGGTTCAAAATTCAGCTTGAGGTTCCAAGTTCAAACCCTAAGCACTACATTTTATTTTTCGAACATCCTTAATAAAAGTTATGAATCCATCACTACCGACTAGGGGTGCTTATAGGTCAATTTGATTCGATTTTGTGTATTACCAATTCGATTTATCGTTTTCAATTTGTAAATATGTTAAATCAATAACCAAATCAATAAGATATTCTTTATTGGTTTTTGATTTATCAGTTTTCAGTCCTTAACGGTTCGATTTTCGATCTAACTAATAAAAAAATGATCATCTAATTTGTTTTATTCTCTTATTTTCATAATCTCATTTGTTCATATAAACATTGCCTTCATGAATAAAAGTCTACACAAATTACAAGATAAAACTATAAATGCATTGCAACAATTAAGCAATCTTTCAAAAAGAAAAATAAGGCCAGTTCACACTGATGGCAACAGTATTAACTAACTAAATCCTTATTAAAAATTAAATTTAAAGTCATTATTATATAATTAGAGATAAAAAGGTAATTTTAAAATAAACTTATTTGATTATCATTTAATCATTAATTAAATCCTTAAAATCGAAAATTGAACTGATAACTCACTGTTAATCTAATAACCCAATACCGATAAATCAATAACATTTTTATTGATCCGGTTGAGTCGGTTTTTGCACACCCTACTGCCGACAACATGCGCAACAAATATATTTTATAACAAAAATGATATGAAATTGTTATGCATATTAATAAAACACATGTACAAGAGCATGCTCTTATATAAAAAAATTGTACAAAAGCATGCAAAACTAAGTACAGCTGGATATAATGTAATGGGTTACATAGATTTTATTCTAGCTATTTTGGAATATACATTCTCAATCACAAACTAAAAAAATTGAGGACACGTGAAATAGTTGTAGTTCGCCAACAGTAGGTTTCCGGACCAGTCGTAACTAATCCATACGTTTTGAATTGGGCCTAGATCTGCTTAGAACTATGTAGCGGACGATATCTGGGCTTCATCCTCGCAGCCCAATATCCCAATTGCAACAGTACAATCGTGGGGCGGATCACATATTATTTGGTATTGGTATATTTGCGAAAACACAAGAAAAAAGTAAATACTTTAACTGTAATTTCATAGATTTTTCTTTGAGAAAGATGCAAACAAAACCTTATTGTTCTTCTAAATATAAAAATGGAATTCTGAGCTTTGCTATGTATTTTAGGGACTTAGGTTACATAGATGAGCAAATTCTGTGAATAAGTTCCCTTATTGCTATCTGTTTCTATCTCCAGCGAGTAGAAATTATGATCATGAGCAATGAGGAGGTCATGTTCCAATTGAAGGGATTTGTTAGATGTAAAACATACAAGTAAGGCACAGCGGAAGTTTAAAATTTTGTTTACTTACTTGCTCCAACAAAGATCGTCTGGTATGATTATGCGATAATTCAAATCTGCAAAGACATAAAAGAAAACTTACAGTCTTTACTAAAAGGTGCGCACACGATTGTCAATCCGGGTGCAAGCCTTGCTTCAGTATATTCCTTTGCCCAAGAAAGCTAGGAAATCTTGACAGAGGTTTGAGAGAGTTTATTTCCTGAACTCTAAGTTCAGAAAGTGAAAAATGAGTTCTGCTGAAATTATGAGTTAAGTGCCAAATATATAGTGAGGAAACCCTAAACCTAATCAGATTTGGATCAGGCTTCAAAACCTGACCCAAATCCAAATTGCGATGGGCGATCTGGGCGCCCATTTGTTATCTTGATTCCTTTATTTATTTTACGCGCGTTTGATTCTAATTAAATCCAAGACTTAATTTTAACTTAATTAATTAATTTTCATCAAATGAAAATTATCCATATTTATTATAAAATATCTTGATTCAAAATCCGATATTTTACATTCTCTCAATATACCCTTAGACCAGAAAGGACAATCGACTTAGTGTGACCGCTTTAGGCCTTCACACATCGACTTGATCAAATCGAGGTTCACACGGAACTCCTAGGCGGCGGCCGGACCCGATATGTGAAGTACGTTTACAAGACTCAAGTAAACAAACCTCTATGTGAGATGATAAATTCATTTCATTCGCGACACACTCGATCAAGCTTAAGATTTGCCAAGTATCTATCCAAATGGCTTGATCACTTTATCTCATCTATATTAGTCGACAACTAGACCATATCCTAGATATGTCTCTTGCATTGGCCAATGACTTGGTCGACCTAACATCTCTGAGAAGCTGAGTGTTCTCTCGAAATTCCAATCGATGAATGAATCCTATTATTGGCTCAACTACCACCTTCAATCTACTTCGTAATGCACCCAATACAAGCCGCGTCTCAACCTATAAGGCATTTGAGCTTAGGACAGGATCAAAGTGCATTGCTCCGTAAACAAGGCGATATTGACCTCAAGTCTGGACCTCTATCTCCCACGCGATAATACTCTAGACATGTATAACAAATAGTTTATCGCCAGGTATGCCAATACTCAAGAGTATCCGTGTGTCCATCACTAGCAACTATTGCTTGCGATGAAGTGAGATATACTACATTCTCTAAGAATGTGATGCAGACCACATGTCGACTTATAACATATCATTGATATCCCATTCTCAATGATCATTAGTCTAGGCTATTTTAAGAACTACACTCTATCATTAATATCTCACACTATTAATGACAATGTAAGTTCAAGGGATGCACATTAATGAATAATATAAACAATCAAATAATAATTCAATAATTGCAAATGCCAAGTATATATATTAATCTTATTAATAATATGAATGTGTTCAAGTACATGTGCTCTAAAATGATTGTTTCTAGGACATATATACTTTCAATCTCCCACTTGGCCTAGAGCCAATCACCATGTATCTAATGCCCATATTTTGAAATGACCATTACGCTTGACGAAGCTTAATGGTTTAGTAAATAGTCCGCTAGATTATTTTCGGTGGGAATATAGTCATCTTTATTTCTTCCGTCTCCACCATCTCTCCGAGTATGTGGTATTTCCTTGGTACACGCTTGTTTCTATTCGTTGATCTTGGTTCCTTAGCTTGATCAATCGCGCGATGTTGTCACGATAAATCGTTATCGACAATCGGTACTTGGAAACAACCCCTAATTCCTTTAAGAACTCTGATATCGCGACGAACTTTCTTTACCACTTCCGATCCAAATGCATGTCGGCTTCGTTGTCGAATCGGCATTGTAGCTTGCTTGGAACTCTTCCAACTAACTACTCCACCATTTAAAATGAAGGCATAACGGTGAGATTTGAAGTCATCAAGATCTGCGGAAGCTAGCATCGATGTACCCGGTAGCTACTAGCTCTTTTTGTCCGCCATAGACTAAGAAGTATTCTTTAGTTCGCCTAAGATACTTAAGAATACTCTTGGCTTTCGATGTTCCTCCCGTGATTCTGGAATTTGCAAGTCATGCTAAGTGCATAGGCCACATCGACCTTATGCAGTCATGGCATACATGATTGATCCTATACAAGCATATGAGATTCTCTTACGTGCGTTGAGTTACTGTGGAAGGACAATCCTTCCTTGAAAACTTGATGCCTTGACCCATGGAAGATTCCTTTCTTGGAATTTTCCATAGAGAAACGTTTTAGCACTTTGTCTATGTATACGGATCGCGACATTCAACAATCTATTAGGTCTATCTCTGTAGATTCTAATTCCAAGAATGTAGCAGCTTCACCCAAGTCCTTCATCATGAAGGTTACGGATAACCATTCTTTGATGATTGCATGAGAGCTTTATTGTCTCCCATTATCAATATGTCATCTACATATATAACAATGAAGAAAATGTTCTCATTTGTATTCTACTATAAACGCATCG
This sequence comes from Przewalskia tangutica, assembly GCA_029844215.1. Lineage (NCBI taxonomy): Eukaryota > Viridiplantae > Streptophyta > Magnoliopsida > Solanales > Solanaceae > Przewalskia > Przewalskia tangutica. Next base: position 18,502,053 of record CM056721.1, read on the forward strand.
GATCCTCCTCGCTTCTAACAAAGTCAAACGATTTGATTGTTTTGTCAAAACAAATGTTCCAACTCCGAGGCTTGCTTAAGTCCATAAATGGACTTTTGTAGTTTGCATCTTGCTTTGGGTTGAGTCTTAAATGTAAAACCCTCGTCAGTATCATATACACCTCACCGATTAGATTACCGTTGAGGAAGCGGTTTTAACATCCATTTGCCAAATATGATAATCATAGTATGCGGTATAGCAAGCAAAATCGAATGGACTTAATCTTTGCAAGCGGCGAAAAGGTTTCATCATAATCGACCCGGCCGTTGATTATAACCTTTAGCCACCAATCTTGCTTTATAAGTCTGTATTTTGCCATATCATCAATCTTCTTCTTGAAGACCCATTTGCATCCATGGGTCTAACCCGCATTGCAAGTCAACCAAGTTTCATACTTGGTTTATGTACATAGACTCCATTTCGGATTTCATGGCTTCTGGCCATCTCTGTGAAACAATGTCTAGCATTGCTTCGCTGTAGGTAGCAGGCTCATCATCATCAGGAATATCTATCTCATTATGTGTTTCAACAAGAAGATTAAGTCTTTCAGGTGCACGATGAGTCCTAGTGGTCTCTGAGTTGAACATTCTGCGTTTGATTATGCTTTGTATTTTGATTTTGAGAAGATGTTTGTGTGTTGGACAATCCACCACCTCGAGAACTTTCAGGAATATCATTTTGAATAGGATGATGCACAACTATTGTGTCATCTATCATCGTTGGTTGCATGGTCTTGCATTTCTGCAGTATCCCTCACAACACTCCCACTGGCTGAAGGGCGTACTCTAAGTACCCAATCATCATCAAATACTCCCACTGAATTCTTGTCTAGGTTAATTGACAAGGGGTCATTCTCTACATTATTTTATACTTCTTGAATTTCTTCAAGTTCTATCTTGTTGCAACTCTGTTCCTTGTAGACATAGTCTTCTTCAAGGAAAGTTGCATTTCTGGAAACAATTACTTTATGTTCCTCAGGAAGATAGAAGTAGTACCCTCTTGTTTCCTTAGGATACCCTACAAAATAATACTTCTCACTTTTAGATTCCAATTTGTCAGTGAGCAACTTCTTTACATATGCAGGGCACCCCCAGGGTCACATGTGTTTAAGTGTTGGCTTCTTGCCATTCCATATCTCATATGGAGTTTTCTCAACTGACTTTGATGGAACTCTATTCAAAATGTAGATTGAGCTTTGCAATGCATATCCCTATAGGTATGTTGGTAGAGCTGAGAAGCTTATCATGGATCTAACCATATCTAATAAGGTACGATTTCTCCTCTCAGCAACACCATTCATTTGTGGCGTTAGGAGGTGTCCATTCCGAATGGACTCCGTGAAGCTTCAGTAATCTAGAAATTCTTTACTTAAGTACTCACCTCGCCGATCTGATCGAAGAGTTTTAATACTTGTTTCAAGCTGCTTCTCTACTCGACTTGTACTCGTGAATTTCTCAAAAGCTTGGACTTATGTTTCATAAGATACACATGCCCAAACCTTGAGAAATCGTCTGTAAAAGTGATGAAATAAAGAAAGTCTCCCTTAGCTTGAGTTGGAAAAGGCCCACATACATCGGTATGGACTAACTCAAGTACCTCTTTGACACGTACTCCTTTCCCAGAAAGTGATTTGGTTGTCATCTTTCCTCTTAAGCAAGATTCGCAATCACCATATGACTCTAAGTCAAATGGTTCTAAGTAATCTAATTTCCTCAATCTTGCTATCCTTGATTCATTGATGTGACCAAGTCTGCAATGCCATAAGTAGGTGAGATTTCTTTGATTACTTATTTTAGCTCTTTTATTTTGTATATTGAAAATTTCATGGCTACAGTTTAGAACATACAATCCATCCACAAGCGGAGCATTTCCACAAATAAAACCTTTATAAGACAAAACATAGTTTCCATTGGTAATATGTGAGGAAAACCCCTCAATGTCTAACATAGAGATAGAAATAATATTTCTCGTCAAAGACGGGACAAAATAACAATTATTAAGTTCTAAACAAAAGCCTGAAGGTAAACCTAGTCTATAAGTCCCCACGCGTTCTGCATCAACTCTAGCTCCATTGCCAACGCGTAGATCTACTTCCCAAGGTCCAACCTTTCTGCTGTCAATTAGCCCATGCACATTATTACAAATGTGTGAGCCACAAGCGGTATCTAATACCCAACAGTGAGAATTAGTTATAGACATTTATTTCAATAACAAACATACCTTGTCCAGCAGGGCCAGCACCTTATGCATTGTCTCCCCCTGGGGCTGTACAGTCCTTCTTCCAATGTCCCTTTCTCTTACAATTGAGACAGACATCAGCAGCTATCTTGGCCTTCTTTCGAACAACTCCTTTAGGTTTCATGGCGGTGGGTTTGGCGGCAACCGCCTTACCCTTCTTCTTTTGCATATTCTTACCATTAGGTTTGAACTTGCTAGATGAGCCCACCATGAGCACAGTTTTACCTTTGGAGGTGGACGACTCGAAGGTCTTCAACATATTATGAAGTTCAGGGAGACTTGCTTTCGTTCCATTCATGTTGTAATTCACAATGAAGTTCTCAAAGAAACCAGGAAGCGAGTTCAAGATTAGATTAACAGAAACATTCACAGGCAGCTTCGTTCCAATCGAAGCCAACCTCTCAATTAATCCAATCATCTTCAAAACATGTTGTGACACGACTTCTTCATTTAGCTTACACTTAAAAGATCTCTCAGCGGTTCATACTCGTTATGCAGGGCGTGAGTCATAGAGACTCTTCAAGTGTTCTAGCGTCGTTGGGGCCCGTATTTTCATCTTTGTCTTTGTAACTCGAGTCATAGAAGATAGCATAACACATCTTTGTGGCAAAGATCATCAAGATATTTCTGATAGACTGCTTTGTCAAACAGAGCATACTCTTCAGAATCTTCAGCAGGGACTGTAGGGAGTGATGTATCCAATACATACTCAATCTTTTCTAATCGCAGTACCAAACGCAGATTTCTTAACCAGTCAGGAAAATTGGCTCCATTCAACTTGTTCGTTTCAACCAACATTTTAAGTGATAGATTCGACATTGTAGCTGAAGAAAAGATAGACTTGAAATCAATACTTTAATATAATTTCTATTGAACACATTCATTAACTAACTAACTAACATGGTCTTTAGTTTAATTAGCTCCCACTATTTTAACATACTCTTTTACCCCATAAAGAATACAGACTCATATCAAATACGGTCATAATGGGCCAAGATCCAAACTCATGTTGTCTCCGCGTTTCTTGAGTGATAACTTCAACAACACGATCCGGTAGGTCTCTAAACCAATTGCAAACAATTTGCAACTCTTGGTTGACCGAATGTTCTAAACAATTCGATCTGCGTCCTCGGTGTCCGACATCAGGCGCCAAGACGACTAGCAAGTCAACTCTGTTATGCGACTGCAATTATGTATCTAAGTGGGCTTAGCCTTCATCAAGCAAACACTGGGGTGTAAATACTCACGAAGGTTTATCACATACTACAACATTTATATGCATCTATGAAAGTGCAGTCCTCGTAGACTTAGAGCAAATGATGGGCATAAATACTCATCTCGCGAAAAGGATTTTGCACCACAATCAATTATAATGACGACGCGTTCATTTTAAATGAGACTTGTATTAAATTTGGGAACATTTTAATTCGTGGTTATGACGAAGATCAACTTTTATATCATACATCATACGTGAAATCCTATCATGCAATTTCTAAACACATTTAGATGGAAACCATCAAACCCAATAGGCGTGATATAAGATGGTTTTAATCATATCTCACGCCGCCTACCTGCATACAATTATAGCGGTCATTGAAAGTAAACAATTACGGGGCGCCGCCTACCCATACAATAATTGCGGACTCTATTCTAATTATTTAAATGACAATCAATTAAACAATTAGGAGAAACAATTAATTTGTGCACACATTATCAAATAATATGCTAAATAACAATAATTGTGGGTTAATTAATTTTGTTTCAATTTAGGAAATATTTAAATTCAAAATTTAAACTCAATTTTCAATTTTCGGAATTTTCGCTCATCCAAACAAATCCTTAACAATTCAGAAATTAAAATTTAATTTTCAGGGTATTTCGCAATTTTCAGAACCTTAAAATATTCTGATTTACCCAGGACCAAATCTGCTTTTTCAAATTCAGATTGACCAGGGTGAATCACGATTTTAAAACTTTTAAAATTTCAGAAAATATCTCAGGGACTAATTTGTAATTTTCAGAACTTAAAATATTTTCAGATTTGTTAAAGGACCAATCTACAATTTAAAACCCTAATTTTAATTTGCAAAAAGGTCCTTACACTATTTCAAATTTTCAAAATCAATTCCAACTCCAAATCAAATTTGGAATTCGGATTTCGGGGCGAAATTGACGGAATTAAAACACACCAAGCGATGGTACACGTCGGGACGAACTCACCGGTGGTTTTCACCACCGATTTGGTGGCCCACGGTGGCCGGAATCGGCGTAGCCGTGGGTTCTAAAACCGTCGGTGGTGCTCCCTTTCCGGTCATCGTTGTCGTGTAACACTACCACCATTAGATTTCTCTCGTCGAGACGAACACGATGGTATTATTACTTTCTGATTTCGTCGCCCGTGGTGGCCGGAAACCGTCCCACCGTCGGCGGTTTCCGGCGACATAATTTTTTTTTTTTTTTTTAAATCACCATCGTTCACGCGAACAGCTGATCGCACATTGTTCGTCGGAATGAGCGATCACATCGCTTCATCGCTCGATTTTTTTCCTTTCTTGTTCACGTCGTGAGCGATCATGATCATTTGTTCGCCGTGAGCGATCTTGCCATTCTTCATCGCCCAATTTTTTTTTTTTTTAAATTCCGAAAATCAGTTCTAAATCAAAACAATTAATTTCTCACATATCGTTATTAAAGATTATCGTATAATCATTAAACCAGCCTGGGCTCTGATACCACTGAAGGGATTTGTTGGATGTAAAACATACAAGTAAGGCACAACGGAAGTTTAAAATTTTGTTTACTTACTTGCTCCAACAAAGATCGTCTGGTATGATTATGCGATAATTCAAATCTGCAAAGACATAAAAGAAAACTTACAGTCTTTACTAAAAGGTGCGCACGCGATTGTCAATCCGGTGCAAGTTATACCCGTAGTTCGACCTACGATGAGAGCGCATTTAAAGAATGTTAGACTTAAAATTTTCAAAGGATAGGTTGGCGGATTATTCCGGGCGGGTTTTTAGTCAACTTTAAGGCGGGTTATGACCCGGTATATTGAGAGTTCCTAAGTGGTTCAAAGGCCTAAGGCGTAGTTCGTTGAGTCTAGATTCCAACGCAACCAACCGTTCGTCGATATGACGTCGGAATAGAAAGTTATGAGAATTACAAGTTCAGCGTGATCGGACGTAAATGTGTTTGGACAATGGCGTGAGGCATGGCGCGGAGCGGCGGCGCCTAAAGTACTGTAGGGTCGCTGAAGTTTCAGCGCCGCGGCGCCGGGAAGCAGGGCCGCGGCGCCGGAAGATCCGAGGGTCCGCAGGAGTTGCGGCGCCGCGGCGCCGGAAGCAGGGCCGCGGCGCCGAGGCGGGATTTTTGGGCGGAAAAACTTAGGTAAGTCTGATTTCTCTTTTAAAAAGGCCATGGGAGGGTGACAAGTGTCCCCCCATCTGATTTTGCTTGCATGACTTATATTGACCAAGTCTTGTAGCTAACAATGTCAGCTCCTCCTTCTCTCTAAAAACCCAAGAAAAATCTGAATAGTTTAGAACCAAAAAAGAAGCTTGTAGCTAGCTTGTTGACATTGTTGTGGTGGTGTTCTTGGCAAGGAATCTAGCAATATTTGGAGTAAGTTTTGGCTAAAACTTTAAGGTAATGATTCTTCCTTTAGATTTAGTTTTGCATGTTAAGAAGAAAGGACTTGTGGTAGTAAATAATGCTCTTAGAGTCATTGCATGCTAGAAATGTGGTTTGGATATGAAGAATGGGTTAAGAAGAGATTATGAGCATGTTGTAGCCTAAAAACTACCTTAGAATTGTTAAGTGAATTATTGTAAACATATGGGCAGAATTTTGGGTATGTAATCCCCTTTGAATTGTTGGATTGATTGAACCTTAAATGTGGTGTTTTTGATGATAAATTCGGCCTTGAGAAAGGTGGCAAAGTGAGTAGAAACAAAGAAAATCTTGCCAATTTTCCATAGAATTTAGTGGCCTTGAAATTAGATTGTTCTACTTTGAGATTAGAGGTTAACAAACGTATCATGATTATTATAGGTTGAAATATTACTTGCGGTAGTTGAGCTTAGCAAGTGGATTGACCAAAGAGGTATGTGAAGTTTTCCTATCTCTTGAGCATGAATAGATGAAACTATGTAGTACGGTAGACGTACAAGATTTGGTATTTTTACTTGTTTGAGTATATAATGACTTGTTTCGTTTTAAGAATGTATAAATCCCTTGGTTAGGGAAAAAGTATGATTTTACTAAAGTATAGAGTTAATATAACAACTTTATGGGAAGTTGGTTTATTAGCTTCATAAAAGGTTAATGAGAACAGATTTACTCTAAAAGTAAGATAAGTATATGAAGAGGCAAATTGGATTAAGGAATAAATTGCCCAAGAGTTTTATGTATAAAGAGTCATTTTTAAAGAGTTGAAGTATGTAGTACTTGGGTTAAATTCAGGTTTTCTTTTATTAAAGATATGATTAAGTGCCTTAAGTAAACTAAAATGAGAGGGTATATGAACAAGACTAATAAGAAGTTATAAGTTTTCTTAACTTATTTATGATTATGATATGATGTGATTTGAGTTAGGGTAAGAGTATATCCGAGGGTAAGCCCAAGATCGTTATACCACCTTCTCGGGGTAAGAGTATGTCGAGGGTAAGCCCAAGATCGTCATACCACCTTCTCCGGTGTAAGAGTATATCCGAGGCGGATCCAAGATCGTTATACCATCCGCACGGTGTAAGAGTATATCCGGCGCAAGCCCCAGATCGTTATACCATCCGCTCCGGTGTAGAGTATATCGAGGATTCTGACCCCAAGATCGTTATACCATCTGTTTGGGGTAAGAGTATATCCGAGGAAAGTCCCCAAGATCGTTATACCACTGTTAGTGGATTTGCTACCCGTGATTCGAGGAATACCTCATGCGAGTCCTTATGGGCTTATGCGGGTGAAATAGTCCCGTGCCGGTGCGGTAACCGATGCGAGAGTACCTCATGCGGGTCCACGGGACCCGTGCGGGTGAAATAGTCCCGCGAGTAGGATGGTTTTATTGATACTACGGGCGAGTACCGTCTTGATCATGAGCCTCCTATTTTACGCAAAGATCATATATATATATATACTTGTCACTCTCATTGTTAGCAAGGCACGCGATAAAAGGTATTTTATTGACTTCCATGACTCGAACTTACTTTCGGACTTATGATATCATTATTACAAGATTTTTCGACTTTACATACTTGGTACATATTGTGTCGACCCCTTCCTGAATGCGTTAAATGCCACGGTAAGGGTAAGCGGTGTGGATCCTCATTCTTGGATCACTCTTGGCGTCGAAGCCGTTCCTCGGAAACTTATTATTTTGGTACGGATATTCCCTGATGCTATAGGTATTTGTACATTCAGGGGTATGGCGGGGCCCTGTCCCGCCACAGTTGTTATCTTTAATGGTCTGTGGTCACGTATGTGTTTTGGGCTACAAGAACCAATTGTATTATAAATACTTTGTTTAAGTATGTTTATGGAAGCGACACTTATCGGTGGCGGTGATGTTTTACCCTTTTATAAAGTTATGTATGTTCCGCTGCTATTCTCTGACATATACCTGACAGGGTACCCCAGTAGGGTACTAGTCGCGGCCCCGGGGTTGGGTCGTGACACAAGCCTTGCTTCAGTATATTCCTTTGCCCAAGAAAGCTAGAAAATCTTGGCAGAGGTTTGAGAGAGTTTATTTCCTGAACTCTAAGTTCAGAAAGTGAAAAATGAGTTCTGCTGAAATTATGGGTTAAGTGCCAAATATATAGTGAGGAAACCCTAAACCTAATCAGATTTGGATCAGGCTTCAAAACCTGACCCAAATCCAATTCTGATGGGCGATCCTGGGCCCATTTGTTATCTTGATTCTTTATTTATTTTCAGACGTTTGATTCTAATTAAATCCAAGACTTAATTTTAACTTAATTAATTAATTTTCATCAAATGAAAATTATCCCATAATTTATTATAAAATATCTTGATTCAAAATCCGATATTTTACATTCTCTCAATATACCCTTAGACCGAAAGGACAATCGACTTAGTGTGACCTTGTGCCTTCACACATCCAAGACTTGATCAAATCGAGGTTCACACGAACTCCTGTAGCCGCGGTGACGGACCCAATATGTGAAGTACGTTTACAAGACTCAAGTAAACAAACCTCTATGTGAGATCATAAATTCTTTTCATTCGCGACACACTCGATCAAGCTTAAGATTTGCCAAGTGTCTATCCAAATGGCGATCACTTTATCTCATCTATATTAGTCGACAACTAGACCATATCCTAGATATGTCTCTTGCGTTGATCGATGACTTGTCGACCTAACATCTCTCGAGAAGGTGAGTGTTCTCTCAAATTCCAATCGAGGAATGAATCCTATTCTTGGCTCAACTACCACCTTCAATCTACTTCGTAATGCACCCAATACAAGCCGTCTCAACCTATAAGGCATTTGAGCTTAGGGCGGATCAAAGTGCATTGCTCGTAAACAAGGCGATATTGACCTCAAGTCTAAGGACCTCTATCTCGCGTCACGATAATACTCTAGACATGTATAACAAATAGTTTATCAGCAGAGTATGTCAATACTCCTCTAAGAGTATCCATGTGTCCATTACTAGCAACTATTGCTTGCAGTAAGTGAGATATACTATATTCTCTAAGAATGTGATGCAGACCACATGTCGACTTATAACATATCATTGATATCCCATTCTCAATGATCATTAGTCTAGGCTATTTTAAGAACTACACTCTATCATTAATATCTCACACTATTAATGACAATGTAAGTTCAAGGGATGCACATTAATGAATAATATAAACAATCAAATAATAATTCAATAATTGCAAATGCAAGTATATATATTAATCTTATTAATAATATGAATGTGTTCAAGTACATGTGCTCCTAAAATGATTGTTTCTAGGACATATATACTTTCACCAATGCCATCAGCTCTGAGCGGAGAGGGGATGACATTTGTGAGCGAAACCGCTGACCCGCATGATTACAAAAAAATACCTTCAATTCCTCCGCTATACTGTTGTGATCCATCAGTATTCCTTTGGGAGGACAATGCCAAGATACCTTAATACATTTTGTGAGATTATGAACAAGTTCATTTCTTGTTAACAAATGATATTCTAGGGTATTTGCATTTACTGGATTGGTCATATTGTTCTGATTATTACTATTACAATTAAGCCAAATGGACCATACAACAAAAAGATAAAGATCATTCCATTGAACTAGATGTGTAGGAAGGACGGGGCTGTTATTTCTAAGATAAAGATCATTGCATGTAGTGGAAAAAGAGAAGTGGAAGTGCTCCCATGTCGAGTATTTATAGAATATTGTGTGAAGATATGTTCTATAGTTTCAGGAGCATTCCGGCAGACTGGGCAATTGCTAATTAATGTTGATGCCAATACGTTGAAGGTAGGAGCGTGTGGGTAGCCTATTATGGTAACATTTTCACAAAAAAATGTTTAATCTTGTTGGGCAGTTAAGAGACCAGACCCACTGAAAATCTTTCATTGTTGAGATAGATGGTGCAATTGTGTCATAGCAGGACTTAATAGAGAATTTAGCAACATATCCTTTGGGGGGCCAAAAGGGTTGGTCTATCTGAAAGTCTTTTAATGGTAGAGGAATATTATAGACTCTTTCAACTAAGGAGCTTGGAAGGACAAAGGATAGTGAGGAAAGGTCTGATTTATCATTAGGACGTAAGCTTGCAATTGTAAGGGAGTGGTTCTGCCGACTAAGAGGCCCCGATATACATTCCCCATGGGTGGGGTAACCCGGAATCCATCTATAAACATCAAGAGAAGAAGATTTACCAGGATACCAAAAAATATTACTATTACAAACTTTTCAGTCTTGTAGTGTACATTTCCAAATAAAAGAGGTATTTAAAGCACTTCTTTTTGTAGCATACAATAGACCCTTGAGGTCCGGCACTTCCCGAATCCTGCGCATAGCGGAAGCTTAGTGCACAGGCTGCCCTTTTATTTATTTCTGATAACAGTGGCTCATAATGCAGTTGGGTTAGTGAGGAGGCGCCAAGTTAGACTACCCAGTAAGGCTAGATTCTTGGATTTTGCGTGTCCTAATCCTAGTCCTCCATTCTCCGTAGCCTGAGTAAGGACATTCCAACTTAGGAGATGGAAGCCTTTTATTAGAATCAGTAGTTCCCCAGACAAAATTACGTTGGATTCTATCTATTTGCTTCAATAATTGGGGAGGAAGTAGAGTATATTGCATGCAATGACTAGGTATTGTATTCCATTTGACTAATGTGACTCTTCCGGCCATACTAAGAAAACTTGTTTTCCAATTTGACAGTTTTTTCCGCATGTTAACAATAATGAACTGATAATCAACAATGTAGCTCTTTTATGAATAATTGGAAAGCCTAGATACTTTAGACCTTGTGGTCCGGTCCTTCACCGGACCCCCTGTTTTTTTTTTTAAAAGCCTAGATACTTTCTAAATGAAGTACTGATTTTAATATCAAACAGTTGGAAAATAGAGTGGGCTAGAGTAGGAGAGCAATTACATGACAAAATGATCTTAGATTTTATTAGGTTAATTTTCTGCCCAGAAAGTTGACAAAACATCTTAAGACATGAAAGAATGGTAGAACAGCTTTTGGGAGTGGCTTAAGGGTAAGGTCATCAACAAAAAACAAGTGGGATATATGAGGACTAGTCTTAATGAGATCCCAATTTCTAATATCAACCTGGTGGAAGATTACTCTAGATAACATTTAAAGGCATAAGATAAAAATATATGGTGATAAAGGGTCCCCTTATCTAATTTCTCTGTTTGGATAGAAGTAGCTTGCCGTCGTACCATTGACTTTTACTGCAATGCTACTTGTGGAGATGCAATTCATGTTCAACTTCGAAATATTTGTGGGGAAAGTGAAAATATATGTGAGGTCGATGGACAAAGGACCACTCAATCCGGTCAAATGCCTTTTCAAGGTCCAATTTAAGTAGCATATCCACTTGTTTTCCTTTTTTCTTCCTAAAGGAGTATACAATTTCTTGAACAATTATAGTATGATCACTTGCTCTGCTATTCTTGATAAAACTATCCCGGTGAGGGCTAATTAGAGATGGAGGAATAGTCAGCATGGGCAGCTCAATTGGTTCTCAAGGGTATAATTGAAAAAATGACCAAGATCGAATCCCGTCAGCGGCAGAGTGGAGGTTACTTCTTGAAATAAATGAGGGTCCCTTGTGCGCAGCGTGGTAGTGGTCTAACCTTTGAAACCAGTTGAGTTACCATGATTAACTCCTTCATAATCCTGTCAGACCGGGGTGTGGGGTTCCTGGGGTGGGAGATCCATCTTTTTTTGGAATAAGAGATGGGAGGAATAACTTACCATCTTAGCAATTATTTTTGTAATAATTTTATATATTGTATTACATAACCCTAAAATTTTGTAAATTATTAACACTGGCAAACTTAGGGATAAGACAAAGCTGTGTCTTATTGATATCAGGAAGGATTGAACTTTGCTGGAAGACTTAGAGTACATAATTGGGTAATAGAATGCTCTACAATATATTACTAGTATTTTTGGTAAAAGAAGGGGTGGAATCCATCTGGACCTGGGGACTTGAATGGTTTAAAGGAGAAGATGGCTTTAGTGATTTCACTGTGAGTCTGAGGCTTATCAAGGGCAGAAAGATCTATAGGATGAAAGATATGAGGGGGATGGTGTTAGGTTATCCCAAAGTGGCGAGGTGTGAAGAAGTGAACATATTTTGATAATAAGAAGAGGTATGAGCTAGAATTGCCTCATGATCATTTATCAACTGCCCATCCTCATCCTTGAAGGAGGTGATCTTATTTCTTCTCGTACGATTTGTGGCAATGAGATGAAAGAAACGAGTGTTAGCGGTTAGGATTTGAGCTAATTAGAAAACAGTAAATAAACGAAAAACAAATAACACACACAAATTTATAGTGGTTCACCCTCAATGCGAGAGCTACGTTCACTTTGCCGCTGCATATTTTACTATAATCAAATAGGAAGTTTGAGTTTATAATTCTCTCTTTGTTTCTTGCTCGACCTCAGAAAGAAAAAGCAGCGCCTAGTATATATAGCTAGAAATGAGCATGTCTAATCCGAAAATCCAAAAATACACTCCACTAAATAACCTTACCTTATAAAAAATTCAGGTCCCAATACCTATTTTTCAAACTTCAAATTTGAAGTTGAAGTAATCAGCCAATTTGATAAACAAACACTTATTTGAAGTAATCTCCAGTGAGCCAAAATCTATGGCCAACCAAGTAATCTACTACTACTACTATGATTTTCACTCAATTATTGGCCGATATGTCACACCTAGGTGCAACTTACATTAAAATACCATAGCAAGTAACAGTTTCAAGCTGGCTACAGCCAGTTAACCAACAAAAACCACTTCATGTATTAGAAAGACCTCGTTGGACATATCAGTTCATGTGCAAGAGAACTACAAGCACTTACATAAACCATTCAGCTTATAACAATGAGATAAGTTGAATTACATATGCTCAATATGTTCATATCGTGCACCTTGAAGAAAAGAAATAGTACTTGCAAACATATCTTCTAAAGGTAAGAAGTGCTCTAAGGATGTACATATTCAAGGTCAAGGAAGTGACAGAGAACTTGGAAAAGAAAATAAACTAAGGGGTGATACGAACAAAGACCATAAGAACACGTGGATGCAAACATAGTTCTATATAATTCTAGATATATTATACAACTTCACAATTTAGGATGTTCATCCGTGAAGCATAATAGTATGATCAGCTATATAACATTAGCAAGGCACGGGTCCCCTGATGGATCAGCGGTCGGACTTACCCCCTCTACTACAGAGGCTAACTTGGGAAATGTTAACTGTAAATCAGCATATCTGAAGTTTTTTGTGTTAGCTTACCTTATTCTTTTTGAATTGTCTCGAATTACCTACGGAGCTTCCAACAACCAACCCAGCCACTGGAGCAGAATCCAAGCAATAGCATGACCAACAAGGCAGTAATTGGCAATGCTATACAATCTTTCATAACTGTTGATAGGCTAGAAACTAACTTCAATAAAACTTCAAGAGTCTTCAAGCATCCTACTTTGACAAGGTTAATATTACTAAGAGTCAGAATTCACGAAGTTACTTATCTCATCCATGACAGTATAGAAGTGTTCATTATTTGGCAACAAGTAGAACCCTATTGTTGCCTTCTCCAAATATATCAGTTTAACCACTTGTCCAGCCTTCTTAAGCCCATCAGCATACGCCAACTGCCAATCCTGAACAAGGTCCAAGCCTGCTACAACAACAAGATTCTTTGGGAACTTAACTCCATTGAGGTCTATACCATTTGGACGGAATGGGTTGCATGCCGGATGGTCCCTGTCTGAACCTTCAGGAAGATAGGCTCTCCAATACCAGTCTCGGTCTTGAAGTGTGACGAAATATTTGTCATCCAATCGCTTCTATGATTCAGTTCTCTCTAGTCCACCAAACATAGGGTTCAGCAGTATATTTCCCAACACTTCTACGTCAGATTCTACTGCCCTGAAAGCCACATTATGAACAATATTACCACCAGAGCTATCTCCAGCTAAGTATATGTGAACCTTCGAGTCATTTTTGCTCTGCAGCCATTGCCTTGAATTTACCCACTCAAGAGCAGTCCGTCCATCATCATAAGCACAAGGATAACGATTTTCAGGCGCTCGCCTGTAATTAACTGACACCACAACTCCCTTGCAAATGCCAACAAGGCGGCGACAAAGTGTGTCATAGATAGCACTATTGGAGGAAGAGTGTGCTTAACTTCCACCATGGAAGAAAATTATGACAGGTACAACATCAGCAGTCACAGGCTTTTCAAGTTCAATTATGCTTGGCGAAGCTCCATCTTCGAAAGATGGGCGATAGACACGGCTGAGTAGGCCTGTTTCACGATCAATGACAACATCAAAAGAGAAAACCCAGTCAACTGGATTTGCATTGGCTGGGACCTTACGGTCAAGGAACTCTGCCAAGTGACGGTTGAAAGTTCCATCAGGGCGACGGAGAAGATTGTAAGCCAACTTGAAGTTAGAAATTAGGATCCATGTATTGAGTGGAACCACTCTCTATAAGAAAACAGAGGTGAAAATTGAGAAATTGTACGATTTTGAAGTGTTATAAGCTATGATAACCTACACTATGCATAACAATATTCTTAATTTACATCTAACACTTAAAACAACAGAACTATAATAACACTCCAATGTTCCAAGGAAGTTGTTTCCAAATCCAACTACAGCTATCCATTTATTATGCATATATACCATGATACGTAAGTATCGGTTGGAAATTTATTAACGTGAAATAAAGTTTAACCTATTATTTATGACTCGAACAATTGGGGCCCCGCACGTCGGAAACGTCGTTTCAACACACGTGCACACGTTGTACCAAGGATCGTAAATTTTCTTAGTGAAAGAGATATTGATACGCAGGGGCGGACCCATAGTGTGCACACTTGTTCACGTGAACAAGCGTGCTTTTTTTTTTGCAGTGCTATTTTCCACTTTTGAACAATCACAGTATTCCCATTCCCTTATACAACGCTGTGATTTTTTTTTTTCGAACAACCACTTCAAACGACGTAGATCCGCCACTGTTGATACGTAAATAAAATGTTTGAGACATGAAATGATAGATGGTTGTTGGCCAAATGATTTCACGTTGGTAAATGGAGGAAGAAATGTATGAGTGTAAAAGATGGTTTAGATGAATTCCCTTTAATTGCATAACCAATATTAATAGCACTTAGTGCCGAGGTGGTTGACATATTCCCCGTGGGCTTTTGTCTTCAGCATTCTAGGTTGCATTTTATTGGCACCTAGAGAAACCGGTACCGTAAACGATTTCCTAGCTCCCCCGGTGGGTTTAGATGCTCAACTTCAGTCCCTAGTTCTTCAGTCACAACAAATAAGACGATCATTATTCATGTGGATATGGTAATTTCTGCTTCTATGGTCTGAAAACTTGTCTTGTCCTCTTTATGTTGTTATGACTGCTTCTATGTTCTGGCTCCTCTCCCGTCTCACCTCCATCTGAAGGAATGTCATATATGTACTATTTGTCTCTGTAGATTATTCTCTGTACTAAAACAATCAATTCAACTTTACTTGTTCAGGATTGCTTTTTTGTGTCTGTGGTCATTAGAAATCGCCCCGAGTTGAGCGATAAACCTGTTGCCATTTGCCATTCAGATAATTCACGTGGAACAGCAGAAATATCATCAGCGAA
Source organism: Przewalskia tangutica (assembly GCA_029844215.1). NCBI lineage: Eukaryota > Viridiplantae > Streptophyta > Magnoliopsida > Solanales > Solanaceae > Przewalskia > Przewalskia tangutica. The sequence goes on from CM056721.1 coordinate 18,517,704, forward strand.
TTATCCTGCTAGTAGTTATGGTCAGTCTTTCAGTCAGTAATTCAACCTTTTCTTAAACATCATCCTGTATTGGAAATTCGATCCTCATTCAAGTTTTTTTCTCGCTGGAGTAAAGGCTGGAATGTTTGTCAGAGATGCCAAGTCACGTTGCCCTCACCTCGTCATTCTTTCTATGACTGAGTCTTATGAGGAGGTGGTCATGATATTTCAGTTTCTTCATCTTGTTCTTTTCCCCTTTTAATTAAATCCTTTTGTATTTGGATATCGAGTCCTATAAAATCTGATCTCATTTGCAGGTTGCTGATTGCTTTTATAACATCTTGCACAAGTACTGCAACAAAGTGCAGGTATGGCCTCAAAACTGTTTGTTGAACAACTTCGCAATATTTGTATCTTTTGATTGACAGTTGCTACTGAATGCAGGCCGTAAGTTGTGATGAAGCATTTTTAGATGCCACTGATTCTGGAGTAGAGGATATTCAAGCTTTTGTAGTAGTGATCAGAAAGGAGATTCTTGATGCGACAGGTTGTACGGCTAGTGCTGGTATTGCTGGGAATATGCTTATGGCGCGTCTTGCTACTATGATTGCAAAACCAGATGGGCAATGTTACATCCCTGCTGAGAAGGTAGCTTATTTTGAGCTGTCTTTTTGATGAATTAACAGGGGAGAACTTATGTCTTGATCTCTGTCATCTCTATATGTGTATCTTCTACTATATTACAAACTATATTTTGCAACTTCATTGGTTACATGTCATTGCTCTCTCTTTAACTATTGGTAGTCAATCTGTTCTTACCCTCTATGCATCGTGAATTTGCATTGTACTTCTAAAAAGGACATGCCTGCAAGTCAAATCAGATTTTATAGGCTCCAGGTCAAAAAGCGAAGTTTCTGCCAAGTATTCTCCATGTCCTTGCCATGTGAGATGTTTCTCCATTGCCACATGAGAGGCTCTTTTTTGCTTCACTTTGTTTATGTCTTCATCCTGTTCAAGCATAATAACCTTTTCCGCTGCAAGAATCTGTAGTTTAGATGGGAATCAACATGAATCCTTGAATTATATTGCTTAAAAAGTACAACTTTCTTACTACTCCCTCCGTTTCAATTCTCTGTCTTACGTTTCAAAAAGAATGTCACTTTCTATATTTAGTAACTCTTTACACCCAATATCCTACATGGCATATTTAAGACCACAAGATTCAAAGGATATTTTGGTACATTACACACATCTTTAGTTCAAGACCACAAGATTCAAAGGTCTTCTTTATTTTCTTAAACTCCATGCCGAGTAAGACAAACAAATTGAAAAAGAGGGAGTACTTTATTATAGAAAAAGAAAAAGAATCCGTGAATTTTTTATCAAGGATAAGACCCATAAAAGGGCTTTTTGATCAAATAATTTTGTCCCAACACTGATACCATTCTATATCAAACACACTTCCCTTCTAGTGTCTACAACATGTAGTGGAAAAGAGGAAAATGAAGACTTGAAGATCATTTTAGAGAAGTAAAATAGTTATTGTGATTTCACTGTGCTGATTTATCTTGTTGGCTCTATTAGGTGGAGGAGCACCTGTGTGAACTTCCAGTAAAAGCACTTCCTGGAATTGGTCATGTGTTGGAAGAGAAGTTGAACAGGAGACAAATCACAACTTGTGGGCAGCTGCGTATGATTTCCAAGGTTTTCATTGCTTAATATTTCTTTCTTTCTGCAATATATTGGTGATTGCTCTCGCGGTTTTGATTTTCTTTCTGTTTATAGTTTGTGTACAACAAGCACTGTTTTGCATCTCTTTTGATCTGGTTTCTCTCATTTACGTTTCACACTTGAAGAAACACTACAAGAGGACTTCATGAATAATTGAATCTCTTGCTACAGAGATCTTCTTGTTCATTTTTGTTTGTTAGTATTTTTTTTTAAAATAAAATATGATATGGTATTTTATTAAAGCTAGTACCAGGAAGGTACTGCAAATTGTATTAAGGGGTATGTTTGCTATATTTGTAGAGTTTGTAAGCAAAGTTTCTCCCAAGTGGGGTGGTGATGCGCGGTTAGATGCACACACTTTTAAACGCAAGTGCACGTTATCGTATCAAGTAGTATAGTCTTAGATAAGACCGAATATCGTCCTCTGGGATTAGGGTTCAAGTACCAATTGTCTATTTTCTAGTATCTATTTGGTGAATTAATGAGTGATTGGTTGTTTATGACTAAGAATTATAAAAGCTAATTAATTATAACGATTTAATTCAGATGTGATGAGAATAGGGCTTATGTATCCTTACTATCCGACATGTTACTTACTAATGCATTACTTATGGTGTTCTTCTTTTGGAGAAGCGGGTTTCTGAAATCGTTTTATACTCCGTTAGGGTTATATAAACACTCAACCCCAGTATTGTTCCTTACCTAACTTTCGCTGATAAGGGTAACTCTATAGGAGGATTAAGCACAAAAACCTAGTTGACCGTCACGCGCAATGCGCAAAATTAGGGTTGTTAAGCCTCTCATCAACGCTACAAATCTAATTGAGGTATTTTCATCCCCAATTAAAGACCGTCTACCCAACTTACAGCATAGTCACAATCCTCCTTTTCGAATCGATTAGAAATCATATAGTGATAACTAGTTGTCAATTAGCTACCAAGAATTCAACTCAATTATTGGATAGATCTCTCAATAAGAATAATAACCATAAGCATGCATTACTTTATAACATAAGGTTCAAGAATTCAACATGTAAAGCCTATAAGAGAATTAGTTCCTAGCCATGAATATGACAAGAACTAATTCAAAGTTCATCATGCAAAACTGAATTAAAGAAAAGAAAAAGAAAAGAAATTACTAATGTTTGGGTCTCCAATCTCCTAGGCAAGAAAACCTTGTGTTTGGCAAGAAAGGAACCTTGAAAACCGCTAGGGTTCTCCTTTTATAGGTTTAAAACGTCTCCCTCTTTTCCTGCAGGCTGGCCCAAAATCCGTCAAAGACCTAATTTTTCCGCGTCGGCGCCGCTCGCAGATGGCGCGCGCCTAAAGTTCTCGCAATACGGGTGTTTTGGCGCCGCGGCCCGATATCTGGCGGTAGCCGCGGCCACTGCAACTCTGTGGCTTCTCGGATGTTTAGCGCGCGCCCTGCTCGTCTTCGGTAGCCGCGCGCTGAATCTTCGCAGCTTCTTCAATAATAGGCGCGCCCTCGCTTCGATCGCGAGGCCATGCGCAGTCCGATTTCACCTCGTTTGCCACTTTCTCCGTTTCACTCTAGTACTCTTTTCCCTCTTTTCGCTCCTTTTTCCGCCATTTGGCCACTTTAGCCACTTTGACTCAAAAGAAAGAAAATCTATCCTAATACGACACTTTGTATGTACAAAGCGGGACAAAAGACTAACTAGATCGACTAAAAGGTGTATATAAAATACAGATCAAATACCCCAAACTTAACCTTTGCTCGCCCTCGAGCAAAGATAGAAAGAAAATCTGATAAAAGACTCAAAAGAATGAAAAATAAAGGACTCTCACATTAATCACTTTTCTTTGCATAAATGTTAACTAGAAAAACATGAAGGTTAGCGAGAATAATACGCAGGAACATATAACATGAAATTTTCAAAGACACTAAACACGTGAAGCTAAATATTTCGCAAACTCATATTCATCATGCTTAATGGAAGTCAATATACTAAATCATGCATATAAATTCAAGAATTCCTATGGCATGCTTACTTGCTATTCTCCACTAATTCGGATATGCATAAAGAGATCTTCGGGACTTTGAGGTTGTAATGTAGGCTTAGGTAGGAGTTGGTAAAGATATGCATTTAGACTCATTTTTACGTACCATAAGCTCTTTGGCTTTTCAATTTTTCCCTTTTCTTTTGATTCTTTCCTTCACTTCAATTCTATCATTCCCTCTTTGTTTTGGGAGAGTGAAGTGTATTATACAAATAAGACCCCAAACTTAGGCTTTTGCCTCTTTCTTATTACTTTTCCATTAGGGTGCCTCAAACTTGTTCACTCTTTTGTTTCTTCTTTTAACACAATGTACTCCACAATTTCATATTTTCACTTATGGCACAATTTTGTGGGAATATGGGGTGTCAAAGAAGTTTCAAATTTAGGCTCAATGGGTGACTAGGGATATTTTTAAAGTGCGGGATAGAAAAGAATGGTAAGAATTGGCTATCAAAGAAATGCTCGAGTCATCTCCCTAACACGTATCCTAACTATTTAGCCTCGAATAGCAAGCACTCATAACACATAAGCATTTATCATTTAGCATGCATAACTTAAGCAAGAAACTCCAAATAGACAGTTATGTGAGCTTTTGGCATATCTAACCTAAGTGTTTAGATAGTTGCTTCAATTCCTTTACATTATTCCACCTTACTTCATTAGGTGTTTCTAGCAACTACAAAGATACATGATCTTTGTGACAGCAATTATGACTAAGAAAGAAAAATTTTGGTGACTCAAAATAAACATAAAACAAATAGAAAAATTTAAATAAAACATAACATGACACACAAATAAAAACTAAAACACAAAAACACACCCCAAACTTAAATCACACATTGCCCACGTGTGTAGACTCAAAGACAAGAAAAGAAAACGACACTTACAAACTTTGGCTAAAATGGTGGTGGTGGCGGTGGATAATCATCGACCGTTGGTTGAACAAGGCACTCACGGCCGATTTGTTGCCTTGTTTCTTGCTGCCCTTGTACTCGCTTTGCAAGCGTCCGCATCATCTCCTACGGTGTTGGTACAATTGCCCTATGTGGGCTCTGAAGGTTCTGCTTGTGGTTGGCCGGTGGCTCGGTCCTCGCTCATATGAGCCCCTATTTCGTGCTCATCTTCATCCACGGTTGCCGCTGCTTTGTTGTTCTGCCGCGGGTTGTACTCTTCGTCGTCACTTTGGGGCTAGTGGTCCGGAAAAGAGTGCACTATCCCATGTGACACCGGCGGTTGGTTTCTTTCATGAGTATCGTGGGTAGTTGTGGGATCGCACTCGTGGCATAGGCGGTAATAAGTGAACCGTGTCCCAATCCACCTGTTGTCACCAACCTGCTGATTTCTTCGATGCTCTGTACTATCTCTTTTCCCACATCAATTATCGCCTCATAATTCCATAAATCAACTTAATCACGTCTTACGGCACTCGGTGAAGTGCGTAGATGGAATCACGCGCATCGACGAAATACTGAGCCTTCGTCGCTTTTGAATTGGCACCGCCAAAGCTCTAGATCCATTCCTTCCGATCTCAAAAGCCCGGGGTAGCTCATCGTGTATGCCGATATTATTCGATCAATGTTGTTCGCTCTGAACCATGTTCTAAAATGGTTCCAATCGCTACTTTCTTCAACATCAATCGCTTTAGCGTTGTATTTATTGCTTCGATCACAGCATATAATTTCCCTTACAAAGCACCCTTTCTGCCCTCTCGGAAAGTTTGCATAAAATTCCCGCACTATTGTTGTATTCATCGGTTTTATCTTCTCGGATTGACAAATCTCTTCCACCCTTAGCTCTATCATAGCCTTGGATGGGCTCATAAACGTCTTCCTCCCCATAGGATCCCCTTTGGTAATCCATTCCCCTTTCTGGAATTACGGGCCTGGTATCAAGCCTTTTGTCTCTTTGGAAGGCCTGGTAACTCACAAATCTATTTTCATCGTATTGTGGGGTTGGGGTGGATGTGGATCCTCTTCTCTTCGTGGCCATTTATAAACAAAATCTGCAGCTTCTAATTTTTGTGGCACAATGTCTCCTATACACTCAACAACTAGCAGCGACAACACCCCAAACTTCAACAATGCCCACAACCTCTTTTTCTACTCTTTTCTCCAACTTCACAACCAACTTTTCAAGACTCCAAACTACTCCAACTACAATACTCTTCCCAACTACTACCTCCTATGACTTGTTGAAAGGATTCAAGAACAAAGATAGGGATTACCTTTTGATGGAAGACTCGAGCTTGTTCTTGTTTTCAATTGGTGGGTTGAGGCTATGGAATGGAGCTTTGTTGTTTGAGATAGTTGAGGTTTTGGGAATTTAAGAGTTTAGGTTGTGGTTGGGTTGGATTTGTGGAGGTTTTGTGGGCAAATTTACGGAATTTCGTGGGTTTTTTTGAGAGAGGAAGGTTAGGTTTTGGAAGTTGGAATTGGGAAAATCGATTTTGGCGTTTTAAATTTCTGGATTCCCGCTCGCCACTGCTTTTGTGCGCGGCTAAACATCTCGCTCGCCCGGGACTTTCTGCGACCTGCTCACCAGGCGCGCGGCTAAACTCGCCAACTTTGAATTCCACCGCGGCCGCGCTCGCAGAGCGCGGCTCTTAAACTCGAACACATTCGAATCTTTTAGCGCATGCTCTGGTAGCGCTACGGCGCTTCTCCGAAATCCTTGCTTTTCTTGATTTATTTCGTCCCCGGTTTAATTTCTTGTACTCAATCACAAAACAACAAGATCCAATACCGTGAGATCGTTTCTTAGACAAACTAAAATAAAATAACGTGTAAATTAAAATAACATAATTAAAAACCGTTGGGTTGCCTCAACAAGCGTTATCTTTAACGTCTTTTAGCCGGGACGCAGTTCCTTAGACTTACTAGCCCCAGGGTGGATTAAGTCCCCAACCAATCCATTTCCGCCACATTTGGCGTTTCCTTTTTCTCCTTTTCTTTTTAGCATTATCGGTAGTAGGGAGTTCCGGAACAATTACCTCATTTAGTGTCATCTCAGCAAACCATGCTTGCTTTCTTGGGCTCATCATTCTTTGGTTGCATTGCAATGGCTCGCATGGGGGTTTGGTGGTGTTGATTGCAAAACACCCACTTACAGTTCTTGGCTCAACGACGTGTTTAAAGACTTTAAACACCATCTCTTCGTTCTCCACTCTTAGCGTTAGCTCTCCTCTTTCAACGTCAATCAAGGCTCTACCCGTTGCTAGGAATGGCCTCCCCAATATGATCGGGATTTCTGCATCTTCTTCCATATCCAGAATGAGGAAGTCTGCAGGAAAGAAAAATTTTCCTACCTTCACAATCACATCCTCGATCTTCCCTCGTGGATGAACCACCGTCCCGCTTGGCCAGTTGCAGACTCACATGGTGGGTTTCGCTTCTCCTAACTCGATCTTTTGAAAACCGATAGGGCGTCAAATTTATACTCGCCACCAGATCACACAAGCTCATTGCAGTCACCCCGCCCATCGCATGGTAGTGTAAAGCTTCCAGGTCCTTTAGCTTTGGTGGCAATTTCTTTTGTAAGATAGCACTACACTCTTACATTAGTGCTACTATCTCATATTCGGCCTCTTTTTCCCAAGATTTCTTTCATGAACTTGAAGTAAGATGGCATCTGCTCCAAAGCCTCTATAAGCGGTATGTTGATGTGCAACTTGAATACCTCAAGAATTTGGAAAATTGTTTATCGGCCTTCCTTTGTAATCTCGGGGAAAGGAATCTTTTCGTATACTCCTTCTCAGGAGTTTTCTATCACTTGGGCTAGGTTGATCACTTATCTTTTCTAACTCGCTTCCTCAACTATCGGGTGGTAATTTGTTGCTCCAATTGTTTTCCACTTCTCAATCGCCTTACATTGCTCCCCTGATTTACCTCGGTATTGCTTGGCAATGTCCCGTGGCTTTGATGTTTGCTTTGCTAATTTGTCTACTGTGTTTCCAAGTTTACGAGCGAGGATCTAGATTCTGTTATAAATCGCGTGCGGGCGTTGGCAAGTCTTTGTCATGCTTTAAGCTCATCTGGTTTTTCTTCGACTGGTCGTTGTTGTTGAGGTGGGGCTTGAGTGAAGGTCATTGATTCTGCATCTGGTTACGATCGGCCCCTATCGGTCTGCGCCACGATATTGGTTTCTTGGCCACAGTGCGATTTTCTTGTACGATCTCTCTCATGAGAAGTTTGGGTGATTCTCCACCGGATTATAAGTGTTTGAGTAGGGGTTGTTCGTTGCCTCTGGTAGTTACCGCTGCCGACACTCTGCCGCTCCATTGGGATGTTGTTGGTATCATTGAAGGACACCTATCAAATGTATGTGGGCGCGCATATCTCGCAGATTTTCTAGCAGACAAAGATTCACCGACACGGTATGTTCTTTGCAATTGTTTCGCTAGAAGAGCCACATGCGTTCAAAGCAAAGAATAGCATCTACTTGTGGACCCGCGCGATTCTTCTCCCATCTGGTTGCCTCTCTTGATGACATGGTTGTTAGTGGCCATATCTTCTAATAACTCGTGGCGTCGTGAACATTTTCCTCACGAATGCCCGCTGCAATTTGCATCTATGATGGTTACGGTTGTCTTGCTCGGCCGTTGTAGAAAATATGAACCAAGTTCCACAACTCAATGCGATGGTGTGGACACTTCTCTGTAGATCCTTGAATCTCTCCATGCTTCATATAAGGACTCTCCATCACGATGAAGTTGTTCAACTCCTCTTAATTTTCTTTGCTTTACGAGGTGGAAAGAACTTGGCTAGGAATTTACTGCCATTTCGTGCCATGTAAATATCGAATCGGTGGCGGAATTCAACCATACTTTTGCTCTATCCCCGAGTGAGAAGGGAAAGAGCCTCAACTGACGGCATCATCGATGAACGCCGTTATATTCGAAAGTGGCACATAGCTCCAAGAAATTTGCTATGCGTATGTGGATCCTCAGATGGCGATCCTCCGGCTGTGTCTTCGCACCATGCTCGAGAATCCTGGTTTTATTTGAAATTGTTGGCTCTGTGTAGGGAGCCTAATGCAATCGTGCTCCATTCACTCTTGGTAGCACATAATCTCCTGCACTTCTTTCGGTTGGATTCGAACCCGTCCTCCATATCTATCGGCACTTGCGAGGATCTCACAGGTTAAGTTGATTTTCACCTAACCGCTCTCATCCTGTTATTGTTGGGAGCAGTCATTTCTATCAACGTTGCATTATTGATTCTTTCATTACGTTTGCGTGCTTTCTCGATTTCCGGATTGAAGGGAACAAGAGTGTCGACTCTCTTCTCCTTCGCGTAAACGATATCACGAGAAAGATCAAAACAAACAAAGAATCACGGACTCGATTTTCGTAGAAACTAAAAATAAATAATAAAAATGAAAATTAAATCCAAATTAGAAATTAAAAATAGATAATTTGATATTGAACTATTGCCTAATCCAAGAATGGCGCCAAAAACTTGATGCGGCGGTTAGATGCACACTTTTAAACGCAAGTGCGTTATCGTATCAAGTAGTATAGTCTTAGATAAGACCGAATATCGCCCTCCGGGATTAGGGTTCAAGTACCAATTATCTATTTTCTAGTATCTATTTGGTGAATTAATGAGTGATTGGTTGTTTATGACTAAGAATTATAAAAGCTAATTAATTATAACGATTTAATTCGGATGTGATGAGAATAGGGCTTACATGTATCCTTACTATCCGCTTATGTTACTTACTAATGCATTACTTATGGTGTTCTTCTTTTGGAGAAAGCGGGTTCTGAAATCGTTTTATACTCGTTAGGGTTATATAAACACTCAACCCCGTATTGTTCCTTACCTAACTTTCACGATAAGGGTAACTCTATGGGAGGATTAAGCACAAAACCTAGTTGGCCAATCACGCACAATGCGCAAAATTAGGGTTGTTAAGCCTCTCATCAACGCTTACAAATCTAATTGAGGTATTTTCATCCCCAATTCAAGACCGTCTACCCAACTTACAAAGATATTCACAATCCTCCTTTTCGTAATCGATTAGAAATCATATAGTGATAACTAGTTGTCAATTAGCTACCAAGAATTCAACTCAATTATTGGATAGATCTCTCAATAAGAATAATAACCATAAGCATGCATTACTTTATAACATAAGGTTCAAGAATTCAACAGAAAGCCTATAAGAGAATTAGTTCCTAGCCATGAATATGACAAGAACTAATTCAAAGTTCATCATGCAAAACCGAATTAAAGAAAAGAAAAAGAAAAGAAATTACTAATGTTTGGGTCTCCATCTCTAGGCAAGAAAACCTTGTGTTTGGCAAGAAAGGGAACCTTGAAAGCGCCAGGTTCTCCTTTTATAGGTTTAAAACGTCTCCCCTCTTTTCCTGCAGGTCTGGCCCAAAAATCCGTCAAAAGACCTAATTTTTCACGTCGGCGCCGCGGCCCTGCAGATGGGCGCCGCGGCGTCGGAAGTTCTAAAATCCTTCGGGTGTTTTGGCGCCGCGGCCCTGATATCTGGCTGCGAGCGCGCGGCCTGCAGCTCTGTGGCTTCTCGGATGTTTAGCGCGCGGCTCGTTTCGTCTCGAGGCGCGCGCTGGATCTTCTGCGACTTCTGCGAATAATAGCGCGCGGCCGCTTCGATCGCAGTGAGCATGGCGCAGTCCGGATTTCAGCCTCGTTTGCCACTTTCTCCGTTTTCAGCTCTAGTACCTCCTCTTTTTCCCTCTTTTCGCTCCTTTTCCGCCATTTGGCCACTTTAGCCACTTTGACTCAAAAGAAAGAAAATCTATCCTAATACGACACTTTGTATGTACAAAACGGGACAAAAGACTAACTAGACTGACTCAAAAGGTGTATATAAAATACACCGATCAGGTGGCCTAGCTGTTGAGAGCCGGAGTGACAACCTTGTGAACCAAGGATTGCATTCTAGCTTGGACGGCATGAAGATACCTAGGACAGTGGAGGTTGCAGGTACTCGGTGGATGTCGAGATGTGCACCATCTGTCCTGATACTAGTTACTACTATTCCTAAAAGAAGAGTAATATTATATTAAGTCTTCTTGTTTATTTGCCTTTTCCATCCAAAGCCCTTAGTGAAACTATATTTTCCATTTCTTTTGAAAAAGGTTTCTCGTTTAACAGGTAATCTCAACTGGATAGCTATCAAAGAAAAATGAAGCTTGTTATTCATGCTGTCTGCTTGAGTCAGCGTCCTCTTTGCCACTTGTCTCCCCATTTTCACGGGCACATTCCCGCCCAAGGAAACTCAAGCATCCTTCATTAAATAGAGCTGATGAAATAGGCGATACATTGTTTATTTAAGACTGCATTTACACCTATTTGGCTTACTCGGCTCCTGGAGTTTATTTGAGCTAGTGATGTTTTGTTAAGCTCATGGTTAAAGTGTTTTCAAAAGCATGATCATTCGATAAAATGAGAATATATTGTCTTCTTGTGGAAACTTTGTTCTAATCAGTGCTTAAGAAATCCCTTATTGGCATGAGGGTTTTTCTTTGGAGAAAAAAAGTATGTCGAACACATTACATCCCTTGTTTGATCTTGGTTGGTCATCTTTTCTTAAAATTGCTGTCTTGTAGATTAAAGAAGCCATTTTTATTGGTGAATACTTTCATAATTTCTTTTGCCGTTATTCAGTCTGCTGAGTGGGATGCTTTTCTCCTTTATATGGTACTTATCGGTACACCAATCATGGTGGCATGAAGAATGCTCTCTATATGTGGCATGCCATTTTTTGGGGATTACATGCAAATATTGGACTATATATATAACCTCCTACTCATTTGTTGTGTTTCCAGGAAACTCTTTAGAAGGACTTTGGTGCTAAAACTGGCAGTACACTGTGGAACTATAGTAGAGGGAAAGACGATCGGTTGGTTGGCATGATGCAGGTTAGGACCAACACAGAATATCTTTACCGCTTTAATTTGTATGCTTTCTTTTGGATTGCGTCATAGTCACACAACTGACTCGCGAACTCCCATTGACTCCTCCATTTCACTGTTTCTTATTGTTTTGAATTTTGGGGACTTGCTTAATGATTGATAAGTATTTCCTTTGCCTCCTGTGCTTCTTGTTGCTTCTAACTCCCGTCATCGATTCTAGTGCCAATATAAGCAGTCTCTCCAGTAGTATTGTGTTTGTGTGTGTGTATATTTATGATGTTTCAGAGCAAAATTCTGGTTGTGAGTAGTACGTATACACTTATTTCTGTAGAGGTCTTAAACGCTTTTCTAGTACCTGTCAAAAGGACGAAAATACTAGTTACCGTGAATCTGCATCATGAAGTTTGTTATTTTTGTTTTGAATCAGTTATGCGGGTTCAAGCCAAATATATAACTTCTCGATAACTTTTGCAGGAAAGCAAATCCATAGGTGCAGATTTTAACTGGGGCGTGAGGTTCAATGATCTGAAAGATGTTAGATCTCCACTAAACATCATTGTTTGTTTTCCCTTTGTATTAATGCTTACAGACACTAAACACCTTCTCAATTCAGGTACAACATTTTCTGTTAAACCTTTGCAAGGAGGTTTCATTACGTTTGCAGGGGTGTGGAGTGATAGGGAGAAAGTTTACCTTGAAGGTCTCTCTCTCTGTTTTTTGCCATATGAAGCGATCACTTTTTATTATAGATTATAGTTCATTACTGTCCTATAGTAGAAACTAGTTGTATAGGTTGTTCTTATGCTGATTCTGCACCTATATTGTCAATACAGATAAAGAAAAGGAGGGGTGATGCAGGGGAGCCAGTAAAGTATTTGGGCTGTGGTGTTTGTGATAACTTGAGCCATTCTGTCACGGTATAATATTTTCTGTGATAAGCTTGTGCTCAATGTTTTCTAACTGAAGAAATTTTTCTGTTCCTTAACGGGTTTTAATTGCATTGTGCCACTTGTAGGTGCCAATGGCTACAGATAGGGTTGATGTGCTTGAGAGAATCGTTTCACAGCTTTTTACGACTTCACACGTGGGTAATTCCTTTCCCCACTTTAAAATAAGGATTTAAGTCTACACCCAAGGGTGTGGCCTAGTGGTCAATGAACTAGGTGCAAACCTTGGAGATCAGGTTCACAGCAAAGACAAGAAACACTAGGTGATTTCTTTCTAGGGTGAATGCCAAAATGAAAATCGATTATCTTAAGAAATTTTAGTTGATCTCAGTGTCATTTCAATGTAAATAGCTTGTTTAGCTTTGTTCTCTGGGACCAATTCTCTTCACGTTCACGGTTATGGGCTTTTGTTGTGATTTAGTCTGGATTATCCTTCTTGTTTCCTAGATTTTGGTTTTTATCTTGATACATCTGTGCCAAATGATTATCTGATCTGCTTTGAGAGTCGATCAAATGGTTTTTTACTGTAATTCCTAAAAATGTTTTTTTTGCCATATGAAATAGGAAAATATAGAACTGTATTGTTTTTCACATAGTTCTATTACTAGATTTAATTCTCAGAAGATGAATTAGTCAAATTAAACTTTAATAAACAAAATAGGTCGTATCAATTTGGGACAGAGTATCAGCTTTTGTGTGCAACATTCGAAAGAGGGAGAAACGTTGAAGAGCAAAGATGCATGTTTCGTCTCATGCAGAAGCTACTTGTTTTTCATTATTTCAGCCAAATTTTATTGTAAGAAACAAGAGTTGTTTTTGGGAGTCATATTAACCAATAAATCTTGAGATTCGAGTTTTAGTTATAACATATTAGAGTCCTAAGTGGTAGCTACTGCTCCTTGTTTTTCCCGACTGCTTTACCATGACTTATTCACTTTTGTTATTTTCATTTTCATATTGCTTTGAACTGCTTGTCCTTATCTGACTTTTCTTATGCTTTCTCTTTAGCCGAGGGTCTTTCGGAAACAACCTCTCTACCTTCCAAGGTAGAGGTAAGGTCTGCGTACACTCTACCCTTCCCAGACCTCACACTGTGGGATTTCACTGGGTATGTTGTTATATATTAGAGTCCTAAGCGTTAGGATGGTGAAAAGAGCTGGGAGTAGCCTTTTTTCTTTACCTTCAATAGGGAGTTCCTGTTTTATAACACAAGACCCCACTTGTGGGATTATACTGTTGTAGTTGTTGTAGTTGGGCTTGAAATCTGTTAGATAATGCCATTTTCATTAAACTTCAAATACCTTATGTATAGCCTATAAAAGGGAACTAAAAATATACTGGTGCAACTCTGATGCTGATGAAACTTTTAAGGTGCAACTTTGGTTTCTACAGTAGCGGCGTTTCATTTTTCACTTAATTGCTAGATGTATCAAAATCTGTAATCTACTCATGGTGAATTTGGAATATTACAACAACAATAACATACCTTGTGAAATCCCACAACGTGAGGTCTGGGGAGGGTAGAGTGTACACAAAACTTACATCCACCTTGCTAGGTAGAGCGGCTATTTCTGGGAGACCTTCGGCTCAAGACAGAGCATAATCACAGGCAAAGCAGTCAAAGCAGAGCAAGAGAAAGTCAAACGAGAACGAGAAATTAAAGCATTATGAACATACAGATAATAAAATCAGATACGCCATGATAATGCATTCTACAGATAATAAAATCAGATACGCCATGATAATGCATTCTAACAACATGAAGCGTAGTTAACACAACTAAATAAGATAAACAAATCACACTAAAGAACACATAGTAGCATGAATCAAACTACAAAGGACTACAAGGGACTATAACACACTAATGCGCCTATAAGTGTGATATGTTAATCGGGCCTACAATTATAACACTACACTATCATTTTGTAAGTGTAAGTAGGACTACGCTCGACTACCTACTACCCTAATCCGTGTCCTCCACAACCCCCTATCTAAGGTCATGTCTCCAGTAAGTTGCACATGCACCATATCCCGTCTAATCACCTTTCCCCAATACTTCTTCGGCCTACCTCTACCCCTCCTGAACCCGTCCATAGCCAACCTATTATACCTCCGCACTTGGGCATCTGTGTCTCTCCTTTGCACATGCCCGAACCATCTCAACCTCGCTTCTAACAACATGAATTTGGAACATTGAAGACTTAAAATTTTCTCTAAGGATGTTAGAATTCCCTTTGGAACAAATGAGTTTAGAGTATTAAACTTAGATTTTACTTCCACATCAACCATTTCTTTGTTCATTAACTTAAAAACGTCTTGACTTTGTTGCAGAAAGAGGCATGGGATTGCAGGTCTCAAAGCTTGAAACTGCGGATAGTTCCAAGCAAGGTGTTTGTTCTGACTAGAATGTCTTAGTTACTTTTCCATTCCTGTAAAAATGCTTGGTCTTTTCTTTGTGTTTCATATCTCTCTATGCCATAACATGCCAGTTATGGTGTTAGGATGACGACAGTTTGCCTTCTATGAACTGGATATTCTACTAATTTCCATCGACATATATCCAGGGAAAGAGAGATACTCCATCAGATCTTATCTCACTGCTGCATCTGCTAAGACCAGTAACCAAAACATTAGCATTAGTAATGAGAAAGGTGCTGATGAAGGTTTGACTTCTTCACTTGTTTTCGCTGGTTTGTCCAAATATTTATTGCCTCTAATCATGCCTATTGTATGATAGGAATATTCCTAATACACTTAACTGGTACTGAAAGTCTATGGTATGGTTCCTTGCATTGGCTGTGCTCTAGCTCATAATAGGTTGTAGACCTTTTACAGGAATCTCTTTAATTTGCATGTCTTAGAAATACTCGAGGACATCATAATTTTTTTTATCTTAGATTGTTTCCTTCTCTGTTCATACAAGAGAAACACAATGTTTTTTTTTCGTAGCAGCACTGATGGATGTGAAATCTATTATTTAATGCTTCTGTTAAAAAGTTTAGTATGATGATCTTATGTTGTTGCTTCATGTCAATTTAATACAACATCTATTAGACCATCTTTCTGCACATATAACTTGATTTTTGGAGCTCACATGTAAATTTCGGTGCAGACTTGTAAGTGTGAAAACGGGCTCAATAAAGTCGCTCGTATCAAACCTTCTTTTTTTGGGTTAACAGTTCTTTTAACGACTAACCAACTTATTGTATGCTTCTGCTTCTTCTGTTGCTAGATCTAGGACGACACTATAATGGACCTTTGAAGAGCGTGGAAGAATTAATTTCATTCTTCCACTTCAATCAAGGAAAAGCAAATACCAAGAATCAACAGCAAAAAAAAACAGCCAACTCATACCTCGATGTTGTGTTGCTTATATTACTTCTATTAGATTCTTGGCGTCCAGATTTGCTGGAGCATTTTGATGCGATGAGATTACCTGCTTTTTCTTGTGGATCTGTTCTTTTGAATTTGCTTAATTGCAGCTATTGCTTGCATAAGTAATATATGCATAAAAGTCTACATTGATAATTAATTGCATAACCAATATTAATAGCACTTAGTGCCGAAGTGGTTGACATATTCCCCGTGGGCTTTTGTCTTCAGCATTCTAGGTTGCATTTTATTGGCACCTGGAGAAACCGGTACCGTAAACGATTTCCTAGCTCCCCCGGTGGGTTTAGATGCTCAACTTCAGTCCCTAGTTCTTCAGTCACAACAAATAAGACGATCATTATTCATGTGGATATGGTAATTTCTGCTTCTATGGTCTGAAAACTTGACTTGTCCTCTTTATGTTGTTATGGCTGCTTCTATGTTCTGGCTCCTCTCCCGTCTCACCTCCATCTGAAGGAATGTCATATATGTACTATTTGTCTCTGTAGATTATTCTCTGTACTAAAACAATCAATTCAACTTTACTTGTTCAGGATTGCTTTTTTATGTCTGTGGTCATTAGAAATCGTGAGTTGAGGGATAAACCTGTTTCAAAAAGAATGTCACTTTCTATATTTAGTAACTCTTTACATATATCCTACATGACATATTTAAGACCACAAGATTCAAAGGATATTTTGGTACATTACACACATCTTTAGTTCAAGACCACAAGATTCAAAGGTCTTCTTTATTTTCTTCAATTCCTTGTCGAGTAAGACAAACAAATTGAAAAAGAGGGAGTACTTTATTATAAAAAAAAAAAAGAATCCGTGAATTTTTTATCAAGGATAAGACCCAGAAAAGGGCTTTTTCATCAAATAATTTTGTCCCATCACTAATACCATTCTATATCAAACACACTTCTCTTCTAGTGTCTGCAACATGTAGTGGGAAAAGAAGAAAACGAAGACTTGAAGATCATTTTAGAGAAGTAAAATAGTTATTGTGATTTCACTGTGCTGATTTATCTTGTTGGCTCTATTAGGTGGAGGAGCACCTGTGTGAACTTCCAGTAAAGCACTTCCTGGAATTGGTCATGTGCTGAAAGAGAAGTTGAACCGGAGACAAATCACAACTTGTGGGCAGCTGCGTATGATTTCCAAGGTTTTCATTGTTTAGTATTTCTTTCTTTCTGCAATATATTGGTGATTTCTCTCGCGGTTTTGATTTTCTATCTGTTTATAGTTTGTGTTCAACAAGCACTGTTTTGCATCTCTTTTGATCTGATTTCTCTCAGATACGTTTCACACTTGAAGAAACACTACAAGAGGACTTCATGAATCGTTGAATCTCTTGCTACAGAGATCTTCTTGTTCATTTTTGTTTGTTAGTATTTTTTTTAAAATAAAATAAGATATGGTATTTTATTAAACTAGTACCAGGAAGGTACTGCAAATTGTATTAAGCGGTATGTTTGCTATATTTGTAAGAGTGGCCTAGCGGTTGAGAGCCGGAGTGACAACCTTGGGAACCAAGGATTGCAGTCTAGCATGGACGGCACGAGTTGAAAACTTCCAATCTTCCTAAACTATGGAAGGAGGGGGGGAGGGTAGAGTTATTTGATACTAGGACAGTGGAGGTTTTAGGTACTCGGTGGATGCCGAGATGTGCACCATCTGTCCTGATACTAGTTACTACTATTCCTAAAAGAAGTGTAATATTATATTAAGTCTTCTTGTTTATTTGCCTTTTCCATCCAAAGCCCTTAGTGAAACTATATTTTCCATTTCTTTTGAAAAGGTTTCACGTTAATAGGTAATCTCAACTGGATAGCTATCAAAGAAAAATGAGGCTTGTTATTCATGCTGTCTACTTGAGTCAGCGTCCTCTTTGCCACTTGTCTCCCCATTTTCATGGGCACATTCCCGCCCAAGGAAACTCAAGCATCCTTCATTAAATAGAGCTGATGAAATAGGCGATACATTGTTTATTTAAGACTGCATTTACACCTATTTGGCTTACTCAGCTCCTGGAGTTTATTTCAGCTAGTGATGTTTTGTTAAGCTCATGGTTAAAGTGTTTTCAAAAGCATGATCATTCGATAAAATGAGAATATATTGTCTTCTTGTGGAAACTTTGTTCTAATCAGTGCTTAAGAAATCCCTTATTGGCATGAGGGTTTTTCTTTGGAGAAAAAAAGTATGTCGAACACATTACAGCACTTGTTTGATATTGGTTGGTCATCTTTTCTTAATATTGCTGTCTTGTAGATTAAAGAAGCCATTTTTATTGGTGAATACTTTCATAATTCTTTTACCGTTATTCAGCCTGCTGAGTGAGATGCTTTTCTCCTTTATATGGTACTTATCGGTACACCAATCATGGTGGCATGAAGAATGCTCTCTATATGTGGCATGCCATTTTTTGGGGATGACATGCAAATATGGGACTATATATATAACCTCCTACTCATTTGTTGTGTTTCCAGGAAACTCTTTAGAAGGACTTTGGTGCTAAAACTGGCAGTACACTGTGGAACTATAGTAGAGGGATAGACGATCGGTTCTTTGGCATGATGCAGGTTAGGACCAACACAGAATATCTGTCGCCTCATATTTTCCTTAACCTAATTAATCAGCCCCGGGGTCTTTACCGCTTTAATTTGTATGCTTTCTTAATGAAGATAGAATATTGTGTTGAAAGGTGGATAATTTTATGAATTTCTTTGGTCCACAAGTGACCACCAGGTAGAAACTTTGTTGTTTACGTGAAAAACGGTGGCATGTCACTGTCGTAATTGAAGCATATATGCAAGGGTCAGCCTCCACCTGATCTGATCATGAAAATTATAGGATACCTACTTATGCTCATACTATTTCTTCACGTTTGGCCGTTACATTTTTCAAACAGTGTAATATATGTAGGGACTAATAGTATACTTAAGTGCTACTAACTACAAACAACAACCCAATGTAACCCGACAAGTGGGGTCTGGGTAAGGTGTCGTGCACGCAATCTTACCCTTATCTTATGAAGGTAGTTGTAACTTGTAACCAAAAAAAAAATCTTATGAAGGTAGAGAAATTGTTTCCTGATGGACCCTCGACTCAAGTAAAGCATATAAAAGACAATATGAAAAAGAAATATAGTAGTGAAGAAGTCATGGTTGAAAATGATAATACAATAATCAAAGAAGAATACAACAGGTAATAATAGAATTTAAGAATAAGACAAGTGCTAATAACTGGATTTTAAATTTAATGTGTACGTATTTAATGAACTTTTTAACACATCTGTTGTTAGAGTAAAGGCTACTGGGTTCAACTGAATTAGTATCTGGACTTCTATCTCTGTCAATGATCAATTCAACGTATAATTTTCAAAGTGTTTCCATATCTCAGTCCCATGGATTTGGCAGTTGTCTTGTTTGAATTTTGAACTGTGTCTTGACACGTCAACATATAAAAGACAATATGAAAAAGAAATATAGTAGTGAAGAAGTCATGGTTGAAAATGATAATACAATAATCAAAGAAGAATACAACAGGTAATAATAGAATTTAAGAATAAGACAAGTGCTAATAACTGGATTTTAAATTTAATGTGTACGTATTTAATGAACTTTTTAACACATCTGTTGTTAGAGTAAAGGCTACTGGGTTCAACTGAATTTGTATCTGGACTTCTATCTCTGTCAATGATCAATTCAACGTATAATTTTCAAAGTGTTTCCATATCTCAGTCCCATGGATTTGGCAGTTGTCTTGTTTGAATTTTGAACTGTGTCTTGACACGTCAACAATGAAATTCTGTAGTAACACAAACTTCATCAACTGTTATTTCTTTCTGTTTCATGGTTAATCACATATAAGTTTTCATAATAAGCATTAATTGTTAACTAAGTAAATGCGGAAAAAGACATAATGGTTCCACCGAAATACTAAATATGATAAGTAATGTGCTTTTATAGGTTAAAGTGCATAATTTTATGTGTATTTAACTTGAGTCCAATTTATATTTGATACTGTGCAGCTTGGGTGAAAGGCAGGCAATTGAGGTTCCTAATTCTCTGGTCAAAGCTCACATATCTGACTTATGATCTACCGGCTCATACAGTAGCTAATGAAAAAAAGCGTACGTCTTATTAAGGATAGAAGTATGTACATGGACTTTGTACAACAAGGAGCATGTACGATGCAACTTTTGGACACTGTACAACAAGGAACATGTAAAAAGTAACTTTCATGTACATGTTCTTAGTGAGAACACCAATTTGTGTGTGGCGTTGGCAAAGTTGTGTTTGAAAAGTAGGTACGTTAGGAGGAAGGGAGGTATTGTTCGACCAATGTGTTAGGTCATGAAAGTCTTGATAGACAATTCATTCTTTGGTCTTGATAGCAATGTGAAGACTCGAAAAAACTAAATCTTGTGGTGCCGACGGCAAATCCTTTATAATAAAATTGTACAATACTCTCCAGGATGGCTTAGCTAATAGTTGGCTTTGTTAAATATTACATTGTCAATTTTTAAACAAGTTATGTGATAATTTATGCGTTATTATAAAAGTATCTATAGACCAAAAAAAAGTACTCAAAAGTTAAAAATTCTTAAACTATCAGTTCTCAAAACGATCTTTGCATTAATATTATACATCGTTGAAACAACTCCTGTCTAACTAGCTAATTCGTGAACCAAATGACTCTTTGTTTGCATTATGCATTATATATGTCACCACTTTTCCTTATCATTGTTTAATTTTGCCTCTAATTAATATTCTGTTTTTTTAATATGAAATTTATTTATTTTAAAAACGAGGAACCGAGTGTACAAAGTCGCTCAATTTTGTTTCCATATTTTGACTATGGTATACGGAATTTCGTCCTCATTTTGTTCAATTCATGTTCATTGCTATTCTCCCCTTTTGACTTTTTTGATTTTACACTGTTCTTTTCTTTCACCATCTTATGTATATATTTTTTATTTTTCTTTGTTTTTAGCAGGGTGCGGTTATTAATATGTGCTAAATTAATAGGAATGTTGAATGAAAAATTATTGTGTATCGAAATTTTATTTTATTACTCTCTCTGTTTCAATTTATGTGATACACTTTTCTTTTTAGTCCGTCCCAAAAGAATGATACATTTTTTTTATTTTGCAACAATTTAACTTTAACATTTACCTTTTACGCTTAACGAGTTGATCTATAACCGCACAAATATATTTTATTTATTTTAGACTATAAGATTAAAAAATCTTCATTTATTTCTTAAACTCCATGTCGAGTCAAACTATATCACATAAATTGAGACGGTGGAAGTAGTTTCATTGTTTCTGCAAATTAGGAACTAACGTGAATATGCTGAAAATCTTGGATTTTTTTGTTCATAACAATCTTAGATGAATTCAATATTTCATATAATTAATATATTCTAATATTTGCTCTATTAAGTGGAAGTTTGATTTTTTAGAAGGGTATGCAAGTTCTTACATGTACGTGTTTCTTTTAAAGTGTTTAGCAAACTTACTAACTTGTGATAAACATTTATATGAGTTTGAGTTGGTTAAGAATGACATTAACAAAAAATAATAGATATTCCAAGATATCTATTTTTGACTGTGAAGAATATGAAAATCAAATACTATCTTCTCAATAAACAACAAACAATAACTTAAATATTTTATTTAATGACAATTATTAGTTATAATATCAAATTTATGTAATTTAGTTATCTAACCTTATTGTAATACTCCTAAAATTCTTAATTAGATAAAACTAAAATGAACGCTGTTATAATACAAATTACGAATAAGCATATATTAATCCTAAATGTATGTTGTTTGTTAGCATTTTTTTTCTCTCAAAAAAAGAGTACCATCTAAATTAATTATTAGCTTGATCATTTTGTAAATTTTAAAATATCTTTTACGATCGCACTTTTGTTAGCATTTTCTTTCTCCCGAAAAAAATATATCTAAATTAATTATTAATTGGCATGATCATTTAGTAAATTCTCTAATATCTTTCTCAATTGCCTGAAGCGCGGTCAAATTCAGTGATTATGTACTAATAGTTAGTAATGTCACATAATTTTTTTTTCTATTTTAAAGGGCAAAAATTAAAGACCACTCCATTTGAAGGGAAACCCGAAACCGTGCAATTACTTGAACTCTGGACCCATCAAGCCCATTATGTATGTTTCATGATACAACTTTTTCGCCTCGCAAGTTCCATAAATAGCACAAGAGAAGTTTTATAAACAGCACTACTTATGTCTCTGCAACAAGCAACAAGATATCTAATGTAATCGGCGCTAGCTGCAATCAAAAAACAGCGCTAACTAGAAATAGAAAGTGCTTCGAAAGGCGCCGGCTACCTTAATCTCACACAGTAGAGTATAAAGAGGATAAGATATATGCATACCTTATCTTTATTTTTGTGGGATAGATAAATTATTTTCGATAGAGCTTCGAATCTAAAAATAATAAATCATGAGCAGGGCCGTTCTATACTTTTAAGGCCCAATGCGAGAAATAAAAAGAGACTATTTTTTATTCACATGAAAAATTAAAATTAACTAATTAATCAATATTAAAAAAATTATTGATCAAAACATCAAATAAATGTATAGTAAACACTATATTCGATTCAAATTCAGTACAATAAATTATAATGCTACGAAAGAGATACCTTAATGTCATTACATGAAAGATTTATAAGAAAAACTATCATTATATTAGACATAAAAAATTGATATCCTTACATTTTTATCTGCAAAGTCATCAAGCAATCCTTCATAATCAAGAACGTTTGGACAAATCTATCTAATGCCCCTCTTTGAGACTTGATGAACTCTTCTTCGTGTCTTTTTTTTTTTACGCTTTTAATGTCCAGACGAATATTTTCGGGTATGAGGCATTTGTAATTCTCCTATTGAAACAAAAAGACAACTCAAATTAATATAATCATGTAAAATACAAGTTATCCATTACATACATTACCAATAAAAGTAATGTAAAATCTAAGCTAAACACAATTAATTTAATGTAATATTGAGAACCCTAAATTAAATATAATATTGAGATTTGAGAAATTTGAAACCTTAAGCAAAATGGAATAAACATTGATGCACTCAATCCATGTTAATAGTGAATTAGAGTTATTCTCAAAATAATAACCTACCAAAAAGATATTTACTTGGGAGTTGAGATTTCTACAATAATTAACGGGGGGGGGGGGGGCTTTTTTGGATTATATTTGTGATATTTTTAAAGAGGGATGGGGCATGTTTTTTGTTTAAAAGGGGAGGGGGCGTCGGTCTGACTTGTTGGGTTGGAGACTTGGAAACCCAATGAATATTTATTTTGTTGTTTAAAGAGGGAGGTAGGCATGTTTTTTTTGTTTAAAGATGGAGGGGGCATTCGGGCCAAAGACTTGTAACTTGAACCTAAATTTATTTAAAGAGGGAGGGGAGCTTATTTTTTGTGTTTAAAAAAAAAACTTTTGCGCTGCTAATTAGATTCGAACAAACGCTCTTACTAGGAATGACTTTTGAAAGGAACCCTCAACTGCTAAGCTACAAATCTCAGTAATAAGATTATAAACATTTTTAATACATATCTTAATATTTGAAACATATAAAATAAAAATAAAAATTCTGGGGCAGAGGCCCTGCCGGTCGAGGGGCCCTGTGCGACGGCATCACCTTGACCGCCCCGGGACGACCCTGATCATGAGATACTATTGAATTTTCAAAAGAAAACAATATTAACATTTTTTCAATTAATCCTTTTTAAACATATATACTATGTGATTGATATTTGGAGCAAATTTTCTTACTTATAATTTTTTTTAAATTACATAAAGGTAGGGGAAGGGAAAACGAGGAGGATATTACAATACGGGGATTTGAACCTTCACTAATAAAGTGAAAGTTTAGATAGTCAACCAACTTATCTACTAGATTTCTACAAATATATTGCATTTGATTTTGGTCTTTTCAAATTTTCTTCCTTATGAAGACTTCAAATTACCCGGACCCCGGACCCCCGACTCCGAATCCCGTTTTCATTTCGTTTCTGAAACAGACTCAAACATGTAGGAATAATGAGGATAATTCATTTTATTTACTTTTCATTTCTTTATTGGATTACATTTCGTTTAACCTGTGCGAACCAAACGCATCCTAAATATGTTCGTAATTTTTATCTTAAAAAGATTAAAGAATTGAAATCAAAAGTTGGATAATGAGATATCCAGCTTTGAATCACTTCTCTTTCTTTCTTTCTTAAGAAAATATAAAATCGTTTGATTATTAGTCGATCATTTCTTTCAATTTATACATCTTGTGCAAAACGATAATTTAAAGGCCTACCCAAACATCGATAAAGTAAGAAGAAATTAACCCGCAAGTGTAGTCAAGTTGGTGTAGCAGTAGAGCGCGGGACCGCAAGGTTACGAGTTCGATCTCCTGCATAAACTTTCTTAGTTGAGTTTGTCACATATGGCTTGCCAAGTGTAGTTAATCGACTGACGTGGTTTACAGGCTATTGCGACACTCGAAAGAGTAGCTGCTACGGTTCATTCGTCAAAAAAAAAAGAAGTAAGAAGAAACTAAAAATACATAAAAAATAAGTAAGTACTTTCTCAAGAAAGATTTAAAAATATTATTCCTCCATAACCTAAATTGCTCAACTACAGTTGGCGGCTTTGGCAGGCATTCTAATTCTAACACATCTCTTTGCTTGTCAGGTATTATCCTTCTTGTATTAACTGTTAAAGATGTTGATATGTGACTAGAAGTTGGTGGGTTCAAGGAAATCCTTGTAAACAGCCTCTGTCAAATGCGAGTTAACACTGCGTAAAAAAATCATTGTGGTCGGTACTTTCCGGACTTGGCACGTAGCGAAAGCTTAGTACACGGGTACTTTTTATTGTCTGAAATGAACCAAAATATTTATTATTTCTGATTTTATTTTTGTATTACAGTGAAATTCATCGTGTAACAATGTGGGCAGTAATTAAAGTTCCAGTGAACATCCATGGAGGCCCAATTCGTTACAGTTGTACCAGAAAAAATGGTTGTAATAGTTTTGTTAGAGGTCGAAAATCGTTGGTGAAGATGTGTTCTACCCCTGGACAAAATATTCAGCTCACTGAGTCAGTTAAATCACAAATTGATGCACTTCCTATAATGGTACCTTCCCTTGTAAATTACTTATTGTTTTAATATCTTGCTGTAGTAGTAACGACGTTATACCTTTTATGCCACGTAGCCCATATTTTGAGTTTGCTACCCGGTGTAGCCCATATAAACATCTGTTATACACTATTATACGCATATGTACAAGTTTGATACATTATGTATAATGCTTTACCCACATGTATAATGTTGTATTAATATTGTATATTGGGCTACATGGCGTAATATTTTATGTTGGGCTGTATATTTTTGAAAATTTCCCATGTTTTTATACCAATTGCAATTGGTGGTCTCAAATGTGGTAGTCTCTTCAAAAGTTACACTATAGTCTAGGCATGATTTTGTATTTTTAACTATGTTACATGTGAATACTGCTTAATTCATACTGTTTTGTTTGATGATATATAAAGGTGAATGGTTGTACTGGCAAAATGGGGAGGGCAGTACTTGAAGCATCAATCTCTGCGGGACTTCAACCCTTGTCTATATGTTTAGGTGGTCCAGAAGATGCAGGAAAAATTGTGGAGGCGGGTGGAAAAGAGATAACTGTGCATGGTCCTTCAGATAGAGAAAACATGCTGTCCTCTGTCTTTGCGGAACACCCCAATCTAATTGTAGTGGACTACACAGTGCCTGCTGCAGTCAATGGTAAGACAAAGACTTCAAAAGCTTACATTTTTATGCCAATGACATACATCAATTCACTTTGAATCTGCTGACTGCTGTCACTTCCACTCTCTTTTGGCTGTTCTGATACGCGGCACATGTGTTGATCTTATATTTTTGATATATCGTGTTGATATCTTCATATGTAAATAAGATCAAGCATTCTCTATGAACTACTTTAGACCTTCTGAATCACTGATAATGAAAATAAAAGGAAATAAGGATCAAACAATCCCGCTGTCCTATTGAAGAAAGATGAACATATCCTACTGCTGTAGTAAGTTCTATCAGAAATTTGAGGGGCGTTATTAGTTATAAATGTTGTTTCGTTATTAATGGTGCGGAATCACAATCTTGAAGGAAGCATATGCATGTGTTCTCATAGACAATAGGTTAGAAACATTGCTCCCTGGGCTTTGATCTAGTGGCAAGAGTTCATCACGTGAGTGTGGGTTAGGCACACATCACAACTTTGAACCCTGCTGCAGTCAAAAGCATGGTATTTAAGTGTAGAAAGGTAGAGGGGTGGGCCACTATCCACTGAGTTTCGAACCGTGCACAACTAGCCTCGGGGATTTCTCAGTTATCAGAAAAAAGAAAAAAAAGGTTAGCAACATTGGTTGACCTTATCACAAGAAGCAAGTCCAGTCTATCCTTAGAAGTATGCTTTTGAAGAGATATTCAGTTTTGGGAATGGAGGAAGTAGACAAATTCATATACAAGAACTATAGTTGCACAAGAATAGGTGAGGGTGAGGGCAGAATGATGTGGACGAACGAAACAAGAAATTAGTGTATCTACTCAGCGACTACCGAGACTGCTTTGGAGAGAAAAATCCCCAAGATGTTTTTAGTGGCTAGCTTTTTCACGAGGCATGGCTAATAAATTTAACATCCACAGGATACTATAATATTCTATTGTAAAGTGTATATTTCCTTATAACTTTTTTTTTGGTGTACGGGGACGTTTTCTAATGAATTTTGATAAAATGCTGAACTTTAAAGATTGTCTGCATACTCAGAGGGACGAGCCCAGCTCTTCTGTATAGAACTATAGATACAATCATCTTGATGCTGAGGTTCTTTTAATAAAATTTACTAGCATAGGTAGGTTCCTGTGATATCTATTCGACATGTCTTTAGTGGTGGGCAGAAGAGGGTTGGAATGAGGTATAAAAGACAAAAGCACCAAAATGATATCTATTGCATAATCAGAGGCGAATCTAGGATTTCTAGAACATGGGTGTACTACTAAAGAAATGAGAAGAAAAATGCATTAAGTGGGAATTGATCCTTTCTCCTGTTGGTAAATAACTAAGCTTTTAATCAAGTGCACCAAGCCTTTCGTAGCATGGGTGTCAGCAGGTAATATTAGATCAATTCTATAAAATATATACATGAAATATCTAGTTTTGCGGAAAGACCGTGTGTTCATGTGCCCCATAAATAACACACAATTTCGCACCTGATTGCATTCTTTGGTGGAAATTTCATTGACGTAGCCATTGTAATGTTCTTGTTGCCACTATGAACCTGCAGATAATGCTGAATTATACAGCAAAGTCGGAGTGCCTTTTGTAATGGGAACAACTGGTGGAGATAGGGAGAAGCTGTACAAAACAGTGGCAGACTCGAAAGTGTGTGCTGTGATCTCCCCACAAATGGGAAAGCAGGTTTAGACATTTTTCTCTTCTATTTTTGTTTTAATCGTACACCAGACTTTAGTTTAACAGGAGGTATACCTGTATGTTTGCCTCTGTTTTAGGTGGTAGCTTTTCTCGCAACCATGGAAATCATGGCAAACCAATTCCCTGGAGCTTTCTCTGGGTACAGTTTACAGGTTTGTCTTCTTTGCCATGCGAGATGACCATTGGTTTCTAAGCTCTTGCATATTCGGTCAATGTTTCTTATCGAGACCATGATAACAAAAACAATTTCATAGTGATGCTGACTATTTTGTTCATGCTTTCATTCGTTTACCATAAAGGGTGCTTAGTTGCATTACTTGCATTGATATGTCAGTTTCTGTTTTCCTTGACATGTCTATGAGGTTAACGTAAATTTTTTTTCATCCGGGGATTTGCATGTTGAGATCCAAACGGTTTTTGAATCCAATGCTGCTATAAAATATTAAAGCTATTGGGAATTACTTTCTGAAGATCACTGCACCATTAAGAACTGGAACTCGTTGATTGTTTCTTTGAAGTGCTCTACAAAATCAATTTTACGGCAGACAGCAGGAATTGGACACGTGATTAAGCAGTAGATAACTGGTACCCAATATTATATCTTGACTGCTGCGTGATTAAAATGCCTGTTCCTCGCTCAATGAGGAGCTGTTTAGTAGCTGTTCCTTTTACAACCAGGGTGTTCGTTTGCCTCTTACAGTTCACAGATGGAGAGATATAGGAAGAGCAACAAGGTTTGAAATGACTTGCAAATGTCTGAACATCAAAATACTCCTTTTCAACTTCATCTTCAAATTCTTTTACTCATTTAGTACCCACCAAGTATCGTGTCTGTGTTTGAGGTTACTAATTGCATGCTCCTGGATGAAACAGAGCAATTTAAAGGCTGTGTCTTTCTTGGGATTGGTTCTTTTTGTTTATTTCTGCTTCTGATTTGAAATACCGTGGACAAACCTCATGCTTATATTACTGAAATATGAAGGAACTGGTCCACAAAGAATTATTGGAGTTCTGACTCTTTATGATTGTGCTGTTTAACAATAAGATATTATATCTAATTGAGGCAAATCTGGGTATCCAACCACATATGCGAATTACATGGTTATTTCCATGTCTATTTTCTGTAAATTCATAGTGCATCTTGTTCTCTTTTTTGCTTGCCCTTTATTATTTCCTTATTTAGTGATCCTCTTGCAGTTTCATCTCAATATGTCAACAGAACATTCAGTTTGATTTATAGTATCCTGTGATTGAAGTCTGGATTTTAACCCTCCTGATCAAATTATAAGGTGATGGAGTCTCATCAAGCAAGTAAATTGGACACTTCTGGAACTGCGAAGGCTGTTATCTCTTGCTTTCAGAAACTAGGCGTTTCTTTTGATTTGGATGAGGTGCGTCTACAACTTTTTTTATTCAGTGATGACAAAACACTGTCCTATCATGGTTCTTTCATGTTTTCCTGTCCCAAATTTCAATTCCTTCTTCCATTTTACCAAGTTCGTTGTGACTTTAACCTTTTCACTAAAAAGTGACCTCTCTTATGAAATAATGTTATTTTATGTATTTGATCGTGGTCTTCCATGCTCTTACGAACATGAGTTCATCTTTGCGCAATTTGACTATTTCTAATACCCCCAACTTCAGTGTCCTGCATAAAATAAGTTGACTGGGAAAGAATCTGATAGCGTAGAGAAAAAGCTTGACTATATTGCTCTGTGTAAGTTCTTATGCCTCACAGCTCTAAAGTGAAGCATCTGAATTCATAGTCATTGATGGAGTTTCAGGTCTAGGCTGGATCCAAGTTGAGTGGAAATAACGGCCACAAACAAATTATTTGTGTTTTAACTTTACCATGTTTTAGATAGCTGCAATGGGCTTTATGAGAGGATTTGATGATAAAGCCATCAGACTAGTACAAGATGAATGTATCACCTCTCCACTCCTGTGTATTGCTTCGAAATGGTGCTTTTTGCGTTAAAGCTTTTCTGTATACTAAATCAAAATTTCTGAAATGGTGATGAGATCTGTCAGATATAGAGTACAGAGTACATCCACTAATTTTTCCAACAAAGCTATCATCATCCCTGGCACTTTATTGTGATGCTTCTTGCTCCTATGCCATATCTTCTTCCATCTGGTTCCTATATCTTCCAATAGTGCCATTTTGTTTTGGCGTTTCCTGATCCCTGCTGCCACCAGTTTCTTGGGACGCAAATTCCTCTAGGTAACTTACAGATTTATGTTTCTCTTTCTTTCTTGGACATTCATCTAGCAGAACTCACCACGTTCTCTTAAATCCCTTGCACTATTTCGACACCAGCGAAAAGTCTAGAGTAAATTATATTTCCTGTACGGCATAAATGTACTATTAGCCTTATTTGAGATGGGTTTTCCAGCTTTAAGTGGTGTTACAGACTGCCAAGTTATTGAATGTTTTCAAACTATGTTTCAAGTTGGAAGGGAAAGAGAATGAAACGAAAGATAAAAGGTCTAATATATTTTCAGCCTTCTTCAAGTTTTTGGGAGGAATGAAAATGAATGATATAAAGATTAAAACTAAACTTGAGTTGGAGCATATAGGGAAATTCAATTTGCTGTCAAGCCTTGAAATTGTTTTTTTCTATATAACTTGCATTTTACGAGGTGGAGTATATATTCTCAGATCCCTAAGAGAAGATTCTAGTTATTTTCATGACTTTTCTGTCAGGTACAACTAATACGAGACCCCGTGCAACAAGTTGAGATGGTTGGTGTCCCCGAAGAACACTTATTAGGCCATGCTTTCCACATGTACCATCTGACCTCACCAGATGGAACGTAATGCTGTCTATCCTTTGTTTTTTCTTATTTTTATTGCCAATGTCTATAAATTGAACAACATTAACTTGGTTCTCTTTTTCAGTGTTTCTTTTGAATTTCAACACAATGTTTGTGGTAGATCAATCTATGCAGAGGGCACAGTTGATGCTATACTTTTCCTTTCTAAGAAGGTAATCCGAACTTAAAATGTCTAAATATGTTATTAGAGCTTCTCTTTCATGCGCTTTCACCATGCATTTCAAGGGACAAATTCAGTTAGAAATATAATTTTCAGATATAATTGAAGTCTATAACCATTGCTCTGGCTATCGTGATGCTTTCTATCTTTTTTTTCTGTATTCACCAAAGAATAACAGTGGATTTTTCTGAACATAGGTGAAGTTGAAAGAAGAGAAGCGGATATACGACATGATTGATGTGTTGCGGGAGGGGAATATGCGATAACAGCTGACTTACATATGGTGGAGTAGGATGTATAGCATTTAGACCTGGGAATGGAGAGAAACGAATGGTGGGTTCAATTTTCTTGGATTTGTCCTTCCAATGGTTCTTGATGCTTTCAGATTTGTAGTTGCATGATTCTTAAGATGCAGAAAACAAAATAATATAAAGATTCTATATTATGAGTAGCAGGTTTAGCTCCAGCCTCCATGCAAGCATTATGTGTGCTTCTCTTGAAGAGCTTGTTGTATGCTTTTTCTTCCTTTTTCATTTGTTGTACTACCAGAAGAGAGAATGTTATAGGAGGTTCCAAATGTTTTTTGAGTTTCGGCCATTTTTCTTTTGATTACATGATCATTTACGTTTAACAGGTTTGATTTGATTTGATTTGGTAATTATGCCTGGATTAGATGTAATCTTGCGTATAATCATTAGCATATTACAAATTACCAACTAATCTCGAGTGTTTAATTATCAAAGTTTTTCCTTTATTTCTCACTCCATATATATTACAAGCTGGTATCAGCCTTCAATTAAGACTACCATACTCTTAACAGAACTAGGATCTGAAAAATTGGCCTAATAAAAGATACATTAGATAGTTGAGCAAAATAAAAGCAACTTCTAATAATAAAATAATAAGAGCAAGATAAAAGCAAAACTTTAGACAAGAGACGTCCGGATTAATCTATATTATATTAAAAGTATGAACTCCAAAACTTAAAAGTTAAATTATGTAAATACCCTTCTAAATAACTTAAATACCTTACTTATTATTATTATTATATATATATATATATATATATATATATATATATATATATATTAATAAAAACTAATTTGATTTGAAGTGTCTTTTCTAAAAGGTTGTGTCTTTTTTACAAGTATTAACTAAATATCTTTTTTCAATCTATTCAATCGTACGAAAACTTTAAGAGATTTTAGGCAAATACGTGTGAAAAGCACAATTAGAGGAAGAGAAGAAATATAGTCTTTGGATTGACCCTTCCATCGTTACAACATCCTGTTGACCAACAAGAATATCAGGTGAGTTATCCGAAGTCCTAGACCAGTTGGTCTTGAACGCAGAAGGTATCCTCTTGGGTGGTGTGGGAGAGCTTGGTCACAAGTTCGAAACCCCAAGATAACACCTGACCTGCCTTCGCCTCTTGGGGGAGCCTGTCACACATGGCTTGCCAAGTGTGGTTTAACTGGCTGACGGAGTTTGCAGGCTATTACGTCAGTCCGTGGCCTTCGGATAGCGACTGTGGCTTTCACGTTAAACAAAACAAAGAATATCATGTGAGTTTTAACTCTTTTTTTCTTAAAATATAAAAAAATAGCAATCATCATATATTATCAATGTTTGTCGAATTTCTCAAATTTATGACTGCTTAATTTTGAATAATGATATCCACCATTTAAAAGCACAATTCCTCTTCTAGAAGAACTATGATATATAGAACTTCCAACATGCAAGTTTTTGTTATTTACTACTAAAAACAACAATTATTTAGCGAAACATAATATTCTGATCTATCACGATTCACGAACGGTAAATTTATCTATAATATGTATGTGCGTTAAATTTCTTTTTTTCCCTTTCCAATCGTGAGACTATCACAATTCCAATTAGGGTTGCGCATAGTCTCCACAAAATTGAAATCTTTTTAATGTTGGGTCAACAGTTAGATCGATATAACCTATCATAGATCGATATAATGTTGGGTCAACATTTTCACCAACATTATCCTTACATACCTTTTGCGATGATAACAATAGATTTTTCACCTGTTTAGCATTTTCCAACTCAAATCTCTTAACTAGATTCTTGGCATATTTACTCTGTGAAATGAAAATTCCATCTTCACTTTGCTTAATCTGCAAGCCTAAGAAAAAAGTTAGTTCCTCAATAGACACATCCATCTGCCTGAACCTACCGCCCGACAGAAAAATCGGGGCGAGTGGTCAGCTATTTTCTAACCCGAGAGCCACCTGACCTGAAAAAGTGGGGACCCGAGCATACGTAGGGTCAGGCCAGTGTCAGATTTTTTACCCACTCGGCCTAGCCCGATCCGGCCCAACTCGACCCTTGACCAGACCTCGACCCGCCACTTAATATTTTTAATATAATTTATATTATTTTTTCTTTATTAATATTTACATGATTTAAGAATATATGTGATGCAAATTTTATGTAGATGTAGGGAAGTGAGAAGAGAAAATAGTTGTAAATTGGTGAAACTTTAAATGATCATAAATCTGCGCTCGGACGTCCGTTTCACCTTTTTTTTTTAAATTTTGCGTATTTTTTCGAGACGGGAAAAAAACGTCCGTCTTTCCAATCGATTTGACGTTTCCCCCAAATCGGTTTCTAATTTTTCTTTTTCTTTAGCTGAGATCTCACGATATACAATAGATTTCAACGTCCAAATTTAGTGGTAATATTTCCGATAATGTCAATTTCAGTATTGAAAATTCAATTTTACAAAAAAAAATATCGGGCCCCCGACCCGACCCGTCCAAAATTCCCCATTTTATTTTATTTTATAGGGCAGGTCAGGGCTGACCCGAGGCCCGTAGGGTCGCCAAAGGGTCAGGGCCAGGGTCGGGAAATCTAAATAAAATAGGGTCAGGGTCGGGCAAGTATGAAAAAAAAGCCACCGACCCTGGCCCGACCTCGACCCGAGCTTTGGACAGGTCTATTCCTCAATCATGCTCATTTCAAATGTCGATGACATAGCTTCAACAAATGCCTGTAGATAAGACCGTGAGGTCGAACCAAATACTATGTCATCTACGTAGATTTGAGCAATAATAATATAATATCTACATCATGACGTTTAATGAATAAAGTATGATCAGCTTTGTTGACACCCAATTTTGGTCATTTCTTGCAATTTTATGTGTTTTAGGATACCGCATTTTAATCACCATTTTTGGCACTTTTTGTATATTTTTTACCTAATATTCTATGTCGTTTTATTTTTGTAAATTGGCATCACATTTTTATTTTTAATTAGGCATTAAACATTTGTTAAATATTGTATTTTATTATTGCATCGGCATTTTCATTTTAATAATTTTGCATCTTTTAAATAATTTTCTTTTAAATAATAAACACATTTTGTAGTTTTATCAAACCAGTCCAATCTGAGGCAGAATTCGGATCAGTCCAGTCCAATACTCTTTTATTTTTTTATTTTTCTACCCAACACCCTTTCATTTCCCCCCCCAAAAAATCAATACAATTCTAATCCATTTCCCCCCAAAACCCAAATCCTAACCTAAAAATTCCCATATAAATAAAACGCATTACCCCACTCCTCTCGGGACTTGACTTCAGCCGCAGCTTTACATCTCTATTCCCATTTCATTTTTTCTGAAAAATCCCATCTTCTCCCCATTACACAAACACACACAGCACACACAAAGAGAAGGATTCACCTTGTCCATCTCCATTCCCGCCACCCAGCTCCGGCGAAGCCGCTTTACCCCCACTGCTCTCGCCACTATCTCACCTTTCCCCATTTCCGTCGAACACCACCATATCCGTCGACCCCCACCAGCGAACACCACCGAACCATTAACACCGTCGAACACCCATCTACCTGCCATCACCATCGCCACGGAGGTGACACGCGAGTTGGGCGATTCGAACTCCACCGCCCGCACTTCGCTCCCCATCGAACCCTTCAAACCCGAGAACTCCCTTCCCCGTGACACCGCATATCTTTGTTTATTGTTGAACTCCAGCGACCCTTTTGTTGTTCGACTTTATTTTCGTTCGGTATGTTTTTGGTTATGAACTGATTTTGATTTTCTGTTTTTAGGTAACTGGAGTTTCGAAAACTCCGGCGACCTTGGCTCTGCTTTGTTTTTAAGTGGTTATCGACTATTGGATTGATTTTCTGATTTATTTTGTGTCCGCGACTTTATCGACTTTACTGATGGGGGTTTGTTGGTAGCTGTTGTCAGTTGTTTGACTGATTTTTTGATTTTGGTACCTACCGGAGTTTAAAACTTCGGCGAGCTTCGGATTGATATTTCTGGCGATGTTGTTGGCCATCGTTTTGTTGTTTCCGGCTGTTTGTCGGATTGATATTTCCAGCGATGTTGTTGGCTACTGTTTTTGCTGTTTCTGGTTTTTGTTAGACTGATTTTCGCTGGTTTCAGACTGATTTGCTGATTTTTGTATCCTGTCGGAGTTTTAAAACTCCGGCGAACTCTATTGTTTCCGTGACTTTACACGATTTCCGGCGAATCGCTGATGTGCTACCGTTTCTGGAACTTTTTGACATTTTGCCCTTAAACTGGTTTTGTACTATTTTTGAACTTTTTGACGATATGCTAAAATTTTTGATGTGTTCGTTGTGTTGCTGCTACGGTTTACTGTTTTTGGGACTGGTTTTGTGGGTTTTACCACTGTTAGGTTGTTCTTATTTTTTGGGACTCATTTTGACGATTCAGCCCTTTTATTATTTTATTAAATTGATTTGGAATAAACACTACAATGTTGGTTACTGATTTTGGGCCATTGTTGCTACTGATTTTTCGGTTATTTGTTAGGCTGATTTTAGCCATGTTCTGGACTGATTTTGGTCATTGTTTACTACTGGTTTTCGATTATTCGTTAGGCTGATTTTAGCCATATTCTGGACTGATTTTGGGTGATTTTGCCCTTTTGTCATTTTATTTTTATTGATTTACTTTGGCCGATGAAGGAATCCCCGTCTAATTTTCAAGGCCTCCCATGTACAAAAGACGGGTTTTACTTTTAATTCTTGTCATTATTTATTTACTCTCTTATTGATATTTTTACTAAGTGTTTATACAGGTATCCGGAGATGCATTTCAAAAAGATGTCCCAGAGTTCTATTTTATGTAGTATTTTAATTTTAGTTTTATTATTTCGTATTGCATTTTATTTTAATTGTAAGTTATGAAAAATGCTTAGAATAGGTAGAGTAAAAGCCAATATATAATTAACCTAGATTTGACCGGATAACCGCATGTTAGCGGATCTTAAAGGATGTCTAACCCCTTCTCTTTAGGATAATAAAGAACCCTGATCCAGAATCTCACTAATTTCGCTGATCATTAAATGGAGATCAATTGCAGTATTTTTATTGCAATAGTTCAAGTGTCCTAATTAGGTGACGACTCCTCAAAAACAAACATTTTGCTCCATCCAGGGAACCGCGCCAAAGAACAACATTGTGGATACCGTTCAGATTTCGAGATAAAAAACGGGCGCGACAGCATAGCGATTCCGCTGGGGATATCAGGTTCTTAACCACAGCAAACTCATGTTAATTAAATATTGTGTTTTATTTTACTTTTAATTTTTGTTGTAAATACTTAAATTGTTTGCTTTTAATTTTTTAATTAACTGCTTTATTTGCTACATTATTTACCGCTTTCCTTAAATTGACATTCCGCTCATATTTCCTCTCTTACGGAAATTCACACTATCACACACTACACACGAGGTGCGCTTTGTGCATCAGCAAATTTCTTTCATAAAACCCAAATTTAAGAGAGTTGACAATATACGTGGAGTGTCCGGTCCAACCGGTGGTCGCGTAGCCTTCTCTCTCGAGTAGTCCACTCGAAAACCTTGCGTCTAGTAAGCCAAATATTAGCAAATGTAGGATAGAGCTATACCACCATTTATTTTAAGTCATACATGCATATACATTAGGTGTGTCGATCCTTGATATTGACTCCACAATTAGAAAATTCACCAAATTATCGACGGGTTTCAGAACCCAACGATCAATAAGCATATATGTGTAGCGTTATAATGATAGACAGATTCAAGCCTAATCATGACATGCCAAAATTGAAAAATGTACATTCATATTGTTTTCATTTTCAACAAAAACATTAATGTTTAGCAACTTGGATCAATCTATCACAATCTCACATATTTGACGTTTAGGTCCACCTCTGGCATAAGAGAGGTCCTATGCATATTAGGGCGCGCGCTTGATTTGCATGTTTTTTTGTTTACTAGTGTTTGTCGCTAGCAACTCTGTACATATTTTTTAAAGCAATAATTACCCTTTTAACTCCGTACATACCATGTTTATGTGTTCGCAACTCCGGACACAAGCATTTGCATTGTTTACACTTTTTGTTGTCATACTACAATCAGGACTTCTACTGGATAAATCGTCCCTGAACATCACGACTTTGACTTCGTGAAGCATCAACCTCCAATCCGATCAAATCAATCAGGGGAGTCTCTGACTATATTGTGACATTTTATTATTTTGTGATTTTCCTACTCTCACCCATTTCTCATATTTTTTGCAGGAGACCGTCCTCGCAAACAGGCGAGGCGGTCGTTGAAAAACAAAAAAAAAATGATCATGAGTTTTGTGGATTAAAAGAAGTCAGTCAATACCGAATTCAACGAGATATCGCTCTGATTTTTTTCATAATGTTGCATTTTTTATACGTATTTGCAAATTCAATTGATTATTTAGTCTTAATTACATAATACCTTTATATCATACATTGCACAATATATCTCCTGAACTACGCGTGTCTGATTCTCACCAGACGGTGTGATACGTAGGCAATCCTTCTCGGATTCGACACCACCAAAACAAAATAAAATAAAAATAATTAATAAAAGGGAGGACATATTTAGTTCATCCATGCATTTCATTCATTCTATCACATACATTCATTTTTTCATTACATTCATTCTATCACATACATTCATTTTTATTACATTCATTCTATCACAGACATTCATTTTTTCATTAAATTCATCATATCATGGACAATCATTTTACTTTGCATTTATTTTATAGTGGACAATCATTTACTTTGCATCCTATCATATATGAATTCTTTTTAAGCATGCATTTTATAACATATCTGAATGAACTACGCGCACCTGATTTCCTCGGCGGGATACATATGCAGCCTTATTCGGGTTCGGTACCCTTTATTCAGATTTTTTTTTATATTCAATAATACAAAAAAATGTTATTCAAAAATACAAAAAATATTTTATTTTAAGTATCATCGTTTGTCTTGGTTGATACCAACACATTTAGGAGTGTGCATAGAAAATAATAAATAATAATCAGTATGGACTGACTTCGTGGTAAATCATAGATTCTTTTGGTACCTCTGATTCACGCATGTAATGACATTGTCTTGCATACATTTAAGATAAGAACGAAACCAACTTCATCGTTTCATGTGCATTGTCTGGTGAGTTTTAGAATAAATTCAATTGCATTGCATTGTGATCTAGAACTTGGCCCGAATGTTTGTTGAGGCGAAATCCTGAATAACACTCGATATAGGAAATGATCGTAGGCTTTCTTTGACTCATTTGAGCCTTTTCAGCCTACCAAATAGCATTATCCGTAGTACACCCCTTTGAGCCTAAGGCCTATTTTTTCGACAACCGCATATTACACATATATCCTTTCTGAGTGCATACGCACTATCTTTCTCTTGACCCGACCTCGTTGAGCGCTTTAGAAATGTGCAAATGACTGATAAAATTCTACGTAGAAATTTGCGAAGACAAAAGTTGTCAAAGTCCCAAAAGAAAAAAAACACACAAAGGACGACTTCCCAAAAAGAGGAAATTAAAAGCCCCGACAATATAAAAAAAAAGAATACAATTCTGGAAAAGGGGAAAAAGACTCTGAATGAATGATTCAAAAGAAGTCAATACAAAAGAACTGGGACGAAAAAAAAAACAGGTCATCATTAAAGCGCACAAATATCAAGCACGGACGTAGTCCAACGCTCGAGAAAGGATTAGTCACTTTTTACCCAAATGATAGTCATCCCTTCCCCCAAACCTACATTACAAGCCCTACATGATCTTATACCGAGGGTTCATACATTAGTGGATACTTACATGACGACCAAGCCTATGGTATCACAATTACATGCATTGAACCTCTTTCTGAGTGTGAGTGTGTTTCTCTAAACATCACAAAATTCAAAATACTGAAATATATGTGAGAAAGGGACTTTCTTTCAGTGAGGGCATTTGAAACATGAAGATGCGTATAGTTCAAAATCTTTGTCTGAAGCAAGTCTCAACACTCAGGTATGTTTGAGGTACCATCTGAAGCTGTATGAATTACCCTGGAGTCAGTCTCGGTTAGACTGAAACCAAATAACGAAAATCCTAAGCACAATACTAATTGTTGGTATCAACTGAAGTCAGAACGTGATGTTGTCTTCCACTTTTTCAGAAAATAACAAAAATACGTATATTGAAAATCCTATTTTTGCATCATGAACTACGTCTTGACCTGATTCCCTCGGCGG
Source organism: Przewalskia tangutica (assembly GCA_029844215.1). Lineage (NCBI taxonomy): Eukaryota > Viridiplantae > Streptophyta > Magnoliopsida > Solanales > Solanaceae > Przewalskia > Przewalskia tangutica. Next base: position 18,556,781 of record CM056721.1, read on the forward strand.
GATACGTAGGCGGCCACAATGGCTTCGGTCCCATTTTTGAAAACTGTACAATCCTTTTTCGCTTATCACGAACTATGCGCACCTGATTCTCATCAAAAGTGAGATACGTAGACGGCCACATCGGCTTCGGTCCCCCATTCAGAAAAAAACTTTAAAATCCATATTTTGCAACATGAACTACGTCTTGACCTGATTCCCTCGACGGAATACGTAGGCGGCCACAATGGCTTTGGTCCCATTTTTCAAAACTATACAATTCTCTTTGGCTTATCACGAACTACGTCTTGACCTGATTCCCTCGGCGGGAAACGTAGGCGGCCACAATTGCTTCGGTCCCATTTTTGAAAACTGTACAATCCTCTTTGGCTTATCACGAACTACGCGCACCTGATTCTCAACAACAGTGAGATACGTAGGTGACCACATCGGCTTCGGTCCCACATTCAGAAAAAAACTTTAAAATCCATATTTTTGCAACATGAACTACGTCTTGACCTGATTCCCTCGGCGGGATACGTAGGCGGCCACAATGGCTTCGGTCCTATTTTTGAAAACTGTATAATCCTCTTTGGCTTATCACGAACTACGCGCACCTGATTCTCATCAAAAGTGAGATACGTAGGCGGTCACATCGGCTTCGGTCCCACATATAGAAAAAAACTTTAAAATCCATATTTTTACAACATGAACTACGTCTTGACCTGATTTCCTCGGCGGGATACGTAGGCGGCCACATCGGCTTCGTTTTAAAAAATGAAAAAAAAATACTTACTTGGTCGCTTTGATCAGACTGCAAGTTTTGGCTCTGTCCCATTAAAAGTTCAGCATCTTCATGCATCACAAACTGGGGCATTTTGAGGGTTGCATTTTTATCTACTCAATTGTACATCATCTAGGTCCCTGCATTAGCTTTTCATTCATGATAAAAAAATGCTTACTTGGTCGCTTTGATCAGGCTGCGAGTTTTGGCTCTGTCCCAATAAAAGTTCAGCATCTTCATGCATCACAAACTGAGGCATTTTGAGGGGTGCATTCTCATATAGTCATTGCACATCGAATACATCCCCGCATGAGATTTTCATCCATACTTAAAAAAAAATCATCATCAACAAAATACTTTGGCCTCATGGTCACTTTCAGCATCACACCCATACATCGGCGTCATTAGCATTCACGCCCATACATTGGCGTCATCAGCATTTCGCCCATACACCGGCGACATCTGTATCACGCCCATACACCGACGTTTTTTTATTTTGCCCATATACCGAAGACATCTGCATCATGCCCATACACCGGCGTCATTTCATTTCGCTCATACACCGGTTACATCTGCATCTCCCCCATACACCGGCGTCATTTCATTTCGTCCATACACCGACAACATCTGCATCACGCCCATACACTGGCGTCACTTCATTTCGCCCATACACCGACGACATCTGCATAACGCTCATACACCGGCGTCACTTCATTTCGCCCATACACCGGCGACATCTGCATCACACCCATACACCGGCGTCATTTTATTTCTCCCATACACCGGCGACATCTGCATCGCGCCCATACACTGGTGTCATTTCATTTCGCCCATACAACGGCGACATCTGTATCGCGCCCATACACTGGCGTCATTTCATTTCGCTCATACACCGGTGGCATCTGCATGGTGCCCATACGCCGACGTCATTTCATTTTGCACATACACCGGCGACATCTGCATCGCGCCCATACACCGATGTCATTTCATTTCGCCCATACACCGGCGACATCGACATCGCGTCAACACAATGATGTCATCATTTTGTTAACACAATGATGACATCACCACATCAACACAACGACGTCATCAGCATCCTGATCATATATCTCAGCATCTGCAAACACCTTTTACATTTTAACTTCGGGAACAAACACCCTAGAGGCATTTTAGGGAATAAACACCTTGTGTCTTTCAGCACCCCGCCGCACTTGTAACCCAGTGTCATCATACCTCGACACTAGGGCATAATTTTGAGTCCGCATCAGTCCCACTTTTGAGTTTCTAGTTTTTAAAACATGACAAAATTGGCTACTAGTCAACATCTTTGTACGAAGACTCTTCCATCATCTCCGTACAAAGAGAGGCATGCTGTTGACACCCAATTTTGACCCATATTTTTGTCATTTTTTACAATTTTAAGTGTTTTAGGACACCACATTTTAATCACCATTTTTGTCATTTTTTGTATATTTTTTTTACCTAATATTCTATGTCGTTTTATTTTTGTAAATTGGCATCACATTTTTATTTTTAATTAGGCATTAAACATTTGTTAAGTATTGTATTTTATTATTATTGCATCGACATTTTCATTTTAATAATTTTGCATCTTTTAAATAATTTTCTTTTAAATAATAAACACCTTTTGTAGTTTTATCAAACCAGTCCAATCTGAGACAGAATTCGGATCAGTCCAGTCCAACACACTTTTATTTTTTTTATTTTTTTACCCAACACCCTTTCATTTCCCCCAAAAAAATCAATACATTTCTCATCCATTTCCCTCCAAAACCCAAACCCTAACCTAAAAAATTCCCCAATAAATAAAACACATTACCCCCATCCTCTCGGGACTTGACTTCAGCCACAGCTTTACATCTCTATTCCCATTTCATTTTTTCTGAAAAATCCCATTTTCTCCCCATTACCGACGCCCAGCTTCGATGAAACCGTTTTACCCTCATTGCTCTCGCCACTATCTCGCCTTTCCCCATTCCCGTCGAACACCACCATACCTGTCGACCCCCACCAGCGAACACCGCCGAACCATTAACACCGTCGAACACCCATCTACCTGCCATCACCACTGCCTCGCCGGAGGTGATTACCGGCGAGGGTTGGATAGTTCGAACTCCACTGTCCAGACCCCTGCTCCCGTCGAACCCTTCAAACCCGACGAATCCTCATCGCTGCAACTCCCTTCCCTGTGACACCGCAGATCTCTGTTTATTGTTGAACTTCAGCGACCCTTTTGTTGTTCGTCTTTATTTTCGTTCGGTATGTTTTTGGTTATGAACGGATTTGATTTTCTATTTTTGGGTAACTGGAGTTTCGAAAATTCCGGCGACCTTGGCTCTGCTTTGTGTTTTAGTGGTTATCGACTATTGGACTAGTTTTCTGATTTATTTTGTGTCCGCGACTTTATCGACTTTACCGTTGGGGGGTTTGTTGGTAGCTATTGTCGGTTGTTTGACTGATTTTTCAATTTTGGTACTTACCGGAGTTTAAAACTATGGCGACATTCGGATTGATATTTCCGACGATGTTGTTGGCTATCGTTTTGTTGTTTCCGACTGTTTGTCGGATTGATATTTCCAGTGATGTTGTTGGCTACTGTCTTTGTTGTTTCTGGTTTATGTTAGACTGATTTTCGTTGGTTTCGGACTGATTTGCTGATTTTTGTATCATGTCGGAGTTTTAAAACTCCGACGAACTCTACTATTTCCGTGACTTTACGTTTCCGGCGAATCGTTGATGTGCTATCGTTTTTGGAACTTTTTGACATTTTGCCCTTAAACTGGTTTTGTACTATTTTTGAACTTTTCTGCGATATGCTAAAATTTTCGACGTGTTCGTTATGTTGCTGCTACGGTTTCTGTTTTCGGGACTGGTTTTGTGGGTTTTACCACTGTTACGATGTTCTGATTTTTTGGGACTCATTTTGGCGATTCAGCCCTTTTATTATTCTATTAAATTGATTTGGAATAAACACTACAATGTTGGTTACTGATTTTAGGCCATTGTTGCTACTGATTTTTCGGTTATTTGTTAGGCTGATTTTAGCCATGTTCTGGACTGATTTTGGTCATTGTTTACTACTGATTTTTTGTTATTCTTTAGGCTGATTTTAGCCATATTCTGGACTGATTTTGGGCGATTTTGCCCTTTTGTCATTTTATTTTACTGATTTGAACAAATGCTACATTTTGGGCGATGAAGCAATCTCCGTCTGATTTTCAAGACCTCTCATGTACAAAAGACGGGTTTTACTTTTAATTCTTGCCATTATGTATTTACTCTCTTACTGACACTTTTACTAAGTGTTTATACAGGTACCCGGAGAAGAATTTCAAAAAGATGTCCCGGAGTTCTATTTTATGTCGTATTTTAATTTTACTTTTATTATTTTGTATTGCATTTTATTTTAATTGTAAATTATGAAAAATGCTTAGAAAAGGTAGAGTAAAAGCCAATATATAATTAACCTAGGTTTGACCGGATAACCGCACGTTAGCGGATCTTAAAGGATGTCTAACCCTTCCCTTTAGGATAATAAAGAACTCTGATCCAGAATCTCACTAATTTCGCAGATCATTAAATGAAGATCAATTGCAGTATTTTTATTGTAATAGTTCAAATGTCCTAATTCACTTAACTAATTAGGTGGCGACTCCTCAAAAACAAGCATTTTGCTCCATCCAGGGAACCGCGCCAAAGAGCAATGTTGCGGATACCGTTCAGACTCCGAGATAAAAAACGGGTGCGACAAGCTTCACCACAGTTAAAACCAAATTCAATAAGAAAGTTAGTTAGATGACCATACCATGCACGAGGGGCTTATTTCAACTCATACAAAGTCTTTTTGAGCTTGTACACATAGTATGGTAAGGATCTTCAAATCATTTTGGTTGTTAACATAGACTTCCTTATGTAGATAACCATTTAAGAATGGACCTTTTACATCCATTTGGTGTAAGGTAATTTTCAGACAACAAGCAATAGCAAACAAAAGTCTAATTGACTCAATTCTAGCCACAAGTGCGAATGTTTCGTCATAGTCGATTTTATCAACCTGGGTATATCCTTGTGCAGCTAGACGAGCTTTGTTTCTAACAACTGTTCCCAATTCATCTGATTTATTTTAAAAATCTACTTAGTTCCAATTACATTTGTATTATTCTGATGTGGAACTAAGTCTCAGACTTCATTTCTAGAGAATTGTTCAAGATCTTCTTGCATTGCTTGAATCTTAAAATTATCATTAAGTGATTCTAAAACATTCTTTGATTCTAAAGTAGTTATAAAACAAGAAAGACTAACATCTTGGTATATGGTAGGCATACACACATACCTTACTATTTCTCTGTAATTGAGTGATTATTTCCCTATCGTTCTAATTTCTTAAAAAACTCCCCCTATCACCTGGCCCGTGAGATGATTCTTCATAATCCTTAATGAAGGGTCCCTTCGAACTTTATTTAGCAATTCAACATTTTACTCTTCATCTATGGCATATGTGGTCTCTATTTCAGGTTCAGATATTGCTTCAGGTGTGACAACATTTGGGGCAACATCTGATTCTTTAACAGTCTGTGTATTTTTCGCTGAAACTATAATGTTATTTTCAGTTGTACTTCCTGAATGTTGAGCAACATTATGGGAAACACGATTTTTCTTAGTGTTCATACTTCACAGAATATTTTACCTTTAGGGCTCAGTTTGGGTATTCCTCTACAACTTAATATGAGATTAATTTTTTAAAATTTCGGTAGTTGGCATGCCCTAACTTTTGGTGCCACAGTGTTGAGTCATCAATATTAGCATTATTGCGCGTTTATTGTCTTCTAATAAGATAACAATTATCACCAATTTTTGTACATGTCATGACACATTTATTGACATTATTCGTAACTACACAAACACTCTTATTGAATTTTACCTCAAAATCATCATCACACAGTTGGATGATGCTAAGTAAATTAGTCATTAAGCCCTCAATATGTAATACATTTTTAAGACTGGAATATCAGGGACATTCAATACCCATTTTTCAATTATCTTGCTTTTACTGTCACCTCCAAAAGTCACGTTTCCTTTATTGAATGACTCATAATTCTTTAAAAAACCTTTTGTATCTGTCATGTGGCGAGAACATCCACTATCAAAGTACCAAGAACCTAAAATGTTAGTTATTAATGCAGTTATACATATATTACAAGTTATATCCTTTTTGGAAACCCAAACTCTCTTAAAATATTTTTCACCTTTTGGCTCAGAAATGTTGCTTCGACTGTTATCCGGAATGTTGGACAACCGTTTTGGCAATATTTTGCTCACATAATTTTAAAGTTTGAATCGGTATGGTTTTAAGTGTCCAGGGGAGTTACAATAACTGCACACAAACTTCAGATTATTCTTTGACGTATATGAGAAACTCTTTTACATCTTTTTTTTACAATTTTTTTTATTATTATCAAAGAATTTAGAGCAGCCAGTTTTAAGAGCGTTTTTGTACTCAATTTCTGCATGTGAAGGTTTACTGAAGTTAAGAATCTCATTCAATTTTGAAGTCTCTGTGTTGAGCTTATGAAAGGTAGCTTCGGCTAAATCCAATTTTGTACTGATCTTACCAAATTCAATATCCTTTTTGGTAAGTCCAACCTCTAGTCGGGTTATTGTGCCTTTTAAATCTATATTATCATGAGTTAAAGATTTTACCTTTGTGTCAAGTTGCTTGAATTCTATGATTAAGGCTTTACAAATATTTTGTAATTCTTTAATCATGTCATCTATAGAATCAACTTGATCCACACAACCAGTCTCACTAATAGAAATAAAACCACTAAAGCAATTAACATCAGAATAGTTAAAAAATTCATACCTCTTGGATGTTACTGGGGATGTAGATGTCGTTGTTGATGTTGAGGTAAATGTTGTGACATTTGATACAACATTGTCGATGACATATTCATTGTCCGATAGATATTGTTCGAAAACAGTAGTCAGCGTTGCTTGTGGTTCGATTTCTTGATCTTTTTCATCTTCTCCTTCGTCGTCACTAAGAGAAACACATAAACTCTTACTAAATTTTGTAAGAGTATTTGCACATTCATTAGCATAATGACCCCAACCCAAGCATGCATGACATTACACAGACTCAAGCTGTTTGTGATCAAATTTAGTACGATCTGAGTTGGTTATCCTTAGTTGATTTCCTTTTAGTACATTTGGAAGGAATCTAGTGTACTTTTGATTGGAGGTTTGGTTTTGGTGCTCCTTGGTTTTAGATTTATTTTTATCATTGTTGAACTTCCTCACCATCAAATTGAATTTTTGAGTTAGTAGGGTAACATTTGCACCGTCACCAACTTATTCAAGGTTCTCATCATCTTCTTTGATTTGACTCTCCGAGGATTGTACTTGAAGTGCTACATTCTTGCTCTTATACAATTTCCTTGGATTCTCAACGTTCATCTCATAGGTTTTGAGAATGCTCGTTAAGGTATGAAGGTCCATTGTAGCAAGATTGTGAGCTTCTTCAATCGCATAAATCTTTATATTGAACTTTTCAGAAAGAGAACGGAGAGTCTTTTTCACAAGTTGAGTGTTGGTTAAAGGAGAACCAAGCACTTGACATTCATTTGAGATGTCAATCAACTTTTTAAAATAGATTTAATGTATTCTGATCTCCTCATGAGCATGCATAGCTTCGTCCGATGAACACTTGAGCTACCTTCACAGTGAGTTTGTAAAGTATCTCACATGTCCTTAGCCGTAGATCGATTTTGTGAGTTTGAACATGTAAAGATCAACTCATTCAAAGATTTCATTTAAGGCTTTCTTGTTAAAGCTTGCATTATTGGTTTCTTCAGCAGTCCATTCGGATTCAGGTTTAACAAGAATGTCACATTTCTCATCCGGTTGCAACATTGGAACAACATACCAATTGGTTATAGATCTTCGTGCCATAACAACAATTGATTTGATATTAGAACGTAGATGAATCTTCCAATAGGCATAGTTTGAACCATCTAAAATGGAAAGCCTACCAATAGTTAGATTTCCCGGATTCATAGCTTATGACAATAGGACCAAACACTTATTGTATTGTGTCGGCTCTGATACCACTTGTTAGGGTGCTACAGATCAAAATAAAAACAAGATGAACATAATTCAATCGACCACAAGTACAATTTTCAAATGTCGATGACAATGTTGTCCGACACCAGTGACAACACTTGATAAAATAGAAAACCTTTAACAGTAAAATGCAGACTCAGAACTGAGCATTGTCTTGATAGACTTTCGCAAATCATTAGAAGAGGCAGTCAAGATAATATCATCCACACATAATAGTATATAAGCCATCGAACAACCGCGCCGATATATGAATAATGAATTATCAGACCTGCTGTGAGAAAAACTCATAGTCGAAACATAATCAGCAAACCTCTCATACCAAGCTCGTGAAGACTGCTTAAGTCTATACAAGGACTTTTTCAACAAACAAACATGATTATGATATCTAGTATCCCTAAACCCCAAGGGCTGATGCATATACACTGTCTCATTGAGATCACCATGTAGGAACACATTACATCTAGCTGATGAATGGACCATGATTTTGAAAGAGCCAAGTTGAGCACAGTACGAATGGTAGCCGGCTTGACCACTGGGCTAAATATTTCACCACAATCCACACCAACCTACTGAGTCTTACCATCACCTACAAGACGAGTCTTATGCCTTGCAAATGAACCATCAAAATTTTCCTTATGAGCAAAAATTCACATAGATTGAATAATATTAACACCAGATGGACGGGGTACCAACTCCCACGTCTTATTATCAATAAGAGCATTATATTCATCGGTCATGATAATTTTCCAATTAGGGTCATTTAAGGCAGACACTGGATTACGGGGTAAGGGTGGTTTAAGAACATTATAATTCAAATTAAAATGTATTTTTGGTTTAAAAATACCCCGTTGACTGGACCATGACTCTGGGCTGAATTGGGTGAATTTTGGGAATTTTTAGAAATTTCCGTCGAAGGCGCCGCGGCGCCAAGATCTAGGGCAGCGGCGCCTGATGAACAGCGCTCTCTATAATTTTGGCGCCGCGGCGCATCCCCGAAGGGCCGCGGCGCTGACGACGATGAAAAAATATTTTGATTACTGGAAGATTGGAGCCGCGGCGCCACCCTAAGGTAGCGGCGGCGGTGGTTACGAAACAGTTATCGCACGATAGGCGCTTGCTGGAGACGAACTTTGTGACAAATCTGAAAAATGACGGAGATTATATGGGGATATATCATCATCCAAAAAATCATACGAACTAGGCAGTAGTTTTTTTACTTTAGAGAAAGGGAATTGGGATTTATCAAAGAGAACATGACGACTAATGATGATTCGTTTAGAAGATAAATCAAAATATTTATAACCACGGTGATTTGACGGATAACCCAAAAATACACAAGGAGTAGAACGTGTCTGAAGTTTGTTGATTGTGGTGGATGGAAATAACGGATAACATAAGCATCTGAAGACCCTAAGAAGAGAATATGAATGAGTCTTATTGTATAATACTTGAAGAGAGGTAGAATATGTCAAACCTTTAGAGGGAATAATATTAAGTATATATGTGGCCATTTGTAGCGCATGATGCCAAAACAACGGAGGACGGAAGAATGGACCAATAAAGTGCGGATAATGTTGTTAATGATACGAATTTTCGTTCAACTTTTTCATTTTGTGAAGACGTACGAGGACACAAAAAATGAAAATGTATCCCATATTGAGCACAAAACTCCCTAAACTCCCCATTGTCATACTCTTTACCATTATCACATTGAATGCTCTTTATTTCCCGTTCGAAATGTGTTCTTATAAAAGCTCTAAATTTTACTAAGAGGGAAAAAACTTGAGATTTTTTCGTAATTGTAAACGTCCATAAAAATTTAGAATAATCATCCAAGAATAAAACATAATATCGATGACCCATAGAACTATGAACGGGAGATGTCCATAAATCACTATGAATAATATCAAATGACATTGACGTATGAGAATTCGAGGCTACAAACGGCAACTTAATAATTTTTCCTAAAGAACAAGATTGACAATTTTGAGTACTACGCGTACCCTTACAGGAAATAGACTTATTTTTGTCTAAAAAAGACAAAATAGACGACCCCGGATGACCTATACGAGCATGCTGCAAGGAAGGAGCAAGAGCTGCAAAAGTGGATGACATGACTTGACGCGAGACCCTGAGACTTGGTGTGATTGGATAAAGATCCCCTCTACTGTCACACCTCATGAGAGGACTCCCCGTCTTGAAATCTTTCACAGAAAACCCAAAAGGATCAAAATCAATAGAAACCCAATTATCAGTGGTGAATTTACGGACATACACTAAATTTTTAATCAATTTTGGGCATGAAAGGTATTTTTCAGGACAAGTGGTGGATGAGGAGGAGTAGAGTTTTATGACCATAACCCTGAATTGGAATAGAATTACCATTACCAACAATTATACCACGTTTAGTGCTCAAATTGGAATAAGACGAGAGAGTACCTTGATCGGATGTCATGTGAGTAGTGGCGCCGGTGTCCATGTACCAATTCGGATCTGGTTGAGTCATCCTAAGCGCGTGCATTGTTGCTTCAATATCGGTCTGTGGGGGTCCCATTCGTGATGGGCCTGAGAGAGGCGAGGCCCAATAATACCGGGCTGCATGGGCTGAGATTGCGGCGGCGCGGCACTGGGACCCACTACCATTGCCCAGAGGCCCACTGTGGGCTCCAGAACTGCTGCTGATGATGACGGTTGCCCCCGTTGTTGCCGCCGCGATTTTTGCCATAGTTTTTTCCGATTTTGGCCCTTTTACCACCACCGTTATTGCGATTGTGGCTCGAGTTGGTGGAACCGGAAGGAGAAAAATTGGACTCAGTTGTCATGACGACATGACTAGCCCTAATAGCTACCTTCTTAGCCAATCCAGCTTCCTCCAATGTAAGCATGGATCGAGCCTAATAAAATTCCGGCAGGGGTTACTATGACGAATAATCGAAGCAACACCGTTATAGGCCTATGACAGGCCTGCAACCATCTGAAGAACAAGACGACTATTGCTCACAGGAGCACCCACATTGCGAAGTTGATCTGCCAAGTCCTTGAGTCGCTGACAATAAGAAGAAACGTTAGGAAATTTCCATAGCAACTTTAGAAAATTCCTGCTCAAGGATAACAATACGAAAATGACTGTTATCTTGGAAGATATCACACAATCTATTCCACGCCGCCATAGCTGTGGAGTTGGGTTCCATAATCGTCTGTAAAAGGTCCAAGGAAATAGTGGCATACATTCATTGTAGAACCTTTGCATTAAACATGACCCATAAGTTTGGATCGGCTGCTTTGGTGGACACAACCGGTGTAGACGCCGTATCACCCTCCGTAGGAGCAGCGGAAGGGATGATGTGATGAAGAACTTGATGTGTCATAGCATGAATCTTAAATAATTCCGCCCACGTCCCATATTTGACGTTTTCTAGATCAAGAACAATAGAAAGAATGTTCTTGATGTTGGAAACTGTGAGAGCAGGATGAAACATGTTTTATCAGTCATGGTGAATAAAACATGAAGATTCGGAGAAGGGAATTTGTGAGGGAGGATTTTTGGAAGAGAAGAGAGGCTCGGATTTTGTAGAAAAATCGAGGAATTCTCGAAAAAATCGAGAGGTTAGAGAGAAATTTGAGGAGCGGAAGCAAGGTAAAGAAAACCTACTCTTGATACCATGAAAGAATTAATTTCTTGATTATTCTTATTGATGAAAGACATATATTGACAAGTTACAATAGGAGAATCATATTTTTACTTTACATCTAAATCCTTATTCTATAAGGAGACTAACTATACAATTATGGTAGTATTACAATCCTAATTAAGGTACAAAACTAATATGGAAAATATACACAATATATTAAAAATCGTGAACAGTGTCGCGGATTGGGCCGCGGCGCTATGAAGGCTGGGCCGCAGCGCTGGCCTCTGGGCCTTATTTAACAGTAACTATTATGACAAACTAATTAAAATGCAAGAAGGAAGTACACACCAAAAAAACATATAGAAAAATATATTGTGAGATACGATTAGATAACTTTTTTGTATCTCATAAAATAAGTATAGTACTTATAATATAATTAGCAAGTAATATCTTAACTGCTATTTTTAATATGTTCAAACATATTCATTTTGATTTTTATGCAATTCAAGTAAATATTTATAGAATACATATAACAATACTAAATTTTTTATGTTGGGATTATTTATCTTATAATAAAAATCCATTAGTTGAATTGTGACGGTTTGGACATGATTTGATTAAAATTTGATGGGGAAAAAGTATCCTATTTTGAAGTTGTAAAAGTTTATTTTATTTTATTTTTATACATAGGAAAACAGAAAAATGGAGAAGAGTATTACACGGTCGGAAAATAAAATTCCCACCAATTAAGTAAAAGTTATAATTTGAAGTTTCAACAATAAGATTGACAAGTATTTTAAACTTAAAAGTTTCTATTTATTTATTTTAATGTAGAAATTGAAATAATGGATTGAATCTTATAACTAACCGCCTTTTTTTAATCTCCGAATTAAAAAAAACAAACAAAAAATAATTTCCTAAAAAACAATTACCCGAAACCTATATTTGGTCGAACCGAATTTACACAAACAGTTCGATTTATTTTTTTTATGGAAATTTCTTTCTTCCCCCTCTAAGTCTAAGGTCGTCACTGAACCCCATGTCAGTAAATCTATTACACACTGCTATGTATGTATGATTCTAGGGTTTGTGGGTATTTTCCTTTTCGGTTCCAAATCTTATAGTTATTCATATACGGGTCCATAATCAATTCTTTGTTTATACAGTTTGGTGATATGGGGTTACTGAATTATGTTTCTTTGTTGCAGTTTTAGGGGATTCTTGAAGTTACAACTATGATTTACACGGCAATAGACACATTCTATGTAGAAGAGGAGCAGCTTATAAACTCCCCTTCTAGGAAAGATGGAATTGATGACGATACCGAAACAACACTTCGAATCTATGGTTGTGATCTGATCCAAGAAAGTGGGATTTTGCTCAGATTGTATCCTTTGTTTATACTCCCTCTGTCCTAAAATTCGTGTCGAGTTAGTTCATTTCCCCTATTTGTTAGATGTTTCTTGAGAATAATTGAGTGCTATTAAGAAGTTTTTTTAATACAAGGGTATAGTTGAAAACAATTACTTGTCTTGAATTCCTAAAGCGACAATTATTTTGGGACATTTTTTTTTTTGCTAAAGCGACACTTATTTGGGACTGAAGGAGTATGAGTTAATATGAAGATAGTTGATTTTTGCTGTTACTTTTCTAATATAAAGTTCACTGCATTTGGCTTTGGTTGTCTCCTTAACACTATAATTTGCAGACCCCAAGCTGTAATGGCAACTGGTCAAGTATTATTTCATCGCTTTTACTGCAAGAAATCATTTGCCCGTTTTAATGTGAAGGTTTCTTTCTTTTCTTCTCTGCCCCAACTCCCACTTCCCTCAAAAGAAAATTTGTGTTATTCATGCTGAGGTGTGGTTCTTTTGTGTTAACTTGCAGAGGGTTGCTGCTAGTTGTGTTTGGCTTGCATCAAAACTCGAAGAAAACCCTAGAAAAGCAAGGCAGGTGCTTATTGTTTTCCATAGAATGGAATGCAGGAGAGAAAACTTACCTATAGAACACCTGGATACATCTTCGAAGGTTTGATATCTCATTTACTTGAGAATAAGAGTTTATTTCTACCTGCATGTTAGTTTACTTTACTCATTGATGTATTGGGGAATTTACTTTTTTGGCGTGTTCTATATCAGTATTGTTATTTTTTATTCTCAAATACCCAATTGGAAGGTCTTCACATGCAATTTTCCTGAAAGTTCTACGAAACATTTTGTCATCAATATCAGAAGTTTTGATACTTATTAAAAAAAAATTGACGCGTTGCAAGTCGCCGGACTGCAATAGAGACGGATAGTGTCACTGCCAACCTTTACGTATTAATTCATGAGTAAAACCATCTATCTGTGACTTCCCTATTTAGCCTTTTTTTCAGGGCGGGGTTCCTTCAGATGCATTTGTGTCCACCAATTTTGCATTTTCTTATATTTCATTGGTGTTTACTCGGGGGGTTTCTACATATCGTAAAGACATCAAGTTGATACATTTCATTGGTGTTTCCATTTCAAAGATTTTGGTCTCTTTTGCAGAAATATATTGATTTGAAAGCAGGCCTAATCAGAACAGAGAGGCATCTTTTAAAAGAGATGGGTTTCATCTGCCACGTCGAGCATCCTCATAAGTTTATATCAAACTACCTTGCAGCTCTTGGAACACCTGCTGAATTGAGACAAGAAGCTTGGAATCTTGCAAATGACAGGTGAGTATTCTTTAGGTGCTGTTATGTATTATCTGAATATGTTTTTTATGTGGTTGTTGACAACGAAAAGTATTTCTTGAAATGCTACTAGTTATAATAGCACCTGATTACCTTTATGTATATTGTAGACTTTTAATGCTCAGTACTTTAAAATTGATTAAGCTATATTTTTGTTGGCCATCTTTCTTTCTATATTATGTTGTGTTGTCAACTTGAATCTCTTAAAAGCTGTACCATCTATTTCAAAGAGGGAGGAAGTGCTTGCTGCCAACTTGCCAGACGAGCGGACATCTGAGCGCAGCAGCGCATTTACTATTTGGAGATAGATGGCGCCTTTTGGAAGAATAAACTCTGATCTTAGCTTGAAAATTAGTTAAATATTTTAGTTCATACCGCGTAGCATGATTAATATATGATAGTTTTCAAGATCATAGCTGTCCTTTAAAATGAAATGGCCATGTAACTGATGTGGAAGAAAGATGTTCGAGTTCTTTAGGGATCTACTTGAATCAAAAGACTATAAGTGGGAAAAGCTTTTTGGTTGTTTTTCTTTCGTAATGTCTTTGTCCTTTTCCGTTCTCAATTTTCCATGTAGTGAGGAATCCTATTGTATTCACACTCTATTCGTTTTTTCAAATAAAAGAAATATAGCCATCTTTTTCGTTTTATCATGCCGTTGCTGGTTTTAATTTAAACCAGGTGCTTCTTACATCCTTTTCCTTGTGTTTTTAACATATAGTTGAAGAATGCAAGTAAGATGGCATCCGCTATACATTACCTCTCTGGTGACATGGAGGTACTGTATACCAAATCAAAAAGAAAAATCATAAAACCCTCCATTTTTATCTAAATTGCCCAAGCTAATACTCGGTCCATGATATCACTATTGTTGTTTTCAAACCTTTATTGTGATGTCGTGGGAAGTTACTTTTTTCATCAAGGTATCTTGTTTCTTTTGGCATCTATACTTTTTCTTCCAACAAGTGTCATGGTACTCTTGGATGAAGCTTAACTAATTAGGCAGTGACCAATAATTAATTGGCCTAAATATTCTATTTAACTCATTGCCCAGAAATGACAATGTTTCTAAACCATAATACCCTCCGGGGTGCTTTTGTTTGTGAGAAGTTTGCGCACAACACTCTGTGTAAGATTCAAGAGTGAGGTCGTGGCCTGTGGAGTTGTATATGTTGCAGCACGTAGATTTCAAGTGCCCCTCCCAGAGAATCCTCCTTGGTGGAAAGCATTTGATGCAGACAAGGCCGGTATAGATGAAGTTTGCAGAGTTCTCGCTCATCTTTACAGTCTTCCAAAAGCACAGTACATTCCTGTATGCAAGGAAGGAGGCTCCTTTGCTACAGCACACAGATCAAGGAACTCGCCGTCGCTTCCTGCATCTAAGGTAAAGCACTCACCGGTCTTTCAATTTGATTAGCCGTTTTGCTATAGAACATGTCCAATTTGATATAGCCCCCCTCCCCCCCTCTTTCTTTTTCTTTATAGGAAGGTTCAGTGAATGAAGATACCGGTACACCAGGAAACCAGGAAGCGGCCAAGGAGGCAATAACAAAAGCTGCCCTTGATAAGTTGAAGGACTCAAAGAAGAGCGATGATGACTCTAAAAGCATGCCTTCAGAAGGGGAGTCAAAAGAAGAGCCTGGAAAAACTGACCATAGAACAGATGCCGGTGGAGAAAAGAATAAGGGGAGAGAGAGGGACAGGGGCAGAGACAGGGAGAGAGAGAGGGATAAGGAAAGACTAAAGTCCCGTGAACGTGATAGGGGAAGGGAACCTGACAGAGAAAGGGAGCGAGAAGACTTTGAAAGGGACAGGGAAAAATCCAAGGAAAGGAGTCATCGTTCCAGAGACAAAGGTAAGTTCTGGTTGATTTATGATTGTCTAATTCCAGACTTCTCAAAATTCAGATAGGCTTGTGAATGTTTAATGTCCAGACACTTCTATGTCTGATTGGCTCGTTTTTCTGTTTGACTTATTCAAGCTGATCTAAATATTGCAGGTCACTCGGAGAAACCAAAACATCACTCTTCTCGAGGTAAACAACAATATACTTTTGTCTGATCTTGAGTCCTGACTCCTGATGGAAGATACTTAACAGATTTCTGCGTATGCAGATCGTGATTACCAGTCTTATTCAACATCACGGGAGAAGGATCGTCGTAGACACCATTAGCTTGGAACAGCCTGGCAAAATGTACTCAATCATTTCAAGTAGTTGTGTGCTCCATTAAAGCTTCTTTTAAACTATACTTAACGGATTTCACTAGTCTGTGTATGGAGGATTTCATTAATTGGGGCAAAATGGTATATCCACCTGTTGAAATTGGACCCATCGTTTTCCTGGTTGAGCCACCTAAAAAATGTGCTCTGGCTTGATGTTGCAGGTTATCGTGCCAAATATGTTTTTCGTATCTATGGTGTGTAGCTGTAGTGTCAATGCATATAGCTGAGAGTGCCTTCTTGGTGGAACTGTACCACACCTTGATGTATAAACCAAGTCTCTTGTAATCGAGTCATTGGTTTTAACTATTTTCGTTTAGTTCCCTCTGAACAACTGATATACCTTTGTTGTACACTACAACATTCAATTGATTGTTCTCTAAGACAGGGTTCCTTCTTTCACCTTCTAGCTTGTGGAATGGGCCATTTTAACTTTTATATAAAGACTTAATGTAACTGAATTGCAGCTTTTCTGAGAAGAAAAAGCAGGGAGAGTGAGTAAACAACGTGACTGTTATTTATATGTAGTTTATATTACTTATTGACATGAAATATTACTATCTAATATTGATTACAGTTTAATGTCTTCTTCTGAACAATTTTCAAGTCATGGATTTTTCTTAAGATCAATAAATTCTTCCATTGACTTCAAAATTTCACCAGGAGACTTGATTGACATAAATAGAGGTCATGGAGACTGACAAAATGTGTAACACTTTAGTTCTTTGGTTTATAATCTTTAAATGCGGAAATCATCACCATTCTTGCGACTGCAATCAATGGATGTAAAGACATCAACCTTCAATCTCGCCCTCAATCATTTCCAAATCAAGTTGAATGATGGCAGTACGTATTAATGAATAGCTCAAACTGAAAAGCAAGACTGAATTTTTTAGCAGCCATCTGGGAATACAATTCATTCGCCAACTTACACGACAGGTAAACTTATAGTAATAGCTGCAGGTGCAAACATACAGCAGCTGTAAGTGTTCTGCCCCGATGCCAGCTATTCTTTTTAAGTTTTAACTATAGAGGCCTATCTTAACAATAACACCATCAGTAATCCTGGCGAAAAACATATTTCAATGGAGTAAAGCAGAAGACAGAATCTGTCATGTCTACAAATCCAAACTTTCTTTTTTTCTTCTGCTTATATATAATTAGTTTCTCATACGTGTGTCTACCAGAGATGGGGGTCGTGGTTGGAGAACAGGGAAAAGGAGAGAGAAGGGGAGGCGAGCAGTGAGTGAAGCATGGACTCGAGGTGGAGAAGACGAAGGTGGGTTCCACCCTCCACGTGGATCCCATGTGGCGTCCACGTGGATTTCTGTCCACCAGAGGGCAAATATAACAATTTTGCTAACGGAAAGAACATATTTGACCCCATAATTTAACGGAGAACAAATATGACTCTTTTCTGAAAGTTGGATGACAAATATGACCATTTTCCCTATTAGTTTAACCCTAAGATCACTTCTTTTTCTTGTTTTAGGTCTTTAGAAAATCGTATCAAATATTTATACTTCACTTAAGCCAAGAAGAAATTTATTGATAACTATTTCAGTCCTTGTGGAGACTATTTTTCTATTGATACAGCACGAGCTTTATTTTATTGTAGCGTTTTGGACTCGTCAGATTACTAGGCTCACGTTCGAACTTTTAGGTCTATACATATTCTTCTTTTAATATAGCTTAACTGTAATGATAACACTAGTTTCTAGCTCACCCAAGTCACTGAAGTCTTAAAAAATAAATGTAAAGTTAAATGACCACAGGAAGTATCAAGAATAGCTTATTGAATGAAAACAAGAAAGGCCGGAAACTTGAAACTTTTCCCACTTCCCCAAGCAAAAGGCAATAGATTACAAAAACCAAGAAGCCTTTAAAATAACAATAATGTTGTCTAGTATCCTCCTTACATGTTTCAGCAACCATCTGGCGATACAATTTCATTCACCGGACTTGCAGCAAAGGGCTAATTTATACTATTAATAGCTGCTGTTGCAAACATACAGCATTTAAAAGTGTTCATGCCAAATGCCAACGATACTCTTAATTGTAATGCCTCCTTTAAGATTATACTAATGACATCATATGTGAATTCTAGCGAAACAGACCCTTCACTGAAGTAAAGCAGAAGACTGAAGAATCTGTCATATCTACAGGTCATCTAAACATCGAGCAAGAAACTGATGAAGAACAATACACACATTAGTGTGTTATTGGAGTAACTGAGGGAGGACGATTTCACTTCCAAGATTCTCTAAATCCAGGAGAACATATCACATTTGAGTCCCATCACACTATAACTGGTGGATCACTTTACTGAGAACCCGGTACTGAAGCAGGATCGAGCTCCCAGTAGCCTCTCAAAACTCCTCCTTTTTCCCCAGTAAGCTGAAATGCAGGGATCTGATGAGAAAATCTCCCAAACTCATCTTTATGTATTTCTAGAATAGCAGGATTCGATCTTTGTATTCTTGGAGACCTAAATACTGACTTGAAACCATTCACACGTACCATGCATGAAACTTTTATCCGGTCTTTTGAATTCTCAATGACCTCCACTATCTCATACTCAGCCGTGTCTGGATGCAAACTTAATTTTTTCCAGTTCTTGTACAGTGCCCAAATATCTCCTTCTCTTGGATAGATCTCAAACCTGTTACTATTAATAGATACTGCTTTCACCACATGGGAGAAGGAACTAGGAGCATAGACTTGAAATTTTTCATTCTGGATTTTGAATGCTCCACAACCAGACTGAGCATTTTTAGGCCCTGCACACGCCTCAAGGAGGACTACATGCAATTTGAATGGGGCAGGAACAATCCTCTTAATCTGAGCATAAGTCCTTGGCATACTATTTTGACCATAAAGAGCCCATACCTGATCTACTTGAAACTTCCCCACAGATATATCCATCCTAAAATCACAGAAAACTTCTTCAAAACCTTTATCATCTGAAAATGTTATTGGATTCTTGGAGCTTCCAGAGAAGTTGCTGAAATTGAAGCTCTTTGTGCATGAATGCAACTCTTCATCAGCTTGACATGACAAACGACTTGGTACGCTGGGACTTGACTGACGGCCACTTTTAACACAATTATCATCAAAATCAGTGGAAGGACTGTCATTGGCAGAACGAGAGCCCATCTTACTTTGCTTTTCCTCGGATAGGTTCACTCCTCTAGGAGATTTTCGAACCTTAGCAGACACTCCATTAGCAGCATGGATGCCTTTCACCTCCCCAGACTTTAGAGAAATCGTCGCATTCTCAGACATCCTGGACTTATCTCTAGTTCCAGGGGGAACTGCAGGTGAAACATTTTCTACAGGTTCAGAATTTGCAGCTCTGCTGTCTTCCATAACCTTTTCAGGGTACCAAATATCATCTGGATTGAGGGGTAAAGAAGCAGGATCAAGTTCAAAGGATCCTGCAGGTACACCCTTTCCTTCAGTTCCAGTCATTTTGAAAGAAGGAATTCGATGAGAGAACTTGTAAAGTTCATTTGGCTTTACAAAGAATGTACCAACTTCAGTCAGCCTTGTTCGATGGAAAAGGCTAACAAATCTGATCACTTTATCTAAGTAACCAACTTGGACACCAACATCCACTACATAATCAGAAAGAATCTCCACAATTTCATACTTGTACTTCCTATGATTATCTGGATCAGAGCCCCACCGAATATCCCAATCTTTGAAAAGGGCCCACGTTTCTCCTTTCCTAGGATAAACAATGTACAGACCTCTCTTACCCATTTCGCTCTGCACTTCATGAGAAAAAGTAAGTCGATCAGAAGTGAATTCAGTACTCCCACGTCTAAATTTCCCACAGCCAACAGGCAACTCTGCTGTGACCCAAGCTCTGCCCCTTTGATCTTCCGGATGAGCCTCAAGCCAACTGAACATCACCTTAAATTCAGGACTGTATACCTTCCTAATGTGGGCATAGAATCTTGGCATACCATCAGCTGTATCATAGCAAGCCCAAATCTGATTAATTGCAAAGCAATTTTGTGCTTTAAGCTTGTCAAAATCACTAAATTCAGGATCAGGATAATCATACACCTCCGGAAGATTACTATCAGGAACTGTATCTGGTTCTGAATCAGAATCAACAATAAGTTCAACTTTTTTTCCGCCACCTGATGGCGGTCTAGAAGCCTGTTCGTTAACTGTCCCAATCTTGGAATTGTTGTTCTGCACATCTCCCTCAGGAAGGCCCACTCCATTTTGATTTAATCTTTCCACGGAATTACTCGGCCTAGTTCCATTGGCTCGATGTTGATCATCACCACCAACAGCTTCTTTCTGCTGAGGTTTGCTGTCTCCAGCTGACTGGTTAGACCGTGCCTTCTTCAGAGGGCTTGCCAAATCTTTCTCATCATCACTTAAACCTTCACTGTATGAAATATTCTGTCTACGCCGAGATGATCTCCTAGCGCCATAGCTGTCAACTCCATTTCCTTGTCCAGCAGGTGGAGTGTTTCCATTCTCAATGTCCACGTCTTCTGTCTTAACACTGGTTGAAGTATCATCGCTCTCACTCGATTCAACTGTCTGTTTCCGACTCCTTTTCCTGCTTTTGTGATCCACCTTTTGTCTTGCAGGACCTTCTCTCATACCTCTCTTTAGCTTTTCATCTTTTTGTTTCCTTATATTTTCAAACACTGGAGCAGTCTTTCCTCTGCATTTCTCTGGTTCAGACCCTGCTGTTCTGCTGCTAAAACCTGGTTGGTATCCCGTTTGGGTGGGTGGAAAACCAGCACTGCCTGCAGTCATTTTCGAGGTTCCTTGATTAGGAAGATCTTTCTGCTCAGAAGGTCGGTTAAGATTAGATTTAAGGGGCACATCCTGACCTCCAGGCTGACTCCATTTGGGTACACAAGGGGCACCTTGTAAACCTAAATCATATGCAATGAAAGTCTTCAAGCATTTCTGGCAGCGTAGAGCACTGTTCACATAATTACTGTAATACTGATACCTAATTTTGCAAGTGGGACATTGTGTCCAGAACGTTTCCTGCACTGCAGATGGAGTTGGTTGCGTATATTTATGGTGATTTAGATTACTGAACTGAGCATTGAAACCACTTGGAATGTTGTTTTGCCTGACAAATGAATTTCGATTAACCAGATGAGGAGGCTGCTTTGGTACTCCAGCTCCGGATATAACTCTGTACTTATTATCGTATAAAGACCTTTTGACTTGGTCTGAGAGAACCATATTTGCTTCCACAATTAGCTTGAAAGCTGCCTCTGCTCCAGGCAACTTATTCTTGTCAGGATGAAGCATGAGTGCAAGTCTCCGATATTGTTTCTTGATGGTCACTTCATCAGACAACCTTTCAATTTGAAGAATCCCGTACCAGTCCTTTTCTGATCCTACTCTGTTGTTTTGAGCTGAACAGTGAACATTACAGACGGCAAGTAACTGGGATATGTTCTCTAGTTCAGGGTAAAGTCTTTCTGCTTTCTCTGCAACCTTTTTAGCCCCTTCAAAGTCATTATTCAACATTTTCTTCTCTGCAACATCTTTGGCCCTTAGGGCCTCATCCTTGTTGCAGTCCATCGCACGCTAAGTAAATCAACCGGCCAAGTTAAGCATACGTTTCTAGCTTGTCTTCTTCCTCCCAATTCTATAACCATACGAGAGAAAAGGCAAGTTATATCAATGTCGCAAAAAGTGTGCATTTAAACAGAAATCAAAGCAGTGTATTAACACAAGGACATACATCTACAAAGCAAAGCAAGAGTACTAAAAGGTAGTAAAAAGGAAATGATGCAAATTCTCAGGACAGACACAGAAAAATACATTTTTAACAATGGGCTGGAAGTTTGTAGACGACCCTAGAGTCCAAAAGTTTTCGGTTAAGCAGGCCTGGAGTCCAGTGACGTAAACCGAGGTGGAGTGAAGATCGATGCACATACCCTTAGCTCCATAATCCAAGGAGACATGGAGATTGATGATGATGTTGCACATTGTATTGGAGTGGGGTGGGTGAAATGGAGGCTCGAATCCAGGATAGTGTGCGATAAGAATATATCGTCAAGGCTTAAAGGTAAGTTCTAGGTGGTACTACAGAGTGGTGGTAGACCAACTTTATGGTATGGGACAAAATGTTGGTCAGTCAAGAACGTCCACGTCCAGAAGATTACTGTAGCGGAGATGAGGATGCTCAGATGAATGTGTGGGCATACTAGGAGAGATATGATTATGAACGAAGTTAAACAGAGCAAGGTGAGAGTGGCCTCCGTGGCGGACAAAATGAGGAAAGCGAGACTGATATGGTTTGTGCATGTGAAGACAAGGTACATGGATGTACCAGTGAGGGGGTGTGAGAGGTTGACGGTAGCAGGAATGAGGAGAGATAGAGGTAGGCCGAGGAAGAATTAGGGGAAGGTGATTAGAGAAGACATGATACAACTTCAACTTACTGAGGACATGACCATAAATAGAAAACTATGGAGATCAAGGATTAGGGTAGAAGATAGTAGGTAGCCGAGTATTATCGCACTTTATGTGGGACAGGCAGGGTGATAGCCCCATTTCCTCACCTTCTTACTAGTAGTAGTATTTAGTAACCATGTAGTTTCTTAATCCTCAAATATATTACTATTTGTTGGTTCATTTGCTTTATATCTTGATATTTTGCTATCATTTTTTCTTGCAACCCTGCTTCGGAAAACAAACTTCTCTTTTGAGTCAAGGGTCTATCGGAAATAGTCTCTCTACCCACAAATTTAGGGGCAATGTTTGCATACATTCTATCCTCCCCATACCCCACGTGTGAGATAACACTGGGTATGTTGTTGTTGTTGCATAGCAATAACTTTGGAGAAGGAACTTTACCTTCAGTTATAATGTATGTGCTTTTGGAGCACTAGGTTTAGATAATAAAGTGACAGATCAAAACCACAGAAAGACAAGAAGCTAATATTTGAATTTTCATATTATTTTCACTTTAGGTGTAACAAGGAATATGCAAACGAGACAGAAACTATACTAGAACTCATAGAGTCCCTCTAAGATTAGAAGAGGGCTGCATTGTCTCTTTTTTGCTCACTTGTACAGAATCATAGCGCTACCTTTGTGCTTTTTATGAATACAATTATTACCACTTCAGAAAATTAAAAAGGAGCTTATATCAAAATAACAAAATCTGCACCAAAGAATAGCTCATGATGAAGAACGAATTGACAAATACATGATGCAGAGAAAGAAGAGAAAGCTGAGAATATGGAGGAAGAAGAAGAAGAAGGCGGTTAGAGAGAAAGAAGAAGAAGGCGGTTAGAGGAGGAGTTGATCGAGAGAGAGATGAGGAGGCGAGAGGGGGGAGAGAGAGAAGTCAGATCATTGTATTATGAAGTGTTAGCTGAATATTACATTGTATCACCTATTTATACAGCAAGGTTAATGACTAATTATGCATCTAAGTAGTTACAACTAATTAACCTCCTAAATAATTCCAACTACTTGTAACAACTAGGTAGCTATTCTATACATTGTGATCCATGTAATTAGAATACTCCTTCATACTTTTACAGCTCATTTCAACTAATTTACCAAACGATAAGTAAAATAACATACACACAAAAAACCATATTTTAGGAGCTTTTATTAACTCAAATGGTCCCTTAAGTTTGGAGGAAGGTCTATTTCTATTCTTATAATGTAATCTAACTACTGAGCATATCCGGTCCTGTAATTTTGAACATTTTTAGTCTCAGTTAAGCAAACTCCACTATATTTTTTGTTAAAATGAGGTTATCACACAGTTCGAGAAACCCATGCAGCTCAAATTTTACCAAAATAAACAAATGGAAGCAATATTAATACCCATTTCACCAAAGTAAGAAACCCAGAATTCAAACACCAAAAAAGATAACAGGTCAACAAACATTATAAAACCCTAAAAATTCAATTATGAGACTTGCAATTCGTAAACCCCAAATTGGGAAAAGAAGGTCAACACTGACAGTCCAAACACTTCAAACTACTAACACTGATGTGATATAAACCCCAAATCACAAGAAAAAATAAGGAAACAACACACACACACAGAGACACAACAAACAAGTATATCTAAATAAATACATGAAAAATATGTTTACCACTTTGAGTCACGCGCCTTGGATGAAGTAAGACCTGAGTTTGACGGAAGTTGCGGGAAAGAGAGTGAAAATTTCGGGATTTCTTCTGAAATTTCAGTTCCCCCAAAAGGATTTTCAAGGGCTTTTTTCCCCTAAAATTTCCATAAAAGATCAAGGCGGAAGAAACAGGGGAGGGTGTTTTGAATTGAATTAGTTGGGCTGGGGCCCATAAGTTTTTGGGTTTTCAATTTGGCCCATTAAGAAATTTGGGCTTTAAAAAGGGCAACTTGAACCCGAGACCTTTACCACAAAATATCCGGTGTAATCATAAGTGTGGTCGGAGGAGGTGGTGTGTCGGAGGTTAAGAGGGGCTGGGGGGAGCGCCCCCCTCAATTTTTTTATTTATTTATTTATATAACTGAAAATACATTTTTTTTATATAACTTAATTGTTTTTGTCCTTAATTACGAACCCTAACCTTAACCTTCCTCTTCTCTCTCTAGTTCTACTTCTATCATTAGATAATTAGCTTCCATAAACAGTGGTTTGGCTGTAAATTCAGCAACTTCTCATGAACTGTTAAAGAAAAACACAATTACTCGTTTCATGTGCTGGGCAAAGTATCACTGATTCAACAACTTCTTTCTTTTGTTTACTTCCCTTTTCTTTTTTCATTCGAATTGGATTTCAGCCTCAATGATTCAATTATTAATGATTTCAAGTCTTTAAAAGAACGAAGGACAACACTTTAATTCTAGGTACGTCTTTCCTTTTATATATTATATTTTTGTTGTATTGATGTTATTTTGAATCTTTGATAAATTAAATTTTGTTTTTATAAATTTCAATTATAATATTTTTGTTAGTAGTACCGCCCAGTTACGGAGGTACATACAAGTTGCACCAGCAGAAATTTTAATTTTTTTTATATAAAACGACGTCGTTTTATACTAAAGACTATTAGTGATGATGTTATTATGAAACATTTTCAACAAATGGACTCTAGACGATTTTCTTTGTAAATGTAAGAATATTTATTATTTGCATGACTTTCTTTATATATTGTTTTAATACAACTAGTCTGTTTGTTTGCTACATTGGTCTCTTGATAACATTCGTAATTTCATTTTTTTTTGCTTCGTACATTGCTGATGCGCGAATTATGCACACACTAACGCAAGTGCACGTGTCGTGACAAGTAATATAGTCTAGAAGACCGAGTTATCGTCCTCAGAGATTAGTGTCCAATTATCAAACTCTATTCTATGGTATCTATTTGGTGACCGATAATTGATGAATTGATTATAACTATAATTATGGATGCTAACTAAATTACTTTATGTTACTTCAGATATGGTGGAAATAGGGCTTCCAAATCTCCTCAATTATCCGCTCATCTCACTTGTTAATGCAATTAATTATGGTTCTTCTTCTATTTTGAGATAGCAGGTTAACTAAGCCGTTTTATACTCCTGTTAAGGTAATATAAACACTCAACCCCAAATATAGAACCCTTCTACCTTTCGGTGATAAGATTGACTATAAAGGAGGATTAAGAGCAATAACCTATTAAACTACACAAGTATCGGGGTACTTTCGTCCACGATTTAACCTATGTTTATTCAACTATAGCATATTCACAATCTCCCCTTTCGGCTTTCGATTAGAAATCATATAGATTATGATAATTAGTGATCAATTAATTACCAAGCATTCAAGACAAATATTGAATAAATCTCAACAATGATAAGAAGAAACCAAAACATGCATTAATTCATAATAATGAGTTTCAAGTGATTTGATATGGAAAGCCCTAAATTAAGTTAGTTCTTAGCCATAGACATGTCAAGAACTAAACTAATATCCAACATAAACTACAAAGAAATAAAACAAAGAATAAAGAAATTACACAAAAGTAGTCTCCAATCTTGATCTCCAAATTTGTGATGAATTGGCAAAGGTTGGAACTCTTAATCTGACCTAGAAAAGTCCTTTTTATAGCCTCCAAAACGTTCTCCAACTTTTCCTTCTAGGCCTTGGCCCATTCCCATTCGAATTTGGCAGAATTCCCGCCTCGGCGCCGCGGCGCCGAAACTCCTGCAGTTCTCTGTATTTTGGGCGCCGTGGCGCTCTGACGCTGCTGGCTGGAGGCGCCGCGGCGCCGCCCTGTTTCTTGCCCGGATCGCTAACTTTCTAGCTTTTTGAGCTCTGAAACCTCTGTTTCTGCCCTCTTTTCGCTCCTTTTCGCCAATGTGCCACTTTAAACCATTATGACTCAAAAGAAAGAAAATCTATCATAAGACGGCACATATTTGTATAAAAATGGGCAAAAGACTAACTAAAAATGACTCAAAAGATGTATATAAAATACACCGATCAAACACCCCCAAACTTAACCTTTGCTCGCCCTCGAGCAAAGATCAAAAGAACCGAATAAAGACACGAGAAGAAGGACTAAAATGACTCAAAGACATTGATCAAGTTTGTTATACCCCGTAGTTCTTGCCATACGTGTGAGAGCGTGCGAAAGCATGTAAGACTTAAAATTTTCAAAAGATAGGTTGACGGATTGTTCCGGACGGGTTTTAGTCAACTTTGAGGCGGGTTATGACCCGATACATTGAGAGTTCCTAAGTGTTTCAAAGGCCTAGTGCGTAGTTCGTTGAGTCTAGTTTCCAACGCAACCAACCGTTCGTCGATAGGACATCGGAGTAGGAAGTTATGAGAGTTACAAGTTCAGTGCGCAGACGGACAGAAATGCGTTTCGGACGAAGGCTGGCCGCGCGAACGCAGGCCGCGCGCCTGATATCCTGAGGGGGCGCTGAAGTTGCAGCGCCGCCACCGAAGGCGCGGCGCCGAAAGCGCCCGAGAGCGCAGGTTTCAGCGGCCGCGGCCACCGCAGGTCGCGCGCGCCGGCGAGGGTTCTGCGGTTGAGTGGGATTTCTGACCGCTTTGTTTTAAAAGAGGTCATGGGTGACAAGTGTCCCCCCATCTGGTTTTGCATGTCTCTTATATTGACCAAGTCTTCAAGACTTGGTCATCTTTCAAATCTCTCTCTCTCTCTCTAAGCAAAAGCTCTCACTTCTCTCTAAAGTTCCAAGAGGAATTCAAAGCCTAAGAAAAATCTGGAAAGTTAAGGACAAGAAGGAAGCTTGTGGCTAGCTTGTAGGAGTTATTGTGGTGGTGTTCTTGGAAAGGAGGCTAGCAAAGTTGTTGGAATAATTTTGGCTAAAGCTTTAAGGTAACAATTCTTCTCTTGTAGCTAGTTATTTGTGTTGCATGTGAAGAAGAGGGAACTTGTAGTAGTAAATAATGCTCTTAGAATCATTGCATGTAAGAAATGTGGTTTGGATATGAAAAGATTGGTTAAGAAGATATTTTGAGCATGTTGAAAAAGGTGGCAAAGTATGTAGAAACAAAGGAAATGCTGCCCAATTTTCCATAGAAATTAGTAACTTTGAACTTGGATTATTCTACATTGAAATTAGAGGTTAATGAACGTATCATGGTTATTTTAGGTTGACATATTACTTGCGGTAGTTTGGGCTTAGCAAGTGGATTGACCGAAGAGGTATGTGGAGCTTTCCTATCTCTTGAGCATGAGTAGTTGTATCTATGTAGTACGGTAGACGTACAAGATTTGGTATTCTTACTTGTTTTAAGTATATAAAGACTTGTTTCGTTTTAAGAAGTATAAGTCCTCGTTGGGGAAAAGTATAATTTTACTAAAGTATAGGGTTAATATAACAACTTTATGGGAAGTTGGTTTATTAGCTTTATAAAAGGTTAAGAAGAAGAGATTTACTCTAAGTAAGATAAGTAAGGACAAGTGACTTGATTTATGAAAGACAAATTGATTTTAAGGCATCAATTTCCCAAAGGTTTTATATGAACAAGAGTCATTTTTAAAGAATATAAGTATGTGGTACTTTGGGTTAAATTCCCGGATTTTCTTTTATTTAAATATGTTAGTGCCTTGAGTAAACTAAAATGAGAGGGTATATGAACAAGACTAATAACAAGTTATAAGCTTTCTTAATTTATATATGATTATGATATGATGACATATTGAGCTAGGGTAAGAGTATATCTGAGGGGCAAGCCCCAAGATCGTTATACCACCTTCTCCAGGGTAAGAGTATGAATGAAGGGTAAGCCCCAAGATCGTCATACCACCTTCTTCAGGGTAAGAGTATATCTGAGGGGTACATCCCCAAGATCGTTATACCACCTTCTTCAGGGTAAGAGTATATCTGAGGGGTACATCCCCAAGATCGTTATACCACCTGCTTCAGGGTAAGAGTATATCTGAGGGGTAAATCCCCAAGATCGTTATACCACCTGTAAAGTGGATTTGCTACCCACAATGCGAGGAATACCTCATGCGAGTCCTATGGGCTTATGCGAGTGAAATAGTCCCATGCGGACAGGTATAGCCTATGCGAGGAATACCTCATGCGGGTCCACAAGACCCATGCGGGTGAAATAGTCCATGAGTAGGATTGCTTATTGATACTACGGGCGAGGGACCCTGTTTTGATCACAAGCCTCCTATTTTTATGCAGTAAAGTATATACTTGTTACTCTCATTGTTAGTAAGGCACATGTTATCGTATTTTGATTTTCTTCCATGACTCAAATTATTTTCGCACTTATGATATCATTATTACGATTTTCCGATTCTACATACTTGGTACATATCATGCATCGACCCTTCCGGCCGCGTTCACGCCGCAGTGGTAAAGAGCGTGGATCCTCGTTCTGTGATCACCGTTCGGTGTCGAAGCTCCATTCTCGGAAGCTTGTTTTGTTAGTACGGTTTTTCCACGATGTTATAGACATTGTGTATATTCAGGTATGGCGGGCCCCGTCCCGCCACGCTTGTTATCCTAGAGTATGTGGTCACATATGTGTTTGAATTTGTAAGAACAAGTTGTCTCGCTATACTTTTGATTAAGTATGTTTTATGGAAGGCACTTTATCTACCGCCAATGATGTTTACCTTTTTATAAGTTATGTGTTATGTATGTTCATTGCTATTCTCTCGACGATATACCGATGCGGTACCCGGCAGGTACCGCCGCGCCCGGTTGGGTCGTGACAAAATTGGTATCAAAGTAGTTAGTCCTCGGAAAGTGTCTACAGACCGTATCTAGTAGAGTCTTGATTATCGGTGTGTTGTGCACCACATCTATAATCAGGAGGCTGCAGGATATTTAAGATTGGTTTCCATTCTTTCACTCTAAGATCGTGCAATAGAGCTGAGTTATAGGTTGAACCTCCTCTGATGTTTTCCTTTATGTATCAGTTATGCCTCCACGCAAGGCAACCGCGGCCCAGAAGGGCAAGGCAGCTGAGGGTGCTGCTAGTGGGACGCGGAGGGTCACGAGGGCACAGGCCCAGTCTTTACCAGAGATGATGTTTCGGGCGGCGAGTTCCACGACGTCGCCAGCCTCAGCTGAGTTCGAGGCGTGAGCGCCATCGAGATCGCGACGGAGCCTCCATCCCACGATCGGTGAGTATAGAGATTACGGGGAACAGATCCGCTTATTGACCAGTATAGTGGCAGGGCAGCGCCGACAGGAGCAGGCAGCCAACCCTAGAGCCGACAGTTTACGGATTCGGGATTTCCTAGGTTGTCATCCACCCGAGTTCTATGGCTCGAGATTCGAGGAGGATCCGCAGGAGTTTGTGCGGCAGTTACAGCGGACCATGCAGGTGCTCAGAGCCTCAGAGACTGAGTCCGTTATGCTAGCTTCTTACCGGTTACGCGATATTGCGTTGAACTGGTTTGAGTCATGGGTGTTGTCGAGAGGTGAGGATGCTCTTCCAGCTGTTTGGGAGGAGTTCACAGAGGCTTTCCTGGATCACTTGCCCTCGAGATGGCGAGAGCCCGTAGATAGATTCTTGACCTTGAGGCAGGACGGGAGGACTATTAGAGAGTACAGCCTGGAGTTTGACTCCTAGGCTAGATATGCGCACACCATTGTAGGCGACATACGGCAGCATGTGGTTCATCCAGATGTGATGGGTTAGACCGTCATATGATACGACATCGACGCAGGTGGCTCTTCAGCCAGGGATGGATATTGCCAGGATGCAGGCGTATGCGCAGGGGATTGAGGATAGAGAGAGGCAGGATCAGCTAGATTTAGGCCAGCCCAAGAGGCTGTGACAGCAGGTCTCGTGGCGCTGAGGCGACAAATTTCATGAGACTAGTCCACATTTCACCCAAAGACAGAGTGCTCCTTCTCGCCGCACGAGGTCCGATCACCGTTACTCGGAGCAGTCGACTCGTGACTTCGTGGTTTCAGGAGGCGAGTCGTCACCAATCGAGACCACCCACATCTCGGTGCGTTTGATGCGGTAGGTCTCATCCGGCGAGTACCGTATGGGTTCGAGCGTGTTACTCTTGTGGCGGCGCAGGCCATCCGAAGAATGATTGTCCGCCCCAGGCGGCGGAGCGTTATGGTTCAGCCGACGGATAAGTTCTCGGATCTTCATCTTCGATGGTCGACGCCCGAGGCGTGGTACTCATGGCCAAAGAGCCGCGAGAGGTCATGGTAGGGGTCCCGATTAGCGGTCCTCGTAACCGCATCTATGCTATGTCCCACCGTCAGACCGGGAGGCGCCACGGATGTCGCCACAGTACATTGTTGGTTTCTTTTGTGATGTATATGCTTTGATAGATCCGAGTTCTACCTTGTCCTATATATCTCCCCATATCACGGTAGAATAGTGATAGAGCCCGAGTCCATAAGACCTTTTGAGGTGGCTACGCGATGGTGATTCGGTGATAGCCGAGCGGGTATATAAGGCTTGCCTCAGGACTATAGACAGTCGTCGACTTCATCCGACTTGATAGAGTTGGATATGATGACTTTGATGTGATTATGGTATGGATTGGCTAGGCCCCGCTATGCCAATGTAGATCAGAGAGAGATTAGTTCGGTTCCAGCTTTCGTGAGCAGTTATCGAGTGGAAGGGAATACGGCCGCCGGCGGTAAGTTTATTTCTTACCTCAAGGCTAGGAAGATGGTGCGGAAAGGGTATATCTACCATATGGTTCGTATTCGACATCGAGGTCGAGGTACCGACCTTCATCGATCCGGCCGTTAGAGAGTTTCCGACGTGTTCCCGGATGAGCTTCCGCATCCTCCCGAGAGGAGGTTGAGTTTTGCATTGATTTGGCGCGGATACTGACCGATATCTATTCCGCCATACAGACGGCACCCGCCGAGTTGAAGGAATTGAAAGACCACCAAGGACTTGCCGGAGAAGCGGCTTTATCGGGCCAAGTGTTTCTCCCCGGGAGCGCCGGTGTTGTTTGTAAAGAAGAAGGATGGACGCCGCGCACGTGTATTGATTATGTGCACTAAACAAGGTAACTATCAAGAACAGATATCCTCCCGTGATTGACGATTTGTTTGACTTTCGCAGGTACAAGGTGTTTTTCAAGATAGACTGCGGTGCGGTTATCATCAGTGCGAGTTAGAGACAGATATCCCAAAGATCGCATTCAGGACCGGTATGGGCACTATGAGTTCAGTGGTGATGTCTTTCGGTTGACCAACGCCCCAAAGAAGATTCATGGATTTGATGAGCGAGTGTTCAAGCCATTCTTGATATGTTCGTTATAGTTTTCATTGATGATATCTTGGTGTATTCGCGCACGCAGAGCATCTGATCATTTGAGGACGGTATTGGAGTCCTCCGACCGCGATTGTATGCCAAGTTCTCAAACGCGAGTTTTGGTTAGCTAGTGGCTTTCTTAGGGCATGTTATCTGGGCGATGGTATTCGGGTTGATACAACAAGATTGAGGCAAGACTTGGCCTGCACTCCACTACACCAACGGAGGTGCGCAGCTTTTTGGGCCTTGCAGGTTATTATCGGAGGTTTGTGGAGAAGTTTGCTTCCATATCAACACCTTTGACTAAGCTGACTCAGAAGGCAGTTATGTTCCGGTGGACGGATACTTGTGAGGACAGTTTCCAGTTGCTAAAGGAGAAGTTGACGATCGCCCCAGTTCTTACTCTTCCAGAGGGTTTAGATGGATATGTGATTTATTGTGACGCGTCAGGTATCGGGCTTGGGTGCGTCCGACGCAAAGACGGCAGCGTTATAGCCACGATCTCGACATCTTAGGAAGCATGAGAAGAACTATCCCACACATGACTTGAGTTGGCAGCGTGATTCATGCCTCAATATCCGGAGACATTATTTATATGGAGTTCATGTGGATATTTACACAGACCACAAGAGTCTCGGTATATCTTCACCGGAGGAGATGAACTTGCGGCAGACGCGGGTCGAGCCGCTAAGGATTACGATGTTGATATTCTATACCACCCGGGAAGGCCAATGTAGTTGCAGATGCCCTTAGTCGCAGATCGATGGGTAGTCCGTGCGATGCTGCCAGAGAAAGGGATATGGTCCGAGAGTTACATCGCCTAGCGAGCCTTGGGGTTCGTTTGGTTGATTACGATAGTGATGGAGTTCGGTTCGAGAGGTTGCCGAGTCTTCCATCGCCGGCGAGGTGAAGAGGCGATATGAGGATCCGACATGGTACGGTATCGAGATGCCGCCGTAAAGAGAAGAGTCTATTTGAGGTAGCCGGATGAGGTGCTAAGATTTGAGGGCCGGCCAGGTGTTCCCGATGCGGACAGACTTCGCCGCCAGATTCTCGTGAGGCACACGGTGCTCGTTATTCTATTCATCCGTGGTCGACTAAGATGTATCATGACCTCGAATCGTGTATTGGTGGGATGGCACAAGAGGACGTCGCGAGTTCGTAGCAGATGTCCTAATTGCCAGCAGGTCAAGGTTGAGCACGAAGTCCGGTGGTCATTGCAGCTATTGATATTCGACTGGAAGTGGAGGTGGTAAATATAGATTTTATTACAGGTTACCTTTCACTCGGAGGAAGCATGATTCCATTTGGGTTATCGTCGACAGTCGATTTAAATCAGCCCATTTTCTTCCAATCGACGACTTTTTCTACGAGGATTATGCTAGATCGTATATCGGGAGATTGTGAGATCGCACGAGTGCTCAGACGATTATTTCGCATGCAGGAGCCCAGTTCGCTAACTTCGAGGTCTTTCCGAATGGATTAGGACGCAGTGAGTCTCAAGACGACATTTCACCTCGCATCGACGGACATGCCGAGCGCACTATCCGTACACTCGAGGATATGTCGGGCTTGTGTTATTGATTTCGTGGGTAGCCGAGGATCATTTACCTCTTGGAGTTTGCTTATAACAACAAATACCACTCTAGTATTCGATGGCGCCTTTACGAGGCCTTATACTGGCGAAGTGCAGTCACCGATAGGCTGGTTCGAGGTGGAGAAATACTGATTAGTCGGGCCGACTTGGTTCAAGAAAGTGGATAAGGTGAAGCTTATCTAGAGCGGTTGTTGGCTCGTAGTCGGCATGTGTCGTACGCAGATCATCGGCGTCGACACTTGGAATTTGAGATAGATGATTGGGTTTTCCTAGGTACGCCCATGGCGGCGTGATGAGATTTGGAAAGAAGGGAAACTTAGCCCAAGGTACATTGGGTGATCGATTGTCCGTAGGTAGGCGCGTTGCCTATGAGTTAGATCTGTCGTGTGATTTGGAGGCGGTACATCCAGTTTTTCATGTGTCTATGTTGCGGAAATGTATTGGAGATCCATCTAGAGTGCACCCGATTCATGATGTCCAGGTGACAGAGGAGTTATCGTATGAGGAGAGTCCCATAGCGATACTCGATCGTCAGGTTAGGCGACTTCGGACAAAGGACGTGGCTTCCGTCAAAGTATTATGGCGGAACGAGAACAGGGAAGAGATGACGTGGGAAGCGGAGGATGACATGATGAAGAAGTATCCTCACGTATTTCCTATACCTCCAGGTAACCCACTTTCCCGCTTGTTAGTTTTGATTTAGCAATTTCGCTTGAGTATTGTTGTGGCTCGTGGAGCATCTTTTATTGCAAAAAGAATAGTTAAGAGGGTCTATGTCGATATTGTTATTTGAGTAAGCCTAGAAGGAACATTCGGGACGAATGTTTCTAAGGGGGGGAGAATGTTATACCCCGTAGTTCTGGCCATACGTGTGAGAGCGTGCGAAAGCATGTAAGACTTAAAATTTTCAAAAGATAGGTTGACGGATTGTTCCGGATGGGTTTTAGTCAACTTTGAGGCGGGTTATGACCTGATACATTGAGAGTTCCTAAGTGTTTCAAAGGCCTAGTGCGTAGTTCATTGAGTCTAGTTTCCAACGCAACCAACCGTTCGTCGATAGGACATCGGAGTAGGAAGTTATGAGAGTTACAAGTTCAATGCAGACGACGTAAATGTGTTTCGACAGAAGCGGCGCGCGCTGCCGCGCCGATATCCCGGAGGGTCGCTGAAGGTAGCCGCCGCCGGAAGCAGGGCCGCGGCGCGGAAAGGGCCCGGCGAGGCGCAGAGCCATCAGCGCGCCACGCAGGGCCGCGCCGGCGAGGGTTCTGCGGAAGTGGGGATTTGCACTGTTTTGTTTTAAAAGAGGTCATGGGTGGGTGACAAGTGTCCCCCCCCCCCATCTGATTTTGCATGTCTCTTATATTGACCAAGTCTTGAAGACTTGGTCATCTTTCAAATCTCTCTCTCTCTCTAAGCAAAAGCTCTCACTTCTCTCTAAAGTTCCAAGATGAATTCAAAGCCTAAGAAAAATCTGGAAAGTTAAGGACAAGAAGGAAGCTTGTGGCTAGCTTGTAGGAGTTATTGTGGTGGTGTTCTTGGAAAGGAGGCTAGCAAAGTTGTTGGAATAATTTTGGCTAAAGCTTTAAGGTAACAATTCTTCTCTTGTAGCTAGTTATTTGTGTTGCATGTGAATAAGAGGGAACTTGTAGTAGTAAATAATGCTCTTAGAATCATTGCATGTAAGAAATGTGGTTTGGATATGAAAAGATTGGTTAAGAAGATATTTTGAGCATGTTGTAGCCTACAAACTACTTTAGAATTGTTAAGTGAATTGATGTACCTTATGGGGCAGAATTCTACACACCCAAGTTTAGGTGTGTAATCCCCTTTGAAATGTTTGGATTGTTGGGCCTAAGATGTGGCGTTTGGATGTTGAATTCGGCCTTGAAAAATGTGGCAAAGTATGTTGAAACAAAGGAAATGCTGCCCAATTTTCCATAGAAATTAGTAACTTTGAACTTGGATTATTCTACATTGAAATTAGAGGTTAATGAACGTATCATGGTTATTTTAGGTTGACATATTACTTGCGGTAGTTTGGGTTTAGCAAGTGGATTGACCGAAGAGGTATGTGGAGCTTTCCTATCTCTTGAGCATGAGTAGTTGTATCTATGTAGTATGGTAGACGTACAAGATTTGGTATTCTTACTTGTTTTAAGTATATAAAGACTTGTTTCGTTTTAAGAAGTATAAGTCCCTTGGTTAGGGGAAAAGTATAATTTTACTAAAGTATAGGGTTAATATAACAACTTTATGGGAAGTTGGTTTATTAGCTTTATAAAAGTTTAAGAAGAAGAGATTTACTCTAAGTAAGATAAGTAAGGACAAGTGACTTGATTTATGAAAGGCAAATTGATTTTAAGGCATCAATTGCCCAAAGGTTTTATATGAACAAGAGTCATTTTTAAAGAATATAAGTATGTGGTACTTTGGGTTAAATTCCCGAATTTTCTTTTATTTAAATATGTTAGTGCCTTGAGTAAACTAAAATGAGAGAGTATATGAACAAGACTAATAACAAGTTATAAGCTTTCTTAACTTATATATGATTATGATATGATGACAGATTGAGCTAGGGTAAGAGTATATCTGAGGGGCAAGCCCCAAGATCGTTATACCACCTTCTCCAGGGTAAGAGTATGAATGAGGGGTAAGCCCCAAGATCGTCATACCACCTTCGGGGTAAGAGTATATCCGGAGTACATCTCCAAGATCGTTATACCACCTTCTTCGGGGTAAGAGTATATCGAAGTACATCCCCAAGATCGTTATACCACCGCCAGTGGTAAGAGTATATCGAGGGTAAATCCTCAAGATCGTTATACCACCTGTTCCGTGGATTTGCTACCCACGATGCGAGGAATACCTCATGCGAGTCCTATGGGCTTATGCGGGTGAAATAGTCCCAGGCGGGCGGTTACAGCCTATGCGAAGAATACCTCATGTGGGTCCACAGGACCCATGCGGGTGAAATAGTCCCAGGAGTAGGATTTCTTATTGATACTACGGGCGAGGGACCCTGTTTTGATCACAAGCCTCTTATTTTTATGCAGTAAAGTATATACTTGTTACTCTCATTGTTAGTAAGGCACAGTGTACTGTATTTTGATTTTCTTCCATGACTCCAGCTTATTTTTCAGACTTATGATATCATTATTACAGTATTTTCCAGTTCTACATACTTGGTACATATTATGTACTGACCCCCTTCCCCGGGGGCTGCGTTCATGCCGCAGGTAAGGGTAAGCAGGTGGTGGATCCTCGTTCTTAGGATCACTGTTCCGGTGTCAGAAGCTCCATTCCTCCGGAAGCTTGTTTTGTTGGTACAGTTTTCCCTGATGTTATAGACATTGTGTATATTCAGGAGTAGGGCGGGGCCCTGTCATACGCTTGTTATCCTTAAGTGCGTGGTCACATATGTGTTTTGGGCTGTAAGAACAAGTTGTACTGCTATACTTTTGATTAAGTATGTTTTTATGGAAGGCAGCCTTATCGGCTGACCATTGATGTTTACCTTTTTTATAAGTTATGTGTTATGTATGTTCCGCTGCTATTCTCTGATGTATACGACGGGTACCGGTAAGTACGATCGCGACCCGGGGTTGGGTCGTGACAAAGTTGCTGCATCATTGTTACTTGAAAAAGCATGACGGTTAGCAGAATAATATGCAGGAACATATGACATGAATTTTTATCATTCTAAACACATCAAGTTAGATATTTCGCAAATTCACTTTAATCATGCTCAATGGAAGTAAGAATACATAACGATGCATGTCAATTTCAAAATTCTATGGCATGTTTACTTGCTATTCTCCACTAATCATGGATACACATATAAGAGATCTTCAGGGCTTTTCAGGGTTGTAATGTAGGCTTAGACATGGGTAGGTAAAAATAGGCATTTATGCTCAATTTATGTACCATAAGCTCTTTTGCTTTAAATTCTTCCCTTTTCTTGTGATTCTCTTTTTTACTTCATACCTATTTTTCCCCTCTTTTGTTTTGAGAGAATGAAGTGTATTATGAATAGTCGGCACCCCCAAACTTAGGCTTTTGCCTATTTATTATTACTTTTTCATTGGGGTGCATCAAAATTGTTCACTCTCTTTGTCTCTTTTTTAACACTTTATATTCCAATCACCTCAATTTTTCACTTATGGCACAAGTGTGGAATTATAGGGTGTCAAAGAAAAGTCTTATTTTTAGGCTCAAAGGGGCTGACTAGGGATATAATTTGAATGTCAGGGGGATAGACAAAATGGTAAGAAAGGGCTAACAAAGAAATGCCTGAGTCATCTCCCTAACATGCATATCCCAACTATTTCGTCTCAAATAGCAAGCAAGCAGACACATAGGTTTAATCACTAACAATGCATAAATCAAGCAAAATACCCCAAATAGTCCGATTTCATGAATTTTAGGCATATCTAACCTAAGTGTTTAGACGGTTGCTTCTAATTCCATTACATTATTCAACCTTACTTCACTAGGCGTTTTCAGTAACTACAACATGCATGATCTTAAAAAAAATATGACTCGAAAACACACAAAACAAATAAAAAAGACTCAAAAACAATAAGACACCCCCCCAAACTTAAATCACACATTGTCCCCAATGTGTGCAAGACTAAAAAAAAGAAAATAAACAGGACAACTTACAGACTTGGTTTAAAGTGGTGGCGTCGGATAATGCATAGCAGATAACGTCAGAAATCCTGTCAGAGTGGACGAGGGAATTCGTTTCTAGGGCTCTTTTATTTTATTTTTTCAGATTTTTCGTTGCGGCTCTGCTATTGGCGCGGCTGGCTCTGCGACCTACGAACTTCCAGGCGTCGTGGCGCTCGAATTAGCGCCGCGGCCAATTTCTCGCGCCGCCTGCTGCGGCGCTGTGGCCGATTTTCTCTTCACGTTTTCATCCTCCAATTTTTGGCCCTGTACCTGTCATCACAACATGCAAACAATACCTTCCGTGAGACTGTTCTAACTAAAACTAAATTGCATTAAATAAAATAACCTTGGGTTGTCTCCCAAGTAGCGCTGTCTTTAACGTCTTTTAGCCGGACGCAAGTTCCTTATCATGTTAGAGTGAGATGGGTTACTAGGCTCATATATTCCGTTTCATTGATCACATAGGGTTTCAACCTCTGTCCGTTTACCTTGAAAGGGGCTCCCTCTCTCCCTTTTACATCAACTGCACCATAAGGGGATGCTCTTACCACAGTGTATGGTCCTGACCAACGCGATTTGAGCTTGCCTGGAAACAACCTTAACCTTGAGTTGAATAAAATCACTTGTTGTCCTGCTTGGAAGTCTTTCGGGATCAACATCTTATCATGTCATACTTTAGTTCGTTCCTTGTAGATCTTTGCATTCTCATATGCATTGTATCTGAATTCATCCAACTCGCTCAGCTGTAGCAACCTCTTCTGCCCTGCTTCCTTGGCATCCATGTTCAGCTTCCTCATTGCTCAATAAGCTCTGTGTTCCAACTCTACTGACAGATGACATGCTTTACCAAAAACTAACTTATATGGTGACATTCCAATGGGGGTTTTGAATGTTGTTCTGTATGCCAGCCAAGGTCGTCATCGGTTTGATAGACCAATCTTTCCTTGAGCCATCTACCGTCTTTTTCAATATGCTCTTCACTTCCCTGTTTGACACTTCTGCTTGCCCATTCGCTTGAGGGTGATAGGAAAGTGTGGTGCGGTGGTAGACACCATATCAGAAAATCAATGTATTAAGCTGCCTGTTGCAAAAGTGGCTTCCTTCATCACTGATGATGGCCCTAGGAGTACCAAACCTTGTGAATATATTCTTTTGGAGGAACCTTTGAACAGTCTTACTGTCATTTTCTTTAGTGGCTACCGCTTCTACCCATTTGGACACATAATCCACTGCCAGAAGAATGTACTGATTTCCAAAGGACGACGGGAATGGACCCATGAAGTCGATCCCCCACACATCAAATAGTTCCACCTCCAAGATCCCATGTGAAGGCATTTCATTTCGTCTTGATATGTCCCTGTTCTTTGACAACGATCACACTTCTTCACAAAGGCGTGGGCATCCTTGAAGAGGGTTGGCCAATAGAACCCGCTTTGCAATACCTTTGCCACTGTTCTTGATGCCCCCAAAGTGTCCACCACATTGTAAGGTGTGACAATGAGTGAGAATCTGGTGCATCTCATCCTCTTGTATACATCGTGTCACGACCCGACCCCGGATCCGTGACCGGTGCCTTAACCCGGGCACCCTTGTGACACAACATCAGAGAAAACCAGCGGAATATAAACTCACAATAAACAACCATAATGATATAAATAGTCTAGCCCAAAATGGCTACCCCAAAAGTACATAAAACGAGCGATTACATCCTTAAACAAACCAAGTTATGACAAGACTACAGGCCTCTAAGAAGGAGTAACACTATGACGGGACAGGGCCCCGTCATGCCCCTGAATGTACAAAACATCAACAACACCAGG
This sequence comes from Przewalskia tangutica, assembly GCA_029844215.1. Lineage (NCBI taxonomy): Eukaryota > Viridiplantae > Streptophyta > Magnoliopsida > Solanales > Solanaceae > Przewalskia > Przewalskia tangutica. The sequence goes on from CM056721.1 coordinate 18,597,074, forward strand.
GAGAACCATACCAAAAGTCGAGTCTCCGAAGAAATGGAGCTCCTGACACCTGAGTAAAAGATCCTAGGAATGAGGATCTACCACCTGCTTTCACTTACTGCGGCGTGAGCGGCCAGGAAGGGGTTAGTACACAACGTACCAAGTATGTAAAACTGGAAAATACTGTAGTAATATCATAAGTCAAAAATAAGTTGGAGTCATAGATAAAAATCAATTTCCTTGCACTGTGCTTTACTAACAATGAGAGTAACAAGTATAAATCTTATAGCATAAAAAAATAGGAGGCTCACGATCAAAACAGGGTACCTCGCCCGTAGTATCATTAAGAAATCCTACTCCTGGGACTATTTCACCCGCATGGGTCTGTGGACCCGCGTGAGGTCATCCGCCGTCGTGGGACTATTTCACCCGCGTGGATCTGTGGACCCGCATGAGTACCATCGCCGTACTCGCGTGAGACTATTTCACCGCATGGATCATGTGGTCGGGATCCGCGTGAGTGCAAGCGTCGCTCGCGTCATGGGCGACAAATCCATGGCATAAATAATAACGGGGTTTACCAGTAATAATATAAATATATAACATAGCTCATCCGCTATCATACATAACATAAGCACTACCGCCTATCATATCATACATAAGCACTTCTAGCTATCATATCACAACATAAGAACTACCGACATATCATAACATAAGCCTACTGCAGAACATCATAACATAAAGTTAAGAAATCCACAACTTCTTATTAACATTATTAATATATCCTCTCATTTTAGTATCCTAAGGCACTAACATGTCTTTTAATAGAAAATCCGGGAATTCAACCCAAGTACCTTGTACCTCTAACTTTTTAAGAAATAACCCTTTTTATACAAAAATTCCAAGATACTAATCACCACAGTATCAAGTTACGATTTCTTTTCAAGACAAGTCACATTTCCTTTTAGAAATATAATAAGCTTCTAAATCAAGTGACTTCATTTCCTTTAAAACCTTAGGCAACCAATGCCTAAAAATCAATTCACCTTTCTTAGTTTCAAATCCTTTACCCGTACTTGTTTTAATTAGAGTAAACTTTTCTTTGTGAACCTTTCAAGAAAACTAATATAACCAACTTCCCATAAAGTCATTATATTAGCGTTATCCCTTTGTCAAATACATTTTCCTAAATCGAGGACTTATACTTTTGAAATGAAACAAGTATCATATACTTTAAAACAAGTGAAAGATATCAAATCTTGACGTCTACCGTACTACATAGTCTAACTACTCATGCTCAAGAGATAGGAAGGTTCCACATACCTCTTCGGTTAATCCACTTGCTAAGTCCGAAATACCGCACGTAATATGTCAACTTATAATGACCATAATACGTTTATTAACCCCTAATTTCAATGTAGAAATATTCCAAGTTCAAGTTACTAATTCCTAAGGAAATTTGGGCAGCATTTCCTTTGTTTCTACATACTTTGCCACCTTTTTCAAGGCCGAATTCAATATCCAAACGCCACATTTAAGGCCCAACAATCCAACATTTCAAAGGGGATTACACAACCAAACTTAGGTGTGTAAAATTCTGCCCCAATAGGTAAAACAATACACTTAACAATTCTAAAGTAGTTTGTAGGCTACAACATGCTCACAATATCTCTTTAACCAATATTTCATATCCAAACCATTTTTCTTACATGCAATGATTCTAAGAGCATTATTTACTACTACAAATTCCTTATTCTTCACATGCAACACCAATAACTAGCTACAAGAGAAGAAATGTTATTTTTGGAGCTTTAGCCAAAACTATTCCAACAATTTTGCTAGCCTCCTCTTCAAGAATACCACCACAATAACCTCCACAAGCTTGCAAATAACTTTCCTTCTTAACACCCTTTTCATATTTTCCTTAAGCTTGGAGTTTCTCTTGATTTTCTAGAGAGAAGGGAGAGTTTTTTAGCTTAGAGAGAGAGAGAAAGATGAAGGATGAAAGATGACCAAGTCTTCAAGACTTGGTCAATATAAGGCATGCAACATTTCAGATGGGGGGACACTTGTCACCCGTGACCTCTTTTAAAACAAAGCGATGCAGAAATTTCCACTAACTCGCAGATCCCGCCTGGCGCGCCTGCGATCGGCGCGCGGCGCTGAACTCTGCGCGCTTCTTAGGACTTTCGGCGACGCGGCCTGCTTCCGGCGCGACTGAAACGGCGACCCGCCGGATCTTGGGCGCGCGGCCATGTACGGCGCGCGGCCACTCTGCGCCGTGCGCAGAGCCTCGATCATGATCGGACGAACCACGGGGTATAACACATCGCCTGATGATTTGGTCGGCGTCGTGTTTGTATAACATTAGCTCCTCCCAATAGTAGTGTTTTACTTCGGAATAAAACCTCTTCACTTGTTGTCCTGTCAATCCTGGGGGTACTACCTTAGCTGCAAGAAAATTAACAAAATCAGCGTACCAAGGTAACTTAAAAACCGCACTTACTTGAAACAATTGCTCATCTAGGAAATGATCATTTATCTGCACATCATTGGTGTTCTGGCTCTCTATGTTCTCAAGTCTCGACAAGTGGTCTGCAACTGAGTTCTCTGTCCCCTTCTTGTCGCGAATCTCCATGTCAAATTCTTGTAATAGCAGGACCCATCGGATGAGGCGAGGTTTTGCATCCTTCTTTATCATCAAATACTTTATGGCACAGTGTTCAGTGTATACTATCACCTTATTCTCAATTAAGTATGGCCTGAATTTATCGAATGTATGTACTATTGCTAGCAATTCTTTTTCTGTAGTCACGTAATTTAACTGCGCGTCATTCAGAGTTTTACTAGCATAGTAAATGGATCTGAATACCTTATCGATCCTCTGCCCAAGCACCGCTCCCATTGCATAATCACTTGCATCACACATTAGTTCAAATGGGAGCTCCCAGTTTGGTGCAATGACTATGGGTGCTGAGATAAGCTTCTCCTCGAGTGTCTGAAAAGCGGTCATGCTGTCACGACCCGACCCCGGGGCCGCGACTGGTGCCCTACCGGGGCACCCCGTTTAGGTATACCTCAGAGAATAGCAGCGGAACATACATAACACATAAACCTGTAGATAATAAACATCACCGGCTAGCCGACAAGGCCGCATTCCATAGAATATACTTAATCAAAAGTAAAACAGTACAACTTGTTCTTACAACCCAAACCACAAACGTGACTACAGACCTCTAGGAATAACAACTGTGGTGGGAAAGGGCCCCGCCATACCCCTGAATGTACATAATACCTATAGCATCAGGGAAAAACCGTACCAAAAAAACAAGCCTCCGGAGGAATGGAGCTTCTGATACCAGACCAGTGATCCTAAGAATGAGGATCCATCACCTGCTTACCCTTACCTGTGGCATAAACGCAGCCCCCGATGAAGGGGGTCAGTACACAATATGTATTAAGTATGCGAAACTGGAAAATACTAAAAATACCTCATAAGTCTAAAATAACTGGAGACATGTATGATAATCAATTTACAGTACACTGTGCCTTACTAATAATGCGAATATCAAGCATATACTATACTGCATGAAAATAGGAAGCTCATGATCAAAGCAAGGTCACCCACCCGCAGTATCATTAAGCAATCCTACTCCTGGGACTATTTCACCTGCAGTATCATTAAGCAATCAGTAGCGCACGGGTATGCTTCCATTTTGATTGCCGCCTTGTTGTTTCCTTTTGGACATACTGACACGATGCGTAGCGCACGGGTATGCTTCCATTTGAAATGCTGTCTTATTGTTTCCCTTTGGACATACTGACACGATGCGTAGCGCACGGGTATGCTTCCATTTGGAATATTGTCTTAGTGTTTCCCTTTGGACATACTGACACGATGCGTAGCGCACGGGTATGCTCCCATTTGGATTGCTGTCTTGTTACTATCATATCATAGATCACGGCGAGGAAGGATTTACCGCACGCAGTGATGATTTGGAGGCGTGAGTCACGACTTGATATGACTGTTTATATGTTGTGAACTGTAGTTGGTTATCATACATGTCTCCTGCTTTATATAGACTATTATGATTTCATTTACAGTGTTTTACAGTTTCACATACTTGGTACTGTTATCGACTCCTTCGTTCGCGCTGCCGCAGTAAGTACGTCATTTGCCGATCCGCGTGTAGGATCTCATTTCAGCGTATTGGGAAGCTCCGTTCCTTCGGAGGCTTATCTTTGGTATGTTACCCTGAGTCTGTAGATTCTTGTGCATTCAGGGGTATGGCGGGGCCCTGTCCCGTCATAGTTGTTGTATAAATCTTAGAGGTGCAGAGTAATCACAAGCGGGGTTGTAAGGATTATCGCTCAAATGTCTATATATATATATGTTGAAAGGCAACCATTTTGGTTGGCCTATTTTCTTTCATCTTGATCCATGTCTATTTGCATGTTTAAGTTTTTATTTCCGCTGGTTTTCTCTGATGTTGTATCACTAGGGTGCCCGGGGTAAGGCACCAGTCACGGGCCCGGGTTCGGGTCGTGACAATTTCAAACAAGTCACTATACTTTTAGAAATATGTTTCGGGCTTCTAACTCAAGTGACCCTCATTTAGACGTTAAGCAATTGATGCCTTTAAATCGAATTGCCCTTCTTAGTTTCAATTCTTTCATCTATGTTATACTTTTAGAAATATGTTTCGGGCTTCTAACTCAAGTGACCCTCATTTAGACGTTAAGCAATTGATGCCTTTAAATCGAATTGCCCTTCTTAGTTTCAATTCTTTCATCTATGTTTACCTTATTCAAGAAAACCAACTCTTTAACCTTCCATACAGTTATTATAACCAACTCCCCATAAAGTCGTTATACTAACTTTATGCTTTAGAAATTAAGACATTTTTATCCTTTCATAAGGCCGTTATAACTAACTTCCCATAAAGCCGTTATAACTCCTTATATCTCAAACAATTTCGTTCTTTTATTAACTAAGAGACTTATACTTCAAATCAGTTTACACAATTTTCAAAATACTTCATGTCTCATAACTTTAGAAAACAAGTTTCTTAACTTAAAAATCAGGTCTCTTATCTTTAGAATAAGTTCAATACTCAATACTTCCCCACCAAGTATTCTATACTTTTTCATGTCAAGAAATCCTTGTCCACCTTATTTAGAATAAACCATTCCTCAAGAACAAGTGAGTTAACTCTTTAACCCAACCCACTTAGATATTTTCTTAAAACAAGTCAAGTATAACAAATGGATTAACTTCATTTAAATCGCGTACGTCTACCGTACTATATAGTTATAACTACTCATGCTCAAGAGATAAGAAAGTTTCCACATATCTCTCCAGTTAATCCACTTGCTAAGTCCAATATACCGCACGTAGTACGTCAACCTATAATGACCATAATACGTTTATTAACCTCTAGCTTTAACGTAGAATATTCCAAGTGCAAAGTCACTAAATTCTACGGAAAATCGGACAACATTTCCTTTGTTTCTATATACTTTTACACCTTTTCAAGGTCCGAATTCAACATCCAACGCCACTTTTAAGGCCCAACAATCCAATCAACACAAAGGGGATTACACACCTAATCTTGGATGTGTAAAATTCTGCCCCACAATGCATATTTAACAAAATCAATAAGCTAAAGGTAGTATCTTGGCTATAACATGCTTACATATCATTCTTATCCAATCTTTTCATATCCAAACCATATTTCCTACATGCAATGTATCTAAGAGCAATGTTGACAACTACAAGTCCTTTCTTCTTCACATGCAACATAATTTACTAGTAAAAAGAGAAAGAATTGTTACCTTAGAGTTTACCCCAAATTATTCCAACAATTTCAATAGCCTCCTTTTCACAATCACCTCCACAAACCTCCTACAATCTTGTTAACATGTTTCCTTCTTGCCATTTTTTCCAGATTTTTCTCAAGCCTTGATTTCTTCTTGATTTTCTAGAGAGAATGGAGAGCTTTTAATTCTAGAGAGAGAGAAGAGCTTGAGGAATGACCAAGTCTTCAAGACTTGGTCAATAAATAGGACATGCAAAATCAGATGGGGGGACACTTGTCACCCTCCCATGACCTTTTTTAAAACAAAACAGTTCTGATTTTTCCACCCAGCCTCGCAGAACCCGCCTCGGCGCCGCGGCCCTGCAGCCGGCGCCGCGGAGCTGAAACCTCCGCATCCTCTCAGAACTTCCGCGCGCGCTTCCGGCGCGGCGTACTGGCCCCGACCGATGTTGCTTTTCGCCGATCACAGACCGAACTTGTAACCTCCATAACTTTCTACTCCGATGTTCTATCGACGAACGGTTGGTTGCGTTGGAAACTAGACTCAACGAACTACATGTTAGGCCTTAGAAACACCTGCAAACTCTGGATGAACTAGGAGATATGCCGCTCCAAAGTTGACTAAAACATGTCTGAATCATTCTGACAACCTATCTTTCTAAAATTTTAAATCTTAACTCCTGTCGTACGTTCTCATAGCATGACCTGAATTACGGGGTGTAACACATGCATTCCTTATTGAATTCAAAAGTAACCCCCGCCATTAGCAAGGTGGTAAGAGGCTTTGAAACTTTTGAGAAGTCCTTGATGAATCTTCTATAAAAATTGGCATGCCCAAGGAAACTTCTAACCCCTTTTGTTGATACTGGAGGTGGTAGATTTTCGATTACTGAAATCTTTGCTTTGTCCACCTCAATACCTTGGTTGGATATTTTGTTTCTCAGGACAATCCCCTATTTTACCATGAAGTGACACTTCTCTCAATTCAGCACAAGGTTGGATTCTTCACACCGTTTCAACACTGCTTCCAAGTGCCTCAAACACTCGTCGAACGAGGCCCCAAAGACCGAGAAATCATCCATGAAAATCTCTATAGTCCTTTCCACCATGTCCGAGAAAATTGCCATCATACATCTCTGAAAGGTCGCAGGTGCATTGCAAAGCCCAAATGTCATCCTTCTGAATGCAAACGTACCAAAGGGGCAGGTGAATGTTGTCTTTTCCTGATCTTCTGGTGCTATCGCAATCTGATGATATCATGAGTAACCATCCAAAAAGCAGTAGTAGTTGTGCCCTGCAAGTCTATCCAACATCTAATCTAGAAATGGCAACGGGAAGTGGTCTTTTCTGGTCGCCTTGTTCAACTTGCGATAGTCAATGCAGATTCTCCACCCAGTAACTGTTCTAGATGGAATCAGCTCGTTCCTTTCGTTGGTCACTACTGTCATACCACTATTTTTGGGAACCACTTGTACCGGACTCACCCATGCACTGTCAGATATAGGGTAAATTACTCCAGCATCAAGCCATTTCATGATTTCTTTTCTGACTACCTCCTTCATGTTTGGGTTCGCCTCTACGTGCCTCGATGGAGGTCCGCTTCTCTCATCCAGACGGATCTTATGCATTACTATTGACAGACTTATCCCCCTTATGTCTGCTAATGTCCACCCAATGGCACGCTTGTGAGCCCTCAGTACTCTCAGCAGCTTCTCAATCTGTACTGTGGATAGATGACATGAGATAATCACCGGTAAGGATTGATCTTCACCTAGATATTGGTATTGTAAATGATCTGGTAGAATTTTCAACTCTAACTCTGGAGCCTTTTCTGTGGATGGTACTGATCTCTCTGGAATCTGCTCAAGCTCTTCATATCTCTTCTTATCACACTTCTCATAAGAATTCATCCAATTTGCATACTCCATCAGCTTTGGATCGTTGCCACTACTATCATCCCATCGGGTCAGTACTTCTTCAAGCGCATCAGCATTTCTGAATCCTTTTTCTGACACTGCGTCTTCGATTACGTCATTGGCGAAACAATTGTCACTTGCATCTGGGAAGGTTGCTGCCCGAAAAACATTAAAAATCACTTTTTCTTCTTTCACACGAAGTTTCAGCTCCCCTTTTCGAACATCGATGAGTGCCTGTCCTGTGGCTAGGAAGGGTCTGCCAAGTATGATGGGGATCATGCTGTTATATCTCATGTCTAAGATGATGAAATCAGCGGGAAATATGAACTTGTCCACCTTTACCAACACATCCTCGATGATTCCTCTAGGATGGACTATGTAGCGGTCAGCTAATTGTAAAGTGATGTTTGTAGGTCCGACTTCTCCCATCCCAAGTTTGCAAAATACTAAGTAGGGCATCAAATTTATACCTGCCCCCAGATCGCACAACGCCTTCTGACACTCAAACTTTTCAATAGTGCATGGGATGGTGAAGCTCCCAGGATCTTTTAATTTTTTAGGTAGCTTTCTCTGTAGGATGGCACTGCATTCTTCAGTCAACACCATTGTTTCGTAGTCATCTATCCTCCTCTTTTTGCTAAGAATATCCTTCATGAATTTTATATAACTCGGCATCTGTTCTAGTGCCTCAGCAAACGGGATGTTGAGTTGCAATTATTTGAGAATTTCCAAGAATTTAGAGAATTGTTTGTCAAGAGCACTTGTTTTTAGCCTCTGGGGGTACGGTAACTTCACCTGGGGTGCGTTCACAACAGCTTCCAGCCTCATTTCACCCTTTTTGCTCTGGGCGCCACGGACCTGAGATTCGGCACCGTGGCGCCTAAAGTTCTGCACTGTCCCAGAATCATCGGCGCCGTGGCGCTGCAACTGCTGCGAAATTTCTGGGTCCTTCTTTTCTGGACTTGGGGATTGTGAGTTTGCTTCCACCGGTTCGCTATTTTTCAGGTCAATCGCATGGCATTGCTCTTTTGTATTTCCTCCAATATGTTCAGGGTGCTTCCCTTGTATTCTGCTGCTTAGCATGCCCGCGAGTTGTCCTATTTGCGTTTCCAAATTCTTCAAGGACACTCTCGTTTCGTCCATGAACTGAGTTTGGTGCCTAGTTAGCCTGAGTATGGCTGCTCGTAACCCATCCTGCTCTTCCTGTGGGGCCTGGGGATTACACTGTTGATAGTGGTAATCCATGTTTTTAGGATCCATGAGATGAATCAAAACCAACAAACGGGACACGGCGCACGGGTTTCACGAATAAAAGAGAAAAATATTATAATAAACAAAAAAAAACAAAAAACAAAAAACCAAATTAGAAATTAAGAATAGATAAAATGATATTGAACTACGCCAATCCCCGGCAACGGCGCCAAAAACTTGATGCGCGAATTATGCACACACTAACGCAAGTGCACGTGTCGTGACAAGTAATATAGTCTAGAAGACCGAGTTATCGTCCTCAGGGATTAGTGTCCAATTATCAAACTCTATTCTATGGTATCTATTTGGTGACCGATAATTGATGAATTGATTATAACTATAATTATGGATGCTAACTAAATTACTTTATGTTACTTCAGATATGGTGGAAATAGGGCTTCCAAATCTCCTCAATTATCCGCTCATCTCACTTGTTAATGCAATTAATTATGGTTCTTCTTCTATTTTGAGATAGCATGTTAACTAAGCCGTTTTATACTCCTGTTAAGGTAATATAAACACTCAACCCCAATATCTTCTACCTTTCGGTGATAAGATTGACTATAAAGGAGGATTAAGAGCAATAACCTATTAAACTACACAAGTATCGGGGTACTTTCGTCCACGATTTAACCTATGTTTATTCAACTATAGCATATTCACAATCTCCCCTTTCGGCTTTCGATTAGAAATCATATAGATTATGATAATTAGTGATCAATTAATTACCAAGCATTCAAGACAAATATTGAATAAATCTCAACAATGATAAGAAGAAACCAAAACATGCATTAAATGTTAAGAATGAGTTTCAAGTGATTTGATATGGAAAGCCCTAAATTAAGTTAGTTCCTAGCCATAGACATGCCAAGAACTAAACTAATATCCTACATAAACTACAAAGAAATAAAACAAGGAATAAAGAAATTACACAAAAGTAGTCTTCAATCTTGAGCTCCAAGTTTGTGATGAATTGGCAAAGGTTGGAACTCTTAATCTGACCTAGAAAGGTCCTTTTTATAGCCTCCAAAAAGTTCTCCAACTTTTTCTTCTAGGCCTTGGCCCATTCCCATTCGAATTTGACAGAATTCCCGCCTCGGCGCCGCGTCCCTGCAACTGGCGCCGCGGTGCCGAAACTCCTGCAGTTCTCTGTATTTTGAGCGCCGTGGCGCTCTGACGCTGCTGGCTAGAGGCGCCGCGGCGCCGCCCTGTTTCTTGCCCGGATCGCCAATTTTCTAGCTTTTTGAGCTCTGAAACCTCTGTTTCTGCCCTCTTTTGGCTCCTTTTCGCCAATGTGCCACTTTAAACCATTATGACTCAAAAGAAAGAAAATATATCCTAAGACGATACGTATTTGTACAAAAATGGGCAAAAGACTAACTAAAAATGACTCAAAAGGTGTATATAAAATACACCGATCAATTGCCTCGTAATTTTTTTTATTACTTCGTATGTTTGCACCACCAGATTTTGTCGTCTGAATCCGCCACTGGTCTTACTCCTACCTTACCTTATGAAGGTAAAGAGATTATTTTCAATAGATATTTGATTTTTTTAATTATGTTGTGGGGTTAGAAATTGAAAAGATGAAAGAATGATATTGAGAATTGAACTCAAACCTATTGTGTGAGAGATCCCTATTAGTGCCACTTAATCATAAGATCGAGACCTTTTGATTTATGTTTTCGCTGCAATGACAGCGACACCATTTATACCATTAACTGAGCAAATAGAAACTTCTTCGAAACTACTTGAATATTGTAGTAAGAGATACATAATTCTATTATTCAAGTACTAATGGAGATTATCGAGGACATGACCTTAGATAAGAGGTTATGGAGGACTCATATTAGGGTAGAAGGTTAGTAGATACTCTCGCTTATTTTTTCATATTAGTAGTCGCACTATTGCTCTATAGTTTAATGTACTTTGATTCTGTTATTATTTGATATTTCGTGTACTTTGATTATCTTATTTTATCTGTGTTAGCTACCGTCTCTTTTTTAAATGGCTTTATCATGGGTTAGTTGCTTTCGTACATTCCATTGTCATACAGCTTTGATTTTTTTGTCTTTATCTGACCTTTTTTTATGATTTCTCTTGAGCCGAGGATCTTTCGAAAATAGTCTTCCTACCTACCCCTCTCCAAACCCCACATCGTGGAATTTCACTGGGTATGTTGTTGTTGTTGTAACGAAGATTATCCAATCTTGTCATATTGCATCTTCAAAATTTCCTAACAATCAATGTGCATCTAATATCTTTGTGCATGTCACGTGCACAAAGTTATTAGATGCTTACATGCACTAATAAACATGATTTTTCGTTGTTAATCGGGATATTACTTATTCCATTAGTTAATTGGACAAACATGATGAATTATTTACTAGTGAAAGAGCACCTAAATATTATTTGATGCTTAAAAATCATGAATTGCAAGGATCAGCTAGTCCTATTGTTACACCCCATAGCTTCGCATTTCGTTGTATCACTGATCTCAACCACACATTGTTACACTCCGTAGTTTCAGGGCATAAAAAACGTAAGTAAGGAAATAAGATGTGAATGTTGGAAGGAAAGTATATTTACATTTTCGATAAGGAAAATTTTTGGATACAATAAAGGTGACGACGAGAAGTAGTACTAGAAATTGAGTTCTTCCCAATAGAGTGTGAGCAGAAAAGGAGCTCCCGAAATATAAAGGACAAAAGTTGGCAGATCATGTGCGAAAGATTACAGCACCGCGGTGCCACAACTACTGGGAGGTTGCAGGACTTTCGGCACCGCGGTGCCTATGCGGAATTTTTCAATCCGAAGATATTTTGTGACAAGTGGACTAGTGGGGTTCATGGGTCCCCCTCCACTTGGCCTACAAGTTCATATTGGGCACAAGTCTTGGAAGACTTGTGCTACACAAAGAAGATCTTCATCCAAACCCTCTCATCCCTTCCCTTGTTCGTGAAATTTTAAAATTCCCTAGCCAAAGTGAAGAACAAGACAACTTATTTTTCAAGATTAAGCACTCTAATCTAGTTCTAAGCCAAGTTAACTCTCCAAGTCTCTCCAAAATTGTTCTTGGCCGAAAAGGGTATGGAAACCCTAGGCTTGTTCATCAACTTTTTGAAGTAAAACATGAAAGGAAGATGGATACAAGCTTGTAGAGGATACATGTGCATGATTGTAACGCGAAGAGGTGATGTAAAAAGAAGCAGTTTGGCCTAGAACTTGTGGACAGTTTTGGCTAAAGTGAAGGTAAAGATTTTTTCTTCCTCTTTAAGATTAATGGAAGTTTCATGATGTTATAGTTAAGATATGAACTTGTATTAAGTGAAAAGGAGAATAAGAAGTGCATGTGACATTTTAGTGTGTTGGCCTATTTTGGGCAGTTTTTGTGTTATTGGATTCGTTGGTTATTGTTGTCGTTATCGTCACTTGTTGCATGTTAAAATGAAGGAAATATTGTTATTAAGAGTTGTTATGATATTTATAAACGTGTTGAAATGTGAATTGGATTATAAGGAATATTGAAAAGGGCCTTAGTTATGGTTGTTTGGCCGAGACTTGTATAAAACTGTTGTATATTGTTGTGCAGTTTTAGGGACTGTTTTATGGGCTGATTTTAGTGGACTATTTTACGTGATTAAGGGGTTGTTTTTACGTGAGAAATAGGTGTGTGAGTCACCTTAGTTAACTGGTTGGTTGTGCCCTTAATTGATGTTTGGTTGTTGAGAAAATTGGCCTTATTGAAAGGTGGAAAAGTACGTATAAATAGGGAAAGTGTTGTCCAAATTTTTATAAGAAAAGAGAGCAATTACTTGGTATATGTATTACACAGGTATCATGGAATTGATAGACGTGTTGTTGTCATTATAGGTTGAAGTACCTATTTGGGACATATTCTCATTGTCGTGTTGGTTAGTCGTCAATAAGGCATGTGAACTTCTTCCTTCTTTCTTTGGCATGTTCTACGTATGAAATATACATGTGGTATTGTTTCATGATTTATTCTACTCTTAGAAGTTAAGGAATATTCATGTTATTGATTATATGCTAAAGGCATGTCTAAATTATTCCTAAGTCCTTACCAAGTCTTATGGGAGATGTTGGTAAGAGTTTTTAGTAAGCATTGGAGTCGAGTTGATCTTGCTAAGTTACAACACGGATGAGAAAATGTATCGAACAAGCCATTGCAGCGTTAAATGAAAAAGGAATCGACAATCAATTATATTGAAATGAGTAGAATTTCCATCTGCATAGAAGCTAAGATATAACCAGTTCGTTTTACACTTTCTAGGTTCACAGCTGATTAGATAAGATCATTATTAATATATAACCTGCTAAAGGCTCATAAAATGGATTATTTGGCAATTTGGATCGGTTATCACTATGTAAATGTTTCCATAATGTTAGCCAGAGGAGCGAGACGAATTTAGATTATCGAGTTGGTACAGACGACAAGCGGTGTGTGAACTATCATTTCTTCTTTTGAAAGTTGTTTATTTGAAGTAAGTGGACATACTTAGTTTTATTGGATCTTAATCTCAAATTGATACTTGATATGATAAGTATCTTGATTTACCAAATGAGGTTTTAAAATGATACTTGATAGAATAAGTTACTTGATTTGAAAAGAATAAGTGACTTGATTTGAAAAGTATAAGTTACTTGATTTTAAAAGAATAAGTGACTTGATTTGAAAATTATAAGTTACTTGATTTGAAAAGTATAAGTGACTTGATTTTCCAAATGAGGATTTAAAAATGAAAGATATGATAGTATCTTGGAGTCTCTAAATGAAGTGTAAGTGACTTGATTTTATAAGTGAAAGTGCCTTGAAGTTACAGGTGCTAGTATCTTTGGTTTTTCTAAAAAGGAAGACATGGTATTGTCTTGGTTATTCTAAAAAGGAAGACATGGTATTGTCTTGGTTATTCTAAAAAGGAAGGCATGATATTGCCTTGGTTTTTCTAAAATGGAAGATGTGAAAGTGCCTCGATTTTTAAAAGGTGTAAGTGCCTTGATTTTAAAAGTATAAGTTACTTGAGTTTAAAAGTGTAAGTAACTTAATTTTAAAATGTGGAAGTGCCTTGATGCTACATGTGCTAGTGTCTTGGGGTTTATAAATGAAAGAATGTACGATGGACGTACATGGTGCTATTGGGTTCAAGTCCCTAATAGTATACGATATGATTCTTTTATAAAAAGGATGTACGGCGGACGTACATGATGCTATTGGGTTCAAGTCCCTAATATTACATGACATGGTAATGCCATGGGTTTTTCTAAAATGACAGTTCATTCTATTTGTTCTAATAAGAGTCAAGAATTATTTAACTTGCATATGTTTGCTCATGATAGCTATTCGTGCAAGTGTTATATTTTCACATCACTGCATCCCTCACTAGGGCCGACAACTTTATATATGTGTATGGTTCCATGGACATGTTTCCATGATGCGGGTTCGAGTCCCATGATATTATATTATTACATGGACTAGTTTTCCATGATGCGGGTTCGAGTCTCATGATATTATATTATTCCATGGACTAGCTTTTCATGATGCGGGTTCGAGTCCCATGATATTATATTATTCCATGGACTAGCTTTCCATGATGCGGGTTCGAGTCTCATGATATTATATTATTCCATGGACTAATTTTCCATGATGCGGGTTCGAGTCTCATGAATAGGATATGCATAATGATTTTGAGGGCAGGTTTCCCTGATTCTGACATGACTTTCATATTTTGAAAAAGGTACGGTTGATTTTTTATTTTGAAAATGTACAGTTTACTCGCATTACATCGAGTCCCACAAATGGACCGGGTACGTTATGCGATACACCGAGTCCTTCACTAAAGGTCGGGCGATATATAACGCTTACCGTGTCCTACCAAAGGGTCGGGACATGTTACACTGATGATTTCACCGAGTCCCTCACTAAAGGTCCGGGATGCGTTATATGAAAACAGATACGATGACTTTCATTTTTATAAGGTACAGTGGTACAATGGTACAATGGTACAGTGATACAAGGTATTTTTAGTTCAAATCTCTCTTACTAACTGGAATCAAAGAATTAGTAGATCTGTTCCGCCCAAAGTGAAAGTTGCTCGAACGAATGTGAGAGGAGATTAAATGGGGCTTCAAGACACTTTAATTTTCCCGATAGGAGAGGAGCAACTCGACTGTAAGGAGAGAAGTAAAGGGAAGCGTGTACGTTGTCACACTTCCTGTATTCCAAAGATGCCTAGAGGACGGGCTAAACGCAGCAGAGCAACGACCGGGGAGCGGGTTCCCCACTGGAAGGGGACATGAGATGGCCATCTCAAGGTACATCACGCGCAAGGCTAGATCCAGATCCCCCATAGCCTGTTCAGCATGAGAAATGGCTGGCGGAGCATTAGGATTTCCTTGATCCATTCTCAAGATCTCAGGACCCCCTACCAACTCGCTCCCGCTGACATTACAGGATTCCAATGTACTGCGTCCAAGATCAGAACGAGCTTGCCGGTGGGCCACTGACGTCCCATTCTTGAGTGAGCTGGAGCGCAACTATCTTATCCACTGAACTAGCTAGAAGTTATCGCTTCGGGCAAAGGCAACAAGATAAGATATGGAGCAGGCCATGAAATAGGTATAATAGGAATTTAGAAAGCCCTATATAAGCAATAGAACCTTTCACAGAGACCAAGGCCAGAACCTCCACCGGCCGACGTGTCTACTCGAAGATAACGAACCTGAATGGCTTTTTTAGGGTCAATTCCATCCATTTCGGTTGAGACAATTCTTACTTGTTCATCGCCAACTAATCTAGCTCCTGAAATAAATAACATTCTTGATCCTTCCACTATTTTTGTTCAATAAGATACCAAAGTGGATGATTGACTCATTCCATACTACAAATAATCGCAGGAAATCCTTTGATAACCCGAATTCCTATTTCTCAATGATATTCCACGATCAAGACAATTGGCTGAATCCCGTGAAACTATCTTCGCGCTGGATTCCTTGCCCCCGCCCTTGCTTAAGTATTTTCGCCATTCTTAGCTCTCTTCTTCCATCAGCTCTTCTTTCATCTGGAAGAATGGGTCATCTCCTGTTGGTGAATCTCCTTGCTATTGTTGTTTCTGCGCCTCAATGTTGTTCCTTTGATATACATCCCTGTCCGTCTGAACCGGTTACGTTTTCATAGAAGGTGAATTTCTACAAATCTGGCATCGGTTTCACGCTCCTTGCTCGCGGAGCGGTATACTGTCGCGCCCATTTTCGGCCGCGGCTTTAAATAAAACTCCTGCTGCTCGAATAAAAGGTTAGAAAATAAATAACAAAATGCTAAAGTGCAAAAAGGGTGCTAAAATGTAAAAGATGCTAAAGGGCTGCTAGGAATGCTACAGGGTTCGCGGAGTCGCCACCTAATTAATTTGGGTGAATTAGGACACCTAAATGTTTAACTAGTTTAAAGTAAAACATTAACTCCATTTTATGGTCTGCTAAACTTAGTGAGATTCTGGGCAAGAGTTCTTTATTATCCTAAAGGGAAGGGGTTAGGCACCCTAAAAGATCCGCTAACTTGCGGTTGTCCGTTCAAACCTAGGGTAATTATTATGTTTAAAAATGCTTGTTTTAGGAAAATATAAAGGATGCTTTGAAATATTTTGTAGAAGGAAGCATGCTGTAAATAAATTTTGTAGGATTAATGCTATAAATATATATTATAAAATATAAAGTGTGTGTTTTAGAAGTCGGTTTATGGGCTATAGATATGCATTTAATCGAAATCAAAGAAGTGATGCATTAGTTTTAGCTGTGCAATTTTATGACTAGGCAAAGATTAGATATAAATGACAAGCCTAAGATAAATAATTAAAAGTGCATTTCCAATTTTAAAACTACCCACCCCAGTTCATGTATTCAAGGATTAATTGTTCTAGACAGCCTATTAATTACAAATTAAATAATTAGGCAACAATTTAAACAAATAAGATAAAGGTGGATATGATCGAAGCTTCCAAGATGCGTGGCGACATCGTCTTATCCTATTTTGTCTTAGGAATTTCTGAAGCGGGAATGCAAATGCGGGTGCGGGTTGCCATTTGAAATGACTTGCGATGAGTCTCGCCGTGAGACTCTTTATTTTGCTCCGGTGCGTGCCATGTAAAATTAAGAAAAAGGATAAGGATTAGTAAAATATTCCAAGGGTATAAATGAAGATGTGCATATCTTAGCTAACATTTAATCAAGTCTGTCCCTAAACAGTAACATGTAGACAGTAACATGTAGACAGTAACATGTAAACAAAATGCAAAGACATTGGGCAAATTAATTAGCAATTCCGGCTAGCTCAACCTACATTTCTACATGCTTGCATAAAACGAAAACGACTCGCAGACACATGTTCTGAAAGAGGCAAACAGAATGCAAATATAGACGCAATGCCGATATGTTTAGACATCTGTAATGTATAACTCTTGGTTTTCTATTTACTCCTTTAAAGGAGGACAGTAGAAGCCACATAACAGGGATTAACACCCATACTAACAAAGAACTGCAGGTATACAGTTTAGAGATAGACAAAAACACATATGTAGCATAACTAATAGACTGCCATAATATATGGACTCCTACATATGCTTAGAGCAAATATACATGGTGATAGGTAAGGAATTAGATGCTGAAGTGGTTCCACAAATGCTACATATTGCTATAAGGGCATTTCACATTTAGACAAGCAGAGGGAAATCTGGGATGAATTTACAGGGGACATGATTTAATTGTGACTCCAAATCATAAAGGAAGCAAACAGGCAACAAGCACATATCATTTCCTCTTAAATAGAACTCAGAATTCAAACATGTTTTAAAGAAATCTATTGGATCTCAGTTGATATATAGAGGTATAATACCAAATACAGATCCTTAAACAGAGCATGAACAATTCAAAATAGGCTTTAGTATATTATTCAGGATCTAAGACAAGATTACAACTTCGCATTCGTTTCCCTTAATTCTTCACCAAACAGTTTTCACAAGCATGCTGCAATCAAAGAGGACAATTAATTGTTATAACTCAACATTAGAGGCAGTACTTATATTATTCCCTGACAGGAATGAATAACCCTTGGCATCAACTGGTAACCAACTGCTGGGTTTCATTATTGTATAGATAAAGCTTAGGCAACTTGATCAAATGAAAGGTTATTTCCTATCTGATAAACAGGGCAAAACAGATGTATAAATCAGGACAGGTACACTAAGAATAACTATTTAGAGCTTATCCTTTTAAGAACTTGAAGTTGTGACTTTTACAGGACATGCCGGCTCCTGATTCCAATCTAACTAGTCTGTTTTCTTATAATGGGCCTAGCCTGATATCTAAATGCCTTGAATTGGTCAGTTTATTCCAAACAGGCCTGCCTTTCAACAGATCAGATACATTTTAAAAAGGGTTTCATGAAGCTTGACATAATACCTCCTGGTATAACTTAGTAGATGATTTAGGGGACCTATCTTGTTATCCTTACTGAAAATAGATAGCAAACAGGTTGACATATGAAATAGAAACAATACGCAGCCAATTGTTTTACCACATACCAATCACATAATTGCAACTAAACAGACCACGCTTTAATCTTGCTTTGCTCAAACAACAAATAACATCTCCCCCAACATATAGGCAGTTTAACATGTATCGACGTCACTAAATGAACTCAAAATGTATCAATGAGATACATTACATACATATGTCGATGATCAGAAAAACCACAAACAGAGGAGTGCAAGTTTAACACGCGAAACAAAATGCTGAAATACAGAGATGCGACGAAATCGATAGAGAGTTGAATTTTACCTTCTCCGGCGGCGAACCGAGGCAGCGTATCAAGCAGTCAGTCCAATCGACGGGTTTTGGGTTTGTGATGCGAATAGAAGGGCAAGGCTGGTTTTTTGCTGATTTTCGACTAGAACTGAAGTAAAGGTATTCGAACTACCTATTCGTGCTATGCTAGTGGTCTGGGTGGCTGCTTCTGATATAGCAAAATAAATGCTGAGTGGCTGAGTGCCCTTTGTGCTACTGTCCTACTGTGCTCCGCCCTAAATTGCTATGTGGTTCCTAACTATTGCTAAGGGTGAAACGATTGCTATCTCCTGAGCCCTTAATCGATGCTATCGGTGGCCGCCCTTTGATTCCCCTTTGCATGTGCTTATATAGCCATTCTTCGGGTTCCTCATTAGGTAAATAGTAAGGGCTGATTCTTGGCGAGATATGTGCTGATTCGTATTGAAAATCCCCCCTGATTTCGTGTGATTTTGTGCAGATTGTGAAGGATATTGTGTGCGATTTCTGCAGGTTATGGTAAGGGAGAGCTGGCTTCGCTTGCGTGGGTAAGGAAGGTCCCGGATTCTCCGGCGAGAATCTCGGGTCGAACAAGGTAAGGCGGCGATTGGGTGCTTTAGGTTAGGTTATCTTTTGTTTTAGGGTTCGACGACGGGGATGAAGGCTGAGGGAAAGGCTGGGTGTGGGCTTCTGCGGGTAATGAAGTAAAGGGAGGGAAGTTAAAGGCTTAGGGGAAATGGGCTGAGGGAAATAACGTTGGGGCGTGGGCCTCTGGCTGAAGGGAGCCGCACGCGAACCGTATTGGGACGCGGTCTTTGGTAGGCGACGTCGCGGATGTTTAAAGAATTTGGGTAGTTAGTTTTAGGCTAGTTAGTTTAAATTAGGCATTTTAATTAGGTAATGTTTAATTAATTAGTGCTAAATAAACTAATAAATTGTGATTAAAATTTAGGCGCTTTAAAATTATTTAGGTGCTAAATTAGTCTAATTATTTAGGTCTTTGAATTAGTCTAATTTCGAGCTATAAAACTATTATGATGATAAGCGCGTGTTGTTTAATTAATGCTTAATGCTTTAGAATGCGACGCTATTATTTAAAATTTTATTGTTATGCATTATTGCGTTAAATTAAAATTAAAATGAGCTTAGATTGAATTATTTAAATGCTAAATGCAAATATGATTTTTTAGAATTGTTTAAAGCTTTATAAATGCGACGCTATTAAATGCATGTGTTAGACTAAAATTAATTGACTTTAAATTGCAAATGATTACTAATTAATGCGGCTATGCTGCGACACGACGTTATCGCTAAATTATTTATTTTATGCGTTTATTAATTATTTAAGAATTAACGACAAAGCTTAAAGTTAATAAGTGCGCGCGGGACTCTAAATGCTTAAGACTTTACGTAAGACGTGATGCCATTATTAAATTACTTATTTGTGCTCAGTATTTAATGTTTTATTGTTGTATTTTATTATAAAAATCCTAAAAATTATTTTACAAAATTAGTGTAATTTTATGGTTAATGGCCGACGAGGGTCAAAATTGGGTGTCAGCGGATGTCCTCTTTGTATGGAGATGATGGAAGAATCTTGGACAAAGACGTTGACTCATAGCCAATTTTGTCTCGATCTTCGAGTGCGTAAATCTTGGCGGGTAAACAAAGGCGACACAAAATCAAACCGCCCCTGTCGAGTTATGGCGACCTTTGGGTTACTATGGTCGAAACACCAAGCGCAGTTAACGCGACTCAAAGATGTCGGTGTCGAGTTATGGCGACATCGGGCTACCATGGTCAAAACACGAGGCGGGCTAACGCGGCTTAAAGATGTCGATGTCGAGTTATGATGACCTTTGGGTTATGTGCAAAAAGTAAAAGAAAATAAGCGCTTGAACACGGTGTCTTGCGCATGGCTTGTGGTCTTGGGTTCTATGGTGATGTGAGCGAGTGGGCCGACGCTGAGGCCGCTACGCCAATCGTTGGGAAGGTTGGCCCCAACGATTGCCGGTTATTTGAAGAGAAAATCCACGTTGTGCTCCTGCTGCTGCATGCTAATACTTGAACAAACGGTTAGTGCATAACTGTTAAGGCAAAACAATTTTAAAAACAATGTAACTGTGAATAGAAAAGGTTATCCTGCAAAACGTGATGTCTGTTGTGTTGATGCGATGTTGCGAATGCTGTGATTTTCGTCCCGCATGCACGCGTGTTGCGATTGTGAACGCGGGTATGTTGTCCTTGCTGCAATTGTCCCTGTGTACTAAAGCTCAAGAAAGAGTTAGTGCATAACTGCTAAGACAGAATAATAAAAAAAATGCAATTTTGAGAACAGAGAAAATCTTCCTTGTGTAGATGTAATATGCTGATGATGGCGTCGTTTTCGGACTTGCTGTGCTGATAACGTCGTTGCGGGCGTCTTTGCTTTGGCGTCGTTACGTAGACGCAATGCTGATGGTGTCGTTGCCTGGACACAATGCTAATAACGTCGTTGCCTGGACGTGTTGCTGCTGGCGTCGTTGCGTAGACGCAATGCTGATGGTGTCGTTGCTTGGACACAATGCTGATAACGTCGTTACTCGGGCGTGTTCTTCTTGGCGTCGTTGCAGACGCACGCCTTGATGGTGTCGCCGTCGACACTATGCTCATAACGCCGCGTTCGACGCTGGCCGCGTTCTTTGGCGTCGTTGCAGACGCACGCCGATGGTGTCGTTGCTTGGACACAATGCTGATAACGTCGTTGCCTGGACGTGTTGCTGCTGGCGTCGTTGCGTAGACGCAATGCTGATGGTGTCGTTGCTTGGACACTATGCTCATAACGTCGTTGCCTGGACGTGTTGCTGCTGGCGTCGTTGCGTAGACGCAATGCTGATGGTGTCGTTGCTTGGACACTATGCTCATAACGTCGCGTCGACGCGCTGCCTTGGCGTCGTTGCGTAGACGCAATGCTGATGGTGTCGTTGCTTGACACACGCCGATAACGTCGTTGCTGGGCGTGTTCTTCTTTGGCGTCGTTGCGTACGCACGCCGATGGTGTCGTTGCTTGGACACAATGCTGATAACGTCGTTGCCTGGACGTATTGCTGCTGCTCCTGTAGAATAAATGCTCCTGCGAGCTAAGCTTGAGAAAAAACGTTAGTGTATACCTGTTTAAACGAAATGATAAATGTATATAAGAAGTGCAATTTCATGGGTCG
This sequence comes from Przewalskia tangutica, assembly GCA_029844215.1. Taxonomy (NCBI): domain Eukaryota; kingdom Viridiplantae; phylum Streptophyta; class Magnoliopsida; order Solanales; family Solanaceae; genus Przewalskia; species Przewalskia tangutica. The sequence goes on from CM056721.1 coordinate 18,619,073, forward strand.
AGATGTCGTCCCTGATTATGCCTGACGAATACTGAGATGTTGCCCTTGCACTGCAACTGACGAATTGTTATGATGCCTTTGTTGTGTGCGATGCGCGGGTTGCAAGTTTGACTTTATGCCCGAGTTGACGCGCTAGGTTTTGTTGCAGAACTCTGAACTTTGATTGCCGACTGTTGATGCCCCTTTCTGCTGCTGCTGCTCTTGCTGCGGTCTTTGGATTGTTGTCATCCTCTGCCTTTGGCTGCTTTTCCTGCTTCTGCGAAGAGACTTTCGTCGTATTTTCGGCTTACCGTTGCACTTTCTCGCTTCATAAAAGACTGCGCCAAAGAAAATTTGTGTGTTTTGGGGGGGGTCGATTCGCATTTGACTTCGCCGCCTTGTCCCTTGATATCTGCGTGCAGTACGCTGATTTGCACTGCAGTTTCCTACATTGTCGATTTTGAAAAAGGTGTCACGCCGCTTCTTCTTTTCTCGGGACCCGCTGCCTATAGGAACGAAGACAGTTCAGGCTGCTCCACTCGGATGCCGCGAATCGGTCATATCATTGGACCGTGCCTTTGATCTTGTGAAATATTGATGCTCGCCATTGCTAAGTCAAATACAAATCGACCTTTGGGGGAGATGATAAATCTTTCTAAAAATGCAACAACCGGTGTTAGCATAAAGCACATAATTTGCAGGTATGTAGCAGATATATTGCACATAGCACATTCAAACGTTTCCTAACATGCAGGGGACCTCTTTATGCGGAGGAAGCCTGACGTCACTTATGCGAGATTATGACGGATTTGTCCAAGTCGTCCAACTATAATGCCTTTGTTGGAAATGGCGACCAAACGACGTGCACTTTTCCCAATTTCGCATGTCATGATTGGGCTTGGATTTGTCTGTCATTGTCACGCTACACATAATATGTTGGTTGGTCGTTGGGTTGAGAAACCCGTCGACAAGTTTGTGTCTTCCTAATTGTGGTGTCGATGTCGACCGACCCACCTAAGGTAAATGCACGCATGCCCTAAAATAAAGGGTGGTATAGCTCTATCTTAAGTTTCTAAGATTTGGCTTTTCGACGCAGGTTCCCGAGAGCTGACAACTCGAGTGAGAGGCTTACGCGCCACCGGTTAGGCCGGCACTCCACGATATTACCGACTCTCCTAAATTTGGATTTTGAAGAAAGAATTTCTTTGATGCACCCAGCGCACCTCGCATGTAGTGTGGTGTGAATTTTCCAGTGGAAGAAATATGAGCGGAATCTTAGGTTTAAGGAAAGCGAGAAAGGTAGCAATCAAAAATAAATAAAACAAAATACAACACACAAAAAATTAAATGCAAAATAATTGCCAAATAATAACCCTAGGTCTGTTGTGGTTAAGAACCTAAAATCCCCAGCAGAGTCGCCATTTCTGTCGCGCCCATTTTCGGCCGCGGCTTTAAATAAAACTCCTGCTGCTCGAATAAAAGGTTAGAAAATAAATAACAAAATGCTAAAGTGCAAAAAGGGTGCTAAAATGTAAAAGATGCTAAAGGGCTGCTAGGAATGCTACAGGGTTCGCGGAGTCGCCACCTAATTAATTTGGGTGAATTAGGACACCTAAATGTTTAACTAGTTTAAAGTAAAACATTAACTCCATTTTATGGTCTGCTAAACTTAGTGAGATTCTGGGCAAGAGTTCTTTATTATCCTAAAGGGAAGGGGTTAGGCACCCTAAAAGATCCGCTAACTTGCGGTTGTCCGTTCAAACCTAGGGTAATTATTATGTTTAAAAATGCTTGTTTTAGGAAAATATAAAGGATGCTTTGAAATATTTTGTAGAAGGAAGCATGCTGTAAATAAATTTTGTAGGATTAATGCTATAAATATATATTAAAAAAATATAAAGTGTGCGTTTGCGAAGTCGGTTTATGGGCTATAGATATGCATTTAACTGCGAAATCAAAGAAGTGATGCATTAGTTTTAGCTGTGCAATTTTATGACTAGGCAAAGATTAGATATAAATGACAAGCCTAAGATAAATAATTAAAAGTGCATTTCCAATTTTAAAACTACCCACCCCAGTTCATGTATTCAAGGATTAATTGTTCTAGACAGCCTATTAATTACAAATTAAATAATTAGGCAACAATTTAAACAAATAAGATAAAGGTGGATATGATCGCGGCTTCCAAGATGCGTGGCGACATCGTCTTATCCTATTTTGTCTTAGGAATTTACAAGCGGGAATGCAAATGCGGTGCGGGTTGCCATTTGAAATGACTTGCGATGAGTCTCGTAGTGAGACTCTTTATTTTGCTTTCGGTCGTGCCATGTAAAATTAAGAAAAAGGATAAGGATTAGTAAAATATTCCAAGGGTATAAATGAAGATGTATATCTTAGCTAACATTTAATCAAGTCTGTCCTAAACGGTAACATGTGAAGCGAATACGTAGACAGTAACATGTAAACAAAATGCAAAGACATTGGGCAAATTAATTAGCAATTCCGGCTAGCTCAACCTACATTTCTACATGCTTGCATAAAACGAAAACGACTCGCAGACACATGTTCTGAAAGAGGCAAACAGAATGCAAATATAGACGCAATGCCGATATGTTTAGACATCTGTAATGTATAACTCTTGGTTTTCTATTTACTCCTTTAAAGGAGGACAGTAGAAGCCACATAACAGGGATTAACACCCATACTAACAAAGAACTGCAGGTATACAGTTTAGAGATAGACAAAAACACATATGTAGCATAACTAATAGACTGCCATAATATATGGACTCCTACATATGCTTAGAGCAAATATACATGGTGATAGGTAAGGAATTAGATGCTGAAGTGGTTCCACAAATGCTACATATTGCTATAAGGGCATTTCACATTTAGACAAGCAGAGGGAAATCTGGGATGAATTTACAGGGGACATGATTTAATTGTGACTCCAAATCATAAAGGAAGCAAACAGGCAACAAGCACATATCATTTCCTCTTAAATAGAACTCAGAATTCAAACATGTTTTAAAGAAATCTATTGGATCTCAGTTGATATATAGAGGTATAATACCAAATACAGATCCTTAAACAGAGCATGAACAATTCAAAATAGGCTTTAGTATATTATTCAGGATCTAAGACAAGATTACAACTTCGCATTCGTTTCCCTTTAATTCTTCACCAAACAGTTTTCACAAGCATGCTGCAATCAAAGAGGACAATTAATTGTTATAACTCAACATTAGAGGCAGTACTTATATTATTCCCTGACAGGAATGAATAACCCTTGGCATCAACTGGTAACCAACTGCTGGGTTTCATTATTGTATAGATAAAGCTTAGGCAACTTGATCAAATGAAAGGTTATTTCCTATCTGATAAACAGGGCAAAACAGATGTATAAATCAGGACAGGTACACTAAGAATAACTATTTAGAGCTTATCCTTTTAAGAACTTCAAGTTGTGACTTTTACAGGACATGCCGGCTCCTGATTCCAATCTAACTAGTCTGTTTTCTTATAATGGGCCTAGCCTGATATCTAAATGCCTTGAATTGGTCAGTTTATTCCAAACAGGCCTGCCTTTCAACAGATCAGATACATTTTAAAAGGGTTTCATGAAGCTTGACATAATACCTCCGGTATAACTTAGTAGATGATTTAGGGGACTATCTTGTTATCCTCATCGAAAATAGATAGCAAACAGGTTGACATATGAAATAGAAACAATACGCGACCAATTGTTTTACCACATACCAATCACATAATTGCAACTAAGCACCACGCTTTAATCTTGCTTTGCTCAAACAACAAATAACATCTCCCAACATATAGGCGGTTTAACATGTATCGGCGTCACTAAATGAACTCAAAATGTATCAATGAGATACATTACATACATATGTCGATGATCAGAAAAACCACAAACAGAGGAGTGCAAGTTTAACACGCGAAACAAAATCTTTGAAATACTGAGATGCGAAATCGATAGAGAGTTGAATTTTACCTTCTCCGTGGCGACCGAAGCGTATCAGATCGATCCCAATCGGCGGGTTTTGGGTTTGTGATGCGAATAGAAGGGCAAGGTGGTTTTTTGATTTTCGACTAATCAAGTAAAGGTATTGAACTACCTATTCGTGCTATGCTAGTGTGCGGTGGCTTACGATATAGCAAAATAAATGCTGAGTGGCTGAGTGCCCTTTGTGCTACTGTCCTACTGTGCTCCGCCCTAAATTGCTATGTGGTTCCTAACTATTGCTAAGGGTGAAACGATTGCTATCTCCTGAGCCCTTAATCGATGCTATCGGTGGCCGCCCTTTGATTCCCCTTTGCATGTGCTTATATAGCCATTCTTCGGGTTCCTCATTAGGTAAATAGTAAGGGCTGATTCTTGGCGAGATATGTGCTGATTCGTATTGAAAATCCCCCCTGATTTCGTGTGATTTTGTGCAGATTGTGAAGGATATTGTGTGCGATTTCGCGAGTTATGGTAAGGAGAGTCGCTTGCGTGGGTAAGGAAGGTCCCGGATTCTCCGGCGAGAATCTCGGGTCGAACAAGGTAAGGCGGCGATTGGGTGCTTTAGGTTAGGTTATCTTTTGTTTTAGGGTTCGACGACGGGGATGAAGGCTGAGGGAAAGGCTGGGTGTGGGCTTCTGCGGGTAATGAAGTAAAGGGAGGGAAGTTAAAGGCTTAGGGGAAATGGGCTGAGGGAAATAACGTTGGGGCGTGGGCCTCTGGCTGAAGGGAGCTGGGCCATGCGAACCGGGTATTGGGATGCGGGTGCTGGGCCGGGCGACGGGTCGCGGATGTTTAAAGGGCTGGGTAGTTAGTTTTAGGCTAGTTAGTTTAAATTAGGCATTTTAATTAGGTAATGTTTAATTAATTAGTGCTAAATAAACTAATAAATTGTGATTAAAATTTAGGCGCTTTAAAATTATTTAGGTGCTAAATTAGTCTAATTATTTAGGTGCTGAATTAGTCTAATTTCGAGCTATAAAACTATTATGATGATAAACGCGGGCGTGTTGTTTAATTAATGCTTAATGCTTTAGAATGCGACGCTATTATTTAAAATTTTATTGTTATGCATTATTGCGAAGTTAAATTAAAATTAAAATGAGCTTAGATTGAATTATTTAAATGCTAAATGCAAATATGATTTTTAAGAATTGTTTAAAGCTTTATAAATGCGACGCTATTAAATGCATGTGTTAGACTAAAATTAATTGACTTTAAATTGCAAATGATTACTAATTAATGCGGCTATGCTACCTGACACGACGTTATCGCTAAATTATTTATTTTATGCGTTTATTAATTATTTAAGAATTAACGACAAAGCTTAAAGTTAATAAGTGCGGGCGCGGGACTCTAAATGCTTAAGACTTTACGTAAGACGTGATGCCATTATTAAATTACTTATTTGTGCCTGTATTTAATGTTTTATTGTTGTATTTTATTATAAAAATCCTAAAAATTATTTTACAAAATTAGTGTAATTTTATGGTTAATGGCTGGACGGGAGGGTCAAAATTGGGTGTCAACATATACCAATAAAAAAAGCGTTATCGGATTGAAATCGATGACTTAAGCCTTTTTCTTAAGGGCCTTTAAAGACGTTTACTTGCTTACTTGTTAGAGGAAAGGAGTTTACTTGCTTACTTGTTAGAGTACGGAAGCGACATCATCTAATAGAACTATTCCACAAGGAAGCTTTAAAAGGAAGGGCGTGGAAATCAACTCGAATGAAGAATCTTTCCGAGGAGAAAGCTTACCATACGAAAAGTGGGCAACTTCTTTATCTGTACGAAAAGTGAATGACTGTTCAAGAAAGAGATTATTGTTAAATACGTACACGACTTGATCCATCCCAATGATGGTAGGTAGGCAACTCTTTTCCGAGAGCGCAGTTGAGAAATCTTTTTTATTTAAACCCAGGGACTCTGTCCGCTTCCGTCGAATGGCTTCTAACCATAGGTCGAGTTTTATGTGGGTTAGATAAATAACTTCCATCTGCATAACCAACAAGATTTGTACTATCTTTGATAGCATAAAACAGATCCATATCAATAGTTCCATTTACATATCGCAGTATGTTTGATTTTGTTTTAATGCATCTGTGTATGAGAAGAACTACTTGCTAGCAAATTAATAAATACTATGTCAGGTTTGTAGCGTTAGCAAGATACATAAGTGCATCGATGACACTAATAAATGGTACTTCAAGATCAAGAAACTCTTCAATTTCTTCTTGAGGTCGGAATGGGTCTTTAATCACTTCAAGTGAGTGAACAATTATAGGAGTACTTAAAGAATGTGCATTGTCCATGTAAAATCATTTTAAGACTTTCTCAATATATGCAGATTGATGGAGTGAGATCTCGTCTTCTAAATATTCACTAGGTCAAGACAAAGTTTTTCTTTCCAAGATCTTTCATCTCAAATTCTTTCTTTAGGTATTCAATTGTCTTTCGAAGCTCTTCTGAAGTCCCAGTGAGATTTATATTATCAACATAAACAACAAGTATAACAAACTATGATGTATTTTTCTTAATAAAAACACATGAAAAAATGGCGCCATTTATATAACATTCATTTATCAAGTACTCACTAAGGTGATTATACCACACGCGTCCTGATTGTTTTAGATCATGATCTTTGTAATCTGATTGAATACAACTCCCGAGACTTTTAACCAAATGCTTCGGGCATTTTAAATCCTTATGGAATTTTCATATAAATTTCATTATCAAGTGCTCCATAAAGGTAAGTTGTAACCACATTCATTAGGCGTATTTCAAGATTTCATGTACAACTAAATTGATGAGATATCGAAATGATAGTGTATTCATAACGGGTGAATATATTTTTTCATAGTCGACACCGGGTCTTTGAGAGGATCCTTATGCAACAATGCGTGTCTTGTATCTCACAATTTCATCTCTCTCATTCCTTTTTCTCACAAAGACCCATTTATGACCAACTAATTTTACATCATCGTGCATTTGGACTACTAGTAAAAAATCTTCGCGTTTAGTAAGTGAATTCAATTCTGATTGAACCGCCTCTTACCATTTTGGTCAATCACATCTTCATCGACATTCTTCGAAAGATATAGGGTTCTTTATCCTTACTGTTTTTATAATATTCATTATAACATTATATGCTAAAACTTATCCACCATAATTTTCGATTGATTCAAATTTATTCCATCGCTATTATATAGTAATGATATTTCTTTACTAACTTGAGTCTCGGGTTCATGAATATCTTCAGGAATATCATAATTAATCAGATTTTGATTCTCTTTATGATATTATTTTATAGTGTCATTTTGACCACTGTTAGTTCTTCTTTTTTCTAGGATTTCTATGCTTCGAACCCAATGTCTACCACACTTCAGGCGTGTTTGAGATTCAGTAACTATGGCACAATAAATGGTCTTGTTGATACAACAATTCGTATAGGCACATTCTCTGCGGGGATATATGATTTAGTTATTATTTTTAAATTAGTAAATGTGTCTGACATTTGATTTGATATTTTCTGCAAGTGAATGATCTTCTGGACCTCTTGTTCATATGTAGGGACACGTGGATTAAAATGAGATAGTGATGAACTTTCCACTCAATTTCTCTTTTATTTTCTTTCATCTCTCTCCCTAATTGTAGAAAATTTCTTTCATCAAATTGATAGTCTGCAAATCGAGCAGTGAATATTTTTTTGTAATAGTTCAAGGTAGTGAATAACAGAGGATAATTCAAACCCAACATATATTTCCATCTTTTTTGGGGGCCATCTTAGTGTATTGTAGTGGTGCACCAGTACATATACAACACAATAAAAAAATTGAAAATGAGTAATATTTGGCTCATGACCAAATATTAACTGTAATGGAGAGTATGTATTATAATGAGTCGGTATGAGATTTATAAGTAATGTTGTGTGTAAGATATGATGCCCCTAGACGGTAGTAGGCAGCCATATTTTCATAAGTAGTGGTCTTGCTATCAATTGCAAGCGCTTAATAAATGATTCAACAAGACCATTTTGAAATTGAACACGAGTTATATGATGTTCAACTTTCATCCCAACTGATAAACAATAATCATCAAAAGCTTAAGATGTAAATTCTACAACATTATCGAGATGTAGTCTTAATGGAATAATATGGGAACTGTGTCCTTACGTATTATTTGTGTCAATAATTTTACAAATGTCAGGCTACTAGACGATGAAAGGCACACATGAGACCATCTGAAAGATGCATCTATTAGGACCATAAAATATCTAAATGACCCACAAGTCGGGTGAATACGTCCACATATATATTTATGTATATGCTCTAAAAAGACATGGGATTCAATGACAACTTTCATTGGTGATGTCCTAGTTATCAATTTGCCATTGGAACAAGCAACATATGAAAATTCACCACTTTTAAGAATCTTCACGTTCTTAAGTGGATGCTCATTTGAATTTTTAATGATTCGTCAAATCATTATTGATCCAGGATGACCCATTCGGTCATGCCAAAGCACAAAAGTATTTGAGTCAATAAACTTCTGTTTGCAATAGAGTGTGCTTCAATTGTACTAATTTCTGCATAATATAAGCCATAATATAAAGTTGATAATTTCTCCAAGATATATTTCTGGCCGGAGAGATGCTTGGTAATCCAAGATATTCAACATTTATTTTATTTAATATCTCAACATGATATCCATTTCGTCGGATATCTTTGAAACTCAATAAGTTTCTTGGGGATTTAGAAGAGAATAATGCATATTCTATAACAAGCTTCGTCCTTACGCAGAAATATAGTAGCTCTTTCAGTGCCTTCAATCAATTTTGAATTACCAGAAATTATAGAAACATTTGTCTTTTTTCTAAGCAAGTATGAAAAATAATGTTCATATTTGAATATAGCATGCGTTGTTCCATTATCAATCACACTAGTATCTTCATGATTGATCATTGATCCAAATAAAATTTGAAGAATTTTCATATTTTTTTTCAAAATAAAAATATAGACAAGTGAACATTATAGTAAATATCATTATCAAAACATGACTTATCTTTATGTATTAATATGATTATACTAGTTAATACAAATAACATGAATTAAAATATTTTAAGTTTGTACAGATTCATCTCTGATTACAGGATATGTTTCTGGGAGTGCAAAGTAATCAGTTACATCCAAATGCATGAAGTCATCGTTATCTTCAGAAATCAAATTTACTTACACATTCTTTTATGTATTTTTAGGGAGGCTTGATAAATCTCAACAGGTGCTTTGGCGTACGACAGGTATGTGACCAGTGCCCCTTTCCTCTAATCGGTAGCATTTATTTTTAAAATTTTTCTTTCGAACCGCTTCATGCTTTTCATCCCTCTTTTTACACTGCTGGTGTTGAAAGGTATTATTTGGTGCATAACGACAATCATGATTAGAGTTTCTTCCTCGATCATGACTGGGGCCGCAACTTTTTGCACGCCTAGATTGGTGAAAGTTTATCTCATTCACTTCAGGGAATGAAATAGTACCAGTAGGTCAATTTTCATGATTTCTTATCAATAGTTCATTATGTTTTCAGCCACTAGAAGATGTAAAATTAGGTCAGAATATTTCTTGAATCTCATCTCTCATTATTGTTGTTGCAGGAGCATACTTGAGGCAGGAAAGTGGAGAATATTTTCTCTAGCATATCATGATCAGTGATATTTTCACCACATAACTTCACCTGAGAAATAATTTTGAACATGAATGAATTATACTCACAGATAGATTTAAAATTTTGTAGCCTCAAATGGATCTAATTCAATCAAAATGTGCTTGTGAAAGCACGAGCATCTTCAGGTGATCATATATATCTTTTAAATTATTCCACAACATAAGAGAATCTTTAATAGTGAGATATTCTAATTGCAGGCTCTCATCAATGTGATGGGGGAGGAATATCACTGCCTTGACACGATCTTGATTTGATGCCTGATTTTTATCTTTAATGGTGTCTGCCAGACCCATCGCATCAAGCACCCAATACATATAGCTTTTTTCCTATATATCTAGGGCAACAAATTCACGTTTAGACAGATTTGTCATTAATTAAAAAAAAATTAATATGTTCGAGGCTTTCGAAGAATTTGCTCCACATATCAGAGTCTCGTGTTGATAATGTGTTATAAAATAAAGACTATAAAGTAAATACACCAGAGACAAGTATATATAGAGAGACCGATACATTAATCAACTTCAAACTGATGTATACATGAACTGAATTGGCTTTATAGAGGAACTAAAGCTGCTCTGTAAGCTACTTCAAAGAAGTTGTTGTGTAAGCTGCAAGTTGTTGTGTAAGCTACTTGCAAGCTTGATTGTAAGCTTACCAATGAGAAGATGTTGTGTAAGGTACTTGCAAACTAGTGTGTAAGCTACTTGCAAACTGTCTGCTTGTAAACTTTGTTGGTGAGAAGCTGTTGTGTAAGCTACTTGCAAGATGTCTTCTTGATGATAAGCTTATCCACGAGGAGTTGTTGTGTAAGCTAGTTGCAAGTTGTCTGCTTGATTGTAAGTTTATCCATGAGATTGTGTATTAGAATGGACATCCACAATACAATGTATTTATAACCGTTATAACATTTTCCAACAATATAAGCTTCACGTGCTCTTCTCATTTGGTTCTCCTCTTAACTCCAGTATGTTTGATCAAATGTTTAAGATTATTTATTTTGAAAGTGTTTTTGCTAGGAGTCCTTTTTTGAAAAAAAAATGTATTTAAAAAATAGTACTAGTTTGCGATTAATTAATCTGAAAAGCTTCGTGCTAATATTCGAGACTTTATGGAGATTAATCCAACTTACGATTTGAAAGTTATCACTGTTTAAAGTTTCTGTCTCGGATCAACCGAAATATGAAAGGGCAGAATGTATAACGTAAAAACTGTACAAATCGGTAAAGAATCTGAAAGTTTTTGCTGAATAAAAGTTCTAGATTACTCCGTTATCGATAGTTTGAGACTTTACAAGGATAAATCCGACTTACGGTTTGAAAGTTATAACTATTTAAAGTTTCTGCTTCGGATCAACCGAAATCTGAAAGGGCAGAATGTATAACGTAAAAATTGTACAAATCGGTAGAGAATCTAAAATTTTGTGCTGAATAAAAGTTTTAGTTTTTCTCTGTTCTCGATAGTTTTGATACTGTATGGGGATTAATCCGACTTACGGATAAAAAAATATGACTATTTTAAGTTTGTGTCTTGACAGGGCAGGGCGGGACAGGGCTCAACGGGACAGGACAGGGCAAGACAAATTTTTAAAAAATGTTAAACGAAACAGGACAGTGCGGATTAACATCTTAGCAGATCAAGGCTTGTCCTGCCCTAACCCGCCCCGTTGGCACCCCTACTTATCACGATAAAATACATTAATTTGATAAATAAGATTGCCGGTGACGTTGCTAGATTTCCATTACAGTATCACATGTAGAAGTAAACTGACAGCTATGCATAGAAGCTATGAAGGCAAACAGTATAGCTGAAACTGACAATGGTTCCCTTTTGAGGCAAAGGTCATTTAGTTTAATTTGCGGAAAGCACAAGATTAACTAAGGATCCTTTTAGTATACTTTCTAAAGTAAATTTTAGTGTATCTTGCCCTATTAACAGTAATCTCAGCTTCCTGGATATATTAACAAAGTTTAAGTTCACTGCCCATTAAAACATAATCAAAACACTTACGAGGTAATTACTGGTAAAACTCTATCATACCTATTAATTATAACCTCATGTGAATGATAACTAACTCGCTACACCAGGTTAAACTACACATTGATAGTGTAATAAACCATTATACAGACTGTCCATTAACTGGAATTATAGTTCTTCTGCATAACTAAAATGAATATTCTAATTATGCAGTGTTCATTGTTGGAACTTCGTGCCATGTGCAGGTGTTGCCTTGCTCAAGTACATTCACGAGAACCGTGAAAAAATTCCTAACTACTCATTAAATTGAATACACCATGCCTCTGGTCCAACTGAGTAGGCAAATTATTGCAAAATTTTCTGCACAAATGAGTGCCAGAACATGAACAAGGCGCGGGCAGCAACATTATCCACCACAATGATGAAGCGAAAAAGTGATTAGATAAGAGCTGCAACACCAAATTGCTGCATCTCTCTAAGCCTCCATATAGGGTAGATCGCTCCTTCTCCGAGTTCTTCTGCTTCTATTAGTTGCATAGCCCAAGCATAGTATACAGTGTGTATTGTATCCTAAGTACAGCAACAAAGTTAGCCATATCAGGGTTAAAATTCAAACTCAGAAGTCTTGTGAGCTACTGCAGATTGGGATCATTCTACAGCGGATTCCAGGGTATATAAAAAATAAAGAGCTTCCAATAAATTGCTATATTTCCATGGGTGGACTAGTACAGCTATAATTTGCCATTGAAAAGCAAAGATGTCTCGACAAAGAAGCTTTTCCAAGGAAGGAGCTTTAAAAGTAATTGAATTCAGAAATTCTAGACTGCTGCTTGTTAACATCCTTAGATCAAGTGGTGTAACTAGCTTTTATGTACGACGATCACACTAGGAACATAGAAAAATGACAATTCGGCCAATTTGATATAATGAAGTTGTTACATGATGCAATTTGATATCATGATGCCATACGAATATAAAATACTCCTTTTGTTCCACTTTATGTGGCACTATTACTATTTGGACAGTCAAATGAGTTTTTCGAGCATATTTTCTCAAATACTTCTTTAATATTTTGAATTGTTAACTTATGTGACTTGTAGTACTTATCATGTAGTTTCTAAATATGTAAACTTTATATTTTTAAAAGACTTAAATATTCTATGTTCAAATTCACATCGATATTAGATTGTTTGGCCCTCGTACTCCAAACTGTCACATAAAAAGTGGAAGGGAGAAAGTACCAAATTGACCAGCAGGGTCAGCTAATTGAATAGCCAATGCAGGACATTAAATAGCATAAACCTAAAACAGGGGATAAAAACTTACCTTTCCCCCTTCTTTAATTGAACCAAGTTTATCACGTATGCAGTAGACCTGTTGCATCTGGAACTGTGAAAATTACCCAAGAAAGACTACTATGAGGGTTTCTCCATCATTTATACAATATGTTCCAAGTCTTTGTTAGACATAGAGCCCTTTCAAGAGGTGCATTTGTCCAGACATCAAAAAGAATGCGGAAAGGTGCTTACCGCCAAAATGATTATGGGACCGTCTTCCATCATTTTTGTCTCCCGTACTTCAACTTCTGAAATATGTAAAATCTGCAGAACGAGAGAGAGAGAGTAGTGAACCATATAGATTGTTTAGCCATTTCCGTGCATATAGAAGTGCACAGAAATAAAAAAGTTGGATCTGTCCTCCACCTCTTTTTTCTTGGGGGGGGGGGGGGGCTAATTTTCAGTAAGCACACATGCAGCATCCAATACTTAGATCAAGGCCAATGAGAAACGGTAAACAGCAGTATGCAGCGTGAACAAAAACTATAACTAATGACAGCTCTAAATCTCTATCACCACAACAGTATCGAAGCATAAAGTTTCAAGGATTAATGACCTTGCCTTGATAAGCACGGAACTCACAAATTGCATCTTCCCATTGACAGAATAAGCCCATGGATCTACAGCAGTAAGAAAAGTGTCTTGGCTATTTCAAAATTACAAAACAATTTTAGTTCTATTAACTTTTTACTAACTTTTGACCTTGTCTGGCATGCTAATAGAAATCATTGAGAATAGATTGTAACACTGAAAGTTTGAGCAGAGCAGCACTCTTCATTTATTGTTGTTCCCCTTCAGTGTAAATAAATATTAAAAATGGAAGCCAATACCATAACTTGCGTTTTTCTTACCTTGTTATCAAAAATGATACCCTGGCTATCAAAAGCTTGATGCTCTGCTTTACACCGCTCAACTACCTCTTTGCTGCAATATTTCTTCAACACCTCCATATCACCCTAACGACCCAAAAAGCAAGACATCATTGAAAGAAGATTAAAAAATAACATATTTAAGTATATCAACATGAGAAGATTCAATAAGCAGTGAAAGACAAAATTGAGCTCGGTTCGAGGCAGGAAAGGAGAGGGTAAGGTAAAGGTGGACCTACTGATTTACTTCTGTAAATAATGGATCTTGGGCCTAACTCAACCCCAAAAGTTAGCTCGTAGGGTGATGATAGTCCAAGTCCATATAGGAGTCCATGTTCCCATTCTATATCCGATGTGGGTCTCTTAACACTCCCCGCACACCCAAACCTCGTTAACTGGAGCGTGAACAATATAATTTGGGGGCCCAACATTGGTGTACAAATAATTGTGATGGGCCTGACTCTGATACCATGTAAAGAAATGTATGTGCCTAACTCAATCCCAAAAGCTAGCTCGTAGGGTGACGATTGTCCAAATCCATATAAGGAGTCCATGTTCCTATTCCATATCCGATGTGGGACTCTTAACAACTTCTGAAGTATTTTTTCGTCCCTTCGGATTATATGGTAAGGACACATACATTCTCCTCTCTGTCCAATTTTAAAGGGGTTGAAAACTAGACATGGAGAGGTTATACCACCCACTCCTAATTGTGAACCAAACAAATGACTAACCCATACCCCTCCTTCTGCCTCTCCCATTTTTTTAATCAGGTAAAAGTTTTTCATTTAATAAAAACAAGGCCAACATGGCCTTATACAAGTGGAATACTCCTTCTGCTTCTCCCATTTCCACCCACAAGAGAAATAGTGTTAAATATGTCAATAAGTTGTAGTGAACTTGTGCATACTTACTTTGAAGAAAGCATTGAGAACTGGTCGAATCACTTCTTGAACCTCAGTAACAAATTCAGGTAACGAGAATGACCTTCACAAAACATACTTCAAATTTCTTAAACAAGCCAAAAATGATAATGAAAAATCAAGAAAAGGAAGGCTGTAATCATACGGATCTCTGAGGCGAATCTCTTTAAATGACAATGCAGCTGTTGATTCTCCAAACACAGTTTCATTTATACTGTAACATTAAGATGGAAATTATAAGTAGATCTTAAATTGAACTCTATCTAGGAGACAGCATTTAAATTGGAATGTATAGCCATACCCTTGGATTTTATGAACAACGGGATGATCACTCGTTTCCCATCTCTCACGAACATCTTCTGCAATCTGTCATGCCACATAAATATTTAAGGTAACTTCATATTAAATTCAATCCAAATTCACTGCTGCTGGTATCATCTAAAAGATTTATGCTAAAAATTCTGACCTATAAATGCTTTCTGGATCAAGCCATGTATATCCTAATTGGGTTAAATATAACAGACGACAAAGTTCGAAAATGAAAATTTATTACCAGCACAAAAGATAAAATTCTACTGAGAATCAGAAAGTACCTCCTGGCTTTTTGTTACAACAGGTTCACTCATGCCAGTGAAGCGCTTAAAAACAGGGTGACCTTGCATCTGGAAATAATAAAAACTCAGGGCAAATTAGGATTATGACAGGAAAAAGACAAATTCAATTGCAGCTCAACAGGGACTATCACGAAAGAAAATTACTTTTTCCTTGAATGCCTCCCATTTCTTATTCCATTTCGATTCCTTTGACGATAAGACAGCAACATCAGTCCTTGTGCTCCTCTCAAAGTTTGACGAAGTTTTTTGTGTGGAAGCAGAATGTTCGAGGCGCTTTCTCTTGCCTGGAGTACCTTTCAATTCATCCAATATGATGTCATATCCCTTCTTGGCTAAGTCAACAGGCTTTGCTTCTTTTATTTTCTGGAAGGCTGGTGAGACTTTCGATGACATGGATGAAGCAGCAGACTTAAACTTGCTAAAAATTGTTTCTGCATTATCACTGGAAGAAGATTGCTGCTTTTGTTGAGTTTTAGCTGATGCAGACTCACTACTCTCACTGGTATTTGAACCAGAAGTATCTGAATCACCACTTGATCCTGGAGCTTCTTCCTTCCCCATCCGGAAACTTCCTGTGACCTAAATACGAACAGGGTTAGCTGTCACCTCGTTAAAGAATTCACCATAACCGGGACATGTGCTAAAAAGAGCTCGGTAAAATATTACAAACCTCCTCTTTAGTAGCAGATATTTTTTCCTCCACACTGGCATAAACCTACAAGACAAATTATATGAACTCCAAAGGCAGTGACTAAACTTACATTTTTAAAGGAACTTTCAGGATTCGGAGATTAAAAGATCAATATCCTTTTTATGAAAGTGTTTGTTACTGGCTTCAAGGAAAAGCATTCAGTACAAGAGTAAAAATGTTAGCTCCATTACATGATGTAATGATAGAACCAGGAAGCTAACCAGAAAAACCCAAATATAAGTGGGGGAACACACAAACATGTGGATAAGTCAAGGTTAGGAAACTAACAAAGTCTAGATATGCATCAACATTATATACATAGGACAGTGTGTTCCCACGAAATAATTTCCACCTGCTTAGCCCGTGAAAAAGAATAAGACCCACGAGAAGGAATAATTCAATAAAAGTATGCTATTTCTAACGGTTTAAGCTTTTAGATGAGATGATTACACACTTCAACAACAGGACAAAATTTCACTGCAAAGCAATGTTATCAGATGTTGGTGCATCAGATAAAAAGAGGTCCGTAGAACTAAAGCACCAAGAGAAGTCTCGTGTTTTGCTGGACAGCAGTGCATGGTGCTTGACGAAGGATAAACTATGTACAAGACTTTATTGCAAACAATTGTATTACTAATAAGGGGGGGGGGGGGAGAGAGAGAGACCGTGTACAAGAGGATCCAGCATGTGTAAGAGACGGTACATGTGTAAAACAGAAGTGGAAATTGTGAATCATCTATTTATTCACTAGAAGGCTGAAAAAGAGTTGTGGGACAGGTTTTCAACTTATTTTAGTACCAGGGAGGCATATTTGAATCCCTAAAAGCTGTCTATAGCTGCTGACAGGGGAAAAAAAGAGGAAGCTCAATTGCAGGATATATGAACTGTACCAGCATGTATTATATGAACAAAAATATAATGGAGAACAAAATCAAGGATGTTTATCAAGTGTTTACACTCCATAGATAGATTGAAAGCTAGATGTCTAGTTAATCTAACTTGTCGCTGCAATTTAAAATTTGTGAATGATGTAATGCCTGGGCTTTATCCCCCTTCATTTTTTAGCCCGGGGTGAGGGGGCTTTTATACTCATTGCATCCTCTGGATCCCCCATAACAGAATTTTTTATTATTTTATAATAAAAGGCAACAGATTAATATGAATCAACGTGGCATACCATCTACATACCTAGAAGCAGCTTTGCACAGCCATGAACAGCTGGTAAAACAGTCTTGAGGAAAAACACATGCTTGGCAGCATTCATTTTGGATAAGGATAATCTCATTCAGCAATGAAATATTAGACACCTAAGAGACTGATGGAAGGTGCACTGTTACCTTTTTTGCCGTAGCTTCAGCTTCCGTCCAAACACCATCAACATGCTTGTAAAGCTGCTCAGTTGTCTGCTTCGTTCTGCATTTGCCAGTTCACCATTTCAGGGTCCCCATTAATAGTTCTGCCCGCCTAGACATACAACAGTATGTCTCAGCCCCTTAAAGAAAAGGCTAAAACCACTTTAAAATTACATTTAAAGGAAATCTAAAAGGCACCTTGTTTTAAGATCTTCTTTCACCCCTTTCAACTCCTCTGCTTTCTCCTTCAGCACCTTGACTGACTGTTGGAATTCTTGATTTCTGCAGCCATAAGCATTGAGGAACAAACGCAATGACACCCCCAAGAAAGCCTTAGAAGCAAATAGATGGAGAAGGCAACACAAACAGCTAAAAACTTGATAATTGAGAAATAGTTGCATTCTCTACCTCTCACTTCAAAAGATACCAGCTTGTCCCCATACTACCCACCCCCAAGGGAAAAAAGAGATGCTCAGAATCAGGTTGCTCATACTGCATTTTGACAGATCTTGTCAACTAATGAATGTAGGGTAGCCACTTCAGTTGGAGGATTTTAAGGTAAAGCTGCAGTAACCAACCGTACAACATCTTGAATGCAAGTAAAGTTGAGAGGAAGATATAACCCGCCCTAAGAGGGAAAATAACATATTTGAAAAAACTACATTGTCTAGCATTTCCACATACTTCGTGTGTGTCCTTGTTTTGTATGACAATAGTGCAGATATTGCATGAAATGATCAGGAATCTTTTTTCCTTTTTGAAAATGGTAATGTAAATATGATCAGGAATCTTCTATAGGAAGAAAAAGATTGCCACAAGAAATATCATTTCATGGAGCAAAAGAAAATAATATATGTTTAGAGATGGAGGTTTAAGGGTCAGGAGACTAATGTATTTAATATGGCCATGTATGGAAATGGTAGTAGAGATATGCACAGAAAGAGATGAACTATGAAGAAGGTGATAGTTGCTAAACATGTGACATGAAATGGATGGTTTTCAGATGAAGTGACTAGCCATTTACTGAGAGCACGCCTGCGCAAAGAGATTATGAAGAAAAAAGACAGACTTCACGAGATTCATTGGCTTCGTCGTTGGGAATGGCAAAGTTTGGTTGGATATGTGACATGAAGATGCAATTTATATTCTTTGGTGTTAGCTATTGCTAACAATAGGATGCAATTATGGGCTTGTGGCACACATGACGTTAGAAATCATTCAATGGAATACCATGGGAATTATGCTCTTGAGGAGCTATTCAAATTGAGTATCCGAGAAGTGGAAGTGCCCAGAAAAGGTTTTACCGTTACATTGAGGCGGAACATGGGAAGGATATGATGGTATAAAGAGGGTCAGTGTGTGTATATTTTCATTAAAATCTTATTTCCTTGGTCTAATTAATTGAGGAGAAAAGAAGACATCGTAAAAGGAGATTCTAATACCAAGGCACCGAAGAAAGTTGCTCCTTGTACATGGGTGTGCCGCGTGGAATGAAATCCTTACAAAGAATAAAAGCATTTCTTTAAGTGGGAGATCTATGTGCAGAGGGCGCGAGCATATGTTGATCACTTGCTGTTTCACTACAGAGTAGCTTCATGGTTTTGGGCAGTGGAATTCTCTCAATTGAGCATCCCAAAGATAGTGTTAGAGTCTTAGAGGCTATGGAAAGATGGAGGTTAAATAAGCTTCCAACCATGTGTCCACTATGTTCTTTTCTAGAATATTTGGAACCAAATGGAGGTGGTTGAGCATGGGGCTTCCATAATGGAGGTCTCAGATTCGAAACCCCCTGCCTACGATTACGATAGCAGGGGATTTGCCGTCTGCACAGGGCTTGCCTATATTGGGATTATCTCTCCTGTGGTTTGCGAGCTATTGCACAGGAGCGGGGTTTACCATGTGCGCACCCGAATGGTAACGGCTGCGGGTTCCCTTGTCATAAAAAAAAAGAATATTTTAACCAAATGAACTAGAGGATTTTTCAAAGCAATGAGAATTTTTTTTAAGATATGTAAATATGTCATTTTTATTGCATATTAAACTTTGGCATAAAGAATTCCTTCACATAGATATACGCCAAGGGAGATTAAAAGTAGCCTACATACCCAAATTGTACATATATCTTACCGAATTAATAAAATGATATCTGATTTATAGCAAGCCCCATGCTGATCACCAAAAAAGGTACATATGGAACTTCTAATTCTAAGAATCAAAACTTGCCTTTCTTCTTTATTACCATCACCCAAGTAAAAAAAAAAGGTAAAGCTACAGTTTCAACTAAAAAGAAACAAATAACTAAGTAAAAGCAATACCTGTCTACTTCCCCTTTAACCTTGTTGGTGAACTCATTGAATACACCAAAATGACGAATACCTAGATACCTATCTGCTCCAACCAACCTCAAATTTGTTGCAACTCTAGCAGATACCACCTAATGCAAACATAAAAATTACAAATTATAAGAAAAGAACCAAGAAAACCCATTAAACACAATTTCAATAGCTTCACAATAGTACCTGTTGTGGTGCTAATATTCGGCGGAAAATAGGTTGTTTGGAGATAAACAAGTCCCGTGCAATCTTTCTGCTGCTCATTTGGAGCCCTTTTTCCTTTTTTTATGCTGCTTCTTCTTCTTATTGTGTCATTACCTTAAGGAGAACGAAGCTCTGCACTTTCCTCAGTTCCTGCCCTAATGCTAGAGGACTTGTTTGGGCCGCACGATAATCCCCTTATTTGTGTAATTTAACGTCTTTCGTTATATTAATACCGAATTAAAATTTATAATATTTGAACATCTAAATTTTAATTTTAAAATATAATAAAATATCAAAAATACCCCTAAACTTTCAATATTACTCGTACCCTCAGTTATATTTTCCGTCCAATAATGCCACTTACCGTTATACTATAATTTTGATTTACCTCTAATTTAAACGGTCATCCACCGGGCGGCCTCAGAACCAAATAACTCATTCCCAATTTAATTAAACCCACCCGGATTCAACATGATTCTCTTCGTTAATCCCCAAAATATTTCACCCAAATCTTTCTCACCCACTACCAGGTAGCGATGCTGATGGTGACGCCAGACGAAACGACGGAGAAGGCTGGATAGACGATGCCGGAGATTTGTTATCGGATTCCGCCGGGGTTGTTGAGAATTAAAAACGACAAGATTTTCCGGCAAATGTGTTGAGCCGCCATTGATTGATGTGGAAATTGGGTAGCGAAATATTGTGGGTTTTAAAAATATAATTAATATATTCGTAAAAATTGACATGGCACTGCACGCAATTACTGCCAGCGATTTCGATACATCACCGCCGTCCGATGATATCGTAGCCGGTGAATGTTGCTTTCATCTTCGCTGGATTTTCAGGCGGACTTATTAGCTAATACATAAATTATTATAGTACATAATCTACAACGCAAATTCGTTAAATCTCACTAGCTATTTTCAAAATCTTTGTGCTTCTTTTTGTGTTCTAAATCTCACTAGCTATTTTCTTGATTTCTTCACTATTTACAATTAATTGATTTGTTAAAAAATTCTTCTTCTTGGTTTGTATTACAACAAAACTCATTGAAATCCCACAATGTGTAGTCCATTGAAATCCCACAATGTGGAGTCTGAGATGGATATGCAAATTTTAACTCCACTTTGATAAGTATAACGATTGTTTTCGGGACCCTGACTAAGATATTAATCTCCTTGGAGTTTTTTATTAATATTAAGATATATATAGAGTATAATATTCATCTCTTATATAATAGTAATTCTAAGTCAATACAAAAGAAAAATCGTAGTTTTACCATAATTATATTTACACAATATATAGAAATATTCTAATTATGAATAGAGAATATATTGTTTTCTATATTTACACGTTTACACATAGTATAGATTTCTTGATACACAACGTGGTTTGTATTAATGTTCTGGAAAAATAGTTTTATTTTCTCATTTTCACTACTTTAATTCAGTTTTTGTTTTCTTGATACAAATTGGTTAGTACTAGTAATCAGAAGAATAGGAATTTTCAGATAGAGGCTTTCAAGCATAAAGTAGTGGTGGTTTTGAAGTGACAGACATCTTTACAATATCACCGGCGATCAGCGGCGGAGGATGGTGGCGCTTGCTGGTGATGAGGGTTTGATGTAGGTCCCACATTTGTCATGTGTTTGGTGGGGCAATCGGGTCGGGTGTGAGTTTTAACTAGAATTGGGGATGGGTTATTTGGTTATGAGGCTGACACGTGGATGATCGTTTAAATTAGGGGCAAATCGGAACTATAGTATAAAAGTGGCATTATTCGATTGAAAAATATACTAGAGGGTATGAGTAAACTATATTTGAAAGTTATGGAGTATTTTTTATCCTTTTTCGTTTAAAATATTAAATTGATCTATTTCAATTTAGCTTGAAGATTGTGAATGGAGGGAGTATTTTTTTGTAGAATAAAAGTGGGTTAAAACTCCATTGTAATTATTCCCTCTGTTTCAAAAAAAATTATCTTATTTTGACTTGGTACAAAATTTAAGAAAATATAGAATACTTTTGAATCTTGTGGTCTTAAACATGTCATGTGAAAAGTTTAAATAAAAGAGTTGACAAAAAAGGAAAGAAGCATATTTTTTAAAACTGATTAAAAAGAAAAATAAGACAATCTTTATTAAACGGACGGAGTAGAGTATATTACACTATTACATATATGGGGTTTTTTATTATATAAGAGTTTAAAATTTTGATTTTAAGATATGTGAGTAACCTTTGTATTTGTGTGTTTGATTTTATCTTTTAGGGGGCTAAGCATTTGATATTGAAAATTGAAATAAAGAGTAACCTTAAAGGATCGTTGGTATGAAAGATAAGTTATAACATATAGATAGGATTGATATGATTGAGTGAGATAATATGGGATAACTTTTCTCACATTTTATCTCATATAAATGGGATTAAACGGAATACCAAATGAGTTATCACATCAATTAAATATGAAATAATTTCAATTTCATGAAACTAATAATTCCATTCCATTATATCCCTCCTACCAAACCACCTAAATCCACAATCTAATAATACTACAAGGATCATGGAAATTGTTTAAATACCCTTTCTTTGTATATACGGGCTTAAGGGGTTTTCCCTAACGACTTGGAAGGGCAAAGTATCAAATGATAAAGCAGGGACAAAACATAGTGCACGATTTAAAATTTATGTGTTATAACTTTTATTCTATTGAGGAACACAGTAATTACTTCATTCAGTGATTGCCTATTTGCCACTGGTTTACCTTATCTAGTTAATCACAGTTGCAATCAGTGATGAAGAAGAGTTGTGATAAAGATTCAGTTATGAATGAAGTGGAAAAAAGATAAACGAGTAAGAGAAACGAGAGAGAAAAGAAATATATTTTTGTGTGAGTTTTTCTTATTATTTCTCTTAATGAACAATACAATGTGTGGTCTCTATTTATAAGCTAGAAATTAAACTAACTCATCTAATAAAGATCAAGCTAAGCTAACAGTAGCCTTTAATCACATTCTCACAACTAACAAAGTATTAACCACAACATTCTAACAACTAACTTCAATATATTTCAACCCCCCCCCCCCCCTCAAGCTAGGCACTGAAAATAAAGTTTTCAGTCCTAGCTTGATAGAAATAGCAAAACATTCTACTAACAAGCAGCAGCACCCCACTGTATGACCATGAATTGAGGGGATTTTCTTCTCTGCCAGATGATAAATATTGTCTTTCTCAAGGTTATTTACCACTTGATTTTCAGAAAATTTATAGGAAACATATGTAAGCATATATTGTTTCCTGCTTTACTTCACTAGGGAGTTAAGGATCTAACTCACTATACTCAACCGTAGCAAGTGTCCACCTTTACATCGACGGACAAACACACCAACCTTATCTTGTGGATAGGCCTTACGTACAACTTTTGCAGCAGCAGATAACTAGAGCCTTCCCATTTTTTCTTAGCTTTTAATGTTTCCACAAGCTGATAAGCATCATCGATTTATCTCAAGTAGAAGATGTTCTTGGAATCAACACCTTGTACACCAAAATCTGACAACTTCAAAACAGTGGATCCAGTAGCAATAACAAGTGTTTGACAAGGAGCCACGACCTCTTTGGAAATAATAGCCAGTTCCCCAGGCTTAATTCTTTGTTTCACAAATTCTCTAGCGGCATACCCACCAGCAACACCGCCACCAACGATCACGTACTTGAATGGTTTCTCAGCCATTAATAATCAGTAATGGCTTCTAACAGTCACAACACTTGCAGCGTTGTGCTCATAACTGTCACAACACTTGCAGTGTTCAAAGTATATGCACCACCTGCTTTGACTTTGCCACAATCTTTGCAGCAACAACAACTGATGTAGTAACAACAGCCATAACATCCACACCATCAATAAAACCAACACAAATATCAGTAACCACCCCAATAGATGCTACTGCTCATACATTTTCACCAACAGTAGCAACACATGAGCAACAATAACATCAAAAAACTGGAGCAGCACATTTCAAAGGCACTGAAACTGCTCCTGCATTTTCAGTGATTGCTACACCAGCGCCAACAACGAAGAACCCCTCGTTCTCTAGTCACACTCGGACTATAGAATCCTCGATTCTCAGCAACGAAGAACCCCTCGTTCTCTAGTCACACTCGGACTAGAGAATCCCTCGATTCTCCTTATGCAAGCTCTTAGAATAAGCTCGGATATGTAGTGGAGTCTCCCTCAATTTCTAGTCCAATTCCGGATAGAAATTCCTCGATTCTCCTATCCTGAGCTAAACAAATGAAAATAGGCAATCGCATAATTGATTGACCTGTAAAGAAAACTCGATAAATTGAGCTTCAACTCAATCCCGATTGCTTCCGACTAAGTATCCCTCAATTCTCAGTCGATTTGCAGTTGAAAACTCCTCGATCCTTCCATCTATCTATTGTTTATGCAACTCTCAGTATCTCATATGAGAGCAAAAGTGCGTACTAGAAAATCGACAATCAGAAGCTTATGCTCTGCAGATTTTCCAGCGATTTCCTGAATAATGCGAAGAGATTTGTATTTGCCAACAACTCAATTCAAGGATTGTAGATGCTGAACTCTCCAAAATCTCTTCTACCAGTGGCAAAATTATGTGCCACATCAGTGTTGAACAACGAAAAAGTAAATGTCACCAAAAGGCTATTCGCTTCGCATAAATCCAAAATCGATAACTAAACCCGAACTATTCCACAAACTGAAGTTGCACGTCTTTTGTTGCATTTTCTGCTCTGTTTTGAAAGTAAAAAATTCTGTAGATTTATAGATTCAAGCTGCCAGAGTACCAGTACATATGAGGACTTTAGGAATTTAAAAACCTTTACATATTTGATTTCAATATGTGCTTCCCAATCAGCCTCATCTTAAACCAAACCTTTATTTCATGTAAATTCCTCCTGTGACAAGTTCCCGACGATCTTCGCCGCCGCAATGACAGCCAAAGGCGGAGTGTATCCGCAGGAATAACTTCAGCTACATCGCTAAAAACTTAGAGAACAATTTTCTGATTTCAACTCAGAGAACAACTTATTTTTAGATTAACAAACACAATTCTCTTAAATGTTTCAACAATGGCCTCTCGAATCAAGTACTCAAAAACTACACAAGCAATTCGAACCAAAAACCGATTCGAAACAGAGAAATAGAAATCGATTAGTAAATTCTATCAATTGAGGACGAAATCACCTAACTAGTTCATCATCGCGATCCAATTCTTCATCGCGAAATGGAATCCCTCGATTTCCAGTCTTAATTCGAAATGGAAATCCCTCGATTCTGCTCTGTACACACGAACTGGACTGCTTCGAACCCACGAACTGAAATGGAAATCTCAATCGATCCAAATTCGTAATCGATCGAATATTCAGATATGAATTTGTAATTTCTCGCAATTTACTGATATGAATCCTAATTTTCAGAAAATTTGGATCAATTGATCGAAGAACTCACAGATGAATCGAGCAAGGCTTTGATACCATGTTAGAATTAATATTTCATTGAGGAACACAATAATTACTTCATTCAGTGACTGCCTATTAGCCACTGGTTTACCTTGTCCGATTAATCACAGTTGCAATCAGTGATGAAGAAGAGCTGTGATGAAGATTCAGTTATGAATGAAGAGGAAAAGAGAGAAACGAGTAAGAGAAACGAGAGAAAGAAGAAATATATTTTTGTGTGAGCTTTTCTTATTATTTCTCTTAATGAACAATACAATGTGTGGTCTCTATGTATAAGCTAGAAATTAAACTAACCTATCTAATAAAGACTAAGTTAAGCTAATAATAGCCTTTAATCACATTCTAACAACTAACAAAGTGTTAACCACATTCTAACAACTAACTTCAATATATTTCAACATTATGAGTTTTAAAATTATAATTAATTTATAATATTAGATTCACAATTATTACTATATTTATATATTTAGTACATTTGTTAACACATATACAAAATATATTTAGATCAAAATTATTAGATCTGTTGGACTTATACCATACTATCTATATCCGCCCACATAGATAACCCTTAATATTGCCATCAAATGTTAAATTGATGTTTTAATCGTGATTATTTAGACGCCTCTTGTTAGAGAATGCGTGTTTCTTAAGAAAATATATCTAATTTGTTGTAAAGATAATATGTACGGTAACAATTGACGACAATTTTTTTTTAATTTAGTTTATCATAAAAATAATAAAAACAACAATAATAAGGTAATTCCTTAAGTGAGATTTGGGGAGGTAAGGTATGACCTTACCCCTACCTCGTGAAGGTAGAGAGGCGGTTCTGAAAGACCATATGTGACTCAAGTAACACATATCAGCGTAATTTGAAAAAAAAAACACGTACAAAAGCAATCAGGACGTAGCAAATAATAAGAAAAATATTACATAACATTCAGAAAAAGGAACAACAACAACATCACAATAATACGGTAATTAAAGCCTAAAAAATATTAACAGTTAAATTAATGCCTATCATAAGAACACCAAACAAAATTAATGCCTATCAGTTAAAACAGTATTGTGAATTCTTTCTTAGGAACCTCCGATCGAAAACAGTCGAAACTTACAGAACAAACCATTTTTTTTTCCAGTATACAGGTTGATTATGGAAGCTTTGTAACAAGAGCAAAGAAAGCATGTTATACTAGACTAGTGTAAGTAATGATTCCATGATATGATAACTAGATACGTCTTGTTTCCACCTTCCCACACGCCACGGGCAGCATGAATATTGTGTCCTCCCATCACAGACAGTCCCTCCAATGATTCCCCTCCTCTAACAAAACTCCCCAACCTCCCACAAATCAATCTATGGGTAAAAATTTACTGGTTTATTCCAAATAAGTGTATTTTATAAAATGTTAAGTAATAAATAACGTGATTGTATATTAATTAACTATAGATAAAAAAGTATACACAAGACATATGACATGTTATACTATATGGATTGCGGGCAATAAATAAAAAATAACGTATAAATCTTTGATAAAATTCAAAGACTTTTAAAATCAGTTAACATGTACAACACTCTCTTTGCACGTGCCCCTCACACTCAAGAAGTACATTCCTATTTCCCCCTCCCCCATTCTCAACTCTCAACAACCTTAACGTCTCTACCTTTGCCAACCCTTCACGAGAGTTACGTGCTTGATCAGTTCATTCTTTTTCTTATAAACACCCTTTCTCTTTTACTAATTAAGTAAACTCTCACTCTTCCTCTAGCAAAAGTCATCACATGGATGAGCCACCAAGTGATGGCGCATCGGAGAACCGGCGTAAGGGTCCCGGAAAGCGTGCTGCAGGGGCCTTAGATGAGCCACCAATCTCGGCGGCTCTTGTGGCTTCCACGACCCCTTGTGGTGCATGCAAGTTCTTGAGAAGAAAATGCATCAACGGATGCGTTTTCGCTCCCTATTTTGGCTCCGACCAAGGCGCGGCTCGGTTCGCGGCCGTGCACAAGGTGTTTGGAGCTAGCAATGTGTCTAAGCTATTGTTGCACATTCCGGCTAACCGGCGACAAGACGCGGTGGTTACTATAACTTATGAAGCCCAGGCTAGGCTCTCGGATCCTGTTTATGGTTGTGTGTCAACCATTCTTGCTTTGCAACAACAGGTTTACATACTTCTAGATATACTTAACTTCGTCATTGTGATGGAAGAATTATTACTACTACGTATGCCGAAAAATGATCAGTCGGACACTTTTTGTCCAAAAATTTATTCTGCAAATATAGATATAAATTGAATATAACTTTTTATACATACATATATTAATTCTTGAACATCCTTAACTAGTTATATTTATGGTGAATATATGGGATATTTAAGATTGACGAATGTACTTAAAATTGTGAGTTACACAATGAATATACGAGAATAGTAGATAACTATTACAAGTGCTTTTAAAGGGTAAACAAAAGAAATTATAATAGTTAACAATCTTGTAGCCAACAAGAGTTGTGGCTACAGTAAACTCGTGAATTCTTGATCTTTGTTCTTGAATCTTCTGTCCAATTGCAACAAGCTCATTGTTCTTGATAACCTGAAACCAAAAAACACTAAATCCCTACTTGTTACAACTGTGTTGAGTCGAGTGTTTGCACTCTGTCCTTAAGACATTATTGCCCCATATATATATCATTTTACGTTTATGGGCAACTGTCTCCCAAGATAAAACATCATCAAACAAACGAGCAAAGTAAACTCAAGTGTTTCTAAAGAAGAACTTTTGAGTGTGTGAAAGAATGCTTAGAGAGGAAGAAGATTTTCAGAAAATCTGATTATGCGTGCTAAATAATTGAGTCAAAGGCTTCAATTTATAGTAGTGTAAGAATGTCTCTTCAAGTGCCCATGTAATGGTCATTTAAGTCCCATGTAATGACCACTTAATTCACCAAGTAATTCAACCAAATAATGGCTGGTTTATGGAGGAAAAATTGATGTTTGAATGCTCCAAAACGCCTCATAATCAACAAAACTTTTGGACTTCCGTCGCACAGACACTGCCCGGGAAGCGTCGGCGCTCAGCCTCGGAGGCGACGCGGCTCCAGTGGCCAAAGGACCAATTAGCGTCACGGCTCACGCCTTGGGCGCCAAGGACCTTGTGGTGGTGGCGCCACGACGCCTTATCTCCGCGGTGACGTCGCGACCCTTTTTCAACCCGTTTCGATCTTACACTTCTTCCTTCATTTACCAACGTGGAACACATGTCATTTAACCAACAGCTGTCCATCATTTCATCTCTCAAACGTTTACTCACATATCAATATCTCTTTCACTAATGAAATTTACGATACTTGGCATTACGAGTGCACGTGTGTGGAAACAACGTTTCCGACGTACGAGGCCTCAATTGTTCGAGTCATAAACAGTGGGTTAAATTTAATTTCACATTAGTAAATTTCCAACAATCCTCTCTTGAAAGAGATTTTGGCGCACTCACAAGGTGCCTTTCTAGTAATCTTTCGGCGGACCGATGTTGCATCTGGATAGTTAGTGGTAGCTTTGAACCTTACATAGTTGAATACCATCAGACAATACCATCAGACTTACTTACTGCGCGGTGAACATGATGTCTTGAACCGTCAGTGTTTAGTGTAAGCTAAAACAACGGTACCAACACAATAATTTTCCTTACTCTGTAATTCATTATTGTTTATCCTTTCGAAACACTAGTAATAGTTAGTTACTATTTCCGTACATCCAACATTGTACTCACAAAAATGGATGGTCATTTTCAACACTATAAGAAGTGAGGGTAGGATGAGACTTTTGTGTAGATCAAGTAGAAAGTTTTATTTTTAAATCGTTGTCCTAGAATGGTACAAATATAGTTATATTTTAAAGAAAAGAGGAAACAAAAAGCAGTGCGGTTCTTATGACTAAAAAGTCCAATTTAGTTGTTTATTCTCATTCCCACATATGTTCTTTGAACTTTTTACTGCGCAAGGTACAGAAGATGTTGCTGGAATCCTTTATATTGAGTTGGATATATACTGCTTATTTAATCATAACAAGTACAAAAAAACATACCGTATGTGTTTCTATATAATGCACCTTGCTCCTTCATAGTCGCATAAAAAGAGCCCAAAGATATGTATACCTTATCACATGCTGATATTGATTTATCCCTCTCCTTCCACTAAATAGTTTCTTTTAAGGTAAATTCATAATTAATTGTAACCAGTAAAAATAATTTTCTAAGAAACTGGGGTATGAAAATGATTACTCAATCTTAGATGAGTTTAACTTTTATACATGATCGGGTTAACTAAAAACTAACCATACAAGGTAACAAGTGATAAAAACTGAGATTAATAATCTAGAAAATAAAGTATGTCACCTCCTACCATACATTAAAAACAATATAATATTTATTGTAATAATTCTTTATATATTATTTTATGATAGCTATGATATTCAGGCTCATATGCGTGCACCTCAATTAATTTCTTGAAGTGTCTGATATCTCTCTTATATATCGAATAACTTTATCCATCATCACTTGAACAAATGATAAGCCTACTAATATTTTTGCCTGGCTTGAAATTTAAACCTGGCACATCAAGGTTCTCATTTCTCACCCCCGCTGGCCCACTTGATTGATCAATAGTGACTAGACCAGGCCCTTAGATGACCAAACAGAGCTATAAATGCATAGAAATATAAGTATGAAATATATAAAAAGCCTGACATGAGCTAGTATAATTGCATAAATTTTGTAGGTGGCATCCTTACAAGCAGAGGTAGCATTAGTGCAAACACAGCTCATGAACAGCAGATATGCAGTGGCAAATGCCTTTCAAATTTCACAACAACAACAAGAACAACACATTGCAATTCTACAGCCAAGCTACTCAAACAATTCTTCTGTGTCAAACAACAACCTCATCAACAACATCAATAACTGTGCCAGAACTTTCAACAACTCCACTGCTGCTTTTGATCATCAGCTGCATGGATCAGATACCTGTACTGCTAATAACTCTCCAAGTTTTGACCCCATTCATCAACTGCATGATGAGGACGAGGAGGAGGAAGAGAGCCATAATCCACTTGCTTTTACTAATCACATGTTTCATTCAGTATAAAGTACTGTTAGAAAAGAAGAAAAAAACACTACTACGTAGTACGTACACACACCTTTAAATTAAAGTCTTGCTTTACGAATAATTGAGATGTTTTAACAAATATGTCGATAGAAAGTTAACTATATTTTAGTAGTAGTAAATGTTGGAGTATATTTTATTATTAAAATAAATTATTCATGTCTCATATTTATTAGTGGTCATAAAAGTTAGAAGATGGCCATAACTTTCACTCTCCCCCGTGATGTAGAATGTGGCTATTACTCTCATCTCATTAACTACATTTTCATATTCTTCCTCACTTAATTACCCATTACTCTCTATATTTACTATGTGGATGATTTCTACACCTACATATAGAAGTGTTTCTTTCATGAGTTGATAAGAAAAAATATTGTATTGTATATGAGAGGTGTGGAAAATATTGTGGTGTATACATACCCCTAGGGATATAATCTTACTTCTTGAAGCGAGCTACTTTAACTGTCAATAGTGAGGTTGGATTAGTGAAAAAAGAGTGTTGACGGAAAGAAAAATATTTTAAATCTCCAACTTAGTCACTACAAAAAAGAATAATTTTTTATGTTGAAGGAATGTGTTCTTTTTGGTGGAGTTTTGGACTCAACATCTTATGCAGAGTTTGTTGAGTGATATCACGTTGTTGGGTTGTTGTATCGGGGACAAGTTACTGATGGACCGGTGAAGTTTTGGTGTAGTGGGCGTGAATCTCCCTAAAGAGAGCGAGATATCCGCGCCTCAGTCTGAAGATATTATTTTCTTCATTTTTATTTTTAATTGTAATCATAATTTCAGTTGTAATTTCATCAACAATAAATATTTCATTGCTTAACTTTTACTTTCGAGTTTAAGTAATATATACCGTAAGGTTATCTTTATCTTAGTATTTCATTTTAAAGCAGGGTCATCTCAAACATTTTGGGAGTCATATTCTAATTCGTAAAAGTGAATCCTTAATTAGGCTAAGACCTGAGAATTATGAGTCTTTACAGTAAAATTTGACTAATGCTACTTAATAAAAAATGAAAAAAATGGTCCTTAAATTTTTTCGTTTTTCGAGAGCCCTGTACAGTAGCACATGTTGCACTGGTCCAAAGACGATCCCGTTTTAAAGGTTACTGTTGTGTTTTACCACGAAAATAATGAGGGGTGCAAACTGTAAAGCATATGTCATGCTCATCTTCAAATTTCTCGCTGTTAGCGGGAGTGCTTTTATTTTTATTCATTTTTTTCTTTTAAAATGATAAAATATTTCTTTAAAAAATATAAAAACAGAATTCGACTAGCAAATGGTTAACTATTGCTTTTTAAGGGTGAATGAGAGTAACCTTTTGGCTAACATTCCTTTATCATATGGATGTAGGAAAATTACACAGCTTATAGCACTTTTATGCATTTTATTATTGGTTGAATCTGTCACACATGGCTTGCCAAGTGTGGTTAATCGACTGACGTGGTTTGTAGACTATTGCGTCGGGAGTTTCTGCAGTGCTGACTCGAAAGAGTAGCGGATCATTCTTACGTCGATAAAAAAAAAACAAGTATCAACTTCGTTAACATAAAAATCACCAACTATTAATAGGTTTAGAAAGACCTCCAATTCGTTTAATATGATATTTCTTAATATTTTTATTATAATAACTAAAATATCCTTAAAACGAGTTGATTATTGTAAAAAAAATAAAAATTGATTCAAATACAGATTAATTATTTCTCAATTCAATTTAACTTTGAGATTGTTGATTAAATGATATATGTTGGATGAAGATGAATTATTTATTTAATTAATATATATTGCATCGAGTCAGAGATAACATACATGTGTCATCTATCCATGCTTAATTAATTTCTTCATTTATTGCTTAGTTTCTTGATCCCTGAATCATATATTTGTTTTGCTGCACTTTTGTTCAACTCTGTACCTTTATTAATCATTTCTTGTTTTGCTACGTACTCTCTGGCGAAACTCTTGACTGGCTTTCTTGATTTTGCTGTAGTTTCTCTAGAGTCTGGTGTCCTGGTTGTTGGGTTCTTGATTTTACTATCTTTATTGATCCCTTGCTTGATTGTGTTGTAATACTTCCCATGCTTTAGTGATTTTTGCCATTAGAATATTACTTCTAGTTCTACTTGCATTTAGATTCTTCTGACTCTTTGATTGCTTGCCTGCTTTAAACTCGTGTTTAGGTTATAAAATATGGTCACGTTCTCTGTCGGAGACGGGATGAGGGTCAGGGGTGGTAAGGGGGTTAGGGGAGTTTTTAGACTGAGAGTAGCCTTTTGGAACATAGAGACTTCATCGAGGAAGTTCATAGAGCTAGTGAAGATTCCAAGAAGAGGAGTATTAGTATAGCCTGAGCTTAGGAAACCAAATGGGTAGGAACTATGACGCGTGATATGGAGGGGTTTTAAGTTGTGATTTTCAGGTCATTCGAGGATAAGAACGGGGTAAGTATTTTAGTAGATTCAAAGCTTAGGGATCAAGTGATAGAGGTTAGGAGGATGAATGATAGGATGATGGGTAAGTGTTGTGCTCGTTCGGGAGGAAAATGTATGCAATCTCCTATTTATTATACTAGCAAGGCCTTAACAAAGGCTGAAGCCCGATATTCTCACCTGGAGAAGCTGGCTTGGCCCTGGTAGTCGCGTCTCTCAAATTAAGACCGTGTTTTCAATATAACCCTATATGTGTGGTCACCGCTTTCCCTTTGATGAATATATTGCACAAGACCGAACTCTCGGGTCGGCTGACAAGTTAGTCGATCGAAATCTGCCGGTACGATATCACCTATCGACCTTGAATCACTATTAAGTCTCAAGCCTTAGCCGACTTCGTGGCCGATTATAGCTCGTGTATGATACCTCACACTAAGATAGTTTGAGAAACCAAATCAGATCATGGTAATGGGTCTTATACACGGACGGGGCCACGAGCATGAAATGCGCTGGACTAGGGATTGTCCTTGTCGCCCCCTCGGGGGCCACAATCAGGCAAGCCATTAAATATGTTTCTTTGATTAATAATGAGGCCGAGTATGAGGCCGCAATTGCAGGTTTGGAATTGGCTTGAGGACTCGGAGTCAAAAATATCAATCTCAGGAGAGACTCGCAACTGATCGTTAATCAAATATTGGGCAAATACGAGGCCAAAGACAGCCGAATACAAGAATACTTAAGTAAGGCCTCTATTCTATTGGCTCGATTTTGAAAGTGGTGCAAATCTCGCAAGAGATGAACTTCGAAACTGACACCTTGACCAACCTAGACTCGTCATTCAGGGCAACTCAAGGAGAATTAGAGTCCATAGTCTATCTCCTATGCTCCATCTTGGACTATGACTTGCACGAGTTAAATTTTGTCAGCCTTACTTGAAACTGACAGAATGATATTATCAATTATTAGAGACTTTCCCGAAAATTTAGCAAAGAAGCTCAAGCGTTGAGAACCAAATCGGGTAAGTATTACATGCATGAAGAGGAGATGTACAGAAGATCGTACCTCGACCTTGGCTAAATGCCTAGGGCTAGTGGAGGCCTAGAGTTGTACAACAATAATTTTACTCATTTTTAAAATATTTTTCCAGTCTCAATTTATATAATAAACTTTTTTTAATCAGTTTTTTTATAATAATTTAACTTTAAGCTTTATACATTTAATGAGATGATTTATAATCATATAAATATTTTTGAGTTGATTAAAAACTTCAAAAATATTCCAATATCTATGCCCAATCAAATCAAGACGGAGGGAGTAATGCGTTTGACACGTGTATGCAGTAATAATTTTATTCATTTTTTATTTTTAAAAAGGAGCATGAATAAAAGTCAGATTCTTTTTTCTACCTAAACCTGTTCCGAACTTCCGATCAGTTTATCTTCTAACAACACCTCTCATCTGATAATTAATTACACGGATTAGTTTAAGCTGGGGCTTTTCATGATTAATTGAAAAATGAGATCTGTTGAATCCACAGTGGCGAAGCTACCACCGTCTTCTTCCGCAACAGCGGCGGTCGGAGAGGACGGCGGCGGCGGTTGGCTTGTAGAGTGCCATGGTTTATTGCATAATGTGTTGATGATAGTGCCTTCAGCACTGTTTGTTCTATACTTGGCTTCTCAAGCCAAGAGAAGCTTCTTGAAGGTTACGAATGGCAGATCGCATGTAGTAGCTGTTCTCTATGCCATTCTATGGCTTATTAGCATCTTCAATTTGGCCTGGTGCTCACTTCAGGTACCTATTTTTGGGTTCATATGCTCAATTTAATCTGTTAAGTAGTACTCCCCATCCAAAGTTATGCATACTTTTTTATTTTTCGAGAGTCAATTTGACTAAATTTTGAAGCTAAATTAAAATAGATTAACTAAACATTTTAAGATTAAAATTTATATATTTGAAAACTACCTGAAAAATATTATAAGTTGCAACTTAAATCTTAAAATGTGTTCAAAGTTTATGCAGTTTAAATCCCGGGAAGTAAAAAGTATCACATAAATATGAGACAGCGGGATAAACTAACTTTTTGTAATTCTTGGTTTTGGGATTTGTACTTCTTGGCATAATGTCCATGCGAGTGAGGGAGTCAGGTTTAGGCTTGAACCCTTTGCTTTTCAGTCTTTCCAATGGGAGTGATGAAACTCATACATCTTGAAACTACGCTTGCGACTAGTAAAATAGCACCATAATTATAACGAAAAAGAAAATGTGAAACTTTCTAGTGTTGTATGTCCGCCAAGGGATTGCTCTCACTCTTCCCTGATAAAGCTGCAGGAAGCAATGTTTCTTTTTCAAAAAAATACAATAGCCATTTGCAATTACTCAAAATGGAACTCTTGTTTCTAGCTACTCCCTCTGTTTCAATTTGTTTGTCTGGTTTTAACTTGACACGGAGTTTAAGAAAATAAATAAAACTTTTGAATGTTGTGCTCTTAAAGATATGTAGAATGTACAAAAATGTTCTTTAATGTTGTGGTCTTAAATATGACACATGGAAAGTTGGAATTAAAGAGTTGTCAAACAAGAAAAGATAGATTCTTTTTTAAACGAACTTAAAAGGAAAGTAAGACAAACAAATTGAAACATAGAGAGTATAATTTTTGGTTAGTGAGTTGTTTCTAGCTATGATTAGAAAGTGATTGTCCACAAACCATGTGATTGATGCTTTTGGGAATGTGCCAATGATCATCTTTGCTTGCTAATTATCAGAGAATGATTATATTATAGCTTTGCTGGACTTATTTATGGAAACCTCCTTTGTCCACATGTCCGTTCCTGCTTCCTTCAATTTGGAAAGACACGACTCTACTAGTGGTGTTTCCTGTGGAATGATATGAAAAAAGTAAAGAACAAGACCAAAGCTACTCCCTCCGTTCACTTTTACTTGTCCACTTTTGACTTTGCATGCTCCTTAAGTATTAATAAATGAAGAGCATATTTTATCATGATACCCGTATTAAATTGGTGTATAGTCTTAATGAGACTTAAGCAATGATTTGAGATGAGTAATTAATGATATGGGTAAAACATGAAAAGTAAATTATTTTTCTCTTGATATGCTAAATTTGACAAGTAAAAGTGAAAATCTATTTTTAGAATAGTGGACAAGTAAAAGTGAACGGAAGGAGTAGTAAATCTTGCATATGGGGTCATGTAGAATTATTTTATCACAAAAGACTTCGCATTGATGGCTGTTATTGTCCAACCCTTGTTTCCAGTATGGGCTACAAATGGTTTGGAAAGCATTTCCACATTATGATCCCAAAAGAACCTTAGAACTGATTGGATGTTGGTGCCGTGTAGGCGTATACAGTCTCTTGTTATATTCAGTATTGGCTTTGAGTTACTTTTTTTGCCTAATGTATTATATGCTTCTCTCTATGGGCTTGACCATGTAAGAGAGCTTATTCTTCCTTTCTAAAGTTGCTACCTTATATGTTTAAAAACATTTGTTCTTTTGGTTCTCGTGAAGAGGATATCTCCAGTTAAATACAACATGTACCATTTCAATTTTGGTATGGATGCTTCTGGATGTCCAATTTGTATTGGTTGTGCATATTTGCCTAAAGATCTACCTGTAATTAAGCTAAACTGTCTGTCTATCATTATCTTCTTTAAATGCAAGGTAAGACTGCGTACAACAGACCCTTGTGGTCCGGCCCTTCCCCGGACCCCGCGCATAGCGGGAGCTTAGTGCACCGGGCTACCCTTTTTTGTCTGTCTATCATTATATTCTTTAAATTACTTTCTCGTACAGGCGTGGGAGTGTGCTCCAGGGAAACAATTCGTGTGGAGTGTCATCTCCTTGTTCACAACATCTGGCATGCTATTTCTTGAAGTAAGCTTGATAGCCTTTCTCCTTCAAGGGAACCATGCTAGTGGACGTGAGGCTTTAACACGGACTTTCCTAATTTCAGCACTTGTAGTTGGTTTAGACACGTTTCTCAAGGTATGATCTTTGTTCTGTTTAACCACTGAAATTTTGCTTCTTTGCTGCCTATCATTGCAGTTTCCATGTCCATGCAATAGCTTAAGGTTAAGTCTGCACGGGTAAGAGGCACATATATGGTTTTTCTGCTAGGATAATGTAAGAAAGAGAAGAAAAAAAGTATTAAATGTTCGTTTTCTTATTATGTGATAAGGAACAAGGATGTGTCCAGTGTGGGAAAATAGAAAAGTTGTTGGGAAAGGGAAGAGGGGACGCGGAAAGCAATGTGTCCAGTGTTGAGGGTGTAGGAAAATTGCAGGGAAAGGGAAGAAGGGCCGGGTAAAGCACTATGAAGAAGAATATACTCGTCTAGAAACAGTTCAAGTGCCATGGTAAATTGAAAATAGCAGCAGACAAACATGTAATGTATTTTCGCTCAGGCCCACCTTTCTCATGTCCCTCTTGCGATTGAATGCCTTATTTCAACTTTGTTTTTCATTTTTCTTTATAAAGAATTTCACGTAAAACTTAATTTCTTTTTATTTCCTTCACATCCTTTTTGTGTTTCTTCAGTTCATTTAAATTGAGGTTAAAGCTAATCACTTTCTCTCTTGTAAAGAACAAGCTTAGAGATTAAAATTTTTGATGAAAATAATCTCCTGTAGCTCAATAGTGAATGCCACTTCACTTAAGGAAATTCGTGGAACTTATTGTATAACAGAAAAGGTTATGTAGATCTAAGTAGACACTTACAAATACAATTTATTCTCTTCTCCTAAAAGTAAGTAACTTGTCGATCTCCCATTCCCCTAGTTAAGATGGAAGATCAACTTTCTGCTTAGTGGTTGTGCCAGAGTTGAATATGTATTTACAGTCTTGAGATAGAAGGAGTTCAAGATGCAATTTGCATTCGGAGATAGTCAAAGGAGGATGAAGAAAATTTCGTTCAATCATGAATGAGGTTTAACTTGAGAAGGATGTATATATGGAGGCAATAAGCGACAGGCAAAAATTTATAGTAAACATATTGTCATATTTTTCTCTTCACGTTCTTTATGCGTTTGTTGGGAAATGCGGTGGAACTTTTAAACAAGATATTCAATTGAGGATGGTGTATATGCTAGATAGAACAAGCGGAAACATAATTAATAATCACATATTCATCCCTTCTTACTATTCGCATAAAAAATACTTTGTTATCTGCAAAATGTGCACCTATACTTGTTAGCAGATGCAATGTTGTGCATTATAATGTGCTCAAGAAAAGTCTTCTCCCTTATCTGAACAATTCTACGTAGCTTTACCCGGGCTTGAGGGATTTCTCTAGATCCGAGAACCTAATGGATTTGGGATCAAGAAAATGAACCTAGTACATGGAGTGCATGAAGGAATAGAAACTCTATGTTTTCACACTCAAGATAGTCCTACTTTTTTTTTTTGTATATTTTAAAAAGAAAAATCCCATTAGTGAAGATGACTAAATCAACTTTGAGATAGCTTAGAGAATTTTATGTGCAAGATTTAATAGTTAGTTGAAAAGAATTAATAGATCCCCTGGCACAAAATGGGCTCGAAGGCTCTAATAGAAAAAAGAAGAGTCTATCCCCATTTTTGGTATCTACTAATATATGTTAAAGGTGTGTGATCAGTGATCACCTCATTGAAAAGTTTAAGCTGTCTGAGAGGAGAAAATGTTATTTATGTAAGAGAAATTTGTATATATCCCCATCAAAACTTCTCTTTTTAGATATATTCCCATCACAACTCTAAATTTAGTTATATCCCAACAAAACCCAATTGTATTTATATCCCCAATTCTTCATTTGACCTCTTAAAATTTATAATAAATATTAATAAAATATTTTAAAGACTGTTTTGCTCTCCATCAAAATTACGGTACTAATTCCCTTCCGTTCAGAGCATTCTTGAGCACTCTCCCATGGCAACTCTTTGTGCTACTTCTTCTTGGTCACTCACAAACAGCCCCAAATCCCATTACCTACATCCTATTTCCTCATTTTCCCTATATTCCACTTACAACCCAAAAATATTGAATCTTTATGTTCTTTATAGAAAAAGATTGAATTTTTATGTTAAAGCTTCGAAAGAAGATGAACATGAACCCTCATCTTCTTCTTCTGTGGCTGTAGCTTCAGAAGAAAATGATTCTCCAAAGAATGAGGAGCATATCAAAGAGGGTGAGTCTGAGTCACAGAGGATAGAGAGAGAGAGAAACAACAAGAAATGGATTGGAAGACAGATGAGGAATTCAAGAAGTTTATGGGGAATCCATCAATTGAGGCTGCTATAAAGCTTGAGAAAAAGAGAGCTGATAGGAAGCTCAAAGAGCTTGATAGTGAAACCACTAGCACTTTAGTTCGTGATAGTTTGTCCAGAGAGAAGGAGATGTTGGAAAGAGCAGAGGACACTTTTATAACTCTTGATATTAACAAGGTAATTTTTCTGTTCAAATGGTGTAATTCTTTGATGGAGGGAAAAAGGAAGGGAGAGAATTAGTACCGTAATTTTGATGGAGGGCAAAACAATCTTTAAAATATTTTATTAATATTTATTATAAATTTTAAGAGGTCAAATGAAGAATTGGGGATATAAATAATACAATTGGATTTGTTGGGGATATAACTAAATTTAGAGTTGTGATGAGGATATATCTAAAAAGAGAAGTTTTGATGGGGATATATACAAATTTCTCTTTATGTAATTATGTCTCAACACACCCAGTCACAAGTGGGCCTTATTCCTTTTTTTTTCTTGCTAAGCACGTGGACTGCTCTTTTTTTTCCTTAAATGTTTGGTGGCGATGAAATTTGAAACCAGGATTTTTATCTATTTTGATACCATGTGGAAGTATGCAATCATCTCAGATGAAAGCTTAAGTTTATTGAGAGGAGGCACTATTATTATTAATTAGTATGTTGTAACAGCATTTAAAAAAAAGAAGAAGAAAAGGTATCTGATGGTCTGACCCAAAATCAGTTTGAAAGTCAGAAGTTTCAGTGTTTCTGGTTATATCCTCGTTGAACTTTTAGATGAATGACCTAGTTCCCAATTATTTCAGTTGATTTTGAGTTGTTTTATATCTTGTAAGGATCAGAGATTCATGTCAGCATCGGGCATCTCTGCAATGGGCCTCATCCTTGCTAAGAGTAGTACGCCTTATTCTTTTTATATTAGAGGTATTGATGTGTGCTTTCATTCTCCCAGGGGATCTATTTATTTGGATTTGGTATTCAGTTGTTTGATGCTAGCACCAATCGCTCGCAATGGGCCTTATGGGTTGTTCACAAGCTGCTGCTAACTGGAGTATATGGCCTCATCTTTTTTATGTATCGATCTAGATGGAGAGAAAGGTTGCCAGGTGAGTTTCATCTTATGAATTTATGTTGGATCTTTTATGAGATTATACTATTGTGTCTTTGCTATTAATATCTTTCTCTCATTGCAGCAAGACCTGCATTCCAGAACTATATTTCCATCATGTTTTGCTTAAACGCGACTGCTTTGATTGCATGTGCACTTGCAGCACATGGGGCTGGATTTGGATTATGGTATGCCATCTTTAGTGAATTCACAAAGTAGTCTTTGTCATTTGATATTCTTTCATATCTGATGTGATTATTAAGGACGTTCATTTATCCTAAAGATTATTTGAGGGCATTCATATTATAATATTGGAAGTAATGATATTATGAGTTCAGAAGTTGGGATATCACATGCAATTTTGACAAGTACAATTAAACTGGGGGAAAAAGATTACAAAAAACTGTTGTAGCTTCTAAGGTCCTTCTCTGCATCTTTAAGTTAAATGTACCTCATCCCACCAAAAAACAATAGATTTTTCTCTCTGAATGAGTTGTAATAAAGTGTGGAGAAATCCATTGCCTCATTAATATCACATCCAAACAGTTATATTCAACTGACATAACAGATTTGTTACACGAAGCAGCTGTAACTTGAACAATTTGCTGTGTCTTTTTCATGCTATGTTAATTACAATCTTTAAAATGAGAAGTTGAATATAACCCACTAAATGGTGTATGCTTCAGCTACTTTTAGTTTACTCAGACATCCTCATTTTTCATTACAGGTTGTACAATATCACAATCATCTGCTACCACGCCATGTACCTTCCTCTTCTGTATGTTACTTTTCTGGCAGACTTTCTCCAGGTATCATAAATTTATCATTCATATCCTTCCCTCCATCTCTGTCCTTGACCTGCAAAGATCAAACAGAACTCTTAAACATATTTATCCAATATCTTTACATAGTTGGAAACTAAGATATTTGTAAAAGCTTACCTGCTCTGTTCTAAATCATGTGTGCAGGAGGATGACTTGCATCTGGAGAATGTATACTACTCAGAAATGAAAGATGCTGGCTTCTTTGATGTCGATTGGGAGTAATTCAGCAGGCTTAATGAAGTGACTTTGATGCTGTAAATGTTTTTTTTTTGCTGTAAATGTGTAAATATGTACTAGTAACATTTTAGGAAATTCAGAAAATAAAAAATTAATTTCCCTTCCAAGTTATATAACTTCTCAAGTATTTTACCACTATTTGTCGTATGCTACTAGAGTAAAAAGATACTTTATGCATACGGGAAATAAGTTTCTAAACTGATGATACTTACACATGGAGAATGATGTCCATTGTTTACGGTATTCAAAAACTAACATCCAGAAATTTGTAAAAGAAAAACAGATCTTATTAGCACTTGCATTATATTATTATCAAAAGAAATAGGATAAAAGACTACTGCGTAGTCTGGAAATGAATTATATAACGTGCTCTTGCACCACTTTCTATATTTTATCTGCCATGGATTGTGTACATATAGTATTAGCAAATATTCTTCAAATATTCACAGTATATGTTGTATTTATTAGTATCATGTATAAGGTAACTTAGGATTCTTACTGTATTAGGAATCACCTTTGTACAACTATATAAATTGTCATCAATGAAAGAAATCCCTAAGGGAAATTATTCCAACATCTTACATGATATCAATAGTCTAACCCTAGAAATTCTTCTCTCAAATCCGCCCCCCGTACTCCTCTCGGCCGCGGTGCCCTTCTTCCTGAATTTATAATCCTGTGGCTATCATGTCTCTTCCTACCTCTCCTAAATCTACTGGTTCTACCTCTGGGTTAGTTGACACCCCTTATCCTTTATCTAAATTTACTGGTTCTACCTCTGGTTTAGTTGACGCCCATCCTCCTTCATCTAAATCTTCTTTTCCTCCAGCGTTTGCTGTCACAAATATCAAGAATTTTGTTCCTATTATTCTTGATCTAAAAGACTGTCAATATTCTATGTGGGTAGAACTATTCTATATTCATGCTTGTGCGTACAACGTGCTCGACCATATTGATGAGTCAATCCTCGCCATCCGACATCGTTGATGATTCAACACGGCGCCGCTGACGCCATTGTCAAACAATGGATCTATGGTACCATCTCAAAGGACTTGTTGTACTATTATGAAAGCAAAGCTTCGCACGCGAACTTTGGGTACGCCGGAGGAAATATTTGAATAATAAAAATACTAGGCGATTTCACCAATTGCTTTCCTTTAGCCCACAGATGCAACCCACCGATTTGGGCGAGCTTTCAACACTCTCACCGCAACCGAGCATAATAATTGGTATATGGACTCCGGGGCCACATCACACCTGACCAACTCTTCAGGTAATTTTTTCCAACTGCTTCAGTTAAAGTATCCTCAATACATTACTGTTGGCAATGGTCACCGTATTCCAATTGCAGATTATGGCAATACACACATTAAAAATCCTCATCCACCCTTCTCACTTAACCATGTCCTATACGCCCCTCAAATTATTAAAAAGTTGATATCTGTTAGGAAATTCACTCGTAATAATTGGGTGTCTGTAGATTTTGACCCTTTTGGTTTCTCTGTGAAGGATCTCAATACGGGGAGAATTCTTACGCGTTGCAATAGTGTGGGAGACCTCTACCCTTTCACAAACTCTTCCGCTGTCAGAACTCAACAACCAGTCTCCCTTGTTGCATTGTCTCCATCCAATGTTTTTTTTCCTTAGAAATAATCAGTGTATTAAATGTAATAATGGAAAACTTGCTCAAAACTGTGTTGTTTGCCCGCTTGACAAGCATACTCGTCTTCCTTTTCTATCTTCTATGAGTATTAAAGTTTCACCATTTGACATTGTTCATGCTGACTTGTGGACCTCTCCTGCAGTTAGCTCTCTAGGTCACAAATTCTATCTTATTTTATTAGATGATTTTTCACATTTTGTATGGATTTATCCACTCAAATTCAAATCTGAAGTTTTTGCTAAATTTCTTGAGTTTCACAGATTTATTAAAACTCAGTTTGAAAAATCCATAAAATCCTTTCAATGTGATAACGGACGTGAATTTAATATTTCGACTTTCCATAATTTTTGCTCCCAACAAGGCATGGAATTCCGCTTCTCTTGTCCTCACACCTCACCTCAAAATGGTAAATCTGAACAAATTATTCGTACTATTAATAACATGGTCCGTACCCTCCTCTTTCATGCATGTCTGCCATCATCTTTCTGGGTCTATGCTGTCAAAATGATAGAATACCTCCTAAATATTTTACCTACTAGCATCCTACAAAACAAGACCCCCATTGATATTTTATATCGTAGGACTGAACACTTACGGATCTTTGACTGTCTGTGCTATCCCAATCTTACCTCCACCACCCTTCATAAGTTGGCTCCTCGAACTACACCTTGCGTATTTCTCGGTTTCCCACCCAACCATAGGGGTTATCTGTGCTATGACTTGTCCACTCGTCATATTCACATCTCTCGTCACGTCGACGAGACGATATTTTCGTTTTCGAACCCTCAGAAATACCGAAAACCAGACTACTCATTTCTTGATGAACCAGTCATCTCTCCTAGCATTCTAAGTTAGCTCACTCATCTATCGTCTTTGGCACCGCGGTGCCTAGGGGATGCACCGCAATGCCAGCCTTCCAGTGAGCAACCTGTTTC
Source organism: Przewalskia tangutica (assembly GCA_029844215.1). Taxonomy (NCBI): domain Eukaryota; kingdom Viridiplantae; phylum Streptophyta; class Magnoliopsida; order Solanales; family Solanaceae; genus Przewalskia; species Przewalskia tangutica. The sequence goes on from CM056721.1 coordinate 18,663,198, forward strand.
TGCATCGCCTTTAGCACCGCGGTGCCAGTCTTCCAGTGAGCAAACTGTTTCTACATCGGCTTTAGCACGCGGTCCTCTGAGGATGAGCGCGATTCGACCATCCAGTGAGCAAATTGTCTCGGATCCTGCCACTTTCCCAATGCAGCCACCCACTGTCCCCAGTCACCAAATGAAAACTCGTGTCAAACACGGGATTTTCAAACCCAAAGTCCAGTTTAACCTGTCTGCCCAAACCATTTCTCCATCCAAAGAACTCCAAATTGGCTAAACTTGACCCTAATTGGAATGCGACCATGTGTGAGGAATATAATGCTTTAACTAAGCAACATACTTGAGATCTTGTACCTAGACCAGAGGGGGTGAATGTGATCAGATGTTTGTGGCTTTTTCGTCACAAATTCAGAGACAGTGGTGTTTTGGAACGCTACAAGGCTAGACTTGTGGCAAATGACACCAATCAGCAGGAGGGCATTGACTGTGGTGATACTTTTAGCCCAGTTATTAAACCGGCTACGATTCGTACTGTTCTTAGTATTGCTATGGGTAAAATGTGGCTGATTCATCAGCTGGATGTCAAGAACGATTTCTTCATGGGTATTTGAAAGAAACTGTGTACATGCATCAGCCACCTGGTTTTGTTCATCTTGTTGTTCCCAAAGATGTCCGCTGCCTCGGAAGTCACTACATGGTGCGAGCATAAGCACCTCGTGCTTGGTATGACCGTTTTGCCAGATATATTATGCAGATTGGGTTTATTTGCCGCAGGTGTGACACCTCTCTGTTCATTTTTCATCATGGTAGTGACATTGCTTACTTGTTATTATATGTTGATGACATTGTTCTCACTGCATCATCTGACAAGCTGAAAAATGATATTATTGCTCTTCTCAAAACTGAATTTGCTATGACTGATTTTGGCAAGCTGAGTTACTTCTTGGGTATATCAGTTACTAGATCTGCAGATACTATGTTCCTGAGTCAGCGTAAGTATGCAGAAGAAATTGTGTTCAGAGCTAAGATGTCGAATTGCAAGGCTATGCCTACTCTTGTTGATTCGAAATTCAACTCAGTGCTTCTGAGAGTGATCCAGTGTCTGATCCTACTCTCTATATAAATTTTGCAGGTGCTCTTCAGTACCTCACATTTACCAGGCCCGATATTGCATATGTCGTTCAGCAGGTGTGTCTGTTCATGCATGCTCCGAGGAACCCCATTTTGCTGCTCTTAAGCGTATTATCAGATACATTAAGGACACTCCTGACTATGGGTTGCATCTCTACCTCTCCGCTCCGAACAAGTTGCACTCTTACACAGATGCTGATTAGGCAGGGTGCCCGGATACGCGACGCTCTACTTCAGGCTATTGTGTGTTTTTAGGGGATAATCTTATCTCTTGGTCTGCTAAGCGACAAACCACATTATCCCGCTCCAGTGCCAAAGCAAAGTATAAGGGTGTTGCTAATGTAGTTGCTGAGATCTGTTGGCTCCGGAATCTTCTCTTGGAGCTCAGTTGTCCATTGCGTAAGACATCTATAGTCTATTGTGATAACATATCTGCTATTTATATGTCTTATAATCCGGTCCAGCATCAACGGACCAAACATATTGAGATGTATATTCATTTTGTTCGTGAGAAGGTCGCACGTGGTCTACTCAAAATTCTACATGTACCCTCCTCCTATCAGTATGTAGACATCTTTACAAATGGACTACCCAAACAACTATTCACAGACTTCAGATCCAGTCTGAGCATTCGACCTCCTCCCGCTCCGTCTGAGGGGGAGTATTAGCGAATATTCTTCAAATATTCAAAGTATATGTTGTATTTATTAGTATAATGTATTTAAGGTAACTTAAGATTTTTACTGTATTAGGAATCACCTTTGTACAACTATATATAGAGAAGAGAGAAGGTAAGAGCCGACTGGTTGGCATCTGAAGCTCTATATATATTGTGATCAATGAAAGAAATCACTAAGAAAAATTATTCCAATATCTTACGCATAGATTTGTTAGATGATAACCATTGAACCGTGTATTTATTTACAGTTCATATATCAAATTCAATTTTATTTCCTTTCTTCACACGAATAGTATACTATCTTGAACTGCATACACTATGAAGCCAATGGTTGATCCTAGTGTGGAGAATCAAGCCCTCATTAACAAGGTGTGAGTTGGAGAAGCGCAAGCTGTTTTGTAACAATTTGGCACACCTTCTCAACACTCAACAGTACTTTCTCTGGCGTAGCCTGTTCTAATGCATTGAGTGGAAAGATCAGCTAATTTGAAACATTAAATACTGAAAAAATTTCACTGGAAGCACAAAGACACGAAATATATTGGGACGATGATGATTGTAATCAAATGCCATGAACACACATCCACGTGATAACAGCAAAAGCTTCTGCAAGACTTGTCCATGAATGAATTTCTTAATAATCTATTAACCAAAGGACTGTTCATGCGATGATGATTAACTCTAGTATAATCCACGTTTTTTTTTTGGTATTCATTCTTAATTTTTCGTCGATGGCGCAATTGACTGGAAGGTATTAACTCTAGTATTGCTGTTGTGGCTACAATAATCTTGAAGGCAACATCACAGGAACTTTTGGGGCCACCAGAAGTTTGGCAATGAAGCAGCTTATTCTTCATTGGTACGACAAAATTTGGTTAATTTTTTTACTATAATTTGTTACCATAGCAAGAGTACCACGTAATTTTGCATCATAATCATACTAAATGTTGGTGCTACTACGATCTTAACATAAGTAATGGGTGATGAAAAGAACAATCAAAAGCCAACCCAAGGGATAAATTGAAAAGAAAGAATTGCCTGCATTTTCTTCATATTTCTCAACTGCCTCTCGATATAACTTGGAGACAACTCAATCTTTTCAACAACCGGCCTCATTATCATGATAGGCAACTGTAATTTCTCATATTTTAGTGATTTGCACCAAAGGTAGTTGGTCCTAATTATGATCATGCATTGGCTCCTTTCTTTTCGAAGGGTTTTATTTTGATTAGTGAATCATATGGAGAAAAGTATTTGTTTTTTAATCTTTAATTTATTTGTTAACTCTTGCTTAGCTTTAGTTTCATTAAACCTACATAATTAATAAACTTTTGCACAGCAGCTGATATATAATTATGCACATAAAGCTGTCCCTTTAAGCGTGTTCTCATAGTGAAGTACTTTGTTTTAATCATCCAATCTTTGATTGCTAGAGTACACTAAAATGCTGCCATATATACATTTCATATTTGAATGGTTCAGCAAGAGCCAATCAACCATCTTCCTGATCATGACTTACAGTTTCTCCATCCTTAACATTATTATTTTTTTAATAATCCGGATTAGCTTGTACGTATCTTGATTAACTTCACAAGGTATTTGTTACTTTTGACCAACACATGTATTGGGTAGATAAAGAGAATCACTTAGTATGTTTGCCTCCGATGGAATTTGAATTGAAACGTGAGGATCACTCTACTTCATTAGCCACTAGATTGTGGGTGTACCCTAATTTATTTTACCCCTTTGTTTTTTTAAGTTAGACTAATTACTATCAAAGGAAGAGAGAGACACGATTTAAATTCTTCCGTTCTCAAATAGAAATTTTGCATTTGAGTATTGGGTTTTGAATGATTTTTTTTAATAGAAAGAGCTAAAATACTCGTATACCTGACACAATTTTTTTTTGTCATCTCGTTTACGTCATTTACGGGTTGCTATTGAAACTTTTGGTAGTGATAGAATATATGTATATATGTGCCGTGTATATTGGTATTGTATGCATATATATTCTCTTACCATATTATTTGAATCTTGTACATATATAATTATGATACGTAGTCTTGCCACAACTAAGTATTCCACCTAATGATTTCTTTTTAATTCGTGGACTCTCAAAAAGTATAAACGAAATTCTCTTCTCTGTCAACACGCGTTCATGTCTTACTCATTCTACGTTTTCTTCTCTCTAGCGGAGCGAGCGAACCACAAGATGATCCATACTTCGCATTAAACTGTGACCAACATGTCCCTCCCGAAGGTACAACTATGAGACCAACCTGGTTGCGATGTCATTGATCAGAGCTTTGGATATCCCTTCTAGAAAGAATAAGACGGAGAATGGCCCATCTTCGTGATCTAGCAGAATTCAAACTCATTGAACTGGGTCAAAGAACTACCTTCCTGGAGCTACCTCCTTATAACGATCGTTCGTTCCCCAATTCAAACTCGGATCAGTTGGCAAGTGAATTTCGTGTCTGGGTACGAAACTCTAAACTAGAAATTCGATCTTGAAAGAGTGAAATCTAGCCTTTTGTCTTTATCCTTTATGGGTCTGGGCTAATTCTTTAAAGCAGCAACTCCTACACCTACCGAAACGTTAACAAAACAACTACAGATTCTCACCCTCGAATCACGAGCTCGCTTTCAATCTCTAAGAGCCGATTCAATGGCATCTTCTCTTATGATCTAAATTAGAAAAATGTAGTAGTCTTAATCGAAAAATGTAGATTTAATTTCCATAATTAAATATTGTATATCATGTATATAAACCTTGGACATTAATGAAAATAATCAAGGAATTATTCTCTTTCATGGTATCAGAAGTCTAAGACAAACTTTTCCTTCTCCACAACAAACTTTTGCCGCCCTACTCATCTCTCGACCGTCGGTCGACACTCTGTCTCCCTTCGAATTTCCCAAAATCCTTAATTCTCCTCTTGTCCTTCAATCATGTCTACCAGAAAGAACGCCTTTCATCATGCTCTTGCAGTCTCCAATATCAAAAATAATATTCCTATTATTCTTGAGATGGACAACGTTCAATATGCGACGTGGGCATAACTATTTAAAATTCACGCACGGTCTAATAGAGTCCTCAATCACATCGTCCCACCGACAAAAGACAAGGAGAAGGTGCCTTCCACGGATGATGAAATTGAGTTGTGGTCAACTCTTGATTCTGCGGTCCTTCAATGGATCTATTCCACCATCTCTACGGACCTCTTACAAACAATTATCGAACCCGACACCACGGTAATGGAAGCTTGGAATAGATTGCGTGATATATTCCAAGATAACAAGAATTCTCGTGTCGTGACCCTTGAGAAGGAATTCTCCCACACATATATATGGAGGATTTTCCAAATGCGTCCGCCTATTGTCGACAACTCAAGGAGTTGTTAGATCAACTCAAAAATGTTGGCGCGTCCGTCACGAATGATCGTCTCGTCCATCGGATGGTTGCAGGCCTCTCCGAGACGTATAATGTGGTTGACACTCTTATTTGCCAAAGCAATCCCCTCCCACCGTTCTATCATGCATGTTCAGAAGTAGGATTAGCTAAATAGGCGTCTACCGGAGTCAATTCCGCCATGATGTTGGTCACGTCCCGCGAAACTGATGACTCTTAATCGTTCTCCGAAAATTATGGTCAAAACCGTAACAACGGGAGTGACAAAAATGGTCAAAACTGTGGGAAAAATCGTGGTGGCGGAGACAAGGGTGGAAGCCGCGGCAACAACGACAACAATAGTGACGACCAATAGGGTGGCGGGCTACTGAACCCGTGGTAGCACGCCTGGGCCGCTAGGCAGTGGCCCTAGGCCATGCCTTGGGCCAACGAGCAGTGACCCATGCCGCCCTACCCCTTCCCTTCAACATCTTGGGCCATGCCTGTTGGCCAGCAACAACCTGGGCTGAGGTGAAATTTGGTCTGGCCACAAGCTGGCCTGCTTGGGCCTCGGCCTCAGCAGGCCTTCGCTGTTTCGGTCCCACTATACTGCAATAAATTATACCTCTTTAATTTAAATTACTATTCTTGTATTAATTCCGGGCCTTTGCAACTAGTATAAATAATACATAACATAAAATATATATAACATGATTCTAAAAGTAGAAGTAATATTATTGCAGTATAGCTATTTTTTAAAGACTATTTACAAGTTAAATAATTTTATAATAATAAAAAGAAATTTACTGATTTCTATAAAAATAAAAAAGAAGTTATAAATTCGATAATTATTCAAAGAATTAACTCAATTTTAACTTATCGAGGTACGAAGTCTCAATTGCCACACATGGTACCTATAACATATGAATCACCTTTTTCTATTAGTACTATTTTACTTTGTTTAATGTATAAGATTATAATAATTTGGTTTTATTTTTATTTTTTATACATTATGCGCATGCATATCAGTTAGTTCAACTTTTTTGGGTTACCACCAACTCAATCCAAAAGTAGTGAACATGAGAGATTGTTCAGATGATAAGCGTCTTTATTCGAAAGTTACGAATTTAAGCTATTACGAGAGCAAATGGTAGCTCATGGGGAAAAGGGAATTGAAAAAAAAAAGAAGGGAAAAGGGGCATATTTGCCCTCCAACTTTGAGAAAAGGGGCATATTTGCCCTCCGTCAAAGTTGGGGGACAAATATACTCCTTCTGTTAATAAACTTCCACCATATGGGCATATTTGCTTAACCATAACTGTGATGCACAGGTGGAATCCACGTGGACGCCACCTGTGCGCCACCTGGATGACCCGACCCGAAGGAGATGAGAGAGACGAATTGGATTCACTGAGTTTTGCAAAGGCTGTCGCCGTCACCGCGTTGGGCTGCCTATTTAGTTCTTTTTTCGATTTAAGATTCACGTTTTTACTGAAAATAGGATTCATTTGTTCACTTGTAATGAACACTCTCTCGGTGTACTAGTTCACTTTCGTCGTGGTGCTCAGGTTTTCTTTCAAGCACTATAGTTACTCCAACTTGATCCAAGATTGACACCAGGAAACAGCATCGCTCACACGTGTGATCCGAGTTTCAGCTTGTTTAAACTGTCACCATCTCCTATATCTATCTTGGATGAAGCATTGCTAGCTTAAAGACCAAGACATCAATATGATAGTTCTCATAAAGAATACCAATTGAGGCATTGCTAGCTTACAATAGAGGCATTAAAGATTCCAATTGATTTCACTGAATATAATACCACAAGTTCCATAAAAGGAAGACATGCGATAGGATTCGGTGACATACGTTACCATATATAGTCAAATTTTAAAAGGTAAGTCATGAAAGAAATAGTCGATTTACAATTATGGTAACTCTATATACAAGCATGGAACATCCGAATCATGAAATGTCTGCCAAGACCACGTCTAAACCAAAAACCGAGAGTTCAATTAGAATACCAACCTTTAGGAATGACTCTCCACCAATTCTCGCTTGTTTGATTCCTTCAGAGCCAACTTATAGTGTTCAAGTTTTCCATTGTCCTTAAAGGTCACGCCTTCTGCCTGCAATCTGCCCGTCATCCGTGGCGCACAGGTGGCGACGTGGATTCCACCTGTGCATCACAGTTATGGTTAAGCAAATATGCCCATATGGTGGATGTTTATTAACAGAAGGGGTATATTTGTCCCCCAACTTTGACGGAGGGCAAATATACCCCTTTTCTCAAAGTTGGAGGGCAAATATGCCCCTTTTCCCAAAAAAAAATAGAAACACAAAAAAAAAATCAAAAGTACCGTTGATTTTCTTAATTTATTAAAATACTAAAGTAAAATTTAAATCAAGTCAAATCACAAGTTTTTTTCCTTTGTTGATTTGATTCTATATTTTTCGATTTTTTCTTTTACACCCGTAGTCTAGAATCTTTAGATAGAGACAGCGGTCCGGTCGAACCGGTTCAATTGAACTAAACCTAAGCCTCACTTCCTCACCCTTTCGGTTAAACCCATGCCGACCTGCCCATAGTCTAGAATCTTTAGATAGAGACAGGCGGCCCGGTCCCACGCACGCATTTTCACACACTCCATATGTGCTTCCGATCACCAAACAACCAAAAATTCTCTCTCTCTCTCATCTTCATATATTCAATTTCTAGGGTTCATCGATCTCTATATTACTATATATGCATATACATGCACGTTGCTTTCTCTCTCTTTTGTTTATCTGTAAGAGAGAAGTGACACATTGATGCATACATAGCACCTTACGCAATTCAATTCCAACGATTCCCAAAAAAAAAACACAGCATTCATTTCTCTCTTATCAAATTCTGTTCTCATCGTCGCCGCCTTCGCCATTTGCAGCTCCGGTAAGTTCTCTCTCTCTCAATTCCGATTTGCAAAACGATGTCGTTTGTTCTATCCTCGCCGTCTCATGGAACCGGTTGGATAGATCAAATCACCGGATCAACATTTTTCTTTTCCGATTTGATGCGTTTACTTTTAGTCAAACTAAAAATTTCCTCTGTTCCTTTCCTTCTTCAGTTTCATAATTATCATTTTTTTGTGATACTGGCATGCATTTACTATAATATTTTGGTACTTTTAGGTGAATAAAAATGCGTGCATAATTGTAGATTTAAATATATATGTTTTAACTATTTACTTTATTTAAACATTGATGTTTTAGCTATTTTATTTTCTCTTGCTTGCAGGAAGTGATAGTTGCTAGTACTTTGGATTGAATTTTAAGATATCAGAATAGTCATGTATTCCGAGCTGGTGGAAATTGCACCAAGGGAACTCAAGTTCGTATGTAAGTTTTTCCATATTCCAGTTACTACTGCTTAATTGTATTCAGATGTGTGAAAATTAGTTTGAAAAAATAAAAAACAGTGACTATGAGCTGTGTGGAATCATACTACAACTTAATTAGACTGAAGCATTCGTATGTATAAGAGAAGGAATTAATTGTTCTAACTAGAGGTTTTGATAAATGAGGCGGAGGCTTTTGGTTCAATTTATATTTGTTACTCCCTCTGACCCAATTTATGTGGCGAATTTCGAGAGTCAACCATGTTTTCTTTGACAGGAATTTCTTTATATGCCTTTCAAATATTTTAGGTTGTTAATTATTGTGATTTACTGCACTTTTTACGTAGTTTCCAAATATATAAATTTAATTTCAGAAAACTTAAAGCTTCTATGTCCAAATTCAATGTCAAAGTTTAGAAGCTTGAATCTCGAAATTCCAACCTACAGAAATTGGGACAGAGCAAGTATTATTGTTATGGTCTAGTGCTCGTGTGCGTCCACTTTTTTATTGTTTTGATTTTACTTTTTTCTTTGGGGGTTGGGGTTGGGGGAGAGGCATCTTTTTGTTTTATGTTGGAAATTTTGTTGTATAAATTCTGGGAAGAGTGTAATAACTGAACTGGTATTTAGTTATATTGGTTTTTTCCTTGCAGTTGAACCGAAAAAGCAAAGCTCTTGCACTATTCAACTAATTAACAAGTCCCAAAATCATGTTGCTTTTAAGGTATGGGTATTTGTTGTTTCGGTAAAGTACTATTTTGGAATTATATTTACTCGGAAGAGATTGATTAGTATCATGTTGGAATTATTTTAACAGGTCAAGACTACTAGTCCAAAGAAATACTGTGTTCGACCAAATACAGGAATTATTAAGCCCAGAGCAACCTGTGATTTTACAGGTAACAAGAATTCTTCGTGATGGCAGCATATCCATGTCTGTGTTTTGAATATGACATAGGTATAACAAATCATTAAATTTCTTGTAGTAGGAAATGAACATAATAAAGTCCATTATCTTGGTACAAGTAGTAGTTCTGGTGCATGATTTTGCTTGTACATTGTACTATGAAGATTAGCCAGCACTTCAGCATGGCTAAACCTTTTCAATATGATCACTTGTCTGAATGATGGCTTGGAATGATAGAATGTACTGAAAGACTTCATAAATGATTTTGAATAATTTGTCGTTATGCTATCAAATGGATAGAGAATCCTAGTCTTCTTTTATATAAAAGAGGGATTTGGCAGGTAGAATCAAATGTTCAGTGTTATGGATTAGGGTCAACAGTGGAAAGATGGTAAGGATGGAACCTAATGTCAGCCTAATCTACATAAGCTTTGAGAATTTACACGGAATTTAATTTGACGGAGGTGGCCCTTCCCTTTTTTCACGAGAAAAAGCTCATGCACTAGATAGAAAGAAATTGCTAAATAGACTGAACATCGGAAATATAATCAAGAAGAATAACCAACCAATGCTTTGATCCCCATGCCTCTTGTCTAGTGGAAAGAGCGCAACATGTGACGTGTGGGTTAGGTGCGCGTCACGGGTTCAAACCAACCATTTTTCTGGTCTCATGGCTTGGGCTTTGTTCTAGTGGTAAGAGCGCAACATTTGACGTGTGTGGGTTAGGTGTACGTCACGGGTTGAAACACTTCCTCAAACAAAAGCCTGGTATTTAAGTGGAGAAGGGTAGATGAGCGGGTCAATTGTCTACCGAGTTTTGAATTGTGCGCCAGTGATCCTCGGGGATTCTTAGTTATTAGAAAAACTGATGTTTTGTATAGTTAAAGGCACGCTTAGGTGCTGAAATTAGGCAGTACTATGATGCTTGGCGTTTTGCATCGCGTAGGTAGCATTCAGTGCAAGTATCAAGGCTAAGTCGTGTTCTCAACAAAAACCAGCCAACTTAACACACTTATTTTATTTTAAAATGTAAAGCAAATTGAGCCAGAAGCCGTTGCTTATTTGAATTTGACATTAACACATGGAAAAAAGGAATGAAAGAGGATATAATTTGGCTATCGGAGTATTAGAATTCTTCTCCAGATATGCTTCAGTTCTTTTAATTCTTCTTCCCTTTTCTGCTGCTCTTCTATTTTCTATGGTTTTTCGGGTTTGCTTCTTTTTTATTGTTTTCTTTTTCTATGTGATTCATTCTTCTTTTTCTATGTGACTCATTCTACTTTTTCTTGTTCTTGTTCAGGTTGCCTTTTTATTTGCTTTGGTTCTCTCTTCTACTCTCTTTCTCCTATTGATTCTTTTTCTCCTTTTCTTGTTTGTTCTTTATTTCATCTTATATTCTCTACTTCTTAGTTTCTAGCTGAATGCTAGGAGAATAATACAAAGGCTCTTTGCATTTTAATGCTATTTATCAGTATTGTTGCTAAAGAAGTGATATATGGAATTATGTTACAAATTGATTGTTATGACTAATTAATTGAAAAAGTGAAGGTAGCTTTTTGTCGTCATCTTTCATGGTGTTGTTGAATTAACATTTAATGAAATTTAGTTTGAGTTGTTGGGATTAATTTTGTCATGGGTTGTATATTGGACAGCAAAATTAGTAATGTTAATTGTAATGCTGATGTTGTAAGCTATATTAATATATTTTCTTTACTGATTAAAAAATATGCACTTTAGTGCAAAGAAGTATGCATTTCTCTCTTCTTGCTTGAAGCTCCAAGGTGTTGTCACTTTTTTCTGGCATGTTTGAATGATTGTATATCTTTGAGACACTATTCAGTTTCGTGTTTTAACACTTCCAATCACGGTATGGGTTATGTAATGTTCCATGCTAGTATTTGGGACATTCCCTTCTTTTTGTGTCTCATGTTGTTTGTTAATTTAATGATGTCTGAGCATAATATCTGGAACAGAGTAGCCTCTCCGTTCAATTTTAATTCAACCTGTAACTCATGTTGTACCTGCTATGGTCGTCTGTCTTTAATACAGACTCTTGTGCTGCAAGATTTTTTCCTGTTTAGAGATGATATACAATATATATTACCGATATTGTGACGCGTCAATCCTCCCTAGCGGGGAAAATCTTATTACAAATAATCCTCTGACTAAATATACTGTTTCTGTTAGCAATAATGATCAACTTATCGTAGGCAATGTATAGGGGTTTTAACATTTGTTTATGCAGTGACCATGCAGGCACAAAAGGCACCTCCTCCTGATATGGCATGCAAGGATAAGTTCTTAGTTCAATGCACAGCTGTGGCAGAAGAGACTGTTGAGGATGATATTACATCAGCCATGGTATATTCTCAGCGGATTATACTATTGCTCAAAGGGCACTCTTCTGACACAATTTCTGATTGCTTTAACTGTAGTTTTCGAAAGACGATGGCAAATATGTTCAAGAAAATAAGATGAGAGTGATCCTTGTCAGTCCACCCAGTTCACCTGTTTTATCACCAATCAATGGAGTTCACAGTGATCTCCCAAGTTACAAAGAATCACCACAAGAAGATCAAGTACATGGTAATGAAAATATCACTTCACAGCAAGAAGTAAGTAATATTTTTCGGAAATCAGAATTTGTTGACCATGTAGTTTTATACGATAATGCCAACAAGCTAAATAATGGTAATCTTTTCCAGGGTGATGCCAATGGAGTACATAGCCACAGTGGAAGATACGAAGAATCACTGACTAGAGATCAAGTAAACCCCCTCGATCAAATTCCACATAAAGAAGTAAGTTATTCTTCTGAACCTGAATTTAGGGACTGGTTATAAATGAAAAAAAATATGGAGTAATGCTAAGTATGTTCAGAGATGTCAACTTGGGGTTTGGTTGTAAAACTGCAGCCTAACATGATTGTATAGGCTATGAACCATCTGAAAGATATAGAAAATGAAAAGAGAGACTTGTCTTGAATTAGTTGTTTGAACAATATAAGAAAGGCTCCTTATGTAGGAGTTCGAAACAAGTTTAGACTGCATATAATAAGGAGAGTTACCAAATAAGGGGGGGGGGGGGGGATTCTAAATCTTGATATTCCTAGAAAAAATCTAGAACATATAACTAAATAAATTCTCAGTTATTTCAACAGTTGCTTGATTAGTTGCTACTGATTGAATTTCCGGTGTTTTACTCTATTTTATGAACATTGAGTTAGCTGTTTGGTAATATATTTTATCTATCTGTTAATACTCTTCTCCAGTTGGATGAGAATGTAAAAGAGTTTAATAAGGAAAATGCTCACATGCAAATGGAGGGAAAGCATGTGCAGTTGGAGACGAGGAAGCATGATGAAGAGATGGAATTAGTCAAGGATGTTGCCAGCATGAAGTCTAAAATAAGTGAACTTGAACGAAAACTAAGTGAGGTTAGAAATTTTTTACCTTTCTTTTTTATTTTCGATTGAGCCTGGAACAACTTTTGTTCTGTCATTTGCAAAAAACAATGTAGTCAGTGCCCTATGTGGTTTTTAGTTTTTACCTGGATACAGCTTTGCTGAGGAACTGCCTGGTTTTATATTTTAAGTAAATATTCTTTTACCTCTTGAAAAGAAGCCTCTCATTGACTCGTTGTTGATGAATAAGAATCAATTTTGTGCAATCAAGGGGGTAAAACCAACCCATGTAGAAATTGGAACTTGGAAGGCATACCTTCCATCAATCAAGCCAGGGATGAATGGATTGTACAAAAATATACTGGGTTACTTCCGAAAAATTGCCAACTCACAATTTCAAAAAGTTTTCAGTACCAGGAACCTGTTCTGCTTCTAATGGCCTCTAGAACATCAAACTAGGTTTTGTACTGTGCAAGATTTCCTCTTCAGGTCAGGATATTGTCTGATGCCTTGTGATCTGCATAAAATAGATAGCAGCAAAAACAGTTATCTTTACACTTAACTTTGAAACAGTTCCCTTGTAGCTTCTATTTTTTTCTTAAATTCTTTTCCATTTTTCATCACTTTCTAGAGGACCCCAATGGCCCAGAACTTCATTCCATAAGACGAGAGTTGACCAGTGGAATCAACTTGTGACAAAAAACAGAAGCCCATCTTGGACATTGTTCGAGCATTCAGTCCCTTTCTTATCATGAGTCTATAGGCTGACCAAGTAACGAATGACAATATGCCTGGGAATTCAGTTTGCTTTCGAGCTATCATGCTATGTATTACAAGGCACCTCAGACATTATTATCTCTTAGTGAGGTTTTGGTCCTGCTGTTTCAAGTATGTTCTTTAGCAGTTTAGCAGCTGGGAATTGTCAGACCTGGACACATGAGGTTTAGCAGTCAGCAGTATTATTGACTAACGTCCTCTGCTAAAAACAAAGAACTCTTTGAAATGCACTATCAACAATACGTCTGTTAGGATTAGAGTCCTAAGCTGGTTAAAAGTAGTAATGGTGATAGCAGAGTAAAGTGGATTCCAGATAATCATCATTGGACGAGTATTTCAGACCTGGACTTAACTTCTGTAATCACAGTCTCTAATCAACGTCAGTGCATTTGATCTAGCAATATTGATTCAATCCCTTGTTAGTTGTTACAGCTCCCTCCAATTATGAAAGGGTGGTTTCTTCCTAGCATAATCTTGGTAATACCTCGCTCAAACTATGTCGGAACACTTTCTTCTTTTTTGATGTCCCCTACATGATAAGGTTCAGAGTAGTTGCAGAAAAGTAGCGGCTGCGGGTTCCTTTGTCAACAAAAAAAGAGTAGTTGCAGAAGATCCCTTTTTGGCAAGTACATAGTAGGATTGAACTTATGGAATTTAAAACAATACTGGTATTCAAGTAAGATGAGTTTCTCTTATTTAAGTGTGCCTCATATTTATCATAGGAGTTTAGTTTGTACTAGTTTTGGCATCTACAAGTCAGGTTGATCACTTGATGAAAATTGAGAGGGGTCTAGTTTGTACCGTAGTTTGCGGACTTGTCTAGTCATTTTGGATGAATTCAATGCCAAAAGAATAAAAAATGGAAACCAAATCAACCTCAACCTTTCTTACTGAAGATTTTTCTAGTCTTCTGGAGCATTTCATAGAGTTCGAGATTTCCCTCCCGTGGATGGAAGCTTTTGTTCAAACATGAGTCGATTAGGTTTAGTGCCCGCATCTGTTTTAGGGAAATGCTGTTCTCACTCTTTCTTACCCTCTTGCAGGCCAAAAACACGATCTCAAGGCTAAGGGAGGAGAGCAAATTTACTGCTCAAGAAAGAGAGAGCTTACAAAGAGAAATGGTATTTCCGTTTGTTCCTTTATGGTTTAAACAAGATTTTGTTTATATTATTAATTTAAGATCAGGACAGCAGTAGAAGTCCTCAAAAGGTTGGGATGCTCTCTTAACTAAATCTCTATTGGGTTAATGATAGCCAGAATGCTGCGGGCAGTGTTCAGGGAAGCGTGAAGCGGAAAAAGCGACAAGGCCCAGCTTCACGCTTTAAGCGAAGCGCTCACTTCATTGAGGTGAAGCACAATTTTCTAAAAAAGACCAAAATAAATAGGGACAATATATATAAGCTAAAATTCAAATTAAAAACTAAAAAGTAGATATCACAAAATCCTCCATAGACCATGGGACAAACAAAATCAAAGCTAAAAAGTAGATATCACAAAATCCTCCATAGACCGCACTAGCTCTTTTACCATATTTCCAAGTCGGGTCAGACTGGGACATTTTTTAATCACTGTTAAGATTTAGGAAAAAAACCAGCAACATATTTAAGAAGAAAACAGAGTAGAAATTGAACAAAAAAAACAGAGGATTACTACTCAGTTTCAAAAAAAAAAGTCAGTTTCAAAAAACAGAGCAGAAGCAGAACTCAAAAGAAATAACAGAGCAGAAGCAAAACTGGGAAAAAAACAGAGCAGAACTGAAAAAGAAGAAAAAAGAAAAATGAAGAAAAAAGAAAAAAGAAAAAAGAAAAAAGAAAAAAGAAAAAGAAAAAAGAAGAAACCCTAGCCCTAGCAAAGAAGAAAAAGAAGAAGAAAGAAGGGTTGAAAACCCTAGCAAGAAGCAGAGCAGAAGTCGCGAAATAGGAGTTTGCGCTGAAGTCGGACACCCCCCCCCCCCCTCTTTTAAAATCAACCTTTAAAACTTAATCAAAATAAAGCGATAGCTTCATGTCGCCTCTCGCTTCTCTCGCTTCAGCGCTTCACCTCTCGAAGCGTCCACTTCTTTTGGTCGACCTCGCCTCAGGTAATCGGAGCGGCAAACCCTTGCTTCAACACTTAAAGCGGTGAAGCGAGCGTTTTCATGAACACTGGCTGCGGGACTGTTCTGAATCCATGTTAGTCTAGCTTTACCTTGAGCAAATTGTGTTCTTGCCTTTGAATGGTCAGATCCATTTAAGTCTTACAAAATGTGCACCTCTGAAAGTGAGGGAGGGACAAATTGTGTGTCAGTTTCTCACCCCAAATTTTACCTGATAAAAAAGAAGTTTGTATTTCAGTCACGACGCTCCTGTGACATGATCTTGTGCTCAATAAGAAGTGTCCCTAATTAACTCTTTCTTTTTCGTCGTTCTTGTTGTGTTGATGTGCTTTGCAGGTCATGTTGACAAGTAAGAAAGGCGGAAAAAAAGTCCGGATTGGATTCCCTCTCCTCTATGTGGTTACTTTAGCCTTTATTAGTATGGTGTTAGGTTACCTTTTGCATTACTGATTGAAGCCATTTAATACCTGCTATGACTGAAAAGTTATTATGTCTATATCTTGATAGACAGTTTTTCCTTCATAAAGCCCTATCTGCTCTAGCTAAAGCTGAGGATCAGATATGTTGTTGTATTGACTAGTAGAGTACATCAAGTGTTGTAAATGCTGTTTTTAGATGGAATAAAGTGTAATAATCTCCGTCTACCATTTTAGCCTGCACCATCCCCGCAGGGGGGAGTTGGAGTGTCTTTTTGCTGAAAGTGTTGATTTTGTTAATGGTTTTTTTTGTGAGTGTTTTTTTTACATTTTATGTGCAAAAAATTGGTTGTGCGTGTGAAAGTAGTGTTGGGTAGATATAGGACATGGTCAGATAGGTTTTTTCTTTTTGCTGAAAGTGTTGATTTAGTTTTGGCTATTACTGTGAATACCAAAAAGCAAAAAGAAAGTTTACATTTTCTTTTTCTTTCATTTAACAAATAGTTTTCTCAGGAAAGGTCAGATAGGTTTTTTCTATCAAGGGAATATTGTCTTGGTTTCTTTTTTCCCATTGCAGCACTTATCATGTCTCCCTAATTCCTAAATTTGCATTCAGCAAGAGGGAATGAGAGGTCATATGCCTTGGTGAATAATTTATGAAGAGAAACAATATGTTGGTAACCATTTGAACAAAAGAACCCGACGTTTGGGAAGGACTAGAAAAGAAAGGAAGATGCCCATTTCCTCGAATCCTTCAAGTTGGCCCTGGGCTCAAACTGGGGTGACATATTGTGTGCCTATCTTGAAGCCATGGGATCCTTTCTTCGCCAGAAGAACTTGTTATTTCTCCAATTGCGCAAGCATATTTCTGGAAGGGCATAAGCTTTCGACCTTTAAGAAACCTACAAAATTAAACTGGGAATGGTGCAACTTTTTGGCTGTTCAAGAAAACCTAGAGAATAGCTCATAGAGCGTGTGAGAATAAGGACTTAGAGAAGGGGCATATTCAAGATATCCACTTTAATATGTTCGTCTAATATCGACTTTTCAGTTCTCATATATATATCCTTTTTCCGTAAGCCTAATCTTATTTTATTATGAGAATGAAAATTCTTATTTTGACTGATATTATTTTCCATACCAATATATTTCCCTTTCTCATCCTTTTGTTATTTCAGAAAATAAAACATATACTGCATTTCACATTATACTTACATGGGTTTGTTAAAAGAAATTAAAATTGGGAATCAGATATGTTGTTAATTAATCCAAATTTCTTTTTCTTGAAAAATACAGTCTATGTTTTGTAAAGATTATTTACCCAATGGTATTTTTTTAAATATTTAAACAAACAGTATACATTTTAAGATGCCTAGAGAAACTACACTACTTAGTAATTACCAGGGGTGTCAAATTGGATCCAAACTCAATTGACCTGTCCAATCCGTTCAGATTTTAATGGGTTTGTGCATTGACATATTATTAAATGGGTTAAGTTTAGGCCAGCCCAACTTAACGCATTTATTTTGAACAGTCCAAATCAACTCATTACGTTAGCATAAAGTAATTCATGTACTATTCTATTATTTGCCCAAATCTTATATTTAGTATATTTTTTACTATATGAACTTTTTTCTTACCTCCTCCCCCTACCCCCTCCACCCCATACCCTATCCCATCCTCAAATTTCTTACCTACCCCACCTCCCGTCCTACCACATTTTTTTTATATAAATTAATGAATTTTTTCTTACCTCACCCCCCCCCTCGCGCCTACCCACACCTATCCCCTCCACCCCCACCCCATTTTTAAATTTCTATTTCATATTTTTTTACATTTATAAAAAATATGGAATTTTTTCTTACCTCTTCTCTATCGCCCTAACCCCACCTACCCCCCACTTCCACCTCATACTCAAATTTCTATTTCATATTTTTTGTTACTTTTATAAAAAAAAATATTAAAAATATGAAATGTTATCTTACCTCCCCATACCCCTCCCCCCCTCCCCCGCCCTACCCCAATCTGCCATTTATATTTTATATTTTTTTACTTTTACAAAAAAAATTATAACAATATGAATTTTTTTTCTTACCCCCTACCCACACCTACCCTCCACCCCCACCCCATCCTCAAATTTTGATTTCATATTTTTTTACTTTTATAAAAAATATGATTTTTTTTCTTACCTACCCTACCGCCCTAACCCCACCCCACCTATCCCCACCTCATCCTCAAATTTGGATTGCATATTTTTTGTTACTTTTATAAAAAAAATTAATAAAAATATGATTTTTTTCGTACCTCCCCCTAACCCCCCCCCCCCATATCAAAATTTTATTTTATGTTTTTTTTACTTTTATAAACGATTTATAAAAAAATATGAATTTTTTTCTTACCCCCTCTGTCCTAACCCCACCCCACCCCATTCTCAAATTTCTATTTTATATTTTTTTACTTTTATAAAAAATATGATTTTTTTTCTTACACCTACCGCCTTTCACCCCCACCCCATTTTCAAATTTCTATTTCATATTTTTTTTGCTTTTATATAAAATGAAAAAAATTCTTTAAAATATTATTCCTATTTTAAAATAAAGATATGAAAAAAAAATAACATCATAGAAGATAAGTTTGAAATTTGTAAAAGTAAAGGGTCAAGTTGGGTAAGTTATGTTATAACCCATCATTTAGTCCATCTTGACCCGCCCATCTTAGCTCATGTAAGTTTTGGACGGATTAGTCATTAGTTCATCTACAACTTCAGCCTATTTTGACCCGCCCAACTTCTGCCCAAACGGCTCATCAGCCACCCCTAGTAATTACATAGGAATGTCCTTAATATATTCGTGCAATTCTAACATGCAATACAAGAGATACTGGGGAGGAAAGAAAAATTAAAAGAAGATAGAACTTTTGGCAGTCAATGACCTGTCTTTGTGGCAAATCACGAGAAAGAGCGAAAGTCTCAATCTCGAAATGAAAATGATTTTTGGGAAAAGCTACCTTCACAAATTCATATATAAATTTCATTCCTGCTTTCGGACAATTATTTCTTTCTGAAGTTCATAAAACGTTACAAAATGGAATATATAAAACCACCAGGTAATAACACTAAGCAAAAAAGATGGCAACATTCAGTAGCCAAAATTTACAATAGGTTTGAATAGAGATATTGCCATCTGCGACAGCATTTTCAGATTAACTTACAAACACATGCAAAATGGTCAGATAGAGCTTCACCGCTTCTAAACCGTCCACTCCTAACGGAAAGATTTTGCTGTGTACTTTAACTTTATGAACATTTAATCAGTTATAGAGTTTGCTATATCAATGTAAGTGACAGCAGTACCAATGTGTAGGACCTGGGTGAAGCTCATAATGCTGTCTGTACACAGAGTTTTTAAGGATACACTGGAAGTCCCTTGGACCACTTTTTTACATCAATTTCATTTATCCCGTGCACATCGTCATGGACCTGGTTCCGTTGGAGAACCAGGGACAGGAGGAGCAAACCCCCGACCACCAAACACAGGCCGCATGAATGAATCATCAAACTTGCGCCAGTACAGATGCACTTTATGACTTGGTGCGGTAAGTAGCATCCTCAAACTGGGTGGGTGAGGAAGATCTTGACCATTTAAATCGACTTCAGAGCCTTCTTGACTGCCTAGGAGTGACGCTGTTAAAAACTTTGGGGTATTTGCATCTGATGACACTGTACTCAACTGCCTCTGTGGAGGCAGCAGGAGACTTATAAGAGGTTTTGTCATTAAACCGAATACCTGAAAAGAAAAAACAAACAAGTTTACCATTTTGGATTTCACACACGAATGGATAGACAAAGAATGTCAAGGCAGAGGTAGGAGGTATATACCATTGTGCTGAAAAGAACAATGGTTATGGTGCTGGTAATCATTATTGCATTGTCTTGCAATTGAGTGTGTCCCGCACGAGTGAACTGCATGACCAAATTATCAATGATTCATAACATAAAAGAATACAAGGATGTGAAAATAACTAACATGATGTGTGCATATAAGGGCTGATATTCCCACAATGTCAGCATAATGGCCCTAGTATATGATTAGCACTTTTACCTTATTATATGCTAGTGCCATGGACACTGCACCTCTCATCAAACCCGCCCACCATATTATCACCTACAAAACAAAGTTAGTAACCGGTATCCGTATGATATGGATAATAAGAGAGAATTTGAATCAAGCCACTGCTCACTTGCTGCCTAATGGTAATTTTTTCCTCCGAAGATTTCTTCATTAAGTTGGATAAGAATGATAATGGAAAAACAAAGGCAGCTCTGCCCAGCAGGATTAGTCCCATCAGAATCGAACTCACTGCAACTGATAACCCAGGACTGCAAGAAATAACAGAAGCACCTGATAAAGACTATTATGACAACAAGTCAAAAGGGAGAACGATTAACCCTGTAAGAGTTAATACTAATCTCTCTCCTCTGCGCATAAAATCCTCCTCCATCATTCCTATCACTAAAAACCATTTCTGGGAGAAAAAGAAAATCATACCTATCACTGACAAATTTCCACTTCTCCATATCCAAGGCATCCATACCGACATAGAGGAAGAGGAAAGTCTCCGCAAGAAATGACAAGGTTGCAAAAGCGTGCCTACAGAAACATAGAACAATAACATTTAGTCAAGATATGTGGACGTAAGTGTCACTTCTTTACAACAGGTAATAGCTTATGGTTGTGACACGTAATCATTTATATAAATGATTGTTTGGATAAGCTAACATAAATGAGTTTGTCTGTTTGTCAAAGCTAATCAGATCAGCTATTGCTTTTAGTAGTTGTGAGGCTTCTGAGGTATGATCTAAACAACAGCTTGCAGGTTGCAGATGATTTTTTTTTTATTCCATTAAGTTGTAATAAAAAATGCACAAAACTCTGGTGCCCAGGCAGAACAAATTGGAAAAACTCACGGCAGAAAAGAAGTAGGAATTTGTACCTCGTAGTGACTCTTGAACTCTCAGTCACATTGTGCCAGGTGTAGTGGGACATTACAATACCACAAAAAAATACTGTGAGAATCCCACTCAAGTAGAATAGCTGCAAAGGATGAACAATTAAGTAACTAGTAAGAAGCATGTATATTGTAATTGGATACATATATCAATGTGCTTAAACTAAAATCTTACTTCAGCCAACATGTATGATAAGTAAGCCATGAGCATCATAAGGGCAACCTCACGATCTGTGGAGTGCCTGGAGACAGTAAAAGTAGCTTGTCATTACCATTATTGCACTAAGAAAAGGTAGGAAAGTAAGGGAAAATGGGTCAAGAAGTTTTTCTAGAGGGGAACTAGGCAAAGTTTCACTAAATAAGAAACTGTAATGAAACATGACAAATTTTTACATGAACCGTGTTTACAGTTTTATTAGAAAACGTCGTGGCTCTCTCAAGCTTCTATAGTAACACAATCTTGAACTGCTGAAAGTTCCTATAGTTTGCTATAAGCGACAAATAGATATCTCTGCAAATGAGGCCAGAAATCTCACATCTAACTACAGAGAGACAATTATAGAACTCCACTATGGAAAGTAGGCATATACCGATCAATTATAGCAGATGATTTAGGTACTGAAATAGAGTCAAACGACATCCTAAAGAAAAGAATCGCATCTGTACAGTCAAGCTTGCAGGAAGACCCCATTTACTAATTACAAAAAGAAGTATTTTCTTTTTGCGAAGTTAAACGCAACTTCACAAGGAATGAATTCATTGTACATCAAAGCATATCAATAACATCATTACAGCAGGACAAGCAGAAATGTGTGCAACTGCTACCACAAACTCCTTGATTGAGGCATTACCTGCCAAAATACAGCTTCTTGATAATGTAAGCACTAAGAAGACCCGTCTGCAGTAAGGATAAGATGTCAATTGGAGGGAGAAAGCCCGAGTAGAAGTCAATATAAAATATTTAATGAATGACGCATCATGGACACATCATTTTCCACACACGCACAGAGAGAGAGTGAAGCTTACTGCTGCTCCTAGTAAAGTGCTAGCAAGGAACAGATAGAAGAAGTTGCCAAGGAAACGGAGGGCTATACTGAGATTCACGCTTGAAAGGTCAAAGTTTTGAATAGCATTGAAAAGCACCACCGATGTAGCATCATTTACAACTCCTTCTCCAAATACAAGACTGTAAAGGAGGGGTGTCTCATCCTGATGTAGGACCTGCAGCAGCAAAAACTTGTACTTCAGGGCACTATATTGAGTCATTAGCATCAGCCATATGACGAGGTCACTACTTCTATACCTGCAACGTGCAGACGGAATCTGTGGCAGCAAATATTGCTCCAATTGCTAACAAGAGAGAAAGAAATGAGAGAGGTCAGAGGTAGAAACACAAGCAACCAGCAACAGAACAATGGTTTCGACTAATACCGAGATAATCCCCAATATCTAGAAATCCAATGTCCAACTTCTTGAAGAATTGAATGGCACCTTTACATGACAGAGGAAAAATATCAGCAAACACTAATTAGCAAAGCTTGAGAGAAGCTAACACATACTACTGTATTGAACTCTAATTAAAGATTAGGATATAACAGGGATGATTTTATTACCACAAACAAGGACACAGTAGCATGTTCGGGGCAAAAACTCTAGGTGAATGTACTAAAATGCTCAAAACTTCAGATATCAAACACATCTACCCTAGTCCCAGTCACTATGAATAGAGAAGCTTTGCAACATTGCTTGATGGAAAAAAGGTAAGCAAATTCAAGACATCTTGAGATCACCTTCTTCTTCCTTGCCATCAGAACATCTGGAGTATAATTGTTTGTTCACCATCACTTTCAAGGCCATGGACACGACATCATGCACACCATATAGGTGGCTTGATATGTGGAAAAGCATATGAAAAATTCCTCTTGAGGGACAGACACATTGACAAATGAGCAAGTTTTAGCAAGAAAAAAGGTCATTACAAATCATTAAACCCATTACAGCTTCATCCCTCATAATTTCATGACTCGCAGGGAAGACCTTGGAAAATAAGAAGAGATCGGGTACAACATAGAGAGAACATCTCAAAGCAGGCATGACATAACTTTGGCTTGGTTGTAATTTCTAGTCTTTAAACTAAGTACCTTTAGTGGTTGTTATGATAAAACCACAACAAGCATTAATCTGCTGACAAGGTACCCCAGTTGCAGAATAATTCTCTGGTGGAGGACCTCTCTAACCAATAAAACTTACAAAATGAGCTTTTGCAATAATGTCGAAGCATATGATGGAAACAACGCTTTGAATAATACCTAATGATATAATGGCACATGAGACCAGTGTACCAATGGCTCCAAACATCATTATAGTAATGAAGTTCACGAAGAATTGCTTCTTTTTTACCTGAAACCTGTCAGAGAGAAGATTTACATATGAAATGATCAATTTTTTTTAGAACAATACTAGCAGTCAGACACATGTCTATATGAGATTTCCGTATGCAAGAGAAAAAAGATACAATAGCAAACATGGAAAATGGTCAACAATGCAACAGAAAACTCCAGAACTTTATTCACATTTCAATGCTCTCTTTTTTTCTAAATTCTCTAGACCTTTAGCTTCCATTTTTATAACCATTCATGATTTAATCATCCATAAGATCCCATAACGCAACTCTCATCTTTTTCAGACACCTTATATGAGAACTTCAACAACCACATTTTCAATGAGTAAGACCAACAAGTTGTCACAGCAACTCTCCAATTTGGTGATAGCTTTCAGGTAGGACTGATAGTAGAGATGTCTACCTAAACTTTTGATAAGATATCTGACAAAATACAGTACCATGTCCGGCGCATCAAACATGAATTACAGATTTATGGAACAAGATGAAATAATCCCCCTTGTTTACATACTAACCAGTAAAAAGAGAAGATAACAATATTTTTACCCTGCATTAAATATGATTGGAGGAAGCAGATATATGAAAAAGAGATCTTCACTGAACACCAGAAGGTGTGAGCTCTTTCCCCCACTTATGAGCAAGATAACAACTCCGGTACCCAAACCCTGCAATTATCAAACATGAAAATAAATGTAAGCATTATAAACAAATCAGAGAATGTGAGAGGCAATTCAAAGTAAGAACACATTCAAAGGGATGTTTCAGTTCAGTTTTGATATTTTTACACAATCTGCATTATGTGTCTTCCCCTATGTAGAATAAAAGGAGTGAGACTCACAATTATGAGGGCAGTAATGGACTCATTTATCCAGCGGTTCTCCTCCAAGAGATGACCAATGACGATGCAAGCGCAAAGGAGTGCCACAAAGAGGTTGATGGATACAACAGACGCATGATCTGAAGTACCCAAAGAAGCCAGCTGAAAAGCCATCTTTCTTGCCACTTGCTATTACAACCACAGTTCACCAACTTAGCCAAGTTTCATCTCCTTTCACGTGTCCTAGATAAAGACAAAAACTTGTGCATAATATTCCATGAAATAAAATGTCGCACATAAATCAAAATCTAATTAGCCAAGAAAACAATTATATAACTTTAAACAAAAGGCACAGAAGAGGTTTTCCAAATTTCTAACTGAATCTCCCCAGCAAAATAACAATATTCATAAGTAGGAAAACAGTTGTTCAATTGTTTACCAAATCTACTCAACACCCATTCTCACCAGTGCAAAGACAAAAGCTTCTAGCGCCTTTCACCTATAATTACAAATAGCTTTTGTTAATATTAACGAATATTCTTCATTAATTATAATATATGTATATATATATATATAATTGTAGAAAGGTGATTGAAAGCTCTTTCAAATAGCATGAGCGTTGAAAGTATTCAATTCGACTATTCCTAATACATTAAGAATGAAAAAATATTGGCTAATAGTTAAACACGAATTTTCTTATTTCCTGAGGGAAAAAAACAATTATTTCCTACGAAATCAAGATTCTCACCAAGAAAAGTTTCTAACAAATATCCAATGAAATGCAAAAATAATAACCTTTCCATATTTTTGTAATTTACGTTTTTCATGATAGGAATGATCACCTCCGAAATTCCTCAGCAAAAAAAGGAGTTTCTTGAATATACAGAGAATGATAAGAGGAGAAACACAAATATAAAAAAAGTACTTTTTCTCGGTATATATATATATATGATTTGTTTTTCTTTGGTAATAAAAAAAGTACTTCACTTTAAGGTTTCGTTAAACGTGCTGACCGTTGAAAGGCATTTCAGGCGGGCATTTAAGTTATAGGTAAGGTAGGTACTCATAAGAATTTGCTTTCATTAATACTATTATAGTTAAGAATTAAAATCAGGAAATATTGATCCAAAATAAGTTTAATTATTGGACATAGTTAAACTTAAAAAGTGTTAGGAATTAAAGAAACGATAAATTTGATCATATTTATACAAGAAATAAAAAAAAATACTCAGTTGTAATTATTAAATTTAACTCTCCTTTTAAGTATCTCCATTTTACAAATCATAGTTCTAATGAGAGGGTAAGAAATGTGGTTGCTCTTATCTATATTGCTCTCTGTCTATTCATTACAAGTGTAGTCTTGTCTTGTCTTGTCAAGTCCATGTGTTATTGTCTTATCAAGTCCATGTGTTAAAAGATTGCTTATGCAGATAAGGTGTTGTGCTGGCCCTATTTATAGATTCAAACAACTTTGTAACTTGCAAGTTGCAACTATAATTGGCTAGTACTTGGAATATTCACGTGAATAGCCGTTCGACTTCGAGCTACAACGTTAAAATGCATCAAAATTCACAGGGTGCTTGTGGAATTCTTGACCGTAAGAGAGTATCTATTTGTTAATATCTACTCTCGCGCGTGATACTATTTTTTTGTTTCAAAAGAAATCACCTTTTTATATTTAAAAATATTTTTTTATAAAATAATTTACAACCACACATTTATATAAAATTTATTTTGGACCACATATCTAAAAAGTCTTTCATTCTTTGTTAAACTCCGTGTAAAGTCAAATGGTGTCACATAAATTGAAACGGATGGAGTATTTATTTTACATGCCAAATCTAGCAATTTATAATTATTTTAGTTGTAAATTTTGAAATTATTATCAAGAACATAAGAAAATCACCAACAAAGCAATAAACGTATTAAGAAAATGAATGTATAGCAAACAAATAAATGACACGTCAACTATAATTCTTCATTTTTATATATAAAAAAAATATAGGAGTAAGCTTGTGTCACATACACTAAAAAAAATCTCTTTGTAGCCATGGATTGTGGTGGAATAATTGGATTCCGTCCATACTTAATCAGAGGTCTCGTGTTCGAGTCCTGTGAATGAAAAAAACAAATATTGGGAGAGTTGCCCTCAAAATACATGCAACGCGCGATCCAAATTTAATAGGGCTATAATATGGATACTCGACACCGAGTGAGAAAATGAAAAAACACATAAACTACGTCTCTATATGATGATATGTGAATTCACATGTTTTGATAAATTAACATTGTTAATTATGTTTTGATTTCTTCTTCTTTAGTTTCCAGTTAATCGTAGTTTACTTGGAAAAGTTGTATAAAATTTTCGAATTATTCTAATTTAACTTATTTGTACTGAATTCCTTCAACTTCCTCCCGAAAATGATACTTTGAATGAAAGTTACCCTTTTCATTTTGCTTTCTCAGCCATATTCTCGTGAAATTCACGTACAAGTTTATGGCTCATTAATCTCCCCTGTTCACTAATACAATATTGTTCAACGGAGTCCGCATGGATAGCTCAATTGGTTCTCAAGGGGATAATTGGAAAAATGGCTAAGATCGAATCCCGTCAGCGGCAGAGTGGGGGTTACTTCTTGAAATAAAGGAGGGTCCCTTGTGCGTGGTAGTGGTCTAACCTTTGAAACTAGTTGAATCACCATGATTAACTCCTTCACAATCCTGTCGGGCCGAAGTGTGGGGCTCCTGAGGTGGGAGATTCACCTTTTTTGGGAAAAATATTGTTCAATGGACCTGATTTCATATCTTTTCATCTTTCGTCTGATTAAGTGAAGCATATGATCAAATAAATTTAGAAATTTAATTTATCAATACCTTTGTTTTGATCAAATCATCGAATCACGTTTACGTTATTTAATAATCTCAAGTTCAATGTTTGATTGAATTTTATTTATCTAAAATTCAAGAGATGGCAATGGATCCCGGACCCGATCCGGATCCGGTAGATCCAGATCCGTTTTATAGGATATGGATATTCAAAGTTTGGACCCGACGGATTCGGATCGGACCCGAATCCGTTTATGATGGATCGGATCCGATGCGATCTTGTCTCAGATCCGTATCCGGTCCAGATCCGACCCGTGAATCCGTTTTTTATTAAATTAATTATACATTTATTATTTATACATCATGACACCGAATCCTTTGTAATCTTAATTTTATTTTATATTCAAAGGGTCGAAGGCTATTATTTTTTTAATTGAGACACGTTTTACGTGTTATTCTTTAATCATTATATTAATCATTTATGTGATACTTATGTAGTAGCTTAGGTATTGAGAGGATTGTTTCTCACTACAGCAATAGCCAATAGGCATAACAATTGTCAACAATGTCATTTAGTCCTAATTTACGGATGCACTCCCCATGATTCCGTTAAATTAAATTGACTCTTTTTCTAGAAAATTTGGACTGATTAGAAGGTATAACTTAATAATCAGTCACTTTGATTTGGATCCAGATCCGATCCGTGGATCCGGTGGATCCGATGGATCTGGATTTGGATATGATTTTATGGACCCTATGGATCTGGATATGGATACATGTATGTAAAACGAATCTGAATTTGGATCTAGTAGGATCCGGTCCAGATCCTACCCGTTGCCATCCCTAACTTCGAGCCATGTCCAGTCAATTAGATAACTGAATCCTTACATATAATTAAAGTAACGTAATTCAATTAAGTTTGTCTTGGTATATAAACGTGAAGGTAAGTGAGATTAAACTTCTGATTTAAAGTGTAGAGAATATAAGTTTTAACAAAACCACTTCATATTCCTAGCCTTGCTTTATTCACTTTTATTCAGAAATTATCTTTTAATCTCAATTTTGACAAGAAAGACTAATTAACTCATACCTTTGGAATCTGGCCCACGTCAGTCACGTGTCCAAATCCTCCTTACATAAGATAGAGGTTTTCTGCTATAATATGGATCAACATCTTCAGTCTTCCCCTCATGTCCCAGTTGACATCCTCAACCTCTCGTGGATGCTTATTTCCATCACTCTTGGGAGCGGTGACAGCAACTCTTCCTTGATCCTTAGCCTTGCCTTCATGACTATCAGCAATATCTTCAAGTTCAGGATCATCAGCAGAGATCTCCCCTTTGACGAAAACAGATCTTTAACTACCGTCAAAGAGAGATCCAAAACTAGAACCAGATTTGTTGACAGAGACAGTGTTTGAACTGTTTATAGAACTGTCAACAGAACTGGTTTCAATAAGAAAGCCACAGCTAGATCTGGTATCATATCTGGTGGCAAACATATTTCTAGCACTAGTACAAATAATGTCTTAAGATTGTGAGTTACAATGGATGTACGGGAATACTATACAACTACTACTACTAGTGTTTCGAAAGAATAAACAATTACAATACAACAGGCTTGAAGCCTAACATGAGTTGTGACAACAACAATGAGTTTTGTGGTCTTGATCTTCTGTTAAAAATCTGTCTTGGATCTTCATTTCAATTGCAACAAGCTCTTTGATCTTGATAACCTGAAACCAAGAGACACTAAAGCTCTACTTGTTACAATTGTGCTGAATCGAGTGTTAGCACTATGTCCATAAGACATTATTGCACCGTATATATCATTTTTACATTGATAGACAACTGTCTTCCAAGATAAAACAACATCAAACAAATGAGCAAAGGAAACTCAAGTGTTTCTCAAGAAGAACATTTGAGTGTTTGAAAGATATGCTAGAGAGGAAGAAGTTCAGAAAAATCTGAACCATACAAGAGTGAGGTGTGTTCTACAATTGAGTCAAGGGCCTCAATTTATAGTATGTGTAAGATGACCTCTCATCTAGCCAACTAATGGCAATCAATGGCCATGTAATGACACTTATTGAAAGGTGTTATTTAGCCAAACAATGGCTGAATTCATATGCCAATTCGTGAGGAATCAATGTCCCAAACCAGCCCAAAAGTCAGAAACTCTTCAGCACCCATCGAAGCATTCTGTCATCGAAGAGTCGCGGCCCTGCCTGGGCCAGAGACTTATTGCCTCCAAGGCTCCGCGGCTCCTACGGTGTTGCGCCGCGGCTATTCACGGCTCCGCGGTGATTTCCGACACGTTTCATCTTTTACACATCGTACATTTCTTCCTTCATTTACCAACGTGGAACACGTGTCATTTAACCAACGACCGTCCATAATTCCATGTCTCAAACGTTTACTCACGTACCAATATCTCTTTCACTTATAATGAATTTTACGATACTTGACACTACGTGTGCACGTGTGTAAAAACGACATTTCCGACGTGCGGGATTCCAATTGTTCGAGTCATAAATAATGGGATAATCTTAATTTCACATTAGTAAATTTTCAACAGTACCAACAATCCAACCATTCCGGGCACTTTTGGGCCCCAATTCAGGTGATCCTCCATGGCTAGATGAACGAGGTTACAAGGAGGACCACCCCCTCCATGGCTAAGTCGACCTTTTGTACCTCCAGCAACAGGTAACTCTCCAAGACCAGGCGAAGGCCTTATACATCTATCTTCACTTGTCATGAGAGCAACTTCACGCAGTTCTCTTCCATGAGGTTCTGCGACGCCAATTTGAGTCCCTTTGCCTCCATCTGTGGTGGCCCTTCGAGGGTTGTTGGAAGAACACCACGTCCGCTACCCCCGAGTAGTCCTCCCAAGACAAGTTGGGGTGCAATGGCACCACTTCTCAGTAGCCCAGTAAAGCCAAGAGGACCCCATCCAGATGATTCTCCATGCATTCCTCCAGGTCCTCACCCTGCCATTTATATTTTTTTCTAAATCTGTTCGGTTTTATAGAAAGCCAATCTAGAGATTAATTGTTTTCCAAAAGTTACCAATTTGCAATGCTGCTATTCTTCCTTTCCCTCACGTACAGAATATTAGTTTGATAAAAAGATAGTGAGGTTTAGGTGACTAGCTAGTATCTTGATTTGCTCTTTCATATGTATTTTCATTACTTGGAAATGTTAATTTTTTTTCTTTCGCCTGCTCACGTTAATGTTATTCGGCATGATCACCAAATGTGCATTCATTAAGCTATTTATTAAAAAGAAATGACAATCTGAGGTGATTTATTAAGACCAAGATGGAACCAATTTACCCTTCCAGCTTTTTACGTGATCTTTACATATCCAACAAAATCATAAACTCTGATTGACAAGAACAAATAGAAATTGTATTGCGTTTTGGCACGAAAGAGAAGGAAAATTATACCTTCACCTAATCTTTTCTCACAAAAGCAATCAATCTAAACGTGGCAGAGAAATTGGGAAGAACTTTCAAGCTTTCATATCTTTAAATGATAAAAGTGCGTGAACATGAAATAAGTCTGTTTGGAGAACTTTTAAGAGCCAAAGACAGATTATTGCTATTTTTTCTTTTCTTTTCCATTTTGATCAAACTAATGTAGTCTCAGTCTCTAGTTGGTAATTAGAGTTAAGAAGCTGTGAGGTACAAACAAAATAATCTGAAAACTTCAACCATTCGTATTTAGGTTTACTGGACATGCATTCTACTTCATTGCATCAGGCCAATACTCGATAACTCGAAAAACATATTTGACTATGATTCAGATTCACAAAGTCAAAACGCAGGAAGCCAAAAAAAGGCAGAATGTACATGGAACACCAACTCATAGCCATGAGTCCATGACTGGTGTAGAGAGCAACTTTTTACAGAAAGTCAAGAAAATATGATATCGAAATGGACTCTATTTGCAGCTCTCAAAGTGACACCAACTTGTCCTGAACATTTGCAATCTTCATCTGTTGAGTCCTCAGTATTTCGTTTCATCTTACTACATCCTCAATAGTTGAGGACTCTTTAGAATTTTTCCAGCCTCCACCCGTAATAGAAAAGGGCAATTTCCAGTACAAGAGGCCAAATATTTTATGATTTAACATCGAACTCAAAACAAGAGATGTACTTTTGTTGTTAGTATACTGTTTTTATTGTGCAATCTTACCTGTAAAAAGAGGTAGGAAATCCCCTGGATTTCACCACCGACGAGGTTAAAGGGCTACTTGAAAACCAATATTCTCGATTGGGAGCAGAATAAGAAACGAAAGCAACATTGACGACTAAATTACAATGGGAGACATCGACCTTTCCGGTAATATACTCGTGATTTTTCTATTATAGTAGACATGCTCACTGATATGCCAAACAAACTTCCTTACGCGATTCCCGCCAATCCAATAGCATCTCCTTCATCGGTCTTGGATTCCAAAGCGGGACTTACATTTCGAGGTTTTGCTGAAGAATGAGTCAGAATTACAAGTAAATGAACAGCTTAAAAACTAAAATTCTTGGTTTATATGCACAAGACACGAGAAAAAATAAAGTATTAGATTGAAGTGCACTCACCTGAAACATTTGTGATGACATTAACGCATTTTTGAACAGCGAGTGCTTTTAATTTGCTTCCTGTTGCTAACAACAGGAAGCTCTTCATGTACTGTTTCTGCTCCTTAGGACTAGCAGTCTTGGTCAACGCTTCCTCAAAGGCGAGAAGATCTTGGGATGAAATGCCAGGGAGAGACAGTAAAATCTGCAAGCGAAACTTTGTATGAATTATATTGGATAGTAGACAAAAGATATGTATGCTTTCAACAAGGTAAACTCCATATGGAAATAGAGCATGCAAACTTCACAATTAAGAATATAAGACACAATTCCATTATACCAACAGAAAAGATAAGATGCAATTTTAAGAATTTCCGGATGCAGATGATACAGTGCTTTTTGTGAACCCAAGCTTGAGCAAATATGCTACATCAGAATGATTTTACTTGTGTTTGAAGCAACAGCAGGACTGAGGGTCAACTGGGGGAAAAGCAGTTTATTTCCTATTAAGGAGGTACCACAGATTCAAGAACTGGCAAATATTTTGGGGTGAAAAGTGGAGAATATGCCTACAACTTATCTTGGCATGCCATTGGGAAGCAAACACAAAGCAGAGGAGATCTGGGATGTGATATAGTGGAGAAAACTGAGAAAAAGTTAACTAGATGGAAGGCTCAATATCTATCTCTTGGGGGTAGACTCACCCTAATTAACTTTGTTCTTGACACTCTCCCCACATATGTGATGTCCTTATTTCCTATACCTTCCAATGTTATAAAAAAATTGGCTAAACTTAGGAGGAATTTCCTATGGCAGGGAATAATGAAGGGAAGGGTTATAATCTGGTGAAGTGGGAAACAATTTTACTTAGCAAGAAGAGGGGTGGCTTGGGGATCAGAAACTTAAAGTTACAAAATAGATGCCTAATGATGAAATGGCTCTGGAGATGCAATGGTGAGGAAAATGCTCTATGGAAGGAAGTAGTCAAGGCAAAGTTTGGTGAAACAAATCCTTGGTGCACAAAGTCACAGAAACTTATGGAGTTGGAATTTGGAGAGCTTGGCCCCTGTTTGAAGCAAACATCAAACTAAAGGTAGGAGATGGAAGCAAAATCCAGTTCTGGAAAGAAACCTGGACTGACCAAATCTCTCTCATGGATTGCTTCCCAGATTTGTTCAGGATTTGCACCAATCCTGAAGCAAAAGTGGGTGAATGTTGGTCACCTCAAGGATGGGATCTTGATGCTACACGGTCAATAGTGCATACAAAAAAGAGATGTTAGATCCATCTGGGAGAATACAATATCAGTGGAACAGCATTTGGAAAAGTTTGTCTCCCAAGGTAAAGTGTTTCACATGGTTGGTGATAAAGAGAGCTTGTCTCACACATGAAGTGCTTCAGAAGAAAGGAATTCAACTGGTATCAAGATGTTCTCTGTAACAGAACAGGGGAAACAAACAATCATTTGTTCCTACATTGTAGCTTTACTGCTCAACTATGGGCTCTCTTCTTCAACCTCACTAACACTACTTGGATCATGCCTGAACACACAGCAGATTTGCTAAGTTGCTGAATTAGAAGGGGGGAAGCAAAAGTCAAAAGAAATGGTGGAGGATTATACCTTCTTGCATTAGGTGGACTGTGTGGAGGGAGAGAAATGATAGATGCTTTGAAGATTAATCCAAGTCCATTCAGAAAGTTAAATGGAATTGTATTGTATCTTTATTTTGTTGGTGTAAACAACAATGTATAGAGGTGTAGATCAGATTGTAGATTTTTTAGGATCTCTGTAACTTTTTGGAGGTAGCCAGCATATCCTTAATGCTGAGGAATACAACCTTACCAGATTCAAAAAAAAATCTGGAAATATATTTGGTTAATATAAATTGAATATTGTGTATTTGTTCTTAATATACCAGGGGTAAAACTTGCATGGCTACTGCTAATTTTGGACTATAGCCATTATTTATATGAACCGTAACAAAACAATATGTTATATCCAAAACCTCTTAGCCTTTTAACAATGTCACAAATATAGGTGAGAATAAATGCAAATTGATAAGCATAATCTCTAGAATTCTATCTCAAAAACATCTGACGAAAGAAAGAAAAATTGCAATGAACTTAGGGGTCAACTGAAAAGTGTGAGATCCGAATAACCTGTCGCGGTGCTGGGTGTCTATCAGCAAGATAAATGAAAATTTCACGACAAAGCGCAACTAAATCAGCACTGATGAAAGCATTTGACTCCAGAGCCAGAGCTTGTATTGTTGCAGGGAATAAATCTTTACAAACAAAGTCCCGAAGCTCCATATTAGTTGTTGAAATAGCCAAGAGGATTACAGCTCCACAGAATGAAGAAACTTTAGTTACAGCTTCACCATCTGTCCATCTTAGAGCCTCTAAACTGATCTGCAAGGCTGGAAGCGCTAGGCTTTTATGCATCAACACAAATCTGCACACACATCACAAGGTCAAGACTGAGAAGAACATAAGAATGTAGACTAGAGAACTACTCGTCCACACAGTAAGCAACTTAAAATTGACAACTTCCACATACCCAACCATGGAGCTTGTGGCAAATGCAGCCAAGTCTTTAAGTGATGACTCATCCACTCGGCTCACATGGCCAGAAGGCTCCAATGAAGGAAGTCCAGCATTGAGTATGGGTGAAGCAAAAACTGAGAGGATTGAACACGTCTCACGAGTTAGATCTCGCAGAAGCTTTTCCTCCATAACTTCCACTTTCAAGTCTGAGCCATCAACTACACCATGGAGATCAGGAACCTTTGCTCTACCTTCCTGTAAGAGACTAGACCATGAATAGCTAAGAGCTTGCTGAGAATGGACAAGTAATGGGTGTAGGAGTTTTTCCATCCATGCCTCCCACATATCTGAAGGGCAATTTTTAATCAAGGGGATCAAGGCTAAATGCACAAGCAGCCTTAAGTGCCTAAACTCCATATGTTGTATATTCTCCATCAAGGCTAAAGTAACAGACTGAGAGTCTAAGCATTTGAACAAAGAATCCCCAATGGTCGCTGATAAACCCAGTACATTGTACCTAAAGCCAAGAGGAAATGCATTAACAAAACCAGACTACTAAATGGTGTTTAGAATATAATCAAGTAAATAAAAGTGTGCTCTCTTTAACAACTTAAGCTTATAGATGAGACGGTCACGCATTTCAACATGATATCAGAGCAGAGGTCCTGGGGTCGAGTCTCACCGTCAACCTTATAAAAAAGAACTACGTGCTTGACCCATGAAAAAAGAAACAGGCCCGCACACAAAGGACGTGTTGAGAATTTAATTAAGTAAATAAAAGTGTGTTATCTTTAACGGCTATAGAAACATGAAACTAATTCCCAAGAGCATGGAGTAAAGGTGTATATTATCAGGGAGAGAGGGAGGGAGAGAGAGAGAGAGAGGGGGGGGGGGGCAGATCAATAGTTTTAATACGCTAACACACTAGAGATTGCAGATCGTTTATGATAGATCTTATAGGCACTTCACAGAGAATTAAGTGGGAATTCAAATGAGAATTGCCATGTCAGCTAAGGTAGAACTTCATGGCAGCTTTTAAGAAGACATTATTTGCATTGTCTGTTATAGAGATTCAGAATAGCAGCAACTTACCCACTGTCTCTGATACCTTTCAACCAGTTGCGGATATCAGCTTCATTTGGCTCCGCATAAGTTTCTCTATTCATATCTAATGGAGATCCATCAGTAAAATTTAGAGTACCTTTATGCAATTTAACATTACCTCCCCCGAAAAGACTGGCCCTTTCAACATCACTCATAGCCATTGCAGCTTTTATCTCTCCCGGTAATGCTTGACTAACAGGCGGAGACCAAAACGAATGTATGGCACGGAGTAGCTGAAAAAATGAAGACATTTACATCTTTTAACAAATCTTTACTAAGGAAACGAGTGAGCATCAACCAAAACAGAACCTGCTTACTTTAAGAAGAGGAGGAAGCATCCACGAGACATGAGATGCCACTGGGTGCAAATTGTCAGATGTTGGCATGGTTTGTACACTAATATTGCCTTTCCTTAGACCACTCCGTTTAAGAGCCTTCTCAAAGAATGTAACTGTGTGGAAAATGGACCACATAAATGGTGTATCAGCACACAGTCGAATCAAACCTGTCGGATCAGAGAGATATGCATCTTGCCAGTCAAGCTGTGTCCACTGTTTGCTCAATGGTTCAAGTAACCAGGCCAAAACTTCTAGCTGCTGCTGAACCCTGTATCAATTTTGAGAACACATAAATGTCAAAGCTCATGACATACTAGACATACAATAAAACTCATTAAGACCAGTAGCTACCCGGCAGAAGAAGCCATAATAAGGAATGCTTCACCCAAGAGATTGTGCTCCGCACGAAGTAGACTGCCTTCTTTTTGTAAAAATGCCATAGTGTCAGCAATTCCCTGAAAGGAAACAGAGACAGTGCAGTCACTTTCCAAGGCAACCAAACAAACTCATGTCCAAATGTAAAAACCAACATCTCTCACAGTCAAAACAATGACTGGTACAATCATAGAGTAGTCTTGTGTTGGTAAAATTTTCGGTGCCAAGTAAAATTATTCCACCCACATTTTCATTTTCTACAGGGTGAGCAACTATCTTCATATACTGCCTTAGAAATATAACATCAGAAGCGACAATTTCAACGACAAATAGAGCATATGGATTCGAGTATCTTGAATATCTCAAAATTGGATCTGTAATATGTCATTGATATGAAATAGCTTCTGAAAACCCAAAGGACATAATTACAAATAACCAGGAATAGAAATTGATGTGGCATTCTGTATTTCCTAGAACCTGTTCCATTATGAACGATGAAGATTGTATCATCAAAACAGTCAGGTCAATTAAGATAATAACTAATGAAACATTCAAGGCTCTCTTTTTCAATTGAGATTGATTTACATGCTGTTGCCAGAAGAATAAAAAAACGTACAAACTCCATTTGTCACCGAGATTACTGTATATCTACAGAGTCTAAAATATTCCATATAAAAATGCCAAATCAAGATGTGATTGGGCATTCAAGTGACACATACTGCAAGGGGCATCTTTGAGAAAACTGAGATACCCTACCCTGGTCCCTTCAAAAATATGTAGTTAACTCTACATATTTCCTTCTCCCTCGATCATAAAATTTCAGTGCAAAAATTCGGAACTTATTCAAGTCATAGACACAATTTACACGCTACTATTAATACAATTAACTAGCAAAATCAGGCTAAATCCAGTCTCATGTCCAACTAATGAGAAAGAATGTAATTTACTTTCATGTGAGGCAAAATGCTCTGGTCTGCAGCTTTTGCAATTCGGATGAATGATGTGCAAATCTGTAATCTCGCATGTCGAGAAGCACTTGTAGCAGGATCCTGCCAATTTTACTCAAAATTGTCATGGTGGTTGTTTGGGACGGGAAATAAGATCATACAATTAAATAAATAGAATGGCATATAGTAGTTGACCTTGACAACATAGGGTTGTGTGGTCAGAAGCTCGAACAACTTGTTAACCACACTGCCAACAACATCTGGATTATACTTCAGAAAGGGCCCCAGTGCGTCTAAGTAGTGCCCGAGAACTACTACAAGCTCCGGTTCAGTCCATTTCAAAGAAAGAAGTTGTTGAAGCAGACCTTCAAGTTCACAGTAACCCGACTTCTCAGCATAAGGAGAAAACTAAGTTAAAAACTTCAAAAAGGAGGTGGATATCACAGCAAAACCTTCAAACATTCTGCACAATGACTGTTGAACTTCAGAACTGCTCCTTACAGTTTCACTTGATCCATCAAACACTGCATTTACAACATTTTCTAAAGCCAGTTGCATGCTCTCAAGTATAACCAATTCCTGAATTTAGGATGAAGGATGTGAGAGATTTGGAAAAGGAAAACCAAGGAACATCGTTCGCTTCATATTATAAGTTCAAGACAATAGTTCATGAACCAACCTGAGCAGGATAAGGAACAAGGAAGAGACTCTTAATAATAGTCATACTTCTCTCACAAACTTTAGCAGTAGCTACCATAGGCTTGGCGGCTGCAACAAAACGGATCAACTCCAACTGCAGTTCAAGATTGAGCAGAGTAAGAGAGTGACTCAATATTATGCACATTTACTGCTGAAACGTAAAGGTATACAAAACACCAACTATAACTAGTTATGATGGAGCAATTGCTAAGTAAACAGCAATGATGTGTTAGATAGCTAGAATATCAAGTACATGAATAGTAGGCAAAAAAAAATTGTCGATAACTTGCACATCTTAGGGTTGTTTTACATGGAAAAACTGTCAACAGTCCAAGGCTCCATGAAGTGTTAAGTAGCGAGTGATTATGGAATCTAAATGCAAATTTACAACTTGTGGTGGGGCTAAAGTATTTTCGGCTATTGATTATGTAACGACCTGTTCCGTCGCTACTTGTCATTTGACTATTTTACCCTCGTTAACTCGAATCCCAAAGTTATCGGACGATTCTAGTAGAAGTTGAGAAATTAGAACCTTAAAATATGAAAGTGTTGACCAATAGTTGACTTTTGTGTGAACGGACCTTTTTCAGAATTCCGTAGATTTCGTGAGGTCCGGAGGGTTGGTTATGACTTGGTGGGATAGTTGGTTCGGCTCCCAAGGCCCTCGGGAGCATTTTTGGCTATTGGTTGAAAAATTAGTTTAGCTCGTTGGGGGTTGACTTGTAGAAATAGACCTCCGATGAAAATTTCGAGACCGCGAACGAGTGTGTAGCGTGTTTTTACATGTGTACATATCTGGTTTGTGTCGGGAGGTCTCGGGTGATTGTCGGATTTTGGGTTGAATTTGTAAAAGTATGGAATTTGTCGTGTACTCATGGCGCTGAGCACTGCAATGACACCATCATCGCAGCCGAGCTTTTGAATTTTGTTGTCCATTGCAATGGACGACGGGATTCCAGAATTATTTTAGGTGCCATTAAAATCCTACACTTCCTCATTTTGAAAATACACCTCCAAAGCACTCTTATGGCGACTCCAAGCAATTTCAAGTGATTTCTTCGGGTGACTTCGAGTACGACCGTGATCCGTGGAAGGGCAAAGCGCAAGTGTGATTCGTGTGATTCTTGCTCGGCATTCCAGGTAGGTTATAGCTTACCTTCTAGTTAGACTTCAATTAGCGAAGCATATGCATAGTTAGACATTGTTGGAGAAAGCATGTAAGCCTTCGGGTATGAAGTTGGAACGAATTACTTAGGTTGGATATTGTTGATTGTTTGTGACTTGTTGCCTTTTTGTAATTGCTGGACTTGTACGTAGTTGTCATACCGTACTTGTGATATAATTGTTTGTCATTCATCTTAATATTATCATGGATAGAGAAATAGACTTGACTTGATACTGATATTGTGAGATGTGTCCATGTGTGACCCGATTGGAATTTGATTATGATTATTGATACATGCATATCATTCATACACATTCTACATGAATCATTGTTGTGAACTGTGATTTGACATTAATAATGGCAAGGGGGAAAGTGAAACATCTGAGGCTTCCTGTTATAGTGTTTGCTACGTGCTTATTCTGTATGGCCTCTCTTGCATGATGTGGCCCGAAAGGAAAGTGTTCCAGACGTGGAATTGTACATATTTGGGAACCAGGTCAGATTGGTAATTGATTTAGGGATGTTGTTAGGTTTATTCATCTCATGATTAGTGCTGAATTTGACATTCATACATATCATTTTCATGATACATTGACACTACATGTGATTGGCGTGATGGTGATGTCGTGATAGATTGATAGTACTTGTGATTGGCGTGATGGTGTTAAGTGAGAAAGAAACAACATTGATTCTCATGACATATTGATTGCGTAGCCATTCTATGTTGGGTTATACGGAATGGCTAACGCGCGCGTGGAAGAGTCGCCTAGGTTGTGGATACGGCTGATCGGGTACACGGATTCGCATGTCCCCATAGGTCATGACTATCGGGAGTATGGGAGATATTCCGCCCAGAGCATGTATGTACGATATGAGACAGTTGGCCAGTGCATTGCATTGCATCGCATATACATTTATATTACATCCACTCATATCTTTGATGCTGGTTGTTGTATTCATTGTATCACATGATGTGTTTCAACTTTGTTTCATTGGTTGTTGACTTATTTGAGATGATGTATGCTTGTTAGCCTCTTACCTAGAGGCTTGATGGATTCGAGGATTAGAGATTCCGTTTAGGCATGACTATAGACTACTGAGATCTAGTGTGATTCACATTACTGCAAGTCTTACATGGTGCGCTTAGTAATTACTTCATGTCGTATCTCTTGGATTCTAACTGAATTCTCTATACTTGGGCTGATTATTCTTGGACTGTGAGATTACTTGTACTTGATTGCGAGCATGTTTATTCTTCAATTTCTTTCTTTACATATGTTAGCTAACTGTTGTCGGCCTATGATATCTATCAATACATAGTGTTTGTACTATACTACTCTTGCTACACCCCTTTTGGGGTGTAGAGTTGTTGCAGGAACTTCGGTGAGGTTCGATTAGCCTACAAGGGTCTCGTGGAGTTCATCTAGATTTTTTGTTTAACTTTCATTCTAAACAGAAGTTGTATTCGGTTGTATCTTTTATTCCAGTTATATATATTTACCAGATCCCTTGGGTAGTTGTTGTATTCCGCATTTTTATATATCCATATTTTTGGACTTCTACTGTTTTTCTTATTTATTTATGTTGTTGGGTAAATCTTTGAGGGACGGGTTCGCCTACCGATGTGGGAAATGGTAGGTGTCCGCACGACTCGGTAATTTGGGTCGTGACAGATTAGATGTCATCCCATCAAGGGATTGGACCGCACTTACAGAAATAGCGTTTGTAGCTACGTGCATAGCAAACCATTTATTAAATTTTGTTTCCCAAGATCCATAAGTTGAATAATCACCCAAGAAAAATAGTTTTATTGGTATCTAACTCCATTATTGTGTTTCAGAAGACAATCTTTCTCACCACTGATGCTCTCAACATAATGCTAGTCGGTTATATTTTGAATCCCAAAAGTTGTATCCTTCAAGTTAAGAGGATAGAGCAACTATGGAAGGAGAACATTAGCACATGAAGGTTAAAGGTGGAAGACAGAGGGATTATCTAAAGTCTAAACCCTTCAATGGAAAAGATATCCATTCTCTTTTTATGAAGAATAGAATAAGCACAATACAAGAGAAGAAGACATGTAATGAGAAAGAGTCCAACACTCTTCAATACACAATAATTTGAGAGAAACTTAGGGACACTTGACTGAATGTTAACTTATCAACTAAAAAAAAGACACTTGATTGAATGCTTCCAACACTCATGCCCACAGGGCAGCCGGATTAAACATTGTTTTTTTTGTTGACGAAGGAACCCGCAGCCGCTACTCTTTCGAGTGCGCACAGGGTAAACCCCGGGCTGACGCAATAGCCTGCAAATATCTTATATTGATGGGTATCCAAAGTAATCGGGGATTTGGCATCACAGCATGAAGGATCTGCCATGCCAAGCCACACATATACCAGACATTTAAAGCTGAAAAAAGAGAGTTGGGCATATTCATCTACACGTTTTACTCGA
Source organism: Przewalskia tangutica (assembly GCA_029844215.1). Lineage (NCBI taxonomy): Eukaryota > Viridiplantae > Streptophyta > Magnoliopsida > Solanales > Solanaceae > Przewalskia > Przewalskia tangutica. The sequence goes on from CM056721.1 coordinate 18,704,632, forward strand.
GCATTAGGCAACCACATTGACGCTAAATTCTCTTAATTTAGCCACATTAAAGTCCCTAACAATTAATAAGTATCATAATCCAATCATAATCTGTCATTAATCAACTGTATTTTAATCAAATTCTATAATCCTGTATTATAATTCCAAGTAATCCATCATTATCCCACTCTTACTACATTCACTTATAGTCGTTCACAATCCAGTCATATTGATAAAATGATTTGAACCGCTTATTGTAAATTGTAAAAACGATATACCCTAAAGCCCACTAGTGGAGTAGACATTTCTCTCAGAATGCAAGAATATCTATTTTCTCAACTGAAGCACTTTTAACTCCAAAAAGGAAGGAAGATGGCTTCTCCTCAAACATCAAGCTGCAGGTGTATTGTTTACCAATTCATGAGCAGAATAACGATAGTCATGGTTTTTAAGCATTAGTTTAAGCAATTCCCGTAACCTTGATGCATGGTACCTATCAGTTTCTACCCTTTACTGGAAATGAGAAACTTTGGAAAGGAAAAGTGTCATTGTTCCTAAAATAATCTTCCCTTTTGACATTGAAGTCTTATAATCATTTGGAAACATCAAACAGTGAAAATTTGAAATGAGCCACAGGAATATACCAGCCTCGAACGGTACTGGCCAAAATCTCCTCTACCCTCAAAATCGTCGCTCCATAAATCTAATGTCCCAACAGAAAGCGATGTTCCAGGATTAATTTTTTCCTTCTTCAGTAATCGCTGGAAAGATACATCCAATATAGAACTGCAGATTTCATCATTTACAAAAGCCACTATTTTGCTTTTTTCTGTATCTTGTCCTGATCCCACTGGGGGGTTGGCAGCTGAGTTTTCCCCAGACCCAACAATCTTTGGCTTTGACAGCAAATCTCTCATAAGCGTCTACCAAGGGAAGGAAATGTGAAAGGTCAGAGAAACATAAGTTGTACAAAGATTTCATACATACACATCAGTAATAAATACACTTATGGTACAGTGGTACCCACCAACAAAAACAGTAGAGATTGATAATGAAGAGCAAGCTTATGGTGCTTGAAAAATCTGAGCATCTGCAAAGTACGGAAGAAGTTAGATTTTAGTACTGAATTAAAATTCAGATATTTTAAGTTAATAAATTAATAAAATAAGTTGTGATAAACATGCAAAGTCAAGTGACGCATAAAACCAAATCATTCAAATTTATGCACAAATACGTGAAGTCGAGAACACCTCAAGTATTCACCTTGCCTAACAAAATGAACGAAGGCCTGCAACAGTAGATTTTCCCTTAAAACAACCAAAAAACCCGGGGCTTACAGAATCATGCACGTACCAATGGTCAAAAGCAAATATCAAGCTAGCTTAGACTGGGCACTTAGACTCTTGTTGAATGCTAGATAAGGTACCAAAGACTTAAACATGCTACATTATCAGTGCATTGAATGATGTTTAATAGCAGCAGAAGACATATCCTAGAAATCACTCAGTCTACAATCATATTTAGGGTCTCCTTTCTTTTAAAATAACTCTACTAAAGATGGGGAGATATATGTTGCTGTCAGAGTAAAATGAAAAAAAACAACTAATCACCTGTTGAAGGTAAAACGATAGAACTGAATTATCACCAGCAATACATTGCATGTTTGAAGAACCCAAAGCAACCATGCTCTCACATATGTACTCAGCAAACTCAAATTCATTCTCATCGATGATTGCACCAGAGTCAGATTTTTGCAAGAAGTCTCCAGAGACTTTCATCAAAATCTGAGAAATGTTACTCATTGCAGAATCAAACTCAACAGCAGCATCAGTTGGTCTCTTCCTAAAGTAGTTTCAGGAAATAACTTAAATATTTCTTGACCTAAATATGTGTGTTTACATGGTATCAGATATCATTGGTGCAACATACCTCAGGGAGATAAGCTTGAAGAAGTCGCATGCATGAAGACGGAAGTCCGGGGAGGAGAGCAAGATTCCACAGCTATTTGCAAAAGAGGAATAAATACACTATACCAAACTCATACTATACACTTGCAAGTGCGGAAAGCATACCCATGTATTATTCCATGTTTTGCAAGATCTAGCAAGGGAGCCCATTCAGCATATGCATTAACAGCATTCAGAGTGGCAGTTACAGCTGCTGCATGCTGTCTTGCAACTTCTAATTGTTGTCTTCCTGCTTCAGTTAGTGCAGCTCCAAAGTGCCTTTCTAGTAACTGGATATGGAAGAAAGACTCAGAATCATGCAAGAATATCCCAACTACACAAGAAGTCCCAACCAAATACTTACACTGTACAGTAAGGGAAAAATCTCAGGCAATGAGTCGGTAAGTCCACGTAATAATAACCTACGGCGATCACCTAAATCAACAAAAAAGGTATCAGGTAATAAGAAAACCCAAATAATTAGAATCAAGCTTTTTCCAGCATGAAAACAATGCCAAGTTATGTAAAAATTTATTTGCGTTAGCTACTACTTCCTTTTGTCAGAATGCGCTACCATGGAGTATTCGATTTTGTTATCAACATGTTCAGCTTTAATTTCTTGTTTGGGTCTCACCGTCTCACTTGTTTTGCTTTGCTTGTGATTATGTTTTGTCTTGAGCCGATGGTCTCCCGGAAACAGCCGCTCTACCTACCAAGGTAGAGGTAAGGTCTGCGTACACTCTACCCTCCCCAGACCCCACGTTGTGGGATTTCACTGGATATGTTGTTGTTGTTGTCGTCTAAACTCTGCCGGTATGAAAAGCATAGCTAGTCCCAGGCCCAGGTAAAAGAGAAAGGTTACCGTAGGTTATTCGTCAATGTAAAAGGCGCCAAACTATGATCAATCTTTTTAACACAAAATGGACGCATAGGATATGGAGCAGAATGGATATGAGGATTCATATAGCGGACACTAGTTTGGGTATTGGCACGCAGCTGAGTTCAGTTGAGTTACAACGACATTCTAAAACGTTGAACTACAAGTCTCCCTCACCTAAGCACCCCAATCAAAAAATAATAGTACTATGCAGTTCTTTTACTTAAAATAAACTACGTTGGTGAATGTGTATTCAGTTTACAGAATAGCACTGACTTATTTGTGCATTCTAAACGGACCTTCCAAATCTTCATTATGAACAGTTATATCTTCAGGAAGCCACCTTAGCATCATTGAGACCAGTTCTGCCTGCAATGAGAAAGAAAATCCAGCTGCATTATCTGATGCAGACCTAATAAGTGTAACAAAGAAACACTACAGAACCAAACTGGAGAAAGACGAACTTACTTGTACAGGACCCTTATTAGAAAGAGATACTAAAGATGGAAAAAGCTCCTGCCACAAACTTAAGCCTTCTCTCCTAACTATCTGAAACATATACAATTGCATGGTCCTAAGAACAATAAACTTATCAAATCAATTGAACAAATCTTTAAAGAGGAAGAAACAGCAGAAATACCTCAGCAACAAGAGCTGATGTCTGACTTTTCAAAGCCCATTTTTCACTAGAATTAGTAATTTCAGACATCAAATCAACAGCTACACTTGCAAAGTTCCTTTGCTCATCAGGGTTTAATTCATCCCATCGCAACCGCACCAAATGCTGTAAATTTAATAAAACTTGAGAAAAAAGGATAGAAGGAGCTCAATGACTAAGGCATTCAGGCAATACTGTGACATTAACATCACAGAGTGGACTTGTATGAGATTAAAAAAAGAAGAGCATAACGGCCACTTCAGTCAAGAATTTCCAATCCCTTATGTAGGTAAGTGGCTTTGCCTTCTTTGCAGAACTCAACCACAAAAGCTATTGAAGCAAAGAGGCTCGGCCATTTTCTTACAGATTTTGGTGATTTATTGTCAAGTACTTAATGCCCATTTAGGACAGGACACTATGTTTTCCCTAGCATTAATCTTTGTTATCTTTCTATGGACAGGTGGGCTCAAATTTTCTGGAGAAGGATATCATGAGGGGGGGGGGGCATAGTGGAGCTTTAAAACCTTATTTATTCACTTCTGTTCTGAAGACAAAAGCTAATTACCAGTCTTTCTCTTTCCTTGAACAATAGAAATTTGAAACTGTAACTTTGTATATTTGCGTCCAGTTCTGAATGAAGCCCTTACTGAACAATGAGAAAAATAAGTTCTACATTATTGAATCTCCAGTAAAGAAACAGTTGAACACTGTGAAAAAAGGTAAGCTAAAAAGAATGCCCACTTTTTCGGGTGGCCTAACTAAGGATAAAAAGCTACGAACTAAATGCAGAGTTATCATAATGTAACCTGGAGCATCTTGTAGGCTTGCAGTCGTATTTCTGAAGACCAGTCTTTCCTTATTAAAATAAATGATGTGCTCGCCAAGACACGTACATCCCCTGCTTTTATCTGCAAAAGAAGTAGAAAGTTTCAGAAACATCTTTTTTGGGGTAATTTCAGAGACCTCCCCTCAGGATTTGCTCCGTAACACTAACCTCCCTTGTGGTGTACGATATTTCGCCTACCTCCCATATTTTGATTTATTTGTAACAATTGTTTTATGCTATTTATCATTAAACAAAAATAACTACAATCTGGCTAATTTTCCCTTTCCTGCAATCTTTTAGCTAACTAATTCCTTTGAAAAGGAAAAAAAACTAATACCAATGCCCAAGCCCACGTTCTCCTTCCTCTCTTCCTCTGAAAAATATTTTCTCTATCAACTTTAGTGAGCGTCCTTATTGACTTCAATATCCATATAGGCCGCTCGAAACTACTTTAATGAAAAACATCACTAAAATTTGCAAATACGTTCACATTGATGTCTTGTTCTAACTTAAATTAAGTATATAATTTATTTGGTTAGGGTTCAATAATTAAAAAGGGAGTAAAATAAATACAAGGGGTTCCATGAGAATCTTCGCCATAGATTTAGAATATGGTCTTGGTGTGTTTGAGAGAGAGTAAAGACAATTGTTTATCAATCACTACGACAAATTATGCTAGCAATGCATGAAAAATTTACATAAGACTATAGGTTCTAACAATGGGAATGAGAAGTATAGTTTTTCATGAAAGCAACATTCATAAGTCTATATGGGCATTGAATAGACAAACAAAAGTTGATGAGAAAATATTTTGCAGAGGAAGAATGTGGGCTTGGTATTAGCTTTTTTTCCTTTCAAAGGAATGTAATTAGTTAATTAAGATTGTAGGAAAGGGCAAATTGGTAAGATTGTATTTTTTTTGTTTAACGATAAATAGCTTAAAACAGTTGTTACAAAGAAATCAAAATAAGGGAGGTAGGCGTAATATCGTAAACCACAAGGGAGGATAGTGTTAAGGAGCGAAACCTAGGGGGGTCTCTGAAATTATCCCTTTTTTTAATGATGAAAGTTACCAGAAACATAGATGCCTAAATAAGAAATACAATAAGAATTCTGCCTTAATGGTATTATAGTAATAATTAGGGAGACCAATGGATGAATTAGGAAAGAGAGATCTGCCTTGATTTGAGACTATATTTGCTTACCCTAGTTAACATATTGTTAACCAACCGCAAATAGGATTGATTTCATGGTTCATATCGTTAGCCAGTGATACAGTATTACTACAAGGAGAATGGCATGATACATAATAACGTAACACATAATCAAAATAGGGTGGTTAAAATGAAGGATTACTACAAGAGCGTTATGCTATAGGAAGATACCTAACAAAGTGAAAATTAGGTTCTACTGAAAGTTTCGAACCCAACAATGCTATATGGAAGTGAATGTTATCCCCTAAAATACAGCATATCACTGATGAATATTATAAAAGTGCAGATGTTTGGATTCATAGAAGATTGAACAAAATCATAAATGATTATATCACATGAAGGGTGCAAGTAGCACACATAAAGGAGAAGATAGGATAAGGTCAAAGCATATGGTTTGATCATATTGTACGTAGACCTCTAAACGCACCAATCTGCAAGTACAATGATGATTGAACTTGCTAAAAGGATACGAGATAGACTTATAATCATATGAATGGAAGGTAACTCAAAAGACATAACCTGTCGTAATGAATGTAGATTGACAAAGCAGGTAACAATGGCAGCAAAATGATCCATATAGCCAATACCAGATCAATTTGTATTAAGGCTTATGTTGTCAGACTTACATTAGGCTGTGAAATAATTGGAGAACTCAAATTTTCCTTAAAACGGAAGCTGTTTACCAGTGTGGGAATGAAAAAAAGCTCGAATCTAGAGGAACTGATATACAGGATTTCATAAAGACAGCCCTAACTAGTTTAGAATTGCACAGTTGATTGATTTGTATTGGAAGAAGAAAGGACACCGATATGGGCCATTGGGAGAATCAATATAATCACCAATAAAGACATGCATGATGCATCCTATCCAAAATCCCATGTTGAGAACCATCCATAACATAATAGTGGCCTTAGAAGTTGCATATCAATTGCTTTACAGTCCTCTTCAGGGAAAATGCAAGCTTTTCCTCTTACAGTACTAAACTCTAACTGCATCAAATGCAGACATGTTTCTCTTCTTTCTTTTTTTGGTAAAGTAAACAAATTGCATTAGAAAGGCATCAAGTAGATGCAAAGTTACATGTTTCTCTTTTTATCTAGTGAAATCCCACGAAATGTAACTGGCTCTATCAGCAAATTTTTTACCAATTTTAGCATGACTTGCACTTACTCATATTCATTAACTCAGAGACTCAACAAACCCTAGAATCATTTTCAAAAATTCAGAAATGAAAAGATCATTGGAGAAATATCATAATTCTAGTATGTCAAAGCCGCATATATAGACAAATAAATATATGCTCCCAACTTCATCAGAAACCTACCAACAACTCAAATAAGAATAAGGAAACAAAATGGAAAGTGATCAAAAACCACCCGTTCGCTTCCACGTGAACCTAAACCCCTCAACCAAACCCTATGATTAAAGATCAAACTGGTATTTTGAATACCCAAATTCACGTCTCCACTAACCCAATTAAATTATTGTAGCCAGTGATTTCTATCAGCAGAACTGCCATATATCGTTTAGCAAGACTATTTTTTGTATTCAATTTAAACCAGACACCTATGTTGCTCGGACTATTCAAAATATCGACGGGTGCGTGTATGATCCTCCATAGTCCGAGCAGCTTAGCCAGACACTCAACAAAACCCCTATGATACCTTTTCTTCAAGAAGATACCAAGAAAAAAGTCGACGCCTCCCATAACTCAGAAACTACAACCAGACGCATATAAACATTTAGCAAATAAGCACCCCAACTCTTTCTAAACCCAATTCATACAACTCAAATACGGTAATCAAGAATCACAGCTCTCCTACCTTTAACAGAACCATATGACTCAAAATCAAGTCACCTACAACAAAGTTTCCATTAAAGAATCAAACTTTTTCAAAAAGCTAATTCAAACTGAACCAAAAATTAAAAACAAGCCCATTACTTTATTCCCTCCTCCTTCTTCACATGTATTTTCAAGAATTAGAAATACAACAACTCCCATAGGGTGAAACTACAAACCACAGACACATAAACATTTAGCAAATAAACACCCCAACTCTTTCAGAACCCTTCTTACAACTCATATATGATGATCAAGAATCACAGTTCTCCTACCTTTAACAAAACCATAAAAAAGGCAGTGCACTAAGCTCCCCTACGTGCGGGATTCGGGGAAAAGCCGGACCACAAGTATCTAATCTACGCAGCTTTGCCCAGCATTTCTGCAAGACATCCTTACCTAAACAGCACCATATGACTCAAAAAATCAAGTCACCTACATAAAATTTCCATTAAATAACCAAACTTTTTTCAAAACTTAATTCAAAATGGAACAAAAAATTAAAACAACCCCGTTACTTTCTCCCTTCCTCCTTTTTCATAGGTACTTTCAAGAATTTAAAAACACAACAAAGTTGGTTGTGAGCAACATAAAATTAAAAGATATATAAGCAAAAATGATACTCACTGATTCTAAATAGGAAAAGGCGGTTTTACGGGCATCAGGTGAAGAGTTCCAATCAAGGGCAGCCACTATAGCATGAGCTACATTGCTTGCCACTCCATGTTCCTCCATTTTTCTTTAACTGTTAATGCTTCAAATAGATTCTTGAACTTTAAAAAAACTTTTAAAAGGGTTGTAATAAAAAGAAAAATCTTGAAAAGGGTTTAACAGAGATGTCAGTTACTTGCCCTCAGAGAGAAGAGAGGAAAGTGTATGTGTGCAATGGTGGAGAAAGTGGGGAGAGAGAGATGAAGGATTCTCGGAAATTTGGGGACCAATGTTTCTTTTTTTTTTTTTTTTTGGTAAATAAATATTATATTACTAGAAATCGGAAAGTACAATCGATCATTGAGCGTTCTCAAACCTCAATGTAAAGCACGAAAATACAATACAAGAAAATAAAATAAACGCAATACAAATAAACTCAATCTTGGAGGGTTGAAATACTCTTCCACTTCTCAAACTTGTTGATTGGCTTTGTTCTTTCTGAAGACCAGTCTTTCCTTGTCATCCAACATTATCCGCATAAAGTGGTTCCTACATGTACACACTCGGCGAATTCTCAACACCCATAGCACTTCTAAAGGACCCCGGGACAAAAGGAGTGCGAGACCCCCCTCGTGCTGCCTCGGCAAAGGTCCTGACTTGATTAAAATCCTTATTTCCTACCCTTGTTGCTGTCACGACCCGACCCGACGGGCCGCGACTAACGTCCTAATTGGACGTCATTACTGATCAGTCACTCTTGATCCATCAAATACAAAGGTCTATAGAAATTTCGGCAGCACAACGCTGCTTTTACAACATCTCCCTAAAATGGGCGAAATGATGCGCGTCACAAATCAACAATGAACAACAATTATAATGGGCTAGCCGACTAGGATGCCACCAACCAACATTTTGTACACAAAAGAATAATCAAAATAAGCAAGCCGACAAGGTTGTCACTAGATAACAACATCAAAACCAAAACAAGGTACAAACGTCCAACCCACAAATGTTTACGCACTTCAAGAGTGTAATATCGATATACGACGACAGACCCGCCGTGCCCAAAAATATGCATAAGTCCGAAAGATAAAGGTCTGTACCAAAATAGTTGGCTCCGGAACAAAGGAGCTCTCCAACCGTTGTATGTAAATCCTAGATCGGAGGGCACCTATTCAACACTGAACTCGCCAAGATTTAACGCACCCGAGGAAAGCGGGTCGCATAAAATAATGATCGAGTATGTAAAATCTAAAATACTGAAAACTGAATAACAATTGTACCAAGTAAAACAGAGAGTCAACAAATTTCATAAAACTGAGAATCATGTCTGAAAATCATATCATGTATACTGAAACATAAATCATTATGCTCGTATCAGATATAAAACTATATAACATGTCTCGCCTTCTGGATGGACTCGATGAATCCAGAATCGCGTGTAACGTGTTCTCGCCTCTGGAGGAACTCGATGTAATCTGTATATATATATAACGTGTCTCGCCTTCAGTGAGGACTCGATGAACGATGCACGGTCGCGCACGAACACGACTGCCCGGACTCGTGAGTGAAATAGTAACACTTAGCACGAGTAGATATCATGAGCAATCAGATGCAATTAAAATCATTATGTGACTCTCAATAAAATCATTATCATAAAATCATATCAAATCATAATCACTAGTAAATAATCATTTCTAAAATCGAATCGCGAGTTAAGTACGTCCGTCAGACTTTCATAAAAATCATGTCAAAAGAAAGAAGAAAAGGTCTCACATACCTCTTAGTAACTAATCAACTCGATATTAAGGTATTCTCGCCTAGTACTTCAACCTATAATAAGGAATAACACGCCACAATTCTATGATTTCTAATGTAAGTTATATGATTAAAGGCTCCTTTATTCCTATAAAAATTGGGCATCATTTCCTTTGTTTATGTGCAGATCCACAATTTTTCCAATAATCCAAATCAACCAACAATTCAACTCCAACTAACAATCCAATTCAAACCAACAATCCAACCAACCAATAATCCACATTATTCCGTAATATAATTAAGTTAAGCCCAACGACGTCATACAAGTTATCCTATAATCTTCCTTCTCTTTATATCCACAAGACAACAACTTCAACAATCAAGTGACTATCACACTTATTTATCATGGTTATTCAATCCTTAGTCATGTTAAAATAGTTCATAAAAGCAATCTCCAACTTCTATCAACATTTTCGAATTCAAGAATATGGAATAACACCTTTCTACACTTTACTTTTTCTAAGACATGTATAGGTAACTACCTCAACATGTATACATGTTTATAACTTATATTTCAAGCATTAAAACAACCCCTAATACATCATATCCATATTAAATAATTTCCATAAGATTTTCGGCCATAACACATGTTAATTCCAAAACTCTTCTCTTAATTCTTGGAATCCAATTCCATATTTCAATACTTCCACATAACTAATTACAACTTAAAATACCCACCCTTCTTTCAATCTTAACATGCAATTAGTGACATAATTAACAACACAACGAATTTCCAAAAATAGTCCATTTCCGGTTCAACATCCACAACTATCACATGCATTGCCTAAATTCAAGATTTCTTCCTAATACAAGTCAATTACTTCAACTAAATCACATGCACTTAAATAATACCTTAAGGAGGGTAATTATTACCTTAATTTTGAAGCAAATCAGCCCCCTCACAATATGTCCATCGCCAAATGATTTGTCACGTTGGGGCCAATTTTGGCTTCAATTTCACACTTCTTCAACTCTAATTCAACACGCAACACCTCCACTATGATAACCCATTATTCTAACACGCTTTTTCTTCCCAAAACTTGTCTAAAAACTAAAAGAACTGCCAGATTATTCGCCCAAAAGGCGATATGTCCACACTGCTTTTTTGGGTGCAATTTCTGGCTTTCTAATTGTAACAAAATTAATCTTGAATGGAGGTTGGTTTGATCTTAAATTTGCTAAGAAAATGCTATATTTTCGCTTTAGAGAAGGAGGGAAGAGAGTGTTCATCCTTTGAATTTCTAAGTGGAGAAGAAAAGAATATGAAGGGTTTTAGAAGAGTTTTAAGGAATAAAAATCTGAAAATATTATTTACACTTTGGTCCAATTTTCTTAATTGTCTATTAAATAGCCCTCTACTAAAATAAATCTCCCTTCTTTTTAAATCTTGAAAATCTCATAAGACGAGTCGTATCCACGTTGTCGTAACTTATATAATACGTGACTAAACCACATCCGGAATATATGACTACCATTTTAAATCTCCAATGTCACACACGTAATAACCCAAGATTGTTCCGTATTAGCATGTAGAAATATATTTAAATTCCAAAATTCGAATCTTAGTTCTTAATGACGTTCTTAATTATCGTCTTAAAACCACGAAGTGTAACAGTTGCGTTGGGAACATCATGTGCATCCCGCAAGCGGTGTTCATCAAATTGATTCTCACCCAAAGCTCGATCAAGATTCGAAGCTGCATCGACACTTCCGGGCATAGAGGGCATACTCGTATCCTCGCCATTCTGAGGCAAAACATTCAAATTTTGAGGTCGGGAAATCTCCATAGGCTTCACTTGTTTCTCCAACTTCTTACACTTTAAATGGCTATGCCCAAATGTTTGGCAAAGAAAACAAAAATCCGGATAATGCTCATATTCCATTTTTTGAACATACATAATATTACTCGGTAGTTTTACTCTAAATTCGTGGATCGCCTCGCTAACACCGACTTCAATCAATACTCGTGCATAGTTCATTTTGGTCCTCTTTTTAGTAAACTGATCCGTGTATAGAGGCATTCCAACACGCGATGCAATTTTACTCAAACCGGTTTCACTCCAAACCGATAAGGGGATGTCACGTAGCAACACCCAAACAGAGATTTTCATAAAAAAGATCATCTGAAAGTATAACGTCCTTGTCAACTAGTTTTAACATCAATGTTTTGCCGAAAGTCATATAGGGGCCACCATGAAACACCTTAATGCGATCGTCCTCCGACATGAAACGGAAGACAGTCCATCTACGTCCATAGGGAATGATTCGACACTTCACATCCCAACCCTTAACAATTGAATTCAGTGCCTCACGTCCCAGTAAAGGGCCCGTGAAACATCCAATAAGACAATAGCCCCAAGTTTCAACAAATGGAACTTCATCATTCGCATCAAGTTCTACAATATCTCATTCTTGTTCAATAAATTGTAGTTTCATACCCTTTGCTTCCAAACGTGACTCCGCAAACACCCCCGCATAAGTCTTCTTCCTCGAATAGCTTATCCGTATGCATTGTTTACGCTTCGGAGAAGTAAGGGTTGAGGATCCATAGATACATTGTTGATTCCCGCAATTGAAGTCAAATAACGTGCACCATTGGGATTTGATGTCACATAATTCTTTTGTTGTAATAATGCACTATCATTTAATGTATTAGAGTTCCTAGGACTCTTGTTTTTGTCAAAACCGATTCCCACCCCTATCAAGTTTCGAAGTCCCCTTAAATGAGATATCTCTTTATTCCCTACGTCAATTAAATTTGTCGAGTTACTAGGCCTCTTTTGGAGATAAAACTCTTCGGCTTCCGCATCATTTGCCTTACCAAGATCCATGGGACTTGGAGTAACTTCGGATGCAAAGAACCATTGAACGAGGCGCTGGTTTCGCTCGTGATCAATCAACGCCGCAAATTACTAAATCTCTTTGAATAAAAATCCCTTCTGGCCCGCAACCTTTGCATTTCCAAGGCCCATGGAATCAAGCATTCTCGACTCAACAACCATCGTTCGCGACCCATGGACTTCGCCCTTGACCCATGCCCACCCACCTGACCCGCTATCAACCCGGGACCATCCACGTGGCCCGTTTTCTCCTCGGCATCCATAGTGTCTGCCGGAAAAACCCCTTCGGACTCATAAACCATAGATCGGTGACCCATGGGTTGCATCCACAACCCATGACCACCATCACGACCCCCCTGCAACCCGGGACCACCCTCCATACCCGCTTTCGATCCGGGATCCCCCGCATGACCCGTTTCCCCTCAATGTCAAGTTGGGAGACTCATTGAATTGCATCCTCGACCCATTACCACCATCATGACCCTCTTGCAAACCATAACCACCCTCCTGACCTGCTTTCGACCTGACTTCACCCGCATGACCCGATTTCCCCACAATGTTCATGGTTGCTATCGGGACACCACTGGAAACTGCCACCACCAGATATGTATTCGGAAAATTCATACCTTGAACAATCAAACTAATCTCTTTCTTTCTCTTGGACGTAATCTTTATATTCTTCCTCATGACAAGAAGGAAGATGACTCACACTAGGACTAAATCCCTTCGATAGTGGCGGAACCAATGAATACACAAAACTATGAAATCTTGGATGTTAAAGAAGATTAAAACTTACCTTTAACAAATCAACTAAAGTGAACATGAAATGAACACATACACTTCTTCGTAAGATGAGATTGATCAAAGAACAATCCGTAATAATTCAGTTGGTGGAAATCATAGAAGAAATGAGACGTAGAGGAGCAACTAGAGGAAAATGTTGAGAGCATTTTCGCCTAGTGAGAAAACATCTCTCTAACTCCTCAAATAATGTTGGATTCGATTTTTTTTTTCTTTGGTTTGAATTGTTTACTTAGGTCCTCCCATTTTTTACTATTTTCTTTTGTTACCCTTTTGTAGAATCTTCTGATTTGCTCTTTAATTTTCTTTATATAAATGAAAATGCATGTCTAATTATAATAATTTTCTTTTCAAAAATCAAACACACACGAGTGAAAGCATGTTTTTTTTGTTTCTCATTCGTTGTCCATTGAAGCTAAACTGGATTTGAACTTGCATCGCCACATTGAATAACTGAAAGCATGTGATGTACTAACCAATTCATATAATCATATCTCAAAGAAATTGTTGCAATAAATACCTTTAAAATTTTGAAAAGTTTTAGTATATTTTGATTTTGCATTTGTATTTTATTTGGATAAATTTTGAAGTTTTAGTATATTTTTATTTTGCATATGTATTTTATTTGGATATCCCACTTGACAAAATCTTGACTTTAGATTTGATTTCATTTTTGTTACTAAATTGTGATTCAAAACAATTAATTACTTGCTCAAAAATAAAACGTGTTAAAACTATGAATTGTAATATACTTTTAGAAATAAAAAGTTAAATAGTCATATCTTTCAGCAGTAAAATGCCATACTATAGATGTAAGACGACCAGAGTAGCATTTCACACGACCCGACCTCAAGCTCATCGTGCCCTATCCGCACCCCACAGTATATACATCAAAGATAATTTAATCAGCGGAACATACATAAACTTAACAATTAATAAATAATTAGCCGATATAACAAATCCAAAAGCAATTAAAAAAAAAATAAAAATAAAATAAATATACATAAGACATTTACTCTAAGTTTACATAACAAACGCCACGGACAGCCCCGCCATACCCAATGTACAAAAGTCAACAACTTCAGAAACAAAAGTACTAAAGACAAAACTCCGAGAGTTTTCCGAGAATCGAACCGAAAGCTGATCCGCCGAGCGCGATCATCGTTTTACTCAACTCGCAAGATGAACGCACTTCGGCGAGGTCACAAAGCCTTGCATGCCCAATCTAAATACGATAAACATAAAGATAAGCAAAATTAGTTTTTATTCATTATATTAGAGATATGTATAATCATAAAGGTTTTCGAGATGTATTTAAATGAATATCAGATTCACGTTATGCATTATATCATTTAAATTGCAAAGTCGTGATTATTTAAAGTTTATTTCTAACAATTATTTTAAGAGATGTTTTAACTCCTTCTTTTCCAAAACATTTTCATATAAAAATATTTATAACTGTCTTTCACTTTTTCAAGATATTCTTGAAAAATACAATTTGCTATACACTTTATTTTTAAAAGTAATAGAATCCAACTAAAAAGATTATAAAAATTTGTCACGATTATGGACTATCTTATAGAAAATTATTACTTTATTTTTAACGCCATAATCAAAATCCAAATGATATACAAAATTAGAGAACTATTTTTAGAAAATTTTCAACGAGCAACAAAAGAATTTTCTACTTTATATTATCCTACTATTTCAACTATGTTGTTTTATATAGCTATAATATTTTTACTTAAAGAATATATGGAAATATTAAAAAATGTTTATGAAATTAAAGAAATATTTTATTCCTATTCCCTATTTATATAAACCCGACTATTAAAAAAGTCTTATTCAAAATATTTATACACCACCTCCAACTCCCAAAAATTTAAATGCTGAGCCACCTATCAACTAACGCTTTTGTACCATCTTCTTCTTCAACACAACCTAAAAGACAAGCACTTTCTTAACCAAATTAGCGAGTTCGATGTTTTTATTTCAGCAGATTTCAAATAGAGAGCACAGACTCATTAGATTAACGGTTTTATGAACAATTTGATCAAGATATACCAATTCCAACCAAGAGCCACAAGAAATTATAAAGAAATTAGAAAGTATTTTCAAATTGGTAATTTATTTCATTGCAATTTTTAAATTTTTCTATGTCTTTCACTTTTTGCAATTTTTATATTTGATATTTGATATTTGATATTTCAATGAAATTAATAATATAATGTTTTTTTTTACACTATTCTTGTCTTTGTTTAATTTAATTATTTAGTTTATAACTTTATACTTTATAGTTTATAGTTTATACTTTATAGTTTATACTTTATAAATATATTATATATATGAGTATAATACTATAATTATAAATTATAATACTATAAGTCTATAAATTATACTTTGTTAGTAATTTAGTATTTTTAATTTAGTGAAAAATTAAAAAAAAAATCAGAAAATATCAGAATGAAATCATAATACTATATAAAACAGAGACATGTGATAACCAAACTACAAGATACAATATATATTAGCAAATATGTCAAGTCGTGGTCTCCCGCCAGAAAGTCATCACTCAAATATAACCCGAATTTAACTCGACAACGGTCGACGCCTAAGATCTTACCCTGTGATAAGCACGGTCACGGAACTGTAAGATACCCGGCCACCCAACGTGTCAAGATGTCCAAAGAAGATAACAAAATAACACTCACCGCAAGATACCCGGGCCACAACGCAAGATGTCCAAGAAGATAACAAAATAACACTCACCGCAAGATACCCGGCCACCCAACGGTCGATGTCCAAGAAGATAACAAAATAACACTCACCGTGGAAGCATACCCGCTGGCTACCCAACGTGTCATTATGTCCAAGAAGATAACGTAATAACACTCACCGCGAAGATACCCGCCACCCAACGCACAAGATGTCCAAGAAGATAATGTAATAACACTCACCGCGGAAGCATACCCGCCACCCAACGTGTCAAGATGTCCAACATGATCGATACAATACGACCTACTCCATCGAGAGACGCGGTAGCATAAGGATACAATACTTGTACACCAAGACTATCACAAGCAAACATAGGCAAGTTATTCACACTCAAGGTACTTCCATACTATGCCAAAAATCCGGATTGTAACCCCAAGGTACTACTTACTTTATTTCATTAAAAAGTCCATTTCTTTTTCACAAAAGTCACACGCTACTAACACCCATGGTATCAAAATAGAGTAACTATTATTTGAAGTAAACCAAAAACAATTCCCATACTTCCTTTTCAAATAAACCAAGACAATACCATGTCTTCTTTTTAAACCAAAGCAAGATAATGTCATGCCTTCTTTTTCTATATCAAATCACTTCTCGACTAGCATAAGTTTCAAAACTTCAAATTCTCAAGCCTCTTACCTTTAAACCAAATCCCACAACGGGGAACAATCAAATCTCATATCTTATAAAAACAAATGCCAAGTTACCATTTTAAAGCCAATAATAAAACCATTCTTTTGTTTTCATGAAGTCGTTATAACTAACTTGCCATAAAGCTATTATAACACTTTATGTTTAAAACCAACCAAATACCACTATAAGCATTTATGAGACCGAGAGGACTTATTCTTTAACAACCAAATACCCATTACTAACGAATAAGGTTTTACCACTTTTCAACACAATCAAGTCCTTTACACGTCATATCAAGTCAAGGGCACAAAAAGGAAATCAACTCCTTTAACACACGCAAGGCTCACCGCACTATATATTTCACAAATAATCATGCTCAAGAGAATAGATTTAATCACATACTTCCTGCTAAATCCACTTGCCAAGTCGAATACGCCGCGTAGAGTATCAACCTATAATAATCAAATACGCCTATTAACGCTCAGACTTCTTCGCTTAATATTCTACGATAAAGTTCCTTATTCTACGGAAAATCGACAACACTTCCTTTGTTTCTACATACTTTTCCACCTTTCAAGGCTCGAATTCACTATCCAAACGCCACTTTAAGTCTCAACAATCCAACAATACAAAGGGGATTACACGCCCAATCTTGGACATGTAAAAATTCTGCCCCACAATACATATTAACTAATTCAATAAGTCTAAGGTAGTATCTTAGCTATAACATGTTCACATCTCATCTTAACCCAATCCTTACAAATCCAAATTCTTATCCAATTCCTACAAGCAATATATCTAAAGGCAATATTGACAACTACAAGTCCTTTCTTCCATACATGCAACACAATTTACTTAAAGAAATGAACGGATTGTCACCTTAGAGTTTACCCAAAAATTAGTCCAACAATTTCACTTGTTTTCTTTCCACCATCACCACCACAACCTCCTACAAGCTTGTTAACATGCTTCCTCTGTTACTTTTCCAAATTTCTAGCCTCTGGGGTTCCTTGAAATTTATAGAGAAGGGAGGAATTTTAGAGAGGAAGAACTTTTTAGAGAAGGACGATTAGTTAATGACCAAGTCTTCAAGACTTGGTCAATAACAGACATGCAAAATCAGATGGGGGACACTTGTCACCCTCCCATGGCCTTTTAAAAGAAAATATCCGATTTTCCTCGCTAAAAACTCGCCACTGCCACAAGGCACAACCTCCGCAAGGTCTCTGACTTCCGCCGCGCCCTGCTTCCGGCTGCAACTTCAGCGATGCTCCAGGTTATCCGGCGCCGCGGCCCTACATCCGGCGCCGCGGCGCTGTGGCCCCTGACCGATGTTGCTTTTCGCCGATCACAAGACCGAACTTGTAACCTCCCTAACTTTCTACTCCGATGTCCTATCGATGAACGGTTGGTTGCGTTGGAAACTAGACTCAACGAACTACATACTAGGCCTTTGAAACACCTAGGAACTCTCAATTTAACGGGACATAACCGCCTCAACGTTGACCAACAACCCGTCCGAACATTCCGTTAACCCATCATTCCAAAATTTAAAACTTAATTCTTTCAGACGCCCCCTAAGATTTACTTCGAGCCACGGGTGTAACATTCTCCTTAGAAACATTCATCCCGAATGTTCCTTCTACGCCTCCAAAACGCACGCCGTGTAGTCTTCACTACTACACCTATAAAACCAATTATGCCACATATGACCATAATATACTAACCACGCAGTGCCTACCTCCCACCAACGAGAAATTACCTCAAAAGCGTATAACAACTTATTAGTTCTCATCCGTGGTCTAAGGGTATTCTCCTCACAAAATGATCACTTCCATCCTCTTAACCCATGTTCGCTTCTTCTCCCACTCGTCGTATCCTCCTTGCACACTCGAACTCTTCCTAGTATACGTACCACACTCTTGTTCCCGATCCGAGATAATCTCACTATTCAAGTCACAAAAACCTAGTGGGTTCCTTAGCTTAGCTACCCACTATCATTTCACACCACTCATGGACTTATTACCCACGTATACCCCACGTATACTATGTTCCTCGACAAAGAACACCCGTAAAATCTTCCACTCAAGATGGCCTTGTATCTAAGGTTCCCACGGTTATCAAAATTCTAAGGCTCACAACTTCCATGTCCCCAAACTTACCCCTTCTACAAGCCAGGCTTTATAAATCACAATTTACACAAAATTACCCGCACATAACACTTAACACGTAACTATCTTATCACGCCCACTAATCTTTAGAGGGTTAAGGATATACATGTAACTATTGCTTCACTTTCACTTTGTCGTTCTAGTCATGATCCTGCCCTGCACGGCGCATAGCAAAAGAAGGCGATGAACCAGCCACTGATCCCGAAGGCTAAATCTCTACATCTGTGCTATCTCTGGTCGGACAATTTTTCGCAAAATGGCCCTACTGGCCGCATGTAAAAAAAACTCCCAAACTAGCACGACACTCCCCATCATGGAGCCTACCACAACGGCCACAACGAGGTAGGGGTGGTCCCATCTGACTAACATCCTCGCTCCTCGAAACTCAAACTCGAGCCCCGACCGCCTCGAATCTCCCGAACGCCCCAAGATCGCGGTGGAGTACTGCATCGCCGTGGCGCATAACTAGCTCGGCCGAGGCGTCCGCCTAAAGTTACCAGCGACCTCGCTCGCCCTTCTTCGCCGATTCGTTATTCCGCCGACTTACGCCTCACACCTGCGCATAAGCTCGCACGCGGCAATGTCCATGCCCCGGGCGGCTACCGTCGTGCAACTCTCGCTAAGTAATCATCGAGCCCCGTGACATAACCCGCACTCTATCCTCCGTGGTTCGCCACTAAAGCGGGACATACCGAGCCAACGAGTCAAACTCTACATCAGACTCCAACCGCCCGCCTGCTCGCCTCAACATCAAAAACCTATCTCGTCCGAAGCTCTCCTCACTGGAAGGCAAGAAGTGCAAGAAATGCCTCGAGAACTCGCCCCAACCACCGAGGCGCATGCTCCCGACGCTTCATGAATCAAACAGCCGATCGCAGATCCCGCACCGACGTGACTTCAAAACTACCGACTGCTCCGAGGCTCGATCACTCTACGATCCGTAAGTGTTTGATAAACTCGAGGATCATCTCGACCCATAGAACTCGTGGGTCGCAACTCAAAAGTCCCAAGTCTCGTTATCGATTCGGGTGAATCGCGTATAACCGAACTGGTTTCCCGCTCGCCCTCCCGCTTGCCACTATCTCGCTAATAATCGCCATCTCTCAGAGCCCATATCCTCTCGCTTCCAGCCGTAATCGAGGCTGTGTACCGCGGTCTCGTGAGGCCGCCGCCCAACTCGATGGCCGGGCGACGCCGTGGAACTCGCTTCCAAACATCACCTCACGTAAAGATCGGGCTCAGGCTCAGAATCTCTCAAGGCCCTACTAGCGCCTCACTGCTCTTGCCCTTCTGGCTCGCTGCTTGCGAGGCATAACTGTATAAAAATACGTCAAAGGAGTCCAACTTATGACACGCCTCTAAGGCACGATCTCAGAGTGAGAAGAATGGAAACCAATCCTAAATATCCGCAGCCTCCGATTATAGGTGTAGTGCACAACACACCGATAATCAAGACTTACTAGATACGGCTCAGACACTTTCCGAGGACTAATCGCTCGATACCACTTTTTGTCACGACTCCGACCTCAAGCTCATGATCGTGCCCTATCTGGGCACCCTTACATGTATACATCAAAGATAATTTAATCAGCGGAACATACATAAACTTAACAATTAATAAATAATAGGTTAGCCGATATGGCTACCTCCCTGGATGTAAACAAATCCAAAAGCAGTTACCTCAAAAAAAAAAAAAACTCATAAGACATGACTACAGACCTCTAAGAGTTTACATAACAACTGTCACGGGACAGGGCCCCGCCATACTCCTGAATGTACAAAAGTCAACAACTTCAGGAAACCGTACCAAAAGACAAAGCCTCCGGAGAAATGAAGCTTTCCGAGAACTGAACAGTGATCCAAGGAGTGCGGATCGCCAGTTATGACTCAACTCGCAGATTTAACGCACTCGGGCGAGGTCAAGATAACAGTACTAAGTATGTGAAATCGAAAATATCAGAATGAAATCATAACAGTCTATATAAAACAGGAGACATGTGTGATAACCAAACTACAGTACACAATATATATTAGCAGTCATGTCAAGTCAAGGTCTCCCGCCCGTAAAGTCATCACTCAAATATAACCCGCACAATGGCCGCATGCCCCGGCATCTTACCTCGGTATAAGCATGGTCATGGAACCAGAAGCATACCCGTGGGCCACCCAACGTGTCAGTATGTCCAAGAAGATAACAAAATAACACTCACCGTGGAAGCATACCCGTGGGCCACCCAACGTGTCAGTATGTCCAAAGAAGATAACAAAATAACACTCACCGCGAAGATACCCGGCCACCCAACGTGTCAAGATATCCAAGAAGATAACAAAATAACACTCACCGTGAAGCATACCCGGGCCACCCAACGTGTCAAGATGTCCAAGATAACAAAATAACACTCACCGTAAGATACCCGCCACCCAACGTGTCGGTATGTCCAAGAAGATAACAAAATAACACTCACCGTAAGCATACCCACGGGCCACCCAACGTGTCAAGATGTCCAAGAAGATAATGTAATAACACTCACCGTGGAAGCATACCCGGGCCACCCAACGTGTCGCGATGTCCAAGATAATGTAATAACACTCACCGCAAGCATACCCGGCCACCCAACGTGTCAAGATGTCCAACATGATCGATAATAACATGACCGCCTCCATCGAGACGCCAGAAGATAAGGATACAATACTTGTACACCAAGACTATCACAAGCAAACATAGGCAAGTTATTCACACTCAAGGTACTTTCATTCTATGCCAAAAATCCGGGTTGTAACCCCAAGGTACTACTTACTTTATTTCTTTAAAAAGTCCATTTCTTTTTCACAAAAGTCACACGCTACTAACACCCATGTTATCAAAATAGAGTAACTATTATTTGAAGTAAACCAAAAACAATTCCCATACTTCCTTTTCAAATAAACCAAGACAATACCATGTCTTCTTTTTAAACCAAAGCAAGACAATGCCATGCCTTCTTTTTCTATATCAAATCACTTCTCGACTAGCATAAGTTTCAAAACTTCAAATTCTCAAGTCTCTTACCTTTAAACCAAATCCCACAACGGGGAACAATCAAGTCTCATATCTTTTAAAAACAAATGCCAAGTTACCATTTTAAAGCCAATAATAAAACCATTCTTTCGTTTTCATAAAGTCGTTATAACTAACTTGCCATAAAGCTATTATAACACTTTATGTTTAAAACCAACCAAATACCAATATAAGCATTTATGAGATCGAGAGGGCTTATTCTATAACAACCAAGTACCCATTACTAACGAATAAGGTTTTACCACTTTTCAACACAATCAAGTCCTTTACACGTCATATCAAGTCAAGGGCACAAAAAGGAAATCAACTCCTTTAACACACGTGCGTCTACCGTACTATATATTTCACAAATAATCATGCTCAAGAGAATAGGATGAATCACATACCTCCTCGGCTAAATCCACTTGCCAAGTCGAATATGCCGCACATAGAGTATCAACCTATAATAATCAAATACGTCTATTAACGTCTAGACTTCTTCGTCGAATATTCTAAGCATAAAGTTCCTTATTCTACGGAAAATTGGACAACACTTCCTTTGTTTCTACATACTTTTCCACCTTTTCAAGGCTCGAATTCACTATCCAAACGCCACTTTAAGGCTCAACAATCCAACAATACAAAGGGGATTACACGCCCAATCTTGGACATGTAAAAATTCTGCCCCACAATACATATTAACTAATTCAATAAGTTTAAGGTAGTATCTTAGCTATAACATGTTCACATCTCATCTTTACCCAATCCTTACAAATCCAAATTCTTGTCCAATTCCTACAAGCAATATATCTAAAGACAATATTAACAACTACAAGTCATTTCTTCCATACATGCAACACAATTTACTTAAAGAAATGAACGGATTGTTACCTTAGAGTTTACCCAAAAATTAGTCCAACAATTTCACTTGTTTTCTTTCCACCATCACCACCACAACCTCCTACAAGCTTGTTAACATGCTTCCCTCTTGTTACTTTTCTGAAATTTCTCTAGGCCTTGGGTTTCCCTTGAAATTTCTAGAGAGAAGGGGGAGGAATTTTAGAGAGAATGAAGAACTTTTTAGAGAGAAGGAGGAGCTTCGAAGAATGACCAAGTCTTCAAGACTTGGTCAATAAATAGGACATGCAAAAATCAGATGAGGGGGGGGACACTTGTTACCCTCCCATGGCGTTTTTTAAAAAAATATCTGATTTCCGCGGCTCAATCTCCGCTACTGGCTGCCAAACCTCCGCGCGTCTCAAGATTTCCGGCCAGCGCTGCAACTTCAGCGATGCTCCAGGTTATCCGGCGCCGCGGCCCTGCATCCGGCGTCGCGGTGCTGTGGCCCCTGACCGATGTTGCTTTTCTGTTCGACTGCGCACTGAACTTGTAACCTTCCTAACTTTTTACTCTGATGTCCTATCGATGAACGGTTGGTTGCGTTGGAAACTAGACTCAACGAACTACGTACTAGGCCTTTGAAACACATAGGAACTCTCAATTTAACGGGACATAACCGCCTCAACGTTGACCAACAACCCGTCCGAACATTCCGTCAACCCATCATTCCAAAATTAAAACTTAATTCATTTCGTACGTCCCCCTAAGCATGACCCGAACTACGGGGTGTAACAATTTCAGTTAACATAGTTGGCAAACGTTATGTTCTGTGAGATAAAGATCGACTAAATAAATAGACAATACTTAGGCCTGTTGTGATACGTTCACTAGTATAATTTATAAGTATTCTAGCATAGTGTCACCTACAGGTAAGTGACAATCCTCTTATATTTGTTACTCGCTTACTTATTTTACTTTAAGTTCCAATGCTTATCATTTATTTTATCTACCTTCATACTTTGTGCATTATTCGTACTGATATCTCTTTTGTCGGGGGTGCTGCATGTCATGTTGCATGTCCAGGTTCGCAAGTGACAAATTTGTACGTAGATGCTCCAGTTGATCATCTCTTGGAGTAGCTGAGTCGAATCATTTGTGTCACGACCCGACCCGACGTCGACGATTTAAACGCCCTAATCGACGCCATTATCGACTGCCACTCTTAATCCATTTAATACCGAGATCTATAGAAATTTCGGCAGCACAACACTGCTTTTACAATATCTCCCCAAAATGGGCGAGCCGACAAGCCGCCAAATCAACAATGTAACAATATGCATAACAGTTAGCCGATTAGGCTGCCACCAACCAACATTATGTACACAGAGGAATAGTCAAAATAAGCAAGCCAGCAAGACTGCCACTAGATAACAACAAGTATAACCGGAAACGCCCCAACACAGAGTAAAACAACATTACAACCCAAAGCAAGGTACAAACGTCCAACCCACAATCGCTTCATGCACTTAAGAGTACAAGGTCGACATATGACAAGACAGACCGTCGTGCCCAAAATGTGCATAAGTCGAAAGATAGGACTGCACTAAAATAGTTGGCTCCGGAACAAAGCGAGTTTCTCCGATTGCCGAATGGAAGCCCTAAACCTGAGGTCACCTATTCAACACTGAACTCGCGCATGGCGCACTTCGGCGGGCGGGTCGACGAAAATAATGTATCGAGTATGTAAGCATGAAATCATGTAAATAAGATCAAAATTGTGTCTTGTAAGGTAGAGTCAATCGTATCATAAAAGAATGAGTCATACCGCATTTACGCACGCTTAGTCATAAAATCATCATATGTAAATAAATGAATAAACCGCTTACCAGCGGTGGACGTGGTGGAATATATCGCTACGGGTATTCAGATCGCATCACGGATGCCTGTCCGTGGAATCATCATATATATATATATATATATATACATAAATTGCCCGGCACTCTAGTGAGGGACGCGGTGAATCATCCTGATATATGTGCACGAATCTGCCCGGCCCGGGACGCGGTGAAGTGGAAAAATGACTCTTAGCACGAGTAGATATCATGAGCAATTGTATGCAATTTAAATCATTTCTTTGACTTTCATTAAAATCATTAAATAACTTCTTACAAGAAGATCACATGTACTTTTCATAACTCATTACAATGAATAAGACTATGAAGGAGTCATGTACGTCCGCCGTACATTCCCTTTTATAATATTCACGTCGAATGAAAGAATCAATAATTCACAAAAGCATGCCAAAAGAAAGGAAGGTAGACTCACATACCTCTTAGGCGAACTAATCAACTCAATATTAGGGTATGCCTCGTCTAGTACTTCAACCTATAATAAGGAATAACACGCTCATCAATTTTGATTTCTAATGTAAGTTATATGAATAACGGCTCCCTTATTTCTATAAAAATTTGGACAATGTTTCCTTTGTTTATGTGCAAATCCACAATTTTCCAACAATCCAAATCAGTCAACAATTCAACTCCAACCAACAATCCAAATCAACCCAATAATTCAATTTAAACTAATAATCACTATCATTTCCATATGTAGTCAAAATTATCTAAACGTTCCATTAATCAACTTCAATAATCAAGGAAATTTATATACTTATTTCATGTCATTCCAGCCCTTAATATGTATTAAAGAATAGTCCATGGGAACAACTCGCACTTTAGTTAACAATGAGAGGGAAATGTGAAGTTTTTCTACACTTTCTTATACTTTAATTCATTTAGGACTTACGTAAGCAATTACCACATTGTTCATGCATATTCTCAATGAAATTTCCAGCATTATTACACCACCAAATCAGCCCCTAAACAGTCCCTAAGTCGCGACGACGAGGTTCGACAATTCCTTAAATGTTATGGTTCAAAAACACATTGCCTTGGCTCTTCTTTTAACTCTTTATACCCAATTCGTATTTCACTATTTCCATATAACAATTACAACTTAAACTATCAAGATTTCCTTTCAAGTTCATCATGCAATTAGTAACCATATTACAATACAACAATTGAATTCAAGGTGTCAAAACCATCTACAAAAATCGGTAACCACAACTCCGACAACACATGCAATTCTTATTCTCATTCTCTCTTAGTCTAAGTTTATTTCTAAACACAATTTCAATACTTCAACTACAACAATCTGCACTTCAATTATAACATAAGAGAAGAATTATTACCTCAATTTAATCACCAAAACAGCCCCCTAACCGAGCCTATTGTCCAGCCCGCGATACCCGCGGTTTCGTCGGCTTTTCTTCACCAAATAGTCGTCGTTTCAACTCCAATCCAACATGCATGAACCCCACAATGTTAACCCATCATTTATGCATGTTTTCTTTCAAAATTTATCCCCAAATTTCAAAAAATTGGGGTTGGAAATCGACAGCAGTGCCGTTAATTGCCCGCTGTTTTGCCAGATTTTCCCTCATTTATTTTGTGTGCTTTTGGTTTGAAAATTTTATGTGGGATGATTTAGTCTATTAAGATGGAGTAAGAACTTAATTTTTCTTGCTAGGGAAGGGGGAGAAATTCGAGCAAGGTAGGGAGAGAAGGGAGGAAAAATCTGATTTTGTTCTAAGTGGAAATGAACTTATTAGGGCAATTTAAGTCCCCATTTTCAGATTTTAAAACAATACACTTTAGCCCCCTTAGATGTCACACTTTGCCCCTCTAAGTGTTTATTTAACTAAATCAATCCCACATCTTTTTAATCTAAATTCTCATTGCCTTAATTTCTTATTCTCGTATCTTTTATACCTTGTTAACTCATAACGGAAGAATATATATATGTTTATACCCCATAACTAAAGAGATTTCCGGCGTCACATTCGTCATTGCCAAATCTTAATCCGTATTAGCACGTAGTATATATGTACATCCGATAAAATTGGAAATCTTAATCCTTAATGACGTTCTTAATTATCGTCTTAAACTTACGAGGTGTAACAATTTGTGGTATAGTTGTACATGCTAGTTGGGTAGGCCGGGCCCTATCCCAACCAAATTATTTTGTCAAACACTCTTAGAGTCTTTTGTAGACATATGGGCATATGTGGTCAGTAGTGTTATGTGATGTTGGGTTATACAGTTGAGTCCTTGTAGGCCCACATATAGATGACACCACTCTAATCTCAAGAACTATAATTCAACCATTTATGTGTCGCTGACTGGGTCTCTCCCCCTCTAGGAATCCATAGAAATGTGTGGATTTTCAGTCGCAAAATTCAAATTCAACTTTTGGAAAATAGGAACCATTAACTACTGACTTATAATGCATGTTGCTTGATTGAACGAACATTGGTTGGATCTTTCTAACTAACGCCACATTCATAATGCCACCCACGTTTTTTTCTTTTGAACAAGCCTTCTAAATCTGATTTTTTATCTTTTTCTTTGAGTTCATAATAATAATAATTGGCGGGTTTCATTAATGAAAAGAAAAGCGGAGCTAGGAAGCCTACTAGTCATACTAACAACTTGAAGTCGTGTCTTGAAGGCTTGCCCCCGCCCCAACCTAGGAACAACACTAAGACGTTTCATTTCTATTTTTTTATTAAAAGCATCACATAGTATGGTGATAGTGCCCGATCCGGGCCCGTTGTCTCTGGCATGGACCTGGTGAAATTGAATTCAAGTGGAAAGAGCTTTATAAAGTTAGAGGTATTTAAAATTTGAAAAAAATCATTTCATGCATAAAATGGCCTGGCGTGTCGCGGGTATACCTTTGATGGGGATCAATTTTTCTTTCGATACCTGGAAATTTGGCCTGACGCGCCGTGACCCACGTCTCGGCCCTTGTCACATACGACTATTTTTCCAATATTCCATAAAATAGTTATAACTCCTATCATAGAGCTTCGCTTGGCATCCACCTTATATGGATGGAAAGGTATTTCAAAGGGTTGCAACTTTCATGTTTTAAGTTTTCTCAATTCCTTTAAGATTTTCCCGTATAACACTTTATGTTAGAACTGGTGCAAACTCACTTGAAACACTCTCCGTATGGTAGCTTCCGACTACACTTTGTTCAAAGATTCTTCTTATACATTGATTAGTTTTCAGAACACTTCCTACCCTCATTATCTTAATTCCATTATGTCCCTATATTATGGGTCAAACCTTAGCCCAAAGGTATGGGGTATTACATATTATTTATACAAATACATGTTTTTAAGGATGTTCTTTAAAACATGATCATAAAATGGTTAAAGCAACACTAAATTTTATTTTTTAAGCGAACAATCTTAGTCGCCTTTTAAACACTTCACTCGGATATAATTGCAGTTCAATCTCTTTATATATATTATTATTCGCTCTTGTGCTAAAGACTTTGTCACAAGTTACCATTTTATCCTCTTTCGAAAGTGTAACAACATGTCTGGTCATTTTTATATAAAGAATCTTATTTGCTTATTTTACCCTTTCCGTGGTCTCTATGTGAGGTTTGTGATATGTGGGTATTGGGTGGAATAGATACAAAGGTCTATTTATATGAGTTTCAGATGAAAAATTCAAATCTAGAACCTTAGAGTTGGATAGTTTGACTCAATGTTGATTTTTGAGTAGATGTGTTCGTTTTCGGGTTCAGTCATTTCCGGTAGCTTCAGAGGGTCATTTATGATTTAGTCGAGTCATTGGTTGCTTCTAGAGACAATCCGATGTATTTTGTGACCTTATTTGTAATATTTAGATTTTTGGTTATTCCAAACGATTCTTTAGAAAAGTATGCCTTAGCTCGGTTAAATGGGAAATTCGAGGGTACGAACAAGTTCATAACACTGTTTACCTTAGGCGAACATGTCTTGTTTATGTCCGGTGGGCCTCGGGAGTGTTTCGGGCATTTGATAGATTCAAATGAAAAATCCAAATGTAGAACCTTAGAGTTGGATAGTTTGACTCAATGTTGATTTTTGAGTAGATGTGTTTGTTTTCGGGTTCAATCATTTCTGTTTACCTTAGGCGAGCATGTCTGGTTTATGTCCGGTGGGCCTCGGGAGTGTTTCAGATATTTGATGGATTGTTGCCCTATTTTTTCATCTGTCGGTGTCTGATGTCCGCCTCGACGACACTACTGTCCGCCTCGGCGGGGGGTTGGCTCGCAGAAGTGGATTATTTGGTAATTTTTAAATTTCTGCCTTTGCGGATGGGACTCCCGCAGGGGCAGATGCGCTTTGGCACTGAGGCGAAGTGACACTGCCTAAGCGAGGTCGTTCTCGCAGTAGCGGGTCCACGCCAGTGGGATCGATTCCGCTAGAGCGAAATCGCTGATTCAGGTGTCCTATTTAAATCTCCGGGTTATATTTCTTTTTTTCAAATTAGAAACCCTCGAATCTGGAGCCGCCATAAGAGAAAATCAGTGGGTTAAGAGTGATTTCATCTTTGGGGTAAGAAATCCCATCCTTTATGATTTTATTTTATGTTTTTAAGTTCTTTATTGGTGATATAATATGTTTATAAGTTGGAAGATGAATTGCAAATTTCTTATGAGTTTAAGAGGGTCAAATAATTGATTTAAAGGATGTTTATGAATTAGATTACTTTGATTAATATGAACGAGTGATGAAATATGTTAGATAATCATGTTGTGAGACTTAATTTAAGTATAGAAATCTATTTGATTTGGGGGTAAATTATAGGATTTCCAAATTGGGGCTTTTTGTGTAGTATGTATTCTTGGTTTTTGGATAGTAAAGTTTGTGTATTAATGATGTGGACCCGAGTTTGGTATTTGAATGTCTTGCTTTGCTAAGGAATATGTCCCATTTTGTTGTGTAAGCTTTATATTAACGAATAGTATATATGTGATTAGACTTCAATTATCACGAGGCGCAGCGGAAGGACAAGCACCGAGGCTTGATTGCTTGGCGAGATGTTCGACCCAGAGGTAGACTACAATTTTCTTTCACAAGACTTCGATAAAAGTGCGTAATTAGTTATAAATATTGATAGATATTGAAAAGGTGATACGTTAACTTTGTGAACTATTTTGTGGGAATTATGACATTACTTGGATTATTTGAGTTGTTAGCATAAGACTATTTGGTGTCAATTTGATAATTATTTCTTTTGCGTATCTTCCGTCATTATCGGTCTATGATGTCTTCCGAACGAGTTATCTATAGCATTCAGGGTGAGAAACTGAGAATGCTACTTTCAACATGCCCTTTGATGTTCTATCTTATCATGTCTCTTATTTCACCGGAGAGACATGCCAGACTCTTTTAGATTATATATTGATTTTGGCCTACGTTGCATATTCAGACTTGTATTTGGATGATTAATGATCTTGTATCACAAATTAGATTTTGAGGGTTTGTTTTGATGTTTCAAATTTTATTCCGCATTTATATGATAAGACATAATTATTGAGTATTTTATTATATTTCCGCATTCCTTCATATTGTTATGTCTATTGGGAAGTAGTTGCTTATTGGTGGGAGTGTGTAGTTGTCAAGGGGTCGTGACAAAAAAATATTGATATTTTCCTTTGATATATATATATATATATATATATATATATATATATATATTGAGGTGAGAGTTTATGAGGTAGAAATTAAACTATGAAAAATTGAAAGTTCGAAATTTAAACAGTCAACTAACTAAATTATTAGTACATAAAATAACTAGATTTTCTGAAATTCAATCTTCTTTTTCAAAAGTTAAATTAGGCTTTTGGACAAACGGAATTATTATTTCATCTAATTATGATATAAGACCACTTTTTGTACACTAAATAATTCCATTTAGTTGGAGAAAATCTCGCCCGTGATTCCAAAACTCTCCTCTTCTCTTCTATTATGTCCCCACAGTCCGACTCGAGTGTTTTGACTTGCAGTAAAGCAAATCACACACCCCCACGTAAATGAATCACCAACCCCCCACCCCCATAGAGACTATATTTGTAGTGAAAGATTGGTTGTCCCATTAATTCTTTTATGATTGTACTCTTTTCTTGTCTTACAGCAAAGAAACGTCGAAGACTACAGACGCACCACATAACTCTCTCTTTCTCTCTCTTTTTGGCTCAGATTCGATCAACCCACCAAGTAATTTCCACTTAGCCCCTTTTTCACTAGTACTAAAACTGTCATTTTCATGTTTGTTTTGACGTGTGTTGCTGTTTTGTCAATTTGGGTATTGGGTTTTTATCGTTTTGTAGCTCTAGTGTGGTTCTATTTTGGGTCAAGTAAAACGATTGATTTGGGTTGAATCTAATTTTTTTGTTGTTGTGAGTTCTTGAATTTTTGTGATTAATTGTTGACTATGCTTGAATATGTAATAATTAGGTTCAATTGACCACCCCCATGTAAAGAAAAACCAACCTTTGCGCAGTACTTAGAGTAATTGTTACTTTGGATTCTTCTTGTTTATGGGGTGGGCAGGATTTTGGGGTGGGGGCGGGGTTCATGGGTACTTGAGATTTGATGCTAAGTAGGGAGCTGAACTATTGCCAATTTAATGATTTACTGTTTTTTTTTTGTGTTTTTGCTGATTGTTGATGGGTGTAAGTTCTTGAATTTTTGTGATTATTTGTTGACTATGCTTGAATCTATAATAATTAGTTCCGATTTACCCACCCCCATGAAAAAAACACCAAACTTTGCCCAGTATTTAGAGTAATTGTTACTTTGGATTCTTCTTGTTTATGGGAGTGGGCAGGGTTGGGTGTGGGCGTGTCATGGGTACTTGGGATTTGATGCTAAGTAGGGAGCTCAACTATTGTCAATTTAATGGTTAACTGTTTTTTTTCCCATTTTCTTTAGGCAATTTTAATGATTTACTCTTTTTCCTTCTTTGGCCAATTTAATTATGTTCGCTCGATATTTATTGTAGGTGGTTAAAGTTGTAGATTCTGAGTTGATTTGTGGAAATTGGTTAGTTAAATCGATGAGAATGTTGAGTGATGAAGTGTAGACTTGAAAGATGGGGTGTGTTCTGGGTCGGGAGGTTTCATCAGGCTTAGTACACAACGGCAGGGAGGAGAATAGGGAAGGTGTGAATCATGAGAAGAAGAGTAAGAACATTAGTGCTGAATCCACTGAAACTTTAGAGGTCAAGGGGGATGAAAATGTAAATGTTGGCAATGAAGTTGTGGAAGCCACTTCCAATGAAGGTGATGTAGCTAAGAAGGATGACAAGGCGGAACATGACGGTAAACCTAGGAAAGAAAAGAGAAGGTTGAAGCCCGATCCAAGATTAAGTAATCCACCTAAGCATAAACATGGGGAGCAGGTTGCTGCTGGATGGCCTTCCTGGCTCTCTGCTCATGTTGGGGAAGCAATTGATGGTTGGCTCCCACGGCGCGCCGACACTTTTGAGAAAATCGATAAGGTAGCTTTTAAGATTTCTTTTTGTTTTCTTTAAAACATTTCTAGTTCTCCTGAATTAAGACTTCTGGTTTTGATTGTTAACAATCTGTTTCTTCTTTTTCTTAATAGATTGGGCAAGGGACATATAGTAATGTTTACAAAGCGAGAGACACCATTACTGGTAAAATTGTTGCTCTAAAGAAAGTGCGTTTTGATAATCTAGAACCTGAGAGTGTGAGATTCATGGCTAGAGAAATTATCATTTTGCGGCGACTGGATCACCCCAATGTCATCAAATTGGAAGGCTTGGTTACTTCAAGAATGTCATGTAGTTTATACCTGGTATTTGAGTACATGGATCATGATTTGGCTGGACTTGCTGCAAGTCCAGAGATCAAGTTTACGGAAGCACAGGTTAGGGTGCTGAGCTGTAGTAGTCCTGCTTTGAAGAATGAGGGATGTGAGTTAGATAATCTCCATCTCAGTTGTAGAATTAGAGTTAGCTGATTATTTTCTTTTATTGCAGGTTAAATGCTACATGCATCAGCTATTATCTGGCCTAGAGCATTGTCACAATCGTCATGTGCTTCATCGCGATATTAAGGGGTCAAATCTTCTTCTTGACAATTCTGGTGTTCTCAGAATCGCTGATTTTGGACTGGCTACTATTTTTGATCCTCGTCATAAGCATCAAATGACTAGTCGAGTGGTTACTCTCTGGTATAGACCACCAGAGCTGCTTCTAGGTACTACTGATTATGGTGTAGGTATTGATTTATGGAGCGCAGGTTGTATCTTAGCTGAGTTATTGGCTGGAAAACCTATTATGCCTGGCCGGACAGAGGTAATCCCCGTAATTTCTTGATATTTTTCGTTGTTCAATCTTCTACTTGTTCATCTGTATGCATTCAAATGATCCTTTTTTCTAGATCAGTTATATTGCCCTTTCGTCCTTTCAGGAGTAGTAATATGTTTCTTTATTAGGTTTTTACCTTAAAGAGTCCTATTGACTTAAAGTTTTCACCAGGCTGATTGATTTAATTTTTTTGCTTTGTTGATTTTTTTTTCTTTCTGGAATTCGGCTTTGAGGAGTGAAACTTTGGCTTCAGTGTGGGCACTAGATGACACCTTGATATATTGTTTTGAAAGTAGAGTCTTACTTAATTGAGCTACATCACTGCTGATTTTTCATTTGAAGGACGTCTTTCTAATCCAAAGGATCCTAGAATTATTGAGAAATCTTGGAATCAGTCAAACCATTTCCCAGAGTTTTCTTAGATTGGTACCGAAATGGTTGACCCAATTTAGGAAGTATGGAACTTAAGCAGCAAGAGTTTACTTTATCCAAAAAACAAAAGAAATAAGAGACAAATAATAAGGTCCAACATTAGGGTAGGATGGGATTGATCCATGTGCTACACACCGGGGTGTGGATTTGGGGAGGCTAGGGGGTGGGTAGACGAAGGGAACTATTTTCTGGTGGTAGCTGGTGATTTAATATGTTATAAATTGTTGTAGTTTGCAAGAGTTTCTTGTAACAGAAGCTAAGCAACTTATTGCCATTTACAAGGCCCATCTTATCAACATGCGAAATTCAGCAGGTTGGCTTGGGTAATCTATTTGCTCATGGAAAATGATCTCTCTATAATTGTTTACTGACTTTGGAATGTGCTTTCAGTGATACGAGTATCTAAGTTCCATCCCATGAATATATAGGCTGAGTGCATATCATCTCTACAAGTATTGCTAATTTGGAAGTTGAACAAAAGTAATTAATTCTGTGAGGAACAATGGTTTTACTTTTATTGGATAACAACTTAACAACATTTATAAGGATGATATTTGCATATTGCGTTATTTTAAAATTGAAAGAAAACTACGTCCTTTTCCAGTTTAAAAAAAACTGAAAGAAAACCGTGGAGAATTTGTTTTTTAGCTTTAAATTGATATTGTTTCTCGTCGGTAGCTTTAGACTGTCTCTTGCATTTTTCTTTGTGAATCAGGAATACCATATCTGGTAGATCGTTTAATTAGCATTTATTTTGATACTTCAAGGTCACAAATTAGAGAATTTCTGTGACAAATATACTAATGGACTTATGAAATGTGTATCAACACCATGACTGTTTTTTATTTTCCTGCATGAGTTGTAACAATAATTTTTTCTGTCACTAAGGTAGAACAACTGCATAAGATATATAAACTATGTGGCTCGCCATCAGAGGAGTACTGGAAGAAGTCCAAGTTACCGAATGCAACACTATTCAAGCCTCGAGAACCCTACAAACGATGCATTAGGGAGACTTTTAAAGATTTTCCTCAGTCTTCACTTCCACTGATTGATGCATTACTTGCAATTGATCCTGCAGAGCGCAAGACGGCAGCTGATGCATTATCAAGTGAAGTGAGTAGTTTCTGTTTCCAGATTGTTTTATTGTTTTAGTTGTGTTGTTCTCCTTTCACTACCAACTATCTTTTGATGACAGAACTTTTTAGTATGTTTTTAATGATGATATCATGGGTCAGGGGGAAGTAAGGATTATTATTTGTGTTTTTAACTTGCTTTTATATAGAATTGATAGATCTTTACTCAGATCTACAAGTTCATAACCTCTTTCATGAATCCTTTTTTATTTGTGTTTTTAACTTGCTATCAGAGCCACGGGGAAGTAAGGATTATTATTTGTGTTTTTAACTTGCTTTTATATAGAATTGATGGATCTTTTACTCAAATCTACAAGTTTATAACCTCTTTCATGTATCATTTTTTAATTATTAAATTTTAAGGTCTCTTTTAAAGATGGCATTGTGATCCTTCCGGATCTACACGGTAAGCGGGTTGCCGGAGAAGATGGTGATTATAAATTCCCGGTAAACTTACATATGGTTATTTATAGCCTTTGGGTCATCTTATAAGTAGAACCTCATAAAAAAATTAATTAATTTAGTATTCATGAAGTAAGGATTCATAGGCTCAGATCTATGGTTTAGATCTAACTTTTCTATATAACGCTATGTTAAAAACATAAATATTTTCCTTATGGAACTTGATGGTCTCTTGAGCCAAGAAAAGGAAGCTTTTTAAAACATTATTGTTACTTACTTGCATGTTTATGCTATGGCATTCTTCCATCCTTTTTGGTCCTCGTTGAAAAATTCCTTAACTTCTTCTTCCTCTTCATCATCTCAAAGACGAAATTAGTTTTTCCGATTTACAGCAATCAATTGATGACTGGAAGATTCCTAAACATCCCCTGTCTACTATTTACAAAACCTCTAGATGACCCTTGACTAGTGATTATCACATCTCAACCATCGAGCAAACTATCCCACTTGAAACCGACTATGTCAACATCAAACTCCTAAACAAAAAGACTATTGAAAAATATAGTAAGTACAACTATCTCCATTTTGGCCTTGTTCAAATCGATGCTAGACCTCTTTCCAGAGAAGGTCTAGACACATCTCTACTTTTGTGCCTTAGAGATTCCAGATTTTTAGATTTTAACGATTCCCTTTTACGGAAGGTGGAAACCAGCCTTTGTAGTGGTCCAATTTATTTTGACTGTTTTCCCAATTTTACCATATCCCTCAAAGATAAAAACATCTTGAATTCCTTGACCCTCAATGTCAAAACAACAAATTATAAGACAATGGATCTCTACCTATTGCCATTATTTACAGAGTTCATTACAAAGCCATGAGTTCAGCTTTTAATACCGGGGCTATGAAAACTCTCCATAAGGGAGAAACTATCCTTTTTCAAAAAGATCTACAAATGCTTGAACCGATGGAAAGCAACTGGAACATTCTTTTTCTTCGTAAAAAGTCTTCGGCCGAATTAACGACCGAGGATGCAAAGGATCTATCAAAAATGGCGCTTGACCGGTACCAAGAACTCCATTTTCACTGAATTCTGGGTCGAAGAGAAGCCTTTGGGCAACTCGATAGGAATCAGAGGAGAAAGATAGAGTCATTGCCGTTCTAACCGCTGTCAGAAGATCCTTCCCAGTAAAACGCGGCGTGTTCGACAACTCTCTCTAAGGAACTCGACAAAATAGATCTCATCTCTAAATTCCGAAACCAATTGCTTGGAATCAAGTTTCTTTACCACATAACTGGCTATTAGAAGATGTTACTCCACAATATACTAGTGGAGCTGTAGCCTTCTCTTTTCAAAGATCTTTTAGCCAAAGAATCCCTATTCCTACTGCCCAATCAGAAGTCCATTATGCTAGACATTTAATTTCTTCAATTCCTTCTCGGATTGAAACTGCCAACTTTGACTCTAGAATCCCAAGCTAAATATTCTGTGGAAACAACTCTTCCAACAGAAGTTAACTATGAACAACCTCAATCTCCTACCTACTATGATTTAGGTGTTGAATTAGGTGTTTTGCCAAAAGATTTTCAAATTGATAAACAAAGACTAAAAACAGATTTTTACTCGAATGAAAACCTTTTCAAAAGAAAACGGTGGAGGATAAGATGCAGGAAGCGAGGTTGAGATGGTTTGAGCATGTGCAGAGGAGAGACACAAATGTCCCAGTGCGAAGGTGTCTTGATTTTTGTACTTGTGCTCAACGCACTACACCCTTTCATGGGCTAATAAAACGGTGTTTAAGATAACAACCAACTACTTGAATATGGCGCAGATGCAACTTACTGAGAACATGCCCTTAGATAGAGGTTATGGAGGACACATATTAGGGATTTAGGGTAAAAGTGTAGTAGGTAGTCGAGCGTAATCCTACTTACGCTTACAAACAAGTAGTTGTAGTGTTATTATTGTAGGTCCGCCTAGCCTATCATACTAATAGGCGCAATATTGCTTTGTAGTCCAATGTAGTTTCATTTCTGCTTCTGCTATGTGTCCTTTACTGTACTTTGTTTAGCTTATTTATCATCGCTAGTTACTACTTACTTTTTCAGAATGCGCTATCATGGCTTATTCACTTTTGATATCAACATTTTCATACTGCTTTAATTTTTTTGACCGGGTCTGTCCGTTTCTCTTGCTTTGCTTTTGCTTTTGTTTTGCTTGTTCTTATGCTCTGTCTTGAGCCGAAGGTCTCTCGAAAACAACCGCTCTACCTACCAAGGTAGAGGTAAGGTCTGCGTACACTCTACCTTCCCCAGACCCGACGTTGTGGGATTTCACTGGGTATGTTGTTGTATATCATGGGGTCATTAACTCCATTTGCTGGGAGAGATTAGTATGTTTAAGAGCCTTATTGTGTGGTAGATACTAAAATAGAGGTACTTGCTTGATTTCTCGAATGGCGAAAGAAATTTCCATAAGTTTTACCTGGTTTGGCTGTACCAAAGTTATGCTTTCTGTGAGGTATAAACTAGTTTATATGGGTTTGGGTTCCATCACCGTGCTTTTAAATTAGGAAGTCCTGTAGCTTGAAGTTGTTGGTGTAAAAGAGAGTTTGTCAATAACCTCACATTTGTTATTACAAAATTCTTCCCATATAATTTTGGTTTCGGTAATAAGGCTACTCTCTGTTCTGTCTCTGCAGTTCTATTAGTCGTTCGGTACTTTCAGTACAGCCCTTGGCAGATTTATTTGCTTCTTGCAATGTTTTAAGTTTGGGTTCTCTGGTGAAAACTTTTAGCAATTGATCAGTGGTTTGGGACTTTTTAGTGATTCGTCTGCTGTTGGCTTATTTTGGCCCCTTGATTTTGAGTTTAGGTTCGCTGGTGAAAGTAACCCAGTAAGGTTAATGAATGTCCGCAGTGAGTAATTAACATTTTGCTGATGCAGACTATTGACTATTCAAAGAAAAGAACATTCATCATTACTCCCTTTATCCTAAAATGTTTTCACTCTTTGCCTGCAAAGATTCATAGCTTAGTGAACCACTGGCATTTTACAATGTATTCCACCCTTGAAATATGATGTAAATTTCAATTTATACTGCTGCTCATTTAGTTTCTGAATATCTAGATTTAATATTAAAAGATAATTATTGTCGTCAGGTTTGTAGCATGTTTGGCCAAGCTTCTTTGAAGCTAAAAGCACTAGTATCAAAATACACACTAGTCCATTTTGGAAGCTTGGGCGAATCGGGCTCTTAGCTCCAACGTTGGTCAAATTAACCCTATATATGCCAACAGAGCCAAACAAATTTGGATGAAGGAGTACGATTGAACCGTGTTTGAAAATCCTTAATGTTCACGGATAAAAGCAAAAAATATTACTCCCTCCGTTCCAATTTATGTGGCACCATTTGACTAGGCATGGAGTTAACGAAAGAATGGAAAACTTTTGAAATTTGTGGTAAAAAAATAAGCCATATTTGTGTGGCTGTAAATCATCTCATAAAGTTAAATTGTTTCTAAATATAGAAAGGTGATACCCGCAAGGGTGGCTCAGTTGGTTGAGCATGAGACTTTCATAATAGAGGGTAGTGGCGGGGTTTCCTTGTCTAGAAACGTGACATTCTTTTTAGGACAAACTAAAAAGGAAAGTGTGTCACATAAATTGGTACATAGAGAGTAATTGTTTTGGTTTTTGTGACACAGAGGAGCGAGACAAGTATGACATCAACATAGTTTAGCTTGAAGGAGGAACGGAAATAAAAGTTATGAGCTATTTAACTACTTTTCCTACTCATGCTTTTTTGGTGCAGCAGTGCCTCAAATTCTTTTTTCAGGCGTTCTTGTATAGCATGTGTTATTTTGTGATATTCTGTTTTTTCTTAATCTGAACATCTCATTTAAGTAAAGTGTTTCACTTGTATTCTTACGATGTTGCCTTCTTCTATGGTTAATAAAGTCCAAATTCTACAGTTTTTCAATACAGAGCCATATGCTTGTGATCCCTCTAGTCTTCCAAAGTATCCTCCGACCAAAGAAATGGATGCCAAACGGCGGGATGATGAAGCTAGACGGTTAGTACTTTTTTACTGTTGTGTAGTGTTAACCAGGCATCTGGTTGAGTTCCTCACTTTCTTACTGTCTTTTATTCCTTCTATCGAGTTTGATTTCCTACTAACTTCAGTTTCTTAAACTCAGCTTTGAGTTCTTGTAACTCTCTATGTTTTTCCAAACAAAAAAGGACTATCCTTTTTGAAGATTGCGGAACTCAGCTTTTCAAATCTTTCAAAAACTCAAACTAGTCTTTGGATCTCTGAGTTTTTGAAA
Source organism: Przewalskia tangutica (assembly GCA_029844215.1). Lineage (NCBI taxonomy): Eukaryota > Viridiplantae > Streptophyta > Magnoliopsida > Solanales > Solanaceae > Przewalskia > Przewalskia tangutica. The sequence continues at coordinate 18,744,072 of CM056721.1, forward strand.
GATTGGAAAAACTGAGTTTGAAAATCATAAAAGGGCAGTCCGGTGCACTAAGCTCCCGCTATGCGCGGGGTCCGGGTAAGGGCCGGACCTAGAGTTTGATGTCAAAAAAACAAGAAATACTTATTTTTCAAAAACTTCTCAAACAAACATTCTTTTTTAATTTTTATAAACAAACACTTTTTCCAAAAAACTGAAAGACCTAGGGTGTGTTTGGTACAACAACAACAACATACCCAGTAAAATCCACCACGTGGAGTCTTGGGAGGGTAGAGTGTACACATACCTTACCTCTACCTTGGTAGGTAGAGCGGCTGTTTTCGTGTGTGTTTGGTATGAAGGAAAAATGTTTTTCCATGTTTGGTTGGTCAAAATTTCTTGGAAAACATTTTCTATAGGAAAACAAGTTACTTCAAAATGTGGAAAATGACTTCCTACAAGTCCATAAGTGACATTCCAAGTTTATTGTCTCTTCCCCACTTACCGTGGCCCCCACCACCCCCAAACACCCACTCTCCACCCATTCCACCCCCATAGTATTTTAGTAGATTACATATAAATGCTCTTAGGGTAGTATTTGTTTGCTTACATACCAAACGCTAGAAAATAAGTAAGAAATCCACTTATTTTCCAAAATCACATTTTCTAGGAAAAGGTTTTCCATGGAAAACATTTTCCTTCGTATCAAACACACCCTGAGTTTGCAATTGATCAAACAACACCTTAGAAATCTAACATTCCATTCAAGTTCTATTTATGTCACTGAAGTTAAGCTCAAGTGTCCACGAACTAACATCCAAACGAATATGGGGAATGGTAAGAGAAAAGATAGGGGTTAACTACCAATCAAAAAGATGGAAGTCATGAAACAATAAAAATAAAGAAAATGGATAGAATTCATGATAAGATTGATCCAAGGAGATTAATTACCAACAGAAATATGAGATATAAAGGACTTGGATTACGGGTGACAAATGTCATGATTATACGTGTTATATTTAATGTAACATAAATGCCACAGCGGATCCGGAATCATCCATTTTAACAAGTTATACTCCCTTTTTGATAAGTCATAGTTTAGTTAAAATAGCAAACCATCACTAAGATAATGATATTTATGTGCAAAAGAGCTATATAGAAATAGTTCCCAACTCTGCCTATAGTGAAGTTAGAAAGCTTGTTAAGATATCCACTTCGTGTACATATTTGAGAATATCATGGCTACTTGTGAAATGGTGACAAGCCGCTCATTCCATCTCATCATGCAGGTTAAGAGCTAATAAAGCTCAGGGAGATGGTACGAAGAGAGTACGCCACCGTGAACGGGCCCGTGCAGGCCCTGCTCCAGATGCCAATGCAGAAAATCAAGCTAATATTGACGTATGTCCTTGTGACAAGTGTCCTGCTTTTTTATGGTTCTGTTATAATTGAAGCTTCTTATTTTTAATTTTATTTTACTATGCTGCACATTATTTCATTATTGTTTGTCTTGTTCTTTAGTGTCACCAAGAAACTTAAAGTTTAAACAAAGTTTTCATCAACTGTCCAATTAAACAGAATTAAGGATGTAAAAGGTGGGAGATACGAGTTGCCAGCCTAAAGTAGATCAATAGTAGTCACATCAGTTCTCTGTTATGCTTCCTGGGAGACTTATTTGAAGTCTTGTTCCTTTTGTGCTTTGTACTTCAGCTAGTTTCAGGCTTGGCACTTTTTCAATGGCATATAGGCCTTTTTTATTTGGTATTTTTTCGATCCAAGTTTCAGTGGTCTATAGTCCATCCAGCGTTACTACTGCATAACTTTGATCAGTTGCTCCATTTAATTTTCTTCAACTGGTATTTTGCCAATCTGTTTACTTTGCAGCGGCGGCGCCTAATCACACATGCAAATGCAAAGAGCAAGAGTGAGAAGTTCCCCCCACCACACCAGGATGGAGGACTTGGTGTTCCCTTGGGTGCTTCACATCACATTGATCCGTCCCTTGTCCCTCCTGATGTGCCATTCAGTTCGACTTCATTCACATATTCAAAAGAACCTGTACAGAATTGGTCAGGTCCTTTAGTAGAGCCTGCTTCAGCTGGTGGAAGGCGGAAGAAACATAATGCAGGTGAAGCCAAAAAGTATTCGACAAAGAAAAGATGAGAAGCAACATCATTTTGGGTAGCAGCAGAGAGAGAGAGAGCGCTTCAGATGAGTGTTTCTATGGCCTATTCTGGAAATGACATGAAAGTGGGGCTGGCCATGGCAACACTTTGAAGCATTTTGTGATTATGCACCTTCGGGGAAGGGTTTATAGTATGATGTCCAGAGCTGAATCATTGTTTTTCTTTTCATTTTCCAAATATAGAAGGATCTTCTGGTTTTGGACTTGTCAATTTGTTGTGGTGGCGAGAAGCTCCCCAATTACGTGTATATTAGTACTTCCAGAGTTAATTCTTTGTGATGGTATGTTTGACTTTTGCAGTTAGTGGAAAATATTTTACATCTATGTTTGACCAGTGTAAATGCATCTCTCCTTTACCCTTATCCTCGACATTCTGTAAAATTCGTTGATAGTTGAAAAAGGGAAACTCATATTATATGAAACTGGGAGATCGATTTTATTATCCATGAGATAGTGAAATATAACACATGCGATCTTTGTAATGTTATTTTGGTCATAGAAATCATTTTCTCAGAACTCTTGGCAATGTTGGTTTTGTGCCCTACAACTATAGTTGATAGGGAGGTAAAAATAGGATGTTTTTTCTAAATTGCAATTTTGGCTAGAACATTTCACCAGTGTAAAATTTTTATGAGATCCCAAAAATATGCAAACCGTATATGTGAAATGTTTATTTATGTGTTCTAGTTTAACTGAGATAACAGACGGTGTTAACTTAAATCACATTTTAGAAATCCAATTTGTAAATCACGTTTTTGAAATGTAACTTCAAAATTACATTTTTGAATTTTACTTTCTAAAACATATGATACGCGAGCATTTATATACCCCAGTTCTAACTTGTTTGGGACTGACACTAACTTAATGTCTTCGTTGCAGTACCTATGCAAGTTAAAACGGACAATCCAAATGTGTTGAGGATATATACACTACAATTTATTGAGTGATAAGGGTCATAAGTCCAAATACTCTAAACCTTTAGGGGCAAAGTAGAATTCCCACAACTTCCAAGACCCTTTACAAAGCTTTATCTGGCAGTTAAGCTGCTCCCTCCTCAGGGCTGAACACTCAAAGATTTTGAGTAAACTAAAGATAAACCCTTCTGAACCAATTCTTGGATATCCATAAACCCCAAAGAAAACACAGATAAATAAACACTACACACCAACGTTGAGTAAACTAGTTACTATGCTTGGCGCCTCTCTTTCATGGCTGCCGTTATCCACAGCCCCAACAACTCTATCCCTTTATCCCTTCTCCCTACTCGACCCTTTAACCTTCATTCTCTTTTCAACCCCACTCCAAGCCTAGCAACTACCAAGAAAACCAAACATAAACATAAACCCTCTTTGTTCCTCCAAAACCCTTCAAAAAAATCATCTTTTATACAACCCCTTTTGACCCCTCAGCAATTTAAAGACTCTAATGTGTCAGTAGATATTGACACTGATAGGATTGATTATGCTAATTTGCTTCGTATTTCTGTTAGGTGTGGTGATGTTGTGCTTACCAAGATAATTCACTCTTCAATTCTTAAACTTGAAGAAGAGGATGTTTATTTGAAAAATGCTTTAATTGCAGCTTATATCAAGTTGGGTTATTTGAGTCTTGCTGAGAGAGTTTTCGATTCGCTTTGGAGCCCTGATGTTGTGTCCTACACTGCGATTATATCGGCTTTTGCTAAGTCTAAACGTCAAAGAGAAGCCTTTGAGCTGTTTCTTGAAATGAGGGAGTTAGGTATTGAACCAAATGAATTTACATATGTTGCTATTTTAACTGCTTGTATTCGTTCGTTGAATCTTGAGTTGGGTTGTCAAGTACATAGTCTTGTTGTAAGATTGGGTTATTCGAGTTATACTTATGTTGTCAATGCACTTATGGGGTTGTATAGTAAATGTGGTTTATTGGAGTTTGTGGTTCTGTTGTTTAATGATATGCCACAAAAGGACATTGTTTCGTGGAACACCGTGATTGCATGTATGGTTGAAGAGTCTATGTATGATAGAGCATTTGAAATGTATCGTGAGTTGAGGAGAAATGAATGCGTGATAGCTGATCATTTTACTCTTTCGACGCTTTTGGCTGCATCTTCCCGCTGTTTGGCGGTGAGAGAAGGCCAAGAACTTCACAGGCATGCTCTTATAAGTGGATTACATGGTAATTTGAGTGTGAATAATGCACTTATAGGATTTTACATCAAGTGTGGAACCTTGAAAAATGTAGTGGATGTGTTTGAGAGGATGCCTGTCAAGGATGTCTTTAGTTGGACTGAAATGATTGTGGCATATATGGAATTTGGACACGTTGACTTGGCGATGAAGATTTTTAACAGCATGCCTGAGAGGAATTCTGTTTCTTATAACGCTCTTTTGGCTGGATTTAGTCAAAATAATGAAGGGTTTAAGGCACTGTGGTTATTTTGTAGAATGTTGGTGGAAGGAATGGAGTTGACTGATTTTGCATTGACCAGTGTTCTTACTGCTTGTGGGATGATGAAGGAAAGGAAGATAAGCGAACAGATTCATGCATTTATCCTCAAGCTTGGTTTAAAACCAAATGATCGTATTGAGATGGCATTGGTTGATATGTGCACGCGATGTGGGAGAATGGATGATGCTGAGAAGATATTTCATCAGCTGCCACTTGACCATGATAATTCAATTGCATTGACATCAATGATATGTGCATATTCTAGAAATGGACAGCCAGAAGAGGCTATTTCTCTGTTCTTGGTCAGACATTCAGAAGAATCGCTAGTTATTGATGAAGTTGCATTAGCCACTATTCTTGGCCTGTGTGGAACATTAGGCATTCTAAACTTAGGGGAACAAATCTATTGCTATGCCTTGAAACATGGTTTAATGTCTGATACCTGTGTTGGGAATGCCACAATCAGCATGTACTCCAAGTGTGGTGAAATGCAAAGTGCAATTAAGACCTTTGAGGCTATGCCTACACATGATTTAGTATCATGGAATGGTTTGTTGAATTGCTATGTCCTTCATAGGCAGGGCGGTGAGGCACTGGAGATATGGGCGAAGATGGAGAAATTACGAGTGAACCCAGATTCCATTACCTGTCTCCTTGTGATATCAGCTTATAGACACACTTCCAGAAATTTAGTTGATTGTTGCCAAAAGTTTTTTTCCTCGATGCAATCCTCATATAACGTAAACCCCACCTCGGAGCATTATGCAGGTTTTGTAGGTGTCTTAGGCTATTGGGGTCTGCTCGAAGAAGCAGAAAAGATAATAAGTGCCACACCGTTTGAGCCAAAGGCTTCTGTTTGGCATGCTTTGATTGAGGGTTGTAGGATACATGCGAATGAAATCATTGGTAAAAGGGCCATTAAGAATATACTTTCTATTGTCCCACAGGATCCTTCGACGTTCATACTAAAGTCAAATCTTTACTCAGCATCTGGACGATGGCAGTGCTCAGAACTTGTTAGGGCTGAGATGAGAGAGAAGGGTTTCCGAAAAATACCAGCACGCAGTTGGATCATATTTGGAGACAAGGTTCATTCCTTCTTTGCTAGAGACAAATTGCATTCTCAGTCAAAAGACATATACAGTGGCTTACAAATACTTATTCTGGAGTGTCTGAAAGCTGGATATGTACCTGATACAAATTTTGTACTTCATGAAGTGGAGGAGCATCAGAAGAAAGACTTCTTATTCTACCACAGTGCAAAACTAGCTGTAACCTTTGGGCTTCTTATGACGAGACCTGGAAGACCCGTTCGCGTTATGAAGAATGTGCTTCTCTGTGGTGACTGCCATACATTCTTCAAATATGTTTCCGTTGTTACAAAGAGAGATATACACGTAAGAGATGCTTCAGGTTTTCATCATTTTGTAAATGGTAAATGCTCGTGCAGGGATTCTTGGTGCTGACAAAGGGAGATGTTTTGATAATTCTAGCTGTAGCTTTGATTGTTGATTTCAAGTTTTTGTTGCTAATATTTTTAAACCTGTTGTTAGATATACAACAATAAGAATGTATTTACACCATGTAAAGAACTTTTGATGAATCAGTTTAACAAAAATACTTTTCTGTCTATAAAGTTTGAGAAAAGCATACGACTTTGCATCTTCCTCTCTGATTTTCATTATATTCTTGCTTTCGATTGCTAAAGGATTCTTTTTGGAAAGTAAGATATTTCATTGATTATATTACCAAGGGGTGCTGAAAATTTATGTACAAGTACAATGATTAAGCAATTGAAAACTATTCAACATTTACTGCTAATACCATCTGAACTTTATGAGAGCCATCTGACCATGTTATAATCCCAAATTTGTCACCCTTTGTTGCTTGTTTACCATCAAACGAGACTTCAAAAGAAGCTTTCTTTATTCCTTTCACAAAGACAATCTTTCTCGGAGAAACCCTAGCAATCAAACCAGGTGAAGCGATAGTTGAAGAATTATACGTGGCATTTGGAGACCCAACATTCGTGGCAACTCGTTTGACTCTCAAAACCCCTTGATTTTTCCTAAGTTTTTCTATAGAGATAGAAGGGTAATTTATGTGTGATATGAGTTCCTTTTTAGTAGTACTAGTATTTCTTGGGCAATCAAAATTCTTTTTTCTTGGATACTACTAATCTAAGTTCTGTAAGGTTGCGTACAATAGACCCTTGTGGTCCGGCCCTTTTCCAGACCCCGCACATAGCGGTAGTTTAGTGCACCGGACTGCCTTTTTTTTTACTAATCTAAGTTCTTTTTCTTTGTTGCCATAATAACAAAGGAAGTTATAGTAATCATTCATAGTTGTTTCAAATTAAGCCCTGATTCAGAGCTTTAATGGGATTTAATTCACAAGCACCTACTTCATGTGGATTTGCATGAAGAGCTGACATATTTGTCAAGGGCTTTCTCAGATTATTGGATATTGTTGCTGCAGGGAAAAAAAATGAAAATTCAATTATCAGCAATGTTTGAAGGAGTATAAGTGGTGGTTAGATTAAAGGCGAAATACAGAAATGACCCCTTAGGTTGTTCACAACGATCGGATAGACTTCTTTCAATCTCCACTATATATGAATATATCATTTATTTGAAAAAATATTTTTTTTCCAATATTGTTTATAGATCATATGAGTACTAAATATTTTAAGGTCAAATTAAATAGGTAAAATGGTTATTTTAGTCCCCGAGTTATTGATATATAATGATTTTGATCCTTGTGTTATTCGACGAAGCACATTTAACCTTCAATTAAATTAAATGTGCTAATTTAATACATGAAACTAACTGCTGCCAACTTTTTTTCCGTTTGTCATGTGTTACTGTTTTTTTTCTTGTGGCGGCAAACTCTCCATTCTTAATGTTTCTCTTTCTGTTACCATGAGATATTTGAGTAAGAAGAAAAGAAGGAATAATATGATCTTATTTCCCACGAGACTGCTACCAACCCATTATTATTGCTACTGTTATTCTTCTTTTTGCCTTCAACGTCCGAGCTCATCTTCGACGTCTACTATCCCAGTTTTGTCCAATATCCACTTTCTATTTACAAATCTCTGTACTCCAAGAACCCCTCTTTCGGCAGAGTCACCATCTTGAAATCAAACCGATTGGTCTCAGGTGTTCATACTACCCAAGAAAGTTATAAAATGCATAGAGAGCTTGTGCATAAGATTTTCGTGGACAGGGGTAGTAGACTCATCCAAGAAAGCTTTGAAGGTATGGGAACAACTTTGTAGCCCTAGAACTGCAGGGAGTCTCAATTTTCTGGATACAGACTTGGAACAGAGCTGCAATATGCAAACTCTTATGGAATTTGAGCAAAAAGAAGGATAAAATGTGGGTGCAATGGATTCATATGTACTATGGAAAATAGAGGACAATATGGGGTATTAAAGCAACTCAATCATCCTGGATGGTGAGGAAAATACTTCAAACTTCTGAATATTTTGAGAGTGTTGGATGAAATGGACGGTCCTCCAAATTGACAAGTTCTCAATTAAGCGGTTATAATTAAAGCTTAGTGGTGATTACCAGAAGGTTGAGTGAAAGAAATTGGTATGTAACAATGCTGCTTGTCCTAAATAGTTCTTTATACTGTTTCTAGATCTTCATAGGCTAACAAAGGATAGGTTGGCTACTCAAGGTTGTGTAGATGATGTTAAGTGTGTGCTGTGTGAATCAGAGGGAGAATGTAATAGACACTTTTTTTAGTTGCTCCTTCTCAGTATAGATTTTGGTAAAAGATTCTCTACTGGCTAAACATGCATAGGCAAGTAACCAGGTGGGAGGATGAAATCAGGTGTAGTGTAATTCATTGCAAAGGAAAACAACCATGGTCAGAGGTATACAGACTTGCTCTCGCTGCAGCAGTGTACTACATATGGAAGAAGAGAAATCATAGAATCTTTCAGGGGAAAACTAGAGAAAGCTCGATGTTAGTACGAATGATTGTGCAAGAAGTCCATCTCAGGGGAAGACTGAGGTCAAGACTGGCTAGTCTACTGAACTCTTTAAACTTCTACCCCTATAAATAATTAACTTGATTTAGATCTTGTGTTGTGATCGTTCTGAGCTTGTGCACTGATGTGGCTCGAAAATCATTAAATAGTATGTGCGGAAGTCCTTTGGTGAATATGTCGGCATGAAGGACATGAACTTGACCACGAGCTTCGCGAACGAAATGAATGTCCATCTCAATGTGTTTAGTGCACTGGTGTTGGACGGGATTGCCGAAAGATATATCGCAATAATATTATCGCAATAGACCAATGTTGCCTTTTGAATCGGGCAGTGAAGCTCAAGTAGAAGGTTACGGATCCAACAAGACTCAGAGACGACGTTGACAACACCTCTGTATTCTGCTTCTGCACTGGATCGGGATAGTGTAGGTTGCCTTTTGGAAGACCAAGATAATAGGTTATCTCCGAGGAAAACGCAATAACCAGACGTAGAGTGTCGTGTAATCCAAAGTGAAGTGTACCTTAGACCTATCGTAAAATACGTTTGAGGGCATGCATGTGTGCTGCAAGCAGATTTGTTGCACAACATATCATATGTCTGCTCTCGTGAATGTGAGGTACTGCAGGCCCCAGCCAGGATACGATAGTGAGTCGGGTCTAAATATGAAGGGTCGGAATCAGCGTTGAGCTTGGAATTGGTGTCTATAGGCGTGTGAGATGGTTTGCAAAATGTCATGTCTGCACGGTGAAAGATCCTTCGGCGTACTTCTTCTGACATAGAAATAGGCCGCAAGAATGTCGAGTGACAGAGATGCCCAAGAAATAACTCAGAGGGCTCAAATCTTTCATAGCAAACTCAGAGGAAAGGAGAGACATAATGGACCGGCGGAGAGCATGAGATGATGTGGTGAGAATGATGTCATCAACATATAATAATAGGTGAGCCATGTCTATACCCTTGTTATAGATGAATAGGGTTGTCGAGGTGGCGAGTGTAGAGAGACAAAAGGGAATGAGACTCATCAAATAGGACATGACGTGAAATAATAATTTTACGGCTCGACAAGTCATAGCACGAGTAACCACGATGACTGACAAGGTAACCCAGAAACATACAAGGGGAAGACCAGGGTTGGAGTTTGTGAGTGGTCGGATGTAGAGGGTAACAAAGCCATCCGAAAATACGCAAGTGTTGGTAGGAGGGGTTCATACAAAACAGAACTTGGATGGGCGACTGTTGAACTAGAGACTTGTTTAGGATTATGTTTAGGAGATAGGTGGCCATGAAGTGTTTGTAATGCCAGAATTGAGGGGGAATTGAGGCGTGAGCAAGTAGGGCACGAATGAGGTTGTTAATGGTTCAGATTTTTCGTTCGGCTTTACCATTTTGGGAGGGTGTGTGAGGGCATGAAAAATGAAAGGTAAGACCATTTTTGGAGCAAAACTTTTGAATTTGGTCATTATCAAATTCTATGCCATTGTCACATTGAAAACATTTAATGCACTTTCAAATTGTGTTTTTACGAAAGCACTAAACCAAAAAAAAGGGTAGATCTGTAATTTATTTCCAATTGGAAAAGTCCATAGAAAGTTAGAATAATAGTCCAAAAACAACACATAATATCGATGGCCAGTCGTACTCAAAATAGGGGAGTACATTCTTAATAAGATTGTAGGTTGACAAGACAGGTTCCTATAAATACATTCTTCAATCTCTCTTCACACATTTGCTGCTCTTATGCCCCGCCAACTGTTTTGTATGAGATAGAATTGCAATTTGCTATTTTTTTCTGGGCAGGGAAAGATGGTAAGAACAACTATGACTGGTCCTCCTATGAGAACATGAGTTTTCCAACTAAAGAAGGTGGACTTGGTTTCAAAAGCCTCCAGGATATCTGTCATACCTGGTTGACAAGACAGGTTCCTATAAGCACATTCTTCAATCTCAAGCTCTTCACACATTTGCTGCTCTTATGCCCCCTGTCACTGTTTTGTATGAGGTAGAATTGCAATTTGCTAATTTTTTCTGGGCAGGGAAAGATGGTAAGAACAACTATGACTGGTCCTCCTATGAGAACATGAGTTTTCCAACTAAAGAAGGTGGACTTGGTTTCAAAAGCCTCCAGGATATCTGTCATACCTGGTTGACAAGACAGGTTCCTATAAGCACATTCTTCAATCTCAAGCTCTTCACATTTGCTGCTCTTATGCCCCCTGTCACTGTTTTGTATGAGATAGAGTTGCAATTTGCTAATTTTTTCTGGGCAGGGAAAGATGGTAAGAACAACTATGACTGGTCCTCCTATGAGAACATGAATTTTCCAACTAAAGAAGGTGGACTTGGTTTCAAAAGCCTCCAGGATATCTGTCATACCTTTGCTGCTAAAAGATGGTGGAGAGCAAGGACAGAACCCTTCTTATGGGCTCCATTCCTAAAAGTCAAATACTGTCAAAGGAGTAATCCCATGTCCAAGGTGATAACTTCAAAAGATTCTGCTTCCTATCATGGACAAAATAGAGTCCAACATTAAATGGAAGATCAATTCTGGTGGGATAATTGGACTCGTCAAGGATCTCTTTATCAAATGCTTAATCTAACTCACACACCTGGTAATGTTAAAGTTAATCACACTTTTCAGAATCACCAGTGGGAGTTGGAAGATTATGAACCTTCTATGCCATGGAATACCTTGAACTTAATCGGGAGTATTCCAATAGGCAATGAAGAACAGAATGATGAAACCATTTAAAATTTGAGTATTAATTCCTTGTTTTTTTTAAATGATAAAATTATAATCTCCCCAGAAAAAGAATAAACACCCCGACTCTATTTACCCAACCTTACACCCCATATTTTCGGTCTTACGTTTTTACCAAATATGGGGTTTTGTGTCTCTTCTGTTAAATTTTGGGTGTTGTGGATAGGTTTTATGTGTTTTTTCTATTTAAAGTTGTTCCCTGTTCACTTTTTAAACTTTCTATATATGTGCAATTTGAGTTCTCTCTATGTTATTTAATTTTTCATTTATGTTGGTGTTATGTGTCTCTTCATAGTTGTTTACTCTGTTTGGTGTTCTGTGCTCTTCTTTGCCGCTGGCTGTTCTCTTGTTCTTTGTGTAGATCCTCCAATTTTAAGGAGATGGAAAGTTGCTCTTTGTTTGCCATTCAAGAAACTGGCAACAACATTAAAGAAATAGTTGTATTCCCCCTTGTTATTTAATGAATGCAGGATAAGTAATCATGAATTTCTTTATGCCACATTTTTTCGACTCTAGTTTGGTGATGGCTTTGGAACTGTTGGTGCTTGTGAACCTAGTCCTTACAGGCCTAAAATGTTCAGATTAGCAAAATGGTTTTGAAAAACACAGGGATTGAAATTACGAATCTAATTATCGTTGTTCCAGAAGATATCCTTTGCAACATATATATTGAGTCTATGATCGTAAAAATGCTTAATACTTGGCGTGCAGCGATCTTCTAGTACTTTTGAAATTTTTGTACTATATGTATCTTTTACTTTAGGATAAATACTTGGAATACGAACCAATAGGCTTTGTCAAATATTCCTACTATCTACACACAGACATCCGTCCCTATTAATGAAAAGTTAGAGGTGAGAGAGCACGGTGGGGTTGGTCATTTGGTGTAGACATAGTGTACGTACATGTGTAAAGAATGAGAAAGACAGTATTTTTCAGTATAAGACTTGCAAGGCCTTATATTTGGAAACACAGTTGGCTACCAAAAGAAGAGTATTACTAAATTGTCCACTTATATATGTAAACACTAGCAGAACAGTTATCTGTTTTATTAGAGAGCCAAAAGCTAAAACTACAATATTATTACAAACAAAGAGGAGAGATTTCAGATTGCTCTCTTCATTCATGTAAGTGAAACTGATGACACTCATTCTTCTTTTGAGGAAGAGCAAATAAATAACATGTATTTCATCATGTAAACTTTCTTTTGCTACAGATATATATTTTCTGTTAAAGAAATATAGATGGGCTACTGGAAAGTGAAGGTTCTTCCAAAGATCAAGCAGATCTTTGAAAAAACTGGAACAAAGAACGCTGCTGCAGGCGAAGCATGCAAGACCATTGACGAGGCTAAGGTAAAAACCTACATCATCATGTATTTTAATTTGTTGTAATAAATAATGTCTTATTTGTTCAGATTATTAATCTTATTATGTATGGTTAGCTGTAGTTATTTTTTTGATAACTTAGTGTATAAAAATTTGGTGTGTATAGAAGTTGAACTCTTATTTCTATTCGGAGTCTTTCCAAAGTAACTGTTGTAAAGAAAAACCTCATAATTTCAAATAAGAAAAGAAAAATATAGACAAAGGCAGGGTAAAGTTTTTGCGTAGTTACCTAGTATATTACATAAGTGTTTGTTGTTGCATGTCCAATGAATTTGAAGAAATAATTTGTAAGATGTACTGGACTGATGAGACTGCTAATTTCCTTTTGCTTCAACATATCTTGACAAACTCTACTATAACATGATGATAGCTTTTCTGCAATTTCTTATGAGCTTTAACCTTAACATCAGTCATACTATTTCTGAGAAGTTACTTGAAACATACTAATAAAAACATTTTTGTCTTCTTCTTGCTTTAAGCTCTTTTCAACTTCTTCGTGGAGAAAATTCTTGCCTTTACAACACTGTTTTGTTATTTTAGTTTATATCTACATAAATTAAACAATAGATTATATTCAGCATTATGTTATTGGAATTATCGAAGTGATTCTTCCTTTCTTTCGTTTTTCCGATTTCAGGGAGAAGTTTCTTCAATAAAAGGGATATGATTGCCAAGGAGGAGTTTTGAAGATATATTATGATTTTTAAAATTTCGGTCATATTTGTATATGCATTGACAATTTATTATGAAGTATTGTGTACTTTGTATTATGATTTTTATAATTAATGAAAAGTTCCTTTTAATACTATTTTGAGCAATGTGAGTTGTATGTCTTCTGGTACACTGTCTTTGTATTCGCAATGGGCTGCTGTTATATTGTTAAGAAACTAATAGGAAAATATAGTTAGAAAGTTGCGGAGATGAGGATGCTGAGATGGATGTGTGGGCATACAAGGAGGGATAGAATTAGAAATGATGATATCCGGGACAGAATGGGAGTGACATCGATGGAGAATAAGATGCGGGAAGCGAGGTGGAGATGGTTTGGGCATGTGCACAGGAGAGACACATATGCCCCAGTGCAGAGGTGTGAGAGGTTGGCTATGGACGGATTCAAGAGGGGTAGAGATAGGCCGAAAAAGTATTGGGGAGAGGTGCTTAGACGGGATATGACACATGTGCAACTTACTGAGGACATGACCTTAGATAGGGGATGTGGAGGACACATATTAGGGTAGAAGAGTAGTAGTTAGTCGAGCGTTACACTTGCAAAATGGTAGTTGTAGTGTTATTATTGTAGGCCCGCTTAGCCTATCATACTAATAAAAGCAATAATGCTTTATAGTCTCTTGTAGTTTAATTTCTGCGACATGTGTCTTTTAATATATTTTGTTTAGCTTATTTACCTGCGCTAGATATTGCTTACTTTTTCAGAATGTGCTATCATGACTTATTCGCTTTTGATACCAACATTTCATACTGCTGTAACTTTTTTTTACTGGGTCTGACAGTTTCTCTTGTTCTGCTCTTACTTTGCTTTTGATTTGTTTGTGCTTATGCTTTGTTTTGAGCCGAAGGTCTCTCGGAAACAGTCGTTCTATCTACCAATGTAGAGGTAAGGTCTGTTGCCAAAATAATCTGTATAAGTTTAAATAAAGTTTCAACACAATCTGTAAAACACTTAGTAAAAACAGTGTAAAATAAAATACTTGAAACCAGTAAATCACAGAAACTGGAAAATGAACAGAATCAATGTTGGAAGAATAAAAATATTTTTCTCAGAATATAATCGAGCCCACTTAGTTCAAAGTGTGTCCTTAAGGAAATTATTTTCCTCATAGTACTTGAGGTCGATGGAATATCCCCTCCCAGGATAGAACGATTATCTTATCAGAATAGTAGTACTCCAAATTCAGGTAGCGAAGAACCACTCAACGACAGTGTATCACACGGAATAAACAAGAGAGTTTTTGAAGAGAAGGAAAGAAAAATTCGTGATGAATTCTGGAACAAATCAAGAATTTATAGCAGTTGGAAGTACTGATTCTGAATGTTTGCAACCATTCAGATCAGTCATCAGATGAAGGGAAATTTGAAAATAATCGGGAAGAGAAAAACGGACTGGGTAGGTCACAAGTCGCGGGTCAGGGTCGATCCGATTAAATAATTAATTAATTAAATAAATAATTAAAGAAAAGTTTGTCCAAAAAGATAATCAATCAATCTTTTGACAAATCTGAATCCGAAGCCGAGCGAGCGACAACGACGGCGCGAGGGGTCCTTGCCCCCTCAACCCTTTTAGTGACTAGAGAAGGTGTAATGTAATATATACACCTCTCTTTTTTCGATGTGAGACAAAATATTTTTTAACAAAGCAAAAGGGACCTTTTTACATTCCCTTCACTTTTTATCCCATCATTTCCCATTCACCAATATCAAAACCCAACAATCCCCCACATGAATGGGGAATGGCCATAATATAAAAGTATGCGCGGACAAGTGTGATATACAAGCGAGGATTGATTGCATCTGGATAAGTAGGTTTCCCTTTGAACTTTCCGTAGTGAACTTATATCGGATATACTCGATCAATCGGTAGATTTGATATCTTTGAACCGTCGAACTTTGTTGTATACCTAGACAACATAAGTCACACAATCAATCCTCAACCGTTTATGGTTCTCACGGTTGTGTTCGTTTCAGCCATGAACACAGCCTGGTTTCATGAGTGCATAGAGAATGAGCCTTCACTGTCATTCTCTTTTAAAGCGGCTTACACTTAACACTCACATAGGTGATTTCTAAACATGTGGTCCTATAGCCACATTATCTGGTCATACACTGCCAGATTTAGATAATCATTAAAAATCTTAATGCTTTATTAACTCATTAACAAGCCATAAAGTTTTATCCTTATTTCTGAACATTGTCTTCATCCGAGAATGAGTTGAGTTATTTGACAATGTTGAACCGTCAGTCACAACTTATTTGATCTCCTTGAACCTAGCTCTTGGGATCTCCAGTCTGCTAGGTAGAGTTACCGCCATGATGACTTGTCCTTGGCCTTAACCCCATTCCCATTGATGATCTACTTGGATCCGTCATGTTATCTCTTGACTTTACATAGTCAATCGTGATAACGCCACTAGATAGGAGTTGTCTAACGGTATTGTGTCTCCGTCGTATGTGACGAGATTTTCCGTTATACATTACGCTCCCTGCCCTACCTATTGCTGCTTGACTGTCACAATGTATACATATATGAGCCAAAGGTTTGGGCCAGAATGAAATATTTTTTAAGAAATTTCGGAGTCATTCAGCTTCTTCACCGGTCTTGTCTAAAGCTATAAATTCATATTCCATTGTAGAGCGGGCGATGCATGTTTGTTTTGATGATTTCCAAGACACTGCTCCTCCACCAGCGGTGAAAACATATTCACCCGTGGATTTAACTTCAAATGATCCGGTGATTCAGTTTGCATCATTATATCCCTCAAGTACTGCGGGATATTTATTATAATGCAAAACATAGTTTTGGATGTGTTTTAAATACCCCAAGACTCGTTTCATTGCTATCAAATGAGTTTGATTGGGATTACTCGTGAATCGACTCAGCTTGCTTATAGCACATGCTATATCTGGTCGTGTACAATTTATAATATACATCAAACTTCCCAAGACTCGTGCATAGTCCAATTGTGAGTCACTTTCACCTTCATTCTTTTGAAGTGCAAAACTTACATCAATTGGAGTCTTTGCAACATTGAAACTTAAATACTTGAACTTGTCAAGTACCTTTTCAATATAATGTGTCTATGATAATGCTAGACCTTGTGGAGTTTTATGGATCCCAATTCCTAAGATCAAATCAGCAACCCCTAAGTCTTTCATGTCAAATTTGTTAGCGAGCATACGCTTCGTAGCATTTACATCGACAATATCTCTACTCATTATCAACATGTCATCAACATATAAACAAACTATGACTTCATGATTGTAGTATTTTTAATGTAAACACATTTGTCACACTCATTAATCTTAAATTCATTTGCCAACATTGTTTGGTCAAATTTCGCATGCCATTGTTTGAGTGCTTGTTTAAGTCCATAAAGTGACTTAACAAGTTTGCACACTTTACTTTCTTTACCAGGAACCACAAAACCCTCAGGTTGTTCCATGTAAATTTCTTCCTCCAATTCTCCATTTAAGAAAACTGTCTTGATATCCATTTGATGGATTTCAAGACCATATACGGCCGCCAGTTCCACTAACACCCGAATAGATGTTATTCTTGTTACCGGCGAGTATGTGTCAAAGTAATCAAGACCTTCTTTTTGTCTATAACCCTTGACCACAAGTCTTGCCTTATATTTGTCAATAGTGCCATCAGCTTTCATTTTCCTTTTAAAAATCCATTTTGATCCTAAAAGTTTATTTCCAGGAGGAAGATCAACCAATTCCCATGTATGGTTGTTCAAAATTGACTGCCTCTTTCCAAAATGCTGAATCAGAAGATGACATCGCTGCTTTAAATGTTTGAGGCTCATTTTCAAGCAAGAATGTCACAAAATCTGGTCCAAAGGAAGTAGATGTCCTTTGACGTTTGCTACGCCTTGGATCCTCTTTACTTGGTGTACTTTCCTTTGGTTCTTCCCGCGGCCGTTTATATCTTTCACTTGACGACTCACATTCAGTTTTATACGGATAAATGTTTTCAAAGAATTCAACATTATCTGATTTAATTACTGTATTAACATGAATTTCGAGATTGTCCGATTTGTGAACCAAAAACCAACAAGCTTTGCTGTTTGTAGCATAACCAATAAAAACACAATCCATAATTTTTGGTACGATTTTTACCCTTTTGGGCAAAGAAACTTGGACCTTTGCTAAACACCCCACACTTTAAAATATTTCAAGTTGAGTTTTCTTCATTTCCATAGTTCGTATGGAATATATTGTGTTTTGATGTGGGGCACCCTGTTGAGTATTCGATTAGCTGTAAGGATAGCTTCCCCCCACAAGCTCTGCGGTAAACCAAAACTTATTAATAAAGCAATCATCATTTCCTTTAATGTTCGGTTTTTTCTTTCCGCAATTCCATTTGATTGTGGTGTGTAAGAGACAGTAGTTTGATGAATAATTCCATATTCTAAGCAAATCTCTGCAAAAGGAGATTCGTATTCTCTACTCCTATCACTTCTAATCATTTTTATCTTTTTATTCAATTGATTTTCCACTTCGTTCTTGTATTGCTTAAATGCATCAATTGCTTCATCCTTACTATTAAGCAAATACACATAACAATATCGAGTGCAATCGTCAATAAAGGTTATAAAATACTTTTTTCCACCGCGAGATGGTATTGACTTCATATCACATATATCTGTGTGGATTAAGTCCAAAGGATTTGAACTCCTATCAATAGACTTATATGTACTTCTAAGTTAATCAATTTCCGCAAGGTTTTGTAGTTGACATGTCATAAACGAACATGCCATAAGTCATTTGACTCCAATAAGTAAGACGAAGCTGAATTCTTATTAATACTGTCAACAACCATTACATTGAGTTTGAAAAGGCCCTCGGTGAGGTAGCCCTTTCCTATGAACATATCATTCTTACTTATTACAAATTTTCACTAACCAGCACACACTTAAACCCGTTTTTGACGAGTAGTCCGGCTGAAACTATGTTCTTCCTAATTGTTGGAATGTGCAGAACATTGTTGAGAGTCAGCACCTTGCCGGAAGTCATTTTCAGAAGTATCTTTCCATATCCTTAAATCTTGTCTGTTGCAGTATTTCCCATAAACAGTTCTTCTCCGGGTCCAGCGGGAGCGTAGGCTGCAAATGCTTCTTTTACAGCGCAAACATGTAGAGTGGCACCAGAATCAAGTCACCACTCCTTTGGGTTTCCAACCAATTTGCACTCCGATAGCATTGCACACAGATCATTCATATCATCATTATTTTCCACCATATTGACTTGACCTTTTCCCTTGTCCCTTTTTGGGAGACGACAATCTGGGGCTTTATGGCCAGCTTTCCCACAATTATAGCAGTTGCCTTTGAACTTTTTCTTGTTAGGACCCTTCTCTTTTCCAGAAGGCCTCTTCCTTTTCTTGTTCTTTTTCGGAGCATCATCTTCAATGACGTTTGCCCCTTCAATCGGTGAACTCTTACGGTACCTCTTCTCAGCGGTTTTGTTATCTTCCTCGATCTTGAGACGAATAACAAGATCCTCCAACTTCATTTCCTTTCTCTTGTGCTTCAGATAATTCTTGAAATCTTTCTATGAGGGCGACAATTTTTCAATCATTGCAGCCACTTGGAATGCTTCATTCACTACCATACCTTCAACAATAAGGTCATGGAAGATGAGTTGAAAATCTTGAACTTGGATTCCAACGGTTTTTCCATCCGCTATTTTGTAGTCTAGGAATTTGGCAACCACAAACTTCTTCAAGCAAGCATCTTCGATTTTGTACTTCTTTTCAAGTGCACTCCATAGTTCTTTGGAGGTCTCTACTGCACTGTAGACGTTGTACAAGTCATCTTCTAAGACACTCAAAATGTAGCCTTTGCACAAAAAATCAGCCTGTTTCCTAGCCTCAGTAACCATGAACTTTTCGTTGTCAGGCATGTCGGCGGCAAGCACGGGAGGGTCCTCACTGGTGAACTTTTGCATACCAAGGGTGGTAAGCCAAAAGAACATTCTTTGCTGCCATCCTTTAAAGTTGACATCAGTGAACTTTGCAGGTTTCTCAGCCGGTGGCACAGTAGTACTGGTTGTGCGAGTAACCGCTGGTGCAATATTCGCAGAGGTAGTTCCAGACTTCCAGTCTCAATTGCCATTATTTGTTTGTCACTGTCAAATTGACAAATTGTTTTAGTTAATAAAACCAGAATAACAATTAAATCACAAACTTACACGATGAAGATTTTATTTCTTCAAATCACAGTATAATTATGAAACTTAAACGATGAAGATTTTATTTCTTCAAATCGCAGTATAATTATGAACTTTGATATTTCAATGAAGTTTTTATATCTTCGAGTCAGAATACTAATATTCATATGGAGTAGAAAACTACACAAGTTTTAATCTTCTTAAACATAATACATATTATAATATTATAACTAATTTCCTTAAGATTGTTGTCAAAATAATCTGTATAAATTTAAATAAAGTTTCAACATAATCTGTAAAACATTTAGTAAAAACAGATCACACAGTATAAAATAAAATACTTGAAGCCAGTAAATCACAGAAACTGGAAAATGAACAGAACTAGTGTTGGAAGAATAAAAATATTTTTCTCAGAATATAATCGAGCCCACTTAGTTCAAAGTGTGTCCTTAAGGAAATTATTCCTCTCACAGTACTCGAGGTTGATGAAATATCCCCTCCCAGGATAGAACGATTATCTTACCAGAATAGTAGTACTCCAAATTCAGGTAGCGGCGAACCACTCAACGGCAGTGTATCACACAGAATAAACAAGAGAGTTTTTGAAGAGAAGGAAAGAAAAATTCGTAATGAATTCTGGAACAAATCAAGAATTTATAGCAGTTGGAGGTACTGATTCTGAATGTTTGCAAAACGGACCGGGTCGGTCATAAGTCGCGGGCCAGGGTCGTTTGTCCAAAAAGATATCAATTTTTTTCATTCACCAATATCAAAACCCAACAATCCCCCACATAAATGGGGAATGACCATAATATAAAAGAATGCGCAGACAAGTGTAATATACAAGCGAGGATTGATTGCATCTGGATAAGTAGGTTTCCCTTTGAACTTTCAGCAATGGAGGTTCTTGCGGCGGCCCTAAGGTCGCCACTAAAATGTTATAGGGGCGACTTTCTACACTTTTGTAGCGACTATAGTCGCCACTAATAGTCAGATTTTTTGTAGTGATTTTTGGTGCGGTTAATGATGAGATCCTTAGTGAAGACGAAGGAATTATCAGTGGTGGCGACTGGACGAGTTGGTAAATTTTGTGGACGTGTGATGGAAAGGTCAGTGTTACGAATAATGCCCAAGTATCCATTAGGATCAACGTTTGGATCAATTAGAGCAATTTGATCAGCCATGGTAATTAAATTGGACCAAGTTAGAAACATACTAGTGATGGAGAGGAATTGGTGATGTTTATGAGAGCAATGTCGTGATTTTTCTAGCCTTATATAGCCTTTTCACCGACTAGAAAGAAAAGTTTTCCTCTAACATTCAGTAAAAAAATTATGCTATAAAATATGATTTTTCCATCTCATATCACCGAATTAGCTCAATGGGAAAACACATGGTAGAAACAGATTCTCATTGAAATGTTAGAAAACTTTGTTATTTTTTCGTGTGAACATATTAATTAAGTTTTTTCAACCGACATTTAATGGAAAATAACCACAAAATATTTTCCAATAGGAAATCAATGGGAAAATAGATTTTTTTTTTTAATAGTGTCGAATAATCAATTTTTCTTTTGCAAGTAGAAGATTCAAAAACAAAGTAGTGAACGTCGTAAAACCACGTAGCATGTGACTAATATCAATGAAATACACTTCCAAAGTCTGTGTATATATTTCTAGGTTCACTGAAAGTCTGACTCTTTGTTTGGCCAAGAGGTTAACTTGGCACAGTGTAAAATACTCTTTATAGTAGCAGGTCATTTATAAATAATACTCATTAAAGATATCTTTCATAAAAAGTGTCATTTGTAACCTAGAAAATAAGACATACTCCCTCCTCCCCATTTTAAGTGTCTCAGTTTGACTTGATAAACGGAAGACTTTTGAATTTTATGATATCAAATTAAAGATATGTGTAGTCTTTTAAATCTTGGGGCGAATGGAATATTAACTAATAAGTTAAAATATATTGATAGTGTAAAAATATTTTTACTATCAATGTATATAAGTTAAATTGAATCACATTCTTCCAATTTTTCGTACCATTTGTTGTTTATGATGAGACTTTCTATAGTTGGTTTCCCGTATTAGCTCATGAGTTGTTCCATATTGGAATTTTATTTTCGTCTACTTCTCGTTTTTGCTGTTTCTTTGTTATCTTTCTGCCTGGTTTTTATTTCTATGAAAACATCTTAAAGTACGTAGGTAGTTAATTTTTGGTTCCAATTTAACTTTGGTTTTCACTAATTAACAACTACGTACAATCAGCCAGTGGACAGTACATTTGGAAATTAGATTAAAGTCATTTGAAATCAATATTAACTGATCAAGTAGATGATTTCAAGTAATAGTAATAAATTTGGCCTAAAACTATGGTCCTTTGATATCAATGCTAACTTTGTGAAGTGAATGAGAAATTTATCCACTTATCCAGTTCACAAAGCTAAGTGAAAATCAAACAACTCAATATACCAAACCATGAAAGGAATTGACATATAATAAACACAACTCTTTTCTCATTTGATATGCAATCGCAAGTACATAGGCAAACTGTACTACTACGTACATTAGCAACTACCACTAACAATAACAGCATATTTTAGTGCCTTTATTCAAACACAAACACTCAAGAAAACATCATCACACTCACAAAGAAGAAAGAAAACATATATATGATGTGTTTCATTGCAGCGGAAATCATCTTCCATAGGGCAAGCTAAATGTGAAATTCCAAACATCTTGGCATTTCTCTATGGAACAAACGCACCATTGTACTTTTCCACAGCCTCTCTGCTGTCAATTGTTCCCGAGTACTTCATCTGTGCTGGTGACATTGGTTTTAAGTTAGCATACCTTTTCTTGGCCTCGCTGCTGTCAATGGCTTCTTTTGGTGGGACGATTGCACCATAGATCGGTTCCTGTGTATTCTCATATGGAGATGGAAAGGGCTCACCGCGCTGGATTTTGTCGGGGTAATGGTCTTCCATTTGTGGACTGTAGCGTTCTTTTTGTGGAGAAGAAGGGGAAAATGAAGGCTTCCGACCTCCCATTTCACGATCAGGGTAGCTTTGTATCATTTCAGGTGTCGAGTGAGATGTTGGAGGGCGTGGTTGTTGCTTAGCAGCGGGGGGAAAACAAAGACTTCCAACCTTTTGTCTTCTTTGGGTAGCTTTCGCTGTTTTGAGATGTTGGATTTGCAGTTGAAAAATGTGGTTGTTGTGTAGAAACAGGGGAAAACATAGGGTTTGTGTCATGTGCTGTCTCATGGTAACTTTCTTTCCTTTGAGATGTCGGATTAGAAGTTGGTGAATGTGATTGCGGTGTATAAACCAGAGGCTTTGCACCGTGTGCTGTTTCAGGGTAAATTTCTTTCCTTTGAGGTGTCGGGTTTGAAGTTGGTGAATGTGATTGTGGGGGTATAAACAGGGGAAAACAGAGGCTTTGGGCCATGCGTTGTTTCAGGGTGGCTTACTTTCCTCTGAGGTGTCGGGTTTGAAGTTGGTGAATGTGGTTCTTGTGTATAAACAGGGGAAAACAAAGGCTTTGAGCCATGAGTTGTTTCAGGGTGGCTTACTTTCCTCTGAGGTGTCGGGTTTGAAGTTGGTGAATGTGGTTCTTGTGTATAAACAGGAGAAAACAAAGGCTTTGGGCCATGAGATGTTCCAGGGTATCTTACTTTCCTATTAAGTGGCAGGTTTGAAGTTGGTGAATGTGGTTCTTGTTTATAAACAGGGGAAAGCAGAGGCTTTACGCCATGCATTGTTTCAGGATAGCTTTCTTTCCTCTGAGATGTCAGGTTTGATGTTGGTGAATGTGGTTGTTGTGAATAAACAGGGGAAAACAGAGGCTTCACTCCTTTTGTTTGTTCAGGGTAACTCTCTTTACTCTCGGATAATGGGAAGGTTGCGTAGAAACAGGTGAAGCCAGAGGCTTTCCACCTTGAGTTCTCTCAGGGTAACTTTCTTTTATATGTGGAGTTGAGTAAGATGAGGGAAAATGTGATTGTAGTGCATAAGTAGGAGAAGCCAGAGGTTTATTACCTTCCGCTAGGATCTTCAAGGCAGTGCCAATATCATTTGTGGCCTGACTAAGCGGAGGACTAGTTCTCTTGTAACCTCCATTGAATTTTGGCCTGCCATAATCATTTTGGTTGTCGCTATATGGGATTTTTACATAATCATCATCACCACTCCTACTATCCCAATCCTCATGAGTTAATCTCGATCTTGGTGGTGAATCCCTCGTGTTGTTGACCCCGTAGTCCTTGAAATGGCCAGCCTTGGGAGAACCAATGGAGTGAGTGAAGCTAGGTTTTTCATAACCATCCTTCTTGTACTTAAATGGACTTGATCCGCGATTATCTTGAAGGTGCAAGCCTTCAAACCTATCACGAAGAGGGCTCCCACTTGACTTCTCCCAATCTTTGTCGCTAAAATCCCGGTGCTTACTATACTTGGGAGAGTCATGATCGTCACTTCTCCAACTAGGCTTGTTAGTGCTCCACTTTGGAGAGCTCAAAAGAGTGGGATGATTTGGTCGACTAGCTTCATAATGAACTTTATCGAAGAAGTCATGGACCTTACTAGGACTATGATCACCCCATTCTTCGTGCACATTGTACTCACCTAGAAGACCATTCAAGGGAATATCATAGCTACGACGAACTTCAACAATTCTTTGAGCGCTCATCACATAGCCCTTAGCGCCATGTTCAGTTGAGTAGGAAACAATAGGATTCCTACTTCCTTGAACATCAATAATCACAGGGTGAACATGATCAGGGTAGTCCTTGTAGGTGTTAAAACCTCCACCCTTGCCATAACCAGCCATAAACTACTATCAGACTATTTCTGGTTCCTTATTTTTTTCCTTAGTTTAAAGCAAGTTAAAGTTTCTCCTTATATAGAAAAAAGTAGTCATGTTGCATGTGTTTCCATTTCTCTTCTTTATTCTGTTTCTACTGTTTTTATCTTTGGATTCTCTTAGCTTTATCCATAATGTGAAAGAACCAAATTCTTCATATCCTTCCCTTGGCTATGAGGTTTTCATTTCCCATTGGTGTATCTTCACGAGAGGGATAATAGGGCCAAGCAGAACAAAGGGAAGAAAAGTTTTTTGCGACAATGGTTTAGGGTATAAGAGATAAATGTGAATATTTCACTCCAAGTAAAGGATAACATTGCAACTTAAGCCTCCAAGAATTAGAAACAGCTACCAGATAAGGATGCTTGGATTTGGAATAGATTCTCCTTTTACTTGAAGTGAACTTCAGTAAACCTCTCTCACAGGGAATTTAACTACAAAAATTAATATTTGTTTTCCTTTTTATCTCATTTTTTTTCACACTACAATAAGAATTCACAAGTCTACGGGAAACTAATATCAATATGAACGAAATAGATTACATTTAAGGGAATGACTTTGGGAGAAACTGCCAAGGTATTTGAAAATTCTAATTTCCCTATTAGTATGTTCCAAAAAGAACTGCACCTTTCTATACTTGAAAAGGATTGGCAAATGCCTTAAGATTTTTGTGGCAATTCTTATTGGAACACGTTAAGATTACAACCACAAAACTCTTATGAATGTTTAAAACCACATGTCCCAAAAGTTTTCAATTTTTTCTTTCTTTAACTTCATGTTCAGTCAACCAATGTCATATATAATAAACGGAGTTAAAAGAGAATCTGGTGCAAACTTATCTGGATGAGATGGACAATGAACCATAAGTTTTGTCTCTCCCCTCAAATTCTTCAGTTAAATCCACGAACTTCAGCTCCAAACAACTTGTGATAACCAACAATCAGGTCTGGAATCCGAATATTATGCTTTTTAAGGGACAGTATATATCCTCTTACTACTGTTGAAGAGCTCACTTTAACGATCTCAAAAAGATCTGGTCACTTTAAGTACATCTAAACGACCAGGTTCATGTCCCTTCACTAACGCTGGTCGCTGAAAAGTCAAATTTATTGTAATGGATCAGCTGCATTTGATGTACATGTTAACAGGAAAAAGTAACTGCAGTTGAGTTTTCAGACTGGAGCTAGTCAGTAGCATGTGCTTTTATATTTCCACAAGAGGCACTACCAAATATACTAAAAATTGGTTCTGCTTGATCAAGTTTTATCTGACACTGATGCAAGTTATGATAAAGATCTGATATTACCTTAGTTATTGGAAGCTTGCTCATATTATGACAAACTTGGTGGCAGAAATATTATCATACAACATAATTGAACCATGAATACATATACATTATCTACCAATATAATAATATAAATCTAACTTCTTACTGACCACCTAATAATCAAATGTTGGGACATCATCAGAAGTTGCAGAAAATGCTTTATATGCGGTTCGATCGATGACGCTTCGGTAAGGATCTTCCTCTCTTTTCTTCAGCAAATAATTCATGTTATTTTGAACTTCAGATTTTACCTGCAAGTACAATTTTCTTGCTTTCTCTCTGTCTTTCACCAGGTCCTTTCTTCCTTTTGTATGAATAGGTTTTCCAAACAAGTAGTAAAAACGACCGGGTATCTTAGGTAAAAGGCCCGGGATATACAATGCTTGGTTGGCGATCTCCCCATCCATGTCCGACCTATAGAAGCATTTAAGGAACGGTTAAAGGATATAACAATAAATGGTTCAGAATGAATGAAGCAAGTGAGCTTGGAGCAAATATTAGGAAACGAGACAAAATCAATATATTGGAAAATGACCTGACTGTTAAACCCCTCCTGGCTGCCCGTTCGTTATCACGCCTTATCCGATCACCCAATACAGGAATACTTTTTAGGTCGTCATAGTCGAGAACTAACTGCAATTAAAACAGATAAGGTCAGGCAATTATATGTTGAGATATAGCACAAAACTAGTTCCAATTATATGTTGGATAGAAACAACCTCTCTATCCCACAAAGATAAGGCTACCCTCCTCAGACCCCACTTATGGGATTGCACTTGGTATGTTGTTGTTGTAATATCAAGGAAACAAAAAGCAGCATTATCTCTTCTAATGCTGTAAGGAAAATATATGTACGACAACATTAACAAACCTGTGCTATATCATCTTCCCCTACAACCCCAAATGGCACAATTGTCGCCCCAAATCTTGCAGCCATTCTGATGAATTCTGGTTGGTCAGGCCAAATCACCTTGTACTCTTCTCCCTACAACAAATAGAAAACCATCAACATATGGAAATAACATCACAAGGGGAAAACCTAACTTGATGACAATGAAGTTATTGTTATTTTCTTGTCATTCTAATGAGGTACACTGGAACTCTGGAAGACAGCCAGTCAACAGTTTTTCTCTTCAACTTACCTTTGTGAATAACAGTTAAAAAACAGCAGATAATTTTTTTTTTAAAAAAAACTAGAAGCAAACATTGCCATTAATATTTGGTATTTCTTCTTCCGACCTGCTTTGAATTGTTTTTCTCTTAAGATGAGGGTCTGTTGGAAACAAACTCTCTACCTCCTGAGGTAGGGGTAAGGTCTGCGTACACTCTACCCTCCCCAGACTCACTTGTGGGATTACACAGGGTATGTTGTTGTAATTAGAAGCAAATGTGTCCAAAAAAGGTGATATTCTCACTCTGTTATTAGGGGTACGTACCAGTTCTAATATACCATTAAAAGAGGCTATGGCCAGATCAGTTCTGTAGCAGTATAAGTATTAAGTACCAGTAATTCACATCCTAGCAAAAAGGTAGGGAACTGGAATTCACAATGATTTTGAAGTGGATAACATTTTGGCAGACTTGTAGGTGAAGGCAGCAACAACAACAACAACAAAAACATATCCAGTGAAATCCCACAACGTGGGGTCTGGGGAGGATAGAATGTACGCAGACCTTACCTCTACCTTGGTAGGTAGAGCGGCTGTTTCCGAGAGACCCTCGGCTCAGGACAAAAAAAGCAAAAAACAGCCAGACCCGGTCAAAAAATTAAAGCAGTAAGAAAATGCTGATAGCAAACGCGAATACGTCATGATATCGCATCCTGAAAGAGAAGCAGTAACTAACGCAGATAAATGAGATAAACCAAGTACATTAAAGAACGCATAGAAGAAGAAATAAAACTAGAGAAGACTATAAAGCAATACTACGCATATTCGTATGATATGCTAAGCATGCCTACAGTAATAACACAACTACCAGTTTGTAAGTGTAAATAGGACTACGCTCGACTACCTACCACCCTTATACCCTAATATGTGTCCTCCACAACCTCCTATCTAAGGTCATGTCCTCAGTAAGTTGCACCTGCTCCATATCCCGTCTAATCACCTCTCTCCAATATTTCTTCGACCTACCTCTACCCCTCCTGAACTCGTCCATAGCCAACCTCTCACACCTCCGCACTGGGGCATTTATGTTTCTCCTCCGCACATGTCCAAACTATCTCAACCTCGCTTCACGCATTTGTCTTCCACCGAGGTCACTCCCACTCTGCCCCGAATATCATCATTTCTAATCATGTCCCTCCTCGTATGCCCACACATCCATCTGAGCATTATCATCTCCGTCACTCTCATCCTTTGGGTGTGTGACGTCTTAACTGGTCAACACTCCGCCCCATACAACATAGTCGGTCTAACCACCACCCTATAAAACTCATCTTTTAGTTTTGGTGACACTTTTTTGTCGGACAAGACTCCAGATGCAAGCCTCCATTTCATCCACCCTGCCCCAATACGAAGTGTGACATCGTCATCAATCTCTCCATTCCCTTGGATGATATACGGCCGAGGTACTTGAAGTTTCCTTTCTTTGGAATGACCTGAGCCTCAAGCCTCACCTCCACGCCTGTCTCACGGTCGCTCCCGTTGCTGAACTTGCACTCCAAGTATTCTGTCTTGGTCCTACTCAGCCTGAACCCTTTAGATTCCAGAGTCTTGTCTCCAAACTTCCAACTTAGCGTTCACCCCGCTGCGAGTCTCATCAATCAGGACTATGTCGTCTACAAATAACATACACCATGACACCTCCCCTTGAATTTGTCAAGTCAATCCATCCATCACCAAGACAAATAAGAATGGGCTAAGAGTTGATCCCTGGTGCAGCCCCATCATCAGGAAAGTTCTCCGAGTCTCCTCCCACTGTCCGTATCCTAGTTTTGGCTCCACCATACATATTCTTAGTCGCCCTAGTGTATGCCGCAGGTACACCTTTAGCCTACAAACATCTCCAAAGAACCTCCCTAGGGACTTTATCGTATGTCTTCTCGAGGTCGATGAAAACCATATGTAAGTCTCTCTTCCTCTCCCTATACAACTCCACCAACCTCCTAATAAGATGAATGACCTCTGTAGTCGAACGCCCCGGCATGAATCCAAACTGGTTCTCGAAAATAGACACGCACCCTCATCTCCACGACCCTTTCCCAAACTTTCATAGTGTGGCTCAACAATTATAGTACAAGGCTTCCAATTTGAGAATTATAGAAGAAGGAATTAACCAAGGGGAAGATTATGACTCACCTTACGATGTAAGGCTTCACGGGCACCACCAGGATACAGCAAAACATGTGACTTTGTTGCAAGCAACTTAAAAAAGTTTCTGGCACTGACAGGCGTAGCTCCATATAGTCTCAGCACATCAATGAATGAGCTTTCATTATTTTGATTCTCAACCAGCTGATTAAACAATGTCGGATGTGCTATACCACGAAGTAAAATTTTCCTCTGCCTCAAATATTCTGAAACAAGAGGGACAAGTTCTACACCCATAAGCATGTGATAACCGACCAACAATACTGGGCCTTCACATGGGATTCCTGCTAGACCTCTTACAATTTTCCCATTTTCCATAGTGGAGAGCATAACTGGACCAGTAAAATTGAGATACCATCTACAATTGTTTGCAAAATATTAGCCTCAAGGTGCAAGATATTAACAGGCATGCATTATAAATTAAAAAGGGAGCTGAAAGTTTTTTTCACAGATATTGATGTCATACACCTTATCGGTTCAAGAACGTAAGGTAATTTTTCACAGATAGATTTCATACACCTTATAGGTTAAAATGCAAAACTTTATCTATTTGGTTTTTCCCATGCTGTTTTCGTATGTAAATGGAGCTTTTTGTGCAATGAAACCTTAATTCTAAGAAACAAGTTCAAAAGGGAAGGATGACAAATTAGTGCATTCCCCTGCTTGTAATCACCCATTCCTCTAATCACCTCCAAACATACTTATAAAGAAGCTGGGATTTCCTATCTTCCTTTTCCCCTTGAAAGATAATGAACTTGTACAAATCATAGTTGACCAAGGTCTGCAATGCATTGTGGAACTTTAGGTGGTGACTATTTTATTGTTCAAAATGCAAATCAACATAGGAATTCATCGCCGGTTGTCTAATATACTCGTTTCTGCCTACATCGTCTTTATTATTAAAGGAGAACAAATTAAGGTTACTTGAATTTTTGGTCTAACCAGGTGGGATTCACAATTAGTCTACAAATAGGTTAATGTTAAGCTCTATTTCAAGTTGACCCTCATTTGTGTAAATTACATTTGCTCGGCAAGGTATGTATTTCACCATAGACCACAGAGGAAAAAACAGAACTTGGAAACAAAAGGGAAATAGAAGAACGAGAAAACAAAGAAGAACTAAAGGGCAAAATAGAAAAGGTAAAAGGATAAGCTTATGCTTGATGGCCTCTGCAACCAAAGGTTTGCCTGATTCACCTTACGCTCAAATTACCTATTGTCCTTGAGTGCGTTTTTGAATTCTGAAGCACTAGGAGGCAGAAAATCAATGACATCATCATGCCTTTTTGAACGACGATATTTGCTAGTAGCTTTGATGATGGATAGCAGATTAATACCATCTTCCTGCACAGTTAAAATGGTAATCAACCCAACTGCTACATAGTTCCCTCAAACAGAATCCATCCACATAGTGTAAGGTCATATTACAGATTAAAACTACCAGTCACCAGACTCACCACGAAACCCAAGAATCCAAAAAAAATGAATGTTCTGCCTTTTGATTAGATTTTCCATTGCTTTCAGACAACTTTAAAAAGCTAAGAAGCGGAAAAAAAAGAGAGTTTCACCTACATTTAGCTATAGTAAGATTTCCCATTCACTCACTCATGCATTGAGGACGTACAATAATTGAAATGGAGAAGGAATAGGTGCCAACTTACCTTAACCCTTGTCAGGCATGAATATCAGATACCATTGTAGCTTTAAACTTTAGAGAGTGTATAGAAAAATTATGTCGAGATATATAAGTTAAACAACAATAAAAGAATAACAAATAAAGAAACAGAAGAAGGCCCTCTATATGATAATTAATAGCTGTGTAAAATGGACTATTTTATTTTTCTAAAGCTACTTTTAAGTGCAGACTTCATGTTGAACTTGATAAACTTTTAAGCGTGCTCAAATACTATTATACCTAAACAGTGAACACCACTCGATAGCAAATAAATCTAAAATGTCCAGACAGACTTGTGCATAGGCAAATCTTTTACGTTACTCAATGGTTCTCACTTTGAAAACTAAGAAGTGCAAATAGCAAGCGCCGTCATATATTTGAAGGTGGAATAATCCATATAAAGTTTAAATAATTGAGCAAACAGCTTATTTAGCTCATTAATTTAAAGTAAGAGTTCAAGCCCCCAGGGCTTCAGTCTAGTGGTAAGGGCACAAAAATGTGATGTGTGGGTTAGGCTCATGCCATGAGTTCAAACCTGCCGCAAACAAAACCCTAGCATTTAAGTGGAGAAGGTATAAGGCAGGCCCATTATCCAGTATCCACCGAGTTTCGAACCGTGCGCCATAGGCCCTCAAGATTTCTCGGTTATCAAAAACAAAAAAGTTGAAGTAATAATCTGATGTCTCAGAATCTATTTCTAGGATTACTGCCTACCAGAGAATCAAGCAAAACAATTGAAAATTAGACAAATTATCAAATTTCAAGTTTAAAACAAGAATAAGTTATTGAGGCTCTGGTAGGAAACCATTCAATTAAATTTACTACATAGCGGGAGCTTAGTGCACCGGGCTGCCCTTATACTAAGGACAATAACTAGTCGAAGAAAGCAGATAGTTATTTTAGAAAAATGAAGAAGCATGATAAGATCCCAAAAGGAGAAGAACTCCTCACCTACCAATAAAACAGAATGCCCATTGTCTTTGAAGTATCGTACTTGGCAGTTCCTTAATGAATTTGCAAGCCTCTGAGCTTCATCTCCACTTGGAAGCATGTTATCCTTGCCACTACACATTGCAATTCAATTCCATCACTTCTTTAAAAATGTTTATCCAGTAGGAATAAAAAACCCGAGCTCATACACACATGGAATACAGAGAGAATATCCTACCGAAGATTTTAGCATCATTCTCAATTCGGAAAAGGCTCAAATATGCCATCGAACTATCGGAAATGGTCATTTATGCCACTCGTCAATAGTTTGACTCATTTATGCCACCGCCGTTACAAAAATGGCTCACCCATGCCATTTTTCATTAACGCAGGTTTTACAACACGTGGCCTCCAATTAGAGGTCCACGTCGTTTAACCAAACCAGCCCAATTTTAAATCCCAAATTAATAAAAAATCCGACCCATACACCCGACCCAACCACAACCATAATCTAGTTGGAGGTCACGTGCCATATCTGGTATTGTAAAACTGACGTTAATGAAAAATAGCATGAATGAGTCACTTTGGTAACAGTGATGGCATAAATGAGCCAAACTATTGACGAATGACATAAATGAGTCATTTCCGATAGTTCGATGGCATAAATGAGCCATTTCCGTTCTCAATTTTCCCTCACAAGGCAAAATTATGGTCGTGAGGATATATATCAGTTTAGGTTTCACGAGATCTTTTTAAATTTTTTGGAACATCAACTAAGAAAGGTTAAACACATCATGGAACCTAATTGATACTTATGATGGAAATAATTGATGCTTATTAATTACTATGACCCCTAAAGCTTAACAAATTACTGATGAATGCCTAAGTAGGTTGTGTATTTCACCTTTAGGTTTGCATGAGTTATTGTCCCAGATACAAACACATGAAACTGATTATTGCAATTTCATGAAGCTAACGATAAATCTACTCCATAATAGACTGTACTCATGAACTTCACCTTCGCTGTAGTGCAAGATACTTGAAGTAAATGTTTTGGTTCAAATACTACTTCATATGCTTCGTACTGTATGAGATGATCAATGATAAAAGAAAAAAGAAAAGAAAACCAAAGAAGAAAAGATGAAGAAACATAAAGTAATTCTTCCGTTTATTGGTCTAGAAGGACCTCTGAGGCATAATTACAAGGCCTAGCGTAAAAATCTTCAGAATTGAGCAAAAAGCTTTAACCTACATCTTGCACTAAAAATGCACTCACAATAATATAAAGAGGACAGAGATCAGACCTAGCAACCACAAGTACTTCAGCTTTAACAGCATGGAGACGGGAATTTGAATAAGATGAAGCAGATCTAAGAAGCTTCAACTTCCAGAGAAGAGTTTCCTTCGGTATAATATCAGCTAAACCCTGCAGAAACGGAGGGGATTCAATTACTGTAACATGAATCCCTATGCAATTTTCTATTGGAACAAAGAGACATGAAATTTCAAATCATTTTGACTATCGCAGATAAGCAAGATCCAATCACACTGAAGACTCTGTACCCATTAAAGACTTGTTTCCATCAGGTGCAGTATCGACCCCAGCTTATAAATAAAATGAAGCTTACTAGTTTTGGTTGTTTAAGTGAAACTCCTCCATGCCCGAGAAGAATTTTGTGGTTATCATCAACTCTCCAATATATCTTTACAAAGTATTATTAAAATCCATCACTGCTTTGATTAAGTATATACAAATTTAGCAACTTTCTTTTCAGGTACTTAGCTGAAATATTTAGTTCAATGGTATGTGTCATTCACTGTCTTGGACATATATGTTGAGAACCTTTGAGCATGAGTTGCAGTCAAATCATGAGAATTCTATCACTAATACAAGGAATTTTGTTTTTATTTGATAGCAAGCTCGGTCTGAACTAACGTTCTGGTTAATCGCATAGTTATATCCTAAAACTGAAACTAGTTCATACTATATGATGATGCTAAAACCACAGTGCATACAGAAGTCTTTCTGTAGCACTATAAAGGGCAGCCCGGTTCACAAAGCATCCCGCGTTAGCAGGGTCCGGGGAAGGGCCGCACCCTAAAGAGTGTGATGTAGACAACCTAACCTAATGCAAGCATTAGTGGCTGCTTCAACGGCTCGAACCCGTGAACTATAGGTCACACGGAGACAACTTTTATTGTAGCACTAGCAAAGGCTAAATCCAGGAAGAATCAAAGTAATGCAAGAAAACATTTATTGATAAGGTAAATAATTCTATTGACATTGGGAACAAACTCCCGTATACAAGCAGAACTTACAGAGAGGTGTGCCAGCAAATCAGTGAGGTTGTCAGAGAGAAGTTGAATAATTTGTCCAGGAGGAAGCATGGAATCAATGTTAACCATCGCCATCTTCATTGGATCACCTGATGCAGAAATGACATTATTTTTAATGAAATGTAAACGGGAAAAGGGAAAAGGAAAAAGGGTTATAAGACATATCCTCTTTGATGGGAAAAGGACAAAAGGGTTATAAGACATGTCCTCTTTGACACAATATTGGAACAGGAATAAATCAACAAGAACCAAGAGTCCACAAGCAATTCAGTTTTGGGTTGATTTATGGCTCCAAATTCACCATTTCTCATAAAGTTCCCAAACTACTCAGAGGAGTAATCAAGATTTATATGTCTGGTACAAGTTTCTAATAGAAGAGACTCTACACTATGAACACTTGAAATATTATTTAGCTAGAGAGGAAAATTAAAGACAACCATCAAGTAATATGT
Source organism: Przewalskia tangutica (assembly GCA_029844215.1). Taxonomy (NCBI): domain Eukaryota; kingdom Viridiplantae; phylum Streptophyta; class Magnoliopsida; order Solanales; family Solanaceae; genus Przewalskia; species Przewalskia tangutica. The sequence goes on from CM056721.1 coordinate 18,778,622, forward strand.
GAGGGCTATAATTACAAGAGCAAAACAGGGATCTTGTTAAGGTCACAAATCAAAGAAACATCTCAACAAATGCACCAAGATTAAACTTGGTAGTTAGAGATGGTTATATGTCGGGAAGAGATGAATTATACCCATAATAAAGCTCAGAAGATAAGGGACCGTAACATGAAATTCATCAGGCATAGACTCAAGAAGAGGAAGCAAAGGTTGGAGTTGTGACCTGCCAAATGAAGTTGCTGAAAAATGCAGAAACAAAAATTAGATGATGGATCATTAATACAGTGGCATGCCAAAAAGAGTTACAATAAGAAAAGGCTCTTTTTATGATGGCTTACCTGGATTAGCTAATATCAGAACAAGGTCAATTTTAGGGTTATGAGCAGCAACAGCAAGAGCCAAGCACCCTCCAAATGAATCTCCAACCAAATAAATTGGCTTGTTTGGAGATGAAGCATGCTTCATCCTCACAGTTCTCTCGACAAATTTCACCAGTTCTATAAATTTAAGAAAACATAATATAACCATAAACTTTTCTCTTTTCCAGCTGTGATAAATCTCACATGCAGATGATTGTTAGGCATATTTCATATACCTATTTTGAGTCATTTTTTATTTGTATTTTACCCACTTTTGTTGAGTTTAGTATAGTATTAGGCTTGTTTTTCTTTCTTGTGAGTCACATCGGTCAAAAATGGCGAAATGAAGAAAAGGAACGAAAAAGGGCATAAAAGGAGGTTCCAGAGGCAAAAAGGCAAAAAACTGAAAATTCGGACGAAGGCAGAGCAGCACCGCGGTGTCGGTCTGACAGGACCGCGGTGCCAGAACTACTGTGAGGCTGCAGAACTTTCGGCACCGCGGTGCCGGTGCGGAATTTTCCAGATCCGAGGCGAAATTGACCAGGGGCAGAAGGGTCCATAGGGCACGGAATTTTGAAGCATACTTAAGCCTTAGGGATTAATCTAAGAGAGGGTAGTTTTTGACATTCTCACACACAACATCATCGAGGGCAGATTTGGAGGCCACAATTGGGACTTTAGTTCACAGTATTTTTCTTTTCTCTGTATTTATTTCAGTTATTGTTGGATTGTATTAGTTCTTAGCATGTTCATGGCTAGGAGCTAATTACTTTAGTAGGGTTTCCATCGAATCTTCTTGAAACTTGTTCATATAGTTAATGATTTCTTCTTCAGCGTATTAAGATCTATTCAATATTGCTTTGATTGCTTGATAATTAATTAGCTACTAATTATCATTACCTATATGATTTCGAATCGAGAACCGAGATGAGAGATTTGAATATGTTGTAGTTGTTTAGACATAGGTTAAAATCGTGGACGAAAGTACCCCGATACTTGTGTAGTGTTTTAAGGTTACTGTCCTTAATCCTCTTGTGCGGTAAAATCTATCATAGAAATATAGAAGGTTTCTGCACAAGATTGAGCTCTCGTATATCCTAACCGGAATATGACGACAGACTAGTTACCCAGCTATCTTAATAAGAAGAAGAATCATTAACATTGCATTAACACGTGAAATAGTGGATAGTTGAGGAGATTGGAAGTCCTATTCCCTTCATAACTGTTATAAACCCATAGTTTTATCAATCAAATCTAGTTTCCTGCACTTCACTTTAATGATAGTTCTTAGTTACAAAACCAAACAATTTATCGATTGCCAAATAGAAACCAAAGTTTAGAAGTTCGGTACTTGGTAACCAGTCTCTGTGGACGATATTCGGTCTTACAGACTATATTACTTGTGAACGATACGTGCACTTGCGTGAGCATTTGTAAATCGCCTAACAAGTTTTTGGCGCCGTTGCCGGGGACTGGAGTATAATCAATATCGAACTATCTATCCTTATTTCTAATTTGGTTTTTATTTTTTTTTATTTGAGAACATTTTGCCGTGATCTGTTTGCTTGTTTTTTATCACTTGCAGGAAAGACAAGGAAAGTGTTGATCCTTTGATAATGGAACATCAACAAAACAATAATGTGGCGGATGGCAAGCTACCTCCTATCTTAAGACAAATCTCTGCAGAAAGAAGCTTGGGGGATTATGTATTGCCTACAGTGACAGAGGTGCAGACTTGCTATACTGGGTATGGTGCATAACACAGTCCAGTTTGGAGGGTCGCCATATGAGGAGCCACATACGCACATTGCGAATTTCCAGGAGCTTTGTGCCACATTTAAATACAATGGTGTCACTGATGATGCTATCCGGTTGAGGCTCTTCCCATTTTCGCTTAGGGAAAGGGCGAAGGTTTGGTTGAACTCCCTGCCAACAGACTTTATCTTCACATGGCGGGACTTGGCCCAGAAGTTCCTTGAAAAATTCTTTCCACCAGCAAAGGCAGCAAGACTTAGGGGAGAATTAAACAATTTCTATCAAATGGATGGAGAGTCATTGTATGATGCTTGGGAGAGGTTCAAGAATTTGCAGAGGAAGTGCCCACATCATGGCCTTGAACAATGGAACTTGGTGCACATCTTCTACAATGGTCTGAGTGGGACTACTAGAACAATTACTGATGCAGCTGCTAGTGGTACTTTCATGAGGAGGACGACACATGAAGCCCATGACTTGTTGGAAGACATGGCCACAAATAATCACTTGCCAGATGAGAGAGGAACAGGTGGCAGAAAAGTAGTTGGAGTTCATGAGACAGATGCTATCACTGCACTGCAGGCACAAGTTGCTCTCTTGACTAAGCAGCTCCAGCAGAATACCATATCCGTAAAGCGCATCCGGATCTGGCGGTTTGTGAAATTTGTGGGGGTCCGCATACCTTTTATAGATGTCCAGAAACTGATGCAAACCACATCCCAATGGAGCAGGCTCAATGTCAAGCTGTGGGAAACTTTCAGAGGCAATACAACAATGCACAATCTAACACATATAACCATGGGAGAAAAAATCATCCAGATTTTTCGTGAAAGAATGATCAGGGGCAGTATCAGCAGTTCAGTCCACCAGCCCCACACGAGGAATCAGATGAGTTGAAAATGGCACTATTGACATTGGCAAACTCCCAAGCACAATTCTTCACAGAGACAAGGTCATTCATGGCAGAAACTAAGTACTCAATTTCAACCTTGGCCAATTCCCAAGCAATAATGACCAACTCTCAGACCCAATTCATGACGGAGACGTTGAGTGATAGACCTCAGGGGGCTCTCCCCAGTAAGACAGTGAAGAATCCAGGGGAGCAATGCCAAGCAGTCAGTCTGAGAAGTGGGAAGTAGTTAGAGCAGTGGGGCCCCAACCAGGAGTGGAGAAGACAATTGAAATAGAAAAGGAGGGGGTTACTGATGACTACCCTAATTTAGAGAAGGCTCCACCGAAAGTAAGGAGAGAATATGTGGACAGAATCCCTTATCCTCAAAGATTGCGGAAGAAGTCCTTAGACAAGGAGTTTTCCAAGTTTTTAGAGGTCTTCAAAAGTCAGATATTAATCTCCGCTCATCAAGCTTTAGAACAAATGCCAGCATATGTAAAATTCATGAAGGACATCCTGTTAAAGAAGAGGAAGCTGGCGGATTATGAGACTATAGCCCTGACAGAGGAGTGCAGTGTTATCTTGCAGAGAAAACTGCCCCCTAAGTTGAAGGATCCAGGGAGTTTCACCCTACCTTGCACTATAGGTAAGGTGACATGTAAACGGGCTTTGTGTGACTTAGGGGCCAATATCAACTTGATGCCTCTCTCTGTGTTTAAAAGACTCGGTTTGGGGGAAGCAAAGCCGACTACAGTGAACCTGTAGCTAGCTGATCGCTAAGTCGTACAACCCAGGGGTATTATTGAAAATGTGTTAGTGAAAGTGGCAAATTTATCTTCCCTGGTAGTTTCCTCATTCTGGATATGGAGGAGGATGAAGATATGTCCATCATTCTGGGGAGACCATTTCTAGCCACATGAAGGGCCCTTATTGATGTTGAGAAAGGGGAGTTGAAGCTTAGAGTTCAGGATGAAGAAATGACATTCAAGGTGTTTCAGCCACCACCTGAGCCAGAGTTAGCCTTCAAAGTTTTCAGACCACCACTGAGCCCCGAGTCGATGAGAGATGTTTTGCTATTGGGGCAGTTGACAAGGTTGTGTCTGGGAAAAACCTCACTAGTATTGATGCTTGTGGGGTACCATTGAAGAAAAATGTGGAGACTGAGAGTAAGACCAGGGCAACAACAAATAATGAAACAATAATGAACCATCCTGAAATCAATTCTGTGAAAAAGAAGATGAGGAAGAGGAAGCGATTGGTGCTGAGATGGTTATGTGGAGGGGGAACTCTATCCCCTTAATCTAGTAAGTGAACTGCGTCCGGCTAAAAGACGTTAAAGACAACGCTACTTGGGAGGCAACCCAATGTTTTAGTTCTGTTATTTCAATTTCTGTTTTAGTTTGTTTTATTTTGTCTTGAACGGTCTCACGTTTGATACTTTTGAGTTGTGTGTATGGACAGGTTAGCAAATCGGGGACTAAGCACGAAGAGAAGGGAAAAAACAAAAAAATTGAGTTGGCACCGCGGTCCCGTCATGCAGAACCGCGATGCCAAATCTTCAGAGGGGCCACAGTACTTTAGGCACCGCGGTGCCGAGACGGGATTTTCAGAATTAAAAGCCCTAACCCCAAATTCTTTTCCCAATCCACCACAAATCCCTCATTCTCTCTAAAATTTTGAAATTCTTTCCCTTATCCACGAAAATCCCCCACAAACCTTCCTAAATTCATCCAAAAATCCCTACAAAAAAAACCCTCACATCATGCACAATCATTATTCCTCCAATTGGGTCAAGAAATTGGTGAAGAACAACTCTTCAAAAAAAAAAGGGGTAAAACTTCATCATTGTTCTTGTGATTTCAAGACTAGTAGGGATAGTAACTTGCAAGTTTGGGGGTGTAAGGGATTCGTGGGTGTATCCGGGGTATTGTTGGGCTGTGTAGTTGTGCGAATTGAGGCATTTTGTGGTGTAATTGTTGTGGGTTGTTGCTGTGATCTGCGATTGTTTGGTTAATTGTTGTAGTCTTGCGGGAGAATTGTTGGGAAACTACGAGAAAACAAAGAAAACGCTGTCGAAAATTTCCCAACAATTTTCAATATGGCCTCTAGGAAACGAACTTCAAGAGCTTCAACATCTTCATCCACCCCAGACTATGATGTGACTCGATTCTCCAACAAACAAGCGGGATCGATACAACAAGATTAGCACTAGGCCCTTGATACCAGAAAGAGGACTGAATTACCAGGCCAGGTCATTTGATGATAATGACGACTATGAGCTTATTAGGGCCAGGATCGAGGAAAATGGGTGGAGAAGGTTTACCAATCTGGAGAGGATCACACTACAGAATTCTAGCCTTGTGAGAGAATTCTACGCGAATTACCCCGAGCAAGAGGATGGGCGGTGCTATGTTAGAGGAAAATATGTGTCTGTTAGTTCCGAAACAATGAATGCTACAATAAGGACGCATGATGTGGAGGACCGGGGCGATAATCCTAACCATTTCAGAAATTGATCACGAAACGTCAACCACATCATGTGGGATGAAGTTACGCAGACATTGTGCTACCCAGGCGCTGAGTTTAGTTTTGCCCGCAACGGATCCAAAAGACTTGTCCGCTGCCAATTTAATAGAACAGCCAAAGGATGGTTATATTTCGTAAGTGCACGCTTGATCCCGTCAACTTATTTTACAAATGTGCCTTCAGACAGGATCAAGCTCATTTATGGCATCATGAGGGGCATGACAATTGATGTGGGAAGAGAAGTAGTGCAGAGCATAAGGGAGATTAGTAGGCTGACTACTACGGGCGGATTGGGACATGGTTCACTCATCACTGCCTTATGTGAAAGGCATGGAGTCCCAACATTCGCCACTGATATACTAGAGAAGAATCGATCATTGTGACTACGATTTAGTGTACTCCTTCCGACCCACGCCAAAGAGTGGGAAGAGGCCCAGCATCAGCAGAGCCAGCAGCCATGGATAAAGAGGAGTTTGAGGCAGAGGCACACAATGAGGCAGGCGAAAGCAGCCATCAGCCTCCCCTGGCCTTGGAGCCTCCAATGTCAATGATGGAGCAGATGCTCATGAATCAACAGATGATGATGCAGAGCCTGGACAACTTGACCCAACGTGTTAATGGTTTGAGCTCCAGGTTCGATCAATGGACCATGCATTACCCGCCACCGCCAAGTCGTCCCATTTTAATCCTTGAGTCTTTTACACATTTGGGACAATGTGTAGTTTAAGTTTGGGGGGAGGGTTTTTATTTTATTTAGGTGTTTAGTCTATTTTTGTGAGTCTTTTTGAATTATTTTTGTGTTTTTTGTTGAGTAATAATTTTTTTATGATCATGCATGCTGTAGTTGCTGAAAATGCCTAGTGAATTAAGTGGGATAATGTAATGGAATTAGAGGCTAAAAATATGTGTGCTCAAGTTAGATATGCCAAAAATTCATGAAAATCTGATTGTTTGGGATATTTGCGCTTAGTTTATGCATGACTATTGAAAATGTCTATGACGTCTGTTTGTTTGTTATTTGAAGCGAAATAATTAGGACATATATGTTAGGGAGATGACTCAGACATTTCTTTGTTAGCCCTTCTTACCATTCACTACTTACCTTGCACTAAAATGTATCTCTAGTCAGCCCTTTGAGCCTAAAAATAAGTTGTTTTCTTTGACACCCCATGAATCCCTTGTGTGCCATAAGCTTTAATTGAAGAATTGGGATAAAAAAAAAAGTGAAAAAGAAATATAAAAAGAGAGTGAAAAATTGATGCACCCCAATGAAAGAAATATAAAAGCTTAAGTTTGGGGTGCCTATGTGAATATGTTTCAGACTCTCAAAAAGAGAAAAGAGGAGTGATAGGTATGAACTGAAAAAGAATACCAAAAAGAAGGACGAGATGATTGAATAAGAAAAACACTTATGGTACATAAATTGAGCCTAAATGACCACTTTTAACTACCCCTTCCTAACCCTACATTACAACCCTGAAAAGTTCTGAAGATCTCTAGAATATATGTCCATGATTAGTGGAGAATAACAAGTAAACAGGCCCATAGAACTAAATGAAATTGACATGCATGGTTTAGTATTCATATTTTCATTGATTATGATTGAACCGAATTTGCGAAATATCTGGCTTGAAATTCTAGATTGCTATATATTCATGTCAGACATGTTCCAACATATTATCCCACTAACGTTCATGCTTTTGCAAAGTAACCTTGCGCAGCTGTGCGAATTGAGTCTTTGAGTATTTTTATTTTTGTTTCTTTGTTTTGTTTTGTTCTTTGCTCGAGGGCGAGCAAAATTCAAGTTTGGGGGTTTGTTAGACATATTTCATATACCTATTTTGAGTCATTTTTTATTTGTATTTTACCCACTTTTGTTGAGTTTAGTATAGTATTAGGCTTGTTTTTCTTTCTTGTGAGTCACAGCGGTCCAAAATGGCGAAATGAAGAAAAGGAACGAAAAATGGGCATAAAAGGAGGTTCCAGAGGCAAAAAAGGCAAAAAACTGGAAATTCGGACGAAGGCAGAGCAGCACCGCGGTGTCGGTCTGACAGGACCGCGGTGCGTAATCATCGTGAGGTCAGAACTTTGCGGCACGCGGTGCGGAATTTTCCAGATCCGAGGCGAAATTGACCAGGGGCAGAAAGGTCCATAGGGCACGGAATTTTGAAGCATACTTAAGCCTTAGGGATTAATCTAAGAGAGGGTAGTTTTTGACATTCTCACACACAACATCATCGAGGGCAGATTTGGAGGCCACAATTGGGACTTTAGTTCACAGTATTTTTCTTTTCTCTGTATTTATTTCAGTTATTGTTGGATTGTATTAGTTCTTAGCATGTTCATGGCTAGGAGCTAATTACTTTAGTAGGGTTTCCATCGAATCTTCTTGAAACTTGTTCATATAGTTAATGATTTCTTCTTCAGCGTATTAAGATCTATTCAATATTGCTTTGATTGCTTGATAATTAATTAGCTACTAATTATCATTACCTATATGATTTCGAATCGAGATGAGAGATTTGAATATGCTGTAGTTGTTTAGACATAGGTTAAAATCGTGGACGAAAATACCCCGATACTTGTGTAGTGTTTTAAGGTTACTGTCCTTAATCCTCTTGTGCGATAAAATCTATCATAGAAATATAGAAGGTTTCTGCACAAGATTGAGCTCTCGTATATCCTAACCGGAATATGAAGACAGACTAGTTAACCTGCTATTTTAATAAGAAGAAGAATCATTAACATTGCATTAACACGTGAAAGAGTGAATAGTTGAGGAGATTGAAAGTCCTATTCCCTTCATAACTGTTATAAACCCATAGTTTTATCAATCAAATCTAGTTTCCTGCACTTCACTTTAATGATAGTTCTTAGTTACAAAACCAAACAATTTATCGATTGCTAAATAGAAACCAAAGTTTAGAAGTTCGGTACTTGGTAACCAGTCTCTGTGGACGATATTCGGTCTTACAGACTATATTACTTGTGAACGATACGTGCACTTGCGTGAGCATTTGTAAATCGCCTAACAATGATCCGTAACCAAAATGCATTCACATAAAATCAACATATGTCAAAGCAAATGTTCTGAGGTCATAGCTGAATTCCAAACAGTAAAAGCCAAACTCCCAAGTCCCTGAACCCACAAAAAGCATCATTTTACTTTCCTCAACCCCACTCTCCCAAACAGTAAAAGGTAGACCTTTACCATTTTTTCATACCTTTAAAGCTTTGCGGTTAACCATGCGAATGCGAAGACAAACTATAAGGAACCTTCCAACTTGTACCAAGTCCTTTGCGTGCCCCTCCCCCCCACCAAGATGTCCTCAAAGACAACAGATTGAAAGAAGAAAAGAAGTAGAAGAGAAGAAAACATAAACTCCAATTTCTTCCCCCCGCAATCTTTATTCCCTAAGCGTGTGGTCAAATAGTTTGCTTTCTTAATTTGATCATTTAAAAGAAAGACATATGTGAGATAATTGGAGAGACATACAGAATGTCAAATACTGCCCTCTATATTGATTTCCTTCCATCAGCCTCAATGTGTCTTCTTCAAGTAGTTGCCCTAATTCTTTCTATAAATTTTGCAAATCCAAAAACATATGCATCTTTTTAACAGTGACCTCTTTCGCTCTGTGATTGTATGGTAAAGTTTCTAAATTGATACTTATTGCAAATATAGATATAAATTCACAATATATGGCTTCTCCATTGAACCAGCCAAATATGCACAAAGCACTAAATAAAGGGAAGAAATACTATACCGTCAAACGCTGTTCGATCATACACAGGAATATGCAAGCACCAAACCTGAAAAACTCTGCAACAAGCAAAGCTTCAGTCAAGAATTTGCACTGAAGTATTTAAGAAAAGGGCCACTGAACTTTTTAACCACAGAGTAATGAGCCCTATTATATGAAATGAAGCATCATACGATATAAAAGGTTAACTAACTTTTCTACCACAAGTATTTATAGTCAAGAGGCCCAGGGTAAGAACAACAAGCAACAACAAGAACTACTATGCCTCAATCCCAAGCAATTCCAGGGGGTGGCATTGAAGAACAAGCCACAGACATGATATAAAACTCAATTGATAGTTTTAAATTTGTGAAGATTTCAGTGAAATATAAAGACCACTAGATTTAAATTAATAACCATCCCCTATCGATGCGTGTATGCCTTCGTCGAAGAAAGAAGGGGAATCACAAGAAATTTTCATACACCTAGGCCTAATTCCATCGATGAATCATTTGAGAATGAATTTAGCGAGACTAATCTAATCTTATTCAACCTTAGATGGGAATTAGGGCGAAGCCTGTGGTGGTATCTGCCTTCTTAACACGCGACACACCAACTTGAAGTCATATCTGCTTCAATGCAAGAAAGAGAAATGTCTTTTGCAACATTTAAGGTGCAGAAAAGTAAGTGGAGATCAAATAAACTAGTCTTTCGCGCCAAGATCGCGAAACAAGTAAAGAAATATACCCCTTTCTTTACGTACTATTAATTTTCTGATTTGGAAGATTTTTTATATTCTGCAGGTGCAGATTCGGCGTCGGCCTAGGCTCACATTCTCGATATAACGAGAGATGTCACTGTTTAGCATACTGGGAGATTCTTTAGCAGGGCGGGTCGCTTTAGTGTCAAAACCAAGCGGTGGTTGTTTTTCCTTGGCTTATCGAACCAGCATATGCCCTTCTTCGATGCCATATCCTTCTTTCTTAAAGTATGCCGGGCACTTCTCCCGCTTTCAAAGCGAAGACTGTTAGCAAGAAGGAGCTCTTTTGAGTTGAGGTTTGAAGGCAAAATCCAGGCCTAAAGCAATTGGGGATTGATCTTGTACTACGCTTGATCTTAGCTAAAAGGACGAGAAAGGTTTTGGCATTGGTCTCAAACTCATTACTTGGACACGATTTTAAGAGGCCAGCTTAAGTTACAGTATCTCATACTTGTGGAATCATGAAGCTGGCTAATTGCTGCCTCGGCATCGATAGGAATAATACCAGAACCAATCTAGTATTATTACATGTTATAGAAGAGTGTGTGGAACTTACTTCCCAAGAGCCTTCTCGTGCAAAACAAGACCCATGCCAGTGCCGTCCACTCCTATACATTGACATTGCTTCCTAGTTAGTCATCCAAAAATGCTAAGGAAAAACCTCCACAAACTTAACAATAAAAACTGTATCCTTGGATTGATTCAAATGATTTTCTCAAATATATAATAATATAAAAGCTCTGTCCCAGTGTTATTATTCTTTTCATTTTGAAGATTACCAGGCAGAAAAAGAAGGAGCGGAGAGTCTTCCAAAGGAGGGCCAGCTGATAAGGGAGTAAACCACCGCGGAGGACCTCCATCAGGCTTAATAATCTCCACTCCTATCTCAAGATAATCCTTAACAGTTTGAGTTCCATATCCATCATCCCAAAGGGGTTCCAACTTGTTTCGAATATCCTCCTTGCTCTTCTCCTTAATAGTTGAAGCCAGATGACCATTTTCCACATCAACTATTGGACTACTTTTCTCCTTTTCCTCAATAGATGACACACCATTAACTATAACAGAATCTGAAGGCAAAAATGTGGAATCCCTGCTAGCTAAGCACGTGATTCGCGCTATACACCGAGGCTTATAATCTGAACTAAGAGCAAAACGAGGGACTGCCCAACATTTTTGCAGAAGAGAAACCATGGTGTGTGTAATCAATAGCCACAAACAACACAGTTCAAACTTTTCAAGAAATACTTTATGTTTATGAAAACATAACTATAAAGCTAATAGCTAAATATCTCATACTTTTAACACGCTTTTTCCACCACTACCATCAAAGTAAAAGACAAGAAGAATAGCTAGTGAAAGTAACCAGAAATGAATTCCTAATTTCCAAAAAAACAAAGAAATCTGAAAACTCAGGACTCCTTAGTTCACATGAAATCTTAAACAACCAACCAACTAAAGAAAGCTTAAAGCCACAAAGTTTTGTCAGATGCGTGGACAAATAGAGGTTCACACAAATACTAGGAAGCAACATAGCTGTCCCAAACATACATTTAAGTGTCTTGTTCTAATTCCTAAAAGTAGACTCTTAATATAAGTAAATATACGATTTCAATAATTACAGTAAATTCTGACTAATACTACTTAATAAAAAACGAAAAAAAGGCCCTAAAATTTGTCGTTTTTTGGGGGCCTGTGCGGTAGCACATGTCGCACGGGTCCAAAGACGACCGTGGGAAGTAATAAGCAAAAAGTGTTCCTAGTGGATCAATCTAAACCACAGTAAATTCAACACCAACGGTTCGTAGCTAATCCAGAACAGAAAGTGAGATATCTATATAGAATAAAGAATTAATGTGGGGTCTGATAAAACTGCAACATATACATGTGGGGTTACTTGAACTATTGAAACATTACCATCCAATTACAATAAAAAAGATTGTAAATGAAGGAGTGATCCAGTGTTTACTTACCAAATCAGAGGAATCCACGTGTATGTGTGTCTTTTTATGGGATATATAGTTATATACACAGTACACTCCTTCATTAATGGTAAAAGTACTAGAACCTTTTCAGTGAATAGAGAATGGTTTGATTGTGACTGTTAGTGGAGAATTTGGTGGCAGATTCTATAATATGTTACTCCATCATGTCCAATTTTAAGTCCTACGCTTTTCACAATTCAAACATTTTATTACAAGTTTAAAAATCATAAAATTCAACTAATATTTCAATTTTTTTTTTAAACTTTATGACATGTCAAACTAAACAAGACTAGGGAATAAAAGTTTCTCTCAACCCCTTTTCTTCTCTTTATTTTTCCCTTTGAGATTACAGTTTCAACTAATTATTTCCCATAACAAAATTTAATAATTTAAGTTCGTCACTTTCTTTTTTGAATAATAACATTTTTATCTTTCAGTTGTTAGTAAATTCTGATTTTGGTTCGTATGGCATTTTACTAGCATATTTGACTTTTTATTAATTAAAATATAGTACTAGTATATTTTTAATCCCTTTTATTAATTAATAGTAGTAATTCATTAAATTAGTGAAAATTTACAAAGCTAAAGAATAAAAAATACATATTCCAATAATTGAAAGTAAAATGTGTGTTTCCTAAATGTGAAATTTTTAGGTTAAAAGTATAAATGTACATAGTAAGCGAGAACATAATTGTAGACTTTAGCGAATTAATCCAATTTTAGGAGCAGTTTGAGATCTAACCCCCTTTCCCGAAACGTTGTTTATATGATTTTTGACATATATTATATGTCAATTGCACAGTAATTACATCAACAAAAACTTACTCAAGCTCAATTTCATGCATACATCTTATCATGCATGACTAATTAGTAGGCATTTTCCTTAATTTATCAATTAATCATAGTAAACTAATATATTTGATGTCAATATCTGTATAAATAAGTTTTTTACCGTGACAATTTATTTTCTCATGAGAGGACCGCCACATGACCTGATTTTAGTGAACTTTTTATCGTTTTATAGCTAAACCATGAAACAAAAGAAAATGGAACAAATAAGAAGGCAAAACTTACAAGTTACATCCTCATAATGTAGTGACAAGAATATAAGTTAGAGGGACCGCATGATAGATTGCCCCTATTTAGACAGGAAGGGGCATACGAATCAAAACACTAATATGAAATAATTTCATATCGTATGGCCAAACCCCTACTTAGACAGAAAGCAGGGTCGTCTCAAACATTTTAGAGGCCTGTTCTAATTCGTAAAAGTGGCCCTTAATTGGGTTAAGATCTGTGAATTTCGGACTTTTACGGTAAATGCTGGCTAATACTACTTAATAAAAAATAAAAAAAATGCCCTAAAATTTTCCGTTTTTCGGGGGCCCTGTGCGGTAACAAACTTCGCACGGATCCAAAGACGCCCTGACAGGAAGGTAGTTGTCATAGAGTGGTGAGAGCTTTAAGTAATAGTAATACTAATATTTTTCTATTTGACAAAGGTTATATATTTCATTATAAATGTTATTTTAGTTATATGATTTTTTTTCAAACAATAATTCATTAATTAATTTAAAACAAGCGAAAAGGAGGACATTTGAAGAATTCCATATCTGTAGCAGACCAAAGAAGACGAAATTAAATAATACTAAGAAATACTACAAAGAAAATGAATAAGTGATCTAACCCCTTGTTATAATATTTGGAAAAGATCAACTTTATAACAAGGGGTGTGTTTATTTCTTATTGGTCTAGTTTGGTTAGAGATGCAAAAAATGTTTTCAATTGTCACAGTTTGTCTTCACTTCAAGTGTTCAACAGGGGATAATATTAAGTGTCTTAAATGAAAAATTCTAACAAGGTCGAGGGCCACCTATTCTGCTTTAAAAAATAAGTAGGGGTATAATGAATAAACGGAAAAACTCAAATGTGTCATCGAACTATCGAAAATTGCTTATTTATACCATTCGTCAATAGTTTAACTCATTTAACATAATGGTTCGTCCATGACATTTTTCATTAACGTCGGTTTTACAATACCAGATATGACACGTGACATCCAACTAGCATAAAAAAATCTGACGAACACCCAACTAACCTATAACTATAATGTAATTAGAGGTCACGTGTCATATCTAATATTATAAAACTGACGTTAATGAAAAATAACATAAATGAGTCATTATGATAAATAAGTCAAACTATTAACAAATGACATGAATGAGTCATTTTCGATAGTTTACTGAAATATTAATGATTACAAAATGTGAGCTTTTTGAGATTATATAACATCACACTTATAAAGAATTTACAACACTATTCAATATAATTTTAAAACTATGAAAACAAACATGGTATGGATGTGAGCTTTTTCGGAATTATATAACCACAAAGTTTCATCTAATTTACAACACCATCCAGTATAATTTTAAAAACTATGAAAATAATAGAATGAACCACGGGAAACAAGCATCCAAATAGCAGGGGGTAAAGGACTAATAGTATAGAGCAACTGTGTAGATAGAATGTAGAGTTAACAAACCCTCAAAAATCGTAATTCCCAGAACACAAAAGAATCACTCATAATTTCAGTTTTAAATTATAACAAAAAAAATTAAAGATGATCCTCCATCCTCAAATATTCTCCAATATCAGCCTGATGAAGCACAACAATCCCATTGGGATCCATTTTCCTACAATCTTGACTAGTCTTCGCTGCAACCCCAAATCCCAACGCCACATCCGACATGGAAAACACAACCACCCCATCATGTTTACTAATACTCTCAGTTATCCTTCCAACCCCACCTTATTCCCATACAAAAAACTAGGGCTGGCCAGTGGGCCGGGCCGACCCGACCCCGTCCCGGTTCCGATCCGACACGACCCCGTATTAAAAAAAAAAAAAAATGGGACCGGGGCTCGAACCGGGGCGGGACAGGGTATTGTCCCGCCCGATCCCGCCCCAGTCCCGCCATTTGCCAAAAATAGCCGTTGTCTAACGGCCATTTTTGGCTTCCCCCACTCCCCCAACCCCCCCTACCCCCTTTATATTTATTTTTAACCCCTAAGTTATTATATTTACACTTTAACCCAATTTTCCAACTATAAATACCTCATTTTCTCTTCTTATTTCTCACAAATCTTCCTACATTTTCTCTACTTTCTATATACAACATTGTCTACTACATATTCACTCTATTTATTAATTTGAGAATTGGGAGTGAAGTTGGCAACTAGCTTGAGGATTAATCTATCGAGCAAAGTTTCAATTTTCAACCTCTCGATTACACATCGACTCTACGTTGGTGTTTGGTACATTCGTTCCCACATTAAATTATTATTTTGTTTTTATTTCATTTAGCACATTTAATTTCATTATCTTGAACTATTTAATTATTTATTATCATAATTAAAATGAAAAGAACAAAAAGTCTTTTCGGCAAGGGTACTTCTTCTAGTAGTATGTAACAAGGGCAAGGGTACTTCTTCTAGTATTCCTAGACAAGATGATTTTATAGATCCTGAACTGTTTCCTGAAATACCATATGATCTTGACACAAATGTTTATCCTAAAAATGAAGAAGATTTTAATTTAGATGACACTCTAGATGATGATACACCTACTAATGAAGATGATGATACACCCACTAGTGAAATGCCTTTTGTCCCCCCTAGTATGAGACGAGGTCCGGCAAAACGATCATTAAAATCGGTTGTATGGAAATATTTTGACAGGGACGTACCGAATCAAGTAGCTATATGTAAAACTTGTAAAAATATTTATTCTTTTAAAACTGGACAAGGTCATGGTGGGACGGGGGGATTAGGAAGACACCTATTGCAAAAACACAAAGCCGTGCATGCCCAATACATTATTGAAAAAGATGGTGAGCAGACGTCCTCTCAATCGGGACAAGGTTCACATACTGTCCCGGACAAAGTACAGGGTCAAATTAACCCTATGACGGGGGGAGTTGTATGCCCTAAATACGATAAACATAAAGATAGGGAAGCACTAGCAAAATTAGTTGTTGTGGAGGGTTTGACTTTTTCATTTCCTGAATCGTCTGGTTTTATTCATTATATTAGAGATATGTATAATCCTGCTTATAAAGGTTTTCCTAGATCAACTGTTAAGAGAGACGTGTTTAAATTTGCACACGAATATCAACAATATTTGTGTTATTCATTATATCATTTAAATTGCAAAGTCGCTCTAACTTCTGATATAGGTCGTAGTACTAACAGCCATGATTATTTAACGGTAACCTGTCATTGGATAGATTATAAATGGTCTATGCAAAAACGTATTTTAGCATATAGATATATAGATAGTAGGCACACTGGTGTGTTTATTTCAGAAAATATTTATTCAGTCTGCGATTATTACGGAATAACTGATAAAGTTATGAGTATTACATTAGATAATGTATCTTCTAACAATGCTGCTATTTGTATTTTAAAAGAAGTTTTAACTCCGTTTTTTCCAAAATATTTTCATATCAAATGTGCGTGTCATATTTATAACTTAGTTGTAAAAGATGGTCTTTCACTTTTTCAAGATATTCTTGAAAAAATACAATTTGCTATACACTTTATTTTTAAAAATAATAGAATTCAACAGAGAAAAGAATATAAAAAAACTTGTCACGATTGTGGACTATCTTACAGAAAAATTTCCGAAGAAGTACCAACTAGGTGAAATTCTTTATACGACCAACTAGTTGTTGCTTAAGACTATAGAAAACATATCACTTTATTTTTTAACGCCCATAATCAAAATCCAAATGATATGATTGTGGATAATGATTGAGACAAAATTAAAGAACTTATTGTATTTCTAGAGAATTTTCAACGAGCAACAAAAGAACTTTCTACTTTATATTATCCTACTATTTCAACTATGTTGTTTTATATAGCTATAATATTTTTACTTCTTAAAGAATATATGGAAAAACCTGCTTATAAGGCAGCTATTAAAAAAATATTTATGAAATTAAAGAAATATTTTATTCCTATTCCCCCTATTTATATTATTGGTGATGTATTAAATCCGACTATTAAAGTAGAGGGTTGTAAAAGTCTTATTGAAAATATTTATACTTGTATGGACGTACTACCACCTCCAACTCTCAAAAATTTAAATGTTGAGCCATCTATTGAACAAACGCTAGAAGAAGTGTTGAATAGCGTAGAAGATGAATGCAAAAAAGTATATCGACATTACCAGCAAGAAAGTGCTAGTAACCAACCGACTTTCGTACCATCTTCTTCTTCAACACAACCTAAAAAGACATCTTTGTTCGCGCTAGTATTGATTCTATTGAAAGCCTCAGAAATAGAATGTGTGGTGGTAGCAGTGCTAACCAAATTAGCGAGTTCGATGTTTTTGTTTTGCAGGGTAATTTACCTTACCAAGCAGTTATCAATGAAGAAGGAAAGAAAGACTTGCTGAAATATTGGATGCAGAATGAGAAGACATTTCCGACACTTTCAATGATGGCCCGAGATATTTTGAACATTCAAGCGTTATCAATCGCTTCTGAAAGCGTTTTTTCTGCAGTCAAATTTCAAATAGGAGAGCACAGACACTCATTAGCCGGAGACAGCTTGGAGATGACGGTACTATTCAGAGATTGAATACGAGCGGAGCGAAGGAGGTGCGGTCAACCATAGATTAACGAAAAAGAAGACGAAAACTACAACGACATTTTATCTGAAGGCATGAGTAGCGACGTGGAACAATTTGATCAAGATATACCAATTCCAACCGAAGAACCACACGAAATTATAAAGAAACTAGAAAAAGTATTTTCAAATTGGTAATTTATTTCATTGCAATTTTTTAATTTTTCTATGTCTTTTGCAATTTTTTTCAATAACAGTACACTACAATGTTGTAATTCTGAATCTTGTATATTTCAATGAAATAATTAATAATATAAGAAGCACAAAAACAGCTTTGGGATATTTTTTTTTACACTCTTCTTGTCTCTCTGTTTAATTATTTAGTTTATACTTTATAATTTATACTTTATAAATACATTATATATATGAGTATAATTATAATACTATAATAGTATAATATGAGTCTATGACTATCACTATATGACTATATGAGTATATGTTAATGTTACTTTGTTAGTAATTTAATATTTTTAATTTAGTGAAAAAATTTATAAAAAAAAAAAACCCGCCTAACCCGTCCCGTCCCGACCCCTGCCCAACGGGACCGGGACGGGACACGGTATCGTCCCGCTAGTCCCGGTCCCGCTAGAAAATTAGTACTCTCTCTGTCCCACTTTAATGTGGCTTTAGCTCTTTCTACGCCCATTAAAAATATTAAATATAATTTACTAAATTACTTTTACTTATTAAATATTTTTTTGAGAACCGAGCAATATTAAAAAGGACAACTTCTTTAATGTTAAGGTTATAGTCGAAATAATTGTCAACTTTAATCTTAAAATCCTGAAATGACATTTATTTTGGGACAGGTAAAATGGGACCGAGGGAGTAACAATCTAACTAGTGTAGTAATCGAGCTAGCGTGTAAGTTGTCAAATATCTCATGAGTTCTCATAAACTTGTGCTTTGGTGCAGGTAACTCCTTGAAAATATGTGAGAACTAAGGTAATAGTAAAATTAGGGATGATAAATTGAACCCAAACCCAATTGACCCGTCCAATCCGCTCATATTTTAATGGGTTTGAGCATAGACATACTATTAAATGAGTTAAATTTGGACTAATCCAACTTAACTCATTTATTTTGAACAACTCAAATCAACCTATTACATTAGCTCAAAATAACTCATCTACTATTTTATTGTTTACATAAGTTTTCAATTTCATATTTTTTTACTTTTATAAAAAATAAAAAAAATAAAAAAATTTCTTACCTCTTCCCCCCTACCCCTTCCACCCCATGCCCTACCCCATCCTCAAATTTCTTACCTACCCCCAACCCCACCCTACCCACACATACCCCCTCCACCCCACCTCATCCTCAAATTTCAATTTCATATATTTTTCTTTTATAAAAAATATGAAATTTTTCTTACCTCCCCACTACTGCCCTAACCTCACCTACCCCCGCCACCCCACCCACACCCCATCCTCAAATTTCTATTTCATATTTTTTGTTACTTTTATAAAAAAAAAATTAACAATATGAAATTTTATCTTACTCCCCCCCCCCCCCACCACCCTACCCACACTTCAATCTCAAATTTCTATTTTATATTTTTTTTTACTTTTATAAAAAAATTCTTACCCCATACCCACACCTACCCCTCCCCACTACTGCCCTAACCCCACCTACCCCGCCACCGCACCCTCACTCCATCCTCAAATTTCTATTTCATATTTTTTTGTTACTTTTATAAAAAAAAATGAAATTTTATCTAACCCCCCCCCTCCCCTACCCTCTTCCCGCCCTACCCTACCCCAATCTCAATTTTTATTTTTATAAAAATATAAAAATCAATTTTTCTTACCCCCATACCCACACCTACCCCCAACCCCCACCACCCCCCCCCCTCCACAAATTTCTATTTAATATTTTTTGTTACTTTTATAAAAAAAAAATATTAAAAATATGTAATTTTTTCGTATCTCCCCTACCACCCCCTACCCCAATCTCAAATTTCTATATTATGTTTTTTTACTTTTATAAATAATTTATAAAAAAATATAAATTTTTTTCTTACCCCGCCCTAACCCCACCCCATTCTCAAATTTTTATTTTATATTTTTTACTTTTATAAACAATTTATAAAAAATGTGATTTTTTTTCCTTAACGCCCCTATCCACACCTACCCCTTCCACCCCCACCCCATCTTCAAATTTCTATTTTATATTTTTTTTTGCTTTTATAAAAAAATCTTTAAAAATATAGATGTGGAAAAATCAAATATCATACAAAATAAAATAAACATCATAGACGGTAAGTTTGAAAATTTTAAAAGTAATGGATTATGACCCATCATTTAACCCATCTTAGTCCATGTAAGTTTTGGACAGGTTGAACATTGACTCATCTACAACTTCAGTCCATCTTAACTCGCCCAATTTCAGCTCAAACGGCTCATCTGGCACCCCTAACCCCCTAAGTAATATCATAAGAAAAGATGGTCATTATCAACCCTTCTTTTCCAATGCGTCATAATCAACTCCCGCTGTAGCTCTATAGAAATCTAGTGGAGTAAATTCTTAAGGATGGTGCTTTTACTTGCAAGACTTAATAATCTTGTACTCACACAATAGTAGTAGTTTTACATCAATGAGAAAAAAATGGATTTATTCAAGTTTGTGTTGAATGCATCTTTTTTTTTATGGTCGAAGTGTTGAATGCATCCTGATTAAACACCATTACTTTCTTTTAGGACTGCACTGCCATTTTCATCGTCATCTCCAGAATATTTCATTCAAAACTTGAATGATTAAAAGAAACAGTTCCAAGTACATACGTCGGAGCAACACCATATCAAAGTCAGTAAGAACTACTCCCTACTCCTGAATATAAGAACAATTTGCTCGGCTTTATAGATGGCCTATCACCAAATCTTCCCCACTAAAATTGAGAATACTAATAACAAAGAAGATTTACAGAGTAAATGAAATGAGAAAGAAAGTAAACATATAAATTAGTTTGACCAGAAGAGTTTTAAGTTTACTTCTGGAGATATTATTCACCTGCCCAACAGTGTGGTTCTTGGATATAGAGTCATATATAAATCTACTGGCTCCCGACATGATCACGAGCTCTTCTCTTGAAAAAATCAGTCTCATGTCCCCTCAAAACCAAAAATCCTTCCTTTAGCAAATGCAAGCTTTCTTTCTATTTCTTCTAAACGCACCAAAAACCAAAATTTAATAATTACCACCTTCCAATGTGCAAACATCTAAGTGGTCCAAATGTGTAAATTTTTCCTAATTAATCCAACCACTTGGATCCCAGATCAACAAGGAAGCAAATTACTAATGACAGCAGCAATTAGCCAGTTGAATGCTTAAACCTTTCAATTATTTTTGATGGAACAGCGTCCGATCACCTCAAGCTACTCTGGACCTACAAGAAACAAGGGCCACGGGGGTTGGACAGAAGAGTTGCTCAAGCATGCCTTCCACTATATGCAAACAAAAATGACCATGTGGTAATTGGTTTCTCTATTTGTCTTCAGAAAACATTTACTCATACATCATCTAAGATAAAAGAATATCATGGCACATACACCTCAAAACTGCATTATATACAACAATTTGATTGGTTAATGACTGCAGAAGAATCCAACTTATCCTACTTTTCCAACCAACACCAATATACGGAAACAAGGAACAAACAAAACCCAAAGAGTTTTCCAGTTTATTAGGTTTTAGGTTTCGGTATCAAATAGCCAATAATCAGAAGATGGAAGGAGAGAAAGAGTTAGTCAGCAGATCCTTTGAAAGTCCAGGCAGGGGTTTTGATTCTTTTAGATTTGAAGGGAAGCAGGGAGCATATAGCAATGTCCATTTGCAAGAGAAAGACTCAAATTCTCAAAATTTTAGTCAATGCAGCAAACCATAAAAGCAAAGGCAGACAAGTGTGAGTTTGCTTGGAGGTCAATTAAAGCGTAGGTAGGAAAGATGATTGCATCTCTGAGATATATAGGACAGTGCTCCTGACTAAGCTTTTTGGTTTTGTTTTATCAGAAACTCAGAGCTGGAGGTGAAAATATCAGATGTTTGGAGAAGTAATCAGGAAAAACAATTAGAACTCGCAAATCATACTAAACCAAATAAAGCTAAAGATTGAAATTGGTCACTACATAGCATCATCCCAAAACTGCCTGCTTTTCAACAACCTGTCACTCAATGACTAACCAACTCCAAATCACAACCAACCCGCTGGAAAATATCAGCCCCAAAGCAAAAAATAAAAAAATTGAACTGTAAAAAGAGTAGGGGGTGGACAGTGTAAAAAGCCAAATGCAGAGCACAAAATAAGTATAGAAAGGAATAATGAATGTACCTGATAAATATAATCCTATCACCTGCTCGTCAACACCCGGTAGTTGAGGACAAGGTCTTCAGGTTTCTTCCATATATATGCACGGACAGTAGCTAAGCTCATATCAGGGGATAAAACCTGGTAAAAGTACAAAAAGGAATTCATTAAGCAGAAACCAGAGTGACCAGAAACTACATGCTACAAATTGACCAACTATCTAGCCACATCGCCAACATCCACAGATTGTGGGCAGTCCTAATGCTAAAATTTGACATCCATACTTGCATACAGAACAAAAATGAAATGGAAAAACAAACAGTGCTTGAAATTTATGCTTAACCAGCTATACATCCCACACAATTCAAAACAGAAATCTGAACTTGCCTGGTTACTGCACAAGATCTCGATGGATGGCTTAAGTTTTTGCCAAGGCTTCAGCCCAGTCCGAAATAAGCCGTCTCCTCCAATAGCTGGGTGTGTCACCTGTCCACCAGGCGTTCCGGCAGTACCATCTGAGCTTATGCTATCCAGTGGCTTCTCAAGAACCATCTTTTCTATAACATAATTGATGACCTGAAAAACAAATCGGTGTTACTTTGTCATAGTCATCCTCTACAAAATGGACGTTAAGAAACACGATAAGTGTTGAGAATTTTCACGTCTACAAAATGGACATTAAGAAACACGATGAGTGTTGAGAATTTGCACGTCTACTAATTGAGAACCAGCGTAGGCTGCTATATATCATGGTCCACATATACTGCACCGAAAAACACTGGAAATACGTCCATAGGCACCACAATGACAAACTATTGCTTGTAGAGACTATGTAATTTTTGTTTGTATTAAGATTAAAGCTTGTAGCCTGATCACTGAAATTAGTCATCCACAGACATTATATGCTGTAGTTGAGGGATACAATGTCACATTAAACACACCATCTCCGACAGGAACAATTTCTTGATGAACGTATTAGGGCTTTTTACAAGGAGATAATTTATACACCACCTGAAGCTCCATCACACGTCAAGTAATAAGTGAGTGATCATGTGGCCTACCAAGAATGGTCTAAAGTATTTAGGCTATTTCTCAGATATCCATTCCACCAAGGTTTGGACCACACTTATAACAATTGCATTAACAACCATACTCCAAATTTGCAGAATAACCAGCACATCAGTATTGTTTCATTGGATCAATAAGTTGTATAATCACCCAATAAAATAGTTGTGAGGGTGTATGCAGTGGCGGAGGGATTTCTGCTAAGGGGGTTCAAAAATTAAAGAAACTGCTGTTAGGGGACTTGAACCTACATGCTCAATGTAAATTTGAACTCCCTTTACCACTGAGCTAAGCTTTTGGTTTGTGTTAAGGGGGTTCAACATTCAATATATACACAAAACAAAAATTTAACCCTATATACACTGTAATTTTCCGACGAAGGGGGTTCATGGGTGTATGACTTCCATTATTATTGACAACGATTCAAGGCAGATATTCCTAAACATCTTTCTCTCAAGAACAGGTGTTACCAACCCATATAAATGCTTCAGTTAGTTCATTGGCATATTCCTCCAGTATATCTCTGAGTTCTTTACAAATGTAAATGCATGGGACACAAGAAATAAGGGGTCAGGATTCAAGTGTCTTGGTAGGATGCATAACACAGCAAGTGACTTGGTAGCCAACAAGGGTCACTGCAGATCACCAGAATACTGACTCCGACACAAGATTCAAGGAAAAGATGCTTACTTTGTGAATTCTTAATATGCGAGGCGCACTCAGCTTTCCTTGGGTAAGGATCTGGACGCTAGAACCCTCACATGGATGCAAGTAGAAGCTACATCTGCAAACCCATTAAGAAGAGGAGAGAAAATGGTCATGGAGAAGTGACTGCGCACATAAAGGAAGACTAAAACGAGTTTTCAAGCATTGCTACAACTCAAAGAGTTAACAGAAATGTAAGCGCCTCCAGAAAGACTTCCTTTTAATTCTAAACAAGTTCTCTACAATTTCAACATGGAAGTCGAGTACTGTGAAGAAAGTAGAATACAATTATATTGGAATATTACTTGGTATTTTCCCTGGGAGGCAACCGATTGTTCATCACACAATCCATTACCCACCATGGCATGTCCTTTTCATCTTCGGTTCCGTCTAAGTCGGTAATCTTTTTCCTCCATGGACCACTTTGAGAACCCTCAGTAATAATTGATGGAGGGGATGCTGCTGAAAATTCAAAGGGAGGATATACTGCAGCATCATTGTCAGCATTACCGTCCACTTCAATTCTTGACGCAGTCAGATTCCTTGTAGGTACATCCTTTCCAGCTGGGGCTTCCCCATTGGATAAAGCTTGAGATCCAAATCTCTGCTTTCGTTTGGTTAACCAATGAGCTAACAGCCCTTTAAGAGTTTCTCGTGCCAAATTAACCTAAGCATTAAAAAAGTAAGTCACAAAATTAGTTCATCTATAGCAGAAATATACAAAAGTTTTATCATGTAAATGATAAATCAGGAAATTATTTTTTTAATGATTAATTAATTAACAATAATAAAATAATTATAATCATATCAAGGAATTGGGTGTCTTCAATCTACTGTTAATATTACTAAAAGGAACACCATCTGCTATATTACAACTCCCAGAACTAGTTAAAACATAAACAACAACATACCCTCCCACAAAGTGGGGGTCTGGGGAGGGTAGAGTGTACGCAGACCTTACCTCTAACTTGGTAGGTAGAGCAGCTCTCAAGACAAAGCATAAGCACAAGCAACAACAAAAGCAAAGCAAGAGAAAAGCAAAAGAAACGGTCAGACTCAGTCGAAATTTTTTAAAGCAGTTTGAAAATGCTGGTATCAAAAGTGAAAAGTGAATAAGTCATGATAGCGCATTCCGAAAAAGTAAGCAGTAACTAGCGCGGGTAACTAAGCTAAACAAAATACACTAGAGGAGACATATCAGCAGAAATCAAACTACAGGGGACTATAAAGTAATACTGCTCCTATTAGTATGACGGGTTAAGCAGGCCTACAATAATAACACTACAACTACCAGTTTGCAAGCGTAAGTAGGACTACGCTCGACTACCTACTGTCCTTCTACCCTAATTCATGTCCTCCACAACCTTCTATCTAAGGTCATGTCCTCAGTAAGTTGCACATGCGCCAGAACTAGTTAAAACATAACTAAAAAGAGACGAAAGTTGCGTCTCTGATACAATTTTTTTTTATGACAAGGCAACCTACAGCCACTACCCTTCGGGTGCGCACTTGGTAAACTCCGCTCATGTGCAACAACACGCAAACCACACAGGAGAGATAACCCGCCCTAGGCTAGCCCGTTCGACGAGCTCGACCCACAAGGCAAATCCCAGGGGTTTTTGAACCTGAGACCAAGCCCTACGCTCAACCAACTGAGACACCCTTGAGAGTAATTACAACAATAATAAGTACTAATGCCTAAATCCAAAACTAGAAACAGCCTCTCTACCTTTACAAGGTAGGGGTAAGGTTTGCGTACACTCTACCCTCCCCAGACCCCCACCTAGTGGGATTATACTGGGTTTGTTTTTGTTGTTGCCTAAAACCAAAACTAGTTAAGTTGGCTTTATCAATCCTCTATACCCATTCCGCTCCATTTGGGTCCATTTCATTCAAATACTAAATGATTTGTCTTAAGATAATTAGGAGTTCTCTAAAACTATAGATTTCCTTAATTCTCACATTTCCCCGTAGTCACACCATTCACATGCAACTTTCTAACCAAACTAAAAGGACTCCTAGCAAACACCGGAACTAGTGGAAGGTGTACTAACAATCACTAAACCTTACTCGCACATCGCAACTAGTTGTTTCGCCTATATAAATACTTTGCTTCAATTGTAACACGTCCTTCATTAAGTCCACACTGATTCTAAGATAAGATCTTCCGAGACGACTTTCTTCCATATGTTTTTAGGTCTACATCGTCCTTTTTTAATATCATTGATCATTAACTTGACTAAACCATGTTACAAAACCTTCGCTTATTTTATCATTTATATATGCTACATGCACGGATGCACCCCATTTTTATACCCGAGAAATTCCCGAGAGCCAGTGGAAGCTTGGCGCATAGTTAGAAACGCGGCAGGGTTTGAACCTCAGCTACTTGCACCTTATATAAAATGTGATCAGCTATATGACCATTCCATTTTATTGAGTGGGTAGATTGATATTAAGACAGGGTAGCACATTTTCTCTCTTTCTTTTTATATGGAGAGGGAGAGTGATAGGGGATGATTTGTTGAGTGGTTAGGAATCACAGCAAAATGCAACTTAGCCCTGGAGTAAGATATCTTAGAGACAGTGAAACTTGTAAATTAAGATTAGAAAGACAGGTGTCAATTCTCTGAACAGGTGGTCAACACAAATAACAAGATCAGCAAAATGATTTGTGACTATCTCAACTAGAAGAAACAGGGCAGATGAGATCTAAGTTGTATACATGCATAAACTTCCCAAAGAGCTAGTAATTTCGTCTTCATCTGGTAAATAGTCCTTAGCCCAGACAAAAACATTTTTAGTAAACCATGCTACGACCTGTAAGCTAGTATTGACATCCAATTGAAGCTAACCAGAATATCTACTAGGTGTATATGCTAGGTCAATACAAGAGTAACTTATCAAAAAATTCTATAACCCGCAGAAGAAATAAAAATAAAAGAGAGAATACAAAATATAATGCAGGGCAACATCCAACCGTTGTTCTTAAAGAAATCTTCTTACTTTAGTAAAGAATTGCATACACATCCAAATGTAAGCTAATTAAGATCTGAAATATCTGAAAATTCGGACCTAAAAATTTCAGGCTTGACAAATGAATTATACAACAAATGTAAAGCACCAAAAACAAAAGGAGAGATGCCATGTCTATACTTATTAAACTTTGTTCAGCATTTCATCTTGAGGTACCTAAGAAAAAACATAAGCTGACGTGCTAGTTCCTTTAAAACGATCTTCTTTGGCATTCAATCTTAAATACCCAAAGAAAAACAGAAGCCAAGAGACTATATAATTCAAGAACCAGAAGGGACTATAATGGGAATAAATGAAAGTGGATTTAGGGTCTGTTTGGCCAAGCTTCTGGAAAGGTGTTTCTATTTCTCAGAAGTAGTTCTGCATTAGGCCTATAATTATAGAAGTGCTTCTGAGAAATAGAAACAGTTTCCTGTTTGGCCAACATTTATGCAAATTTACTAGAATATTCTTTTTAATAGATTTAAAACTATTTAAAATATTCTTTTCTATCATATGTTTCTAAAAATTAGTATATCTTTACAATTGTTTTTAAAAAAATTATTTAATTGCAACATTTAATCAAAAAATAATATTATATTCTACATAAAAAAATGCAACGACAATATGATAGTCATGACTCAAATATGACCAAACCTACCCCGCCCTCCCCACACCTACCCCCACCTCATCCTCAAATTTCTATGTCATATTTTTTTTTACTTTTATAAAAAATATGAATTTTTTTCTCCCCCCTTACCCACCCTACCCCCCAACCCCACCCCATTACCCTACCCCATCCTCAAATTTCTATTTCATATTTTTTGTTACTTTTGGGTTAAAACGCGTTCGTTGTTGCCTGTATAGCTTTCTAGAGCAGATATCTAGCAACGCATTCTAGGCACAGATCATTGGTATTGGATGTATCGTTAGGTTGTGCCGAGTCAAATCTGCTCCCTTTTTTTCCGTTGCAGAAAAGAGATCCCTTCCCCTCGCTTTCAAAAATGATGAATATGAAATCCGGGAGGCTGCATGTACTATGGATCCTCTGACACCCAATCGGGTTGCTTTCCCAGGTCTCGCCGGTGTTGCCTGTAGGTCGTGATGTGCCTTGAGATGGTCGTCTCCTGTCCCTCCCCTACGTTTTCTTTTTCCTTCCACCCCCAAAAAGCGAAAGGCGGGAATTAATTACTAAATTAATTACTAGTTAACAGAGTCAACCCTTATAAAAAACGATTGAAAATATTAAATTTTTTCTTACCCCAGCCCTACCCCCCACCCCCACCCCATTGCCCTACCCCATCCTCAAATTTCTATTTCATATTTTTTGTTACTTTTATAAAAAATAAAAAATAAATCTTATCCCCCTCCCCCCGCCCTACCCCTACCCCCACAAAGACCCCATTGCCCTACCCATCCTCAAATTTCTATTTCATATTTTTTTACTTTTATAAAAAAATTATTAAAAAATATGAATTTTTTTCTTACCCCCTACCCCACCCCATTGCCCTGCCCATCCTCAAATTTCTATTTCATATTTTTTGTTACTTTTATAAAAAAAAAAAATATATAAATTTTTTTCTTACCCCACGCCTACCCCTATCCCCACCCACCCCCTTACCCATCCTCAAATTTCTATTTCATATTTTTTGTTACTTTTATAAAAAAAATATGAATTTTTTTCTTACCCCCACCCTACCCCTATTCCCAAATTTCTATTTTATATGGGGATATTATATGAGATTAAAAGGAATTTTGTGAAAAGAAATTAGTAAATGGGTCCAAAAAAATTCAATGAATGAGCAAAAAGGGCTTCTCCAGAAGCACCAAATTGGTGTTTCTGCTTCTCTTCCCATCTAGAAACACTTTTTGGCTTCTGAAAAAAGTGTTTCTACTTCTGGAAAGAGGGTGTTTGGCCAAAGAAGTGTTTCTGAGAAACAAAAACACTTCCAGAAGCTTGGCTAAACACCACCTTACGAACCAAGCGGAAAATTGAAAATAAATAACCCCATCAGTAAATACCTTGTCATCTTCAGGCTTCCCTGGAATGTTGAGGTCAGCAGAGTACATCTCAGCAGAAAAACATTGTGGCGTATCCAGATGTACAGCCAAGCTTCCAAGCCTAGTGTCCACAGTGAACCATGCAGGGATGCTCACCTGAAGAAGCAGATAATATCAGAAGAAAAATTATATGTAGAAGTTGGATAATTCTACAAAGATATTTACCATCTCAAAAAGTTCTTCTTTCTTCTTCTCAAATGAAACCTACATTTGAAAAAGAACGGTGAAAACAAGTTATGAGGACACAATAAGAAAAAAACGTTAAGAGGCAGAAGGTGAAAATTGCCATAATTCAAAGAAAATCAAGTAAAAATGTTCGCTCAAAACATTTCATTGCAACTTAGCACGCCACTTGAAACATTACATTCTAACCTCTCCATAGTTCTGAATCACCGTGCCTCTAGTGATCTCCCACAACTTCACCGTACGAGCAGTATCCTTTAAAGACAGCCATTAACAGGTACAGAATCATAAGCTTTAAAGACAGTTTAACCTCATTAAGAACAATAAGTCATAAGCCACACGGGTATAAAGGCAAAACAAACTTACCTTCGTCAGGACATGTCTTCTGTTGTTTAAAATCTCATGCTGCACTATTCCTGGAGTTCCAGGAATGCTAAGAGATGGTTCTTTATAAACAGGCACCTACGTTATTGGCCAATTGTGAGTTTTCAAGATATAAATATGTAACGAAAGAAAGAGAAGAGAACTTAATTTGGAAGGGGAAGATAGATGGTTCCTACTCAGTGAAGTCATGTTACTGCATGCTAGTAAAGAAGCCAATCAAGAAACTTACAAGTCATGGGGAAAAAAACTTATAAGTCATGGAAGAAGGTTTGGAACTCTAAGGCACCAGTGGAAGTAATGTGTTTTGCATGGTTAGTTATTAGAGAAGCTTGTCTAACTCAAGACAACTTGCAAAAGAGGGGCATATAACTAGTCAGCAAATGCTTTCTACGTGGAGGAGAGTCCGAATGAAACAAACATCTTGTGCATTGTCCTTTCACTTCTC
Organism: Przewalskia tangutica; assembly: GCA_029844215.1. Classification (NCBI taxonomy): domain Eukaryota; kingdom Viridiplantae; phylum Streptophyta; class Magnoliopsida; order Solanales; family Solanaceae; genus Przewalskia; species Przewalskia tangutica. Next base: position 18,808,491 of record CM056721.1, read on the forward strand.
AGATTTGGCATATGTTCTCCAATGTTTTGAACCTGAAAAGGGTCATGCCTAATTCACCTGCTACTCTGTTACTATGCTGGCACAAAAAGGGCTCATCTAAGAAACTGAAGAAGGCTTGGAACTCCATACCTGCATGCATTTGATGGTGCATTTGGAAGGAAAGGAATAGAAGACATTTCGAAGGAAACAACAGCTCTGTATTGAAGATGAGATCTGATTGTATAGTTTTGATTTATTTTGGTGTAAAGAGGAGTCGATAAATGATTTCGAACCCCTATTGCAGTTCATCAAATCTTTTGTGTAGCTTAATTTTTCTGGGGTTTCGATCATTTTTTATTCTATTTTTTTGCTTTTCCCTCCCTTTTTGGATGTAATCACAGCACTTTCTTCGTGCTAGTTTTTGACATCAATGATACTTTCCATTTCCCCAAAAAAAAGGAGAAGAGGATTAGGGATGAATTGCTTGAATATTCCATCAAGCATGTTGGAGTTTAAATAGTGTTTACAAGTAATCCTAAACAGGAAAAGAAAGTAGTTCCAGTTCCTAATGACATAACATAGAGATTCAAGACATTTCCCATTACAATAGGTCTTGCAATATATCAACAATTTTCTGACAAGGACGCCTCCATAATTCTCAACAATAAATTGCTATGCTGTATTTGTGGGTGAACGTTGTAATGATTAGGGCTATAGAGCTAGAAACATAGTATATAAAAACTGAAAATCCAGACATATCCTTCATGTGTTCACTCATCAAACAGAAACCAGTTTCTAACTCTCATAAGAAGCTCATCATTAAAATGCATCCTTTCACAAGAGGAAGCCAGAAATAGCAGCTATCTTGGAACCCCATAGATCAATTAGAAATATGTTCCAAGAATCTTAGCAGTGACATCAGCAAAGGATATAAGGGGATTGAAACTCACAGGTGTAGATCCTTCTAGAGAAACCCTTGCCCTGGAAAAGGACAAATTTCCAGCCAAGAATGAGCCCCCTCTTTGGAAAACTTTCTGGGGATTATGCATTTCTGCGGGCCACCTATGTACAGATGAATCAGTTGTGGCCACCCAAATGCTGTCATCATGCAATGCTAACTGCAAAATGGGGTGTTCCTTTCTGCAGAGCAATACACTCTCCCTTGTTGCCAAATCTGTCAAGTACAACTGCAAGTGCAGACAAGATTTAGCAAGGAAACAGTGGCTATGAAAGAATAGAAGTCCAGGGAGAGAGGGAGAGAGAGAGAGGGATAGAGGGAGAGAGGGAGAGAGAGAGAGGGAAAACCATACGGGATAAGTTGTATATTAAGCTCACTTACAGAGAGGTCTCTCCCACCACTATAAACATGACTAAATGTAGGTGTGCTAGCAAGTGACCATACAGAATCTGTATGCACAGCATAAGAATGCACACATCGCTGCTGACCTAGATCCCATAGTCTGAAATGTTGGAGGTAAAGTGAAGTTTCTAATCAGATGAAAAAAGACAAAACAAACGTGAACAGAATATGTGATTTGGAAAAAAATGGATAACCTCTTATCACAGAACAATGTAAATGGTGGAACCAAGCTGTTTACGACACTAACATGAACGTGATAGAATCTAAGGATTCAACCCCAAACCACCTACCACGCCAAGGAAGTAACTGTATATGGAAACAAAGTAATGGAATTATCAATATTTACCTAATCATGGAATCAGAAGATCCAGATATGCAGAACCTACAAAAATGGAGGATGAGACCATTATTCAAAAGAATCACAAAAATGGAGAATAAGGCCATTATTCAAAAGAACTCAATAGGTCGCACTAACCATACATTGAAGGCAGTAAAGACCGCCCCAACCAGTATAGGAACTCAAGCCAAAAACAAAACATCGAGATATGGATACAAATGTATTTCTCTACTGTTACATAGAACATCGACCAATAATGTAACTCTATGTTGGGGAAAAAGAACAATATTTGCTCAAAATGTTTGAGCATATCTCTACTTTTAGTTTTTAGTTTTTTTATGACTGAGAAATCCGTCTGGGACCAAGCGCAGCATTTGAAACTCGGGGATAATGGGCCCACACCTCTACCCTTATACACTTATGTTGGTTTGGAGGAGATCTCTGCTTTTATGTTCTCACATTTCCAACTAACATACTGCAACTAATACTAGTTTAAACAAATCTATTATAATCAGTAGCGTGGGCTTGTGACCCAAGTGGGAGCATTGAAGTGATGGGACAAAATACAATTTCCTGACTGAAAAAAATTAACGTTTTTTCATAAGAAACAGTGGCACTCGCAGTATCCTTGGGGTGTTTGCCCCCTAACGCTTTACACCTCAGTGTATTCGCCAAAAGTATGCCCTTAAAACATCTTGTACATGCTTTCGCAATACATTTTCCATCCTATATGCCTTAGAAAAACTTACTTTAAATTTTATTTCAAGTACTTGATTATAAATTATATAGTATCTTGTTCTATGATTAAGGATTTGCGATTATTATGCACATATGTTATTATGCCTAGACATTAAATCAGCTTTTGCACTTTTTTTTCTTTTGAAGTACAAAATTTTCCATATTCTATCTATATTTGAATATCATTTTAATTTTTACCATATTAAAACGTTGTGGGGCTTACGCCCTACCCATGATAAGTAAAACATCCCCCACAATTTCAAAACTTTTATTATAATCTATCCTCAGCAATGCTTAACCAAAGCGTATTAACTTCAGATCAGCAGGAAGCAATGATATCTAAGATGAACAAAGAAAAATGCAACTTGAGCTAATAACCCAGTCAAAACACCTTCATAGCATCATTGGTTTATTCAACATACCTGCCAGTGGAATCTAGCAGTAGAGCCCTAATATTATCTGTATGACCTTTTAACTTCATGGTCTTGGAACCACTTCTTGCGTCCCAAACGCGCACAACCTAGAAGAAAATCAGAACACTGTCATACACAGATACTTTGCTAATAGCCTAACTGAGGATTCCAAAATATTAAAAACAAACCTAACAAACAGAAATATACCTTCTCAGTACCACCAGAAACAAGAAGGGATCCACTCTCGTTCATTGCCAATGCATATACCGACTCCTTATGGCCTTTTGCAGTCACAGGAATATATGCTTGAGACTGACTCTGCAAAGAAATGTTATTGCTCGAACCGATAGGACGGATGCTTGTCATGGGCAATGAACTTACTGAACCATTGACACCATTTGAACAGTCTTCTTCGGTGGCATCACCCGACTTAGATGTCGGAGTAAGTGCTGCTTCAAGATCCCATATGAAAACCTCACCACCAAGACCAGCAGATGCAATAACATTGCTCTATTATTATGGTAACAGCAAAATCAGAAATTACAAGCAATTAAACTCACATTAAACCCGAAAAATTCAACCACAGTTTCAGCCATAACTTTGATCAAACAAATTAAAAATACTAAAATATTTTACAGAAAAGCTGTACATTTTTTTCAGCTGAAGCAAGGCTGGTGACGTAATCAGAATGCTGCCGGAGTGTCTTAATACAAGATCCCTCAGATAAGCCATTCCACACCTAATGATCCACAATTTTTTTCAGAACAAAAGAAATTTACAAATTACTTTTTATAGAAACTATAAAAGTTGCACTTAATACAATAAGAGATTCAGAAGAGAAGTAAAACCTTGACGGTGGTGTCTGAGGAGCATGACACTAATGTGTTACTACCTGTAAGAACTGCATCATTTACCTGCAGAATTATTGAGCCCCAAAAACAACTCAATGCTAGTGATATTCATAATAAACGTGATATAAAGGGTATAGTTGCATCACCAAGTATTTTAAGCATTTGAAGGTTAAGTCAACAACACATCCTGGTATGTTCACAGGGTTGGAATTAATTTAAGCATTTAAAGGACAACTCAATAACAAATCCTGGTATGTGCACGAGGTTGGAAGGTTTGCTCATCTAAACCACAGAATTCCATGACAAAATGGAGCAACTGCAGACACTAGGATCTAATACTTGGTGATCCTTACCTGAAGAAGAATAAATCTGGCGACTACAAATATTCTTTCTTGAGTAAATATATTAGAAAGTAGCTGAAATTAAGCTTCAGCAGGAGCCAAGGGATTAGCAAGGCAGACAGGAGCAGTACCCAATCGACATGTGACTCAAATGTAGCAGAGCAGGTGGCGCCATCTTCAGCCAATGCCCACCTCTTTAACGTGCCATCTCTACTCCCAGTAAATAGGTAGTCACATCCATCAGTTGCTGATGACTTCAATACGGCCAAAGAATTTACACCTGCACAATGCTGTAAAGAGAAAAATGTAATGAACCAAGGGTTAAAAATCATTTAGCAGAGATGAAATGTAACTGAAACTCCTCTATTTCAACCACCTTATATTAAATATGTACATCTCCATCTATCATGTCATTCTCCTAGAAGAGTAAACCTAGATTTAAATTTGTATTTAGGCACTACAATCCCGTCTAATCACATTTCACCTTCATTTTTTTCCCGGGGGTTGCACGTGCAACACATACTCGTCTTTCTTCTAATTATCATAAAACCCTTGCTCGTGGGGGTGCTTTTTCATAGTTGTATCTTTTGGTTGATTCCCTCGCTAATTTCATATATTATTACAACATCATTGGATGCACCACAGGACCTCACCCTTATACATATTATTGGTTACTTAAAACTAGCTGGGTAAATTCCTTTGTATCCTCTCACTGCTCTCGCACTTGCAATTGTTCCTTCATACATATCATTTATTACGTCTACATATTATATGAATTCATTACTTCTCAAGCACCCACCAAAAGACCTTTCTTGGCACTCTATCATATGCTTTGCCATATGCAAATGAATATCTATGGATATTTATCTAGGTTTTCTTACAAATTTCTATCAAGCTTCTTAACTAAAACTATATCCTTTTCATAGATCTACTAGGCAGAAATTTAAATTGGTTCCCTATCATCCTCGTAATGTCCCTAACTTTATACTCTGTATTTTCTTTTTTTAAAGTTACTTGTTAAAGTGCTTTTCATATATAACTAAGACCTTTACAAGCATGCAGTGAAAGGACGAGCAATCAGGTCTAATATTTATTTTGTTATGAGTGCATAAACTGTAAAAAAAAAATCAGATAAAGGTAACTGAATATTCACACAAAAAACTCATCATTCAAAAGTGATGAGGTGGGATTTTACAACCCACAGTGGGAAGATGATATCTTCAAAAAAATAAAAACTTTACAGCTGCCCTATGAAATCGCCTCTTTTTCATCTGTCTTTGAGCCAAGAGTCTCTCGGAAACAGTCACTCTACCTTCTCAAGGTAGGGGTAAGGTTTGTGTACACGCTACCCTCCCAAGACACCACTTGTGGGATTACACTGGGTTTGTTGTTGTTAGTGCATAAACTGTAACAAGAAGTAGGGCAAGAAAGATAGTGTAGGAGGAGAAAGCAAAGGGTGAAATTCAAGCTTCACAGCAATTGTTCTTGAGGAGCATCCTAAAGAAAACATGCATCAAAATATCTTTAGGGTCAAAAGGAATTTCATTTACTGGAATAAAACAGAGGGAGCATAAAAAGTGACAAACTTCAATTTCAGGGAAAAAAGAAGCTACAACTTCCCTGTTCATTTTTTGATGAAGTGAATTATCATTAAAAAACATCCGGTGGATGTACATACTACAAAAGGAGAGAATTGTCAGTCCAGCAGACAACTCCCCGGTTCTTCTAATGACTTCAACTTACTTTGTACTTATTAACCTTGTCCAAACGTACCATTAAATGCAAAATACACATCAAGTGAAGTCCAATAACAATGTCTGCCATATAAGTCAAGTTTAAACTGGAGAAAGCAAGCCTAATTCAGAAGACTTGTAAAGAGCAGCATAAACTTCAAGACCACTAACAAGGTCTCAAAACACTATGTATTAGGACTTCTTTAACCCCTGAGCTAAAAGTGGCCTGGCTTCACAAGTTTCCACTTCTCTCTATTAAAACAAATTAATCTCATGCACTGCATCACTACTCTTATTCTCCTCTTCTTTTCTAAAAGGCTTGTTAGTGTTGTATTTCTTTCCATGATTACTTTGAAACCAACATTGAGATCTTTTGAGCATATCTCAACAAGATTATTCTCTCTGCTGCTACTGTCACAGCTCAGCGTATCCAGAGCAATCAAAAGATCCACAAAGTCAAGGAAATACTTAAGAGATGTGTTCAGAAAAGTATATTAGAAACAACACTCAGACGTCAAAGATAAAAGCAGCTAAATGTAACGATATCACACGGTGCGACTTGAACCACAAAAAATCATAATTTCCACTCCGCTAGGTTCAGCTTTCTGGCTTTTGAGAACAGATAAATAAAACATAATGCATATACAAGGAGAAGAACAGAAATAAGGGAACAGGGGGCGAGGACACTAAGACTTAGACAAGCAGTCTATGACAGCTTTAGAGTTAGTCACCCTAGTCTATATACAAAAGAGGACAGCTTTAAAGTTAGTCACCCTAGTTTATACACAAAAGAGGACAGTTTTCCAAGAATTAGTCACCTTAGTGTCGTCGGCATCATTCAAAACATAAGTCAACCTCTTCTCCTTCCTAGGCCGAACCGAATTGGCCATGTTGCCTGCACTTGCTACACGGTGCATTGCAGAAATCCCTAACCAAGAAAAATGTAGACATATCAATATTCTGTTTGAGGGGGGAGAAATCTCCAATCACTCCCAAACCCAAAAAGGGAAATCTTTAATTCAGACAGTATAAATATCCAAAATTCTCATCAAGAACTAACCCACAACTCACAACAACTCTACGAACAACAACAACAGCAAACCCAGTGTAATCCCACGAGTGGGGTCTATGGATAGTAGAGTGTACGCAGACCTTATCCCTACCTTGGAGTAGAGAGTCTGTTTCCATCAGCTCAAGAGAAAACACAACAAAGACAAGAACTAACCCACAACTCACAACAACTCTATTCAAAGCATATTCTAGCCTTAGCATTTAACCTCAACCTCAATTTTTCTCCAACTTCTTTCAACTCCAAAGGTAAAAAAATAAGCTTTATCACTTTCCATAAACACCCAAAAAAAACATAAACTAGCTCAACAACTCATTACAAGAAAACCCAATTCAAGAAACATCATGATCAATCAAGAAAGCAATTGTTTACTCAAATTGAAATAGAACAGAATCGGATCAAATAACAAGAATTTTCCCATTTATAGACAAGTCAAAGACTTTAAAATCATGTACGTATCTAAATTCATATACCCAATATGGAATAACGTTGTGGGCAGTGTTCGGATTTGGGGAAAAAACACAAATACGTGAAGATTAATAGAGATAGAAAAACAACCTACTTCATTAAAATCTGCACATTTTTTTGGGTTTTTGATATAAATTGTTTTATTGGATTTCAATTAGTGGTACTCTTCTTCGTCTCTTCGGTGTTTAGAGTGATAAATATGGGTGTGGTAAGTCTGTTGAGTTCGAGAGAAAGAGAGAGAGAGAGAGAGGTGTTTGTTTAGTGCTTTCAATGCTTTGGGATGAACTGATCTTCCTTCAGAGCTTCCAATTTCTTTTCTTTTTTCTATATTCATAGGTTTTTTCTTTTCCTTTTAGTTTTTGGGTCATTTGACCCCTTATTTTTAGACCATTGAAGTTATAAGTATGGGTGTGCAACGGGGCGGGCTACCCGACCAGCCCCGAACCAATCCAATCCCGCCTGACTCAATATCAGGATCGAATATCGGTATCAGTTTCGGTATGAGATTTGAAATTTTCCCCGACCCGACCCGACCCGACCCCACCCTGACCCCGACCCCGCCCCTTTCCAACTGTTGCACAATGACTATTTCACTTAATATTTATTTTTAACACCTAAGTTAATATATTTACACTTTAATCCAATTTTTTCAACTATAAATACCTAATTTTTTCTTCATATTTTTCACAAATCTTCCTACAATCTCTCTAATAATCTCTCAATATATCTCTCATTCTCTCTACATTGTCTACTAAATATTCAATTTTATTATTCATTTCGGAGTGAAGTTGGCAACTAGCTTGAGGATCATCCATCGCGCAAAGTTTCAATTTTCAACCTCTCGATTACACATCGACGTTACGTCGGCGTTTGGTACATTTTTTTCCTTCATTAAATTATTGTTGTTTCTTTATTTTATTTAGCGCACTTAATTTCGTTATCTTTAACTAATTACTAGCATATTTAAAATGAAATCAACAAGAGGTATGCTTAAGGGTAAGGCTAAAGCTTCTTCTACTAGGGGTAACAAGGGTTGGGTACCTCTTCTAGTCATTTTATTCCTCCTATACATGACTATTTTATTGATACTGAATTATTTCATGAAGTACCATTAGATTTAGACGAGGAACTATTTTCTAGAACTCAACAATATTTTAATTTAGAAAATAATTTAGATGACACAGCCACTAATCTAGATAACACGCTCACTAGTGCACCTCAAACTGAACCGTCTCATATTCCCCCTAGTATGGGACGAGGTTCACCACAACGAAATTTAAAAAAATATGAATGGGCTTTTTTTATAGGGACGTAGAAAATCAAGTAGCTACATGCCAAATTTGTAAAAATATATATAAATTTAAAATGGGAAAAGGTTAGAGCGGGACGGGAGGTTTAACTACGCATTTGCTAAGATTTCACAAAGCTATGTGAGAGGAATACCTGGCTAAAAAGGCGGGTGTGTCAATGCCCTCTCAGTCGAGACAAGGTTCATATACTGTTCTGGACCAGGTACAAGGTCAAATTGACCCTATGACGGGGAAATTGTAGGCCCTAAATACGATAAACATAAAGATATGGAAGCATTATCAAAATTAGTTGCAGTGGAGGGTTTGCCTTTTTCATTTCCTTCATCTCTTGGTTTTATTCATTATATAAGAGAAATGTACAATCCTGCTTTTAACGGTTTTCCTAGATCAACTGTTAGGAGAGATGTTTTTAAATTTGCACACGAATATCAACAATATTTACGTTATTTATTATATCATTTTTCTGGAAAAGTATCTATCACATCTGATATAAGATGTCGTACTAACGACCATGATTATTTAACAGTAACATGTCATTGGGTAGATTATAAACGGTCTATGCAAAAATGTATTTTAGCGTATAAATATATAAATAGTAGGCACACTGATATTTTTATTAGATAATATTTTTTCAGTTTGCGATTATTATGACATAACTGATAAAATCATGACTATTACATTAGATAACATTTCTTCTAATATTTCTGCTATTCTATTATTAAAATGTTTAACTCCATTTTTTCCAGATAATTTTTATATAAAATGTGCATGTCATGTTTATAACTTAGTTGTAAAAGATAGTCTATCACTTTTTGAAGACATTCTTGAAAAAAATACAATTTGCTATAAACTATATTTTTAAAAGTAATAAAATACAACGAATAAAGGAATATAAAAAAATTTGTCACGATTGTCAATTACCTTACAGAAAAAATTCCGAATAAGTATGCACTAGGTGGAATTCTTTATACGAGCAACTATGGGTTGCTTATGAGTATAGAAGACCTATAACTTTATTTTTTAAAGCCCGTAATCGAAATCCTACTGATATGATTGTAGATTCTGATTGGGATTCAATTTTAGAACTTATTACATTTTTAGATAACTAAAGAATTTTTCGAGATTTATTATCCTACTATTTCATCAATGTTATTTTATATATCTCTAATATTTTTATTACTTAACCAGTTTATAAGGCACATATTAAAAAAATGTTTCTAAAAATGAAAAAATATTTTATTCCTATTCCCCCAATTTATATTATTAGTGTTGTATTAAATCCGTCTATTAAAATAGACGATTGTAAAACACTTATTGAAACTATTTATGATTGCATAGATAAACTTGCACCTCCATCTCCCAAAAATCCAAATGACTCACCACCTATTGAAACAAATTAGAGAAGAAGTATTGTCTAGCATACGAGATGAATGTAAAAAAGTATATACACATTACCAACAAGAAAGTGTTAGCAGCCAACCCACTTCCATGTCATCATCTTCTTATTCAACACAACCTCAAAAACGACATATTGTTTCTGCGGTTAGTATTGAAAGCCTAAGACATAGAATGTTTAGTTGTAACATTTATAATCAAGTTAGCGAATTTGATGTTTTGGTTTTGCAGGGTGTTCTACTGTACGAAGACATTGTCAATGAAGAGGGGCGTGAAGACTTGCTAAAATACTGGAGGGAGACTGAGAAGACATTTTCAACACTATCTAAGATGGTCAGATGTGTTGAACATTCAAGCGTCATCAACAACGTCTGAAAACACTTTTTTGACCGGCAGATATCAAATAGAAGAGCACGTACACTCATTAGCGGGAGACAACTCGGAGATTGCAGTATTATTCAGAGACTATATACGAGCAGAGCGGATAAGGGGCGGTCAACCGGAGATCAACGAAGAAGAAGACTACAACTACAACGAAATCTTATCCGACGGAGGTGGAAGCGACGTTGATCAATTTGACCAACAAATATCAATTCCAACTGAAGAACCACAAGAAATTATAAAGAAACTAGAAAACGTGTTTCTTAAAATGTAATTCTTTTAATTGTAATTTTACTATGTTATTTATTTGCAACTTTCAATATCACGAAGTTTTAATTTTGAAATTGTATTACCAAAAAACTCATACTTCTATTAAATAATATAAGAGGCACAAAAACAGTTTTGGGATATTTTTATTAAACTATTTTGTTGTGTGTGTGTTATTTTTTTTAATTTAAGGGCAAAAAAAAATGACCCACCCCGATCCCTCCCCTCCCCGACCCCAACCCCACCCATGACACCTCGGGATCGAGACGAGACGACGATAGACCCCGCCAAACTCCAACCCCGCCCTACCTAGTCCCGCCGGACCCCGATCTCGCCCCGACTCCGATCCCGCTTCGTTGGCCACCCTTAGTTATAAGTAACATTATTTGTTTCCTCACTTATCACAGATGTGCATGAATGACCAGTGTTTGAGAACATAACAATCCTTACAAGGTCCTATACTAAAAGGGAGCAAAATGATTCCACCAGAATTTGAACTCACGCTGCAAATTCTAAGTGAATTTTAAGTCTACCTCCTTTGACATCCAGCTATATACCGAGAACAACATTTTTATTCTTTCAACTTTAGAGGGGCACCACATCGAAGGTCGTGTTCATAATTTAAAAGAAATAAATTAAAGTCGAATTATCTTCACTTTTCTATATTATAGAAAGAGTGGGTGTGCTTCTTGCTATTGAAGCAACGTGTCTTGTTACCTACAACTAAGCAGCCACGTATCATTTACCCTTGGTCTGCTCTCCGTGTATGTATGTTTGAAATAATCATCATTACATCGTCTTAAAATAGTTCCAATTTCCCTTACTTGTCAATGCAAAGAGGTTGTCTACTGATTCGAACCACTTGACCAACGGGTCAAGGATGTTAGAGTATTCAAATGGGTGGTGTGAGTGAGTTTGGGGTCAAAGCCTCAAATTCGAATTTTTCAGTTATAACTGATCTACATTCGTCTCTCGCTGTACACACGACTTACCTATGACTAATTTGGTGGCGTAGTTTGCGACGTTATCGTCGTCATCCGAATTACCTGTGATTCCTTATCAACAAAAAAAAAAAAAAAAGAGGTTGTCTACTTTTCATTACATCATCAATTAATAGTAACATATTCGTAGTTATTCATTGCTCCAAAACTTGGAAGGGCTATCCTGGAATGTGCTTTTATTTGATTGTTGGTTTACAAATGTACTTCTCTTTCTAGAATAAATGTAATTGGTATTATATTATCTTTGTAATAGGAAAGTGGTTATTGTGAACCAGATTTAGGAATTTTGCTTCAAAGTTGAGATTTTGTGTTCTTCTCAAGCTAATTAATGGGAATTGCACTGGAAGAGAGATTCAATGATTTACCATATATATATACATACTATTACAAATAATATTTACCTGTAACTAATCAACATAATTACAAAAGAAATATAATTCTACCTAAAATAGGAGATGTACAATTAATGTAAGAATATTCGATAAATATTATATTAAACTCCCACAGTAGAAGTGAAAGGTTCACGAACACTGAGGTCGTGGTGGAGTTTATAGTTCTGGCGGTCCTTCAAATCGCATAGATGTTGTGGCTACCAGGCAGGATCAAGAGACATCATCGAATGGGGTTACAGGTATATTTTGATCCTTTTGAGTCACACATGCATTGATAGATTCAGATTCCACCCTAGCGTATATATTCCCCTTGTTGCTAGTAGGATGTGAATTGATAGGACCATCAGAGTTAGAAATATTTTTGTTTAAGTAATGTGTAGAGTGAAGGATGTTGACAAGAATGATAAAATGAATGAAACTATAGTTGTGTAGGGTTCATAAGGTGTAATTACCCCATAACAGTGTAAAGATCGATAATAGAGGATGTACAGTAGGAATACTTCGGCCAAAGACGACGAACCTCTAATGAGTGGAAGGATAGTGTGAGAAATACTTTGAGATAGGAGAAAGATTCATTTTAGACCATGACTGAGAGTTAATTGTGATGATACACACACCTTAGATTCAGTAACATTGTCCATATGTGTTCGTGATTGAGATACTACTAGTATTAGAGTTTACACCAGTTAGTAAACAAAGTTAAGCAGACAATAGGATCATTCACCAACCAGTAATTTGACTAATGTGAGGACGGAGAAGAGAAGTTGACACGAGGGAACACATCAGTTAGTTGAATGAGAGTCCGACTGAAGGATTCAGATAGTGATAGCTTATGCTTAGAATACGGCAGGGTCATCCCTAGTACGGGAAGAGAAATGAATGTCTGGAGATCCCATTTTGGAAAAGATTGCAACCTTCGAGTATTGTGAGAAGAGACCTCAGATGGAAGGTCCATCGGTGTATATACATGTGATATATTGTGGCCGTGTGTGGCATCGTTGGTTTTGTGGAGTATTGGTTGATAGGTATAGTAAAGAGACGACGCCGGAATCTGTATAATTTGAGAGCCACTATGAACATTCAGGACGAATGTTTCTACGGGGGAAAGGATGTTACACCCCGTAATACCAGAGTTACTAATTGAGAACGTGATTCAGGAATCAAGATTTGAAGGTTGAAAGGAAAGAATATTTACATTTTCCTCCGATTTTTTTTTGGAAAAATGTGACGACGGAAAAATTATTAACTTGGAGTTTAATACTTCTAATTGAATTTATGGGATTAGTATTGGATTACGAAGAATTGGAATTGATAATATGGGGTCCGCCGAGAATTTCACAATTTCGCGGGGCCCTTCAATTTTAAGATATTTGGGCTACATATCTTGATATTTTGAAGAGGAAATTATTGACCAATTAGAGGGCAACATGTGTCCCTCTCCACTTGTCATTACAAGATATTTTTTATATAGGATAAGTATTGGAAGACTTATTTCATTTACACAAAACTTCATCTTTCCAGAAAGCTCTCTTCTCTCTCCCTTAAGCTCTCAATTTCGAAAATCCTTTAGCCAAGAACAACAAGATTAGTTAACTTCCTTCTCCAAGATTAAGAACCCTAATCAAGTGCTAAACCAAGTTAACTCTCCAAAACCCTCCAAGAATCCATTTGGGTCGAGAATGGCCATTAAAACCATAGCTTGTTCGTCGACTTTTTGGAAGTAAAACGTGAAGGGAAGATGGATATAAGGTTGTAGTGGATACATGGAAGCGATTGGAACTTGGAAAGTGGAGCAAAGCGAAAATTGTGGGCCGAATCTCTAGGAACTGTTTGGACGTTTTTTTTGGCTTGAAAAAGGTAAAAATTCTTCCTTCTCTTGAAGTAATTGGATATTGCATATTGTTATAATGTATAGATGAGCTTGTGCTAAAAAGAATGAAGAATAAAAAATGTTTGTAGTGGATACATGGAAGTGATTGAAACTTGAAGAAGTGGAGCAAAACGAAAACTGTGGGCCGAATCTCTAGGGACTGTTTGGACATTTTTTTGGCTTGAAAAAGGTAAAAATTCTTCCTTCTCTTGAAGTAATTGGATATTGCATATTGTTATAATGTATAGATGAGCTTGTGCTAAAAAGAATGAAGAATAAAAAATGTTTGGACAATTTTTGTGAAGTTGGCCGAGAATTGGGACAAATTTAGTGTCTTGGATTCGTTGGTCATTATTACTGTTATTTTTACTTGTTACATGTTATTAAATGAAGGAAATATTGTTGTTGGTAGTTGATATGATTTATATAACGTGTTGTAATGTGAATTGGATTATAAGGAATGATGGAAAAGGACTTTGGATTATTGTAGTTGTTGTGGCCGAGAAACTGCCCAAAACTGTTAGACGTTGTTATGTCGTTTTATGGACTGTTTCGTGGTGCGATTATGTTGAAAAATCAGCCACCAACATGCATGATTAATGTGGTAAAATTGTTAATGAAAATCCTAAGGAATAATGGTGTAAAAGGGTGTTAAATGCTTCACATTTTACCCTTATCGTTGATAGAATTGTGGACTATTTTTATGGACTGTTTTGTATAGATTAAGGAGCCGAATTTTACACGTCAAGTAGGCGTGTAATCCCCTTTGGTTGTTGTTTTGATTGTGTCTTAAACGGGGCTTGATTGTTGTTGAATTTGGGCCTTGAAAAATGTGAAAAAGTGTGTATTTATAGGGGAAGTGATGCCCAAATTTTCATAGAAAAAGGAGATGAGCACGTATTGATATGCGTGTTATTGTTGTTATAGGTTGAAGTACATTGAGACGTATTCTAGATTGTAGAGTTGGTTAGTCGCCAAAAAAGTATGTGAACTATCCTTTCTTCTTCTAGCATGATTTCTTTTTATAAAGTGAGTGGATCCTACTCCTTAATGATGTAATTCTCTTGATAGTACTTGGATTTTATAAAATGAAAGTTGTTATAATCCATTCTCTTGATAGTACTTGAATTTTATAAAATGGAAGTTGTTAAAATTCATTCTCTTGATAGTACTTGGATTTTATAAAATGGAAGTTGTTATAATCCATTCTCTTGATAGTACTTGCATTTTATAAAATGAAAGTTGTTATAATCCATTCTCTTGATAGTACTTGGGTTTATAAAATGGAGATTGTTATATCTATTCCTTTGATAGTACTTCGAGTTTTTTAAAAACGAAAGATTGTTATATCTATTTCATTAATAGTACTTTGAGTTCCAAAAAGGAAGTTGTTCTAACTACTTCATTAATAGTACTTTGAGTTCCAAAAAGGAAGTTGTTCTAACTACTTCATTGATAGTACTTGGGGTTTCTAATATGAAAGATTGTTATATCTATTCTCTTGATAGTACTTTGGGTTGTCTAAATGAAAGTTATTTTATTTTAGTTCATTTAGAGTCAAATGATTTATTATAAAGGAAAGGAATGTACGGTGAACGTACATAGTACTTTTGGGTTCAATTCCCTAATATTACTTGGTGTGTATTGTGGATGTACATAGTACTTTGGGTTCAATTCCCTATTATTACATGACATGAGAATGCCTTGAGTTCTTCTAAAATGATAGTTCATTCTATTTGTGCTAATGAGAGTCGGAGATGATTTAAATTGTACATAGTTGCTTGTGATAGCTATATGTGTACAGTTCTTGATATCTGGACTGCGTCCCTCACTAGAGGACAGATATCATTATATATAGATGTATGTGGGTTAGAGTCCCATGACACTATATTATTCTCCCGACAACATTATATATAGATGTATGTGGGTTAGAGTCTCATGACACTATATTATTCTCCCGACGACATTATATATAGATGTATGTGGGTTAGAGTCACGTGACACTATATTACTCTCCCGACAACATTATATATAGATGTATGTGGGTTAGAGTCCCATGACACTATATTATTCCATGGACTAACTCTTCATGATTTGGGTTCAAATCCCATGTTACCATATATGCATATGTGGGTTTGAGTCCCATGATGCTATATACATACATATGCGGGTTCAAGTCCAGTGATGTGGTATTCTGAGGGTAGGTGTCCCTGATTGTGACATGACAGTATTTGTGTGTATTATTCCATGGACCGAGTATCCATGTTTCGGTAACTCCCATGACAATATTTGTGTATAATGTTCGGGTTCAACTCTCATGAAAGTATTTATTTATTTGGACAGACTTTAATAATTTGAAAAAGGTATAGTTGATTTTCATTACTCTCAGTTTAAAAAGGATACAATTGACTCTTACTTTGAAAAGACACAGTGTACTGGTATTTGATTGTTATACTTGTCTCTTGTTATCTTTTTGGCTTGTTATAATCTCATTTACAGTACTTATTGTTTCACATACTTGGTACATTTTCCGTACTGACCCCCTTTCTCCGGGGGGCTGCGTTCATGCCGCAGGTTTAGGTACGCATTTTGGTGATTTGCAAGTGTAGGATCATTGCTCAAAGTTTTTGGGATAGCTCCATTGTTCTGGGGCTTATCATTTTGGTACTAATCTTTCGATACAGACTTTTGTACATTTATAGGTACAACGAGGCCTTGTTCCGTCATAGTATATTGTCCAAACTCTTAGAGGTCTGTATTCATATGTGGGATTGGACTCGTGTACAATGTAGTTTCATTTTGCCCCATATATATATAGCGGTGGTCTTGCCGGCTTTGCCTTTGCTTGTTTAAAAAAAATGATGATGAGTATCTTTATCTTCCGCGGGTTACTTGGGATGAATGGGTAGAAGGGTGCCCAGGTAGGACACCAGTCGCGGGCCCAGAGTTCGGGTCGTGACAGTAATGCCTTAAGGTATAACTTGTCAGAATAGGCATTGTTTGCTCTGAAACTATCTTATATTTTTTTTTTGAATTTGTTGGGTTCGAATCCAGAACCTAAGATGTATTTTTGTCCATTTTTATAGAAAAAATTAAAGAACAAAAAATTGTGACAAAAATTAAAGACCACCCGAAATAGAGACATTTGTGCTAATTCACGGGGGCCCTATTTGCATTTTGCCATTTAACGCACAATCACATTTTATATCTTTTTATATTTGTAACCAATTATGGATTTTCATTGTTGTTAGGCTTCGAGACTTGAATCAGCTTTCATGATATCAGAAAGCATGTTGTTTGACAATTTTATACAAAAGAAACTTCGTCCATATATACCAAGCAATTAAGATGATAATCACGCATTTCTTCTTATGCAATTAGTAAGTTTAAGACTTGGTAGAAGATATGGCCAGCTTGCTGGTAAAAGGTTCTTGCCTAGTAAAAGGTTTGAATTCCCTCGGCAGATATCGTCCTCCTGGGCATATTCCAGTGATAAAGTCTGACGCTATAAGGCGCGCGGGTATGTGTAGTGTGAGTTCGATCCCCGCCAAGCCTATGAGGGGGTTAACCTTGTATCATTGATTTGTTGTACGCTCTTAGATATTGGTCACTGGAGCACATCCCGCGATTTACCTGATAATGGGGTGCTGAGGGACCGGTCCCATTATCCCCAGGAGCCTAGTACAAGTACTTGTGCATGTACTAGCGATATGAATGTACAAGTCGTCTCGAGACCTGTGTTATCAAAAAAAAGACTTGGTAGAAGATTATTCCAAGATAAAAAAAAACATATAATAGTAAGCATGCAATTATTTTGTCAAAACTGATTGACACAATTACATTGACTTTGGAGGCTCAAGCTACATACTGCTAGGGCATAGGCTTTATTCAGATAAAGAACCACTTATGTGAGATGCCTGAATGTTATGCCATAATAAATGAATGATCAATTATCCAACTTTTCCTTGCCAATTATTTTATTAACTTCAGAAAAAATAGCAACAAGTTTGCGTTGCAAGGCAAAATTTAGATGCATAAAAGTCCTGAAATCAGCTATATATCCGTGCACTCCCCCACTATTAGTACTTCCACACTAGTACTAAGTACCCTTGTCAAAGGTTTTCCATGGGACCAAGTTCTTTAGAAAAATGAAAATGCTATGTAATTCTACTGTGTAGATCAACGACATGGTTCTTAGAAGAAAATAACTACTCCATTAGTTAAACAAGAGGGGGGAAAAGGGCAAATTTATTTAAGTTGGGATTAGTTTTAGTTAAATTATTTTCTTTTCCTATTTCTGTATAGTAGTGGGGTTCAAATTTTTGTAGGTGGAGAACACTTCACCACTTTGGTTTTGTCAAAGTTCCCATAATTCAAGTTAGGATAATGTTAGCATCATTCACGACAAACCAATATATAAAAATAGAACTAGAGAATATAGAAAGGAATAAATTTCAATTAGTACATCTTTCAATATAATATAATCCTTTTGTCCCAAATTTATATGACAGACTTTTTTTAGTTAATGCGAAAATGAATAACACATTTTTTTATTTGATAATAATTTAACTTTAGATTTATTTTTTACGTTTAATGAGATAATCTATAACTACGTAAATATCTTTAGCTTATTTTAGACATCAAAATTTAAAAAATCTTAATTTATTTTTTAAATTTCTATATAAATCAAACTCACTTAGTATCAAATGGGATGGTGGGAGTAATTGTCTAGTGTTTCCCCCGATCCTCACGTTCTGCTTCCAATACCACCTTTTCTTAATGTTCTCTCACGTCCCATTTTAATTTTTTTTTCTTTCAAACATTTCATTTTATAATCTACATAGGAAGTAAGGTACCTTGTCAAATTAACCGTCCAACTGTCCGAATAGCTTTTTTCCCCCCCACTTTATCAGGGTCTCATGGAGTGATCAATCATTGAAGAAGGGAAAAAAAAACAAGAAAAGATAATATACTTAACAAAATTGATCAAGGTAAACAGCCCTTTTAATATAGTACATAAAAATGCTTGACTCTTCATTCATGCTGTTCTTTTGCCGTGAGAAAACACATAATTATGTCAACCTTTTATGTTTATAGAGAGAGATTTTAGGATTTTGCTATTCATATTCTTGGACTTGTTTTTCTTTCATGGTTCCAACTTCTAGGTTGTCAGGAAAAAACTAACCCCATTTCCTTGTTTTCTTCCTGCATTTATTCTTGGATTCCTATTTTTTTTCTTTGTTTATTTAACAGATGTAGCTTCAAGCTTACTTCTTTATATATTTTACTATAAATAGGATCTGAACCATAACAGTGTTATATTTTATTCCCAGAGGGGTTATCTTTGGTTGGTCGATCTAGCAGCATCTTTGTGTGGGTCAGCTCAGTTTCTGCTGTAGTGTCATTTCAGCAAGAATCAACATTCTGTTGAAGGATTTTGGATTTTGATTTTCTAGGGTTCTTTTAACCCCAAATATTTGGCCTTTTTCCTGAGAAAGATTGGATTTTGATTATCTGGGGTTCTTTTAAACTCAAAGATTTGACCTTTTTCTTGAGAAAGATTGGATTTTTATCTCAAGTTTGTGAATTTCTTGAGAAAAAAGGTCATTCTTTTATGTATTCTTCAAGGGATTGAGCAATGTTTATTTCCACTGAAGATGAACATATCTCATTGCCTTTGGCAAATGGGAAAGTTTTGGAGAATTCTTCTCCAATAGGATCAAATCCAGATTCCAATGATGATGAGCCTTCCCAAGATATTCCTTCAACTTTCACAGATGTCAATGTGGTTCAAGAGAATGAAAAGTTTCAGCTTGAGCAGAGAATTTTGAATTTAGAAGGTGCTTTTTTTCTTGGGATTTGTTTGTAGTTTGAATGAGTTGCAAAACATTCTTGATCTGAACTTTCTTTTCTTTTTCTCTTATGGTTTGCAGGTGAAATTGCAAGTTTGAGGCATAAAGAGAGATCTCTGGATGAAAAAAGAAGAGTAGCATTGAATAAGATACTGGACATTAAAGGTGATTTCTAGTTTGGATATTTACTTTATTTGAGATCTTCTAGATTGAGACATTAATATTTCCAAATATAGGTTGCATTCGGGTGTTTTCCCGAGTTAGACCATTTTTACCAACAGATAAACGGAGAAATCATCAACCGATTTCCGTTGAATCGGAGAAGATTGTAGTAAGATCTGGTGGAAGCAGGAAAGAATTTGAATTTGACAAGGTTTTCCCTCAGGAATCAATCCAAGGTTGGTAACATATTTATGTTCTAAAAATTTGACTATCTTATTTCCAAAGTAATTGAATTTGTTATGCTTGGAACATTCTGTAGAAAATGTTTTTGCTGAGGTTGACCCAATTATCAGATCTGCACTTGATGGGCACAATGTATGTATATTAGCTTATGGACAAACTGGAACTGGCAAGACATATACTATGGTTAGTTATCTTATTGTTATTGTAGGGTTAAATTGTCATGGAGAATATTTATAGAGATGAACTAGGTGCTTTTGTTGTGTTCTTTAGGAGGGAACTACCGAGTCTCCAGGGATCATTCCTCGTGTTCTTCAGGAGCTTTTTCACCTTTCCTCTTTAGATAGCTTGATTTCGTTTACATTTTCGATTAGCATGCTCGAAGTCTATTTGGGAATTATAAGGGATTTGCTTGCTCCAAGACCTTCCAGTCGGAAATACACCGCATCAAGATGGTAATTCCTAATATCTTGTCCTGACCCTATAAAGGAGGATGTAATTTGATAACCCACTATGAATTTTCTGGTATAGTTTGGCCTAACTCTATTACAGCAATCTAAATATTCAAACAGATTCAAAAGGATCTGTTGAAATCGACGGTCTAACTGAGGTGGAAATCTCTAATTTTACTAAAGCAAAATGGTGGTATCATAAGGGGAGGCGAGTTAGATCAACATCGTGGACGAATGTAAATGAAACATCCAGCAGATCGCATTGGTGGGTGTCCAGTTTGTGTTAAAAGCCTTTCCCATCTTCAATTGGATTACTCTGGTTCGACAGTTATGGTATCTGTTTTAGTTATTTGTATTTAGCTTGACGAGGATCAATATATATCGCTATGGGGATGCGTTGGGTGGTAAAGGAGAAGCAAGCAAACTGTGGATGGTTGACCTAGGAGGGAGTGAGCGCCTACTTAAAACGGGAGCTACTGGACAAACCCTTGACGAGGGGAGGGCGATAAATCTCTCTCTTTCTGCACTAGGTGATGTTATTGCAGCTCTTAGAAGAAAGAGAGGCCATGTTCCTTATAGGTAGGTGAATATATACGGGTTTCTGACTTGCAAAAAAAATCTGGTTTACTTTTCTGCATTTAGGTAGTACTTTCTTCATGTTCTTCTTGCTTTGAGTTTTATTTTGTTCTACTATCACTGCCCAACAGAAGAAGTTTTATTTTGGAAGTGTGATTAAAGTTAACTAATGAAGTTACAACTTTTGATTGCAGAAACAGCAAATTGACACAAGTTCTCAAGGATTCTTTAGGTAAATTCTCTCATTCCTGAAGAGCCATTTTCTAGTATGCAAGTCAGAACTATTACGCTTTTCACATTTTGAACAACGATAATTTTGTGATAGCAGTAGTGCAATATTTCGTTGCATCCACTCGGTTTGTTAGGAGATTTAAGGAATCGTGGAATTTTGACTTCTTGACATTTGATGTAAAAAACTCTCTTGTTCGGCTTCGTACTTAAACATCTAATGTGTTAAGTTGTTGATGTTATTTTCTTTGAACTTTACTTCTTTAGGTGATAGCTCAAAAGTTTTAATGGTAGTCCATGTTAGCCCATACGAAGAGGATGTTGGAGAGACAACATGCTCCTGTACCTTTGCAAAGAGAGCAAGAGCAGCGGAATGCAACAGAGAACTCTCAAAAGTAATCCTCTCCGGGTTTTTTTCACTATCGTTTCTGATGACCTTGTGACTTATCCTTATTTATTGTTTTGTATCCCTTTAGGAATCAAAGAAGCAAAGAGAAAAGAGGATAGCGGAGCTTGAGGAGCAAATGAAGGAAGCTGAAGAAGGATTTACAGAACTAAACACTCAAATACAGAAAGCTGAATTTCTATTGAGCGAGAACAAAAGGCTTTTCATGAAGAAATATCAGCCACTTGAAGATGAAGAAATCTTTCCTATAACCCCAAAGGAAAACGTCGCTGAAGTCACAGTAACTCCAAGAAATTCCGAGAAGGGACTAAAAACGAATGTCACTAGCTCAGTGCCTCGATTCATGAGTTCCACGGTTGCC
Source organism: Przewalskia tangutica (assembly GCA_029844215.1). Taxonomy (NCBI): domain Eukaryota; kingdom Viridiplantae; phylum Streptophyta; class Magnoliopsida; order Solanales; family Solanaceae; genus Przewalskia; species Przewalskia tangutica. The sequence continues at coordinate 18,830,673 of CM056721.1, forward strand.
AGTCGAGTAAGGGAGACTACAGCAGAAAAAGAAATCCATAGCAGACCAACAAATTTGAGATCATGGGCTAGGAGCTCTATGCAAATTTCTGGCTCACAATCAAACAGCTTTGATCGTCGTCTCAAAGCACAGCTACGAAGTACTTCAAATAAAAGATCACGATACAGTGAGACTCATACCATAGGAGGGGATATTAAGTGTGCTGATGATTCAGATATCAAGCCATCTGTCTTACCACAAAGCAAAGTTATCGATCCCTCGGATCCAAAGCCTAGAAGACCACTAGCTCACCACAGAAGAAGGATGTCTGATCTGCTCTAACTATTACAAGAATGGATCAAAGGTGCTTTAGTTTTTTTCCCCCCCTTTTGGTGTTTTGACTTGTATTTGTCGTTGCTGTTGTGACGGCCATTGTTTTTATTTTCTTTTTGGTCTGGAAGTGCTTCAAGACTATGAGAGAATTCTTTCGGGATTTATGTGTTATAGGTGTGATGCTGATATTTCTTGAGGTAGGATTAATTTTATATGGAGTGTTTAGCAAAAAGAATTGGTTTCTTTGGGCTTGTGTTTTTACATCAAATGTCATCTTTTTGAGACAGTGTGAAGTCATGCTGTAACCATTTTTACTGCAGTTTATAATGTATTAACAGAGACTGACAATTACAAGTTTGCTGCTCCTCCTCTATATGTTTTATTAGTTTAGATTTACAATATGAATGAACATTGAGTGAATCTCAGAAACGAATCACTCAAATCTTTCCTTTGTGAATATCATTTGGTTTCATTAACCAATCTGGAAAAACGAAAAAAATTAAGTAAATTACTTTCCAAAAAGAAGTCTTATATTCGGGAGACCCAATAATATTGATCAAATCTTCTGTTTGTATTTGAAAATCCACTTAATGTTTATAAATAAATTATCAAATATTTTTTTTGGAATTCAGAACTCATAAATTCAAAATTTTAATTACGGGTCCGCGTGCGTGAGCTAGAGAGGTAGAAATTAATTGTGGTGCGCGCAAAACTGCAAGCTAGCCCACACACCATGCTTATATATATATATATATATATATATATATATGTTGGAAATTTGCCTTTGGCGGAGGTTGGGTCCGCCCATCTTCAATGACTTAAACATCATGGTTCCACATGTTGGAGAACCTGGTTCTTTACACGTGCTTAATCTACTAAGTGAGTAGATGACCGTAGGGCCAAAAATCGTCAAATTCCATTGAGAAATGGAAGAGATATTGGTCCGCAGAGTATGGTGTTTGAGACATGGAAGAGTGGTGTGGGACAAATCTACCACATCGGTAGGAAAGGGAAGAATCGTTCATGATATAAGTCTAAACTGAATAAGGGATTGGGACCCCAAGGGGTAACCCATGTGTTTGAAGGAGGGAGGACCTAGGTGTGCTTGGGTTCGAGACTAGGCCCACACGCACGCCACCACCCGGTCAAGTCGGGTCGTGGGCAGTGGGCTTATTCTGACATTATCTTTTTGGACCCCAGACTTTATTATATTTATAGTTTGGTCCCTGAAGTTTCTGGAAGGTAATTGCTTGGAGCGCCCTGCGTGACTGCTTGGCGGCTAAATGTCGAAATGAGCTCCCACCAACGGTAAAGTCAGAGTTTAATGTCATTAAGGGGTTAGAAACGTTGGACACTTATTCCTGAACGTTTTGGCTCTTCATTGAGCCTCTTAAACAACCCTATTAATAGTCATTACACCCAATTAACACCTCCCATCATCCTTAAAATATATAACAAGATCTTATTTCAGATTTGAGAGGAGACATGATATACTCTATACACACAATGAACATAAGAGAAATACTCTCTACACTTGGATGATTTCATACTTGATGAAATCTCTTCCTTTCTTGCAATCTTACACACTCAAAGATCCTTCTAATCTAGCAAACACTTGAGTTCCCTTTGCTCATTTGTTTGATTGTTGTTTTATCTTGAGAGATAAGTTGTCATTACACCGTTGAAAGGATATACGGGACAATATTATCTTAAGGATAGATCAAAAATTTGGTCGATTCAGCAAGCCAATTATCTTGTTATATTTCCAGATTCTAAACATATTGTTGTTATTGTTCTCAAGGGGCTTGTTGCAGTTTCAACAAGGATCTCAAGATTTCAAGAAGAAGCAAATACCGAAGATCATGATCATCAACACTTATTGATGTTGACACAACTGATGTTAGGCTTCAAGCTTATTATATTGTAATTGTAATTGATTATCCTTTCTAAGCACTAGTGATAGTTGTACAATGTTCCCTACATCCACTGTAATAATACTCACAATATATAATGAGAGAGAAGCCTATATGTGTGTATATTTGATTAGAGTTGCTAAATCATTGTGTGTCCAGATTAACCAGAAAACTACTAGTACTACTTCTATTATTAGCACTTAAAAACTCCTAACCCTAGACTTCACCCTCAAGAAAGAAAACGGCTCTTAATAGACATGGAGACTAATTAGGACAATTACTCCTACATGTAACATTGACTCAGATGTTAGAAAGCCAACAGTTGGAAAACCAAAAAGTCTGAAAATGGAAGAAGTAAGTAATACGGAATAACCCGAGGGGTTTGAAGTTCCAGGAAAGAGAAGAAAGTCTGTCGTCTTGTCAAATCTCTGTGCGAACTAAAACAAGCCCAAATATTGGCAATAAAACATTTTATTGTATTCTAATATCGAATGGTATCTCCTCAAATGTATGTTTCAACATGAAATGATATGAGTACTACAGATGACATCTTAGGAGTTGGAATCCCTAAGACATCTAACAGACTGGTCTAATTCCAACTCCTCTATGAGGAGTATGACAGTCTCGTTGAAGTCACCAATGGATTTAAATCATAGTATTGATTGGAATCATGGTGCACTCATATGCCAGGAGGGATATGCTCGGGTCACACTGCAATTGATCTAGTATCGAATCATAACATAAGATCAGTTGAACTAAGGTTAACTCGTGATTCTGGAAATGATCAACAGAAGGCGTTAAATAAGATGTGACGACATCAGAATTATTCGCTTATCTATGAATTATGACAGTCTGTATGTCCAGTGGCTTTGGGTGAACAAATGATGCAAATTGGACATAAGACCTGAAGAACACCAATGCACATGGTGTGTCTTAGGAAAATCCTCTAAGCAAATCTTGCATCAGACGATTCATGATGGAATTGGAGGTCATGGCTTTGCACAAAGCATGATAAGAAGTTGGGTAACTTCACGACCTCTTAGAGGATGTCCCTTCTTGGGAGTAACTCGTGTCTGCTCTAGTTTGACACTGTGAGAGCACGAATGATGGTGTTTGGACATACATGTCGCAGACATAAAATCGTATGGCAGTTGATCGAGTGACACATCCTTGATTACAAATCGAAGGATATAACAGACCCTTTAACGATAAAGGGTTACCCACAGATCAGGATGTCTTCATGTCTAGGGGAATTGGCTTAAAACCCAATCAATAAGAATCGATATAGTGGACACCCAACCTTACGGACTAGAGATCCCAGGGATAAGGTTCAATGGGAAAACTAAACTGTAAAGGTTCAGTTGAGCGCTTCGGTGAAAGCAAGAGCACTTCGGACAATGATTTCTCCTTAAGAAACATAATCAAAGGTCATTCCCGTGATAGACAAAAAGTGTTACCTGCAAGAGGGGTAAAAGGATAGGTTTCCAAAACCTTTAATGATCCTCCAAAGTTGAGGTTTAAGGAAATTTTTAATGGTTCCTAACGCTTGTGTAGCTGGGTATTGCAGGATTCCATGTAGGAGAACACTTATTTAAGTGCGAGGATAGACCGCCTCAAATGAACGCACTTAAGAATCCAAGGGTGTCCACGACCCACGACGGACAAAACATAAAGAAGGACTGAGTAGGAAAGATGTTGTGTTGATACTATTGTCTTGGCATATATTAAACACTGACGGTTCAAGACATCACGTTCACCGCGCAGTAAATATGTCCGATGGTATTCTACTATGGAAGGTTCAAAGTTACAGCTACCTCTCCAGATGCAACATTGATTCGGAAAAAAGATTGCTGAAAGAAGACACCATGTGTGTGCACCAAAATCTCTTCCAAGAGGGGATTGTTGGAAATTTGCCTTTGGTGGAGGTTGGGTCCGCCCATCTTCAATGACTTAAACATCATGATTCCACATGTTGGAGAACCTGATTCTTTACACGTGCTTAATCTACTAAGTGAGTAGATGACCGTAGGGACAAGAATCATCAAATTTCATTGAGAAATGGAAGAGATATTAGTCTGCAAAGTAAGGTGTTTGAGACATGGAAGGGTGGTGTGGGACAAATCTACCACATCGGTAGGAAAAGAAAGAATTGTTCATGTTATAAGTCTCTAAACTGAATAAGGGATTGGGACCCCAAGGGGTAACCTATGTGTTTGAAGGAGGGAGGACCTAGGTGTGTTTGGGTTCGAGACTAGGCCCACGCGCGCGCCACCACCCGGTCGAGTCGGGTCGTGGGCAGTGGGCTTATTCTGACAATATCTTTTTGGACCCCAGACTTTATTATATTTATAGTTTGGTCCCTGAAGTTTCTGGAAGACAATTTCTTCCGGAGGCCGCGACGCTAAATGTCCAGTGAGCTCCCAGCAACGGTAAAGTCAGAGTTTAATGTCATTAAGGGGTTGGAAATGTTGGACACTTATTCCTGAACGTTTTGGCTCTTCATTGAGCCTCTTAAACATCCCTATTAATAGTCATTACACCCAATTAACACCTCCCATCATCCTTAAACTATATAACAAGACCTTATTTCAGATACACTATATACACAATGAACATAAGAGAAATACTCTCTACACTTGGATGATTTCAGACTTGATGAAATCTCTTCCTTTCTTGCAATCTTACACACTCAAAGATCCTTCTAATCTAGCAAACACTTGAGTTCCCTTTGCTCATTTGTTTGATTGTTGTTTTATCTTGGGAGATAAGTTGTCATTACACCGTTGAAATGATATATGGGGCAATATTATCTTAAGGATAGATCAAGAATTTGGTCGATTCAGCAAGCGAATTATCTTGTTATATTTCCAGATTCTAAACATATTGTTGTTATTGTTGTCAAGGGGCTTGCTTCAGTTTCAACAAGGATCTCAAGATTTCAAAATGGAGCAAATATCGAAGATCAAGATTATCAACACTTATTGATATTGACACAACTGATGTTAGACTTCAAGCATATTATATTGTAATTATAATTGATTATCCTTTCTAAGCACTAGTGATAGTTATACTCACAATATATAATGAGAGAGAAGCCTATATGTGTGTATATTTGATTAGAGTTGCTAAATCATTGTGTGTCCAGATTAACCAGAAAACTACTAGTACTACTTCTATTATTAGCACTTAAAAACTCCTAACCTTAGACTTCACCCTCAAGAAAGAAAACTACTCCTAATAGACATGGAGACTAATTAGGACTTTTACTATCGTGTAAACCAAAAAGGCCTTTTTTATTTTATTTTGAATGAGATTTTGTTCAAAAATAGGTCAAAATAAAATAAGCAAAAACAGAAAACTTGTTAAAGAAAATTACTGTTCCCGACGAGAAATAAGAATAAGGCCTGTGAAATTTCCGGCATTCTATTTATATCAAATCATATAATTTACTGGTTAAATAATAAATAAATATGATAATGTATATTGATTAACTAGTATGATAATAAATATATATAAAGACTTATGTCATTTTTCATTGAATTGGTATATGATAAAAAAAAATTACCATAAGCAATTAGGCATGTTTGTTTAAGCCAAAAAATTAAAACAATCCAATTTGGACTAAATAACATATTTAATTTTCCGAAATCAAGCAAGTCCTATTTATTTTAGTTATCCAAAAAAAGAAAAACATTCAACTTTTACTTTCCTTGTTAATCCTTAATAAGGTAATTAATTAAACCAAAAAGAAAGGACAAATGAAGAGAAGGTCTCCTTGTTAAATACTGATAAATTAGGAAATTATTACAAACAAAAAAAGAAAGAGAATTCGTTAGCAATAAGTCATTGTTATGGAAAAGATAACAACGTCGTAAGCTAATTTTGTTTTTGGTAATTACCATAAGAAAAAACAAGGTAAGCTAATAATTTGAAGATCTTCTCTATTTATTTTCTTTGAAGGCCCTGTTTTAATTCGTAAAAGTGAATTCTTAATTTGGCTAAGACCTACGAATTATTGGTTTTTACAGTAAATTCTGACTGATACTACTTAATAAAAAAAAAAATCTTAAATTTTTTTGTTTTTCGGAGGCCCTGTGCGATAGCACAGCTCACACGAGTCCAAAAACTACCCAATTTATTTCCAATACAAGTCAAACCAAATATAAAAAAGCAGTCAACGTTTCCTTTTAAAGAAAGTAAATAAAACCAAATAGGAAAATGAAAAGAACGTTTCATTAGTTTTAAGTTTAAGGCGGCGGAGAAAAATTAGGAAATCAATTATGAAAAAGAGAAAACATTTTCAATAGGAAACTACCAATTTTAATAGCTTTAGGAACCTTACCTAATCGGTATCTAATTTCCAACTTCTCCCTATAAATACGTTTATATTTACAGCAACATACTCATGCCGTGGGGTTTTGAGAAGGGTACAGTGTATACATAGAATTCTAAATCATATCTGTGAAGGATAGAGTTACCCCGGGAATTTCAAATCAGTGTAAAGAGAATGGGCACAGGGAAGAAGAAGATACAGATAGAGAAAATCACAAAGGAAACATCTAGAATGGTGACATTCTCGAAAAGACGCAAAGGACTTTTTAAAAAAGCTAAGGAACTCGAATACATGACGGGTTCTCGTGTTGCCTCTGTTGTTTTTTCACCCACCGGAAGGCCTTACACTTGCGGGGACGTTAATTCTGCTATACAGAGACATTTTTCTGCTAGTAGTAATTGTAAGGAACCATCAACATCAGGGATGAATTCCCATCATTCTAATACTGATGTAGTTGTTTCTGTAGCAACCCCGAGGAGGAACAGTCTCCGCGATTGGGTGGAGGGTATCGACGTTGAAAAATGTCAATTAAATCAACTTTTAATGTTGAAGGAGCAATTGGAAGGAACAAGAGAGCAGCTTTCTTCAATGGAAGATTCTGAATCTTTTCAAGCTTTGTTCAGAGTGACTCACTCCTAAATTAGGAATTTAATTATTTAATTTATCTATTTATTAGAATTGTACTTTTCTATCTTTGCATCTTGCAAAGATCTTAATTAAATGTTCATGATCAATATGTAGATTGATATCTAAATAAGAAGTTATATTGGAAGATGGAGAGAAAGAGATTATTAATGAATTATTTTCTGCAGCTTTCTTTGCATGCGGTGAACAATGTAAAAGTCCACTTGACCAGCTCAATTGATTTCACGGAGATATTTGGAGCAATGATCTAAAGATTGAATTTCGTCTCTTGAAATAAAGAATGGCCTCATGCAAAGACGTGACTGACTCCTAACTTTCAAATCGGTTTCACCATAATTTACCTTTTTCACATATTTGTAGGATCGGGACGTGGAACTCTCGGAGCGAGAGATTCTACCTGTTTGGAGCAACAATGATAATAAAGCTATGTTCTTTTCCTGTGGCAGCCTTAAAACAATGACTTTTTGACAAGTAAAACATCCGCGGGTTATTTTTATTAAGCATCCAGCATGTTTGAAGTAAAATATTAATTAAGCAGCATGTTTTAATAGGTGTCTAAGAAAGAAAATGCAAAATTCTAAGGAAAAGGTTTGTTTTACCATCTTCTTATTTTTCTTCCCTCTTTATATTTCCAAAGTTTTGGAAGTGATTATTCCTATTTGTAACTTTACCTTATAAATTCTTTAGCTTAATATTTTGTACAATTACTAGTGACATCCATTAGTGAGATTTATCGATAATGTTGCATTTCATTTATATCTTTTTACTAATTAATAACTTCAATTATTTTTTGGAATTGCATTGGCTATTAGGTAACATTTTTAAAATAATGAAAATTAACTGAACTGTACCGATACCGAAGGAAAATCAAAATAATGGGACGGTTTTGAAAACTCTAATTTTGGTTATACAAAATAAAATAACTGAAAAATTGATATAATATAAATACTATAAAATAACCGACCGAAGCGTACACTGTCGTTTGATTTATGCTGCTATGTGTATTTTGTTTGTTTTATTTACCTGCATTAGTTATTGATTCTTTTTCAGAAGTCGCTATCATGATTTAGTCGCTTTGTTTGTCTTTGCTTGTGCTTTGTCTTGAGGCGATGGTTTCTCAGAGACGGCCGCTCTACCTACCAAGGTAGAGTTAAGATTTATGTACACTCTACCCTCTCCAGACCCCACGTTGTGAAATTTCACTGGGTATGTTGTTGTAATCAGTGTAACAGTTGCAAGAATTTTCGCCCTCCCAAAGGGACTATTGAAATCATCATTTCCAGAAGTATGCTCCTAGTACCTTGAGGGTAAGACAGCTCTCTCATGGTAAGCCATCTATTCCATTACATCAGTATTAGGCAAATCCAAACAATTCCTAAGCACTAAGAAAGGTACCAGAAATCATCTTCAAATTATTGAAAACTGAGTCGCGATGCCAATGGAGAACCTTAAAACAAAACTACCATTATGTCACATATCAAGAAATCAAAATCTCCATAACAGAAATCAAACACTCAGCATTTGTAGTAAACAACTTGTGCTGCAATACTTCCTAGTCATCGTCCTGCTGCTGTTTAAGCACATCTATCTCACTTCACCATTGAAGACTTTTTTTTTGAGAATGAAGTGATCTATTTGTAATGCTGAGAGACCTCCAATACAACCTTGTCCATGAACTGGCATTTCTTGTCAAATCCCCATCCTGGGTTGCTCTGTAAAAAAGGTAACCTTCAGATATTGCGATAGTGGAAACATTAGAAGCAGGTGTCTACGTAAAAGATGAGACAGTTGCAATATATCATTATCTTCTCGATACATGCTTACTTCAAGGGAAAAAACATCTAATTAATAGAACTAAATTAGGATTTCCAAAGGAGCCAAAGATCTTTGATACAAGGAAAACAAAAGGAGCCAAAGATCTTTGATACAAGAACGAAAAAAGAAAGATGATAATGAGTAATAATATTCAAATTGAACATTAGCAAGTATATCCTAAATAACGGGTTATTAGGGCTAGTCTCCTTTAAAGAGGATAGTTATTCTTTTATAACTAAATGAAGGACGATAATAGTTACTTGGTGGGAAGACAACCTATCTTCATTATAGGAGCACGAAACTCCCACACGAAATGTTGATAGACTTGCCTTCGTAAGTGCATTCCGTGTTGGATAAAATGACAAGTATAATTAATTTTTTTTAAACTATTATTTCTCTATTCATTGTTTGACCTTTTTAAGTAATAAAAGACCTCATTATTTTTTGGGGAAAGGGTCATATTTGCCCTCAACGTTTAGGAAAGGTTTGAATTTGTCCTCCGTTAACGTTTGAAGTCAAATATGCCCTCCGTTAGTCCAAACTTATCTGCCACGTCGGAGCCACGTGGAGGACACGTGGCAAAATGGGACCCACACCTTCACCCCAAAACTTCAACTGCTGGCGTTGCCGCCACTGGTTGCCGGAAATGGAAAATGAAAACTGAAACAGTCGAGCTTCGGGAGTGGGTGTAACTTGAAGAGGATGATGAGGCGAACACACTAGTACCACGCTCTGTCGTCGTCGATGCTGGATTTGACCGGAAAAAGCCAAAAACCCGTCGGAATTTTTTATTTGATCGACCGGACGATTGGCTTGGAATTGAAAGTCGTGGTTGGGTGCAAAATGTCGGCGTGTGGACGACGAGTCTGCTGGTACCCTTCACAATCGTCGATTAGACCTCAGTTCGCCGGAAAGGCGTTGGCGGCTGTTAGGATTTTAAATGGTCGGCGGGTCGAGATGGAAGAGACAATGGACGGTGTAGGTATGGAAATGACCGCCTTGAGACGACGATCCATCTAATGTACCTAGTTCGCCGGAATTTACAAAAAATCGAGCAACAGCCAGCGATGGCAGGCGGCACTGCCGCGGCGACGACTGGACAACCGCCCACACAGCAACACGTGGCTGGCCGAAAATTGTCACGTGTCCTCCACGTGGCTCCAACGTGGCGGATCTGTTAAATAAAGACAAATACAATAAGTTTGGACTAACGAATGACATATTTGACCCTAAACTTTAACGGAGGGCAAATACAAACCTTTTCCTAAATGTTGAGGGCAAATATGACCCTTTTCCCTTATATTTTTGTATGATGACTTTAGGAGTGCAATAACTTGTTACTAATTAAATTTCAACATATCTTTTACAGTGACATAATAAGAGCATAGTTCTTTCCGAAGTTCCCAATTTTTTATTCCAATTTTCCATGTTTGCATTAGAAACAGGAAACATTTCAAAGACCGCACTTTTTCATTTTTCCGACTCTTTCTATTGTTTTTTATAAGACCAACGCTTAAATACTAACTATGATGGGATATACGTGCAGCACACGTAAATAATAAAGACTAGTAACTAAATGAGAAGATAGTTGATTTCCTTGTCTAAGTAGTTTTTCATTTCCTATAATGCTCAGAGGGGAGTCTCTCATTCTTAGACAAGTTTGTTATGTCAACGTTAAGTAATGAGATCCCATACTGTTTCATTCTTATTAGACTTAAAATATAAATTAAAAGCATATAACTGTTCGATAATACTTAACCTGTAGAGACAGAACAGCACGCTCTGTGAACCGCTTTACTGAATTAGGTGCACTTTCTGGAAGAGTTTTTGCCACTCTTTCCAACTCTTGTTGCTGTTGCTTTGCCGTCACTCTATCTGGTCCACTGTAGTAATCAACAATCTCTTTCATAAGTGGGACTGTTTCCATAGTTTCTTTGATGACTTCCTGCAAGAGAAAGAAACAGAAGTAAAGTCAGCTAAAGAAGATGATCAACAAAGAAAAAGCTGTCAAGAGAAAATGCTTCATTGATTTCACAAGAAGCAATAAGACAAATTAAATCAACAATCTCTTTCCTAGGTGGGACTATGTCCCATGGTTCTTTGATAAGTGGGACTTTGTCCAGACTGACTACAAGGAAAGGATGATTGGGTGATTCCTCCGGTTCTGGAGCTAACCGTATTATTAAGTGGTAAAGGTTATTTCGTGTTGTTAAAAGCCATTGCTTTGTTGCTTAAAGGGATGCAAACTGATGGTTATCATTTCATGGGTGAAGACATGCGCTTCAGATAAATGTGTGCTTTAAGCAACAACGTGCAAAGTGATTCACACGAGAAGTGATCGGTTCTTTGTGCTCACATTTCGCTTTTCACTCCAAGCCTCACGGACCTTGTTGCCTGTTTGCTTTCCGCTTTTATAAAACTGGGGTTTTTCTATAGATGTTGACGCGAGAAAGTGGAGGGGTACAACTTTAACCTCCCTCACGGAAGAACCAAAGGATGATCGCTAGCGGTAAAGGCGTTGTTTTCTTCCTTCATTTCATAGAAAGGGGTTTTTTTCTTCCTTCCTTCATAGTGGAAGGTTACTTGTGGGTATGAATTGAAGTTTGAACAGTGAAAGACTGTCCCTTTTAGCAGATTTCTTAGGCCCATATAATCTGAATCTTCACTTAGGAAAGAAGTCCAAATTGACTTTTTTAATTGATCCTTCTTTACAGGAAACCTCCACAAACACTTTCATAACAACACTTCATCCAAAACTCATGACTTCTGAACCTGCCACTACAAAGTACAATATCCAAATGTTCGGGAATGTAGAGTCCACAGCACAACTATAACTACATGTACTGTACTTAAATCCTTTTTTCACACTACTAGTCTATGGATTTCTTTTGACAAGGCTTCTACACATAAATCTGTATACTACTATAGAATCCACTTGTAGCTTGCTATGAAGCACGGACACCTCATTTAGGGTGAGGTGTCCGTGTCGGACACTGCATTGGACACGACACGCGGCGGACACGGCTCGGAAACGTGTCCGGGACGTGTCCGTGTGGGCCCAGCCAAAAAAAAAAAAATTTTGCTCGGACACGGCTCGGACACGTACGGGACACGGTTCGGACACGTACGGGACACGGCTATTACAAAAAAGTGTAAAAAGCCTAAAAATTAAAAAAACCCTAGAATCTTCAATCAGAAAATCGACTGTCTTTGGCCGCCGGCGGGAGCTGCGATCGCTGCTGCGACGGAGCTGCGGCTGACTGCGGCGAACTGCGGCTCGCTGATCTGCGGCGACGGAGCTGCGAGCTGCGGCGATTTGGTCGAGCTCGCGATCGCCGGCGACTTCTTGCGGCGAACTGCGGCGATCGCGATCAATTCTTTGTCTGCTGGTCGAGCTCGCTACGTCACTCCACTTCCGACTGCTGCGAAGTTTCGTGATCGATTTATGAAAATCCCAGGTATGGAATTTAAGTCTTTATTCTTTAATAATTAATATTTTAATTTTTTTAATTTTATAAGTAAACTTGTATATTTATAAGTAAACTTGTATATTTAAACTGAAAATCATGTTTTATATTTATTTGAATTTGGGTCTTGGACATACTTATGTATTAGTTTATGGACTATGGTCTTATGAATTATGTATTGAATATTTTGATTGATTGTTAATTTGTTATGAATGTTTCTTTTTAATTTGCTACATATTTAATTTGGTATTTTGGTATATAACAAATTTGAATTAAATTTTATAATTTATTTATGAATGTGAAGCTTTAAAAATATTAATTTTAGTATTTTATATATTATATCATATATATATAAAAATATTTTTTAATTTATTTTACTGTAGTGTCCTGTGTCGTGTCCCCTATTTTTCAAAATTGCCGTTTCCGCGTGTCCGTGTCCTATCGGACACCTCTCGCGTGTCCGTGTCCGTGTCCTATCGGACACCTCTCGCGTGTCCGTGCTACATAGGTAGCTTGGTATCGCTACAACCGGTGCCCGAAAGAGCTTGTGAGATTGTCAGACTTTCATATAACCATATTAATACTACTGTAGTTCATACATCAGGTGCACCAGTCTCTCTCTTTCTCTCCCATTTTTAATGAAATCCATTTTAATGAAATTGACTTTTTCCTGTAGAGGGGCCCCAGGCACAACAATGTTTTTTTTCACAAATAATAACAATATGAAGATCTTACAAGCAGATAGTGCAAAAGATAGATCAAATCACAAATAGAGGAATAGACGACATGGTTTAAGTGTAATATTATGTCAGGCCAGGTATAGCAGGATTAGGTAGTGTTTAGATCGTTCCAAGTTCTAATATGATGTTACGGAATGACAAATTGACTACGGAGGAAACACAGAGTACCCTGATGAACTAATTTAGGATCAGAAAATAGTGAAGATCCCATAACAAACTCTTATTTATCGTTACGGAGATTCCTTAACATAGTTTTTTTTTTAATAGGTAACCATTTGTACAATTGTATATATAAAAGAAAACTCAGCACCAAAAGATTCCTTAACATAGCTGAGGCAACACAATATAGCAAATGCTTTATATAACAGAACGCATTATGCCAAAAGCAGAAACAAGTTGGACCCTGTTTTACCTCCCACTCTTCTTGATCCTTAATCCCTTCATATGCCATGAGGAATGGCTTCATTTTTTCAAGAGCATCCCGAAGGGGAATTGGTGGTGTCTCGTCAATATCAGGATTGCTTTCAAAGTCTCCCATCAGGTACTCTGGTTCGCACTCTATCTGTAGATAAAAGTAACATCACAGAACCATACAAAACAACTGAAAGTAAAGTGCTTGAATAAGATAAATCTTTCAACAAGCTAGATGGATTACCATCATGTTAGTGTGAAGGGCCTCTATGTAGGCATCATCCATGGGAGAAGGCAACACTCTGGCACTCATTTCTTCAAAGCCTTCAGCCAATGTGTTCATAGATTCAGGTCCAAGTTTCTGAGCCAATTTCTCCCCATCAGCATCATCACCAAGATAAAACCCACTCTCTAAATTACGATCCTCATTCCCCTCATCACGACGATAACCTCTTCCCCTTCCCCTTCCTCTCCCTCTTCCCCTCCCCCCTCTACCTCTCATCGCACCAGGACCACCACCCCTACCTCCTCCTCCCATTCCCCTCCCACCACCATCGTCACTTCTCGACAATATCCCTACCGCCTTTTTTACCGCATCCTCCCTACTTAACCTCTGGGTAGGTGGGCTGCTCGCTCTCTCTCCAGGTTCAGCATCAGCTTTCTGCTGCCGAACCCTGAGATGGCGATTCTCTTCCTTAGGCTTCTCAGATACATGAGAAGGTGTATTCATGGGCTTTCCTCTCCCCGCACCGGATAATACTGATATTATACTAGAAGGAAGATTAGGATCTTCTCTATGTTTCGGTGCATCAGAAGAGTTGGTATTAGAATCAGCTGTTTCTTCCTCTTTAGTGAAGAAAATCGGTTTCCTCAGTGGCGGTGGCGGTGGCTGCTGCTGCTGCTGTTGCTGATGTGGCTGCTGAGGTGGTGGCGAAAATGATCCGATCCCACCTCGGCCACGTCCAGCATTAGGGCTATCGATGAAGGAAAATGAGGGAATAATTGGGGAAGAAGGGAATGGTTTACCTCGACCACGTCCATGTCCAATTCCAGGAGGGGCGGACTCGGGTTTGGAGCCATCGGGTTCGGGTTTGCCCGGACTGAATCCGAAGTTGGGGAAATCGGTACCTCTACCCCTCCCTCTTCCACCACCGCCACCGCCTGAGAAGGTGGAAAAGGCGGAGGAAATGGAAGAGGGTGGGCCAATAGAGCAGTGAGAAACCTTGCTTAAGCTTCGTCGCATATTGTTAATGAGATCCCAAAGGGGAATGGAGTACGAGGGTTTAACGACCCAGTACAAAGTGTTTGTTTGACTTTGAACTGTTGGTTTTGGGTTTCGATTTTGAAAAAGTGAATTCTACGGGGACTACTTTCGTATTAAATTTTACGTAATAACAGAAGTTTGTGATTTGCTTGTTACAGTACACAAAGTTTATTTTCGAATAACCCAGTCCCAAAGACTCTAATGAAAGTATTTAGAGGTAGGTTCAATCCACTCTTTTAAATGTGATATTAAACACTGGAATGGAAAAATTAGATGTGCTAAGTTGATAGTGATATCATTTGCAACTTACACATCTAAATTATTGGGTATTTGTATTATTCTTTCATGATTTTCTTTGGTATTTATTTATTGCCCTGAGATAAATGAGTTGATACATACATTTGAACTTTGAAGCACCATCACATCTTAAGTCAAGTCAACTAGAATGATACATGGTTCTTTCTCTAAAAAAACAAATTACTCTGTTTATTTAAGGTCTAATATATAGTTTGTTCCAACAAGGGATGACCAATGGAATGGATCGGGACGGAACCGGATTTGGATGGACGAGATTGGGATATGACGGGCCGATATATGGTGGACGGGAAGAGGACATGTCCCGTCCCACATTCCGTCGGCAGAGAGGATGGGTCGGGTCGGATAGGGGAACTTTGATTTTTTTTAAGACACTTAATTTTTTTTAAATATATAATTAAACACTTAAATAATTAAACAAGATAGTAAAATAAAAACATGCTGTTTTTTTGCCTCTTATATTATTTAATAGAAATATAATTTTTTTTGTAATACAATTTCAAAATTGCAACATTGTTTCGTAGTTCAAAAGTTGCAAATCACATAGTAAAATTGTCATTAAAAAATTACATATTCAACCATACTTTTTCTAATTTCCTCACGATCTCTTGGGGATCTTCTGTTGGAATTGAAAGTTGTTGGTCAAATTATTCGACGTCACTTCATGCTCTCTCGGATAAGATTTCGTTGTAGTTGTAATCATCTTCTTCGTTGATCTCTGCTTAACAACACCTTCTACGCTACGCTCTAATCCAATCTCTGAATAAAACTGCAATCTCCAAGCTGTCTCCCGCCAATAAGTGTATGTGTTCTCCTATTTGAAACCTTCCAGCAAAAAAAAAAATCAGAAGTTATTGATGACACTTGAATATTCAACACATTTCGGGCCATCTTTGATAGTGTCAGAAATGTCTTCTCATTCTCACTTAAGTAACAATAATAATTTAAAGAGGGAACAAATGTGTTACACCTCGTAAGTTAAGACGATAATTAAGAACGTCATTAAGAAATAAGATTCGGATATTGGATATAAAGTATAGTAATACAAGCTAATTCGGAAGTTGGTATTCAAATGATGTGAATCCGAAAAAAATCTGGTTACTACGTGTGTGACATGGGGAATTTAAAATGATAGTTATATGTATTCCCGCTATGAACTAGCAACATAGTATGTAAGTTACAACGACGAGGATACGAGTTCTTATGAGTTTTTCAAGATTTAAAAGAATTGGGATATAAGATTAATTATTGGTGAGAAGTGGACCAAAGTGTAGAAAACAATTTTCAGATTTTAAGAGTTCAAGAAAACTTTTTTATCTTCTATCTCACTTCACAATTCATTTCAACAAAACTCTTCTCTCCTCCTTCTCTTCCATGGACGAAAATCACCTTCTTCATAGCCAAATTGAAGACAACAATTTTCTCTTCCTAGATTAACTCCTTCATCTAAATTCTAAGCTCAAAATTAGCACTCAAAGCGATGCGAAAATACCCGTCTTGTCAAATCTTAACCCAAATATTTCAGATTTTAACATGGAATTTTGAAGGAAAACATGTATAGATGATGGGTTAACATTGTAGATTGTTGCATGTCGATTTGGAATTGAAGAAGTGTGAAATCAAGCCAAAAATTGGAGCGAAACAAGTGGCAAAATCGATCATCTGGCGTGATTTGTAGTCAACTTTGGAAGGGAATATCTCCTAGCATATTAGGCGTTTTGGGTGTTTCAAAGCATAAAATGAAGTTCGTCGAGTCTAGTTTCCAACACAAGACCTCATCGATAGGACAGGAGTAGAGAGTTATGGGCGTTACAATTTGGTGACAAGCGATGACTAAAAATCGGGACTGTTTTGGTGATTAAATTAAGGTATGAAAATTCTTCCTTCCATGCTATAATTGAAGTTGCATGTTGTCGTAGTTGAAGTATTGTGTTATGGTTGCTAATTGCATGCTACAAATTGGAAGGAAACATTGAGATTTAAGTTGTAAATTATTTATATAAGAATGTTGAAATATGAAATTGAATTTTAAAGAGTTATGGAATTATGTTGTCAGACCAATTTGAAGACTACTTTATGTGCATCGGATTGGAGTGTTGTGATGAAATTCTTATCACTAATCGCATGTTGCGAATTGAGACGTAGCCTTGATAATTAAGAGATAATTATTTTATGAAGGAATTACAAGAGGAATTGGAATTTTAAGAATTAAGAGGCAACATGTTGATATGACCGAAAAGTTGATGGAAATCATTGAACATTATGGTAATGTATTACGGGCTGAATTAGTATTTAAATATCAGTTACAAACATGCATATGTATTGAGGTAGTTACCTATACATGCCTTGAAAGGATTTAAGTGTAGAAAAATGTTAATTTCATATTCTTGAATTGGCGATGTTGCTAGAAGATTGAGTTGCTCCCATGAATAATTCTAACGTAACTAAATGATTGACTAACATGAGAAATAAATGTAGTAGTTGTCTTGGTTATTGAAGTTGTTAAATGGAATAATTACAAAGAGAAGGTATGCGCACTAACGACGTAAATGGAATGTTTGAGATAATTTTGACTACATATTGAAATGATAGTGATTATTGGTTTGATTTGGATTGTTGGTTGGATTTGAATTGTTGGTTGATTTGGATTGTTGGTTGGATTTGAATTGTTGGTTGATTTGGATTATTGGTAAATTGTGGATACGCACATAAACAGAGGAAATACTGCCCAAATTTCTATAGAAATAGGAAGTCGTTATTCGATATAACTCACGTTAGAGATCATAGAATTGACGAACGTATTACTATTATTATAGGCTGACATACTAGACGAGGCGCATCCTAGTATTGCATTGGTTGAGCGACTAAGAGGTATATGAGACCATCCTTCCTTTTTTTGGCATGATTTTGTGAAAATCCTTCTTCTTTCTTTTGGCATGACTTTGTGAAAAACTTTCATTTGACTTGATTTTAATAAAAGTACGGCGGACGTACATGATTTTCTACAGAGTTAATTTTAAAGGAAAATTGTTATGACAAGTGCCTATGATTTTCAGTAAAGAACTTATTATGATGATATTATCGAAAGTCACAGATGATTTCTAATTGCATATAGTTGCTCATGATATCTACTCGTGCCAAGTCTTATTACACATTCACCGAGTCTCTCACATAGAGGGTCGACACTATATTATATGTTTCGGGTTCGAGTCCCGGCTATTATTATTATATTATTTGGGTTCGAGTCCCAAGCAGGTTCAATTCCCGGATTATTATTATTCCATGGATTAGCTCTCCATGATGCGGGTTCGAGTCCCATGACATTATATTATTCCATATACTTACGTGGGTTCGAGTCCCACGATATATATACTTACTTGGGTTCGAGTCCCATGATATGTACATACTTACTTGGGTTCGAGTCCCATGATATATATGTACTTAGACGGGTTCGAGTCTCGTGCTATTATATCCTGAGGATAGAAGTTTATGATTTTGGCACGACTTGCATATTTTGAAAAGGTAAGAACTGATTTTCATTACTCTCATTTGATAAGGCACAGTTGTACTGCTAAGTTGATTTCATACTTGCCTCATGTTATACGTTGAACTGTTATGATTTCAATTATAGTATTTTTCAGTTTCACATACTTGGTACATCTATCGCATCGACCCTTTTCCCGGTGCGTTCATGCCCGCATGTTCTAGTGTTCAGATAGGTGACCCTTCAGTTTAGGACCTCTATTCAGCAGTTGGAGAGCTCCATTGTTCCAGAGCCGGCTATTTGGTACAAAACCTCTTTATTTTGATTGTATATATTTTATGGGCACGACGGGGTCCTGTCTCGTCTTATGTCACTATCGTACTTTTAGAGGTCTGTAGACAGTCGTGGGTGATAGATGTGTTTTGGACTTGTGTAGAACGTTTATGCGGTTGAGCTAGCTGTATAATTGTGCTTGTTTTGGGGATATTCCCGTATATAGTGGGGCAGCCTTGCCGGCTTGCCTATTATGATTGTTTCTTTGTTTACATGATGTTATTTTTTGGTAGCCTAGTCAGCTAGCCCGTTGAGATATGTCAGTTAGTTGTGTAAGGCTGTCACACGACCGGCCAGGTCGCGACTAGTACCACCGGAGTACTGTTGTCAGTATACATCGAGAGAATAGCGTGAACATACACAACACATAACTTATAAAAGGGTAACATCACCGCCACCGATAAGTGCCTTTTCATAAAACATACTTAACCAAAAGTATAGAAGTACAACTTGTTCTTACAGCCCAAAACATATATGTGACCACAGACCTCTAGGGATAACAACTATGGCGGAGGCCCGCCATACCTGAATGTACAAAATACCTATAAGATCGTGGAATATCCGTACCAACAAACAAGCTTAGGAGGAATGGAGCTCGACACGGAATAGTGATCCTAAGAACGAGGATCCACAATCGCTACCCTTACCGCGGCATTTAACGCGGCCAGAGAAGGTCGTTACAATATGTACCAAGTATGTAAAGCTGGAAAATACTGTAATAATGATATCATAAGTCTAAAAGTAAGCTGGAGTCATGGAAAACAATCAAAATACATTTTACTGTGCCTTGCTAACAATGAGAGTGACAAGTATAAATATAATACTGCATAAAATAGGGGCCTCATGATCAAAACAGGGTACCTCGCCCGTAGTATCAATAAGCACCCTACTCCTGGGACTATTTCACCCGCATAGGTCCTGTGGACCCGTATGAGGTATTCCTCGCATAGTCAGACTACCGCGTGAGACTATTTCACCCGCATAAGCCCATAAGGACTCGCATGAGGTATTCCTCGCATCGTGGGTAGCAAATCCACGAAACAGGTGGTATAACGATCTTGGGGACTTACCCCTCAGATATACTTTTACCCTGAAGCAGATGGTATAACGATCTTGGGGACTTACCTCTCAGGTATACTCTTACACTGAAGCAGATGGTATAACGATCTTGGGGCTTGCCCCTCAGATATACTCTTACACTGGAGAAGGTGGTATAACGATCTTGGGGCTTGCCCCTCAGATATACTCTTACCCTAGCTCAAACTGTCATCATATCATAATCATAAATAAGTTAAGAAAACTTATAACTTCTTATTAGTCTTGTTCATATACCCTCTCATTTTAGTTTACTTAAGGCACTTAATCATATCTTTAATAAAAGAAAACCGGGAATTTAACCCAAGTACTACATACTTCAACTCTTTTAAAAGTGACTATTTTTCATACATAAAATCTTTGGGCAATTGATGCCTTAAAATCAATTTGCCTTTCATAAATCAAATCATTTGTCCTTACTTGTCTTACTTAGAGTAAACCTCTTTTCTTTAACCTTTTATAAAGCTAATAAACCAACTTCACATAAAGTTGTTATATTAACCCTACACTTTAGTAAAATCACATTTTCCCCCTAACCAAGGGACTTATACATTCTTAAAACGAAACAAGTCTTTATATACGTAAAACAAGTAAGAATACCAAATCTTGTACGTCTACCGTACTACATAGATACATCTATTCATGCTCAAGAGATAGGAAATCTCCACATACCTCTTCGGTCAATCCACTTGCTAAGTCCAACTACCGCAAGTAATATGTCAACCTATAATAACCATAATGCGTTTATTAACCTCTAATTTCAATGTAGAAATAATCTAAGTTCAAAGCCCCTAATTCTATGGAAAATTGGGCAGCATTTCCTTTGTTTCTACATACATTGCCACCTTTCTCAAGGCCGAATTCAACATCCAAATGCCACATTTAAGGCTCAACAATCCAAACATATCAAAGGGGATTACACACCTAAACTTGGGTGTGTAAAATTCTGCCCCAAAAGGTACAACAATTCACTTAACAATTCTAAAGTAGTTTTTAGGCTACAACATGCTCATAATATCTTTTTAGCCAATTCTTTCATATCCAAACCACATTTCTTACATGCAAGGATTCTAAGTGCATTATTTACTACTACACATCCCTTCTTCTTCACATGCAACATTAATAACTAACCACAAGAGAAGAAATGTTACCTTAAAACTTTAGCCAAATTTATTCCAACAACTTTGCTAGCCTCCTTTCCAAGAACACCACCACAATAACACCAACAAGCTAGCCACAAGCTTCCTTCTTGTTCTTAACTTTTCAGATTTTTCTTAGGCTTGAATTCCTCTTGGAATTTTAGAGAGAAGTGGGAGCTTAAGCTTAGAGAGAGAGAGATTGAAAGATGACCAAGTCTTCAAGACTTGGTCAATATAAGGCATGCAAGAAAATCAGATGGGGGGACACTTGTCACCCTCCCATGGCCTTTTTAAAAGAGAAAATCGATTTTCCTAAGTTTTTCCGCTCGAATCCGCGCTTGGCGCCTCGACGCGGCCAAACCTCTGCGGACTCTCGGAACTTCGTCGCTCGCTGTCTGGCCAGCGGCGCCAAGTCTGCAACTTCAGCGACCCCTCGATGCCGCGCCATGCCTGCATCCGCGCCGCGGCCTGCCGCGCTTTGCTCAAACGCATTTATGTCCGTCACAGACCGAACTTGTAACTCCCATAACTTTCTACTCCGACGTCCTATCGACGAACGGTTGGTTGCGTTGGAATCTAGACTCAACGAACTACGCCATAGGACTTTGAAACACTTAGGAACTCTCAATGTACCGGGTCATACCCCGCCTCAAAGTTGACTAAAACCCGTCCAGAACAATCCGTCAACCTATCCTTTGAAAATTTTAAGTCTTACATGCTTTCGTACGCTCTCATACGTAGGGTCAGAACTACGGGGTATAACAAAGGCAGCCTTGCCGGCTCACATATTTTTGGGATATGTTGTAGATGCAGCGTTGTGCTGCTGAAATTTCTATAGATCTCGATATTAAATGGATTAAGAGTGACAGGTCAGTAATGATGTCCAATTAGGACGTCGCGTCGCGGCCCGTCGAGTCGGGTCGTGACAAAAGGTACCAAACGTCGATGTGTAATCGAGGTTGAGAAATGAAACTTTGCTCGATGATCCTCAAGCTAGTTGCCAACTCCACTCTCAATTTGTTAACCTTGATAGAAATTACCAAATAAAATATAATATTTAGTTTGCAATTTAGACTTGTAGAGAGAGATATTTGAGATATGGTAGGAAGATTTGTGAGAAAAATGAAGAGGAAAATGAGTTATCTATAGTTGAGAAATAGGGTTAAAATATAAATATACTATCTGAGGGGTTAAAAAAATATTAAGAGGGTAGGAGCCAAAATGGTCGTTACTAGTCGTTGCCAACGGCAAAAATCGAAAGTGGTCGTTTGTGCAACAACTAGTTTATGCAAAGGGGGGAGGGGGGACGAGACGGGGCGGTCTGGTTCAGGTCGGGACGGGGGCGAGATGGGTCGGGATTGGGACGGGCGGGACGAGCCCTAGTCCCGTTCCGAATTCGAACCTCGACACCAACATTTTTCATCCCATTTTTTAAGCGGGGTCGGGGCGGGACGAGACGAGTAGCGAAACGGGCGGGATGGGATCGGGCCGACCCAACCCATTGGACAGCCTTAGTTCCACTTCCAACTAGTATTGCTAACATACACTCATAACTTATAAATTGATGCTTTTGGTGGAAAATGAATATATAGTCCGATGGTACTATGTACATACCACATGTTGCCTAGAAAGTAACCTCCTTGTCACAAGATTCATCCATGGTCTCTAACTAATATAAGGTGTTTGTTCAATCAGTAGGTGTGCTATCGCATATGGCCCCCTGAAAAACGAAAAAATTTAGGGCTCTTTTTTCATTTTTTATTAAGTAGTATTAACCAGAATTTACTGTAAAAACTCATAATTTGCAGATCTTAACCCAATTAAGGGGTCTACTTTTACGAATTAGAATAGGACCCTCAAAGTATTTGAGACGACTCTGCTAACCACCAAACATATAAAAAGACTTGTAGGTGTTTGGCCATTTGTTTTCAAATTATGTTTTCATAATTTACTTTCATATCACAGTTTGTTTATGTAATTTGGACATAATTTCAACTTCAACTTCATATCATGATTTGAATACTCAAATCATCCAAAAATGTGTGATTTGGGATTTCAAATCATGATTTCAACTTTTAAATATAAAATTTGATCCATAAATTTATATTTTGTAAAAAAAATCCAAAAGTTAGTAGATATATACCAATTAACCGACTTTATATTGTATTAGAATTTTTTTTGTGGGAATAACAAAAGAGTGATGAAATATTCACGGAATATGAACATGTGAGAGAATTATATTAAAGAGTAGTTACACTACTATTCATGTTCAGTTACTTTTTTATTGAACTAAAATTCGATCAATTGATGTATTTATAGAAAAGTCTTCTAGCCGTATATAAATTTTATTATTCACTTTGACTTGCTCATTTAGTAAGATTGCATAAGAATTAGGAAAATTTTGATGGTTTTCATAACTTGTGGTATTTTTATGTCAATAAGAAAAAATACAACTTAGAAATCCAAATTATATATTCAAATAAAACTTTAACTTCACCCGCAAGGGTAGCCAAGTTGGTGTAGCAGTAGAGCGCGGGACCGCAAGGTCACGAGTTCGATCCCCTGCATAAACCTTCTTGGTTGAGCCTGTCACACATGGCTTGCCAAGTGTGGTTTACCTGGCTGACGTGGTTTGCGACTCTGCGTCGGTCCCGGTTTACCCTGTGCGCACTCGAAAGAGTAGCGGCTGCGGGTTCCTTCGTCAACAAAAAAAAAAAAAAAAAAAAAAACTTTAACTTCAAATTATCATGATTTTAAATAAACACATCAGGTCCGGTTGACTTGACGACCGGACAGTTGACGGTAGTTTAGGCGACGGACAGTAAAGCATCTGGGTTGGGGTTGGGTTGCCTCAACCCAACCCGCACGTTATTTAAAAACGGTAAGACCGGTAAGTTAGGCGATAGCAGCAGTTGAGTTAAATTCTGGGTTAACGGACCATTAACAAAAATTTAAAAAATTGCCCACGCAAAATGGCCAATTGGGCTTGGGAAGAAGAAATTTGGGGCGGTGGCAATGCGGTCATTCGGCCAGATTGGTCGATATATTTTTTTTGTTTTTGTTTTTGTTTGTTTTTATTATTTATTTTAATTCCATTTTTACCCTTTAAAAATCTATAAATTCTCTACATTTTCTTCATTTTTATCACACAACATTTCTCTCAATTCTCTTATTCTCAATTTCTCATACTCTCTTAATCATCTTTATTATCAATTTTCAAGTTATTAATATTATTAGTTTTCAAATTCAAAGTAGCAAGACGCAAGACTTGAGCTTGAGTTTATTGAATTACGAATCCAAGTTTGGTACACTCGTTTCATTCTCTAATTATTTTATTAAATTGTCATATTTATTTGTTGATTATTTAAATATTTTATAATGTCTTTACTATGGAATTGCGTCGGATCTGCAGTAAATCTAGTTCAAGGGTAAAAATCAGGTTCTTCATCATCTAATCAAAATATAGATTATGATCAAATGCAAGAAGATTTTGGAATAGAAGATAATGAATGTGATAACGTTCAATTAGATAATATTGTTGAACTTGAAGAACAAGAACAAGAACCTCCTACACCTACTAGTGTTCCTTCATCGATGTTGAGTGCCGCTAGTGGTAGTCGTAGTCGTAGACCTCCTTTACCGAACCGATAGCAAGAAAAAAGGAGTAAAGTGTGGCTCTTTTATGATATAGTTGTAGGTACCGATAGAGTTAAATGTAATATTTGTGGAGAACTTATAAACATAAGGCGTGGTGCGACGGGGCGGGCACTATAGGTAGACATATAAAACACGATCATACGGCACGATGGGATCTTGTCTCGATTTAGAACCCGGCCAACAACAACTTAATCCATTAAGCGGGGTTGGCTAAATACGATCCAAAAAAGATCGCGTTGAATTAGCAAAAATGATTGTCGGAGGTTGTTTGCCTTTTCTTTCGCTTCTTCTTCATATTTAATTACATATATTCAAAGAGTATATAATCCTTTTTTAAAGGTGTTCTCGTAGTACTACTAGAGCCGATATTTTTAGACTTCATAATGATTATGTTATTTTCTTGCAATATTTGTTTGCTAACCTTCCATGCCACGTTAGTTTTACTTGGACATTGGACATCGTTGAACGGTTATGATTATTTAACAATTACTTGTCATTGGATTGATGAAAATTTTAAAATGGAAAAACGTATTATTGCTTTGCGTATGGCGAGGATCAAAGTCATCTCGGAAAATATATAAGCGAAACTATTTGTTTTTATGCCCAAAAATATAATCTTTATAATAAAATACTTTGTGTATCATTTGATAACGCATCTAATAATATCACTGTAGATCTTTTAAAAGCGAAGTACAACCACCACTTCGATATATTTCATGTTCGTTGTGCTTGTCATATTTATAATTTAATTGTTAAAAGTGGTCTTGATTTATTTTCACCAAATAAAACTTGTCAAAAGAGTCATTGAGTTATTCAGTGGTAATAATAGGAAAAATAGAATTATAGAATTTAAAGAAAAATGTAAACAATTTAATTTGAGACCTAAATTCATGCGGAAGAGATTATTACGGTGGAATTATACTTATTTATTTTTAAAAGAATGTTATAAGTATAAAGACCCATAACACATGTTGCAAATGCGCATTGTAAGAACGTAATGTATATGTTAACAAGCGAACATTGGAAATCAATTGGTGAACTTTTAAAATTTTTACGTAAATTTTACATCGCAACTGTTGAATTTTCGTGATCTTATTACCAACAGATTTGTAATGCTTTAGCTCATATTTGAAATTTCCTATTTACTTTGTGGTTTAAAATCAAATGTGAAATATCTGAGATCACGATTCTGATTATGTTTGAAAAGTTTAAAAATATTTTTTCCTATTCACGATGTTTATTGTATTAGTGCGATCTTAAATCCTTCTATTAAAAGGTAGATTGTCATAATCTAATATTTAGTTTATATACTTATATGGAAATAGGTGGAGCAAACTCCATCTTCATTTGATTGCATAAATAAACTTGATACTAATTTAACAACATTATATGAATATTATGCTACATTACATGATAACACCAACTCGCTACTAATATTCCTTCTAGTTACGGTTACGTGTCTACACTGCAGGATTGATGATGATGACGATGAAGAAGAATCTTTAGACATATGGAGCACTTTTACAACACAACCAACCACAAGCCGATCTTGCGATGAGATGCAATTTTATTTGCAAAAGCAGTGAGCCAGAAGAAAAATTTTGACCGCTTTACAATGGTGGCGGATAACAAAAGGCAATTCGGTACTTGCGGCGATGGCGGGATGTTCTTAATGTGTCGATCTCAGCGGTGGCTTACGAAAGTGCATTTAGCCAAGCACGAGATCAAATAGAGACACGCGTCACTCGTTGGGTGGAAGCACATTAAGTGTTAGTGCGGCAGGGATTGGATCGGATCGAGAGAAGAAATCAAGGATGTGGAGACGTTAATTCTCCGTAAGATGAAGAAATAGGCAATATTTTGGAAGCGGGAGCGAAGGATCGGAATTAATACTCGATTTAGAGGCTATGGGCATAACCAATTCAATCAACCTATAGATTACGAAGAACTTGCAAAAAGGATCATAATATGTAAATAAAATTATTATTACTTCATTATGTACTCTTATTAACGTTATGAAAGTTCAAAAGTTTACATCTTATCATTAATTTTAATTTTACTATCTATTTAGTTGTTAATGTTATTACCTATAAGTTATATGACTTATATCTACTAATCTAATAAATTAATAAAATTATAATTACAAATTTACAATATAAACTATAAAGTTATAAACTATAAAGTATAAAGTTATAATCTATAATAAAGTATAAAGTTATAAACTATAAAATAAAAAGTTAACTTTAAAGTTTCAATTTTAATATATACAACTAAATTATATATTATATTATTATATTACATATTTAAATTGAATTTAGTTTATATTATAGAAAATAAATACTAGAATTTAAAAAAAATTAAAAAAAAAAATAAAGCTAGGACCGGTTGGACGGTTGCTTGAACACGGAACCGCACGCCAACGAATCCGAACCGGTTGGTCGTAGTCCGATGAACGGACCGAATCGTCCGAACGGATAAACCGTGAGGGCTACCGGTCCGGTCCGGGTCAGCCCGTTAGCCGGGTATAATTTTAAATCAAGTTGAAACGACCCCTTGATATTTTTATATTTTCCTTGGACCAACCAAACACACCCTGTATCTTTTTCTTTTTATATGATTATTGCAAATACAAGTAGTACCAACTACCAAGTACTCCACCAACTATCAACTACCAAGTCTATCCAGATTAACAGCTATGGATTCATCAAGAATCACTCTCCGTCAATACAGATCAACGGACGTTGATGATCTACTCTCATGGGCATCCGATGATCGCGTAACCCGCTCCATCCATTTCAACACGTTGACTTCCAAAGAAGATGCGTTGACCTTCATCGACAAGTCCTCCATCCCTTGGCGTCGATCCATATGCATCGACGACCATTCGATCGGGATCGTGGTGGCACGGCCCGGATCAGGCGATGACAGGTGTCGAGCCGAGATAGGATATGCTTTAGCAGTTGAGTATTGGGGACAGGGAATTACACCCAAGGCTGTGAAGATGGCTATTCCTGTAATATTTGAAGAGTTTCCTGAAATAGTAAGGTTGCAAGCATTATCTGATGCTGAAAATAAGGCATCACATAGGGTGTTGGAGAAGGCTGGGTTTGTTAAAGAGGGTATGTTCAGAAAGTATTTTTACTTTAAAGGTGAAATTAAGGATGTTGTACTTTATAGTTTTCTTTCCACTGATTCTATACCTTAATAAATTTTCAAGATCTGTGATTTCAACATCATCTTCTTGAGCTCCTTTTTTGTTCTCATCAACAACTCGGATGTTTAATTAAGCTTGCATTTGATCATAGATTTTAAAATAAACTTGAAACGTAAAATTTGAGTTTTTAAAATTGTTATTTTTGGAACTTGAAGTTGTGTTTGGACATGCATTTTACTTGAAACAAGTTTGAATTTTTATGTGTAAAAATCTCGAAAACCCAAAACACTTGAAAATACTTTAAGATAATTTTTTTAAAATTTACTCTAAAATTTATGGTCAAATAGATATTTAAAAATAAAATTTTAAAATCTGATCTAAAATCTACTACCAAACACTAGCTTATATTCTTTTTGTACATGACTTTGATGAAAAAGATAAGATGGGAGATATATGCAAAACCCCAATTGCAAGTTGTCTGTGACTATCGTGAACCGCAATTTGCGATTTTGTCGACTACTTGTTATTTATATGATTTTTACCTATTGGATTGATCATTGATCCATGTTGGTTTCTCTTAATTCTTCACCAAATGGGCTGCAAAAGCTGGAATTATATGGTGTATACATGTAGTAGAATGGTTTTTAGGCCCTTTTGGTTGACAATTTAAGGGTGTCAAATGGAAGTTGACTGAGTTAATAAATAACCGAGTCAAACAAATAGGGAAGTTTTATCTATATACACAAAATTATAAAACTAAATATGATGGTTTTCATTTAATTATCTTACATAACTATATTTATCAATTAAATATATTCAAAGTAAGAGATTAAACTCCAATCTTTGCCGTTTTAGGCTCCAATAACTTGAGCTCTAAAGTACAGATTTCGACCCTCAAAGACCCTTTAGCTAGGTCTCGAATACATCCAAGTTCAAATCAGTTTTCAACAGCACAATTTCATACCCAATTTCAATTTTTACTCCTAACGTTTACGGTAAACATGTATATTATAGAAACAATTGTATCCCTATCCATAATTAGAATATTTTCATATATTGTGTAAATATAATTATGATAAGACTATGATTCATCTTTTGTATAGGCTTAGGATTCCTATATATATTTAATATCATCTTAGAGCCTCACATAGAATTTTTTTCTAAGAGTTGTCGCCGAACCCCCCCCCCTCGGACTTCTCACCGCGACACTTCTCCTCTCTCCTCCCTAAAATTCTTGGTTTTTCTCTTCTTTCTTATCTTCTCTAAATGACTACTGGGGATTCTTTCAATACTTCTGATGCTTCAACCTCCACCAATCCCACCACCACGTCATCATCCTCTTTTCATCCCGCTCTAACTGTTACCAATATCAAGAACTCTATTCTCATTCTTCTTGATCAAGAAAGCGATCGATTCTCCTTGGGTTGAACTGTTTCGTAATCATGCATGTCTCTACAACGTGCTTGATCATATCGATGACACTACTCCGCGCCCTCCGGAGGTTGATGAGTCTACTTGGCGTCGTCTAGACGCCGGCGTCAAATAATAGATTTATGATAGTATTTCTCAGGATTATGGCGCCACAACCCTTGAGTTATGGAACCGCTTGGAGGAAATCTTTCAAGATAACAAGCACACTCGTGCAGTGTATTTGGAGGAACAGTTTAACAATACACGCCTTGAAAATTTCACCAACATGACTGAGTACTGCAGACAGTTGAAACTCCTGGCGGATCAACTCTCCAACGTTGATACGCCTGTCTCGGACACTAAAATGGTGCTACAATTGATTGCAGGTCTTCCCAAAGGCGACTATGATACATTAGCCGTCATAATTCAACAGGCAGATCTGCTTTCCAGTTTTAACAAAGCTCGCTCGCAGTTGTTGCTCGAAGAGACTCGTCGTGCTAAGCAGGATGAGCACAATCAAAATGCGTTAGCTGTCGAAACACGACCTCAAGATCCAACGCCGCCAGACAACTCTCAACCGCAGCAGGGACGTGGTGCGCGGTGGCAGAATCACGCAGAGAGGTCGCGTGGTTGTGGTAGGGTCGGATAGCGTAATCAAGAAGAACAACAGTGGACAACAGAATCCAAATCGCGGCGCGCCACAACAAGATATCCATCTGGCCGCGACGCGCCACACCCTTCCAGATCAAAGAACCCTACCAGTTCTCCCACCACGGTTTGTTGGGCCCTGCACCAGCCCCTCGGCAAATTTAGTACCCGCAACAGGCCCACTTCATGCACGACCAATTTCAGCAGCCTTCATCCAGCATGACACCCACTGAGATGGGTCAGGCCTTCAACAGTCTCAACATGCAACAGCCTGACAACAACTGGTATATGGACTCCGGAGCCACATCTCACCTCACCCGGTATGCGGGTAATATTTTCAAACTGTTTGGTTTAAAACATTCTCAATTTGTGACAGTTGGTAGTGGCCACTGCATTCCAGTAAAAGGTTATGGTACATCTTACACACCACCTCCTAATCCATTCCCTCTTCAAAATGCCCTATATGCTCCACATATGATTAAGAATTTAATCTCTGTCCGCAAATTTACTCGTAATAACTGTCTCTGTTGACTTTGACCCTTATGATTTTACTGTGAAGGATCTTCATACGGGGACACCTCTTACGAGATGCAATAGCACGGGGATCTCTATCAATTCACTCCCACCTCCGCTGCCAGATCTAGCACTCCCGTCTTTCTAGCGGATATTTCTTCTTCAACATGGCATAATAGACTTGGTCATCCAGGAGCTCCAGTTTTTAGTTTTTTTAGAGAAAATAATTTCATTACTTGTAATGAGAAGCTTGCCCAAAACTGCGTTTCTTGTTCTTTAGGCAAACATACTCGTCTTCCATTTAAATCATCTACTACTGTTACTTTTGCACCTTTTGATATTATACATGCCGATTTATGGACATCACATGTTGCTAGTTCTCTCGGTCATAAATACTATCTTATCTTACTAGATGATTTTTCTCACTTTGTTTGGTTGTATCATCTCTCGGACATCACCTACTGCCTCCTCCGGCGGATTGAAAAATGAGATTATTGTCTTGCTTAAGTCTGAATTTGCAATGACTGATTTGGGGAAGCTGAGTTACTTTTTGGGGATATCAATGACCAGGTCTGTCAATCATATGTTCTTGTGTCAGCGTAAGTATGCAGAGGAAATTGTGTACAGGGCTAAGATGACGAATTGCAAAGAGGTGCCTACTCCAGTTGATTCTAAATCTAAGCTCAGTGCCATGGATGGTGCTCCAGTCTCTGATCCTACTCTGTATAGGAGCTCTGCAGGTGCACTTCAGTAACTCACCTTCACCAGGCCAGACATAGCTTATACTGTTCAGCAGGTGTGTTTATTCATGCATGCCCCAGGGAGTCTCATTCACCGCTATTAAGCGTATCATTCGATACATTAAGGGCACTCTTGATTATGATTTGCACCTATACCCCTCTGCACCAAACAAGTTGTTTTCATATACGGATGCAGATTGGGCAGGTTGTCCGGACACGCGACGCTCCACCTCCGGTTTTTATGTTTTTTTAGGGGATAATTTGATTTCATGGTCTGCCAAGCGACAAGCTACCCTATCTCGATCTAATGCCGAGGCTGAGTACAGAGGCGTTGCAAATGTGGTAGCTGAGATTTGTTGGCTAAGAAATTTACTGTTAGAACTTCAGTGTTCTTTGCGTCAGGAATCTATTGTGTATTGTGATAACATCCCTGCCATCTATTTTTCTCATAATCCGGTTCAACATCAGCGAACCAAGCATATTGAGATAGACCTACACTTTGTTCGTGAGAAAGTTGCGCTAGGCCATGTCAGAGTGTTATATGTTCCATCATCCTATCAGTATGCAGACATATTTACCGAAGGACTTTTCAGACAGTTATTTCTTGACTTCAGATCCAGTCTCAGCGTCCGGCCTCCTCCCGCTTCGATTGAGGGGGTGTGTAAACATGTATATTATAGAAACAATTGTATCCCTACCCATAATTAGAATATTTTCATATATTGTGTAAATATAATTATGGTAAGACTACGATTCCTCTTTTGTATATGCTTAGGATTCCTATTATATAAGGGATGAATATTATACTCTATATATACTTTGATATTAATGAGAAGACTCCCTAAATGAGATTAATATCATCATACAGTTACGTCCTTAGTCTTCAACTAAGCGCATGTGCGACACTTGATAACCCGCTCACGTTCTTGCAAAACTTGATCACGATCTTGCTATGCCAAGTCAGCCTAGATTACTACACTTAAGATCGCTAAGAAAATGGTAGCTAGATATGGAATACAAGAGAAATTTGTTAAAGAATTTTTTGTATTGTAGAGAACTTGAATTATTTGCTTGATGATTTTTACAAATGAATGTCCCTCTATTTATACTACTCACATAGAGGCTATAGTGTAAATATTAATTATTGTACAAGTCCCTTAATATTTACAAATAAGGGCTTACTCTAGAACACTCTACCTAACTAGAAAGTTTTAAGGTCTTCCAAGAAAGTCTTCCTAGATATTTTCATAAGAATCTAGAGACTTTCCAAGAAATCTATTCATAGCTCTAGAATTTTCCCATGTAAGCATCTTTGGATAAAATATGTGCCTAAGTGGCATTTATGTGGCATGATGATGTGGTGGGTCATCACACTCTCCCCTTTGATGTATAGCCCGTTCTCTCGCAAGACTTGGAAAACCTTTCTTAAGTGCTCAACGTGCTCTTCCAAGGTGTTGTTGTAGATGACCATGTCATCCAAGTAAACCACCATGAACTAATCACGGTAGGAATGAAAAATCTCGTTCATGAATGCAAAATGTTGCGGGTGCGTTGGTTAAGCTAAAGGGCATCACAAACCACTCAAAGGCTCCGTACCTTGTCACATATGTTGTCTTCAGTTCATCCCCTTCTGCAATGCGAACTTGGTAGTAACCTTTTGCGAAAGTCCACCTTGGTAAAGTACTTGGCTTGCCCAAGTCTGTCAAATAAGGCAACAAAGAGCGGGATCGGGTACTTATTCTTCATTGTGACCTTATAAAGTGCTCGGTAGTCTATGCATAAGCGCAATGATCCATCCTTCGTCTTTTGGAACAATACTGGTGTGCCAAAGAGTGCCTTTGATAGGCGAATATGACCGGCATCAAGTAGCTTCTACAATTGCTTCCTAAGCTCCTCCAACTCAGGTGGTGCCATGTGATAAAAGGCGAATGCGGGTGGCTTATCCTTGGCTCCAACTCAGTCTTGTGATCCACTTCACGTCTAGGAGGTAAGTGCTTAGGTAGATCCTCAGGCATAACATCTATATTCTCCCCGAGCAACTTCTCTATGCAAGACAATAGTGTCTCTTGGGAATCCCAGTCTCCCTCCAAACTTGCAATGGTTGCAATGAAATGTCGATTCCCCCCCCTCTTGAGCCCCTTGACAAGTTGCATAGCCGAGAGTTGTGCTTAGTCCTGTCCATACGGCATAGTCACTGTTGACACCATGCAAGCTCCTTCTCGCTCCAAGACTATGAGACGTTGGAGGTAGGGGTCGATCATCACGTGGAAATGCCTGAAGAATTCTTGTCCTAAAACAATATCAAAGATATCCATAGTTGTGGCGGTAAAGTTTGTCGTACCTTTTCAACTGCCTAATTTGACACCCACACCATTGGATACTGGCTCAACATTCACGGTCTTGACGCGGACGTTAAGCGGAGCGAAATTTAACTCTAGTCTCTTAGCTGCAGCCTCGATCACAAAATTGTGAGTTGCTCCAGTGTCCACCAATGCACGAACGATCTTGTCATTGATGGTGAGATCCACATACTGGTTTTTATTCTCGTCAGGCTGGTTAGGTTTCTTCTTGATGCCATATATTCTGACCGTCCCCACTGTGTAGTTCTCGAATTTTGTCTTTGCGTTTGTTCCTAGTTCCTAAAGTCGTGCGGCCCTCTGCATATGTAGCATCCCTTCTTCTCAGCATGCACCTTCAGCTTGGACATCCTAATTGATAAGCATACCAACTTGGACATTGCCTTTATAAAGACAATAAAATCATATCTGTTTCATACACCTTTTATCATATCAAAGGTACAAAAATTGCTTAATAAATATTTTAAATGTATCCTATTATAAAACTAAATACATAGAAGTTTTGAGATTTTTAATGAAACAAGTAATATTGGGCCCAAGTAATTAAGTTCAACATATCCATCAGCTACTGATTCCCTAACTAAGCTGGCTTCACTTTTAATATTTAAGATTAACTCCAAGCGTTTCACTAGGTGTCCTCTCTAAGGATTTATGTTTAATTGTTGAGTAACTTACATTACATGTTTCGCGTGTATTCGATATATAGTGTATTCTATACTAAAATTAAAGAATACAATCAAATTCGGTCACATCTCCGACGAAAATATAAAATACACTCAAATTCAGATGTGAGAAATACAACTATTTTCAGCTCTGGACGTGCTCCCTCTCTCTTGCTCTGGCAAAATTTCGTCTCTCTGGCGAACTCGATAACACATCGTACCTTCAAACTAAGCCTTATTCATGATTCAGGAGGTTAGAAAACTGAAACGGGAAGTATAAAGTTAAAAACCCACTTTCCGTTCAGTGACTCGCTATGTAGAATGTCTTACGGGCCGTAGAAATTGCACCGTATAATGACCGTCGAAAAGCAACGAAATATGGTGGCTTATACAAACTGTCCTTTTTTATCATAGGAAGACCCCAGACTTTTGATGCTCACTGGAATTTGCAACCCAATGACAGTCACATTATACAAATCGTATAATTATGTACGAATCGTACTTCTCACCGTACAAGTTGCACGGACCGTACAATTTGGGCGTAGAACCCTGAACGGCTGAACAATATATATTCACCATTTTTAGTCTTTTCAATTCTTTTTCAATTCATCCTAAGTCCTGGCACAAATTTTCTCTCCTCCCAACATTCTCCTACATCATGGTAAGCCTATTTTATGCAATTCCAAGTGATTCTAATATTATCCTCATGGATTCTAAACGAAATCATTGACTCTTAACCTAAGGTTTTCAAGAAACCCAGCTTAAAGGATTAAAGTTCAGGCTTTGGAAATTCTTCATTAAGTTCAGATTTTTATTACAAGATTAGGAGAGAATAAGGTATGTAGAGCTTCTATTCATGTGTGGAAATATCATTGTTCCTCCCCACACCATGTTCATCCATGAAAACACGAATTCTATATGTTTGGGATTTTATTCTATTATCATGATAACCCTAACCACATGTAATATTATATGTCATCAATTGCATTCTTGATAGTTCGTTATGAGTATCATGAATGCGTTCGTAATCCATGAATGCCCATAACTTGAATTTCATGGGCTCTTAAATGAATGCCATGAAACAATACCATTTCATTATATGAACTTTTACATGTTTTTAGACTTATTGCAGGTTGTATTACAACTATACTTGTTAACTATATTTACAAATTATATTCATGAAATCCATGGGCTTACAAGTCAATTATATTCATGTTCATGTTTTGGGAGTTGCACAAATTACCGAGAAAGTTTAATACATGAAACTACGTATGTCAACGTAGGATAAGGATCATTCTGCCTAGTTAGTATGATTTCTCAAGTTATCCATTGGATCCATTCATGTCATGTTCATATCTCATACCCCGACAAGGTACGAGATGGCTTATCTGATCATGAAGAGATCAGACGCCATGTTCCAGCGTGGTGGTTTCATGTCGGTTATACTAAAGCTCTCCCACTTAAAAAGATTTATCATTTTTTATATTATATTCATGTTAGATATATTACATGCTCTTGCTTAGGTTACAATTTCAGTTCTTATTATTTTATGCATGCTTATTCTTTCAGTTGCTTTGCATGAAGTACAACTCAAATGTTCTTACGCCCTTTTTTTCCTGGGGCCTGCACTTCACAGTGCAAGTACGGAGTTTCAGTACGACGGATCTGCTCGCTAGGATTTCATATGTACCAGCTATTAGTGAGCCCCACTTCATTCAGGGTGTTAGTTTAATTATTTTCATGTTATGTTTTGCAGTAAAGGTATTCCAGGGTCTTGTCCTGGTAAACAATTTTAGCAGTCAGACCCATGTTCAGAGGTTTCAAAGACTAGTTTAGAAAATCATGTACAGACTTATTATATTTTTCTCATATTATTTCTGCAATTATATTTTCAGACTACAGTTTTAGTATTCAGAATTTATACGTTTTAAATTACTATTTCATGCTTTTGTTGCCCATGTTGATTCAGTAAGCCATGTGATTCACTCGGTCATATGCAGTTAGGCACCAAGTGTCGAATTTCACTCATACCATAGTTCGTGGCATTATAAAACTTGTTATCAGAGCCTAGGTTCAAGTGTCTTAGGGAGTCTATGAAACCGTGTCTAGTGGGATCTCTTTTATGTGTCTGTGCGCGCCACACATGTAAATAGTTGACCATCAAGGCATCTAAGATTGTCTCACTTCTTTCATACTCTAGATCGTGCAATTAGAGTTATTCCTTCAGGGCATTCTTCTAAGTCATGCGTATTACATATTTTAGAAAATGCCTGCTAAAAAAGATAGCTACAAGCAAGATAGCTGCTACTAATGTTGCTCAGGAGGAGGACACTCAAGCTCATAGAGCCAACGCGAGTACAACACCCCCACCTTATACTAGAGGACCTGCGGAGGTTTGTACTCCAATTTCACCGCCCATTTCCATTGACTTGGATGTTAGGAGAGCTGCTCACCCAAATTGTGGCTGCACAAGCTCAATGTCAGGGAACGGCTCCAAGTATAGGTGTTGGTGGAGAGTCGTCCAGTTCTAGGACCCAAGAATTTTTGCGTATTGAGCCTCCAATATTCATAGGGTCTAGTAAGATAGAGGATCCGTAGAATTTCATTGACGGGATTTAAAAGATTTTTCAGATTATGCATGTTACCGAGTTAGAAACAACAGAGTTGGAAGCTTATATGTTGCTAATATTTGGTATGAGTCATGGGAGCATTCCTGAGGGGAAGATACGTCTCTTGCGACTTGGGATGAATTTGCAGATGCTTTCATTGAACACTTCCTGCTGCTAGAGGCAAGGGAGGCAAAGTCCTTCGAATTCGAGAAGCTCAAACAGAATGGTAGGAGTGTGCATGAGTACTATCCCTACTTTGATTCTTCGGCTAAGTATGCTCCGCACATGGTTCCGGATATGAGGGTCAGAGTTAGGCAGTTCGTGTGGGGTCTTGACTCCCAGTTATTCAGTGCTGCTAACATTGTTGCTCAAAATAAAAAAAAATGACTATTACCAAGATAGTTTCTTTTGTAGGGTAATGCGAGCAGAATGAAGGAAAAAGAGGTACAACGGAAGGAGAAATACAGGGAATTCAATAAGAGAGCTAAGTCTTCAGGTCATTTCAGTCATGGGGGAGGTAGAGGCAGATAGTTCTTTGAAAATGGGTCATCAAGACCCACTCCATCTTAGCCAGTGCCCCAATCCCAAACTTTAGGAATGATCAGAAGAGACAGAACTTTAAAGCATCAGGCTCTCAGTCACAAGCCAGTGTGGGTCAGAGGACCTTTGATAATCCTGTGTAGTGTGGCAAGAGACACCCGGAGGAGTGTCACATGGGTATAGATATCTGTTATGGATGCAGTCAGCGATGTCACTTTCAGAGAGACTGTAAACACAACAGCAATAGTAAATGAAGTTATGATACTCGATCACACCATCCTCTTCATCTCCAAGCATCAAATTCTCCAGGAGTAGTGTTGATATCGACAAAACTCATAGGGCTAGAAAATTACACACTGTGGAGTTGATCAATGAAGATAGCTCTTAGGGGAAGGGGAAGGGGAAGGGGAAAGCTAGGGGTTGTTGAAGGTACGTGTGTGAAAAGTGCTTACAAGGGAGATTTGGCCGAGCAATGGGAGAAATGCAACGCAATTGTGGTTTTCTGGATTGGATGTACAGTTGCAAGTGAGTTGTTGCCAGATATTATGTACGCCTCGAATGCTAAGAAAATTTAGTTTGATTTTAAGGAAAGATTTGATAGATCAAATTTAACTAGAATTTATCTTTTTTGGAGTGAGATTGTTAGTCTAAGATAAGGAACAAAGTCGGTAACTGCTTATTATTCCAAGATGAAAGATCTAAAGTAGATGTGATGATGCTATTGCCTAGTTGTGATTGTGAAGAATCAACACCATATGTTGAACATTTGAGATCCCAACGTCTGTTATAGTTTTTATTTGGACTCAATGAGTCGTATAGCAATATCATGAGCAATATCCTATCTGCTAGACCAATAAAACTGTAAATAAAGCGTATGCAATTGATACAAGAAGAGAGTCAAAGATCCTTAAGTGTAGGTGGAGGAAATAGAGATCCATTAACCATGTTGGCATAGAAGGACCACCATACAAGCCTAAGAAAGCAGGAGATGCTTGTGGATATTGTGGTTATAGAAATCATGTTACAGAGGAGTGTTACAGGTAATAGGATACCATGTTGATTTCAATATCAAGAAGAAGAATAACATGCAGGGAACAACTAAACCTACTGCTAATGCCACAACAACAAACATTGAGTCTAAAGTCAAGGAACAATATGGTGGAGAGCAATTTAGAGGAGGTCATTTCTCTTCTGAAAGTCAATATCAGGATTTTGTGAACAGACTTGATAGGGCTTCCATAAGTGATTGCACCACAAACATGGCAGGTATGATCTTCCCTATCCAGTGAACATAGTTGGATAGTTGATTCAGGAGCATTCATCATATCACTCCATGTAAAGAAGTGTTAACAACCATTAAGACCTTAGAAGACTATTAAAGTAACAAAGTTCAAGTGCTTACAGGAGGTAGATGTCACGTTGCTAGTAGGGGAAGTGCCAAGATATTAAGAGATCCGATCATTCAAAGTGTGTTATATATGTCAGAATTCAAATTCAACTTGTTCTCAGTATCTAAGATAACCAAGGAACTGAGGTGCTCAGTTTCATTTTCCATGACTTCTGTCTGTTTCATGAACTCTTTACTGGCAGAGTGATGGGGATTGGTAGAGAAAGAGAGGGTCTCTACATTTTAAAATAAGATTTGACATCTGCAGTAACACTGTAACAGTACCTGTGTGTAGGAAAGATGATACTGGAGTACTCTGGCATATGAGGCTTGGACACCCATCTATTGGAGCTATGAATCATATATCTTCTATAAGTACACATATCTATTCTAGTATACAAGATAATTATGAAGTTTGCCCTTTGGCTAAGCAACATAGACTAAAGTTTCCAGTTAGTACTAGTGTTACAAATAATATTTTTTATTTGATCCATGTTAATGTTTGGGGCTCCTATAGAATCCCCACCTATGACAAGAAAACCTATTTTGTTATTATAGTTCATGATTATAGCAAGTACACACAGATTTGCTTGATTTAATCTAAATGTGAAGTTTTTTTTATGCTAAAAGATTTTCTTGCCTTGATTCTGTGAAAGTGTTAAGATCATTGTAACTCACAATGTAATGAATTATTTGCTTCAAAAGGTATTATCCATCAGAGCAGTTGTGCTTACACACCCCAACAAAATGGGACTGTGGAAAGAAAGCATAGACACATCTTAGAGGTGTCTAGAGCTTTAAAGTTTTAGAGTAACATTTTCATAAGATTTTAGGGTGATTGTATGAATACTGCAGTGTACCTTATCAACAAATTGCCCACAACAGTGTTAGAGGGAAAAATACTTTTTGAAATGCTTCATAAAAGGGTACCTACACTAGATCATCTTGTAGTTTTTGGTTCTTTGTGTTATTCAGGTTGCCTAAATGGGACAAATTTTCATATAGATCTAGGAGAACTGTTTTAATTGGTTATTCTGAGACACAAAAGGGATACATGTTGTATGATCTTGATGATAAGGTATTCTTGGTAAGCAGAGATGTAACGTTCATAGAACACATATATCCTTTCAAAGATGGTGCACAGTCTGATTCGACTAATATATTCACTCCTGTTGAAGAACAATCTATCTTGAATTTTAATGATCATGATGTGAGTCATAGCTCAGATGTTAGCAATTTACAATTACTGGTTGAAGATGTTGTGTCTGATTATCAGCATCTTGAACCCATAAATGTATCTTCTGATGAGAACATACCAGATGATGTGATGTATTAGATCATGAAAATTCAGAAGGAGTATTAGCTCTTTTAGATGACATTGCAGAAGTCTTGCCTCCTGCTGATGTAGTAGAAGAATCAGTTGTTGGTGGAGCACCTACTGCTGAAGAAGTGCAAGAACCTACTCAAGAGGTTGTTTTTGAGACCTAGTAGATCTGACAAAACACCTACTTGGATTAAGGATTTTGTCACTGATCCTAAGACTTCTAAAACTTGTTCATACCCTATTTCTAACCACATTTCCTATTCACATTTGCCTTATCAGTATCAGTGTTATTTGGGTAATGTATCTAATAAATTGAAACCGAGATCCTTTTAAGAGGCATCCTAAAATCCTAAATGGATTAAGGCGATGCAAAATGAGATTGCAGCCTTGGAAAGTAATCAAACATGGGTACTGAGTACTTTTCCCCCAGGAAAAATAGCTATTGGTTCCAAATGGAAATAAAAGATCAAGTATTTATCTAATGGGCAAGTGGATAAGTATAAAGGTAGGTTGGTTGCAAAAGGGTATACTCAGAGGGAGGGTCTTGACTATCATAAAAAAATTCCCCCTGTGGCAAAGATGGTAACTGTCAAGACTGCCATTACTGTAACATTTTCTAAAGGTTGGCCTTTATATCAAATGTATGTTAATAATGTCTTCCTTCAAGGTGATTTAATGGAGGAAGTGTATATGTCATTACCTCAGGGCTTTCACAAACAAGGGGAGAAGACTGTATGCAAACTTGTCAAGTCTTTATATGGCTTAAAACAAGCTTCAAGGCAGTGAAATATTACATTATCCACTGTCTTGGTTGAAGCTGGCTATCTTCAGAGTCCATATGATTATTCTTTATTTACCAAGCAGAAAGGGACAAACATTGTTGTGATTCGGATATATTTTGATGACTTGCTCATCACATGTAGTAATGAATCTCTCATATGACAAGCAGGCTATTCATAGCAAATTTCAAAGTCAAGGATTTGGGAATTCTGAGGTATTTATTGGGGATTGAAGTCATGAGGTCTCACAAAGATATCCTACTTAACCAAAGGAAGTATGTCTTAGAGTTGATATCCAATATGGAATTGAGTGATGCTAAGTCAGCATCCACACCTTTACAAGCAAATGTCAAACTCACTTCTGTGGAATATAATGAACTTATGGGCAAAATTGATGATCCATGTCTAGTGGACATCACTCTCTATTAGAAGCTGATTGGGAAGCTGGTATACTTAACCATTACCATGCCAAATATATGTTTTGTTGTGCAAGTACTTAGTCAATTTATGTAACATAACATCCGAAGCAGTCACACTGGGAAGCAGCCGTTAGAGTTGTGAGATATATAAAACATGCACCAGGTCTAGGAATCTTATTGAGAAAAAACAATATCAACAACATGACTATATTTTGTGACTCTGATTGGGCCTCCTGTCCAAATACTAGAAGGTCAGTGACAGGGTATGTGGTACAACTTGGAGGCTCACTGGTCTCTTGGAAATAAAAAAAACAGCACTCAATTAGCAAGAGCTCTGCTGAGGCTTAATATAGGAGCATGACAAATGTTGTTGCAGAGGTAATCTGGATTGTTGCATTACTACAAGAATTGCAAGTATCAGTTGATCTGCCTATCAAGCTATGTTGTGACAACAAGACTTCTATGCAGATAGCAGCCACTCCCATGTTTCATGAGCGTATAAAACATATAGAGATTTGACTGCCATTTTGTGAGAGAGAAGCTCAAGAGTGGTTTGATCAAGCCTGAGTATGTAACAACAAAGTCACAGTTGGCAGACCTGCTCACAAATGGCCTAGGTGTGGCTCAACATCACCTTCTTTTGTCCAAGCTTGGTGTTCTGAATGTGTTCCAACCACCAACTTGAGGGGGAGTTTTAAGTAGGTGATCAAGTTGTAATTAGAGGATGTGGTTAGTTAGTTGTAGAATTAGTTAGTGTGCACATGACATTGTTAAGTGACCAGTATATATTATATAACTGATCTTAGGCTCATTTATGTATACTTGAAGCATAAATATGAAATACAACATATCTTCTAAACAATTCTCTCTCTAGACGGTTACTGCATGTATCCCCAATCACCATTGATG
The DNA here is from genome assembly GCA_029844215.1 of Przewalskia tangutica. Classification (NCBI taxonomy): domain Eukaryota; kingdom Viridiplantae; phylum Streptophyta; class Magnoliopsida; order Solanales; family Solanaceae; genus Przewalskia; species Przewalskia tangutica. Next base: position 18,873,047 of record CM056721.1, read on the forward strand.
ATTGTTTGAGCTTCCATTAACAGAATTGTAGGTGTGATATTCTTGCATTTTCATGTTAGAATTTCTGGCTCTGCTACTACTTTTGAAGCAGTTTATCAAAACATATTATCTATCAAAACTCCTCTTCATATTCTCCATTATCTTCATATGTGATGAACAAAATTGAAAACCCATTATTTACTTGTTGTTGGTTTAGATTGGTTAAGTTAAACTTAAACCACTATTTTGATCGAATGGTCATTGATGCATATGAACGGGACATTCTTTGATGAAAGTAACAGTAGAACAAGAAATTCAATTTTAAAAAATATCATTTTTAGAACAAAAATTAATTCGAAAATAATGTGATTCTTTTGAGACAATAGGAAATACATCTCTGAGTTTTTAAAGCTGAATAGCCCTTTTAATTTATGACGTTGGCCCAAGAAATATTACATGGCATTCTTCTATGACTCAGAAGTTATAAAATAATCTCATAATTAAAACAAGGATAAAAGAATCCTGAAAAAAAGCAAGTTAACGGCTGCTACAGTTAGTGGGGATGTCCCATAAAAACTTGCAAGCCTTAAATTCAGTTGGGATCGGCGATATGAATTCTTATTTTTTCATTTAAGCTCATATCATATTATCATAATAAAAAATAAAATAAAAATAAACAATACATTAAAATATATATAAATATTATTATTATTAAAAGTTCCTTACTACGACCTATCCTCAACTAGTAGCTATTACCTATATGGATTTTATTTTTTTCATTGTGCCTATCTTTAGCTAAGTCTTGATACCACACATTTGGGGTCTTTTGGAGACCACTTCCTTCCATCCCCTTTTAACACCTTCACTAGTCATAGTTTCACACCTACTGAACGGTACATCTATTGGTCGAAGTGAAAATCAATTTCAAACATTCGAAAAAAAAAATCATCTGCATGATCAAAGATGAGAAACAAACAACCACGAGTAATTGAATGAATTTTGGCCGTACGTCTTATATTTCTTGACAAATGTTATAAATCAAAAGGTTATAACTAGACCGGTTAAGCGGCTGTTCTCTAATCTCTAAGTCATGTGGGTGCATTAGTCCAATTTGGACGACATTTTTTAACAAGACTTTTGCACATAAACGTATAATGGTAGGATGGACTTCATAAATTGATGTCATCTGTGTCACAAGCAAATTCATCTGTTACAAATTCCTGGAACATCAACAATGGAGTCTTCAAGAATTACTTTGCGCCCATTTAGATTAACGGACGTTGATGATGTGTTGTTATGGGCAGGCGACCATCAGATGGGAGACTTTGACCTCAAAAGAAGAAGCATTGAACTTCATCAAGGAAGTGTGTATACCTCAGCCTTGGTATGTATCGATTTGCATCGATCCATCGGATTCCTATGGGTACTCTATCCAGGATCGGGTGATGACAAGAGTCAAGCAGATATAGGTGATTGCATTTGAGTATTGGGGACAGGGGATTGCTACTAAGGCACTCAAAATGGCAATCCCTCAAGTGTTCAATGACTTCCCTGGAATAGTAAAGCTTCAAGCTTTTCCTGTTTTGGAGAACAAGGCTTCTCATAGGGTTTTGGAGAAGGCTGGATTTGTCTACCAACGTTCACTCACATGGCAAGGCAACTTCAAGGGAAATTTAACTGTGATTGATTTGGTAATCTACAGTTTACTATCCAAAGACATAATTCATCCAAGTTCATGAATTTCAAAAGAATGTAACTCTATGATGTGCAAGTTCAGCTTTTATTTTTTAATGGACTACTACCATTTACTAAAAGGTACTTGCTACTTCCATGTATAAGGTTGTCAATTAGAAGAACTCTAGTCTTTTGTTCGAATTCCTGGCTCTGCCACTACTTACAAAGTTTCAATCTGAAGTAGCAATTTCTAGTGGAATTCACTTACGACTTGTTGGCTGATGTTTATAAGGTACTAGGAATAGCAAAATATGGTGACTTGTTCCAAATCAAGTGAAATTGTGCTCCTTAAGATTAATTCATTGAAAAGAGTCCAAGTTCTCCCCTGCCCCCATTTCGTTCCATGGCCTGATTGTGATTTTTTCACTGGTGCATTTTATTTGTATCGCCTGATCGTTGTATAAATGTGGATGAAGATGAAGTGATTGTTTCCCTTGATATTTCAACGCAGTGGTCTGGAAATATTTCAGTCCCACAGCTTAATTATTATGCTGAGAGAAATTCTCTGTGTACTCTTTAACTATTTATAGTTGCCAAATTTAGCATATATCCACAATACAAACACCTAGCTCATTCCGGATCCACCTCTCCCTAATCTCTTTGAGTTATGGATTAGAAAACGGATTAATAATATAACCTTTCTCTCTAGTCTCTTTGAGTTATACATTTGCTGTTATATTCTTTCATTTATTTACAATCATCGCTGTTGATGCCCTATCCCTGATCCTGGTAGATTTTAGCATCTACAATGTTCTTTTGCTCTTTTGGTTTATGAGACGAACGAGTATGTTACAGACAGAGATAACTCACTCACCTCTTTCCTGTGCACCAACCTAATGAAAAAAAATTATGATGCGCAAAAGATAGAGACTCGGGTTGAAAAATATTGTTGTTTACGTCAAACCATATGTTTCATTTGGAACCAAGGTACTTGTTTGAGAATGGTGAGATCTTACCGGAGGCAAGTTTAACCAATGGAGAAACAAAACTAGTTGAACCAAGGGGAAAGATTTGGATTTCGATCTTTCGTGCTTATGGCATTAATGTGGTTTCCTACGGATATGTCCATGAGCAGAGCTTAGTTTCTCTAAGCAGAAGAAATTCAGAATTTTGAGTTTATAAGTGTTCTCGATTCTAGAAAAAAAGTAGGTATATGATAGAATATACGAGTCCACCAAACAGTGCAGAGAACCAGGTTCTCTAACTGTTCCCTTGAACCAAGGCAGAAAGTAAATAACACAAGATATTTACGTCACCTTGCTAAAGGAAGTAAAACCACGACCTACCACAATAAGATTTTTCCAAAACTTCACTAAAATCGAGCAATGTTCATATTACAACCTATTGCAACCTAAGAATTAAACTATTAATCCCTCCCCCTTACAATAACTCTAGTGCAAGACCTTTACAATAACTTTATTGCAAATACACTCATTGATTAACTCTAGCCAAGTGAAACTATTAATCTCTTCCTCTTACAATAACTCTATTGCAAAGACACTCTTTGACTAACTCTAGCCAAGTGTACAACTCAAAAACTTGAGAACACAAACTACCTACAAACAACTTTTTATAAGAAGAGTAGGTTTACAAGTTAAAGAACAAAAGACAAAGACTCAACAAACCTAAGGACTTGAAGCATCTTCAGTGATAAGGAACTGATCCTTCTATTTGTTATAGCTTTGTTCTTGAGAGCACTTGAGGTGTCGGCGGCTTGCAGATGAGATGAATATATTTTGAACTCTACAAGCTTAGGTTTTTCACTTGGAACATGTTGTTTATATATGAAGAGTGAGTGGAAGTGACAAAACCTTAGCCTTTGGACCATTGGTCGAACTGCATCAACTCTGTTGCTCTGCTGTTACACTATTGCACTGTGTCAGCAGCTTTACAGCTGTAGAATTGACTTTCGTACAGACATGATAGCAAGTGGGCAGGTGAGAAGGCATCAACAACTGTTGTGTAACTGCACTGTTGCCGGTCGGTACAGTGTCAACCGCTTTATAACTGTAGAGGTACATATGGTCCCTCGTAATAGCAAGTGGGTAGGTGAGAAGCCTGCAACAAATGATGTGCTACTGCACTGCTGCCAGTCGGTACAATATCAGCAACTTTACAGTTATAGAGTCGGCAGAACTGTCCATCGGAGAATGGAACTGGTCCCTTCAAATAAGTGTGTTAAATTATCAAACATAAAATAGAATAAATTATCAGTATAGTTTTATCATGTGATGAGAGGCCTTTAGAATGTAATTGTATTTTAAACACAGAATAGGTTAAAAGTAAAGATGAGAAAAACAATTATATTCGAGATTATGTTTTCCAGGCACGCTTTCTTGTTGCTAGTGCATTAGCTTGTCAAATAGACCGATGGACCCAGACTCGACCAGTACCATTAATAGAAATTGATGTTGCTATGTAGTCTTTACCAAATAAAATGAATATAAACAGACGAAAGTGGCCTCGATACTTCGAAAATACTGTATATTTAAACGTAATGTGGGAATGGAAAAACTAAAACATTAAAACACTCACTGTATGTTAAGTCTTTACAAGTTTTATACATATAGGTAAAGATAAATGTAGAGTACTATTTTCTGGCACAAATTTCTCTTTTGTTTTTCTTTAACAAATCACACTTGGCTCTAACTCATAAGACAGTCAAATCCCTTTCCTAATATAAAGTATTACAGCAACTCTTTATAACAAGCATGGATTAGTAACTTGTAACAGATGACAACTAACGTATACAGCTGGTATTTTAAATGATGCCCCGCCCGTTGTCACATTTTAAAACCCCTGGTCTTTGACTAACAATCTGTCATTGTCCTACTCCATTTATGCTACTATAATATATAAGTTTAGTTGAGCGACCGGCAATCCATTAAACTCTAATTATTGTTACTGATAGATCTGCTTCTGCTATACTGGAAATAGATATGGACTCCTCAAGAATTAGTCTGCGTCCGCTTAAGTTAACGGACGTTGATGATATGATGTTATAGCCAGGCGATGATCGAGTAACTCGGACCATTCGATGGAAGACTTTGACCTCAAAAGAAGAAGCATTGACCTTCATCAAGGATGTGTGTATACCCCACCCTTGTATCAGTATTTCCCGGATCAGGTACTGTTTTATTTTACCTCATGCCTCAATATCTGAAATTCACTGGCTCAACTAATCTGAATTCCCTGAATCTGGTGATGATAGAAGTCGAGCTGATTTAGGATATGCTATTGCAGTTGAATATTGGGAGCAGGGAATTGCTACTAGGGCTGTCAAAATGACAATCCCTCAAGTGTACAATGACTTTCCTGAAGTAATTGCATTAGCTGATACCATTCCTTCAGGCCCATGAGTTTCGCCACTCACTTTTTCTCGGGAAAAAGTCACACAAAGTCACTTTATAACCAGTGTAATTGAAAATTAGCCATCGTCTTGGAGTTTCAACTTCTACAAGTGAAGCTCCAGGATATTGTCTAGCTCCGCTATAAAATGTTACTCTGTATTGTTTTTGCACTTTACTAGATAGAAATCTTTATGTGTTGAGCAGAACACAGTAGGGTTTTACTCTTGAAATAAAAAGGTTATACTGGTTTTGTGCATAGTATCAACTAAGTTAAATGTGGAACAGATAATACAGTTCAGATAGCTACTATATTTGTTTGTTTGATTCTATGTTTGACAAATGACACGCCACAGAATATTATAAATTGTTTAATAGTCTTAACTAAGACCATAGAATGAGATGTAATGGAATAGAAAATGCTATGAGAAATAAGGCAGTAAAATAAAAAACATTTGGGCCAGGTGATACCCTTATACTGGTTTGAAAGTGCGTTAGAGAGGTTAAAGTTTAGTAGAATGACGATCAGAGCATTCATTTTTATATTTAGTAGTAGAAAGATGTCAAATGAGTGAATACAGTATCATGGTTTAGATATAAAACAAAAGAGATATTCAAAGTTGTAAGAATATTATGATATTAGACTTATAAAACACAATGAAACGTTGAAAAGAGTGCAAGAACATAGGGACGTTAGTAACACAAAACTATCATAGCCACTGAATCTAAAGTAGAAGCTATATTTTGTTAAAGGTAAATGAATGATTGACATAGCTACGATGTTAAATACACATAGGTCAAAATAAGCTATTATTATGTCATACAATATCATATATATTATGTTATACAATATCATATATTCAATATTCCCATTTCATATGTAATATTCTCCAGATTCTTAATATATTCTAATTATTATTTGTTTATTATAAGAGAATATTACATATAAAATGGGAATATAGAATATATGATATTGTATAACATAATATATATGATATATTGTATGACACAATAATAGCTTATTTTGACCAATGTGTATTTTATCGTACCATATCTTTATCTAATGTCGATCAACTTAGTTGTTTGTTACCAGTATTGGTGGTTTGCATTTGCCAAGATTCTTTTAGGTCTTGCTGTTGATGTAAAGATAAATTCCACATTGTTAAATTTATATATACGTAAGATCAGATCAATAACCAAATCACGCCACATCTTATTATAGTTATCAAACACAACAAGTTTGATAACACAAGCAGGCCACCTGAAATTCTTTAAATTGTGGCGTTGTTGGAGGAAACGCACAAACTCGCACACTTGACCAACTGATATGACTACAGGGAAAGACACAGTGCATACTTACCAAAGGGAGGTGGAATTGGCATAATACGCAGCACATGGTACAGTTTGAAGGCGATTCATATATTCGTTATAAGGGGCAACTTTGCCACTGTCGTATAGACTATACAAGGATCATGTGATAAGTGATTACGGGCGCCACCCCGTTATTTCGAAGGGGGGCTCAACCAAGGAATTATGGTCATTAAGAATATACATCTCAGAAAGACAACCGTTTCCTTTGGGATCAACTTATACACAACCACTATACAAATAGAGTTACAAGTAACGACACATTTAAAGAGAACTACAAGGTTGCTTTTGCTTTTTCTTCCAAAAGCATCTCTGAGCAACGAGCACCATCTACCCCTCTGCCAAGAGATAGTCCCCCGTCCTTTCGTCTTTGAATAGGAACAAAACCAAAAACCAAAACCTTCATTTTTCCCATATTTAAAATGATTGACCTACATTAGCACTTGAGAGAGCCTAGAAAATTTACGGGGTAGAATTTACTGAGATTTCTTGTGGCAGATGGGAGCTTGGCTGATCCACATAGGTGGGAATGACAAGTCGTTGCAATGATGTTAAAGCCACTGCTAGCTGAGCAAATGATGGACGCAAGTTCGGATCACTGAAAATACATGTATGAAGTAATTAGTATTCTGGATCTTGAAAAAAAATCAAAATCATAAAAAGCTGCATGTCACTCGTACGTTTGCCAACATTCCCATATTATTCTTGCTACTATAGGATCAAGTTCCTTTGGAATCTCAAGACGTTTATTCTGGAAGCCAACAGCTCCCACCACTTGCATAGGGTTCATCCCACTCCAAGGTAATCTTAAGGTAGCAAGTTCCCATAGAATGACACCAAAACTGTATATGTCACACCTGTCAAGTGACCAAATTTTTTAGCTGAGGAATACATAAGCACGCAGAACTCAGCAAGTACAAAATCTGCTGCAAAATAAATGCAGGTTGCAAACTTTGACATCTCTGAGTTTTTTTTTATTAAGATATATGAGCTCATTTCTTTATTTTAGAAGGATAAATGAGCTCATTTCCGTCCTATGTGACCAAGAAATCACTCCCTATGTAGTCAAGACGAATCCCACAAAGGAAAATCAGGAAACCACGTTTAGTTCAAAATTAAGATACAGAGGTGTTTAAAGAGTTCAGCAAACAGATTATGCCACCACAATTCCTTCAGGTTATATTAGCTATTTTATTTCAGTTTGGAACTACGTAACCAAGAATTTTATCCTTGCCATTTAGGAAAATATAAGAAAATTTAAAATCTGGCATTTGGAGCCCAGGCAGTGGATGAAAAATTCCTTCTCGTACTTGCAGAGATGGTGAAGCAGTCCGGCTCCATGGGCGTTAATACTATCTCAAAACTCAACTTTAGCCCAGTAGAAATGAAATTCACTGAAAATTTCCCCCCATTTTTTGGACTTACCCAAGGCACTATATATGTTGTCAGGTTGTCCCACATTGATCGAGTGAATGGGATTGACTTTTTATGGTCTTGTGCAATCATCAACCATAATTAGCTTTTGGGGCTTGAGTACCTAAGGCCCATGTCCTTGAGGGCTCCTATGTTATGTTGTCCACACTCCAAATGTACGCCCTGGGCATGTGAGTAAGTGTTAGACCACGTTGGTCGAGGAAATGGGCTGTGTCTCACCTATATGTAGTCTTAGGCAATCTTCACTAATGAGCTAGCTTTTGGGGTTTGTGTTATACCCAAAACCTATTTTCTTAGCGAAGGTAACAAGTAATAGCAACATGATGAAACAATGGCACACATGCCTAACATGAAGATTGACAAAAAAACAAAAAGGTAAAATTTGTAAAGAAAAAATAGAACTACAAGAATATCTCGACACAGACTATGAGCGAAACATGGAATAAAGTAATTGTTAACTCACTTCTCATTCGAAGGTTCATTGCGGAGAACTTCTGGTGCCATCCACTCAGGCTATGGAATGAAAAGACCCAAGTTAGAAAATAAGAAAGAAAGTGAAGAAAGAAAATAATTAGTATCCACACTTCACAGTAAGAGTAGCACATATAAACAATAGAAAACAGATATATTGTTCTCACCGTTCCAGCTGTTGATTTGGATGACAAAAATGTGTTGTGCTTCAAGCGAGACAAGCCAAAATCACATACCTGCATTCCAAGATTCAAGAGTTACTAATAGTCCCTCCTGAAACATCCGATAAATTAAGGAATGGTTCAAAAGAGATTCAGAGTCACTAATAGAAACAACCACAACCAAGTACACTCCCCTTAAAAATGAACATAATCGCATTATTGCATTACTTTCTTTTTAGTTTGCTGTCCTGAATTGTAGAATTGAAGAAAAGGCTATAATTGTTTGCTCAAAAGATTAGCAGTTGGTGAGGTTCACTAAAGCATTATGGGTTTACAACCAACTAAACAAACCAAAAGTAAGATCAATTTTTTTATAACCGGGAAATCAGGGCCAGTTGGTGGGCAGTTCGAAACTAGGTGGAAAATTAGGTCCATCCCTTCACACATTGCGCTCTTACTACTGAACCGAAAATAATAAAGTTTGCTCGCTAAAAAATAACATGAGTTCATGCAAAGGTAACAAGAAGATAAAAACATTTGAAACTTGAAAGTGAATTACCTTAACATTCCAGTTCTTATCAACCAAAAGATTAGGTGACTTCAGATCACGGTGAACAATTGTAGGGTTGCTTGTATGTAAGCAATCCATGCCCTTTGCCTGCATAAGAGAACCTCTAAGATCAATATAAGCAAAAGAAATGCTGATCAATTGGTCCGAAGCAATTGATCATGTAAAGATGTTGCTGGATCATACCACATCAAGGGCCATTTTGATTCTCCTCCTTTCATCAATTTGAGAATGAGGACGATGAATTATCCGATATAAGCTACCTCTGAAAAGCATCATATTTTAGACGAGTAATTCACTTTCACAAGAAAAAAATTCAAAATCACTAATTGCTTGCCATAGTTAAATACTATTTAATAACTAATCAATGTTTGGCTGAAAGAAAGGGAGCCTTACAGTAATTGGTAAAGTTGTTGCCATGTGACCAAGGGGTCACGGGTTCAAGCCGTGAAAACAACCTCTTGCAGAAATGCAAGGTAAGGCTGCGTCCGGATACTCCCGGTAATTACCCGAGAACCGGACCGGTAAATCCGGACCGAAACCTTAACGGTCCTGAATACGAGTACCAAAAAATTACCCGGACCGATAAGGAGCCGGACCGGTAACCCGGTAACACCCCACCTCCAGCCAGACCCCCCCTCCCCAGCAAGCCCTAATTATATTTAATTGCAATATTCCCTAATGTTTGACTATTTTACATGTTTTAAATATATGTGATGTAAACTTTATGTTTTAATTTGAAGCATTGACATATAAACTAGTTGTAAATTAGTGAAACTTTAAATGGTCATAACTTTGCGCTCGGATGTCCGTTTCACTTAATTTTTTTTTATTTCGCGTATTTTTTCGAGACAGGGCTGGACAAGCGGCTAAAGCGGTTTGATTCAGCCGATTTCTCCAAAAAAGTCCATCTTGTCAATCAATTTCACTTTTCCCCCAAATCGTTACGTATCTCGCGATATACAATAGATTTCAACGTACAAATTTCGTGGTAATGTGTTCGAGAATGTGAATTTCAGTATTAAAAATTCAATTTAAAAAAAAAATTAGGCCCCGGAACCGGACCGAGAACCGGACCGAGAACCGGACCGATAAGGTTTCGGTCCGGTCCCGGATCTGGACTCTGGACCGAAACCTTATCGGTCTGGTTCTCGGTCCGGACCGATAACATCCCTACGTACAATAGACCCTTGTGGTCCGGCCCATCTCCGGAACCCGCGCATAGCGGGAGCTTAGTGCGTCGGGATGTCTTTTTTTTAATGTTTGGCTGAAAGGGACATTAAGACGGCGCACTTTGTAGTACCACAAATCAAACACAATCATGAAAGAATATAGCATTCATCTTTATAGTATTCATTTCATATTAGAAGAAAAATTCTTGGAGGGCTCTCAAAAAACATTTCACATGGAAACAGCTATAAGTGAGATAACCAAAGGTTTCTAATAAATAAAAATTAATCCAAATGGTAAACCTGTTTTACATTCATTTGTCATCCACAAAATGCTAATAAAGACACCTAGAAGAATATTCATGGTATAGCTTAGTGGATATGCGAGATCGCCATCGTTTATGACGTCTGACTCTGAATCATTAAAATCTCAACTCATTAACTGATTTGCTTCCTTTTACAAACACTTATTAGGCCTGAATTTCTACTTCGCTGCATGAAGGGAAACTAATACAAGGATTTTTATGTACAATGACAAAAGAACAATGTAATCTCAGTTCCAGTGGACACTAAGTCCTACACGGATTTGCGAACCAATATGAGTAAGATACAAGTGTTGGTAAGTAAGTGGTACGCGTATCAACTTTTACCACTTTAATGTATAGCAAATAATTTGCATAGAGTGCTTTCACCTACGTCATATCTTTTCAGCAAAAGATCATCAAAGGAAAAAGTCCATGTAGCATAGCATTCAATAAGTTGACTGTGACAGTAACCAAAATCTTACAAATGATGGCAAATATGGAAGGACAAGGGAAGGCAAATCAAAATATAAACATACCGTGGCAGGAACTCAGTGATAATAGAAAGGTGGGGAGGCCGAGTTATAGCACCCATGAAACGAACAACATTTGGATGTCGTAACCTACGCATGATACGCACCTGCCAATAGGAACCAATTGTATAAATTAATGATGCATTTCAACAAGAAGAAAGTTAAGCAGCAAGCAAAAGAAATAGGACAAACATGACATCTGAGAGGATTAACTTTTAAAAACACAGTTTACCAGAATCAAACGAGAAGATAAATACACAATTTATTAGCAGCTAACCTAGAAAATCAGACCTAGGGTTCTCGTCAAACAAGTATCCTACCAAAACGAAACTGACAAACTAAAGCTGAAACAACAAAGGAATATATACAAGTCATGTTTGTAAAGGAAAATATTTATACGTATATCATTTTAAAGCATTAAAAACTCAGAGATGCTAATTTTACATCCAAATAGAATGTTAAGTCAATCTTTCTATTAATAGAATGGAGGAAATATCCTTCAAGTAGTTCATTCCAATTTTTATGACTCTTTCAAGTTGGTACTTTACAAATCTCTGACACCAATATTATTCTACACCTTTCGTAACTTTCAAGGATCCAAATTCTTTTAGCTACTCAAATTTTAAACTTTGATTTAATGTTTTCTTTATCAAACTAACTTTTCAACCAATATTCTAATGTTCTATTCATAATTCTACTATTTTGGCAAAGCAGGAATTTAGTTTTCATGAGAGCACCCCTGGCCAGATTCAATCTGAGGGTCAGTAAAGCCTAACCCATTCGAATGATCATGGAAACTTCTGACAGTCGGACCATTTGAGAGCCTTGCAAAATTCTGAGAGTTAACGACAGGATAAAACGAAAAATGATGGGGAGAATTGATTACAACTGTTACAGATTCATGTTGGCACTTGGCACTAATATAACACACAAGTCAAATTAACATCTTAAACTGTCTTCAGATAGATCTATGTCAGCATGTATAACTTGTGGCCGAACAATCCAAGACTCTTGAAAACGGAGAAAAGGTATTCTTACAGCTACAATGGACTCCACCACAAAGAACACGATAAGGAAGAGGTTATGCCAGCATACTCCCATAAATGTAAAAATCACAGAACTACTTAATCTTCCCTGTGCTCAACCAGCTTACAGTTCTAGAAGTGATTAGACAGAACCAGAAAATGACAGGACCAGGTTTTTGGGACTATGCTGGCATAACCTCTTTTTAAAATTAGAAGAGTATTGGAAACCAGAACATGTTTCCAATACTCATTAGATTTTTAGACCTCAATGTGGGCATCAAATAGTATAAAAGTATAGCAGTCCAGAATCCAAACCTCTCTCTTAAACTCGGCCAAAGCCGCACCTGAAAAATCCTGATCAAGGAACTTCTTTACAGCAACCTCCTATTTTAGACAGATCACAAGCAAAAGCATCCAATATTCAATACACTCAAGTAATTACATCAAAACCAAAGCTTTCACTTAATGATAACAAAAAATTTAGTACTATACAAAGTAGACATTAGAATATTTGAATGTGAGGCCAGCTATAGAGGATGATGAAACAAAACCGGAACCCACTTGTTTGATTTAAATTACATGGCTAGTAACAATTAAGAACGGGATGATGAAACAAAACACTCCTAAGAATATTTGAAATAAAATCACTTACAGTGCCATTCCAATCTGCGTGGTAAACCTCCCCATATGAACCTGAAAGTGGGATCAGAAAACATTCTAAGAGTAAACCCACAATATTACCTACAACTATCACCATCCATTTTTGTAATATTTATAAATAAATAAATAAGACTAGAATATAAGAATTATGATTGCTTCCAGATAGATATCCCATAATAAAAATCTAGACGTAAAGGCAAAGAGTTTAAGTTCTATGCATTGACAGTGTTAAAGATATTTACACGGTCATGTCTCTTAGTAGGTAATTACATGTAAACCTCTTGATAAGCATTAACCAGTAATCTGATAAAGATAGTAAAAAAATCACTGATAGTGTAAAAAAACTTTACACTGTTAGTGTATATAACTTAAATCCATAAGCAAATGATTAAGTGGATAAAGCTTTGATTGCATTACTGTAGATAGAGATGAGAAAGTATGTTGAGACCTTTTCTTTTCACCTTTATTAACCAAGCAACTGAGTAATCTCCAATTAAAATATTAAACCTACATTAACAGACATCCACTCTATTCTCTCCTCCATAACAAGGCATTAGGTAGAAATTTTCAGAAAAATCACATTTATTATTCATTTCCCAATCCAATGGATGGAAGGGAATGGAGGTAAATTCAATACTGTTACTGGCCCACACACACACAAGGAAGTATAAATCTTAATGAAACTTCGGGCTGAGACGTAGTTGTTATATAAATATAAATGAATATGAGGTTTGAATGCATTAACACAATCTCGAACTTGTCATCGCAAGATATTTCAGTCGGGACAAACAAAGGCTTACCAAGACCAATCCTCTCGCCAATTACAAGATCTTCCCATGGAATTTCGCAATCACCAACATCATCAAATACAGGATTAACCTGACTTGGACGTAGATCTGAAGAAGTTGGATTTTCTGGCTCCTTCAATTTTATATTTGTTCCGATTGACTGAGCCTGCAGATTTCTTATGTGGTCGCTTTCCAAAATAATATCTTGTCCACATGCTTGTGTCGTATTTAACTCGTCACTCTGCAAACTGTGCCCCTCCCATTGACTTGTTTCTCTATTATTGTTTTGACTGTTCTGAACAGCTAACCTTCTAAATTCAAGCTCAGCTGAAAATTTGGAACTGTTATATGTGGTGGAAGCAACCCCATCATTTCCTCCATAAGTAGGCTGTGAATTTCCATGTAACCTGGAAGTATCAGGGAAAGATTTCTGTGGTATATTTGAGCTGGTAGATGCAATTGATGATGTATTATACCCGCTAGATCCACTGTTCTTCTTTGGAAAAGGTCCCTCGGAATCAGATTCGTTTTTCCAGGGGACCTCATTGTGTGCATACCTATTTTTCCACATCATAGGGGCAGGAGGCCGTCCAGGGACCAAAGTATTTTTTGGCTGTTGCAGTTCAATGACTTTGTTTCTAGCAGGGTTTTTCTGCAACAATGTGTTGCCAGAGCCTTTTATTTGAAACGGATTAAGATCGGCAAAAAGATTTTTTGGGTCCTCAGGGTTATTCTGATCGTACGGAACAACGTTTACATTCAACCTCAAGCCATCACCAGCCGCATTAGGTCCACGGCCCCCTTTGTACAAAGAAGCTCCAATTGCTAATGGCGAAGTCCAATCAACCTGATTAGAAGACAGTCTTTTATTGATTCCTGAAGAACCAGCAGTGGAGCTACCACCTGCATCTGTGATTGAATGAACTGATTCTACCTTCTCGGGCTTAGATTTAGTGGAGAAATCATCTCCTAACCCGGAATTTTGACCAGACAACAAGTTGTTTCTCGGGTAAGAAACCCCAGAATCACTATAGGACGGCAAACTTGGAATTTTGTTCAATTTCGGAGTGTATGATTTAAAAGAAGCATCCTTTGCACTCAGAACATCAGCTGGTATAAGTGTGCCTGGTGCTCCCATGAGATCAACCAAAAACTCGCTGAAGGCAAAGAATTGATTTAGAGGCTGAAATGTAGAGAGGTATGCAACAAATATCAATTAATCACAAATGTCGCAATACATGCACGTGTGCGCAGTAATGCAAAATTGTAGCAACAACTGCTTCAGGTAGTAAGAGATACAGTTTGAAGTTGCAAATGAAGCAAGATCATGTGCCTCATGGGATTGCATAGATGACTCTAGCTCAGAACACTTAAAACAACTGAATTTGGACACAATTCAAGATCGATCTAGTAATATTCACGAAGAGTACACTCAATTACACAAAGACGTGCAAGCATGTGACAAAAACTACTCCATATATTAAAGATAGATTGTCCAAGTTTATTTTGTTGCCCTACAATAACGCATCACGTAACACTTCATAAAAAACAATAACAAATCATGTTATAGAAGAGACTTTTAACTTCCTCCATCCCATTTCATTGTCTTAGTTTCACACAGACGTTAGAAGTGTGGGTTGTACAGTGGGGAAACATGTAAACCCACGTGTTAGACTTTGTGTTTAGAGGAGAAGTTGCATTGAGAAGAGTACAAATTGTCCTACATGAATTTTATAGATTATAGAAAGTGCATTAAATGAAGGGGAGTCTGGGAGTAACTGATAAAGTTGTTGACATGTGACCAGGAGGTCACGGGTTCAAGTCGTGGAAAAAGCCTCTTGCAGAAATGCAGGGTAAGGCTGCATACAATAGACCCTTGTGGTCCGGTCTTTCCCCAGACCCCGCACATAGCGGGAGCTTAGTGCACCGGTCTGCCCTTTTTTTTCAAGAAAGTGCATTAAACCTAAACCACAAGGATAAAGGTTACCATTTTGGGATAACATAAAAGGGGAAACAGATAGTGGGACAGAGGAGTAACATTAGAGACATACAACTTTATGTGGAACCTTACTTAAATTAAATATGATCATTCTCTATTGTATACTTCCAACAAAAAATATCATATGGTGCCATGGTTAACAAAAACACATTCTAACCTCTTCTTATAATATATAACTGTAAAAATCAAATGTCGCCATTCATTTGTGACGAGGAGTATTTGAAAAGTTCAAAAAAAGAAAATATAGTTCAGACTGCAAGTAGCACTTCCCATTATTCTCTTCCTTCTCACTAGCTACAGAAAGAGACTTTGGAAAGCATGAAGGGAACTAGTTAATATTTTTAGATGTTAAGTCAGTATTGAGAATTTTAACAACATAAGGTAAACAAATTTTCACAAAGATAACAGTCTACTATGATTAAAACGGCAACATTTGACTTGACCTCTCTAAGTCCACCCCGTACTACATAAATTGCACAAGATGAAAAACAAATTTTGACATAAAGTAGTGGTAAAAACTCCACAAATTACAAGGAAGGAGATAGACACATGTCAACTTCATAAATATTAAGACAAAAATGCTTTAAGAAACTAAAATTTAAGCAGAAATAAAGATTCCCAACAATAGTTTGTCAAATACCAATGGACTAGATAATATTCAAACGTCGAGGAACAGTTTATGTAAAACATAAAAAGGACCCATAAACACTTTTAATACAATCATCACAGCTCTTAAAACTGCATGAATGTTAAAGAAAATAGACCTTGGTCTGACTCAATCACAAAAGCTAACTCATGAGGTGAAAAGTGTCCAAGACTATATAAGGAGACAATCCTCATTTCCGCAACTTATGAGGGACACTCTAGCAACAACTTTGACAGCAAAAAGAATTATAAGCAGAATCAAACAAGGTCAAACGTGTACAATACTATCGGTAACATGTCAAATTTGGATATAACTGTTCCCTCCTAGTTAGATTTAAGAAAAGCTATTGAACTTCGCAATTCACCTATCATTTGGTAACTTTACAATGTTGACAGCATCGTCTTCAACACCAGTGTAGTGACTCCCTTTAACAAGTCTACAGGGTATTCCAACATGCTCAGCTAATACCTGCCTCAAGTAAAAACAACAACAACAATGATGATACAAATCTTAATAGATAAGAAACTAATCACTCATAGGCTCCAAGAGCGTAACGTCAGCAAACTTCAATACAAAAGTTACCATTATTTCAGACTTATATCTGATAAAAAATAAAAAGAATTACCCACACCCCTCACAAAGAGTACATTTACGAAGTTGAAGTCAAAAGACAGTTGAATGAGGTCACAAGTACAGAAGACTATGCACTTGGTTTGAGTTGAATTGTAATGGTGCAAAATAAAGGTAACAAAAGCTTTGACGATTAATTACGCAAAATTAAATTGGCCCATTAGAAGATAAGGCCCACCTCTAGGTAATTTTTCAACATTTAGAGATTCTTGAAGATGAGCTTTAGGCAGAACCTCCTCAGTTTTCTGCTAAATGTATTGAAAGCTCTGAAGGAGTATAAGCATCTAATCCAAAACTTTTAAAGCAATAGATGAAATATCCCAAGACTTCACATACCAAACACTCTCCTGCACACATAACTTTATAATGAGGCTCACACCAGGCGCGGATCTCTTCACGGCGAAGTTGTTCACGCGAACAAGCCGGGTTTTTTTTGCAATGCTATTTTCCACTTTAGAACAAGCACAGCATCTTCATTCCCTTATACAACGCTGTGATTTTTTTTTTCGAACAACCACTTCTATAGCTGTAGATCCGCCCCTGGCTCACACATCAACTCAATTTAACACATACTTATGAGTTTAAGAATGGTTTGTGAAAGGTTGCCTCTCATACCATGTGGAAGAATTTAAGCGTCCAACTCAATCTTAAAGAAATAAGTGGAGCATCCAAAGAAATTATATAACTCAACAAATGCCAAAGTGCCAACCATCAAATCTACCTAAGCTCCTTGAAAGAAGAAGGATAACATGTTGAGGATATACAACTACAAGCTGGTCATCACATGACCTGTGACACTGGTGCTTCCTCGTGAGCTAGAAAAGGTGCTTACTTCTTCCCACAAAACATGCTAACTCAAGAAAAAACATAAACCAGAGCCTTGCGAGTTGCGTCTCAGATACCATGTATGAAAAATAAGGATCAACTCTTTAATAAATCTCCAAAATTCTAGGGTTACTAATATTGATTTGCCCATTAAAACTTTCTTTACTCTCCATTGTTATCTTGGTTTAAGAAAAATGGTTTAGGCACTAGAAAAAAAATCAATTAAACAAGTGTATTGTATAGATATTTCATAAAGAGCATACTTATTATTCACAAGTTAGTTCTCATAAATCAAGCAGAATTTTTAGGAGAATGATTTTGAATTGTAAGTATAGCTTCTTACTTCTATAGTTTTTTTCCATGTTAGACCATCATGGATAACGGTAAATTAGACGGTTCATAGTCCCGATCCAAAAGTCCTACATTGTTTACATAAAGAACATAGCCTTATTATCTATATTACCTATGATAAATCAAACAGCTTTTGGCAGAAGAATATTTTTTAAATTGTAAGTATAGCTTCCTACTTTTAAAGTTTTCCTTGTTAGGGGCCCATCATGACTAACAGTTCAAGTAAATGGTTTATTGGCATGATTCACAAATCCTAAAATGTTGAAGAAATTGTGCTATTTTATGAAAAAGTTCCTTGACTCCTATTTCCAAGTGTAAGCAAGCACTGTTCAAATGCCAGCTATGTATATCTAATCAACGGAAAGCCAGTTAACATTGCCTTTGTCCAATGCTTGCTATTATTGACGGCAAAAGGTTATTCAATCCCTCTGTCCCAATGAAAGAAACAGGCATAGCATTTAATATGATAATCACCTTAAAGAGCAGTGCACGGTGCCGTGAAAGCCCAATTTTTAGGGATCCAATTGGTAAAACACTGGTGTGAAGTGATGTCCTCAACTCAGTGCTAATTTCCATCCATTTGGCCAATATGATATTTGCATCCTTTACGGGCCCACCTAAATGCCCAGTTACAAGTTCAGAAAGCCTCAGTATTAACAGACTAATCTCACTGGCAGGGCAGTCCAATGTAATACAGTGCGCAATCTGCATCAACTCTTCCAAGGAGGGGTCAATTCTCCGATTAATTATCACCCCTTCAAAGTTAGAATTTCCAGGATTTGTTTCAAGTTCAGTAAGAGATGGTATTTTCCCACGACTTGCTGGATCTGTAAAGAGAGTATATACATCATAGAAACCATCAACAACTTTCTCCTCATAGTCCAGCACACCATAATCCTGATAAGTGGGTAAAGTAAGTGAGACAAAAGATTAGAAACCAAATTATGAGAACCAAACTGAAAATCATCTTCAATAGAAAACATATTCCAAGAACTAGCAAAGTATACAAATAATTAAGCTTTTAGAGGGGAGGCACAAAAAAGAAAAATGCACTCGTTAAAGTATTGTGAGGAAAGGAACCTATTCAAATCTTCAAGGTTAAGCAAACGACAGTTAACAAGACACGTCCTCTTGAACCCAAAAAGATCATTTGCCTTTCAGATCAAAAATAGCATGCCAGTGATGTTAGGTAGTCATAGTCTTATGAACCTTAAATATCCATTAAAGGAAAATTAAACTCAAATCAGCTAAAGAACATTAGAAAGTGAAAAAATAAAATGTGCTTGCAGCTTCGCAATATCTCCGCATCCCCGTCAAAAGAAAAAAGACAAAACATGTAAATTGCAATACCTAAATATCCTCACCAAATAGTTACTTTGCCAGGCTTCTATTTAAAAAAATATAAAACTATAAAAAAATAAATGTAATTTATTTATAGATGGTAAGATGCTGCAGCTGGTGAGCTTTGGCTAAATCAGCACCCCAAGTTGAGCATTTTAACACCCAATCTAAACTATAAACCTGTATCTTGGTCTTCCGTGATCATCCATCCAAATCATATATTCCTTTTTATTAAGTTTCTAAACCTTGTATACAGGGAATTCTCTGCTCCATCAATATATTATTAACTTTATTAAGAAAAAGGCTAATCCTTCTTCACATCAGTTACCGAATCCAATCTTTTCTACAAGTTACATTGCTTGCAAAGTTTACAACTCAAAGTGCTGCACTACCGTGATACTGCAAAAGAGCATAAAAACAGCAGATAAGAAGATTTTCTCACTTCACTTCAGCTAATCACAAATAGCAAGTTTAATAAGACCATAAGCTTAATTAGCAATGCAAAACTAACACTGTTTGGATGGTTGTTACCTATTGTATTGTGTTGTTAGTTTAAATAAAGTGTTTGTTTTGATTGTTACTTAAATTTTAGTGTATCATTAAATCCGTCTTTATGAAACAATGAAAAGTCTCATTTTATGTACCGGACATCGCACCGTTACCTTATATTTTTTCTCATTGTCTTTACTTAGTACTATCTAATATTCTTATTTTAACCCTACCTATTGTTGATATGTGACATTATATAACGACATAAAATGATACAATCAATCCAAACGTTGTGTCTATCAAAACAATAGAGTTTGATACAATACAACACAAAATAATATAATACGATATACAGTATTATGAAACAATATGTGACAACCATCCAAACAGAGTATAACGGAAGCAAATTCAACAACAATGAGAATTTAAAATTTACCCAATACTGCCTCGATAACAAGTCAGCAGCGGCATCCTCCCTATCACGTGCCAAATCAGCAGCGCTTCGCCCTCCGCCGCCGAGTATCTGACCGTTGGTTGAATTAACATCGGACGGGAAGGAAGAATCCTGAGACTGCGAGGATGACACACTCAAAGCTAGGGCAAGCTGAACCTGATACTCTTCCTCCGAAGTATAATAATCCTGTAGCCGATTGATCGCCGGAATATTATTCCCTCCTCCACTAACACACGCCGGAGCAGCAGCAGACGCCGCCGGGATCGACGGTGATTGAGAAACAGGACTCGAATTCCGATGATCGGTAACACATGACGACGTGGACGGCGAAGATGAGGATGATACCGGCGATGACGTAGATTGAGCGTCGTTCGATCGATTTGGATGGTGAAGCTTCTTGAAAATGTGTTTCATCGTTTAGTTTCTCTTTCTCTCTCTATATCATACGGTGGTAGTGTTCCTTTCTCTCTCTATATGTGTGTATATACATATCTCAACTACTGTTTAATCTTCACACTCTCTCTCTAGAGAGTCAATTGACTGTAAAAAAGGAAAAGGCATAGAGAGAGAAGGAGAGGGAGGGAAAACTTAAGGGGGGTGGATATGGGGAGACTCAACTCAACTGCAAAAAGGGCATGGAGTTGAGTGTATTTACGGTAAATGACATCAACGCGCTCTTTTTGCTGAAATTTCTTTTCTGCCCCAAAAGTGATGAAAATGGAACATTCTTTATTGATCAACAACAATAACATAGCCACTTAAATCCACGATACGAGGTTTGAGGAGGGTAGAGTGTACACAGAACTCATCTCCACCTCATCCATCTTGGTAGATAGAGTGGTTGTTTTCGAGAGATCATCCGCTCAAAACAAAGCATATTCAATTATAACTAAAGTAGTGTTAATATATATAAAATAAAATAGTAGTAATAAGTTTTCTATTTGCAAGATGGTTACTTTGAGATGGTTGGTCATGGATTATGAATATGAATTGACCGAACAAAATGAACAGCAACTTAATGTTAATGAGGAGACTCTATGGATTCTAAACTTACACCATGACAGCATTCAAATCTTGAAAAACAATAATTTTGAATTTATGTAAAGGAATAATTCTCCTAATTTAATAGGAAATCACGTTTAAGAATTGAGAATCCTAGAAGTTTTGGAATTTAAAGGGCTAGAATAAGCTGAAATGAATTGAATAGGTAAAAAATCCAAACATGCTCTATCTACAAAATGTACTATTAACGGTTAGAATTCATATTATTTATGAATTCTTGTAAGGCAATAACAAGAGTAAAGAAAAGAGAATAAGACTATTATTGATAGTGAATTGCTAAGTAAAAAAAAAAAACTACATCTCTTTATATAAGGAGAAATAACAAACCAAAAGGAAGGCTTATCCGATGTGGGACAAGTATTGTTAACATCCCCTCTCAAGCTTGAGATGGTATAGAGAGAAACATCGAGAGTTTGCCAAGAAAGAACCGGTGACGCTGTAAGATATGTGTCTTTGTAAAGAAATATGCAAGTTGCATCGAAGATGAGACAAATGGCAAGGATAGAGTGCCTTGTTGAAGATGATATCGAATAATATGACAATTAATTTCAATATGTTTGGTGCGTTCATGAAAGACTGTGTTGTTTGCAATCTGAATAGAACTCTTATTATCGCAGTACATCGCTGTCGGTGAAGAAATAGAGACGCCCATATCAGCCAATAACCAACGTAACCATACAATCTCACACGTAGTAGAAGTCATAAAGACGATATCGCCTCAAGAAGCGAAACAACATTTTGTTTCTTACTTTTCCATGAAATGAGTGAATCTCCTAAGAATACACAATAACCAGTAGTGGATTTCCGATCAGTCGGGTTACTAGCCCAATCTGCATCAGAAAATGCACGAAGCTCCAAGGATGAGGTCGATGGAAACAAGAAAGAGACTCTGATAAATCGTTCCTCGAAGATAGCGAAGAATACGCATAATCGCAAATTTCAATGCGGATGTAGGGGAGCAAACGAACTGACTGACAATGTGAACAACATATGCAATATCCGGGCGAGTAATGGTGAGGTACACCAGACTCCCCACAACTGAACGATATAAAGTAGTATCAGGGAGAGAATCCCCGTCAGTATGTGTATATCGAGCATTAACCTCAAGATGAGAGTCAACTATACGAGTATCTATGAGAC
Source organism: Przewalskia tangutica (assembly GCA_029844215.1). NCBI lineage: Eukaryota > Viridiplantae > Streptophyta > Magnoliopsida > Solanales > Solanaceae > Przewalskia > Przewalskia tangutica. The sequence goes on from CM056721.1 coordinate 18,895,523, forward strand.
GGGCCCGCTCAAGAATATCTGCAGTGTACTTAGACTGAGAAAGAAGATATCCCTTCTCAGAATAAGCTACCTCAATGCCTAAAAAGTAAGGTAGATGACCTAAATCTTTCATCTCAAAGCGGCGAGACAAAGTAGATTTTAGGTTTGCAATACCATCAATATTATCACATGTAATGATCATGTCATCAACGTACAACAAAAGCAAAATACAACCTGCAGGGGATGACTTAACAAATAACGCTGAATCATGAAAGCTGCAAATAAACCCAAGAGATGATACTACAGTGGAGATCTTGTCGAACCAAGCTTTTGGAGCTTGTTTGAGACCATACAAAGTTTTCTTAAGCCTACACACCTGTCCTGGACTATGTGAAACACCGGGTGGAGGGACCATGTAGACTTCTTCTTAAAGATCCTCATTCAAAAAGTCATTTTTAACATCCATTTGTGAAATATGTCAATGACGAACAGAGACTACTGCAATAAGAACCCGAACAGATGTCATATTTGCAACATGTGCAAAAGTCTCTTCATAATCTATACCATATTCTTGAGCAAAACCCTTTGCAACCAAACGAACTTTATATCGCTCAATAGAAATATCAGACTTAGTCTTAATCTTGTACACCCATCGAGAACCAATAGTTTTTTTACCAGTCGATAGAGAAATCAAATCCCAAGTATCAATTTTGTTCAAAGCATCCAGTTCCTCATTCATAGCCTCTTGCCAAAGAGAATCATAAGTTGTCTCAGAGTAGGAGGTAGGCTCACAGAGAGAATTAATAGAAACTAGAAAGGAAGCGAATGATGAAGCATAGCAAGAATAATCAAAATCGGATACCTGAGTAGATCGCAGAGTGCGTTTAGGATAGTGAGGTGGATCTGGATCTGCAACCACAAGAGGTTCTGAAATAGGCGTAGAAGGGGGTGAGTATCAATGTCATGAGACCTGCCAGAAGACTGAGAAGGAACAGATGATATAGTTGTAGAATCAGATGGACAATCAACATCAAATGGGTCAATATCAATAAGGTCAGATTTTGTCATGTCATGTGAGGTAGGTGGGATGGAAAAGAAAGGAACATGCTCAATAAAGGAAACATTACGAGACACATATAATTTTCCAGAGACTGGATCATGACAACGATAACCTTTTTGCCCAACCCCATATCCAAGAAAAACGCATATGGCGGCACGAGAAGATAACTTAGTACGCTCTACATGTGGACGTAGAACAAAACATGTAGAACCAAAAACTTTCATATGGGAATATAGTGGGGTATGACCAAATAGTCTAGCATACGGAGAGATTTCATAATTATGAGAGGTAGGGATCCTATTAATAAGATAAACAGATGTAAGGATAACTTCTCCTCAAAATTCACTTGGTACTCTAGCGGACAAAAGCATAGATCTAGCGGTCTCAACAATATGTTTATGTTTTCTCTCGGCTACCCCATTTTGTTGTGGTGTATCAGTACAAGAAGACTGATGTATCGTACCATCAGCTTTGAAAATACCAGAAAGATCCCCACTAGTGTATTCACCTCTTAAATCAGCCCGAAAATATTTAATAATGGCAGAATGTTGAGTTTTCACATAGGTTTGAAACTCAACATAAGTATGAACAAAATCAGAACGTTTTTTCAACAAATAAACTCAACAATAACGAGTATAATGATCAATAAATGAAACATAATATCTGGAGCCTCTCTTAGTAGGGATAGGTGTTGGCCCCCAAACATCTGAATGAACTAGATCAAATGGTGCATAAGAAGTAGAAGTACTAAGATTAAAACGCAAAACAGAAAATTTTCCAAGTTTACATCCACTACAGTCAGAAATATCATTGGATTGTAAATCACCAAGAACACCAGTACTACACATAAAACGCAGACGAGAGCTTGATACATAACCAAGTCTAGAGTGCCACAAATAAAATTTTGAAGAGGAAGATGTTAAATGAAAAGAAAATAAATTAACAGGCATAGCTGTTGCATGAGTAGGAAGATGCAGCTCATCCAAAACATAGAGACCTCTCCCCTTTCTACGCCGACGAGAAACTGCTGAAATTGGCCAGCTACAGAATCAGTATTGTGTCTCATAGAGGCTCCTGAAGCTGGGTGATCAAGAGATGGCACAAAGGCATCATGAGTCGGTGGATATGAGTTCTGGAATTGACCCTCAGAATATGGCTTTTGTTGAGAAGGCTTATGTCCTTGTCCTGAATATGAAGGTTTAGAACCTAACGTCTTTCGCAGCTCAGGACATTGATTCTTCCAGTGTCCTGGTTTCTTGCAATAATTACAATTACCCATGTCATATGTTCTATTCATGTGTGTTTGCTGCAAGGACCGGTGCAGATGAAAGAGTTGTCAATACGAAAGTAGAAACCTTATGTACCCCTTTTAGAGTCTTCAAACATGTTTCTTCAGCTATAAGTTCATTTACCACATCTTCAACAAATGGTAATAGTAAGGGTTTGCTGTGCAACAAGCCTGAACGACAATTCTCAAATTCTGACCGAAGACCCATCAATAGTTGAACAAGACGGTCTTCATCTCTACATTTAATATAAGCACCGCATGCTTGCAATTCAGTAGATTCCGTCATAGTTAACTGATCTCACAAAGTGGTCATTGCACATAAATAATCTTGAATGCCCAAATTATTTTGTACTAGTGCACGAATTTCAGATGTTAACTGATATTTAACAGCAAAATTATTCTGCACAAACAATCTTGACAAATAGTCCCAAATCTCTTTAGCCGTTTTGAATTTAGCCAATTGAACACCAGTTTTTTTGTTCAACAGAGTTATTAATCCAAGTAATAATCTTTGAATTATTGGTCTCCCAAGTCTTAAATACTTCATCAAATTTTTTATCTCCAACTTTAGGACATTTGGCTTTTCAAGACATATAATCTCAAAACCCCTTTCCCTTCAAAAAATTTATCATGACATAGCTCCAATATGAATAATTTTTTCCATTTAACCGAACACCAATAGATTGCAAAGAATCATCACCTCCAACCATTATGAATTTAAAACAAAAAAAAAATCTCAAATCCGACCTCTGTAAGAAGATTCCCAGGAAAGATTGGAGGGTCACAACTGGACCACTTAAATATCAACCTCCTTAGACAGAACCTACTTACTTCGTGATGGAAATGACAAACAACAATCCCAAAACAAGCAACAATCCCAAATAACAAGCAATAAAATAATAAGGGACAGATCTCACCAATCAGATGCGGAAGCGAAGAAGACGAAACCCATATCAGAATGAGCACGAGCCGCCAAAACAAGCCAAAACGAGCACGAGCTTCCAAAACAAGCCAAGAGAGAAAAACAATTAACTGATACCAGGGGCGTGCTGCATCCGAACCCCCAATTAACTCACCGTGAAGTTGGATCCGCAATCGAGCTAAAAATATTAACTTGCGCTCTTGATACCATGTTAGTATTCATATTATTTATGAATTCTTGTAAGGCAATAACAAGAGTAAAGAAAAGAGAATAAGACTATTATTGATAGTGAATTGATAAGTAAAACAAAAGCAACTACATCGATTTATATAAGGGGAAATAACAAATCAAAAGGAAGGCTTGTCCGATGTGAGACAAGTATTGTTAACATTAACTACAACTCTAATTGTTATGTGCTCAAATTCTATCTTGTCGTATTTTTAATTTCTCTAAATTTGATAAATCTTATATAGTGTTGGAATGATCTACTATTTATTTCACATAGTATTTCATGAAAATGCAATTAATTGACAATGTTATTGTGAAGTAAAACATTCATACGGCCAAGATTCAGTTTACTCAAACATTTGGATCAAACTCATCTACTCCCTCTGTTCCAAAATATTTATTACGTTTTTCAAGAATTAAACTATATGAATATCCCTTCCCCCATCGACACACTACCACCACCGCCGACGCTACGCCGTCCGCCGACCACCGGCTACCAGGTACACTACCTTTAGCACTGTTGTTCTCTATTTTCTCTTCATTCTTTTTCTCCAACCGTGGTTGTATCGTCGATGACTACTACCACCATCGATGTCGACGCAACGCCACCGACCACGATCGACCGTATACGATCGTATTCCTCTCTTTGTCTTTCTTAACTTATATATGTCCACCTCTTTAGCCTTAGGTCCTACCCATCTGGTCTCTTGGACACATGCTATATTGATCCTCCTCTTTTAAGAATCGTAACTAGCTCTATGGACTTCCGTTTCAAAGTCTCAATGTCCAAGCCATATTCTAAACCTAGCATCGTCCCTACCCTCTTACCCCCTAACCCTCGCCCCCGTCCCTAACCGAGATCATGACCATAGTCTAACATAACTAAAGCAGTTATAGACTAACCGCCTATTTACCCTAAGACAAGCAGAAATCAATGTGAAACGCCCAAATCAATGCGAAAAACACAAATTAACAAGAATCTAGATGCGAATTTAGCCACTACGATATGACCAATATAGCTAAGAAGAAGAATAGTAATGGCAAATGAGATTGGGGAGAGGTTGACGTCCAATGGGGGCATGAGTAGTGTTAATTAGACACACACACTCAACCAACACAAAAGTCTAGTAGAAACTATAGAAATGCTAATAAACATATTTTAGACATGAATAAAGATTCTGCTAGACTATTTTTGACAGTGTCGTCTTCTTTCTTTTGGACGAACAACTGTTATAATGTGATTCGAAACCATGTCAAATTTTAATCAAATTGCTTCAAATTTCAGATATGAGCTCCCCTTCACGTTCTGTTTTTTTAGATATCGCCTACGTGAAATAGAGCTCGATTGCGGTAATCCAAAATTTAAGCAATCATCTTCTACAATCTTGAGAAGGACATCCCAATGTACTAAGCTCCCGCTATGCGCGGGGTCCGGAGAAGGGCCGGACTACAAAATTCTATTGTACGCAGTCTTACCTCACATTTCTGCAAGAGTCTCTTTCCACGGCTCGAACTCATGACCTCCTTCTTCAACCTTGAGAGTTGCTATAAAATTGATCCAAAATCACGTCAAATCTCAACGAAATTTCTTCAAATTTCAGATATGAATTCTCCTCAACGTTTCGAATTTTTCGAGGTATCACTCACTTAAAAACTCATTTGCGGCAACCCACATTTTTGAATTAGACCTTCAAAGCTTTGTTAATGGTCATCAATGACTTTTAGCTCTTTCTTCATGTTTTTAGCAACTAAAATGTATATATACTTCAAGTTTAGCTTTACGACAATTACACACGTAAAAGATGAAGGAATGAGAGAATTTGGGAGTAAAAGAATGATAATCGAAGTAGAAGAATATGAAACACAAAAGTGAGAAAGACAAAGAGAAAGAGAAAGGGAAAGAAGCTTTTTGAAAGAAAAAAAAAACTTAAAACCCGAAGTTTTTAAAAGTATAAAAAGGCCCAATGTATTTGCTAATCATAAAGTAAAAATAAATGCAAAAAAATGAGCCCTTAGTTTTTTTTTGGGGTCGTGCCACCTATTCTCCCTAGTGACATGCTTCTCACTCTTCCTCATATTTTCATTCTCTTCCTCCTACTCCAAAGAAGCAATTCCATTGCAAATCAGGAATATTGATGAACTTTCTTGTTATAGTTTTAGAAAGTTGTCTGCTCAAGCAAATATGCTTTGATGATCTAGTTACAAAAAGAATGGATTATTTTCATGAGCCAAAAGAACAAGAATTTACATCTTCCAGTGTGTTGGCATTATTTTGAAACTTCAGAACTTGAATATGAAATAGCTATTGAATATAAAAGACTTTAATTAGAGAAATGAACATTTAGACGACACAAATAAGTTCTATAAATTCGACTTAACTAGTGAATAATTTAACAAGATAAGTAATCAAAATCAACAAGGCATAAAGCACAAGTCATGCTGCAGCAAAATTTACACATCCTGGGCAAATATCAACCTATATGATTCTAGTTCCAGCCAAAGATTTCAAACACCGGTTGATCCAAAGCCTCCAGAGCCCCTGACTGTCGAGTCTAGATCATCAACCTCCTCGACCTCTGGCACGATGATTTTCTCTATGATCAATTGAGCTATTCTGTCACCAATTTTCACTTCAAAATCAACATCAGAATGGTTGAAAAGTATAACACCAACTGGTCCCCTATAGTCAGCATCAATTACACCTGCCCCAACGTCTATGGAATGCTTCCAGGTCAATCCTGATCTTGGAGCTATAAAAATAACATATCACAAACTAATTAGCCCCTAGTCTTCTAGAAAATTTAGAATTCAATTTCAAATACCTAGAACAAAATTAAGAACTTTACTCTCTTATCATCTTATTACAGCTATGGATTATCAAACTAAATCATTTTGCCTCATATTCATTTATTCAAGAATGTTAAATACAACCTTATTGTGTGTTCAATTGACCCATTTATTTCCATTTTACCATCTACCGGCTAATATCTTAATTTAGCCATTTTGCAACATCATGAATTCTTTAAGTTGCACCTTTAAAGTAGACTTTTTTTTTAATGTATAAGAGTGGTATCCAAAGTCGGCTTACGCTCACCTCCACTAATTTCACAAGAAATTAACCATCTTCCACCGGCATAAATATCGAGTAATTCTTATCTATCAAGATTTAAACAAATAGAAAAAAACTATTATTTTTACTTATGCTAAAATTGAATCTCAATCCACTTTATTGACCAGGCGCACATCTATAATACTCTTCTTTAGCAACTTGTAACAATCATCTTTTCTATTTTCTATTTAAGTGTGATGGAAATGAAAAGGAAGAAGAATATACCTATGCGGGCATATGTTCCTTGAGGAACAGCAATACTAAGATCTGTGGGTACTAGAGCCTTTCCCCTGGCAGGCACTTTCGTCTCTGTTGCACTGCACCAAAAAAAAGATTAGAAGCAATTGAAGAAAAACAGATCCCACAAAATTGATTTAATCAAACACACATACAATTGAGACAAAAGATCTAATTTTGTGAAATGGGTTCAGTCTAAAATCATCCAAAAACAGATAGAGGGGAACCTGGACAGATCAAAGCCAGCAGATAGAGGGGAGCCTCTAGAGGGCAAAACAGCATTACCGGACAGCTTTTTGACGCGGAAGAAGAGAGCAGAGGAAGCGATGCCGTTTGCAGCCATATTTGGGAGTAGAAAAGCTCGAGAAGACAAATTGTAAGAGTGGCGTAATAGTATGGGGAAAGAGATTGAGGGTTTCAAGATTGATGTGGAGGTTTATAAAGCAGGAAATGTGAAATAGCGCCAAAAGTTCCCGCCATTGTAACTAAAAGAAATTGAGGGCAAATGAACTTGTTAAGCCCACTTCGGAAATGAAGTTCATATGAGTTTGGATAATTCTTACCTAGAAGCTAGCTTTTAGATTTGAGTTAAATTTAATATTCATTCTTTATTAGAGTCAAGACACATTCAAATTCTTTGTTCATCAACCGATATTGAACCCCCAAATTATAATGTCCACGCTTCAGTTAACGAGGTCTGAACGTGAAACACATCGAAAATCCAAAGATCCATTCTTAGAGAACTTAATATGTCTCCATTAACCCAAAAAAAATGTTGATATTGGAGTCCGTTATTAATGTAGTGTAGACAACATTGCTACTAGAGTTTATTAGTAATACTTATTATAGTGATTTACCTATAACTACATCATGATATGTGACATCCATTTAGACTTATATTCGAGACTTAAAGAGTGGTTAATTTGGGCTTGAGGAATAAAAATCTGGTAATTGGAGGTCTTGAGTATTGGTGCAATTCACGTGTTGGAAAGCTTATGTCATTAATGAATAAAAACAAATACTTAAAATTTATTTTGGTAATGATAATAATAAATCTGACCCCAATTATTAATGGAGACATATTTGAACAATTTCACAAAGTTTAAAAACAATTATACTCTTTTCCCAAGTCAAATCCTCGATCGCTTGGACTTTGTATGAATATATGTGAAAAGCGCTGCTACATTGGGCTCAGTAAGCCCTAAGTTAAGAAGAGACTATCTTGATTGTTGTGGAACCAATGGACTGAGGTTGGATCGAAGAACAGTGGAGAGAAGAGAAGAAGAAAGAAGTTGGAGAAGAAGAGTCGGTGAGAGAGAGAATTGAGAGAAAAAGAAGAAGTTGTGTATTATTAAATGAATTACAAAATACGGTTCCTATTACAAAATGTCTAATTGTAACTAACTGACTCTATGGTATATTTTTCATAATATACTTAGAAGTAAAGCGTTGAAATGTAAGCTCTCCATTATAATTATTGGCATAATTAATTGTTCTTTTAAATAATATTTCATATAATCTTACTTCATGTACATTATTTATATTTATTTAACTACTTACTTTTATCAAACCTGTAGGGTCATTTTCTTTTAATTGTAATGGACCATAGGAGTTTATTTACGTGCATAATTAATTATCACCGGGATTGTATTAAATACTTAACTATCGATCACATGTAAAGTGTGACAAGTTATATATCATTTTGGTTGAGTCTGTCACACATGATTTGTCAAGTGTGATTAAAGGGCTGACGTGGTTTGCAGGTTATTGCGTCAGTCCGGGGTTCTGCATGACTCGAAGAGTAAGCGGTGTGATTCGCCTTCGTAAAAAAGAAGAAGTTATATATCATTTCTCCAGTGGTCCCATTCGAACAAAATACCCCCTTTCAAAATGTTGAAAATTCTACGTGTTAGAACATTAGTTAATAAAGGCAATTCTAGGCCATTTTCTGTAATGACTATGATAAATCATACCCAAACTATTACTAACAAATTTAAACCATATTTCGTAGATCAAGAACAATTTTGATCCTTTTCCAAGTAAACTCTTAGCTTGGATTTTGTACCGTCGTAGTCGTACAAAGGATATACTTAGAAGAGAAGTGTTGAAAATATTAGTTCTCCATTACAAATTTGGCACAATTGTTCTTTTAAATAATATTTCATATAATTTCACTTCTCTGACAACAATAACAACATGCCCAGTGTACTAATTTCACTTCTCTATAGATTTAAATTTAGTTAAACAACTTATTAATAAGTGATTATTTCTATACATAATTAAGCAAATACTTAACTTTCAATAACATGTAACGTGACAAAGTAATATATTTCGTCTAAAACATCATGGTCCATTTTGTGAAATTTCCCCTCCAAATTCTTGATCCAAACAAAGTCATGATACACGTACATCAAAACAAAAAGTCGCGCAGAGTTTCCAATATTTTAGGGCTCCCATATCCATCAAAATAACAAACTCCTCCTAAACAAATCCATTCCAAAACAAAACAAGATCTAGTCGCCCAACACGTGTTTAGCTTTCACACTTATCGGCACAAAAGTGGAAACTATCTTCTCCATGCAAACTTATAACATCATATACAAGAGGTGTTACTCTCTTTAATTTCCTAAAATAATGTTCCTATACTTGAAATCTTGAATGCTGAGATAGTAAAAATGAGCCAGGAACAATCAAGGAGGGAAGAAGCTGAGCAAGAGTCCGTTAAACATGAAGATGTGGTTGATGTTCAAGGTTCACTTGCTAGGAAGAGAGCTGTCGCTGAGTCTATTGGTGGACAGGTTCTTAACTACTTTTCACCTTTTTGTTGGTTACATATATATATTTATAAAATTTCCCCTATGTTTCATGATGTGTTAAAAGCATATCTACACTGCTTTAATTACTCGTGTCGAAATCGTAGTTCTCATTCTTTGTTTTTTCTTTGCTTTCTTTTCGATTATCTTTGTCTTGGCCACGATCTCAAAGCGATCCACTCTCTGCAAGGTGAAGGTGAGGTCCGTGTACATTCTAACCTCCTCAGACCCCACATTGTGAGATTTCACTGGGTATGTTATTATTGTTGTTTTAAGAATGTTGGACGGATATATAATCGTAGACACCATTTTCCTTTGAAAATACATACACAGTCGAGACGGTCTTTTACCATTTGAATAAAACTATAAAGATCTATTTTGTGTTATTTTCTCTCATGTACAATAATAAAATCTCTCTTATAAAAAAGACATAAAACTAAAAATAAATTTGTAAAGGAGTACAAAGCTAATTGATGGATTACATGTTCATGCACTAGTTAGATGTTGATGGAGAGGAATTATTTTTCCTGCTCCTTTAGGTGGTTATTTTAAAAATCAAATAGGTTACATCAATGCAACTATGAAAGGGGCATTTGAAATTAATATTTAGGGTGGAGACAAAATTATTGCCTTTTCTTTTCTTTTTATTTTTCATATGTGATTACTACTAAATGTTTTTTTGTTAAACTCGATCAATTGAGTGAAGTTGCTATTTGCGTACGTACTTAATTTTTCAATTGGAATAGATATAGATTTTGGTCGCAACTGTTTTTTTTTCTGGTCCCAAACTTAGAACTTGTAGACCTGGAAATTGTAAATAAAATCCTACAATGTTACAAGCATCAAAATCTAAAGATGCTAATATAATTGAGAATAATACGGTTCCAAAATTAAGTTTTATGATCTATATAAATCATGGCCAACCCCAATTTATTTGGAATTGAAGCATAATTATTAGTATTGTTATATAGCCTTTAGGAATAGAAAGGAGGAAAGAGTATAGCCTTTGGAAATAGAAAGGAGGAAAGAGTATTCAAATGCCAAGAATCTATAAGGCATCTAATTGACAGATTTCAAGGTGAATCCATATAAAAAAAAAATGGACATTGGGCCTAATGTTGAAGAATCAAAATAGTTATGAAGTTAGTTAAATCAGTTAGAGAAGTTAGTCAAGTTAATTGGTTAGTTATAAAGGTTGTTAGTAAGTTGTAATAACTTAAAATATCTAACTTACTAATCTAGAAGATGAGTCATTATGAAAATATAAATACATGTATCTTACATTGTAATCAACTAATTCATTCAATTAATGAAATCTGAAATCACCTTACTTCTTCTTCTTTCCATCTTCTCTTTTTTGTTCTTCTTTCTCTGTATCTACTGCAAATAGTCCTGTGTATACTACATGTATGTCACAATATATATTGTATAACTCATGAGCTTGAATGTGTAAGAATGGAGTTTAACAACAATAACATGGTATCAGAGCCCCTGGATCATAGCACAAACTTCCGCAATCAAATCTGAAATAATTTATTGCTCTTAGTTCACAGGTTCAAATTTTGAAGTTTCTGGCATTCTAGTTTGTATTTTTGTCTGTGAATTCTTACTACCATATCTTTATTTTTGTCTTCTGTCTGTGAATTCTTATTACCCCGTCTTCTTGACTCTATTACATCTTGTTAGAGTTTAGAAAATATATGTTCTTATACTTCTGAGTAGATCTATTTTCAGAGATTAAACTCACATCATAAGTTTGCAACAATTGTATGTTCACAATATTCTGTTCTTATATTTCTGTAACATTTCTATACTGAAAATCTGGATTAGAATCTTTCTCATCTTCTATTCTTGTTCTTATACTTCTGTCTGAAATTTTGAAGTTGCAATATCAATTGTGAATCTCTACTAGATCAAGAAAGACTGTTAAAGTCCGAAAAAGGGGAAAATTCTACTATCTTAGAACTCAGAAAGATTTTCTTAATATTCTACTGTCAAATATATACATAAGAGGGTAACTTGATTCTTGTTACACTTGTGTTTACTAACATGGATACTATGAATACTACACTTGAAAACCATCAAGATACCACAAATAAAGTAGAAGAAATCACAACCACAGTAGCAATAATAGATCATAACCACCCACTGTTTCTCCAGTCTTCAGATATGAGTGGGGTGTCCCTAATATCATTTTAGTTGCTAGGTACTGAGAATTATGCATTGTGGAGTAAGTCCATGAAAATTGCATTACTTGGAAGAAATAAAATAGGATTCATTAATGGGAAATGTAAGAAGGAACAATATGGAGAAAAATGGTGGGATCAATGGGATAGGGTGAATGTTGTGGTTCAAGCTTGGCTGATGAATTCAGTTTCAAGTGGTCTACTTAGTGGTGTTTTATATGCAGATACATCTTATGAGGTACGAGAATACATGAGAGAAAGGTTTGATAAGGTATATGGATCAAGAACATATGACTTACATAGAGAAATAACCACTTTAACACAAGGTAATTCAAGTGTGGCTGAATATTATTCTAAGCTGAAAGCACTTTGGGTGGAATTTCAGTCCTTAGTTCCTCCTCTAAGTTGTGGCTGTCCTAAGTCCAAATAATTTGTGGAATATCTTCAGAGGCAGAAACTATACCAGTTCTGGGACTGAATGAGAATTATATGCAGACAATGAGTCAGATCCTATTAATGTCTCCCTTACCAACAATCAATAAAGCCTACTCCATGGTCACAAGTGATGAAAGTCATAAAACAGTAACAACTAAATCTGCAGGTCTGTTAGGTGATGGACCTAGTGGGTTTAGTCACAATGCTAGTCATGACTCCACTGCTATGTATTCCAGAACAGGCTCTAACACACAGAGGTTTAAAAAGATGAGTAGCTTATTATGTGAAGTGTGTAAAATGAGAGGACATACTAAAGAAACATGTTATATGGTAGTTGGCTATCCTGCAAATTTTAAGTAAAAAAGAAAGAAGTATGTTGCACACAATGTATCTACAAAGTATTCTGATGGTCTGCCTGTCCAAGAATCAGTGTTGTCCAAATCACAGTATGAACAAATTGTAAAGTTGCTGAGTCATAACATGGAGCAGAAGGAAGTCATTCATCATACACAAAAAGGGAATGCCATACAACCAGCTGCAAATGAAACATGTATGAATTGTCATAAAGCCTTAGTTGTAGTAGCTAAAATTCTTACACAGTGGATCATTAGCACTGGTGCTACTAACCATATGGTGTCTGATTTGAATATGTTAAATGAGGTGGTTAGAATAGATGATACATCTGAATCTAAACAAGTACATCTACCAAATGGTGAAATGGTTAAGGTAACACATACTGGATCAAGTAGCATTTCCAACAGGAGTACTCTTAAGAATGTATTTTTCTTACCACAGTTCAAGTTCAATTTAATGTACGTGTCCCAACTATCCAAAGAGTTAAATTGTGCTGCCATTTTCTACCCTGATTTATGTGTATTCCAGGATTTTTACAGTGGGAGGGTGAAGGAGATTAGTAGATTACAATATGGCTATACATATTAATGAGTCAAACTTCAACAAAACATTTAACTGAAGATATGAAGTTAGGTTTGTATGTGAAAAAACCAGAGAATCTGTTGCTGTAACTAAAGAAGAGATTGAATTGTGGCATAAAAGATTTGGGCATACATTCAGCAGTGTACTAAGTAAAGTGATAAAAGAAAGTATTAGTGATATATTCAGTACTATAAGAAACTGTAATATTTGTCTATGTGCTAAACAATGTAGATTACCTTTTCCTATTAGTAATAGAACTAGCATATCTAGTTTTGACCTGGCACACACGGATGTTTGGGGACCATATAAAGTGTCAATTTATAATGGAAAGAAGTACTTTCTTGCTATAGTGGATGACTTCACAAAAATGACATGGATATACTAGCTTAAGCTAAAAACTATGTGTTGTTACTCAACAATTTCTCACATTTGTACAAACACAGTTCAATAAAATAGTAAAAATGATCAGGACTGACAATGGTACAGAATTTGTAAATGAAACATGCATAACTTTATTTCTAAAACTAGGAATTCTACATCAAAAATCATGTTTATACTCTACAACAGAATGGAGTGACAGAAAGAAAACACAGGCACATACTAGAGGTAACTAGAGCTATAAGACTACAGAAAAACATACCATCGAAATTCTGGAGAGTCTGTGTGCAAGCTGTTGTTTACTTGATAAATAGACAACCATCTTATGTTACTGAAGCAACACCCTATGTGAAATTATATAGAAGAAAACCATCTATTAGACATCTAAGAGGTTTAGGATGTCTGTGTTTTGCAAGTGACTTAGCTATGTCTGATAAATTGAAGTCTAAAGTAAGAACATGTGTCATGATGAGATATTCTGAGAATCAGGAGGAATACATCACGTATGATCTACAACAGAAAACTTTCTTGAGATGTTACCTTCAGAGAAACAGAATTTCCTTTTAAAAAAGAAACATCAGAAGATCCAATTTTCTTAAATAATCCAATTGAAAAGTCATATGAATACTGCAACATAGTATGTAATCACCCAGGGTCTTCACAAGGAAATATAACTCAAATAATATCCACACCAATAATCATTCACAATACTTCATCAGAAGAGGACATAAACACTGATAGATTATCAGAAAACACAAATCATACACTTTTAACAACAGAGATAAACCAAATACCTCAAGGGATAATACAAACTAACAATAACAGTACTAATAATACCAATTCTCTTCCGCTCATAAAGTCAACTAGAACAAGACAACCATCAATTTGGCTAAAAGATTTCATTACAAAGAACGTTAATGCTACAGATGTTCCATACTCTATAGCCAATTACATATCATATGAGACAATCTCATCAAAATATAAGACTTTTCTCATTGATTTCTCAAAAATCACAGAACCAACTAGTTATACTGAAGCATCTAAGGACCCAAGATGGGTGGAAGTTATGAAAGCAGAAATAAAAGCTTTACAAGACAACCATACCTGGGAGATTGTGTCACTACCAAATGAAAAAACTACTATAGGGTGCAAATGGATATACAAAATAAAGTACAAAGAAACAAGTGAAATTGAAGACTAAAAGTCAGACTTGTTGCTAAAGGATACAATCAAAAGAAAGGAATAGTCTATCAAGAAACTTTCTCTCTTGTAGTAAAGATGTTAACTGTGAGGGCTATTCTCTCAATAGCTGCATCTAGGCATTGACACATACATCAAATGGATAAGTACAATGCATTTCTACAAGGAGATCTAAATGATGAAATATATATGGAACTACCACAAGGTTTACTAGTTCAAGGGACAAACAGTGTTGCAGATTAATTAAATCCTTGTATGGATTAAAACAAGCACTAAGACAATGAAATTTTAAACTTACAGAAGCACTACATAAGATGAGGTTCATACAATCAAAATATGACCATTCAATATTCATAAAGAACACTGACAGAGGTTTAATATTAATGTTAGTTTATGTAGACGGTATGCTAATCACACGTGACAACATAGAACTAATACAAGAAACAAAATAAGCTTTACAACAAGTTTTTAAGATGAATGATTTGGGAGAACTAAGATATTTCCTAGGCATAGAATTTGCAAGGTCAGAGAAAGAAATTGTAATGCATCAAAGGAAATATGCATTAGAACTTATTTCTTAAGTTGGTTTAGCTGCAGCCAGGTTAAACACACCTATTGACTGCAATATAAAACTACCTACTAAAGAGTATGATGACTATATCACAAAACAACAGGAAACAAAAACTAAAAAAACAATAACAGAAGATGAACTAGTGAAGGATGTCATTTCATATCAGAGGCTAATAGGCAAGTTGCTATATCTCACAATCACAAGACCAGACATAGCATACAATGTACAGACACTTAGTTCTTACAACATCCAAAGAAATCACATCTTAATGCTGCACTGAGAATTGTAAGATATTTAAAGAACCAACCAGGACAAGGCATACTTACGTCTAGTAAGGAACAAAGAACAATAGTTGCCTATTGTGATGTAGAATGGGCTGCTTGCCCATACACAAGAAAATCAGTTACAGGATACTTGGTAAAGTTTGGTGATTCTCTTATATCATGGAAGTCAAAGAAACAAACTACAATTTCTAGAAGCTCAACTGAGGCAGAATACAGAAGCTTAGCATGAACAGTTGCTGAACTAACATGGATACTTGGCTTGCTAGAAGAAATTGGAACCAGCATCAACCTACCAGTAACAATATTATCAGATAGCAAATCAGCAATGCAAATTGCTGCAAATCCTGTTTTTCATGAAAGAACCAAACATATAGAAATTGGTCTACATTTCATAAGAGAAAAGATCCAAAAAGGAGTGGTGAAGACATAATACATTAATACAACAAGTCAACCTGCAGATTTGATAACCAAAGGTTTGAACATAATACAACCATCAGTACATATGCTCCAAGCTTAGATTGTTGAACATCTTCACAACATCTAGTTTGAGGGGACTGTTGGAGAATCAAAATAGTTACGAAGTTAGTTAAATCAGTTATAAAAGTTAGTTGGTTAGTTATAAATGTTGTTAGTAAGTTGTAACTACTTAAAATATCTAACTTACTAATCTAGAAGAGAGATGAGTCATTATGAAAATACAAATACACGTATCTTACATTGTAATAAACTAATTCATTCAATTAATGAAATCTGAAATCACCTTACTTCTTCTTCTTTCCATCTTCTCTTTTATGTTCTTCTGTATCTACTACAAACTGTCCCGTGTATACTATATGTATATCACAGTATATCTTGTATAACTCATGAGCTTGAATGTGTAAGAATGAAGTTTAACAACAATAACACCTAAACAACCCCGCTAGCTCATGAGTTGAGTATTTACCAAGATCATATAAAATGACTTTTCCATTCCTATATGAAAGATGTGGGAACTCAAAGAATCCAATTATATTTTGAAGATTTATTTGCATAACAAGCAGAATGCTCTTTAGTTAATAACTTTTAAAAGAAAATGGTGATGTCATTGTAGTACGTGCAGTTACTTGTAGTTATAAACTCAGACATAAGATCAACATTTTTCTTACTTTTGTGTAATGCGACCTATACTTGAAGGTACTTGGAAAAGACAGAAAGCAAGCTTCAGTGAGCTCAGAATCAGTCTCACCAAGAGCAAACATTACCATTGGTGAAGCCCTTGAAGCCACTGTTGTCACAGCTGGAAACAGGCCAGTGGATTACAGCGACGCAGCAGCAATACAGGCAGCAGAAGTGAGAGCAACCGGACGTACTAACATCATCCCTGGTGGAGTTGCTGCCGCTGCTCAGTCAGCTGCTACTCGCAATGCTAGACTTACCAAAGACGAAGAAAAAACTAAACTGGCTGAAATCCTCACAGTAAGAATTCTTTACATTGTTACCCTGTTAGTGTGTATAAGTTAAATCATATGTATAAATAAGACATTACATTGGTGTTTGGCAGGATGCGAGTTCAAAGTTACCGTCAGATAAGCTAGTGACACGAAAAGATGCAGAGGGAGTGATAGGTGCTGAACTGAGGAATGATCCAAACTTGTGCACCCGTCCTGGTGGTGTCGCTGCTTCTATTGCTGCTGCTGCAAGGCTCAACCAAAGTAACAGCACTACTAACACCACTAGTGGAACCAATAATAATGATAAAAACAACACCAATCTCACGAAACAAAAACTGAACTAGGATGAGAGTAATCTACTGTTATATCTAATCCTTCAAGCCTGTACTGTGTTTCAATTGTCTTTAAATCTTTCTGTTCTTGTTTTCTTTTTCTCTTTTGAATATATATCGCATTTTTCTCCTACATCATAGTTGTTTTTGCCCGAGGGATAGGATAGTTATCTGTAGTAAATAATACTCAGAACCTGTGTAGTGAGTTTCTTTTCCCTTCCCAGCTCTGTGCAAGGGTTCAAGAATATGTATTTTTTCATTACTGCTCTTTTGCATGTCCAGGAAGTTGGAGAAGTTTTGGCATTAAGATCATAAAATGTATGATTTACCCCGTCCCGATCCCCCTTCTCCTTTGGAAAACTAGCTGTTGCAACAACGACCAAATTTAAATTTGGGCCGTTGTGCAACGGTTCCAACGACCATTTTTGGCCCCCACCTCATAACCTCTATCCCCTTAATATTTATTTTAACCCATAAGTTAGTATATTTACACTTTAACTCAATTTTTCAACTATAAATATCTCATTTTTTCTTCATTTTTGTCACAAATCTTCGTACAATCTCTCTAATCTCTCAATCTATCTCTCTACAAGTCTACATTGCCTACTAAATATTTTATTTTACTTGCTCATTTGTATAATTGTATCAAAGTTCAAAAATTGGGACTGAAGTTGGAAACTCGCTTGAGGATCATCCATCGAGCAAAATTCAAAATTTCAACCTCGATTATACGTCGGCGTTTGATACATTCGTTCCTTCTTTAAATTATTATTATTACTTTATTTAATTATCGCACTTAATTTCATTATTTTAATTATCGCACTTAGTTTCATTATTTTAATTATCGCACTTACTTTATTATTGTCGGCTTACACGTATGGTGGTGAAAGCCAACGAAAAAACTGTTTGTTGAGCTGGAAAAAGATGGCAAATATGAAACTAAAGATAAATTGTAAGCTTATTTTGTTGTCAACTTTTAACTGATGGCAAACTTAAGTGTCTGCCAAAAATGAAGATAAAAAATCATAAAACCCAGAAAACATTCTATACAGTGCAATTTTCCCTTGAAACAAAGTTCAAACCAACTAGCTCTTTCTTAACTTAAATTTTCAGTTTCAAAATTCAAACAAACACATGCAAGAAAAGAGCTCTCAGTTTAGTTCTTCTTGACGATTAAACATCATCCTTAAGAAGGCATGGTGCATACTAGGGAAGGCAAAACCCAGAAGCGGATTTCACCAAACAAGAGATAATATCTGAGAGGAAAGCTAGATTCTCATTTAACAAAAGATACAAAAGAGTAATGACAGCAGCATTAGGAGATCTGTTGGAGAAGTCAGTGGAACAAAACCAAATATACTCAGTGTTATTAACTTGATGAAGGAGCTCAGAGTGAGAAAGCGCTGATTGTGCTCCATATCACACTCAGAGAAGGATACATAATAACGAGCATAGTCATGCAAGAAGTATGGCTGTTTGCCAAGATAGCACTACTAGATACTGAAGGAGTTAAGAACTCTCATGTGAAAAGCTATCAACATTTTGAATCCATCAAAAAGGTTTACTTGGTAAACGACTAATCTATCCGTCTTTTTGGTACATTAACGACTAATCTATCCATGGTTGAGGGTTAGACTCCCATGAATCCAGTTTCTCATTTTGTTTAGTCTCTCTTGAAGATCCTAGGCACTCCCTAGTGTTGGTGCTTCTTCCTTTTTGTACATGTAACTCATGCACCTCCTTATTCTTTACCAATCAAAAAGATCCACGGGCAAGGATTTTTAGACTGAAATTGATTGAGATGCTGGCGGAACATACCAAGACCTAGCACATACTAAGCTGAAAATGGTAAAAAAAACCACAAAGAGCTTAAGATGTAACTGTGAGAAAATATGGAAGAAAATATATTATTGAATTGTTGTATCTACATGATTACACTAGTAATGTCGACGTGAACAATTATCAGATTCAGATCGGCGGAACTAGAGTTCCGGCAAATCCACGCAGTCTCAGGGTATTTTTTTAAGAATTATTTTTACTGTCAGCATCGCGTAGAGATTACGAGCTGACCCATACCACTTTCTTTGAGGTCCGAACTTTTCCGGCATAATTTTTTTTCCCGTAGGTTCGTGCCATCATTCCGATCTTACCCACAAAAACCATCACAGTCCCGTGCCTCAATTCCGGCGACTATTTTGCGTCCCTTAGGGTCATGTCATCATTCCGATCCTACCCACAAAATACCATCATAATCCCGTGCCACAATTCCGGCGATTATTTTGCGTTCTTATCTTCCAGAGCATTAGTAAGGAAGTATCCGCTGTGCAATATTCCAGCGAAGATTAAAAAAAAATATCACCACCGCACATAATTTTCCGGTGATTGCTAGCGTCATATCTCTATCCAGTGGTGTTGTGCAGATTCTGACACCACAACAACATAGATCAGGTTCAAGCTAGTGAGAGACTAATTGTTGTGCAAATTTTCAACAATTTCCAGGAAAGAAAATCAGTCACCGTGCAATATTTTCGGTGTCAACATAGCTGTCCGCTACAAAATTACTTTCGGGTAGTATTGCACAAATTTCAACACAACCACGAGGTAGATTAGTCTCTTCCGACCAAAACCCAATCAACGGCTCTGACAAATACCCATTCACACGCCACCACATGCCACTCGAAGTGCCAGCTCCGGCTAGTGCATCAGATCCATGCGCCACACATGCACCTTTTTCCAATTAAATCCACGCGCCGCGCATGCACCTTTTTCGACCAGATCTCAGTGATTTTCTTGGGTTATGTTCGTCAGATTCCATCCACCTTTCAAGTCAGATCGCTACATCTCTCAGTTTTGATATGTTTAACTCCAAAAACACGGAAATTGGAAGTACAAGTCCTATGATTACTTCAAAACCTTTAAGGAGGAGATCAGAAAATCGCACATCAGTCCATAAAAAAGCGACAAGGACGAGGCTGTTTATATGGAAGTATGTTATTCTCTCTATGGTAACCTTGAGAAGGAAGTTTATATGAAGAAACCACCTGATTTTGTTGCTCAGGGGAGCCTAACCCGATTGCGTCGATCATTTTATAATCTGAAACAGTCTCCTAGATTCTGATTTGGAAAATTCAGCGCAATAATTCAGGAGTTTGGTATGAATCGTACTAAACATCAACAGACTGAAGTATTTTTTAGGTATTGAGATTGCTCAATCCAGAGCAGGTATATATTATTCGATGATATTATTACAAAATTTGTGAAGTCAAGTAATCAACCTGCATATATTTTCACCAAGTCTCTCACTGATCCTCGTATTAATACATTTATAACAAACTCGGTACATATAACTTGTATGCACCAGCTTCGTCGGAAAAACACTTTTCACGTGACACTGCTCACGCCTATTTTTGAAAGAATATTTTTTTTTATAAATATTTGAAAGTTCTCTACAATCTTCACTCTACCATTATCTTTGGCCAGACATGCGTGTCACGCCCCGACTTTTCTTAAGTCTTTCCTTAAGGCGTGATGGCACCTGGACAATTATTTATTTTCCAGGCGAACTGTTAACTTCTTTTTCTTCCTAGATTAAACATGTATTTAAGTATGAAAATAATATATATATATAATAATAAACAATTCAAAGCTTACAAAGAACAATCTTGTGTGGGGCATTCCCCGAGATAATGGAACCTAGTTCTTAAAACATAATTTATGAGAATAACTTTCACCAAATCCGAAATAATGGATTGGTGGGTCAAAGAGGTCATGCGGACGATCGCTAGCCTCATTGCGAGCTTTTTCTCCACACGCTTCCCTGAAATATGTTAAATAAAAGATTCAGTCCTACCATCCGGGGCTGAGTGAGAACCTCACCCTATAATTCAAAGTAATGTCAAAATATTTTAAGTACCAACATATTAGGACACAATACCCATGTTATGAGACAAACTTCAACATTTTCAATGTATCATAATCAAGTATTCACACAATAATATTCTCTTTCAATTCGTTTCAGGACGTACTCAGCTTAATCCACATACATTTTTATCTCATGTTACATATTAAGATATTCCTTTGTATTTACATATTTGTTGCGGCGTGCAACCCGATCCAATGCATTTATAAATGCATTTACATATCTGTTGCGGCGTGCAACCCGATCCATTATGTTTACGTATTTGTGAACGCGTATTCACTTTACGTTTTGTTGCGGCGTGCAACCCGATCCATTATGTTTACGTATTTGTGAACGCGTATTCACTTTACGTTTTGTTGCGGCGTGCAACCCGATCCATTATATTTACGTATTTGTGAACGCGTATTCACTTTACGTTTTGTTGTGGCGTGCAACCCGATCAATTATATTACGTATTTGTGAACACGTATTCACTTTACGTTTTGTTGCGGCGTGCAACCCGATCCATTATATTACGTATTTGTGAACGCGTATTCACTTTACGTTTTGTTGCGGCGTGCAACCCGATCCATTATATTACGTATTTGTGAACACGTATTCACTTTACGTTTTGTTACGGCGTGCAACCCGATCCGATGCATTTACAAATGCATTTACATATTTGTTTTGTATGTGTTATATGTTCAAAAGGCTCAATTAATATTTCCTTCTTTCAATATTCCGCCCTTCCCGCTTGTATGGGTTACAACTCTCAAACCGTAAGTCGGATTTATGTACGCAAAGTCTCAAACTGTCTAGAACAGAATAACCTAGAACTTTTATTCAACACAAAATTTTAAATTCCCCACCGAAACATTCAGTTTTTCAGTTTTAACAAATACATTAAGAACTGTTTGCCGAATTTATTATCAGAACGATACAAGATCTTAAAACAGTCATAACTTCTTATCCGTAAGTCGTACCAAGCCCCGTAAATTCTCAAACTGACGAGAAAAGACAAATCTAGGACTTTCATTTGAATCAACATTTTATATTCTGTACCAATTGCTACAGTTTTACCATTTTACCCACTGCTTTACGGACTTTCAACCGATCCGGCGCAGAAATTTTAAAATACGATAACTTCTAAACCGTAAGTCCATTCTACCTCTTCTTTAGTTCAATCTGTTCATAACAAATTTATTTACAACCATACCAAATTTCGTCTAATTCTAACAAGTGAAACTCGGGAAGAACAGTTCATAATTCTACTTGCTCTCAGATTTCGTCCAAATCTGTGGCAGAAAGTTTAAACTATGATAACTCTTAAACCGTAAGTCCGTTTTATCTCTTCTTTAGTTCAATCTGTTCGTAACAAAGTGATTTACAACCATACTAAATTTTGTCTAATTAAAACAAGTATAACTCCGAAAAATAGTTTGTAACGTTCATGTCCCGAACTAGTTGTTTAAGAAATCTGAATTCATAATTTTTCTTTTAACATCAACATTATATTCTAACATGTATAAAACTTAAAATACAGGATTTCACTAAGAAATTTGAGTGAGAAAAACTCACCTTTGTTGCTTCGTAATAGCGAATAAACATCTCAACTTCGACTTATCCTTGCTCTCTTCCTTGCTCTCTTTAACTCTTGTTCTTTAAAATTTTCTGATCTGGAACTGTTTTGCTCTCTACTTTTTGTTCTCCATATCTTTCCTTTTCTTTAAATTATGGTGTGTGTTGTATGATGTGGGGTTGTATTTGTAACCAAGTGCAGAATGTGTCCATTATAAATGGAATGTGAGGGAGAAATAAGTGGGCAAATAGGGGAGTTAATGTGAGTGAGGGTTGTATGGTGTGTATGTGCAGTTCCCCCCCCCCCCCCCTTATTTTCTGTTTTTTTTTTAAATTGTTATTATTTTTTTAATATTTTTTTGGGACTTTACATTCTTCCCTCCTTAAACAACATTCGTCCTCGAATGTGAATAAGGTCGTGAGACGTGCACATAGACACGCAATCTGCACACACATGAAGCACAACATAACACATTTTTAAATTTCCAAGACTTTACATTCTCCCTTCCTTGAATAACATTCGTCCTCGAATGTGAATAAGGTCGTAACAAAACATATAGTCATACTATTGCACACACATAAAGTACAATTTAACACATTTTATATTCTTTCCTCCTTAAACAACATTCGACATCGAATGTGAATAACGTCGTAATACATGCACGTCACACAAACTGCACGTAATGAACACATCTTAACACATTTTATTACCTTACTCAAACACGAATGGATATTTGACTCTCATCGCGTCCTCAGCTTCCCATGTCACTTCTTTTGTGGAGTGATTCTTCCATAAAACTTTCACGGAAATAATATTTTTGTTCCTAAGACGCTTAATTTGTCTATCCAGTATTTCCACCGGAATTTCTTCATATTGAAGCTCTTCATTCAGGGCTATCTCTTAGGGTTGGATGACGTGACTTGGATCATGCATATATTTTCGTAACATTGATACATGAAACACCGGATGTACTACTTCTAATTCTTGTGGAAGGGCTAGTTCGTAAGCCACATTCCCCACTCTTCGTAAGATTTCATATGGTCCAATAAACCTTGGACTCAACTTCCCTTTCTTTCCAAATCGCATCACTCCCTTCATTGGAGAGACTTTTAAAAATACTTTCTCTCCTTCTTGAAACTCAAGATCTCTTTTACGATTATCCGTATAAGACTTATAGCGGTATTTGTCTTGATCCACTCCGAATTATCTCAGATTTTATCAGTTGTTTCCTGAATGACTTCGGGTCCAAACAGTAGTGTTTCGCCCACTTCGAACCATCCAAGTGGAGATCTACACTTTCGCCCATACAATGCTTGCTTCGAACGGGGTCATCTGTATACTAGCATGAAAGCTGTTGTTGTAAGCGAACTCAATTAGACATAAATGGTCCAACCAATTGCCCCGAAGTCCAAAGACACACGATCGCAACATATCCTCCATGTTTGAATTGTTCGCTCACTTGTCCGTCGGTTTGTGGATGGAAAGCCGTACTCAACTTGACGCTTTGTCGAGGCCTTTCGAAAACTTTGCCAAAAGTGTGAGGTGAATCGGGAACCCTATCCAAATAATTTGTAATGGAATCCCATGTAACCTCACTATTTCTTTCAAATAAATTTGCGCATATCGCTGCGTCTGATATGTAGTCTCGACTTAGAAATGGGCTGACTTTGTAAGCCGATCAACAATCACCCATATAGAATCATAACCTTCTTTTGTTTTTGGTAGACCAGTTACAAAATCCATATGAATGGCCTCCCATTTCCACATGGGGACGCCAATGTCCTGAAGTAGTCCGTCGGGTTTTTGATGTTCGGCTTTCACCTGTTGACACGTAAGGCATCTTTCGACAAACTCTGCAACATCTCTCTTCATTCATTCCCACCAGTAATTTGCCTTAAGATCATGATACATTTTCGTTGATCCTGGATGAATGAAATACCTGGTGTTGTGACCTTCATTTAAGATCTTTCTTCTTAGATCTTTTATCTTAGGAACACACAACCTGCCCTTATACCGAAGGGTACCATCATTTTCTCCTAATGTAAACTGTGAAGGTTTTCCCTGTTGAATCCTCTCTTGAAATGTAACAAATTCCATGTCCTCAAATTGACTTTCCTTTATTTCTGAAGCTAAGGCTGACTGCGAGGTATCATGTACCACCACTCTACCTTCACCGACCTCAGTTAAACTAACCCCGAGATTCCCCAACTTTTGTACCTCACGAACAATGCCTCTCTTTATTATTGCCAAATGGGCCAAGCTGCCCATTGATCTCGTACTGAGTGCGTCCGCCACCACGTTAGCCTTTCCAGGATGGTAAAGAATGCTAAGGTCTTAATCCTTAAGCAACTCTAACCATTTTTTTTGTCGGAGATTTAAATCCTTTTGTGTGGTTATGTATCGTAAACTCTTATGATCTGTAAATATATCTACATGCACTCCATACAAATAGTGTCTCCATATTCGTAAGGCAAACACCGCCGCGGCCAATTCCAAGTCATGAGTTGGATAATTTTTTCTCATGTACCTTCAATTATCTAGACGCATACGCAATAACTTTTTCAAATTGCATCAAGACGCATCCTAACCCCACCCTAGATGCATCACAATAGACTGTGAATCCCTCATGTCCCAATGGTAGGGTTAGAACTGGTGCGGTAGTCAACAATTTATTCAGTTTCAGAAAACTTGTTTCACATGCTTCTGACCACTGGTACTTAACCGCTTCGAGTCAATCGCCATGAGCAGCAAGACTAGAGAAACCCTTCACAAATCTTCTATAATACCCAGCCAAACCCAAGAAACTTCTAACTTCTGTTGGAGTGGTAGGTTTTGGCCAGTTCTTTACTGCTTCTATCTTTTGGGGGTCTACCATAATTTCATCCCTTGACACCACATGGCCCAAGAAGGCTACCTTTTCCAACCAAAATTCATACTTTGAGAATTTAGCATACAATTTCTCCTGTTTCAAGACTTGAAACACTACTCTTAAATGCTCTTCATGTTCTTCCACACTCTTGCTATAAATTAGGATATCATCTATGAATATAATCACGAACAAATCTAAGAATGGTTTGAAGATTCTGTTCATGAGATCCATAAAAGCTGCTGGGGCATTGGTTAATCCGAAAGACATGATCAAGAACTCATAATGGCCATATCGGGTCCTAAAGGTTGTTTTTGATATATCGTTCGGATTTATTTTCATCTGATGATATCCCGAACGAAGATCAATCTTGGAAAATAACGCTCCTCAAGTTGGTCAAAAAGATCATCGATTATTGGTAATGGGTATCGATTCTTGATCGTGACCTTATTGAGTTGTCGATAATCGATGCACATTCGGAGCGATCCATCTTTCTTCTTCACAAAAAGGACGGGTGCGCCCCAGGGGGAAACACCAGGCCTTATAAATCCTTTATCCAGAAGATCCTTCAACTGTTCTTTTAACTCTCTCAATTCAGCTGGGGCCATTCGATATGGAGGAATAGAAATAGGTCTCAGATCTTAATTAATTCTATAACGAACTCCACTTCTTTGTCAGGAGGCATGCCTGGAAGATCTTCAGGGAAGATCTCTGGAAAATTTCGAACAATAGGGACATCATGTACTGCCAGGGACTCTTTTTTTTTTGGGTATCTACTATATTAGCCAGATTTGCGTACTCCACTTTGTGACTTCTTAATGATTTTTGAGACCTAAGGTAGGTGTTGACACCCAATTTTGACCCTCTCTTGCAGTCGTCAGCTATAAAATTAGACTAATTTTGTAAAATAATTTTTTAAGATTTTTTATAATAAAATGCAGCGATACAGGCATAAATAAGCAATTTAATAATAACACCGCATTTTACGCACTTAGAGTCTCGCGTCTGCATTTATTAAATTTAAGCTCTGTCATAATTCTTAAATGATGATTAATAATAAATACATAAAATAAATAGTTTAGCAATGACGTCGTGTCAAGTAGCATAGCCGCGTTTATTAATACGCAAAACAATTTCATAATTTATAAATAATGATAATAAATGCACAATAAATAATTTTAAATAATAGCGCCGCATTCTAAAATATTAAGCACTAATTAAATAGCTGTCACGACCCAACCTCGGCCGCGATCGTACTTACCGGTACTGTCGTATATGTCGAGAATAGCAATGAACATACATAACACATAATGATAAAAGGTAACATCACCGCCACGGTAAGCGTCGCTTCCATAAAACATACTTAACAAAAGTATAATAGTACAACCGTTCTTATAGCCCAAAACATAAATGTGACCACGCACTTAAAGATAACAATCGTGACAGGCCCCGCCATACCCCGAATATACAAAGTACCTATAGCATCGTGGAAATCCGCACCAAAATAACAAGCGTGCGGAGGATGGAGCCGACATCGGAAGAGTGATCCTAAGAATGAGGATCCACAATCGCTTACCACTACATGCGGCATTTAACGCAGCCCAGGAAGGGTCGATTATGATATGTACCAAGTATGTAAAGTGGAAAAATCTTTGTATCGATATCAAGTCTAAAAGCAATTTGAGTCATGAAAGACAATAAAATACCTTTTCGTGCCTTACTAACAATGAGAGTGACAAGTATATATATATAATCGCATAAAATAGGAGGCTCATGATCAAAACAGGTACCTCGCGTAGTATCAATAAAACCATCCTACTCGGGACTATTTCACCGCGTGGGTCCCGTGGACCGCGTGAGGTACTCACTCGCATCACTGTACCATGGCGTGGGACTATTTCACCGCGTAAGCCCATAAGGACTCGCGTGAGGTATTCTCGCATCACGGGTAGCAAATCCACTGAAGGTGGTATAACGATCTTGGGGACTTTCCCCTCAGATATACTCTTACCTTGAAGCAGCTGGTATAACGATCTTGGGGCTGTACCTCCGATATACTCTTACACTGGAGCAGATGTTATAACGATCTTGGGGCTTGCCGCCGGATATACTCTTATCTTGTGCGGATGGTATAACGATCTTGGATCCGCCGCCGGATATACTCTTACACTGAAGCAGATGGTATGACGATCTTGGGGCTGGCCCCTCAGACATACTCTTACACTGAAGGAGGTGGTATGACGATCTTGGGGCTTGCCCCTCAGACATACTCTTACCCTATCTCAACTGTCATCATATCATAAATAAGTTAAGAAACTTATAACTTCTTTTAGTCTTGTTCATATACTCTCTCATTTTAGTTTACTTAAGGCACTTAATCATATCTTTAATAAAAGAACACCGGGAGTTTAACCCAAGTACTATATGCTTCAACTCTTTCAACAATGACTCTTCTTTATACATAAAAACCTTTGGACAATTGATACCTTAAAATCAATTTGCCTCTTCACATACTTATCTTATTTAGAGAAAATCTCTTCTCATTAACCTTTTATGAAGCTAATAAACCAACTTCCCATAAAGTTGTTATATTAACTCTATACTTTAGTAAAATCATACTTTTTCCCTAACTAAGGGAATTATACATTCTTAAAATGAAACAAGTCATTATATACTTAAAACAAGTAAGAATACCAAATCTTGTACGTCTACCGTACTACATAGTTTCATCTATTCATGCTCAAGAGATAGGAAAGCTTCACATACCTCTTTGGTCAATCCACTTGCCAAGTCCAAACTACCGCAAGTAATATTTCAACCTATAATAGTCATGATCGTTTATTAACCTCTAATCTTAATGTAGAACAATCCAAGTTCAAAGTCACTAAATTCTAAGGAAAATTGGCAAGATTTCCTTTGTTTCTACTCACTTTGCCACCTTTCTCAAGGCCAAATTTATCATCCAAAACACCACATTTAAGGCTCAATCAATCCAACAATTCAAAGGGGATTTCACACCCAAAATTCTGCCCAATAAGTTTACAACAATTCACTTAACAATTCTAAGGTAGTTTTTAGGCTACAACATGCTCATAATCTCTTCTTAACCCATTCTTCATATCCAAACCACATTTTCTAGCATGCAATGACTCTAAGTGAATTATTTTACTACCACAAGATCTTTCTTCTAAGCATGCAACACTAGAACTAAATCTAAAGGAAGAAATGTTACCTTAAAGTTTTAGTCAAAACTTATCCCAAATATTGCTAGCTTCCTTGCCAAGAACACCACCACAATAATGCCAACAAGCTAGCTACAAGCTTCCTTTTCTTGTTCTTAACTTTCAGATTTTTCTTGGGTTTTTAGAGAGAAGGAGGAGCTGATTTTTAGAGAGAGGAAGATGTTTGAGAGATGACCAAGTCTACAAGACTTGGTCAATATAAGCCATCTGAGCAAAATCGGATGGGGGGCACTTGTCACCCTCCCATGGCCTTTTTAAAAGAGAAATCAGACTTTCGCGCCTGCATCTGGCGCGCGGCGCTGAAACTTCAGACCCCTCGAGACTTTAGGCGCCGCGACCCTGCATCCGCGCGCCTGCGCGCTTTGCTCAAACACATTTGCCCATTGTGGCACGAACTTGTAACTCTCATAACATTCTACTCCGACGTCCTATCGACGAACGGTTGGTTGCGTTGGAATCTAGACTCAACGAACTACGCCCTAGGCCTTTAAAATACTTAGGAACTCTCAATGAATCGGGTCATAACCCGCCCCAAAGTTGACTAAAACCCGTCCGGAATAATCCGTCAACCTATCCTTTGAAAATTTTAAGTCTTACATGCTTTCGTACGCTCTCATACGTAGGGTCAGAACTACGGGGTATAACAATAGCACGCCCATTTTTATTCTTGTAATAATTCTAAACTCAAGCTTAGATTAATAAAGCACCTAAATAATTTAATCACAATTTATTAATTTAACTTACCACTAATTAAATACCTAATAATTAAAACTAACCTAAACTAAAACCTAATCAGCCCACCTTTTAATTTTGCCCAGCCCAAATCCGCGGCCCATACCCAAGTTATACTTACCCGCAGCCCACTCCTCCCTTCAGCCCTTTAACCTCAGCCACTTCACCTCCATTTCTCTCCATCAAAAAACGCAGCCCTAAAAAAAACCTAAAGGAAATAATAGCAGATCGCCGCGCCTTCCCTTTGCCGAGATTCTCGCCTGAGAATCCGGCGACCTCCCTTTACCCACGCACACCTAGCCTACTTCTTACCATAACCAGCACCCAAATCTTGCTTCAAAATCAGTAACAAATCGCACAAAATCACTTACGAATCAAGCCCAAATCTCGTCCAAAATCAGCCTTTATTACTTACCAACTTGGAACCCAAAATCCTAGCTATAAATACAGAACGTTCAGGCATGCAATAGGCATTCGAAGAGCGCAGCGGGGCAGAGCACAGTAGAGCTCAGTCAGGGAAGAGCGAGCAGGGCAGAGCACAGACGGCAGAGCTCAGTGAGGTAGCAATTGTTTCACCCATACGAGCAGAGCGAGTAGCAGGTCGTGGCAATCGTTTCACACACGCAAGCGAGCAGAACATTGAGCTTGGAGGGCAAAACCAGTGCGTGCATCAGAACAGAATTCGGCCAGGAGAAGAATCGAGAACAGCAGAGCATCGGGAGTTAGGGGGCTCAGCACCCAGACCATTAGCACCGCAAGAATAGGAAGTTCGAATCCCTTCTTTCAATTCTAGCCAAGAAATCAGCAAACAAACCTTGCCCTTTTTCGCATCGTAAACCCAAAACCCGTCGAGTGGACCGACGACTTGATATCACGCCCCGGTCACGCCCGAGAAGGTAAATTAACTTCCTCTCGCCTACTCTTTAATCATTGTGGTGTTTCTTATGGACTAATTATGTGTTAAAAAACATTTAGATTGAGTTTTAGTTCCAGTTTCAGATCCATTAGTTCCACGTTCAAGCATGTTTATGTGTTGAAGATCACTTGAACCCCTGCCTGTAAGCATATAGGCATGAATCTGAGAATGGTAACAAATAAACCGTAATCGATATAAGTTGCTCACGAGCCTCAGTATTTTGGATCAAGATGCTTGGATCTTAGTTAATCAATATGGATACTTGCTGATTTGAGATTTGTCAGCTATGTTATTATTTGTATAAAAGTGTCACTATGCTTAAACATGATTATATGTGTATTTGAGGTAAAGTAATCCTGCCCATCTAAAAGATATTACTTGAGCTCGTCTTCCTGCCTACTCATGTGTCTATCATGTTCACCAATGTAATCAGAGTACCAAATAGGACAACATAAAACTACTGCCAACAGGTGAATCAAGTCAGTGCATCTTATATGTAAACATAGAATTCATTTAGAGCATTGCGAAGGTTGTCTATTAATCATAGTGTAGCAGTACGCGACCTGTTTTGCATAGCCATCAACCTGCCTCGATGCAACTATCTGTTTCGACCACCTAAATTGCTTAAAGTTAGGCAAATCGTCTCTACTTCGGTTTGAGATTGCCATGGACGTAAAACAACCTATCTTAGTTAAGTGCCAGTACCACCCGCCCTTTAAATAATGCTAATGTGATAATATGAATTTGGAACAAAAAGTGTTCACCGTATGCCTGATTGTGTGACTTGTTCTGAGTGTCAACTGCTTTTTAATACACACTGATATATCTGCCCAGCTTGTATTTACCATATGCATATTTAAGTACATCATTGCAACATTCACATCTGGCTATCTTAGGCATGTTCATTAGGCTCCGCCATGTCATATAGGTTATCATATTACATATATACGGTCATAATGGCTTGTGCTGGGTTCATAAGTAGTCATCATGCCTTTTACATTGCCTGTTTAGTCATGTATGGGTTAAATTCTTTGCCTATTGCTTTTTTTTTTGTATTCTCTGATTCGTTGAGCTTGACTGCTTAATCACGGTACACGAATTCAAGAACATGTTATGTTGAATGTCTTCTATGCTAAATGCCTATTCATCATTCTTGATAAAATTCTGGGCTGATACTAATCCTTATCCTTTTTTTTTACATGGCACGCATCGGAGCAAAATGAAGAGTCTCACGGCGAGACTCATCACGAGCTACTTCAAATGAAGGCCCGCATTTATGTGCATCCATCTCGCATAGGAACATTCCAAACCGCGGCGAGTGTTGTCATCATCCCCTCGAGTCACTATTATTTTCTTTATCTTGCCCATTCATTTATTGTAAATTAATTGTCTAACATTACGTTATTAGTAGAACTCTTAGAATGTCAAACCTTAAGTCAATAGATTAGAAAGTAGTTAACTAGCAATTTGTTTCTCTTCGAATTAAATATTTTGGATTATCCATACATAGTTTAAGCTATATTAAACCACCTAATAATCTTAACTTGCATAATTAATCATGTAGCTAGGATATTATTTTCAAGATCCCTAAACCATTTGCTATAAAATCCATATAGAAATCTTATTTTTATATATATACTAAGAAGCCCCTTTTTAAGCATGTAGTATACTAATCAAGATAGGCAAATGTATACATTTAGTCAATAAGTCATTTTTTTTACAAATGCATGCTTTTAAACTTTACACATATAGCACTAGTCTTGTAATTTCTTAATAAAAGACAAAATACATCTTTTTACTAAAACACCCTTTACATTGCATCTTAGCATAAATAATTAACCATAGGTTTGAACGGACAACCGCAAGTTAGCGGATTTTTTAGGGTGCCTGATCCCTTCCCTTTAGGATAATAAAGAACCCTTGTCCAGAATCTCATTAAGTTTAGCAGACCATTAAATGGAGTTAATGTTTACTTTAAACTAGTTAACATTTAGGTGTCCTAATTCACCCAATTAATTAGGTGGCGACTCCGCGAACCCTTAGCATTTAGCACCTTTTGGCATTTTAGGCCCTTAGCACTACTTTTAGCATTCTTTTGCACTATTTAGCATTTTATTTTATTTCCTAACATTTTTATTTAAGCAGGAGTTTATTTAAAAATGTCGCGGTCGAAAAAGGGCGTGACAGTAGGAAATAAGCTGACGTGAGGATATTCCAATCCTTCCCTTTATAACAACTTTTAGTTCTCCGGGAAAAGATAGTTTTACTATCTTTCGCCGGCAATCTAATATGGCATAACATGCTGACAACCAATCCATACCCAAAATGATGTCAAAGTCTATCATATCAAGTAGTACTAGGTTTACTATTGTTCCTCTACCATTCACTTCTAAAGGGAAATTTTTAATTACTTGAGTGGCCCAAACCGAGGCCCCTACTGGCGTCATAACCTCAAAAGATTCACTTAAACAGGAAGGTTCTACGTGTAAATTCTTAGAAAAACCCATTGACACATATGAAAATGTAGAGTCAGAATCGTTTAATACAAATGTAGGAATACTCGAGACCAGCAAAATACATGTAACCACCGCATTAGATGCCTCCGCCATTCCTCCGGGCAAAGCATGGCCGATTAGGATTATTAGGCATTGACCTCCCCGAACTGCCGTGAGTGGTTTCCCTGATTTCCTTTTTGGGCAAATGTGGTTGATTCTAACCTCTCATGAGAAAATTGAGTTTGAGTTCTCCTCTTGTAATTCCTGGCATAGTGGTCTAGTTCTCCACAGTTGTAACATCCTTTAGGTGGGAACCAACATCCCCCAAAATATTTCTTTTGACAAACCTTACCGAATGGTTTGTCACTCCCTGCATTGGGGTTGGTGGCCTTGGCATTGCTACTTGGATGATCGAACTATTTATGCCCTTGGGGCCTGTAATGAGTCTGGCCTACTGACTGACTCGATTTTGAAGTACCCCTACTACCTTCTTGCCTCTGGTTTGATTCTGATTAAAGGATTCCGACGATTGAAACATCTTCTGCGAATACTCTCTTTTTGCTTTAGCAAAACCTTCTACCCTCATTGTCATGTCGATGATCTGAAGGTACGCCCGATCATGGGCTAATGCCACTACCTTCTCTACCAAGTTCGGGTTTAAACCCTCAACAAATCTTTTTACCTTTCTCCCTTTCTGTAGGAATAATATGTGTGTTGTATGCTGACAATCGCATGAATTAGGTATTGTATTATTTCACATTGTGGTCTCCTTGTTTCCACAGTTTAAACTCACGCCTGAGCGTATCTTTTCGGGTGTTAGGCATGTACTTTTCAATGAATGCGGCTCTGAACTCCACCCACGTCATCAGTGGTGACTTCGGGGATGATTTCTTCTAAAATTTCTCCACCTCAACCCTGCGTCATCCATAGTTTATCGTTGCACATCCCCTTCAACAATCCTTTGAAGGATGTAGTACGAGAACCAAGTCTTTGAAAAGACTCAAGATAGGCACGAGAAGAGTATGAAGAAAGGAAAACTTTAGGATGTTATTCCGTTCACTTCTTACTAAAGTGGCGCGCACACCGTCGCAATAAGTAACCGTTCAAACCCAACTCGAAGAAAACTTCCTAGAATCTCTTAACCTGGCTCTGATACCAACTTGTCACGCCCCGACTTTTCTTAAGTCTTTCCTTAAGGCGTGATGGCACCTGGACAATTATTTATTTTCCAAAGTAACTGCTAACTTCTTTTCTTCCTAGATTAAACATGTATTTAAGTATGGAAATAATATATATATAATAATAAACAATTCAAAGCTTACAAAGAACAATCTTGTGTGGGGCATTCCCCGAGATAATGGAACATAGTTCTTAAAACATAATTTATGAGAATAACTTTCACCAAATCTGAAATAATGGTTTGGTGGGTCAAAGAGGTCATGGACGATCGCTAGCCACATGAGCTTTTTCTATCACGCTTCCCTGAAATATGTTAAATAAAAGAGTCAGCCCTACCATCCGGGGCTGAGTGAGAACCTCACCCTATAATTCAAAGTAATCTCACAATATTTTAAGTACCAACATATTAGGACACAATACCCATGTTATGAGATAAACTTCAACATTTTCAATGTATCATAATCAAGTATTCACACAATAATATTCTCTTTCAATTCGTTTCAGGACGTACTCAGCTTAACTCACATACATATTTTATCTCATGTTACATATTAAGGTATTCCTTTGTATTTACATATTTGTTGCGGCGTGCAACCCGATCCGATGCATTTATAAATGCATTTACATATCTGTTGCGGTGTGCAACCCGATCCATTATGTTTACGTATTTGTGAACGCGTATTCACTTTACGTTTTGTTGCGGCGTGCAACCCGATCCATTATGTTTACGTATTTGTGAACGCGTATTCACTTTACGTTTTGTTGCGGCGTGCAACCCGATCCATTATGTTTACGTATTTGTGAACGCGTATTCACTTTACGTTTTGTTGCGGCGTGCAACCCGATCCATTATGTTTACGTATTTGTGAACGCGTATTCACTTTACGTTTTGTTGCGGCGTGCAACCCGATCCATTATATTTACGTATTTGTGAACGCGTATTCACTTTACGTTTTGTTGCGGCGTGCAACCCGATCCATTATATTACGTATTTGTGAACGCGTATTCACTTTACGTTTTGTTGCGGCGTGCAACCCGATCCATTATATTACGTATTTGTGAACACGTATTCACTTTACGTTTTGTTGCGGCGTGCAACCCGATCCGATGCATTTACAAATGCATTTACTTAATTGTTTTGTATGTGTTATATGTTCAAAAGGCTCAATTAATATTTTCTTCTTTCAATATTCCGCTCTTCCCGCTTGTATGTGTTACAACTCTCAAACCGTAAGTCGGATTTATGTACGAAAAGTCTCAAACTGTCGAGAACGGAATAACCTAGAACTTTTATTCAACACAAAATTTTAAATTCCCCACCGAAACATTCAGTTTTTCAGTTTTAACAAATACATTAAGAACTGTTTGCCGAATTTATTATCAGAACGATACACGATCTTAAAACAGTCATAACTTCTTATCCATAAGTCGTACCAAGCCCCGTAAATTCTCAAACTGACGAGAAAATACAAATCTAGGACTTTCATTTGAATCAACATTTTATATTCTGTACCAATTGCTACAGTTTTACCATTTTACCCACTGCTTTACGGACTTTCAACCGATCCGGCGCAGAAATTTTAAAATACGATAACTTCTAAACCGTAAGTCCATTCTACCTCTTCTTTAGTTCAATCTGTTCGTAACAAATTGATTTACAACCATACCAAATTTCGTCTAATTCTAACAAGTGAAACTCGGGAAGAACAGTTCATAATTCTACTTTCTCTCAGATTTCGTCCAAATCTGTGGCAGAAAGTTTAAACTATGATAACTCTTAAACCGTAAGTCCGTTTTATCTCTTCTTTAGTTCAATCTGTTCGTAACAAAGTGATTTACAACCATACTAAATTTCATCTAATTAAAACAAGTATAACTCCGAAAAACAGTTTGTAACGTTCATGTCCCGAACTAGTTGTTTAAGAAATCTAAATTCATAATTTTTCTTTTAACATCAACATTATATTCTAACATGTATAAAACTTAAAATACAGGATTTCACTAAGAAATTTGAGTGAGAAAAACTCACCTTTGTTGCTTCGTAATAACGAATAAACATCTCAACTTCGACTTATCCTTGCTCTCTTCCTTGCTCTCTTTAACTCTTGTTCTTTAAAATTTTCTGATCTGGAACTGTTTTGCTCTCTACTTTTTGTTCTCCATATCTTTCATTTTCTTTAAATTATGGTGTGTGTTGTATGATGTGGGGTTGTATTTGTAACCAAGTGCAGAATGTGTCCATTATAAATGGAATGTGAGGGAGAAATAAGTGGGCAAATGGGGGAGTTAAGGTGAGTGAGGGTTGAATGGTGTGTATGTGCAGTTTTTCCCCCCTTATTTTCTATTTTTTTTTTTAATTGTTATTATTTTTATTTTTTTTGGGACTTTACATTCTTCCCTCCTTAAACAACATTCGTCCTCGAATGTGAATAAGGTCGTGAGACGTGCACATAGACACGCAATCTGCACACACATGAAACACAACATAACACATTTTTAAATTTCCAAGACTTTACAATGCGACACACATTGGCTAGTGCCGCCCGCCGACAGCGAAAACTCTTTGATTTTTTATCAAGATCGTAGAAGCTCTGATATCATGTGAAAAAATATGGGGAAAAATATATTGTTGAATTGTTGTATCTACATAATTACACTGAACTCTATTTATAGACACTCCATTACAATTATTTTTCTAGTAGGATACTATATATGAAATTATATTCCTATTCTACATTACAATCCTTTTCCTATTAAGATACTATATATGAAATCATATTCCTATTCTACATTACAATCATTTTCTTAGTAAGATACTATATATGAAATCATATTCCTAGTAACGCTATAGAGATTGAATAAAATACCTTGCTTTCATAGCATACCTTAACTGTCTATTTTGGTGTCTAAGTGAGACGAAATAGTACACTTTTGAGCACATATTTTGTGTTAATGTGCATTAATAAATTATTAAGATAATACATCATCTAAGAACCTTGCAAGACATTCAAAGTGACGATAAAAACATAAATGAATCAAATGCTAAATAGCAAACAAAGGGAGAAAAAGAGTTAATTTTAGTGCGCTCCTAATAGATTACAAATGATGTTTAAACAGAGATGGTGCATTGGATTAGGACGTTAGAGTCATATTTACCTAATACTGCTATGCCATTTTTCAAATGTCTTAAAAGTTTTGTTTTAGTTATCTCTGTCAACACAAGCAAGAAGAATCATACTTGAAAAAGAGATACATGAATCACTCGTGAAGGTTGGCATATTCCGATCAGTACTAATGATCAACCAGATTAAACCTTGCTTGAGCTTGATTCATATTATGAAAAATTACACATCTTTGAGCGAAAACTTAGCTTGTTTAAAAATTATACCAAGTTAGAATAAGCAATTATAAACTTGCCTCAGCTGACTTACACCTCTACACGAATGTTAACGTATAAACTTCTGCTCAAATGTTAAAACGAAAATTTCCATTCTAAACCATGTACAATTATTATACATGTACATATACGACGCACACACATATACTAACTTCAAAACTCTCTCTTATTGAAGGAAATAACCAGACAAGAAGAACACAAAGCCTAAAAGCAATCCACCATATATAAGCAACGCCTTTTGGCCAGAGGTAAGAGTATTACCACCTAAACCATACTGCTGATTCTGAGCAAACCCAGCAATCTCCACACTCTTGTTATCGAAAAAACTCTTCGCAGCGCCACAAGTGGCGCACCTCCAATCCTCTGGCAGCTTATCAAAAGGCAACCCTGGAGGAATAGGATAAGTGGGGTCCCCAACAGCTTCATTATACTTATAACCACAAGACCTACACTCATATATCCCAGTATTCAACACAGCAAACTTCTCCTCAAGTCTTCTCTTGTCAAAATTTTCTTCTCCCTCTTCTTCTTGCTCGGGTTCTTGATCTTCTGAAATGGGTGTCTCGGAAATTGGTTGTTCTGATATGGGTTTGTCTTCTTTGGAGACATCAATGGACTTGAATTGGGTTCTTGAGTGTCTATGAAAAGATGAAATTGAGTGAGATTTGAGGTGAAATGGTGGGAATGTGAGGTGGGGTTTGGGTTTTGGAGTGGATGGGAGGGAAGGTGAAGAGATGTTGAATGTGAAGGAAGCTCTTGTGGTTGCTGAAGCCATTTAAAAGGGATTTTTCTTCTTCTTGTTCTTACAGCTCCAATGGTTATGTTTTGGTAAAGGTTGAAAATGGATCAGTGGGGTTTGAGTTCTTGGATTTGCTGTGTCGAGGGAACATGTGGAATTGTGGATACAGAGAAACCAACGAACAGGGATCTATGAAAAAAGCATATGCCCTTTCAAATTGTGGGGAATTGGATAAGGTATAAATAAACTGATTCTATTATGTATTTTCTCTATTTCTCAAAATTTTATTTTCTTTTGTGATTTATTAAATATCAACAATAACAATAAATTCAGTATAATCACACAAAGTGAATATAGAATATAGACAAAATTTACCCCTACTTCAAAGGTACACGTGTTGTTTCGGAAGACCATCAGCTCAAGTGCATCAAATCAAAACAGTTATAAAAAAATATAAAAGTGAAAAAAATATGACAATTAATAAGAAAAAATTACGGAACATACAAAAAAGAATAATAACACAAGTAAATAATGGAATAACATAAATAAAATAAATAAATATCAAATGGAGCTAGACTATCACCACACTCCTACACTCAGATAACTACTAACCTTCTACCTTCGTACCCTCACAAATATCTACCGACCCTTATGGTTTCTGAGTAACTTCACCTAAGGAGGGGTAAAAATGTTAAATTTGAATTATTATGATTCCAATGCATAATAACATTCATTTGTATCTATGTGATATACTTTATTTTAGTATATTTTAATAATTTTATATATTTTAATAATTTAATTTAAATTTTTTATTTTTAATAAGATAATGTATATAATAATAAAAATCTAAATAAATTTCATTTTCGGTCAAATATGAGTGGTGGAGTGAAAAACTGAAAACTGAAGCAGGTGAGAAAATGCGTACCGGGCACCGGCTTACCAGGGAACCAGTTAATGCTATCGGCAAGCACGCGCGGATCCAGTGAACCATTCAACCAAACCCAGTCTTGCACGAAACAAACTCAAACTTAACCAATTCCCTCTTTACTTTCGGCCTGACCACTTTACTATACTTTTACCTTAGCCAACTGAACCCTAACCCTCCCACCTAGCCTAATCCCCTCATCATCAAGCGCTATGAGCTTTCTTCCCATGGCTTCTCTACAAGATCACCACCAACCTGCCTACAACGACGACAACCTCGACGATGACGTCGATGTCGACTGTGATGACGACTCCACTTCATCACCTTCCGTCGCCGGCGAAGTCACCATAGCCGTCGCCGGCGTCGGAGTCTCCACCAGTGATTCTCCTTCTCCTTTCCTTCACCCCGATCGGAAACGACCACGTATTGATGATTTTGCTATTCCCGTTATTCTCCCAGGGATGAAGAAGCCGTCGGGGGCTTTTGACGAGTCTCGGAAGCTGTTTCAACGGCTGTGGACTGATGAGGACGAGGTTGAGCTGTTACAAGGGTTTCTCGACTACACAACGCAGCGTGGCTTCAACAGTTCGTCGCAGCAGCATCATTACGATACGACGGCGTTTTACGACCAGATCAAGTGCAAATTCCAGTTGGATTTCAACAAAAACCAGCTGGTCGAGAAGCTTCGTCGATTGAAGAAGAAATTCAGGACTGTCATGAGCAAGATGGGATCTGGTAAGGAATTTGTCTTTAAAAGCTCTCATGATCAGGTAACTTTCGAGATCTCGCGTAAGATCTGGAGTGAGGGCGGATCCTATGTCCGCAATAGCCCCGGAGGCTCTGTTGGTTTTTCTACCCCGGCAGAAGATGGTGGATTGGATGATGAAGATGCTCACCTTAATCCTAACCCTAATCCTGATGCTATTGTCATTTATCATAGCCCCAAATTTAACCTTAACTCTAACCCTAATGGAATTGACATCAAAACTCCGAAATCACAAAAACGGTCTCCACCATTACCTACAGAATCAGTTAAAATTGAGTTTCAGCCATCTGGGGGCAGCACTAATGTGCCAATGCCGACCACAAACTCGACCCCAATTGCAGTTGCGCCCGTGACTGGGGTTGCAACCCCAGCCCCCGCCACAGCCACAATGGGTGCTTCAATACCTAGTTTGATTGAGGAAACAGTGAGGAATTGTGTGTCGCCAATTTTTAAGGAGTTGTTGAACAATGTGGCGAATTTGAACGGGCCTACTAGAGGGTTTGGGTTCGGAGGAATGGGGATGGAGATGAGTCCGATCCCATTAGGGTTTGGGGGAGGTGCAATGAGCATGGAAATGATGGGAGACGAGAAATGGAGGAAGCAACAGATGTTAGAGTTGGAAGTGTATTCGAAGAGATTAGAACTGATTCAAGATCAGGTAAAAGCACAATTGGAGGAGCTGAGATCAATGGGAAGTTAAAGTTAGTTGCTGATCTCAACAATTGAGAACGTTACTTTTCTAATGTATACATCCAAATAATTGGAGTAGTTGATAATTTTACCAGGTTGTTGATGACAATGGATGGTTTAGGTATTTAGCTTTTGGTTGCTGGAATAATGAGTTCTAATTGTTTACAACTGCTTGTTTGCAGAGTTTGTTGCAACATAGATGCTTTTTCTAGTTTGTATATGGAAATGAAATGATAGAAGCCAAATGTTGAGTTTAATGTCAGTTCTTGATCTCTCTGATTTCAATGCTGTACTGCTGCTTCTCTGCATTTTCATTTGTCTGTACCCACACTACCTTTTTAAGTACCGAGGTTCCTTTTCTATTTTTAGTTTTCAGAGCCAATTTGTTTTCTTTTTTTGATTGGTAGAACTTTATGTCTCTGTTTAAGAACTTTATGTTCAGTGGTGACTGGTGACAAGGGAACTATGTAACTTGTCGCTGATTCAACCATGGGTCAGATTCAACAAAATCTACTAGTACTACATAGCAGAGGCAGATCTACCAAGGGAGAGGGGATGCCACGGCACCCGCAAGCTTCGGTTGAGTGCCAACCGCAGTAACAGATGACGCAATGGTGCCGATGGCACGAAGTTAAAACTTAGCCCAACTGGCACGAGTTAGAATCTTAGTGCTAGCGTTTTCTGTTTTTCTGTGGATTTTTACTCCCTTTTCCTCTTGTGGAGCTATTCTTCCTTAATTGATGTTTGTCTTCTTCTTTTTCTTTTTGGTAATTGATTCCTACCCTTCCTCCTCTCATATTTGTTTAAGACTTCAAGTATAACAAGAAAATTGAAGATTCTTTCTTCCTTGAGATTTAAAAGTTAATCTCTTCCGGTAATGATGATACTTGCTTGATGTCATAATTGTTTAACAATATAATTGGAAATATTTGTTGACGGTTGGTAATTATTTTGTTCTTTCACTCTAACTCACAAATTTGACTCTGTTTGCACCAAGTTGTCGTAATAATTATATTGATCGATTTGTCTATATAAATTGAAAAGATGAATAATCAAATCGAAACTCAAAGTTGATAAAATTGACAATTTTTTTACCTTATTTGGACATTGTAAATAGCAATACTAAGTTGTAATAATTACATTGATCGATTTGTATATATAAATTGAAAAGATGAATAATCAAATCGAAACTCGAAGTTGATTAAATCAATAAATTTTTTACTTTATTTGAACAGTGTAAATAGCAATACCAGTTATTGTAATAATTACATTGATCGATTTGTATATATAAATTGAAAAGATGAATAATCAAATCGAAACTCGAAGTTGATCAAATTGATAGATTTTTTACTTTATTTGGACAGTGTAAATAACAATACATACTAGCAGAAAATTGCTATTTCCGATGAAATTCATCAAGATTTGGCTCGTTGATATCGTTTTCGAAGAATTTTTCGTCGAAAATTCCTTTATAACGAGCCAAATTCTGAATGGGACATCCATTGAGAATTGATGATTTTCTGATAGTAACTTTTACTTTGAAAGTATTGTGACACCCGGAGCCTCCAAATCCTGAATCCGCTTCTACTACATAGTCTACCATATAATGTCCGAAATAGAGCATAGATAAAGTAACTCAAGAAACTCATAAGTGGGTGTTCTTTGGAGGAGTAAAAGCACTAGTTATTGCGAATTTCCAATTAGATAGATGCTTTTCAAAAGCCGCTAATGATAAACGAGATGATAAAAACTTTTTACATCAAAGGTTTACACAAAAATTATAGTATTAACCTACCATAGTTAAGTGATCTAATGAGATGAAAATATATTTTAGTTAATGATAATTAACAAAAGTGTACTTGCGAAGACATGTCATGCATTATTGTTTTGATATAAGGTAAACATCGGAGAAGAGTAATTTTTTATCAACAAAATATTAAAGGAGTTATCTCTCTTTTTCTTCTTTTCTTCCTTTCTTTTCTTCCTCCTGTCTTTTTATGTACACAACATGCAGTGAAATGATACGTGTGTGTTTTTCAGGAACATATTTGAATATTTGTCTTCGTACTCGCTATACATCCTTCGTATGACGATTGACGTTACCCCGTGTTAACTCCATCAAATCGAGACCTACTCTCATCAAATTCTGATATATAATCTCACGCGTAAGTGTAATGGGAGAGCACCTGCAAGGAATTCAAGTTATACCAGTTAAAACCCCACATCCATTGAAGGGCCCTCAAGTAGAGACGGAGCCAAAATTTGAGATCTGGAATTTTCGAAATTTAAAGACGTAGAACGACCTCACGCTAATGTATAACCATCAAACTAACTACTTAAACACTATATAAATATAAGCCAAAACCAAAAAGGAAAAAACTTACCCAAAGAAAAAGAACCGCACGAGTTTAATTTAGATTTTCTTCTAATTTCAAAAAGAGAATTAAAAGAGAATCTTGCTTATTATAGCAAAAAGACGAAAAAACACTAGGACCGGTGGGGTTTCAAACCCAAATCTCGTGTGGTAGAGAGCTTCGCTAACCTCTCCATTGCCAGTGAACCGTCCGCTTATTTATGTACATATGTGAGTTTGCAATTAAATAGTATTTATCTTTACTGAAGTTTTCTAGTATAAATACAGGGTCTAACTCAAAAGCTACTAAGTTCGCCTGAACCCCATTAGCACTGTAGCTCCGCCCCTGCCCTCAAATCCTATCCTGGGTTACCTATCAGAGAGTACAAGACAAAAAGAAAGAAATTGGTAGATTTGACTGATATCCACGGGTTAAGTTCAACAGATACATACAATTTGAGAAATTGTGTCTTACAAATATTATTCAGAGAAAAGCATAATTAGTTTATCAACATCAGGATCAGTAATGAAATCAGATAGCTGTTTCTTCATTTACGATTTGCTTCTTCTCTCAATAGATGGGGAACTTTTCTTTGGTCTTCTCAAATACTTGCTCAGCTATAAGGGCTCCCTTACCATCAGCCTGCTTGATCTCTAACTGAGCTTTCTGATAAAATCCAGTACCTCTGAGAGCATCTGCAATGAAATCATCGAAGCCAATAGCAATTGCAGCTTCAGCTTTGGCTCCATATACCAACCTCTGTGTAAAGAACATAAAGGTAAGAA
Source organism: Przewalskia tangutica (assembly GCA_029844215.1). NCBI lineage: Eukaryota > Viridiplantae > Streptophyta > Magnoliopsida > Solanales > Solanaceae > Przewalskia > Przewalskia tangutica. Next base: position 18,939,474 of record CM056721.1, read on the forward strand.
GCATCAGCATTGTCGAAACAACAAGGACACTCTTCAGTTTAAAAGAAAAAAAAAACATAATGGTAAAGAATCGAAGGCACAAATATACACCTTGATGCGTGATAGATGGATAGCACCAAAGCACATTGGACAGGGCTCACAAGAAGCATAGATCTCACAATCTGCAAGCTCAATTCGATTGAGCTTCTTACATGCCTGAAGATGTGTTAAACCGATGAGAAATAGAGCAGGGGGTGAGAAAAATACATCAACACAACTTGTGAACAGGGGGTTGAGAAAAATACTTTTAACACAAAACTTGCAGTTCCATTAAATAGATGAGGAGAATTATGTACATATCACATGACAACTGATACTTGACATACCTTCTTTGTCTACTACTGCAGTTTCATAATTGACCCTGATAACACAGAGCTACTTCATAGTTCAATAGGTATCTTATAATTAGTCAACTAACTTTACTCTAACCTCAATAATTTCCCGTTAGTTGATCAGTGAGATCTGATGCATCAAATGATTGCACTACTTTTCAATCAATGCATGTCTAAGGGTATAGATGAAAACTTCTTGACATCATTCCACTGCTCTCACTAAGTGGAGATGTCAGTTGATTTATCACACGTTTGCTACTTAAAGCAGTCGGTATTTATTTTTCGACAGTAAACTTGCCTAATGGAGAGAACATCATAAAAGGACACTAAACTCAAGACAACAAAACAAAGCTCATGAGAAGTAGCAAATCCCAGCATAAAAAGACATCCCCCCTTCATTGCTCACACTCCAAATAAAAATCAGCAGGGAAGTTCACCGTCATTGAGAATTAGGAGCCGTTTGACCATAAAATTATTCACTTTAGCCATGAAAATTCCAAATCCAACTTGATTGTATTTCGAATTCGGAAAACAACTTATAACTTGTTCTCCAACTCACTTTTCACTTTGAAGTTGTATTTAAGTACATTCAAATATGAAAATTATACCAAAAATTATTTGCAAAAAGTATAACCAAACACAACTCCGTCTTCAACTCCAACTCCATAAATCCCAAATGAAGTGAAAAATATTTAGAATCTATGGCCAAACGCCTACTTAGACTGGCAAACTGTCAAAGAATTCACATCCCTGGGACCCAGAGTTCCATTGAAAGGTATAAATATGCTTGAAGAAAGAGAAATAATTCTCAACCCAAATCATTTCGCGGTTCCGTTATGTGTTTGTACCCAGCACTCATACAGCCACCATTGGAGAAGTTTGGGATCTATAGTAAGCCTATCACTGGACTTGTATTCATTTTCTTTTCCAACTACTTTTTTCCATAGCTGCAACTTAAACCTATCCAACCTAAGAAACATACGTGTAAAATAAGGAGTAGCCATGAACTCTAATAGTTGTTAAGTCGAGGTGCGCGCAAGCTATTATCTAGAAAAAAACGCTAGCTTCTGTAAAGCCACGACATATTGACTAGCTCATACCATAAAAGAAGGGGGTGGATGGGGCAATTTCACCCAACCCCTCCACATCCTACTATGCTTGATATGCTATAAAAGATGGGAAGTAGTAAGATGGAGCATCCTCACCATGAGAATCCCCTCCACCACCTCCAACTACAACAAACAACAAACAACAACATACCCAGTGAAATCCCACAAGTAGAGTGTACACAGACCTAACCTCCCCCTTGAAAGGTAGATCGGCTGTTTCCGGGAGACCTCGGCTCAAACCACCTCCAACTAAAGCACAAAAAATATCCGAATAAAGGATAAGGGATGGGTAGGTTGACAAACAGCATAAAGATAGTCAATTTCTGATGAATCCTCATGGCAATGAATTCATTGTTAGGCCCGGAAAGAGTGGAATGATTTTAGAGGATTCATATAGTCGAACCCAACTTTGGTTGGTATTAAGTAGCAGTTGTTTAATTGAATTTCTTCTATATCTTTGTGAGAGCTGGCCAATCCAAAGTAGCCAATCACTTTGCTCACCTCATGCAACAATATTGCTGCTCCCTCTTGCAACATCCTAGACTGAATCTGTTAAGTGACATACCATAAGAGAGAAAGGATTCAAGTATCTAAAAGGGATGTTTGGGGAGGATATGGTAGACCTACCCTGCAATACTAATGTCTAACAGCAGTTAACCAGTTATTGGTGAGGAAATTGCTCTTTCAATTGCAATTCTAACATCCAGTAATCTCCGGCACCAAAATAGCACACAAGTTCCTTGGGCCTTTTATGTCCTTCCACCAATGGGTTAATTGAGTGGTTTCTCTGAACAAACATCCAGTTCAAGGAGTTGGAAAAGTGCCGCAGAAGCTTGATAAATATCAAATTGTGGACATGCATTATAGAAATGATGCATGGGACATACAATATAATCCCTCTGTCACAACTTACTAACCTGCATTATGTTTTGGTTTATCCCAGGATTGTGTCTGCTTTCATAGAAGGGTCTGTGAAGCTTTCTGCAAACCTCAACTTCTCCTCCAGTATTTCACATTAAGAAAAGTACCATAAGACCCAAATTATCAAAAGATCGACTTTTCTCTTCACCCAACGTCTCCACTTTAGCCAACCAACTGGACTAGTAAGAATCCCCATCCATCAAAACTTGGGACGAAGATATAATAGTTTGTTGAAGCGCAAGGATGGTAATCTACAGAAGCATAACCATCCCAAGCTAAAATTTGATTTCTAAATAGAAGAAGAATTGACAGCTAAACTCGCATTTTGGCTTTCACTCTTCATTGGTATTAAACTAGAAGTTTGGAATTAGTGAGAAAGGACTTATTTGAGCCAACTCTGTTGCTGTCTGGGTTAGAAGAGGTCGCGAAACACATGTCTGTTAAATATATTCTTTATTGTAGGAAGATAAACCCTGGATATAATGTCATATCTTAGCAATATAGAATGAGGAATAAAAATTCCTCAATGAGAGAAGATATTGACAGCTAAAACACATATGTTAAATAGATTCTTCACCGTAAGGAGATAAACCTTGGATACAATGTCATATTGTAGCAATACAAAATAAGGAATCAAAAGAGTTGGGCACAAAAAGAGCACAATAGTGAACCCAAGGGTGTGTTCTAGTGGTCAATGAGGTAGGTTGAAAACCATGAGGTCTCCGGTTCAAATTCTAGCCGAAGCAAACTCACTAGATGGTTTCTTCACATTTGTCCAAGTCTTGGTTGGAAAAAGTTACCCGGCATTTGTGCTGGTGGGAAGTAGCAAGTGCCCGGTGGAATTAGTTGAGGTGCGCACAAGTGGTGGCACAAATACCACGGTCTATGTTGCTCAGATCTTCCATAATGGAGGTCGGAAATCCTCCAAAAGTGGTGCATTTTTTGGAGGATCCGACACGGATACATTTTTGAGAGTCCGAGCAACATAGACCACGGTTATAAAAAAACAAAGAGCATAACAATACTTGTGCCAGTATTACAGAATAGCTTGATACGCACGAGCAGCCAATTGATTCTGCATGGCCAAGGATTATAAGGTCAAACTGTTCCAGAAAATGGGAAATCATGGTATAAAGCTAGACTACATCGACTAGGACTCGGAACTACAGAAACAGCAAACAGAGTCATCAGACAATGGACATGCAGAATGGATTGGAAAAACAACTCAAAAAAAATGAGAGTAGTCAATACCAACAACATGCTCCCTCCCGCATATTGTTTGCAAGCGGATCATCCTTTGAATCCACATGAATTAGAAAGAATCGCATAGGGCAGAACAAATCACGGAGTAGGAACACTAACCTCTCTTACTGCCGTAACCTCTGCATGAGCTGTAGGGTCAGTATGCTTATGAACCATGTTGTGGCAGCTAACAACTACTTCGTCATTGCAAACAACAACTGCACCAAATGGGCCTCCATCTCCACTTTCTACACCTTTGTAAGCTTCTTCGACTGCTTGTGTCAAGAATTTGTGGTCTCTATCCCGCACAGCTGGTGGATATCCCGGAGGACGAAGAGAAGTTTAACATTTATTCTTTTTCTTTTTAAAAAAGTATTTAACGTCTACTCAAATATATATTGTTGATACATTTTTTTTTTCAAAAGAAGGCAAATATTAGAACATTCACATTCTTCCTGCTATAACTGAATCAATAGCAACAACAAGACTTCGGGGAGCAAATCATCCAGGACACTAAATAAATAAGCAAGAAATCAAATAAGTTAATTCAAAGGGGCCAGCTAGTAAGGTGCATGTCCATCTGATTATAAGTAAACTAGCTAAAGAGAGTGCAAAAAAAGAGACATTTCACTTAATGCAAATGCTATTTAAGATGCAGAAAGGTAGAGAGGATGAACAAAACATATCTCAACAGCATTTACTAATAAGAATTAAGGTCATTTCAATGTGTGTACGAAATAGTAGACAGACATTTTGATTAGTTTCATGCTAGTTTAATGTGTAAGATACTGAGAGTAAAGACTATACAGGAACACGGAAATTTCAGATTACCTTCTTGGTGACCAGCAAATGCAGTAGCTACTGAGATAGTTCCGTCCTTAGCTTCAACAACTGATCAATGGAGACAAGAAGTAAGAGAAAAACTAATACAACTTGATAACAGTTATAAAACTGAAAATTTTAAATAACAAAACACCAAAATAAGACTGCACCAAGATGGGGGTCTTATACTTTTCCACCTTTAGACAAAATAAAAAAAAGACTAATCATGCTGCTCAGTAAGGGGTCGGTTGGTAGGGTATATTAGGTAGAATAATGCTGGTATATAATTTAAATACAATATTTGGTTGCAAATTTAAGTCTAGGTCAACTCATACCAGTATTACTTATACACACTATTTAGTACTATTTTTATACATAGTAAATCATGACATTAACAATACTATTCTTATACTTATACACCTCATTTAGTACTATTTAGAATTATGCAATGCGTGTTATTTTTAATACAACAAATCAAAAGGTCCCGGAAAAACCAATCCCAACATAACTTGTTTCGAACCAAACGACCCCTAAAGCACTAGGAATATACACCATTGGAGACTAAAAGTAGGAGGAAACAACAAGACATGGTAGCCAATCAAGTTCAAAGCAAATACACCATTATCCAAGGAACATAATCAGAATTAATTTAGGAAGTCAAACAGTAAGAATTCTGTAAATTTGTCAGCCACAATCAAAACAATAGGCACGGATCAACTACAAAACTGCCGAGTTTTTTTGAGTCAACCCACAACCCCAGAGACCAGATCATGCCCAAAAATACCAACCAATAAAAGAAATAACCAAACCCCATTATTAAAGATCCAACATTGACCCAAAAAAACTGATTAAGAGATACAATGGGGAAATAAAAAGTCCTACATGAATCAAGATTCTACCAAAAAGGTTTCTTTAAAGAACCCCATGATCACAATGAATTCCCAAGTCCAGAAAATTCCAAGAAAATGTAAATATCACTTACCATTTGCTTCATCCATTTTCGAATGCAAAGAAAAGCAATTTGGACAAATGGGTACTGATTGAAAAGGGTAAAAATGGGTTAGCTGGGGAAAGGAAGAGGGAAAGAGAGAGATATAGGGAGACAACAGTAGATGTATAATAAAGATAGGATTAAACGTGGAAAGTACCCAAAGTCAAAAATGAACCACGTATTATTTTTTCACATATAATAATGAGTGCAAAAGTAAAAGAGAACCAGAGATTTAGGGAGAAGGAGACCTTGTGATTGGTTGAGGAAAAAAAAAACAAAGGCAAAAAGGGTTGGGAATATCAATTTGATTGGACATATAACTAAAGACCGGTGGATGTGACCAAGTTTTTCACACCTTCTTCTATAAGTAGAAAATTACGTGGGGAACATGCTCTTCTTCTTGGTTATCTCTTCTGTTAGTTTTCTTATTTCTCATCCTGTTTCAGAAACTTGTATATAGTCCGACTAAAATTAAATTCGTGTTTAAACTTTTATAACAAAAGTAAAATGCTTTTTAATAAAAAAAAATACTCCTTTACTTTTAGCTATTGTTTTTTCTTGTACTTTATTTTGTGTGCATGTAAGCTTGATTTTTATAAAAGGATCAAATTCATTTGTTAATCATTTGAAATTGAACAGTTTTAGTGTCTGTTTGGACGGACTTCTGGATACCTAAAAGTGTTTTGGGTATTCACTTTAAAAACGACAAAATCGACACGCGATTTGACTTTTCGTAATCGCTTCCGCCCGAAGTTAAAATTAGAAATTTCCACAAGCACTTCTACCATTTATTTCAATTTGAATTTTATCATTTCTTTTATTACCCTCTTTAATTTTCATCAACAATTTTATTCACATTCATTACTCTCTTTAAATATCGAGAAATAATTATTAAAAAAATCAAATATACAATTTTTATTACCATCTTTAAATATTTAGAAATAATTACTAAAAAAATCAAATATACTACTCATGTTCTGTTTTGATTAAAAAAATCAAATATACTACTAACGTTGACATTTGTTCATGTGTAATTAACATCCTAACATTGTCCGCTATACGATGATTATCATTTTCCTTTTTCTATTGTCTTCTTTCAAATACTCAGAATATTACTACTATAATACATTATATTTTGAACAAACAATAAATAAATATACCCAAGTTGAAGTATCGAATTTTATTATTATTTTTGAAGAATTGCCTGAAAAGCGTCGCGGCTCCTTCGGCGTGAAAAATTACTGAAACTTAATTGCACTTTAAATGAGTATTGTAATAATATTTAAGTACTATATTGCACTTTAAATTCTATTATCTATTTGCAATTTTTATTTACATACTTTCATTTATTAGTAATTTTTATTTATATGTATTGACTAAATGTTCATTTTGGTAATTCTACATTCAAAAGCAATTTTGATCAAAACTATCCAAACATCATATATTGATAAAAATCATTTTTACATTATTGCATCTAAATATAAATCACTTATGTCCACCGCCAATCCAAACATGCCCTTAATCTTTATTTAACTTTTGATCTAGCATTATCTTCACCGTTTAAAATTTATTTCTTTTATTTTTCACCCTTGACGGAACTTCAATCTGAAAGTAACTTTAAATACCAATAAAAATCCAGGGATGCTTTGACCCTTTTTTCAAAACATTAGACAAACGAATCCACACGTTTTTCCTTGAAGCTAGATCTACTAATAATAAGAACAAATACGAGAATATTATGAATGGACCAAAAATTAAGGAGAAAAAAATGAGCAATTTCGAATTGGTATATGAGCAAATTTGGACCTTCATCCTTAATTTCCCAAAACATTATTTTGGTTAGTAGTTAGATGAAGACAAAATGAGAAGGAGTAGAGAATCAAAAGAAATTATTTCTATGAAGCTACAATGATAGTATAACAAATAGTAATATCTTGAGAATTTCGTGTATCAAGGAATATATGTGCTAATCATGTCTTTTGCAAATTATCTATGCTACAAGAACCTTGTGAAAGTAGTTGTAAACCGCTGGAGATTACGCCTCATGGTAGTTAAAAATATTGATATCTTCAGCAGATATATGTAAGCTCTGTATGAGTCATCCATTACATCTAAATTTGTTGTTGGCATAATGAGACGCGCATCAACTCTATGCATTGTGCATTTTACAAATACATAGACTTAATGTGCATGTCTCTTGAAGCATGTGTGTGGTTCTGTCAATTAATGGCTCATAATAGATAGCCTTCATACATCTATCAAAGATAATATAGCAATATCCATATCCATCATAGGACACAACAAACGTTTTGTGGTCTTTAAGAGAAGATTCCAACATTCTATGCAGCAACAGTGAAGTCCCACGTAGTGAGATCTTGAGAGGGTAAATTGTTGTTGGTTCACAAATACTTTCATGAAATTTTTCAAGCAATAATGAGTTCAGCAAAAGAGATGATAACACTTGCACTAGATTCGAATCAGTTTTTTTTTTTGAGAAGGCAATACTAAAAAATAAAAAGCATAAACTTTGTGCTGGAAACCAAAAGGTGACTACATTCCTTGTTCTTACAGGGTACTCATAAAATGATACAAAGAACGTTTAAGGTACTATGTTATACTACCACCATAGAACTCCATAAGAGGGCCTGAACCACCCACGCACCCCCAACCAGAGAACCCAACCTTTGAAAATAGGGGCTGACACAAATCAATTGAACCGAAATAACTTTACCATTTAAAAAGTTAAACAAAACAAACATCCACTGCAGATAAGAACTCTACTAGAATAGTAGTAACAAGTAACAGGTAACACTAACTAATGAGAACTCTCAAGTACTCTAAGCCCTCCGTGAGATATTCCTAAAGAAAAAACAAAACTGAATTGCCCCAAAAGTCTAACAAAATCAACAGTAAATAATGGCTCAAACAACACCAAAAGAAAAATACAAGGCCACCTAAAGAATCCCAATACGAAATTTTTTGTTTGCATAAGACTCATTTCTTCTTAGCATCACCAGCCTTGGTCTGCATCAAACAGATAACAACAAACCAAATTCGTGAAAAAACACAACGGTTACAGAAAAAGAGAACAAATAACTAAAACAGTAATGATTACGCACCTTCTTTACACCGCGGACCTTCTTGGCTCTGTTCTTCCTTTCCTTCATTTGTTTCCTAGACTTCTCAACCTTAGTGTCAAGCCCATTCTGCAATACAAAAGCATTGAACTAATGATGAGAATCCAAGTAGCAAAGGTGTATCAGCAAGGACGTACACTAACATGCAAGACAATAAAATTCTGTGCATGTTAGCACTTATAGCAGACTGTAAAAATCTCACTCCACTTTTATTAGAAAAAAGCCCACGCACCCAGTTACATGAACCCGATAGAACTAGATAAACACAGTAGACTATCCAAGGCAGAGAAAAACTTGGTGAACAAAATCTGCTTTCTTCCAATTCAGTTTTCTACAAGTTTGACACAACATTTATGTAGTTATCTTGAAATCATTTGTCCCTATTGACTCACCTTAAAACTATATGATTAGTTTCACCAAATGAAGGATTTCAACATCATATTTAATTCACATGGAAGCAACTCTATTACTCAAACTTCAAACCAGATATAGTAATTACAACTATTCAGAATTGAGCTCATCAAAATAACAGTGTTGATTTGATATTTCCAGTGATTTAGAAAGTTTTCTTTTCCTACTTTGAGGGGCAGAATTTTCCTGAAAGCTTCAGTGTAGCCCAAGAAAAAGATAACGGGTGGACAGTTTTAAAAGAATTTAAGGAAAGTGCAAAAAAAATCAATCAACATAGTTGAGAAATAGAAGTTAAAATGGCCTTAGTACATGGACAAGCTCAGCATGGATCCTAAGGTTAGATGAAGTCATAAGTCCATGAACATTAAACAGGTCAAGTATTGTTTCCATTAGAGGGAGAAACATAAGGAGCCACAAAAATTACCTCTGTTATGAGTTCATCAACAAGCATGCATGAAAACAAACATAATGAAGTACAGCTCATCTTAAGCATACAGAATCCAAAGGCTAAAAACTTAAAAGAATGAACTTACCCTGATGAGCCTATACTTCGGCTCATACTTCTTGGCATTTTCAACCGAATCATAAATCAGACCAAATCCTGTTGATTTCCCACCTCCAAAGTGTGTACGGAACTTAAAAACAAAAATAGCATTCACGTCCTTCACCTCATACATCCTAGCCAACTTCTCCTTCAGCTCAGCCTTCACATATGCAATAAACATTAATCAGCCACATCCCAAAAGATCCGTTCCACTATGAACTTTAAAACACGCAATAAACATTAACAAAAACAAATGTTTACCTTTGAGACATTGGCTCTTCCAGGATGAAGTACATCAATAATCTGCAAAAATAGAAGCATTTATCATCACTTTTAATCCTTAGAAGGCAGCAATACTAACTACTAAAGTGCCTCAGTTCAAAACTAGCTGGGTCGGCTACAAAACCTCACTATCCATTCCTCGCAGTTGGACACTATGTTACTCGGACTCTCCAAAAATGGATCCTCCTAAAATACACTAGTTTTGGAGGATTAGACACGCACGCGTCGAGCAACATAGGTTGAACCCTTTCCGTTCTACTATCTAATATTCAACATTTTAAAGTCCTCTACGTTTTATAATGCCATATATATCTCCACCTAATGCAACCTTACCGACTTGACTAAGCCTTATTCCCACTAGTCAGTATATCTATATGGGTCTGTTGTAGCAATACTACTATATTAAATTTTGATGATTAACTAATTGATTCCAAAAGACAACAAAAGCAAGATTAGTTCTATTGCTGGGTTAATACTAACATCAGGTCTTAAAGTAATTGGACTAAACAATGATAAATTAGTAAATAAGAGGGGGAAAGAAATGGGCAAGGCTTACAAATTGCTTCCGGGCGAGAAGTCTGTTGGTCATGAACTTGCGGGTACGAATAGTGACTGCCTTGTCCGCCATGAATGTAGCGACAGAGAAATGAGAGGTACTAAAACCCTAGACTTTATATATAGCATGGGAAATGCCCTAATTGATTCTTGGGCGTCATGATCCGGGTCGACTAAAAAAAATCTCTTTTGGGCATCAATGTACAATAGAAAAAAAAAAAAGTCTTTTGAGTATGGCTGTCCAACGGTGCGGGGGCGGTGCGGGGCTGGGCCGGTGCGGGTCGGGTCGGAGTGGGCGGGTCGGGGTCTGGCGGGGTGTGTCGTCGCCCCATTCCGATCCAGAGGGGGTCGGGGTGGGTCGGGTGGAGTCATTTTTTTATTTGTCTTTAAATTAAATAAATAAACAAATAACACACATACACAACAAGATAGTTTAATAAAAACATCTCAAGGTTATTTTTGTGCCTCTTATATTATTGGACTAGAAGTATGATTTTTTTTTTGTAATACAGTTTCAAAATTGCAACTTCGTGATATTGAAAGTTGCAAATAAATAGCATAGTAAAATTACAATTAAAAGAATTACATTTTAAGAAATACATTTACTAGTTTCTTTATAATGTCTTGTGCTTTTTCGGTTGTAATTGGTATATCTTGGTCAAATTGGACGATGTCGCTTGCACATCCGTCGGATAAGATTTCGTTGTAGTTGTAGTCTTCTTTTTCGTCGATCTCCGGTTGGCAGCACCTCCTACGCTCCGCACGAATCCAGTCTCTGAATAGAACTGCAATCTCTAATGAGTCTCCTGCCAATGAATGTATGTGTTCCCCTATTTGAAATCTTCGCAGAAAATTCGTTTTCGGACGCTGTTGATGACGCTTGAATGTTCAACACATCTCGGGTCATCTTTGCTAGTGTTGGAAAATTATTTTCATTCTCCCTCCATTATTTTAGCAATTCTTCACGTCCCTCTACATTTTTAATTATTTCGTACGGTATAACACCCTGCAAAACAAAAACATCAAACTCGCTAATTATGTTAGAAACGGTACCACTAAACATTCTCTGTCTGAGGCTTTGAATACTAGCCACAGAAACAGCATGTCGTTTTTGGGTTGTATTAAAGAAGAAGATGACATGAAAGCCGGTTGGTTGCTAGCACTTTTTTGTTGGTAATGCGTATATTTTTTTTTACATTCATCTTGAATGTTAGACAACACTTCTTCTCTACTTATTTTAACAGGTGGTGGGTCATTTGAATTTTAGGAGTTGGAGGTGGAAGCAACAAGGTTTTTACAACCGTCTATTTTAATAGACGGATATAATACAGTACTAATCAATAATATTGGGGGAATAGGAATAAAATATTTTTCATTTTTTAAAACATTTTTTTAATAGGTTCCTTATAAGTTGGTTTTGTCATATATTCACTAAGTAATATAAATATTAGAGCTATATAAAATAACATTGATGAAATAGTAGAATAATAAATCCCGAAATATTCTTTAGTAACTAGATAAAATTTTTCTAAAAATATATTAAGTTCTAAAATTGTATTTCAATCGGAATCTATAAGCATATCACTAGGATTTCAATTACGGGCGTTAAAAAATTGGGTTATAGGTTGTCTATACTCATAAGCAACACGTAGTTGGTTGTATAACGAATTTCATCTAGTGCATACTTCTTCGGGAACTTTTCTGTAAGCTAGACCACAATCGTGACAAGTTTTTTTATATTCTTGTAGTCGTTGTATTCTATTATTTTTAAAAATATAGTTTATAGCAAATTGAATTTTTGCAAGAATGTCTTAAAAAAAATTATATCATCCTTTACAACTAAGTTATAAATATGACATGCACATTTTATATGAAAATGATCTGAAAAAGATGGAGTTAAGACATTTTTTAATAACCTAACAGCAGAAATATTAGAAGAAGCGTTATTTAATGTAATAGTCATGACTTTATCACTTATGTCATAATAAACGCAAACAGAAAAAATATTTTCTTGAATAAAAATATCAGTGTGTCTTTCATCAATATATCTATATGCTAAAATACGTTTTTTGCATAGACCATTTATAGTTTATCCAATGACATGTTACAGTTAAATAATCACGACCGTTAGTACTACGACCTATATCAGATGTGATAGACATTTTTCCAAGATAATGATATAAATAATAACGTAAATATTATTGATATTCGTGTGCAAATTTAAAAACATATCTCCTAACAGTTGATCTAGGAAAACCGTTATAAGCAGAATTGTACACTTATCTTATATAATGAATAAAACCAGGAGAGCGGAAGAGAGGGTTATCGTACATATAAGAGTCTTCCAGTTCTTACGGAAGCTCTTTCTTACCAATCTCCTCTGAACCCTCGATTCGATTGTTTTCCAAGAATGTTGAGCCGGGTATGTAAGCCATGTATCTGGGAGAGGAAATGAAAAAGGCAAACCCTCAACTGTAACTAATTTTGATAATTCTTTCCTATCTTTCATTTTATCGTATTTAGGGCCTACAACTGCCCCCGTCATAGGGTCAATTTGACCATGTACCTGGTGCGGGATAGTATGTGAAGCTTGTCCCGACTGAGAGACTATTGTTGACTCACCCTTCACTTGAGCCTTATATTTATTGTCACGACCCGACCCGACGGGCCGCGACTAACGTCCTAATTGGACGTCATTACTGACCTGTCACTCTTAATCCATTTAATACAGATATCTACAGAAATTTCGACAACACAACGCTGCTTTTACAACATATCCCTAAACGCGGCGAAGGCGTCGTCAAAAATAACAACAAAACAACAGTCATAATAGGCTAGCCGACTAGGCTGCCACCAACCAACATCACGTGCACAAAGGCATAATTCAAAATACGCAAGCCGGCAAGGCTGCCACTAGATAACAACATCAAAACCCAAAACAAGGTACAAACGTCCAATCCACAATCGCTTCGCTGCACTTAGAGTGTAATACTGACATATGACGGGACAGGACCCCGTCGTGCCCAAAATATGCATAAGTCTGAAAAATAAAGGTTTGTACCAAAAATAGCTGGCTCCGGAACAAAGGAGCTCTCCAACTGCTGTACAGAAATCCTAGACTGGAGGGTCACCTATCTGAACACCTGAACCTGCGGACATGAACTGTTATACCCCGTAGTTCTGGCCATGCGTATGAGAGCGTGCGAAAGGAGTAAGACTTAAAAAAATTCGAAAGATAAGTTGACGGATTGTTTCGGACGGGTTTTGGTCAACTTTGAGGCGGGTTATGACCCGGTACATTGAGAGTTCCTAAGTATTTCCAAGTCCTAGTGCGTAGTTCGTTGAGTCTAGTTTCCAACGCAACCGACCGTTCGTCGATAGGACATCAGAGTAGAAAGTTATGGGAGTTACAAGTTCAGTGCGCAGTCGGACATAAATGTGTTTGACAGAGCTGCGCCACGCGCGCCGGATGCAGCGCCGGATATTCGAGGGGTCGCTGAAGTTGCAGCCGCGCCGGGAAGCGTGGCGCGCCGTAAGTTCCGCGAGGTGGCGGAAGTTTCATAGACGCGTCGCCGAGGCGGGATTTAACTCGGAAAAACTTATCAAATCAGATTTCTTCTTTTAAAGGCCATGAGGGTGACAAGTGTCCCCACCATCTGATTTCAGATGTCTTATATTGACCATGTCTTGAAGACTTGGTCATCTTTCAAATCCTTCTCTCACTCTAAACTAAAGCTCACTTTCTCTCTAGAATTCCAAGAGGAATTCAAAGCCTAAGGAAAATCAAAAGTTAGATGAAGGAAGCTTGTGGCTAGCTTGTAGGAGTTATTGTGGTGGTATTCTTGGAAAGGAGGCTAGCAAAGTTGTTGGAATAATTTTGGTTAAAGCTCTAAGGTAACAATTCTTCTCTTGTAGCTAGTTACATATGTTGCATGTGAAGAAGAAGGGATTTGTAGTAGTAAATAATGCTCTTAGATTCATTGCATGTAAGAAATGTGGTTTGGATATGAAAGGATTGATTAAAAAGGTTATGTGAGCATGTTGTAGCCTAAATGCTACTTTAAAATTGTTAAGTAAATTGTTGTACCTTATGGGGCAGAATTTTACACACCCAAGTTTAGGTGTGTAATCCCCTTTGAAATGTTTGGATTGTTGGGCCTAAGATGTGGCGTTTGGATGTTGAATTCGGCGTTGAAAAAGGTGGCAAAGTATGTAGAAACAAAGGAAATGCTGCCCAATTTTCCATAGAAATTAGTAACTTTGAACTTGGATTATTCTACATTGAAATTAGAAGTTAATAAGCGTATCATGGTTATTTTAGGTTGACATATTACTTGCGGTAGTTTGGGCTTAGCAAGTGGATTGACCGAAGAGGTATGTAGAGCTTTCCTATCTCTTGAGCATGAGTAGTTGTATCTATGTAGTACGGTAGACGTACAAGATTTGATATTCTTACTTGTTTTAAGTATATAAAGACTTGTTTCGTCTTAAAAAGTATGAGTCCCCGGGTTATGGGAAAAGTATAATTTTTACTAAAGTATAGGGTCAATATAACAACTTTATGGGAAGTTGGTTTGTTAGCTTTATGAAAGGATAATAAGAAGAGATTTACTCTAAGTAAGATAAATAAGGACAAGTGACTTGATTTATGAAAGGCAAATTGATTTTAAGGCATCAATTGCCCAAAGGTTTTATATGGAAAAGAGTCATTTTTAAAGGATATGAGTATGTGGTACTTTTGGTTAAATTTCCGGATTTTCTTTTATTAAATATGTTAGTGCCTTGAGTAAACTAAAATGAGAGGGTATATGAACAAGACTAATAAGAAGTATGAGCTTTCGTAACTTATATATATGACTATGATATGATGACCGATTGAGCTAGGGTAAGAGTATAAATGAGGGGCAAGCCCCAAGGTCGTTATACCACTTTCTCCAGGGTAAGAGTATGAATGAGGGGCAAGCCCCAAGATCGTCATACCACCTTCTTCAGGGTAAGAGTATGAATGAGGGGTAAATCCCCAAGATCGTCATACCACCTTCTCCAGGGTAAGAGTATGAATGAGGGGCAAGCCCCAAGATCGTCATACCACCTTCTTCAGGGTAAGAGTATGAATGAGGGGTAAATCCCCAAGATCGTCATACCACCTTCTTCAGGGTAAGAGTATAAATGAGGGGTAAATCCCCAAGATCGTTATACCACCTGCTTCAGGGTAAGAGTATAAATGAGGGGTAAATCCCCAAGATTGTTATACCACCTGTTCCGTGGATTTGCTACCCACGATGCGAGGAATACCTCATGCGAGTTTTATGGGCTTATGCAGGTGAAATAGTCCCATGCGCGGTACAAATTTATGCGAGAATACCTCACGCGTCCACATGACCCATGCGGGTGAAAAAGTCCCGCGAGTAGGGTGCTTATTGATACTACGGCGAGGACCTCGCTTTGATCACGAGCCTCCTATTTTACGCAAAGAAAGTACATACTTGTTACTCTATCATTGTTAGTAAGGCACAAAGCATCGTATTTTGATTGTCTCCCATGACTCAACTACTTTTAGACTTATGATATCATTATTACGGATTTTCCGCTTTACATACTTGGTACATATCAGACCGAATTCTTCCTGGGCCGCTCACGCCGCAGGCGGTAAGCAGTGGTGGATCCTCGCTCTGGATCACCGTTCCTGTCGAAGCCCATTCCTCGGAAGCTTGTTTTGTTAGCACGGGTTTTTCCTCGATGTTATAGGCATTGTGTATATTCAGTGGTATGGCGGGCCCCGCCACGCTTGTTATCCTTAGAGGTCCGTGGTCACGATGTGTTTTGGGCTATAAGAGCAAGTTATCGCTATACTTTTGATTAAGTATGTTTTATGGCAAATTTATCTACCGCAATGATGTTTACCTTTTATAAGTTATGTGTTATGTATGTTCACCGCTATTCTCTCGATGTACACTGATGCGTACCCTGCAGGTACCAATCGCGCCCCGGCCTGGGTTGTGACATTTAACGCAAATTCGGGAAAGCGGGTCAAGACGAGATAATGATCGAGTATGTAAAACATAAAATATCAGAAATCGAATAACAACTATACCAAGTAAAACAGAGTCATCAAATTTCATAAAACCGAATCATGTCAAAATCATATCATGTATATCGAATCATAAGTCATCATGCTCATGTCTCAGTATATAAAATCAGATAACATGTCTCACCCTCTAGCAGGACTTGATGGAATCAGATCTGCACAGAACGCGTCTCTCGCCTCTGGGCGAGGACTCGATGTAATCAGATATATATAACGTGTCTCACTTCTAGTGAGGACTCGATGAATGATGCACGATCTGCACCTAACATGATCCGCCCGACTCAGTGGAGTGAAATAGTAATACTTAGCACGAGTAGATATCATGAGCAACTGTATGCAATTAAAATCATTATGTGACTCTCAATAAACTTATTACCATAAACTCTGTTACTGAAATCATAATCACTAGTAAATTCAACTCCAACTAACAATCCAATTCAAACCAACAATCTAAATCAACTCAATGATCCAAATTAAACCAATAACCACTTCCATTTCCATATGTAGTCAAAATTATCTAAACATTCAATTTATCAACTTCAATAACCAATGGAATTTATACACTTACCTCTCATGTTAGTCAATCATTTAGTCACGTTAGAATTATCATGGGGCAATCCAATCTCTTAACGACATCGCCAATTCAAGAATGTGAATTTAACATTTTTCTATACTTTAATCCTTTCGAGGCATGTATAGATAATTGCCTCAATAAATATGCATGTAGTAACTTATATTCACACACTAATTCAGTCCGCAATACATTATCGAAATTTTCAACAATTTCTATCAACTTTCCGGTCATATCAACATTTTACAATTCCAAAGCTTTTCCAAAATTCCTTACTTTCCAATTAATCTCTCAACAACTTCAATTAACAACTTTAACTTTAAACATCAAGGTTTCATCTAAATTTCTACATGCAATTAGTAATAACATACCAACACAATTACTCAATTCCAACGTACGCCAAGAATAAGTTCTAAATCGGTTTCGACCTCTATCATTCACACGATCGCCTTCTTTCCCTTTCTTCTTTGACATGGATAATTCTCTTAACTATAATATCAATTAATCTATCAAATATCAAGTAAAAGGGATACATTTTCACCAATAGAATAAGAATTGCATACCTTAAAATTTTACCAAAACAAATTCCCAAAAACGTGATCATCTGCATTTTTAGCCATCGCTTCAAATTTGAACTTGTAACGTAGATAACTCTCTACTCCAGTGTCTTATCGACGAGAGGTTTGTTGCGTTGGAAATTAGACTCGACGAACTTCATTTTAGGTTTTGAAACACCCAAAACCCCCTAATATACGATGATATATACCCCTCCAAAGTTGAACAACATTACGCAAAGATCCGATTCCAATCATCGCTTTGGGCCAATTTTGCCTCCAATTTCACACTTCTTTAACTCTAAATCAACATGCAAGTGTCCTACTATGATAACCCCTCATCTATGCACATTTTTCTTGCCAAAACTTCATCCAAAAACCTTGAATTTACAGGCTAACCTCGCGGCGATAGGCGCTTTGCATGCTTTGGGTGATTAAAGATTGCCCTAATTTCTTGGCTTAAATGTGTAGGGTACTATTCTAATAAGATGGAGCAAAAGTTTAATTTTTCTTGTTTGAAAATGGAGAGAAAATCGAGCAAGGGCAAGGGAGAAAGAGGAGAAGGGAATTTGGAATTTTGTGTTAGTGAAAGAATGAGAAATGTGTATGGCAATTAAACATTTTTTTCAGATTTTAATAAATGCACTTTGGTCCTTCTTACAATTACACTTTGACCCCTTTAAGTGTCTACTTCACTCATTTAATTCCCCAAGTAGTAAGTAAAGCTTAAATTCCACTTCCTTTAACTCTTAACTCTCGTTTTCTTTAATTCTCGGGACTCCATAAAGTCTCATCTTCTCCATGCCGTAATTCTTATATTATGCAATAATCCTTAATCAAAATATATTTACTCATTATTTTAAACTCTCACCGACGTGCCCGTAGCTTTTATAATCATATCTTATATTCATTATCCAAACATTAACCTTAATGACGTTCTTAATCTGTGTCTTAACTTACGAGGTGTAACATTTATCCCACCTAGCTTTGTGTTTGGTATTCAAATGTGTAGTTAAACCTCCTGTCCCGCCATGACCTTTTCCTATTTTGAATTTATAAATATTTTTACAAATTGTGCATCTAGCAGCTTCATTTGTACGTCTCTATCAAAAAAATCCCATACAAGTGATGTTAATTTTCGTTCTGGTGGGCTTCGTCTCATACTAGGAGAATATGAGGCGTTCCAGTTTGAGGTGCATTAGTTGACGTGTAATCTAGATTAGTTGGTGTGTCATCTAGATGTTCTAAATTAAACTCTTGTTAATTTCAAGAAAATAGCTCATCGTCTAAATCTACTGGTACTTCAGGAAAATTTTAAGTATCAATAAAATCATCATGTATAGGAGGAATAAGATGACTAAAAGAAGAACCCTTGTCCTTGTCACCCATACTAGAACCAAAAATAACCTTGCCCAACATACCTTTGAAAACCTTTCATTTTAATTTATACTAATAAATAGTTAAAGATAATGAAATTAAGTGCGCTAATTAAAATAAAGAAACAATAATAATTTAATAAATGAACGAATGTACCAAACGCCGACGTAACGTCGACGTGTAATCGAGAGATGTTGTAAATTGAAACTTTTATCAACGGATGATCCTCAAGCTAGTTTCTAATTCCCAAATGAATAAATTAAATTGAATATTAAGAAGACAATGTAAAGAGAATGAAAGATTATTAGAGAGATTGTAATTGTAGAAAGATTTGTGAGAAAGAATGAAGAAAAATGAAGTATTTATATTTGAAAAAAATTAGGTTAAAGTGTAAATATAATAACTTATGGGTTAAAAATAAATATTAGGGGGTTGGGGGAGGGGTATTTGGCCGTTGCACAACGGCCAAATTGGTACAAAGTTGTTGTGCAACGGCTAGTTAGGGGTCGGATGGGGTGGGAAAGGGTCGAGGTCGAGGCTGGGGCGGGGTCGGGTTGGTTTTTTTCATCAGCCCGCATCACTCAGTATATCTGATACAATGCGATGGCGTCGGTCGCCTGTCGATATACCCGCCTGTTGGACAACCTTACTTTAAAGTATGTAAAAAGTTTTATTCCTTGATAGTTTGGTCCGAAAATACTCTTATCGTCTGAAATAAAGTTAAAAATATATTTATTTCATATTGTAAACATGTATATAATAGTATCAATTGTATCCCTACCATAATTAGAGTATTTCTATATATTGTGCAAACATAATTATGGTAAGATTATGATTTCTCGTGTGATACGGTTTAGGATTCTTATTATATAAGGAATGAATATTGTACACTATATATACTTTGATATTAATGAGAATACTATCTAAGAAAGATTAATACAATCTTATATGGTATTAAAGCCAAAAGCTAAAATCCTAATTTTAATTCTACCCAGCCCACTCCCTCACGGTTTAATCAAACCGACGGCTGCATCTCCTTCTTGAAACTTGGAAACAACAATTTTGTTCTTTTCTGCCTTTCAATTCTCGAAAGACATATGCATCTCTTTTTTGGAAAAGCAACAATTTTGTTTCTCCTGTCAATTCTCAAAAGAAACGCCCTGTTTTCTTTTCGCCCCGTTGTCAGAAAATAAAATTCTTTGTTTCTTTTTTTCCTTACCCGAATTATCTCTTTCAACCGCAGTGTGAGAAGTAACATATTATTCTCTTATTGGCTAATTGTCTTCTCTTTAGTCTTTCCCTTCTTTCCAGAAGATATCCAGAAAATCCTTTCTTTTATTCTAATTAACAGAGGTTCTCTCTTCCTAATTCACTACAATGACTTCTTCCACTCCCTTTGTGAATTTGGGTCCGGCTTTCGTCATATCTGTGAATCAGTTCAGCGCCGCAGCGCCCCAACAGTACCAGTACAGCGTCGCGGCGCCGCCGCAGTTCCAGTACCAGCAACCCTACAACCAGTTCTCCCACCACGGGTTGTTGGGCCCTGCTCCAGCCCCTAGATAAGTTCAGTACCCGCAGCAAGCCCACTTCATGCATGACCAGTTATAACAGCCCTCGTCCAGAATGACACCCACTGAGTTGGGTCAGGCCTTTAGCAGTCTCAATATACAACAGTCGGACAACAACTGGTACATAGACTCCGGAGCCACGTCTCACCTCACCCGGTCTGCAGGTAATATTCCCAAACTGTTTGGTTTAAAACATCCTCAATTTGTGACGGTAGTGGCCACCGCATTCCAGTAAAGGGTTATGATACATCCTACACACCACCTCATAATCCATTCCCCCTTAAAAATACCCTATATGCCCCACATGTGATTAAGAATCTTATCTCTATCCGCAAATTTACTCGTAATAATTCTGTCTCTGTTGATTTTGACCTTTTTGGTTTCACTGTAAAATATCTTCATACGGGGACACCTCTTACGAGATGCAATAGCACGGGGGATTTCTATTCATTCACTCCCACCTCCGCTGCCAGATCTTGCTCTCCCGTCTCTCTAGCGGTCATTTCTTCTTCAACATGGCATAATAGACTTGGTCATTCAGGAGCCCCAGTTTTTAATTCTCTTAGAGGTTGTTACGCCTCGTGGTTTTAATACGATAATTAAAGAACGTCATTAAGGAGGTA
Source organism: Przewalskia tangutica (assembly GCA_029844215.1). NCBI lineage: Eukaryota > Viridiplantae > Streptophyta > Magnoliopsida > Solanales > Solanaceae > Przewalskia > Przewalskia tangutica. Next base: position 18,960,640 of record CM056721.1, read on the forward strand.
AGATTCGAATATGGGATATAAAGTATACTTACATATGTTTATACAAAAATTAGTATACAAAAGGATGTGATTCCGGATTTTTTTTTTGTTACAACGAGTGTGACGTTGGAAACTTATTTTGATAGTTGTATATTTCCGTTATGAATTAGTAACATATTATATAAGTTACGACAACGGGTATACGAGGTATTATGAGATTTTTAAGATTTAAAAGGAGTGGGGCATAAGGCTGATTAATTGTGAGATGTGGATATAATTGCAATTAAGAATAATCACATTTTTGGACCTAAAACATATTAACCCTCTTAGCCGATCCCCTCCCTCATTTTCATAGCAATTGAAGCTTTTTATTTTCTTTCTTCCTGGATAAATTTCTCAACTAAGTTTAAGCCAAGAATTATCACCCAAAACAGTGGCAAAAACGCCACTGCTGAACCGATTCTGCCCAACAAAAAAACGTTAGTTTGGGATGGAAATTTTGGAAGAAAAACATGCTAGGAAGATGGATTAAACTCATAGAATGCATGCATGTCTTTTGGTGTTGAAGAAATTGTGAAAATGGTGCAAAATTTGGAGCAAGTGGACCGAGACTTATAGGGACTATTTTGGCAAAATATTAAGGTAAAAACTTTTCGTTTTATAGAGTATTTGGAAGATTAAGTGATGTTGTGATTAATGAATAAACTCTTGATAAAGAGAACTTGGAATTTAATACAATGCATGCGATTTGTGGATGTTGTAGCCTATTTTAGGACTGTTTTTGTATATTTTAGATTCGTGTGTTGTGTTGTTAATTTCGTCACTAGTTGCATGTTATAAATGAAGGAAATCTTGATGTTTAAATTGTAGATTGGTTATAAGAAAGTGTTGAAGAGTGAATTGAATTCTAAGAAGTTATGAAAAGAGTTATGGAATTATGTTGTTATGGCCGAAACTTTCGTGAAATTATTGGACATCGTTGTAATGCAATAAGAGGCTGCTTTGTAGAGTTTGTATGCTGGAAATTTCAGTTATGAACCTACATTTACGTTGTTGTAATTGTGGATACATGTCCTAAAGGAATTAATGTATAAAAAGGTGTAGAAAAGCTTCACATTCCACTCTCGTTATTGTTAAAGTGTGGACTGTTTTAATGGACTATTTTAACATGATTAGAGGAGTTACATTGACATGAGAAATTGGTGTATTAATCACATTGGTTGTTGTTTTGGTTATATTCCATGAATGAAAGAAGAAAGGATGTATAATGTTGGTATATGTCGAGTATATGGAACTGTTTTAGTATACTCTTAATTCGTGCTTGTTATTTGGTATGTTGGCTTGGTTTGTAAGTTGTGGATGTGCACATAAATAGGGGAAGTGCTGCCCGAATTTTCATAGAATAAAGAATCGTCATTCGATATAACTTACGTTAGAAATCATAGAGTTGACGGGCGTGTTATGATTGTTATAGGTTGACGTACTAATTGAGACGAATCCTAATTATCGAGTCGATATAGACGATAAGGTATGTGAAACTCTTCCTTCTTTCTTTTGGCATGATTTAATGAACGTACGACAGACGTAAATAATTTCTACACAGTTTAATTCCTAATGATATGTGTTATGGGAAGTGCCTTTGATTTTCTAGTAAAAAGTTCATTTAATGATTTTATTGAGAGTCAAGTGATGATTTAAGTTGCATATGGTTGCTCATGATATCTACTCGTGCAAAGTGTTATTATTCCATTTCACCGTGTCCCGGGCCGGGCAAATACACGCGCAGATTCCTTGTATGATTCACCGCGTCCCTCATTAGAGGGTTGGGCAGTTTATGTACATATGATGCGGGTACAGATACCCAGGATCGTATATTTCACCGCGTCCCTCACCAGAGGGCCGGGCAGTTTGGTGCACAGTGTCTTATATGATTTTACCGAGTCCTAGAATAGGCCGGGAAGTATATGATTTCACTGCGTCCTTCGCTAGAGGGCCGGGCAGTGTATATACTACTCATTTTTATAAGGCACAGTTGACTCTCATTTCTATATGGCACAGTTGTATTGGTATTTTGATTATTACACATGTCTCATGTTATCTTGGCCAGTTATGATCTCAGTACATTATTTCGTACTTCATATTTTACATACTCAGTACATTATTTCGTACTGACCCCCTTTTCCCGGGGGCTGCATTCATGTCGCAGGTACAGTTGCTCAGTTTGGTGATCCTCCAGTCTAGGATTCCTGTTCAGTTGTTTGGAGAGGTCCATTGATTCAGAGCTTTGTCATTTTGGTACAAACCTCATTTTTTACTTATGTATATTTAGGGGCACGACGGGGCCCTTGATCGGTGTATTTTATATACACTTTTTGAGTCTTTTTTAGTTAGTATTTTACTCATTTTGTTTATGTTTAGTATAGTATTAGAGTCGTTTTCCTTTCTTTTGTGTCACAGCGGTCAGAAATTGAGAAATGGCGAAAAGAAGAGAAAATGAGCTTAAGTGAGATGGAATTGCACACAAAAAGGGCCAAGAAATGAAGTCTAAGAAGTTCCGGGAATTATAGAGAAAATCGATTTAAGTCCGGACGAGAAAAAAACGAAAAGCAGTCGCCGAGAAAAAATGTCATCAGCGCGCCGGGCAATGGCTGTGGCGCCCAAAGTCTTGAAAGTCCCGAGTTGCTGAATTTCAGCCATGGCTGATCTGCTGACTAGCGCCGACGCTGGAATTGTGAAGTCTTTGGGCCGAATTTGACATGTTTGAGAATCCTAAAGGATAACTTTTCCTTCCTAAAGGGATAACTTTTCCTACCAAAGGAAACATTTTCCTACCTAAAAACCCTTACCTAAAAGGATTCTAATAACTTTTCCTACCTACACAAATCCTTAAACCTTCACCTAAAGGATTCTTTGGCTATAAATACTCTACATCATTAGAAGAATTATTCATTCTCCATTCTACCATTCACCATTCTACATCCATCCATCCACCATTCCACCTTGTAAATATTCCACAACACAACCTCGACGCTTGGCTCGAGACTCATTCTTAGTAATTTTCTTTTCTTTCTTTACTTTAATTCAGTTTTTGTATGATGAACATGGAATTAGTTCTCACATATTCATGGCTAGGAACTAATTCTCTTATAGGCTTTATGTTGAATTTCTTGAAACTTATGTTATAAATTAACGACGCTTATGGTTATTTTTCTTATTGAGAGATCTATCCAATAATCGAGTTGAATTCTTGGTAGCTAATCGACAACTAGTTATCACTATATGATTTCTAATCGATTCGAAAAGGGGATTGTGAATATCTTGTAAGTTGGGTGACAGTGCTTGAATTGGGGATGAAAATACCTCAATTAGTTTTGTAAGCGTTGATGAGGCTTAACAACCCTAATTTTGCGCATTGTGCGTGGATCAACTAGGTTTTGTGCTTAATCCTCCTATAGAGTTACTCTTATCGTGAAAGTTAGGTAAGGAACAATCGAGGTTGAGTGTTTATATAACCCTAACGGGAGTATAAAACGATTTCGTAAACCTGCTTTCTCCAAAAGAAGAATACCATAAGTAATGCATTAGTAAGTAGCATAAGCGGATAGTAAGGATACATAGAAGCCCTATTCTCATCACATCTGAATTAAATCTTTATATTTAATTAGCTTTCATAACTCTTAGTTACAAACCAAACAATCAATCATTAATTCACCAAATAGATACTAGAAAATAGATAACTGATACTTGGACCCTAATCCTAGAGGACGATATTCGGTCTTATCCAAGACTATACTACTTGATACGATAACGTGCACTTGCGTTTAAAAGTGTGTGCATATTACGCGCATCAGCCCTGTCCCGTCATATTTCATTATCCTTCTCATAGAGGTATGTAGACAGTTGTGGGTTGTACATAAGTGGATTGTAAACCTATTTTGGTCATCTGTAATGTTGTACTCTGTTTTGGGATGTTTCCGGATATATGTGATATCGTATAGTGGCAGCTTTGTCGGCCTGCCTTCCTTGTTATATTTGATTAAATGTGACTCATCAGGAGACAAGTTTACTTTGATATATATATATATATATATATATATATATATATGACGTCATGCGTCAGTAGCTATTTCACGGGATTTAGGTATTGTTTTTGGGTGTCAGTTGGATTATATGTGACATGTCAACATAATGGCGTCCAATTATCGGGTCGCGGCCCGTCGGGTCGGGTCATGACAGAGGCAATAATTTCATTATTTGTAATGGGAAGCTTGCCCAAAACTGTGTTTCTTGTTCTTTAGGCAAACATACTCGTCTTCCGTTTAAATCATCTACTAGTGTTACTTTTGCACCTTTTGATATTATACATGCTGATTTATGGACATCATATGTTGCTATTTCTCTTGGTCATAAATATTATTGTTACACCCCGTAATACCATGGCTACTAATTGAGAACGTGATTAAGGATTTAAGATTTGAATTTTGGAAGGAAAAAATTATTACATTTTCTTAAGGAAAAATTCGGAAAAATGTGACGACGGAAAAACTATTAACTTGGAGTTTAATACTTCTAATTGGATTTATGGACTTAGTATTGGATTACGAAGAATTGAAATTGATAATATGGGGTCCGCCGAGAATTTCACAATTTCGCGGGGCCCTTCGATTTTAAGATATTTTGGATAATATCTAGATATTTTTAAAGGGAAAGAATTTTGGCCAATGGGAGGGTGACATGTATCCCTCCCCATCTTGTCTTGCAAGACTTAACTATATAGATATGGATGCAAGACTTAAAGGTCTCATAATATCTCATCTTCTCCAACTTTTTTTCTCTCTTCTTTTCTTAGCCTTAGATTTCGAAAATCCCATGGAAAGTGAAGATCAAGGACAAGTTATTATCTTAGATTAAGAACCCTAATCAAGTCTTAAACCAAGTTAACTCTCCAAAACCCTCCAAGAATCTGTTTGGGCCGAGAATGGCCATTAAAACCCTAGCTTATTCGTCGACTTTTTGGAAGTAAAACAAGAAGGGAAGTTGGTTATAAGCTTGTAAAGGATACATGTGTGTGATTGGAACTTGAAGAAGTGGGGCAAAACGAAAACTGCGGGCCAAAAACCGTAGGGCATAGTCACGACTTTTTGGGAAATTTTTGGTAAGAACTCTTCTTCCTCTTGAAGTAATTAGATATTACATGTTATTATGGTTAGTAGATGAACATGTGTTAATAATAATGAAGATTAAAAAGTGTTTGGACCATTTAATGATGGGGCCGAGAATAGGCAACTTTCGGATCTTTGGAGTTTGTTGGTTATTGTTGTTGTTATCTTCACTTATTGCATGTTAAAAATGGAGTAATATTGTTGTCGATAAGTTGTTATACCATATATAGAAGTGTTGGAACTTGAAGTGGAATAAAATGGATTAAGAAAAGAGTTATCGGGTTGTAGTTGTTGGCCGTGGAATCTATAATACTGTTGGATATTGTCGTGCAGTTTTATGGACTGTTTTGTGGCACGTATACGCTGAAAATTCAGTTGTCAACATGCATGATTAATGTGGTAAAATTGCTAATGAAAGTCCTAAGGAATAATGGTGTAAAAGGGTGTTAAAAGGCTTCACATTTTACCCTTATTGTTGATGGAATTGTGGACTGTTTTTATGGAGTGTTTTGTATAGATTAAACGGCCGAATTTTACACTTCAAGTAGGCGTGTAATCCTATTTGGTTGCTGTTTTGATTGTGCCTTAAATGGGGCTTGATTGTTGTTGAATTTGGGCCTTGAAAAAAGTGGAAAAGTACGTATTTATAGGGGAAGTGCTGCACAAATTTTCATAGTAAAGGAGAACCTTTACTTGGTGTTAACATACTTTAGTAAGCACGTGTTGATATGCGTGTTATTGTCGTTATAGATTGAAGTACATTGAGACGTATTCTAGATTGTAGAGTTGGTTAGTCGTCAAAAAGGTATGTGAACTATCCTTTCTTCTTCTAGCATGATTCCTTGTTATAAGGGGAGTGAATCCTACTCCTTAATGATATACTTCATTAATAGTACTTTGAGTTTCCAAAATAGAAGTGTTCTATCTATTTCACTAATAGTACTTTGAGTTACAAAAAAGAAGTTGTTATATCCATTCTCTTGATAATACTTTGGGTTTTATAAAAAGGAAGTTGTTTACCTATTCTCTTGATAGTACTTGGGGTTTCTAAAATGAAAGATTGTTATATCTATTCTCTTGATAGTACTTGGGGTTTCAAAAATAAAAGATTGTTATATCTATTCTCTTGATAGTACTTTGGGTTGTCTAAATGAAAGTTATTTTATTTTGGTTCATTGAGAGTAAAATGATTTATTATAAAGGAAAGGAATGTACGGTGGATGTACATAGTACTTTGGGTTCAATCCCATAATATTACAAGATGTGATAATGCCTTGAGTTCTTCTAAAATGATAGTTCATTCTATTTGTGCTAATGAGAGTCGGAGATGATTTAAATTGTACATAGTTGCTTGTGATAGTTATATGTGTACATTCCTTTATATTTGAACCGCGTCCCAGAATGGAGCGGGCAGTATACCTTAATGGGCAGGGCAGTATACCTTAATGGGCAGGACATTATATATTACATGACTTTACCGTGTCCCAGAATGGACCGGACATTATACCTTAATGGGCAGGGCAGTATATATTACATGACTTTATCGTGTCCCAGAAGGGGTCGGGCAGAATATCTTATTGACTTTACCGCGTCCCAAAAGGGGCCGGGCAAAATACATTATTGACTTTACCGCGTCCCAGAAGGGGCCCGACATAATACCTTATTGACTTTACCGCGTCCCAGAAGGGGCCGGGCAGAATACCTTATTGATTTTACCGCGTCGCAGAAGGGGCCGGAAAGAATACCTTAATGACTTTATTGCGTCCTATATAGGGCCGGGCAAAATACCTTATTGACTTTACCGCGTCCCAGAAGGGGCCGTGCAGAATACCTTATTGACTTTATCGCGTCCTATATAGGGCCGGGCAGAATACCTTACATGGCAGTATTTGTGTATAATGTTCGGGTTCAACTCCCATGACAGTATTTATTTATATGGACAGACGTCCATAATTTGGACATGGATTTCATATCTTGAAAAGACACAGTGTACTGGTATTTGATTATTATACTTGTCTCTTGTTATCTGTTTGGCCTGTTATAATCTCATTTACAGTACTTATTGTTTCACATACTTGGTACATTTTCCGTACTGACCCCCTTTCTCCGGGGGGCTGTGTTCATGTCGCAGATTTAGGTACGCAGTGATCTGCAAGTGTAGGATCCTTGCTCAGAATTTTGAGATATCTCCATTGTTCTGGAGTTTATCATTTTGGTAATGATCTTTCAGTACAGGTTTTTGTACGTTTATGGGTACGACGGGGTCTTGTCCCGTCATAGTATATTGTCCAAACTCTTAGTGGTATGTATTCATATGTGAGATTGGACTCGTGTACATTGTAGTTTTATTTTGGCTTATATATATATAGCGGCGGCCTTGTCGGCTTTGCCTTTGCTTGTTAAAAAAATGATGATGATGAGTATCTTTATCTTCCGCGGGTTACTTGGGATGAATGGGTATAAGGGTGCGAGGTAGGGCACCAGTCGCGGGCCCGGGGTTCGGGTCGTGACAACTATCTTATCTTACTAGATGATTTTTCTCACTTTGTTTGGTTGTATCCTCTCAAATTTAAATCGGAAGTGTTTGTCAAATTTCTTAAGTTTCGAACATTCATTCAAACACAGTTTGAAAAATGTATAAAATCTTTTTAGTGCGATAATGATCGTGAATTCAACAACTCTATGTTTCATCATTTTTATTTTAATAATGACATGGTCTTTCACTTCTCCTGCCCCACACCTCTCCTCAAAACGGTAAAACTGAAAGAATTATCTGCACCATTAACAATATGATTCACACTCTATTGATTCATGTCTCACTACCTCCGTCCTTCTGGGACTATGCTGCTAAAATGTCAAAATACATTCTCAATATTCTCCCAACTAGCACCCTTCACAATATGACCCCTACCGAAATCCTCTATCATATAGTCCCATATTATGAACATCTTCAGATATTCGATTGCCTATGTTATCCTAATTTTTCCTCTACTGCCCCTCACAAACTAGCTCATTGATCAACTCCATGTGTCTACCTAGGCTTCCCGCCAAATCATAGGGTCTATCTATGCTATGACTTGTCCACTCGTCAGATCCACATCTCTCGTCACGTCACATTCGACGAGACCACATCCCCGTGTTTGAATCTTAAAAAGTTCCAAAAATCAAATTATTCTTTTCTTGACGAGTCTGTTATCTCTACCATCATTCTCAACCAACTAGATCATAGCACTGCCACAAAATTACCTTTTTTGCCCAGTAGTTCTTCTTGTCACACGACCATTCTGGTCGCGCCAAAACTATCGCGAAGTAGTTCGACTATCACGACCGCCAGCGCTGCGTGATTTGGCGCCACGGCGCCAAAACTCCTGCGAGCAGATTTCCTCTAGCGCCACGACCCTTGATCACGGCGTCGCGGCTCCTCCTCCGACGTCACCTCCTCATTCTCCCTATCCAACCAATCCCTCAGTCTCGACTCTTCCCACTCAGCCGACACAATCTCCCACTGTCTCCACTCGCAAAATGGAAACTCGTGCCAAACATGGAATCTTCAAACCCAAAGTCCAATTTAACTTGTCTACCCAAACCATTTCTCCAATTCCCAAGAACTCTATATTGGCTAAACAAGACCCTAATTGGAATGCGGCTATGTCTGAGGATTTCAATGCTTTAACTAAACAACACACATGAGATCTAGTACCTAGACCTGAGGGGGTGAATGTGATTCGTTGTCTGTGGTTATTTCGTCACAAATTCAGAGACAATGGAGATCTTGAGAGATATAAGGCACGACTTGTGGCAAATGACACAAATCAGCTGGAGGGCATTGATTGTGGTGAGACCTTCAGCCCAGTTGTCAAACCGACTACCATTCACACAGTTTTGAGCATTGCCATGGGCAAAAACTGGCCGATCCATCAGCTTGATGTGAAGAATATGGGTTCACCCATCCAGCTGTTTCTCACTATGTGTGTCGTCTCCGTAAGTCACTATATGACCTAAAATAGGCCCTCCGTACGTGGTATGATCGTTTTTCTAGTTATATCTTGCAGACTGGGTTGTATGCAGCAAGAGTGATACATCACTCTTCATTTGTCATCGAGGTAGCAACACTGTTTACTTATTACTTTACGTGGATGATATTGTTCTTACTGCTTCCTTCGACGGGTTGAAAAATGAGATTATTGCCTTGCTTAAGTCCGAATTTGCAATGACTGATTTGAGAAAGCTGAGCTATTTTTTGGGGATATCGACTGTGTCCGCCACCACACGTTTCGTGTTAGCGTAAGTATGCAGTAAGAGATTGTGGTACAGGCTAAGATTTACGAATTGCAAAATTTCACCTACTCCAGTTGATTCAAAATCTAAGCTCAGTGCTATGGATGGTGCTCCAATCTCTGATCCTACTCTGTATAGGAGCCTCGCAGGTGCACTTCAGTATCTCACATTTACAAGGCCAGACATTGCTTATGCTGTTCAGCAGATATGCCTATTCTTGCATGCCCCCATGTAGTCTCATTTCACTGCTTTTAAGCGTATTATCCGATACATTAAGAGCACACTTGATTATGGTTTGCACTTATACTGTCATGATCCGAACCCCGGGTCCGCGACTGGTGCCCTACCTGGGCACCCTTCTAACCATATAACCCAATAATCCGCGGAAGCTAAAGAAAACTCAACACGTTTTTTTTTCAAGCAAAGCCGACAAGGCTGCCCTCATGTATATATAAATCAGTTCAAAATGAACTACAACTCTACCAGTCCATCCCACATACATGACTACAGACCTCTAAGAGTTTGACAATAAACATATGACGGGACAAAGCCCCGCCGTACCCTGAAATGTACATATACCAAAAGTACAAGGCCATACCAATATGATAGGCTCCGAAACAAGTGGAGGTATCTCAAGACAATACTGGATAGAGATCCTATCAGCGAGGATCACCCAAATTGCACTACGCTCATGACATTTAACGCAAATTTCCTGCAGAAAGGGGGGTCAATACAACAATAATGTACCAAGTATGTGAACATAAGGTACTATAAATAAACTCATAACAGGACAAACATGACAGAGACAAGTATGAAAATCAAATACCAGATCCAACCGTGCCATGTAGCAGAAGAGTACCTTTTCAAAACGAGACTTATAACATAATCATGGACGCACTCACATGGTTTCAAATATACTTTTTTTTCTTCAAACAAGAGTCATGAAATAAGATCCCAACTATCCCACTTTCAAAAATAAGAAATTATGGACATTCTCACATAATCTCAACTATCACATTTTCAAATAAGAAATTATGGACATTCTTACCTAATCTCAACTATCACATTTTCAAACAAGAGTTATGGAAATTCTCACATAATCTCAACTATCGCATTTTCAAATAATGAATTATGGACATTCTCACATAATCTCAACTATCACATTTTCAAAATAATGAATTATGGACATTCTCGTGTAATCTTAACTATAATCACGATCATGGACTTATCTCACATGATCTAAATACAATCACAATCACAATCATGGACTTATCTCACACGATCTAAATACAATGACAATCATGGACTTATCTCACATGATCTAAATACAATCACAATCACAATCACAATCATGGACTTATCTCACACGATCTAAATACAATGACAATCATGGACTTATCTCACATGATCTCAATACAATCACAATCATGGACTTATCTCACATAATCTAAATACAATCACAATTATGGACTTATCTCACATGATCTCAATACAAGTCGTACATATACGTATAATATCCATTGGATTCAATCCCAAAAGCACTATTAGGGAATTGCACCCAAAATCAACATTTACAACAACTTCTATTACTTCATAACGAATCTTACCAACACCCCCCATAAGACTTGGTAAGAACTTAGGAATAATTAAGACAAGTATACCTTCATAATAAAGTTACGTATACTCCAATAACAAGGCAAGTATACTTCACATAATCAAGTCGCATATGTTTCATATAATCTAGTCTCTTATACTCACGTATACTCCAATAACAAGGCAAATATACTTCACATAATCAAGTCACATATGCTTCATATAATCTAGTCTCTTATACCCACATATACTCCAATCAATAACAATACAAGTATACTTCACATAATCAAGTCACATATGCTTCATATAATCTAGTCTCTTATACCCACATATACTCCAATCAATAACAATGCAAGTATACTTCACATAATCAAGTCATATATGCTTCATATAATCTAGTCTCTTATATTCACGTATACTCCAATAACAAGGCAAATATACTTCACATAATCAAGTCACATATGCTTCATATAATCTAGTCTCTTATACTTTAGATCAAATCTAGTCTCATAACTTTAAAATCAAGTCCAATAACAAGGAAATAAAGTTTCAAAATCTTTAAATCAAATCTCATAACTTTTAAGTAAAACAAGTCACATAATTTTCAAATAAAACAAGTCACATAGACTTTAAAATAAATCCTGTCAAGAGAAGGAAGGATAGTTCACATACCTCTTCGGCTTAATCCACACGCTAAGTAGAAATACGTCCCACGTAGAATGTCAACCTATAATAACAATGATATCTCTATCAATTCCAAGTCTTTTAAGGTGGATTACTACCATTCTAAGGGGCTCTTTATTCTACGGAAAATTGGGCAACGCTTCTCCTATAAGTGCGTACTTTTTCATCTTTTTCAAGGCCCGAAATCAATAACCAACAAGCCACACTTAAAGGCACAACAATGCAACAACCAAAGGGGATCACACGCCAACTTGACGTGTAAAATTCTGCCCCACAATATACACCAACAATAGGCCATTATCGGCCAACAACAATCAACATTATATCATGTTCTTTCCAAAAACTTCTACAATTCAATTCTCATCCGACATGTTATATACGTCATATAAATTATCAACAACAACATTTCCTTCATTATACAACATGCGACAAGTGAACTTAACATTAAAAACGACCAACGAAACCGAGACCCGACAAAGCCTAGCTCTCGGCCTCAATGTTCTAAAATGGTCCAAATCTTTTTCAATCTTCATTCTTTCTATCACAAGTTTACTTATACGTTACTACAACACGTAATCTACGATAAAAATTAAACGAAACCAACGACAAGAGTAAAGTCACTCTCGGCCTCAACATGGAAAAGGGCACATGCCCACCTTATTTTCCATATCTTCTTTAACACAAGTTCATCTACTATCCATAACAATGAGTAATATCAAATTACATCAAGGGAATAAGGACATTACCTCGAAAATGCCCAAAATAATCCAAGTTCAAAGTCGATCCTTAGGATAGTTTTAGCTCCTATTCTTCAAGTTCCAATCCACAATACGCAACCTCTATTAGCAAGTGAACACCTTCACTTCACGTTTCAACACCAAAAATTGAAGAACACCTAGGGTTTCCAAAAACCCTATTTTCGACCAATGAGGTTTCAAAGGGTTAGGGGTGTTTAATCTTGGCTAATACTTAGTTAGAAACCTTAATCTACTATCAATGATCAAGACTTGAAAGTTTGAGAATTTTTGGTAATTAAAAAGGCTCAAGGCTGTGAGCTCCATTGGATATACCTACACTTCGTTCGTGAGAAAGTTGCGCTAGGTCATGTCAGAGTGTTTCATGTTCCCTCATCATATCAGTATGCATGTATATTTACCAAAGGACTTTCTGCATGCTTATTTCTTGACAGATCCGCCTCGTCCACCTCCTCCCGCTCCGATGAGGGTGTGTGTAAACATGTATATAGTATTACCAATTGTATCCCTACCCATAAATTCATAATAGAATATTTTCATATATTGTGTAAATATAACTATGGTAAGACTAGAATTCCTCTTGTGATTAGGTTTAAGATTTCTATTGTATAAATGATGAATATTGTACACTATATATACTTTGATATTAATGAGAAGACTCCCTAAGGAGATTAATACAATTTTACCCATATAAACTTAATCAAATACTAATAAGGCATATTTAGATCTAAACACATATTTGAATCTAAACGCATAGTTTAAAAGCATATTTGGACCAAACATCTAATCATAATTTAATTGGACTAAAATTTACATACATAATATCTAGAGTAGCAAACCAAAATGATAAATATTCTTGTTTTATGACATTATGTTTGTTGCGTCTCTGTATATAACTTATAATTTCAGTTGTACAAAATAACACATTAAGTTGCTTAAAATGACTTATAATGTGTCTATGTGATGTCTTAAATTAGTAAAAAAAAATCACTATAATGTAACCAAATTGCTTCATAAATGCAACACAGTTACTACATAATTATTGTTAGAAACTAAATTAAACCAAATATGTCCTTATAGTATACATTTAGGTTTAAATATGTTCTTATACTATGCGTTTAGATACAACAATATTATCTTACCACCCCTGCCCTAACTCCTTTTACCTTCTCTTGTACAACATTTTCCACCACAAATACATCATTATATTAGACCATCTCCAGTAGGGGATATTGTCTCCGATAATTACACATAACAGGAGATAATTTAAATGATATGTTGACGTAAAAATAATTGAAAATTATTGAATATATAGGAGATAATCTTGCCACATGAAAACAATGTTTCTTGCGGTAGAAGATGCAGGAGACAATGTCTCTCGCTGCGCCATGTGACAGTCTGTGATTGACTGCCAGAAATTCATTTTCCACCGCTACTTTAATTGCTATTTTTGACCAATAATTTGACCGAATTAAAAAAAAAATCATTTTTTTTCAAGATCTAAAAAGAGACTAAGTTTACTTCATTTGGACACCGTAATATTTTGATTATTTTCTCCAAATTTCTATCTTCTTCCAAATTATTTGCTATTTTTTTTTAATATGGATCCTAATCAAAATTTTAATCTTCCTCCAAATTATATATTTCCTAACCAACTACAAAATCTCAATATTCAACGTCCACAAAATTCTCAAAATATGTCATTCAATTTTCAAATGCCATATATGATGCCAACTAATTTTGGTATGCAATGTCCGTATAATTTTTCTTATATGCAATATGAGCAACAAATTGGTGGAAGTAATTATGATGGTTTCCCAAATATCAACAATCAAAACACCGAGCAACCCACTCCTAATTTTAGCAGTGGATCAACAGATATACCTGACTTTTGCACTCAAATTTCTCGGGAATAGTACTAGGATGAGCGACTCCCATATTATCAATATTTCAGTGTGTTTTTGATAAATTGTACGATTAATTTATCTTCATTAATAAAATTATATATTGTTGTATTTTAATATTATAATAATATTTGATAAGTGTCAAAATTAAATGAATATAAGTAATTTATAATTTTATTATTATATGTGTAATAATATGAATTATAATAATAATATTATATATAAAATAGAAAATGAGATATAATGAATATATATGATGGAGTATATGTATTGATGTGGAGGAAAAAAATGAATTATTTTCTGAAATATCTCATGCTGTCGAGTGTATGTGATAATTAGAGATATTTGATGATGTGACAGATAAATAATCTGATGTGGCAGAAGATAAATGTCATTTCAATTATCACCTATTATTTTAGATACGTGTGATCAGGTTGACACACGTTCCTCTATAACTCACCATTCTTTCTTGTTTCCTTGGCCCTACTCCCAATAATATCTAATTCAAAACACAAATTCTCTCTTAGTTATTAAAAAAAACTTCCCACCCTTTGAGCTACAAATAATGGCTGCTCCCTTCTTGCTTGAATCAAATCTCAAATGGAACCCTTTATTGTATACTCCAAACCCAATTCAATATACCGGTTTATTCCATTACCCAAAGCTTCTTACACCCTCAAGACTCTCCAAACCCTCTAAGATGACCGTCAAATGCTTCATCAAGTACCATAAAAACGAGTTCATTAATCATAGAAACGTGTTAGAAATCAAGAACAAAGAGACCCCATTTGAGATAGTTGTGAAAACTCTCAAGACAGCCCTTAAAGCTTTACAGAAGCCAGCTGTAGCTGCTGTATTAGTCGGGTTGTTGTTGATGTATGACCCAAATTCAGCATTGGCTGCTTCTGGTGGGAGGATAGGTGGCAAGTCGTTTTCGTCGTCGAGGAGCTCGTCGTCTTCGTCGAGAGGGTATTCTATGAGGACATCAGAGCCTAGTTTTTCGGGTTCAGTTCCGTATTATGCGCCTTCCCCTTTTGGGTTTGGTGGGGGTGGGGTTTATGTAGCCCCAGCTGTTGGTTTTGGATCCAGTGCCTTTTTAGTAATGGCGGGTTTTGCTGCGTTTGTTTTGGTTTCTGGGTTTCTGTCTGATCGATCCGAGGGGGGCAGTGTGCTTACTGCTACTGATAAAACTAGTGTACTCAAGCTACAGGTAAACAACTTATACATAAAGGAATTATTGTCTTCGTGATTAATATTAGTGGTTATTGTCAAAGACCACAAATTAATAAATGTAGAAGTGTTAATGAACATTATTGTACATAGGTTACTTTAAGATTTGCTTTGGTTGGTTATAGCTTTAGTAAGGTTATTAAGTACTCCTAAAAATTTTCTTGACTAGTTTAGTGGTCAAAGTTGTTTGCTTTAGTTATTTACATTTGGAATCTATACATTGATTCACAAATTTTTGAACCGTATGCATAAAAAGGCGCATGTACGGTTCCTAAGGGATACAATTTTACCCTAATCAACCGACTTTATCACGAAAGGTTAGTTTTTTAGGCTAAGAGATTGATAACGGGATTTTTAATACTTGTCTGTGCAATGACTTCATTCACCAAAGAAGTTGGATTGGGATGGTGAAGTTTTTTGAGCTGAAGGTTGCTCGGGGTTTCTATGGAGAAATTCGGGATTTGCGATAGGTGGAGGAACTGAATTGGGAAGGTTATTGGTAATGTCATAATGATATAATGCTATAGCAATCGAAATAAAGAAAATATATCTGTATTTGTTGCTGGGATGCTGGCGTTTACCAAATTTGAAGATTTTTACGTGTGTTGAGATCCTCCCATTAGCATTGCCGTGTGATGTATCCCCTGTTCTCCTAGGTATCAGCTTCAGATAACATAAAGTAAATCCACAGGGATGTGGGATGTATCATCTCTGTTTAGACATTATTTTGGTGCACCTTATTTTTTTCTACATCTGCATGAACTTCAATATAAATCTGGTCGTTTCCTTTCTTTAGATATTTTGGTTAATTCAACTATGGTTAATTGGTTCTAAATGCTGTGAAGTTCAATAAAAAGTATTTGCATCATCTGTCTCATTTTTGAATGCTTTGTGTGATATAGCTAGAGATGCTTTGGGTTTTATATAGGACCTGCAATTGTTAGATTATTTTAGCAGCAAGCTTATTTTCTGAAATGCATACAACTGAAACCACGTTGCTGTTGAAGATAGCTGGTCCACCACCATTCTCTGATATTCCTAGAATTTTTAGTATCAGACACAACTATTAAATTAACCGCTGCTTATGTTCTAATAAATGGTACTATTGATGGTCAACTACTTTGTGCTCATAAATGATGAAATGATAAAATCTAGAATGAACCATCTTAGAAAGGTACTTTATGTAGCCCTTCTTGGTTTTCTTTGTGTGATATTGCTATCTATTGTTCCTTGCTAAATTTCTTCCTCCCACTCATGGTCGTTGTTGACACTTGACATACTACTTATCAAGCTGTACGTAAGCCATTCCTTGAAATGGTGCATTCTGAAATTGATTTTGAAGCTGTTTGACCATTATCTTCATTTCCAATTGCTACAATACCCTCAATTGGATTAAGTCGTTTGAATGCACTCCTTTCCTTTGCATTCTAATGGGTAGAGGAAATGAACAAACTATGCGGAAGCAAAGTCTAGATGTTGGACACTTGAATTTTAGTAGTGGACTGGAAGGAAATGCATACAAGGTTGACTTTTTCCCATATGGTCTAACGGTTTGGGTGTTAAGAAGTGATATCAGGGAACATCGACGTGATTCAGTGTATCTACTGTTAAGTTTCCTCAAACATTGCTTATGATGACTTATGTATCTATAGGTTCTCATAATGACTTATGTATCTATAGGTTCTCATAACAAGATTGAGTACTATTGATTCAGTATGTTGATCTGTTGTATTAGTGCTCTGTTATTTCCATTTTCTGAAATTTTGTTTGCCTTGCTTTTGCATTGTGCTTACAATTTCTTTTCTACCATTTCTCTTTTATTTTTCTCTCTAAAGGTTGGCTTGTTGGGCTTGGGTAGATCACTTCAAAAGGATCTCAACCGGATTGCAGAAGTGGCAGATACATCCACACCAGAGGGTTTAAGCTATGTCTTGACGGGTAAAGAGTTTATGCTGATTGGTATACTTTAGTATGTGTGCAAATATAGGAGTGATGACTAGTTCCCATCTTCATGCTAACAACATTGTAAAATTTCTTATTGATGAAGAGAGTTGCCACTGCTACTGTTGTTCAATGTTGTTCACCATGTTTTCTCCCCTTCCTTGCCCTCACCCCTGATCAAAAGGGCAAAA
Organism: Przewalskia tangutica; assembly: GCA_029844215.1. Taxonomy (NCBI): domain Eukaryota; kingdom Viridiplantae; phylum Streptophyta; class Magnoliopsida; order Solanales; family Solanaceae; genus Przewalskia; species Przewalskia tangutica. The sequence continues at coordinate 18,978,357 of CM056721.1, forward strand.
GAGAAGAAATGACCCTTGTAATAAACATGCTTGAATTTCGAACTCATTGGTGTCACTATTTGTGATTCTGTATCCATTCCACCCTGTTCAGGGCTGTTTTATTCCATCTAAATACTCAACAAATTTTTAAAAGACAAACTTATAGGTTCAATATTAGGGATTCTGCTAACTTCACATTTATATCTAGACTGACATACAAATCTCTAGTCCTATTAAAAAGATTCCTGGCAAAACAAAACCTAATGTAAGAGACAAAAGAAAACTAAACCTTAATATGGACTAGTTGTTATGGATACTTTGTTTTCATTGTGTTTTTTTTTGCTTTGCCGAATGTGCATTAATTTCAGGAGATTGTAATTATTTTGTGAGTACTTCCTCTGATGTAGTTTTAGGTTTACTCAACCACATTCTAACACGCTCAATCATCTTAATGTAACTCCTATGTGTTGGTGCATTCAGAGGTCTGCGTAGAACATGACCAAACCATTTCAAGTGATTGTCTTTGTTTGTATCCTTAATGTGTGCTACTTCTACTTTCTATCGCTTGTAATTATTTCTAGTCCAGCTATCTCAAAATTCGTATTTTAAAGCACTCATCTTGGGGATATGCTAGGACCCAAAGGTTCTGTCACTCCTTCCACGGTTCTCTCATACCTGTGACAGCTCCTTCATATATATCCTTTATACCATAAATATATTTGATATGAATTTCTTTCTTTCCTATCACCCACCAAAAAGAAAAAAAAACTTCTTTATCTTTCTGTACATTTGATGTCTTGGTTTTTCATTCCAATTACTTAGTAGGTCAGGAAAATACTTTTCTTTCCCTCTTTTCTCCCTTCAATATTTAGTCTGTTGGTGTTGCAACCGTAGGGTTTAGTTAAATTTTTTGCTGCAATCCTTTTATATCCTGTTAACCATAAAACGAAGCCTTTTATTTCTTGTAGAACTAGCTTACAAACAACAACAACAACATATCCAGTGTGATCCCACAAGTGGGGTTGGGAGGGTAGAGTGTACGTTACCCCTACCTTGAGAGGTAGAGAGGTTTCCGATAGAACCTTGGCTCATACTTGTTGAACTAGCTTAGCCCTACTAATCTAAAGACTAAAAATTTGGGTATATTTTTCTATTGATGTTCTGTGGAATTATTTATTTTCTTCCATAAACTGATTGATTTAGGGTTTTCCTTGTTGCAGAGACAACATTAGCTTTGCTTCGACACCCTGATTATTGCATCTCAGCTTATTCATCTGTAAGTGAAAACAATTCATTTATGTGCTTTGGATGTGTGATTATGTGATTTTAAACTGTGGTAGTGGCAAAACAATGAACCTTTGTCCCTTTTTGTCATGACCACGATCCAAAAATCTGCAATATCATTTGTTCTCTTTGTTTTTCTCTCATTTTTGCTCTTGATTTGATTGAGTAAGACTTGATTTTTTTCTAGCAGTTAACATATCTTTTATGAACAATGAAATACACCAATGGTGTACTTCAGTAGGAATTACAAGTAGTAGTCACAAAAGCAGTTGTACTTGAATTTATGATAGTTTTACTTTTTAAATCAGCTATAATCCATGAGTCTGGGTCTTAAAGTGAATTTTGGGACCTATTCGTCACCACTAATAATGTTATTTTGGGGGCATTCACCCAAAAAATTACCAACTTTGTTGGGCTGGTTGCTGCGAAATAGTTCTTGCTCTTGAAGATGGTTACTAACAGTCTAACAATTATCTGTAGAAAGCTTAATGCTAGACCTCTTCTAAGGTTGGCCTCTTACAACAACAACAACATACTCAGTAAAATTCCACCACGTGGGGTCTGGGGAGGGTAGAGTATACACATACCTTACCTCTACCTAGGTAGGTTTGCAAACGTTGAATAGCAAGATAAACAATCACAAACAAGAAATTAAAGCTATAGGAACATGCTGGTAACAAAAATCGAATACGCCATGGTAGCACATTCTGTCAAAAGAAAGCAGTAGGTAACGCAAATAAATAATATGAACAAAGTACACTGAGAACACATAGCCGCATAAATCAACTACAGGGAATATAAAGTAATACTACTTCTATAATTGTGATGAGCTAATTATAGAACTATCTTTTTGTGGGCGTGAGTGGGACTACGCTCGACTATCTACTACCCTTCAACCCCAATCCGTGTCCTCCATAAACCCCTATCTAAGGTCATGTCCTCGATGAAGTCGCACGCGCATCCATATCCCGTCTAATCACCTCTCCCCAATACTTCTTCGGCCTACCTCTACCCCTAATGAACCCGTCCATAACCAACCTCTCACAACTCCGCACTGGGGCATTTGTGTCTCTCCTCTGCACATGCCCGAACCATCTCAACCTCGCTTCCCGCATCTTACCCTCCACTGAGGCCACACCCACTCTGTCCCGGATATCGACATTTCTAATTTTATCCCTCCTTGTATGCCCACACATCCATTTCAGCATCCTCATCTCCGCAACTTTCATCTTTTGGATGTGTGAAGTCTTGACTGGCCAACACTACGTCCCATACAACATAGTCGGTCTGACGACCGCCCTATAAAACATGCCTTTGAGCTTTGGTGGAACTTTTTGGTCGCACAAGACTTCAGATGCGAGCCTCCATTTCAACCACCCTGCCCCAATATGATGTGTGACATCGTCATCAATCTCTCCATTTCCTTGAATAATAGACCCGAGATACTTGAAGCTTCCTTTCTTTGGGATGACCTGAGTCCCAATCGACACTTCCACTCCCGTCTCAGGGTCGCTCCCATTACTGAACTTGCACTCCAAATACTCTGTCTTGGACCTACTCGGCTGAACCGCCCGAGTTTGTCTCCAACCTCGACAGCGTTCACTCCATTCTGAGTCTCATCAATCAGGATTATGTCGTCTGCGAATAACATACACCATGACACCTCCTCTTGAATTTGTCGCGTCAGTCCGTCCATCACCAAGGCAAATAGGAAAGGGCTAAGCACTGATCTCTGGTGCAGCCCATCGTCACTAGAAAATGCTCTGAGTTTCCTCCTATTGTTCGTACCCTGGTCTTGGCACCATAATACATATCCTTGATCGCCCTAGTGTATGCCACATGTACACCTCTAACCTCCAAACATCTCCATAGAACCTCCCTATGGGACTTTGTCGTATGCCTTCTCTAGGTCGATGGAAATCATATGTAGGTCTCTCTTCCTCTCCCTATACTGCTCCACTAACCTCCTAATAATGTGAATGGCTTCAGTAGTCGAACGTCCCGACATGAATCCAAACTAGTTCTCGGAAATAGACACGCCTTTCCTTACCCTCATCTCCACGACCCTTTCCCAAACTTTCATAGTGTGGCTTAAAAGCTTGATACCCCTATAGTTGTTGCAACTCTAGATATCACCTTTGTTTTTGTACAACAGAATCATTGTACTCCACCTCCATTCATCGGGAATTCTTGTCGTCTTAAAAATGACGTTAAACAACTCAGTCAGCCACTCCAAACCTGTCATGTCTACGCTTTTCCAAGAATCAACTGAGATCTCATCGGGTCCGGTTGCTCTTCCCCTACGCATTCTACGAACAACATCCTTAACCTCCTCAACGTTAATCCTTCTACAATACCCAAAATCTCGATACCTACCAGATTGCTCCAGATCTCCCAACACGATGTCACTATCTCCTTTTTCGTTCAAGAGTTTATAAGTAAGGCGCCCGTCCGCTTTAATATGCGTCCTCCATGATGCTTTCTGCGTCGCCCTGATGCACCTTACGTGATCCAAATCACGGCCAATCCTCTCCCTCGCCTTGGCCAGTCTGTATAACTTTCTATCCCCGTCTTTCTCATGGCGTTCAAAAGCTGCTGTTTTCGCTGTCGTAACCGCAAGCTTAGCCTCCTTCCTCGCTATCTTATACAACTCCCTATTCGTCCACTTCTCCACCTCATCCTTTCTTTTTACCATTTCCGCATACACCATTTTCTTTGCTTCCACCTTCTCTTGAACCACATCATTCCACCACCAATCCCCTCGATGCCTACCACTGGTACCCCTCGAGACCCCAAGCACTTCTCTAGCTACCTCTCGAATGCAACTGGCCGTCCTGTCCCACATAGCAGTTGCAACCCCACTACTCCCCCAGGCCCCTTTAGCCAACAACCTCCCCCCATCACTTTTGCACTAGTCATGTTCAGACTCCCCCATTTGATTCTCAACTTGTCATCCACAACCCTCCTCTTCTTCTTCTTCTCTATCCTGATCTCCAAATCCATCACCAAAAGCTTTTGTCGGGTTGTGAGATCCTCTCTTGGAATAACCTTGCAATCTTTACAAAGACCTTTGTCAACCTTCCTAAGGAGCAAAAAGTCTACCTGAGTCTGAGTGTTAGCCACCGAAGTACGGAAAGTCACCAAGTGCTCCTCCTTCAAGGTTGGCCTCTTCAATACCTTAAATTGTAGATCCTGTAGTTACCTCACCTAAAATGGCCTGCCACTTATCTTGATAATGTTCTTGCTAGAAGCTGGTTGCAGGCTATTGAATTGCTATAGAGTTTGTGTAGTAGTGGATTTTTTTTTATTTTGGCGTTCACACCACTTTTCTTCATAAAGACCTGACGTGGTGCCAATCCTGCTTCATAGGTCACACTACTCTGAGCCTTTGGTCATCCCAAAATCTGATGTTCGCCCCTTAGAATTAAAATGTTTTCCTGTCAAACAATAAAATCTAAGTCGAAGAGGAAGAGGAAGAAAAAAAGTGAAGAATTTAAATCTGTCACATATATAATCCATTATTCTTGCTGATTTCATCGTTTTCCTTTTATGTTTCAATCATGCCTGTAAAACCAACCTGTAGGGTTTTGTTGGGTTCAAAACATATAAATAATGCACAACAAAAGTTTAATTTTTTTATTTACTTACCCAACAATTACATCTGGTATGGTTATATGACAATAAAAACCTGTAAAGACTTAAACAAGAATACTTACAGGTTTACAATCTGGAATCTTTACTAACGGGCGAACACACGGTTGTCCCCTTCGATTGCAAGCACTTTGATGAAGTGTATCCCTTCGATTGCAAGCACTTTGAGAGAGTTTTATTCTAAACTCTAAGTCTAGAATTGTTTTAGAATTAGTAGTATATTGATAATGAGGTTAGTGCTGTATATATAGTTGATTTTTAGGTAAAAAACGGATTAGGGTTGGGCTCCAAGCCTGACCCAAAATCGAGGTGCAATGGGCGGTTGGTGGGCCATTTCTTTGGTCATGGCTACTTACGTCTCATTGGCGTGCCTCGTTTCGATATATATATATATATATATATATATATCCAACACATTTAATTAAATTCAAAATTCAATTTTGACTTAATTAAATAATTTTCATCAAATAAAAATTATCCCAAAGTTATTATCAATTTAAATATCTTGATTTCAAATCGAATATCTGATACTTTCTCAATACACCCTTAGATCGAAGAGACAATCGATATAGTGTGACCCACATATTGACACTAATTCAATTAAGGTCCATACAGAACTTTTAGACTGCGTCGTACGACGAACTCAATATGTGAAGTACGCTTACATGAATCCAGCAAACATAACCTTTATGTGCGATGATAAATTCCTTTTATTCGCGACACACTCGATCAAGCTTAGGATTTGTCATGTGTCTATCCAAATGACTTGATCACTTTATCTCATCTATATTAGTCGATAACTAGATCATATTCTAAATATGTCTCTTGCATTGACCAATGACTTGGTCGACCTAATATCACTGAGAAGTTGAGTGCTCTCTCGAATATCCAATCGAGGAATGAAACCTATTTTTGGCTCAACTACCACCTTAGTTTACATCATAATGCACCCAACACAAACCGTGTCTTATCCTATAAGGAATTTAAGCTTAGGACAGGGTCAAAGTACATTACTCTGTAAACAAGGTGCGTATTGACCTCAAGTCAAAGGACATTTATCTCTCACACGCTGACAACACTCTAGACATGTATAACAAATAGTTTATCAGGGTATACCAATACTTTCCAAAAGTATCCATGTGTCCATCACTAGTAACAAGAGACATACTACATTCTCCAAGAAATTGATGCAGACCACATGTCGACTTATAACATATCATCAACATCCATTCTCGATGATCATTAGTCGATGCTATTTTGAGAGTTACACTCTATTATCAATATCTCACTCTATTAATGACAATGTAAGCTCAAATGATGCACATTAATGAATAGTTACAAACAATCAAATAATAATCCAATAATTGCAAATGCCATAAATATATTAATCTTATTAATAATACGAATGTGTTCAAATAGGTTTATTGCTTTCTGTGTCATCTTGAAGCACCCTGGGAAGCTTGCCTGCAATCCTTCTCGTGGAAGACCTAACATAAAATAATAAATGTGTCATCTCTTCTACTGCATAAACTTTTAAATGAGGAAATCACACAATCTAGCATGGTATCAAAGCAGCGGTTGTGACACGATGACCTTTTATCATAGAAATTGTGTGATTGACCCATGAAAGTGTTTGGCCCGAATGTGAGGGAGCATGTTGCTGAGCTAACATGAATAACAAATGTATCCTTCTTTAGTAGTTTAGACTTATAGAGGAGGTGGTCACTCAACCTAACCTTAACTTTTAAAGGATAGAGTTTCTGGGTTACTACCTTGAAAAATAGGGAACTCATTTTGTTAACATACTTGAATCCCTCTCATTTCTAGTTGCAATATCTTGCTTTTGTTGCATAACTAGTGAAAAAGAATCAGAATCCTTATATGAAACAGATTTTATAATGCACAAGACTTCTGATTCTTAGTGCATATATGCTGCTATAATTACATGTGCATCAGCCATGCAAGATAGAAAACTTAATACCTTAGTGTTGTAGTTTCTCTTTCTGCCAAATCTAGTGTCATGAAGTAACTGCTGTATGAATCATTTTAAGATCTCATTTTTACTTTCAGTACTGGACTATACATATGTTGAACAATATAGGTTTTGGTTCAAGCATCGGAATTTATCAAGTACCTTGACAGAAAAATTCTAGAACTGCTCTGTCCTGCAGCACCAGCTGTCTAAGAAGAACTAGGGTGGAAGTTTATGATGATCAAAGCAGCAAGGATGGAATAAGCTAGGCATAAACTTTTGCTCTGCCCTTTTGATAATCATCGACTTGCAAAGGTTTTTGCTGTCTTGAGGGATCACAGTTCATTCTCAGTATTTAGTTGACAACCTCTGTTATAACTTTGATTTTTAGATATTATCCTTCAGTAATTTTTTTGCTTCTTCAGCTAGGCTAGAAGATCCTTGTCGTTCCTTTTAGATATTTGGAGCTAGTCTTTGTAGAAGTGTCTGGTTTTGTGATATAAAGGGGATAAAGCTGATTTGTCTTAATTTTATAGATCTCTTATAGGTCAGTACTGATCGTTTGCTATAATTTGGGGAATATTGGTAATAGTAAGTTGCCGTTTTTGTCATGATCTTTATTTTTGGGGCCAAACGTGATATATTAGGTGATTTTTCTGTCTGTTAAGTTTCTTTATTTTTTGTGCGTTTTGTTGTTTTGTCTCTCTCCACTATTGCATTTTCACACCAATGCATATCAGGAAGGTCTCTCAAATTTTGTCATTCTACTGAGTCTATTTGTGTGTCTGTCGTGCAGGTTGATGTCAAGAGGAGCATTGAGGAAGGCGAGAATCGATTTAATCAACTTTCCATTGAGGAACGTGGTAAATTTGATGAAGAGACTCTTGTGAATGTGAACAACATTAGAAGGAAAAGCTCTACGAGCCAGAGGTCCAATGGATTTAGCAATGAATACATAGTGGTAAGGCTGACCTTGTATAGCCCCTTTTTGTAATTCAAATTTTTAGGCATTTCTGGGCCAAAATGTGTAAACGTGAAGGCCTGCTTTGACTTATGGGGATTTCCTTTGTCCCATTAGGGAAATCTTCTAGAAATGTCGAATCCTATCCCTAAAAAAGAGCTTTTCTATATGTTGGAAGGTCTTATATTAGTGCTGTTGTTGCTATTAGGACTATAGGCTTAAGTTTTGAGAGCCTCACAACACCCTCCCTACCCTAGAATGATTGCGAATAAAATAAGTCATATAATGAACAGGTGTTATAAGATTATGTATAGGCATTTCTGAATTGAATGGAGATATAGGTCTTTAACCTTATCAGTTGTGGTTTCTTTATTCCTTTTAATATGGATGATTCTTTTACCCTTCATTATCAGTGCATGTACATTTGCCAATTTATCTTGGTAGATGTCGCATGAAGATAATACTCATTTCTTTGCTTGGTGAAAAATATTTTGAGAGATAGATTAAACATTCTGAGCGAGTGCTACCTAGGGCTCCCCTCACTGATGTTTATGATTATTACCCTTTGTTAGTTCTGTGAGGACGTAGCTTGTGGGGATACCCTTTATGTGATGTTTAGCAGTTAGCACATAGTGAAAAGATTCTTCCATTTCGAGCATCGAAAGTAGTTTTCTCTTATACTTGATGTTTGCTGCTGACTGATGTAAAATTTCATCTATAGTTTGCAGGTCATTGGAAAATAATGATGTAACAATTAGAGAAAACATAGATCATAAATGAATTATGTTAGTGTTATCATAAAAATTGTATCAATGTATCTTGGTTTTAGATTTTGGGCATAATGATATGTCAAGGTGGATTTTTGTGGACCGTGACACCCCCCTCCCCAGAAGAAAAAACTGAGAGCTCAGCATCTGATGTGAAAGACAAAGGTCTACCTTCACTATTTTCAAGTGGATCTATACGCTGCCATGGATTTATTGTTGTATCTTTTAGTTGCTGTTTTAGTTTCGGTATCATAACCATTTTCTTCGGGAGTTAAATTTTCGCCATTGGGTTTATAAACTAATGATCCATCCTTTAGTCAAACACATCTAATGTCCTCTTTGCATGATAATCATTCTTTTCTGCATATGTGCAATTTCAGGTTACAATCTTGGTAGCTGCTGAAGGTGCTTATAAATTGCCTACTATTAATGGAAGTGGAGACTTAAAAGAAGCCTTGCAGAAGATTGCGGCTATTCCTTCCAGTAGAACACTGGTAAGCAAATGAAACAGTCATCAAGAAGAAACAAGTTGTATGCTACTTGTAGCTTTTAATTTGTGACATTTTACTTGTTACAGGCAGTTGAGATTTTATGGACTCCACAGAACGAAAACGACACATTATCAGAACGAGAACTTCTTGAGGATTACTCTCTCTTGCGTCCTCTGTAAGAAATGTGGGATTTCATGCCCATTTACTTTCTAAATATTATACAGGCTACTTACTATCAAACCCCTTTTTGTTATCTCCATGTATATCACTTGTATCAGAATGAGAGTGAATCGTCGTAATTGTGTATATAAAATGACTGGATTCTCTTTAAGTTCCTCAGCAATCACAATCCACCCTTCAAAAGAAAAGAGAAGTGAAATAACATATCCTTTCAGGATTTTAAAGGCTGCACTTGATCAAGCATTATCTTTTGCATATGTTGTTAATTAAATAGGGAAGATGTGCTTTGACATAAGAATTATCTCATTGTTTTTACCTTTTTTCAGTTTTTGAACTATGAATCTTCATTATTATTATTATTGGATCTAAGATGTCACATCCCAGTAAGGTAATGATTGGATTCATGAAATAAATAAAAATATTGGTTGATTAGCATTTGGCTGTGCGAGATACATTGCTGCAGTTATGTACGCTATATCCTCAGGATATATAGTTTACATTTTGAGAAGAATAGTTAAATGACACGTATATATACCTGCTAGGTGTTCTGTAAATATTTTTTTCTTCTAAATAAGTGTAGAGTGTAATATCTTTAAAATAAGGTATTTTCATCACACCCCATCTCCGCCCCCTTTTTTTTCTTTTACAAAAGTATCTTGTAAATTTTCTTAAGAATTTTAATTCTAGATGTTTCCAGTGCCATGTTTAGTATTGTTTATTCCTTAGGCATCGATTGATTCAAAACGAGGGATTATAATTCTGGAAGATTATGTATCTCACCTTCTATACTGGATACAATGGCGGATCAAGAATTTAAAGCAGTATGAAAATGCTGGTATAAAAAAAGAATAAGTCATAATAGCGCATTTTAAAAATTAAGCAGTAGCTAGCACATGTAAATAAGTTAAACAAAGTACACTAAAAGACACATAACAGTAGAAATCAAACTACATGAGACTATAACGCAATATTGCGCCTATTAGTAAGATAGGCTAAGCGGACCTATAATAATAACACTACAACTACCAGTTTGCAAGCGTAAGTATGACTACACTCGACTACCCTTCTACGCTAATGTGTGTCTTCCACACTTCGCCACATACAACATAGTTGGTCTAGCCACCGCCCTATAGAACTTGTCTTTAAGTTGTGGTGGCACATTTTTTGTCGCATAAGACTCTAGATGCGAGCCTTTATTTCATCCACCCTGCCTCAATACGATGTGTGACATCGTCATCAGTTTCTCCATCCACTTTGATAGTAGACCCGAGGTACTTGAAACTTTCTTTCTTTGAAATGACTTGAGTACCAAGACTCGCCTCCACACCTAGCTCAATGTCGCTCCCGTTACTGAACTTGTACTCCAAGTATTCTGTTTTAGTCCTACTCAGCCTGAACCCTTTAGATTCCAGAGTTTGTCTTCAAACCTCCAACTTAGCGTTCACTCCGATGCGAGTCTCATCAATTAGGACTACGTCGTTTGCGGATAACATACACCATGGCACCTCCCTTGAATTTGTCGCATCAAACCATCCATCACCAAGGCAAATAAGAATGGGCTAAGAGTCGATCCACAGTGCGGCCCATCATCACCGGAAGGTTACGAGTCTCTCCCACCATCTCTGCACTCGGTCTTCGCCATCATACGTATCCTATCTCGATCGCCATAATTATGCGCACGTATGTAACCAACTCCCTCCAAACATCTCCATAGAACATCCCTAGGTACTTTGTCATATGTCTTTTCGAGGTCGATGAAAACCATATATAAGTCTCTCTTCATCTCCCTATACTGCTCCACCAACCTCGTGGTCGAACGCCCCGACATTAATCAAAATTGGTTCTCAAAAATAGACACGCTTCTTCTTACTCTCATCTTCACGACCCTTTCCAAACTTTCATAGTGTGGCTTAGCAGCTTGATAACCCTATAGTTATTGCGACTCTGGATATCACCTTTGTTATTGTACAACATGATCATTGTACTCCACCTTCATTCTTCGGGCATTCTCACAGTCTTAAAATGACGTTAAACAACTCAGTCAACCACTCCAAACCTGTCCTGTCTGCGTTCTTCCAAAATTCAACTGAGATCTCATCAGGCCCGGTCGCTCGTCCCCTGCGTATCATGTGAACAACACCCTTAACCTTCTCAACCTCAAATAATTTTGAACATCCTGGACCACTTGAGCTAACCTTTTGCATTTATTCAGGATGTTCAAATATTAATATATGTACATAAACACATAAAATATACCCTATATATACACTATAAATTATTGTCAAGAGTGTTCGCGTGAACACTCACGACACCCCCTAAATCCATCCTTGCTCCCATAATTAAAAATAAAATTTATATTGATTTTAAGTAATACTCTCAACCAAACAATAATGAATTTAGTCTCAAATTCTATATCGAGATAATCCACTTAAATCCTCCACGCAAATGCTTTTAGGAGTTTGAAAGAGGAGGGTTGGGAGGGGGGGGGGGGGGTGTTTGGTTGGATTCTAAAAAGTGTCAAAATCACTCGCTAAGTTGTGCTCAAATGTAATCACTACAATTTACAATGGATTTCCTTTCAAGCATGATAAATATTAATGCTCAACTCAAGATAAACAAAGGAAATAGAGTTTTGAGAATTCATATAATAATATCCACATCTCTTAAAGTTATCCTACTTTTTAGTTTGCGATCTACACTTTTTAACATACATCTTTTGGCTTTTTCATGTCGACATAATATCTTTTTAAGGATAGACATCTCGACTATAGTAGTCCTATCCTAGCTGACTAAGAAAGATCATTAAACTTTGCAAACCAACTGATTGGTTCTATGTAAATTATCGTGATAAAGTTTCCGCCACTTTTATATATTAACGCAACTAAGCACACAATAAAATCATCATTACATCTACAACTGTAAAATCGAAATTGGGATAGCTCCACTTTTAACAATTTATTAGTCGACGGTGTTATTCTCTTAGTTGGGTTATTTGACTTAAATTTTAATTAATCGAATCAGTAAATTTTAAATATTTCAAATATATTCTTTAATTCATTCGAGATGTAAGTACAATTCAAATTGAAGAAAATTTTACGAAATCTTTGTTACTTACTTTTTTATTTTCTGACAATATCTTAACCGATAAATTAGTAGTTCCTCCACCCATGCAATTTTCCTGAACTTAATTAAAGTTGTTTAAATTTTGCTAAAACTAATACGTAGATGTTTGTAATAGTTTTTTTGTTGTGAAGGCCATGCCGCTCTTTCTTCAGTGCGCATAGGGTAAACCGGATCGATGATAGCGCAAACCACCGCCAGTAGGTTAAACCACACTTGGCCCAGGGTGTAGCGGGCTCACGGCGGCGGTGCAGGGCGTTACGCAGGGTTTGAACTTGTGACCATTTCTCCACACCACTCCGCCTGAGCCAAGGCGGTGCAGAGGCGGATGATGTTTGTAATAGTTGTCGAAACAAGGAGAAGGATGAAAATGAGAGAGAGAGAGAGAGAGCACATGGAAGGTTTCTAATTTTGAGGCAAGTGCTCTTATTTTAATTCCACCAAATTCCGAATCTCTTAATTAATATCCTTAATGTATAGTAAAACTTATAATTTGAGTATCTTCGGACGATTGGTATCCAATGCTGATTTTATAATGTGAAGAACTAGTTCACTTGCTCCTTTATGGAGTAGGTTAATACAGAAGAAAACCATTGTTCTAGTTATCATAACTATATATCATTAATGTTATCAATAATAAATTATTTTTATTACTATTATTACAAATTTCTCTATAGAGATTAGACTTAATTATTACTCTCTCCGTTCACTTTTATTTGTCACGTTCGCTTCTCAAGAGTCAATTTGACTCTTCAAAATTAAATTGAATAAGATTAATTCAATATAATATTTTAAAATTTAAATTTAAATGTTCTAAAACAATCTTTCTTTTTGAATAAGATCTCAAGCAATAGTTTCATTAGATATCTTACAACTAGAATCCCAAAAAATACAATCTTTTTTTCCCTTTTTGAAAAGAGTTGAGATCTATTAATTAGTACAAGAGGTACACTTTAAATAGTTAGCTAGTGGCGAAATTTTCAATCATCAATCCATAATGACATTTTTATTCTTGGGCAAAAAATGAAAGTAAAAAATAGTGGCTGATACGTGGGGGAAAAAGTGGTTGATAAGACTAAAGAAAAGAGATGGAGTTAGTGGAAACTAGGGATAATGATATTTAAAATGATTGAAAAGTTTTTTTCTTTACACTTTATGGAGTAATAGAGTTTAAAGTTGTTAATGAAGATATACATGTATTTGCCTAATTAAAGGGAATTCATCAGCTACGTACGTCCTTTATTCTCACTTTTGGATCAAATATGTACTCCCAATTGATTGACTTCTACGTGAAAATTTTAACCTTTTTTCTTTAATAAGTAGAATTCAAGCACATCATGTATTTCGTAACCAAAATATCAACGAAAAGTTAGTATATTTTAGCTCAAAACTCAAATTCTGTTTTTGCACCAGGTGTCCTGTATCTGTATTAAAGCCTGACTATATACGAATTCACGCTGCGCGTAGAGTTCATTCGAGGAAAGCGCTCCCTATCAAGGTGTAGACATTCACAACCGAGGCATACACAATAACATGCAGACATAGAACTGCTAACAAGAACAAGATCTTAGGGAGAAGAAGAAGATCTTAAATCTGTAGAGAGAGAAAGGGAGAGAGAGTCGAGTAGAGAGAAGGAGGAGCATTTGCCCTCTGTTTATTTCTTATGTAAAATCAATAATGAATCTGAACCCCCCAATATTCCTATATAGAATATTAGACTGGGCTGCTTTACATACAAAGAATAAAGTGGGCTTCATCCCTTAATACACAAAAGGCCCAATACAGTGGCCTGTGCTAATATTAATATTTCCTATCCTTAACATACCCCCTCAAGCTGACTACTGGAAGACATTCAGGAGTCCAAGCTTGGAGCAAAGATGCTGATGTTGCATTCTATTCAGACCTTTTGTGAGTAAATCAGCTGGCTGATTTGCTGTGTGGATATATTCTGGTTTTATAATACCCTTCTGAATCTTGTCCCTGATGAAGTGTAAGTCAATCTCGATGTGTTTAGTTCTCTCATGAAAGACTGGATTTGCTGCAATCTGAATTGCTGATTTACTGTCAGAGTAAACTGTGACAGGATGAACAATCTGAATACCTATATCTTTGAGTAGACCAAGTATCCAGGTTAATTCTGCCACTGTGCTTGCTAAGCTTCTATATTCTGACTCTGCTGAACTTCTAGAGATAGTGCTCTGTTTTTTTGACTTCCAAGATATAAGAGAATTACCAAACTTTATTGCATAACACGAATCGATTTCCTTGTGTGTGGGACGGCCCATCTGCGTCGCGATCACAAGTCATTAGTGTCTCTTGTTTGTGACTTGTCATCAGGATACCCTGTCCAGGTTGACTCTTGATATATCTCACAATTCTTAATGCTGCATTGAGGTGAGATTTCTTTGGTTGCTGTAGAAACTGACTCAGGATCTGCACACTATAAGAAATATCTGGTCTAGTGGTGGTTAAATATAACAATTTTCCTATTAGCCTTTGATATAAGCTGATGTCTTCTATGAGTTCATCCTCTATTACTGCCTTACTATTATCTATAGTCTGTTTAGTTTGCACAAAACTGTCATATTCTTTTGTAGTTAACTTAGTATTTGCGATCATAGGTGTGTTAAAAGGCTTAGCGTGAAAGGCCTAATTCAGCTATAAGTTCTAAAGCATATTTTCTTTGATGCATTAGGATCCCTTTGTTAGACCTCACAAATTCCACTCCTAGAAAATACCTTATTTCCCCTAAATCTTTCATTTTAAAAGCCTTATGTAGAGATTGTTTAGTCCCTGTTATCAGTTCTAATTTGCTACCTGTAATAAGGATATCATCTACATAGACTAGAACTAAAATGATCCCTGTATCAGTTTGTTTTATAAAGAGAGAATGGTCATATTCAGATTGTCTAAACTTCATATGCTTTAGAGCTTCTGTAAGCTTAAAGTTCCATTGCCTAGGAGCTTGCTTTAGACCATATAGGGACTTGATTAGCCTACATACCTGTTTACCCCCCTGGCTAATGAATCCCTGTGGTAGTTCCATGTATATCTCATCATGTAGATCACCCTGTAAGAAAGCATTGTAGACATCCATTTGGTGTATGTGCCAGTTGTTAGAGGCTGCTAGAGATATTATAGATCTGATAGTTACCATTTTAACTACAGGGGAGAAGGTTTCATGATAGTCTATCCCCTCAGTCTGACTATACCCTTTAGCAACAAGTCTTGCCTTAAGTCTTTCAATCTCTCCTGTATCCTTATACTTTATCTTATATACCCATTTACATCCTATGGGATTCTTATCTTTAGGCAAGTGAACAATTTCCCATGTATGATTATCCTGTAGGGCTTTTATTTCAGATTGCATTGCCTCTACCCACCTAGGATTTTTTGAAGCTTCCTTATAATTCTTTGGTTCTACCAAATCTGAAAAGGCAGTAAGAAAGGCCTTATACTTAGTAGTTATATTGTCATAAGAGATATAGTTAGCTATAGAGTATGGAGTGATGGTGTTACTGGCTTCTTTTGTGACAAAGTCTTTCATCCATATTGGGGGGTGTTTAGCCCTGGTAGATCTCCTTACATTTGTCAGACTCCCAGAATCAGTAGAGGTCTGATTTTTTATTAGTTCTATCTCTGGAATACTCCTATTTGATTCAGTACCCTCCTCATTCTCTATGTTGACCTTACTGCTATTATTCTGAGATATATATGTATTTGTACCAGGTATACAGTGATTAGTATTGTTAGGAATTGTGTCTGCTATATCAGTGATTGAAGGAATGCCATTTTGTTCACTTTGAAACACTGGTTTCTCAGGGATAGCAGTTTTAAAAGGAAACTCATTTTCTCTGAAACTTACATCTCTATTTACTAGGAACACTTTGGTTTCTAAGTCATAAAGGATATAACCCTTTTGTGTTTCAGAATATCCCATGAGAACACAACATCTAGTTTTAGAAAGTAACTTATCATTTTCAGAGAGATTATTGGCAAAGCAGAGACATCCTAAGACCCTTAAGTGATGGATAGAAGGCTTCTTTTTATACAGCATTTCATAAGGAGTTGTCCCAGTGATTGAGGATGGTAATCTATTAATGATATAGACTGCTGCCTGAATGCACATTCCCCAGTATTTTAGAGGAATATGACCCTGAAACCTTATGGCTCTAGTTAACTCAAGAATATGTCTATGTTTTCTTTCAGCTACACCATTTTGTTGTGGAGTATAGGCCTGAATTTACGATGTATTATACCTAACTTAAGGAATATAGTATTGCAGGCTTCATTTACAAATTCAGTCCCATTGTCAGTCCTTATTACTCTAACTGTTTTATCAAACTGAGTTTGTACAAAAGTCAGAAATTGTTGTAAAACAGTGCATACATCAGATTTAAGGTTAAGTAAATAAATCCAAGTCATTCTAGTAAAGTCATCTACTATAGTAAGAAAGTATTTTTTCCCATTATGAGTTTGAGTTTTATAAGGGCCCCATACATCCATATGAATCAGATCAAAGGCTGCAGTACTCCTACTGTTGCTTAAAGGAAAAGGTAATCTACATTGCTTAGCACAAGGACAGATTTTACAGTTTCTTATTATTCTAGCTATAGTTCCTGAGTTAGCTCTAATTACTCTACTCAATACATTGCTAGAAGTGTGTCCAAATCTTTTGTGCCATGTATCTATTTCTTCCTCAGTAAGTGTGTGATTAGTAGTTTTATTTACACTCAAACTTACTTCCTCTTGCTTCCCTAATAGCTGTGAAGAAGTCTGGTTCACTAGTATGTAGAGTCCATCTTGTAGTCTACCAATCTCCTTCACCTTCCCATTGTAAAGATCCTGAAACACACAGAAATCAGGATAAAAGATAGCAGCACACTGCAAATCCTTTGTTAGCTGAGAGACAGATATCAAATTGAATTTAAACTGAGGTATGTAGAAGACATTTTGTAGTGTGCACCTGTCTGAAATGTTACTGGAGCCAATATGTGTTACATTAACTAGTTCTCCATTTGGTAGATGCACTTTCTTTGAGTCAATATGGTTTTCTAATATAGTTTCCTTATTAACTAAATTTATATCAGACACCATATGATTGGTTGCCCCAGTGTCTATTATCCACTGTCTCATTATACTTTTTCCTAGTAGAGATTTGTGTTTAGAAATACCTGTAGTTACAGCATTTGAGACATGATGTGAGTTACTGTCTTGTGTAGTGGCTTCCTGATCTATCTTGAGATTGAGAAGCTTAACAATCTGCTCATATTGCCCTTTGGAAAGCACAGCTTCTTCAGTAGGATCAGAACTGGTACTTCCTGAATTAACATTTCCCTTACTTCTTTTTGATTCAAAAGCTCCATATGCAGCATGCTCTTTTCTCTTAGACTTAAAACCAGGTGGATAACCAACCACCTTGTAACAGAACTCCTTAGTATGACCTCTCATTTTACACACCTCACAAAAAAGGTTTGAGGTAGATTTTTTATTTTTACGTATGCGACCTTCTTTAGAAAATAAAGCGGTGGGGTCATAGGCCATATTCTGTTTAGTACCACTAGGTCCAAATTTCAACAATCCAAAGATTTTGTAGTAACAGATTTTTGGCTTTCATCACTGTAATCATGGAGTATGCCTTGTTTACTGATGGGTAAATGAGCATGAGAAGTATTTGGCTCCTAGCTTGCATATAGTTCTCATTTAATCTCATTAAGAACTGATACAGTTTCTGCCTTTCAAGATAGTCTACAAATTCTCTGGATTTGGGACATCCACAGTTGGGTGGGGGAACTAAAGACTGAGATTCAACCCATAGGCTCTTTAATCTAGAGAAATATTCTGATACGGAGGAGTTACCCTGAGAAATGGTAGCAATCTCTGTGTAAGTCATAAATTCTTGACCCATCTATTTTGTCAAACCTTTCTCTTAAGTCCTCCCATACCTCCAAGGCAGATTCGATATAATGCATCACTTAGTAGGTCCTTGGCCCAATTCATGAGCCATGCTTGAACTACGGCATTGACTCTATCGATACGGTCACCCAGTCCGCCCAAATTGATTTTTTGGTGCTTTCCATTAACAAACCCCATTTTATTTCTTCCAAGTAGTCTATACGCATAGATTTACTCCATACTGATAGTTTTGGATCCTAAAAGTTGAAAGGAGATCAATGAGACACTACTCACATCCGTGGATTGAAGGTGTAGGGGATGATTATGGTCAATCACGATTGTAGCGTAAAGTCGATCCTTTCGATGGGCGGAAGTGGTACCGATTTCCATAGTCTCTTGAGTTTGGTCGATTGTCATTGTGATTCCTTGATGCGAAGAATCATAGAGTAGAGTTATGCCCAATTTTCAAGAGGAGATTTTGAACAGTATTGACTACTTAGAAGAATAAATCAATACTCGGTGTCAATTGATCGATCTAGAAGACCGATTCCAAGAAAGAAAATATGTGATTGAGCAAGATTATTTCGTGCCCTAGTTCACGGATAAGGCAAAACAAAGCTATTTCGTGCCCTAGTTTACATCAAGAACATATCAAAGGCGGATAAAGAAGAGAAATAAGCATAATAGATCGAAATCACCGAATCGCTCGGATCTTAGTCGGGTAGTTGGAAAGAATCTCGTGGCTCGATACCATGTAGACATTCACAACCGAGGCATACACAATAACGTGCGGACATAGAATCGCTAACAAGAACAAGATCTTAGGGAGAAGAAGATCTTAAATGCAGAGAGAGAAAGGAGAGAGAGTCGAGTAGAGAGAAGGAGGAGCATTTGCCCTCTGTTTATTTCTTATGTAAAATCAATAATGAATCTGAACCCCCCAATATTCCTATATAGAATATTAGACTGGGCTGCTTTACATACAAAGAATAAAGTGGGCTTCATCCCTTAATACACAAAAGGCCCAATACAGTGGCCTGTGCTAATATTAATATTTCCTATCCTTAACACAAGGATTTTTTTATACACTGATACACAGGGTTCGAACCAGAAACCTCTTATTAAGGGAGGAGCAATTTCATTCGCTTGACCACATCCTTGGTGGTCAAATTCTGGTTGTTGTTTGTTGTTTGTTTTAATTTGCCGTTTTTTAAAGTATGACAATCATTAGGATATTTTTTGTTTTCGTAAGAAATGAGTTCATGAATTGAGTAGTTTGAATGATTTATGATGATTACGAAACCAATGTATTGACCATCTTCTAAATAATTTGATCAATTAAATAAAATAGAAAAAG
Source organism: Przewalskia tangutica (assembly GCA_029844215.1). Lineage (NCBI taxonomy): Eukaryota > Viridiplantae > Streptophyta > Magnoliopsida > Solanales > Solanaceae > Przewalskia > Przewalskia tangutica. Next base: position 18,998,014 of record CM056721.1, read on the forward strand.
AAAAAGAAAATGGAAAAAGAACTTGTCTCTCATTTTGTCATCGTAACATTATTAGATTATTAATTTAAAATTAAAATCTCATGAAATATTTCGTGTATCTGTGCGATGAAAAGTGCCTGCCACCAAATTCAGATTATAAGGCGTTTTGTGTATCTTTAGGGTCAAATTAGCTTCAGAAAGTTTAATATTAGTTAGGTTGTTTAACTTGTGTAGGGGTAAACAAATTTAAGAATATTTTGTCATAACTATGTCTCAATCACCCACAAGTAAATTACTGTCGGCTACTTGAATTCTCATCACTATTCATATGTCACTTCATTTAAGCTTGTGTTGGTCCAATATTATAAAATTTTAGTTTCTTGCTGTTAAATATACATACAATATACATAGTATACATATATATTGTATGTATATCAAAGGAATCCAAGGCTCGGCCAAAAGGCCCAACTTCAGTATCTTACGTTCACGAGACCAGATATTACATATGTCGTACAACATGTATGTTTGTTTATGCATGATCCCAGGGTGAATGTGCTCAAACGCATCATTCGGTACATCTAGGGGACACTTGACTATGGCTTACATTTATATCCTTCGTCGACGTCTACACTTATCTCGTATGCAGATGCTGATTGGGGTGGCTGTCCAGACACCAGACGATTTACGTCAGGCTATTGTATGTTTCTTGAAAATAACTTGGTCTCATGGTCTGCAAAACGTCAGTCGACGTTGTCCCGCTCTAGTGCAGAGACCGAGTATCGAGGGGTAGCTAATGTGGTCTCTGAATCATGTTGGTTAAGAAATTTGTTGTTAGAACTTCATTGTCCAATTCAGAAAGTGACTTTTTGTTTATTGTGATAATGTTAGTGCTATCTACCTTTCTGGTAATCTGGTTCAGCACTAGCGCACTAAACATATCGAAATGGACATTCACTTTGTTCGCGAAAAGGTTGCTCGTGGTCAGGTACGTGTCTGCCATGTCCCTTCCAGGTATCAAATTGCAGACATCTTTACAAATGGTCTTCCCTCGGTCCTTTTTGAAGATATTAGGGACAATTTCAGCGTTCGAAGACCGCCCGCTATGACTGCGCGTGTGTGTTAAACATACATACAATATACATAGTATACATGTATATTGTATGTACATCAAAGGAAAACAAGGCTCGTCCAGAAGGCCCATCTTCACGATCTTCACCATCGGCCAGAGGCCCATCACGGGCAGTGTACCAGAGGCCCATCACGGGCAGTGTATATTGTATATTAGGAATGTATATTGTAGTATTATAATTTTACCATAATTGTAGAGTTTGTCTCCAAATAGAATATGACTTTAGGAGTAAAATAGGAAAAGAATTTTTCTATTGTAAATTATATATATACCTATTCATTCAATAAGAATAATCAAGGAATTATTTTTTTCACCTCCGCATTAGCAATTCACTACTTTTTCTGATAACATATAAATGTTTGACAATATTATAAAGCTTTTACATGTATTGGATCTAACATATATGTCGTAACATAACTAAAACTTAATTATATTCCAACTTGTTGGCATCGCCTATATAAATCTTTTCTTTCATGGTGCGTTATTTTTGTTCAGATCTTAAGAGATAGTAAGTCTTTTAAGATAACTTTTTTCTATGAAGAATATTCAAAATATATTATAACTGTAATCAATAATTTATTTGATAAACTTCAAAGAATTAATTCCTTAATGTTAGCTCTACCTCAAAATAAAACGCGGTAGCATAAAATACTTATTTCCATTTTGAATTTAATTTTGCAATCACGTTTAATTTTTGTGGAAATTTCATAAATGTACACTTGACTGACTTATATTATAAAATATAGTCCAAAATTTACATTATAAAAATACAACCCAAAAACACTTTTATACAATGTTATACACTTATATACCCAAGATAGGTACATTATGTATATAAGTGTATAATTTGTAGGTATATACTTTTAAATATAATTATATAATATTATACATGAAAATACTTAATACACAATTATACAATATTGTATAAGTGGGTATAATACATAGATCTGGACTGATTTTGAATAAGAATTGCACTTTTATACAACAGATGCATTATGTATATGAGTGTATATATACACGATTATAAAATATTATATACGAATTATACAAAAACTAACCCCAACACCAGACAGAGCAACATCAACAACCATTGTTTGAACTTGGTTGGAATAAGAAGAATTGAGTGATCAAAAATGATTTTATTGATTTTGGGTCGAGCGCCACGGCGCCCTCAGGAAGGGCCGCGACGCCTGAGAGGCAATAAGTCATTGGAATCTCAAATCGAATTAGGGCCGCGGCGCCTGATTTCCAGTAACTTTCTCGACTTCAAAATTGAATTAGCGTCGCGGCGCCTGCAACGGGAAATTCCAGAATTTGTCTAAAAGTTGTGTCTCTTCCAAGAAGTCACAACCTTTGGACTGAAAGGCTGCTTATGGACGAAATTGATGATGTAAATAGCATGTTGATCACTTGTTTAAGAACACAATACACATTACATAACAATCAATCATTAAACACAATTAATGATCTAAGATTGTTGCTCTTGTTCTTCTTCTTCCTCAAAAGAGATTTTCTCGAAAACACTTAAAGTAAATTCACCAGGGATCAAGTTCTCGTGCAAGAATCTGAACCAGATAGTTGTATCCTCAAGATAGACGTCTGTGAAACTACAACACGAGTGGGGACGAATTTCTGTCTTAGGTCACTACATTGCAAGCCTCTATCGACACAAGTTAGTGTGTGTTTTTCACTTTTGCTGGTTTTTACTATTGTTAATTTCAATTACATGTGAATCATTATTATGTTATATTGATTGTTTATTGAAAGGTCTAGATTGACACTAACAACCATCGCCAGAGTTTTGGTCTCCGACGAACTCCAACACCACCAACGACCGACGATGGCGAATTGCAGCCCTACAACTCCGGGGAACTCCAACACCACCAACGATGGCGAGTCGCAACCCCACAACTCCGGCGAACTCCAACACCACAATCGCAATCGTCTTCTCTCCCTCCACGGTGACGCACCACACTGCACATCCACCGACGACCCCAACCACCACTCTTTCTCCCTCTCGTTCATCTCTATTTCTACCTTGATGAAATCACGTCGGAGCTCCGACAAAAACCACCAGCCACACCACCTCGCTCACCATAATTTTGATAGCATTATTACCCTAATTAACATACAACAATTATTCCTTAATTTTTTTTCACGTTGATAGAGTTTACAATATCTGGAAGAATTTAAATGCCTTCATACGAAAAAATATCATGCAGCCACCAATAAAACAAATATTGTTTTTCTTCAAAATACCCATAAATGATCTTCAGAATATATTTGAATCAAAATTAGCTGTCAAGGAGACTTGTAATCTTGAAAAAACAAAACACGTTAAAATCAACCAAAAAGTTCTTTCATGGTGGTCCAAGTTTTCTTAATATTTTGTTGACGTTTGAAATTTTCAAAAATATTATCAAAATAATAGTTGTCCTGTCTTTGTCTTCGAATTAGTTGGAATTTAACGCTATTAAAAATGATGAAGTTTTGACCTTTAATCAGCAAATAGAACATAGCATGCTCCTTTCGTTTTCTATTTTTCTTTGATGGATCTGAAACTCTTAAATATGAATTCTGATATTCTTTCATACTAAGCAAATTTGTATTTTAATTTGTGGATCTTTTTCACCAAATTGTTCTACTTTCCCCGTTGATTACTTTCTGAAAAACGTCTTTGCATTATTTCTAGTAAGGTTGAAAATATTGAAGTTATTACATAGACCAATGTGAAAAAATCCTTCGGAAAAAGTTTCTAAGTATTTAATTATATAGTCTTTGTGAAGATGATACATGAACTAGAATATGTGTCAATAATTGTGATTTGCGTCCATCTGCAAACTTCTTAAAAGAGCTAAATCGTAGGAAATCACCTATTAAGTGCGAGGACAGGCCGCCTCAAATGAACGCACTTAAGAATTCAAGGGTGTTCACGATCCACGATGGACAAAACACTAGAAAGATTGAGTAGGAAAGGTGTTGTGTTGGTACCATTGTCTTGACATATACTAAACACTGACGGTTCAAGACATCACGTTCACCGAGCAGTAAATATGTCCGATGGTGTTTTACTATGGAAGGTTCAAAGCTCCGGCTACCTCTACGGATGCAACATCGTTCCGCCAAGTGATTGTTAGAAAGGCACTATGTGCGTGCACCAAAATCTCTTCCAAGAAGGGATTGTTGGAAATATTTATTAAACGTGAAATAAAGTAAATCCTATTAATTATGAATCGAACAATTGGG